>OZ010662.1:11219140-12458425 GCA_963932335.1 Andrena marginata | reverse complement strand
CGCGGTTCGGTTGTTTACGAAAACACGCTCCTGGAAAACTATGCGCCCCTTTCGGATCGTTTCACCTTGCAGAGAATTTTTCTGGCGACGGAACAACGAGTAGAGCCCCTTATTGGCCCTAACAGTTCACGTTTCACCCACTCCTCGCGCGTGTTCTTCAACGATCCCGCTTGTAAAGGAATTTGCGACAGGGAAACGCGAGTGCATGCACTTGACTAGGAGCTTTCGCTCGTACGTGCTTTCTTTACTGAAAGTTTTCACGGCGCGGTGGATTATGACGCGCTAGCCGTTCGGGAGAAAACCCGGGAAATTGTTCTACGCGCTTTTAACCGTCGTTTAATTACGTTTGCCCGCCATTTCTCGCCCCATTTAGCCACTCGCGTTTGCTTCGACTCGCGCTCTTCCTTTCGCCGCTCTGGGCGAACCACGTCAGCTGGAATGTTTGCCCAGTTTCTCGTGTAAATAATACACGACGGACCGGGGGAGCTTTCAGCGTATAGTTGGCGTTGGGTCGTAACGGAAGGAAACAATTTCTGCTCTGTTTTCAGGCGGAAGTCGAGGTCGTGGAGCAATATAGCGACCCCAGGGATAGTAAGAACAAGACGTACGTCGAGCCGGGAGCGGAGTCGTCTCTGCCGACGTTGTACAGCAAAGTAAATCGCAACTATTGCCGACCTTATACGGGTAAGTGGTGCATATTTCGTCCCGTCACTCGAGACGAGTTCGTTTTACTAGCCAACGTTTAGAATACCTCGCTACGCGCTTGGATTCCGTAAAAGTTTTACCTATTCAAATCTGTGCACTCTCGAAGTTTACTGAAAGGATTGTTCAAAGATTGAAATTTGAATTTTTGTATCTCGATGGTATAAATTAAAATCGAGGGCTTGGAAGTTATAAGGAATTATAAGGAGAAGTTAGGGATCAATGATTGTTGAAAGAACTCAAGTATCTTAGAGGTTCAATTACAATTTTAACATCACCGTATAAAGTCCAATTTTAAATATAAAGCTGAACCCAAGGTCTGTTCTAAATAAAGACAAAAATGAATAACGCAGAATGCTTCGGCGTGATCCTTTATTCAATCGACCACTCTAAATTTTCAATACTTTTTATTCAACTGTCAATGCACCAACAACTGCAGCACGGTGCAGTATCTGCATACAGGTATATTGACCACCCATAAATCGTAGTAAATACATGCAAATCCAGAAATACAGAGGAGGGCAGGGACTCGTAAATTCCAGGAAGCGCCGACCTAATGAACTGTTCGGATTAAACATATATCGGGCGATCATGCCGTGCCTAGCATTATAATAAATAAACGTAAACCGTTGCTCGTAAATCAGAGATTTAGCCTGGCGTCTGGATGATAGCCACCGTACTCTTCCGCCTCTGCTTATCGATTGCTCCCGCGTCCTTCGTCCAACTTTCTGCCAACCGACTCATCCAGCTTCTTTTCCCTCTATTTTGAATCCTTTCTCGCCGAAGATAGTGGATCGTACATAATATGGCGTCTGAGTAAACATCAGGGTTGCAGATGATCGCGAAAATGTAATGCTGCCAAAGATTCCATCGGAAGTATCGATCCTCGCGCCGCGAGTGCTGTCGCGTGTGTTGTTGCTATGGCAACAGATATTTGAGCCTGTATTAAATATTTTGGCATTTCTGGCGTTCCATCGTTACCCGGCGCGCAGGAATTCTGACCAGTTTCATTATCATTTGTCATTTATTCTTGACGTAGTAATTTCTCGTGACAGATGAACGTCACGTGCAGGCGACACCGATAATTTAGCATGTCACGTTAATAAAAGGAACTATTAGATCCACTTCTTCGGAATGTTAAAATTAAATAGCCTAGGGAGTGTTTAATATAGGAGGTTGATCCTGTTTTTGTTATAATTTTGGTGCGCCCAATTAGGTATGGACACTGGGTTGATTAAGGGTAGTGAAAATGTAGCCTGGCTTGCGGCACGTAGTTTTCCAAATGTATGGCCGTAGCGAACGCGATAAATGGGAATTTTCGTCCACGGGTTCGCAGCGACTCGAACGTCAATCTGGATTCCAAACGGCAATCCGGATTTGGACCTTGGACGCGAGTGAAATCTATTTCTGATACCGCGCGGGACGTAGCCGTATAAATCACGTAGCCAGCTCCGTTTCAAAGCACGATATTACGAATATTCCTACAGACGAAGTTAGTTTTCAATTTTCACTCGCCCCTTTGCGTTGATTTGGAATGAAAATTCAATGCGATAATATAGAAACTGGAATTACTAAGCTTCTCACTGTAAAATTTAATTTGCATGATGAATCGTAATCCATGATTTCGTATCCATTACGAAAATTACGAACCAATAGTTCTCTAAAGAATCTAAGATGACAGCTAGAGAATGTGTTGAAACGCCTGTAAGGAGAATTTGCGGGTGAATCGAAGCGTTCTTTCGATCTGAATGTTGCGAACTTGAAATTGACTTGTCGACCGAAGTATTTGGACCGAGAGACCGTAAGTTTCGGATTATGGAGTTAACAGAAATTCCCGCGCCAAGCCGCAAATTAATGCGGCGACCCCTCGGCGGTACGGCTGATACTCCGATGTACGAATTATCGAGGCAACAACTCAGTTAACGCAGAGTAAGAGAGGCGGAAGAGCCCCTCGATAATTGAACGGTGCACACAGGTTGGTCGGGAATGGTCGCGGATTAATCGAACGTTTTCGAATCGCAGGGGATACGTTTCTTGTCGGACAGAATGTTACTAAAAACCGTGCACGTGTACAATGTACTTATTGGCAAACAGGTATTTCAACAGTAGCAATGAATTGAAATCACAATTCTTTATAGAGATTTAAATGGAATTGAAACTTGTTACGTAGAATGTTGACCAAAATGTGGTTCAAGGGGTGAGATGGTGAATTAGAAAAACACTTGTTAGATACAACCGTTGTATTTATTTATACGACACTACGTATTAAGCTTCTTTATTCCAAACGTTCAAACTTGTATCTGCCGAAAGTTACCATAAGTGAAACAAATGATTTATTATACAACAAAAAAATATTCCATTCGTGAACCGATATTCTAATTAATTGCATACAATTATTCATAACTGTATGAATTATAATTAATTATTCATACCATTCATCTCCATCGACCTCAATCCCTGTACACTTCGAGTCTCTCACAATTAAAAGATTCCACATTGCTGGTGCGTCCACCCCCGCGTTCCAGCCGCAGATTTTCGGATCCCCGGATCTGCAATCGGGCCGCCTCGTAAACTTTGGCCACTCGTTAGCCCGTTTCACGGTAACAAGGGTCTCGGGCGAACCGGATCGTCGCGTCGGAATGCCGGTAGTTCCGGTTTGTAATTAACCCCATGTAGTTATCCGACGCGTGGGACGCAGCCGAACGCGAACCGGGGAATCCAGCGTTCTCCAGCGCTGCGTCTCCCAGTGTTTTAACACTCGGCCATGCAGATTGCCGAGTAACACTGATCCCAGGGCAAACACCGGCGGGGAATCCGCGTCCTTACCATATTCATGGGCTTTTAATTCGCGTAGCACACGGTGAACGTGGGGGGGGGGGGGGATCGACCCGACGAACGGACCTGAGCAAACTTACTCCGAGGGTGGGTAAGCGTTTCGGCATCCTACTGGAGGACAGCATGGCGAACGGCTGGCCTCACTTTGATACGACTTCTTGCCTTGATCCGCGAGGCATTCTAATGGAGGCGAACGATGTTTGCTCTAGACGGAGGTGGCTTCCGTTCGCGGTGCTATAAATAATGCATGACCAGTGGAGAGCGATCGGTTAGCTGAGAAAGCAACGTAATGACGGGCCAGACGAAGTTCAGCTGTTTCGGAGCAAGTGTAAAGTGTCTTGCTTCGGGATCAGCAAATATTTTTCGAGGCGACTCTTAAGTCGATCTTGGGTTCAGAGTGTTACGTGTCCACAGTGTAGTCTGTATAGCCAAGTTTCTTTGGAACTTTAGTTCTCTCCAAGTTTTCTGTTCTCGTAGGTGAAGTGAGTTTTTTGTTTGTAGTACTTTTTAGCTTTTGGGGCAGTCGATGGTGCCAGTATCACATTTAGTTTTAAAAAAAAACGAGATCTTTTTCTTTATCGTACTCTAAGGTGTACTCACTTATTGTTCGTGTAATGAAAGTTACACTACTTTTTTAATAGCTGGATAAATTTGAATTACATTTATACCCGTGAAACAAGAGTGGAACAGTTTCATATTTCTTTTTATTTAGCCACAAGAACAAACTACATGAAAGTTGTACAAATGTAGTTCTTCAACGCGACATCCTAAGTAGTACGACAGTTCGTGGAGTCCGACAAGGGGAATGACTCCGCGTTTACAGCCTGTTTCGTAGTAACTTTAGTGACGCATCTCTAAAGATTATCCTAAGCCACATGAATTCTGAAATTAGTTTTCTTAAACTTCGGTACACTATCAATGCCAACTTAGGAAAGCTTCTGCTGACGGTATCTGCAGACAGATGACCCTACCGCTGTCCATAACAGGATGAATGTCCCCAATTAGAATGGTGATCTCGAGTCCTCCTTCCTACAAAATACGCGGGGTGGTGCGTATCTTGGTAGTATTGGCTGTTCGACGGAAATATTGCGAAGTTAAGAGCGGATTTTCATGGGTATCTGTACCATTGGGACGTCGTGTCTTTCACCATGAATTGAATTGCCAGTTACTCCGCCGTTAGGGAGAAAATAAGGGGTGGGAGAAAGGGAGCAGCGTGACTAAAGCGAAATAACCTTTCAACGGACGATTTATAAAAGAGTGTCCAGCAAATTGTGGCGCAACTAGTGAAAATATAAAACCACGCTAAAAAACAAGCAAGAAATGTAAACTAAATTCTTTTATAATCTTCCTTCACTCACTTCCAACACAATTTCATTCGTCATGTCAAATTTCATTTTACCCTTCAAAACTTAAGCAAAGGAATACTAGTAAGTGTCAGTTCCTTTTCTTAAAAAGTAGGGAATGACTCGTCAATCATCCTATGATTTATTTCCTTCTGTTGATTAATCATCCTTCACTTGATTTCGCAGAAGGAATATTTTGCTGACCACTTCTAACTGCGATTTACCACGCACCCTTGAAAGCTGTACCCCGTGGAGGGTACAGATGGTTCTTCCACCACCTATCTCCGGCTAGACGCACGTCCTCCAGTATCATGATCGTGGCGATCGTTTCGTTCGGTTTTGTTACCTCGAACTTTTCGGTCTCCATGGTGTGTCGCTGACGTTACTTGTTACTGACACCGCGCGCCGACCTCGTCCCATAATATGTCGTGTGATATTTAATTAAACCATCCCCCGTTACCCTCCCCTGCTCATCCAGGCTGCCCTCGCGCGGCACTCGCAGTCTGTAAAGTTTGAAGGGGTTCTCCGCCTGATTTCGTGCCCCTCTGTCCTCACCCATACTTATTAACCGTTTCGACAAGGCCCCTTGACACGGGGGATTTTTCTTGCCCTCTCTTTCGAGGGCTGCTCGAGAGCGTCCGAAGTAATTAAAAATCGGCCGATTAAACCTAATGAAGTAGAACGGAATGGACCAGGCATCGACGAGATTTCTCGTTAAGCTTCGGCCAGTTGCTAGCATTTTGAGGGATGATTTTGTTCGGATTTTACATTCCATTCTTCTTAGCGTGGAGGCTGCCATTCCCGTTTCATGGGGGTCTCTTTTATATACCAGCCTTTATGCGTTTGCTCTGGCTTATACTGAGGATCGAGGATGATGCGGTTGGATTCTACTTGCCAGAAAAGATTGGACCTTGCAGGGTGAGTGAAAGGGTTTGATTGGTTTCTATTTGTGCTGTTATTAATACTAGAAGTGGTGGGGACAGAGGCGAAGGGTTAGTAACGCTCATTTCCTCATAATACATTTCCTTTGGAAACGAAATGGTGTTTTCTCTGTACATACTTTCTTTTATCGTCGACCGTAAAAATGATTGAGGCAGATGAAACTTTAACTCGTCTTGTGTACCGTGTGTAACCTGTACATTGGGGAATTTGTATTTGACGAAAGGCGCATAGGTATAGCACAGAGTGAATCCTGTCACGTTGCAACATGGTGGGGAGTACCTACTTATGTAACGCGGTCGCGGGTGAACGAAGCCTAAAGTTTAAATGAATTTTCAGCAACTTCGATCTTTCGGAAGCTCTTGAAATTACCGCGACACGGGGAACTGGGGTGGGATTTGAAGGGCCACTTTCCGTAACTTTCTCATGCCCCATTCTAGGCAGAACCGTTTCAACTTTCGGACGGGAGATGTAAGCAAATAGCCCACTGAACATTGCAGGCAAATACTTCTTACTACAACAGTTCTATAAATAACTAAAACACATCTATTTGCATCCTTGAAACAATTAAAACCCCTATCGAAGCTTTTAAATTCCAACAACATTTAATTTTTTTTTTTATATTTTGAGTCTTGAAAAATCTCGCTACTTGGGGAGCACTCAAATCACAAAAGTAATTGTGCAAAATAGACAGGGCCGTGAATTGCAGTAGTGTTAATCAGTGCCTTCGTCCCTTCTGGGCGAGAGTACCAGCTTCGTCATTACTCGAGCGATGAAAGAACTTTCTCCTATAGTGATTGTCTCCTGGATCGACCCTCGCGGAAGAGCTACCCTCGTTTCAATTACCGGTACCAGGTGACTTGTAGCTCGTTCCGCGTCCCCGAGCAGTTAACGCTGCTGCGGGTTCATCGTATGCAAATGACAAGCCGTCCGTTTGTCCGTTCGTTGGTTGCTAGAGCGACCAGGGGTTGCTTGATTCGCATCAAACGCTGGCTAAACGCTCATCTATTGTCTCAGCTGCCTACGCCCGTGCATATGAAATAATTGTGACCAAGTGAAAATGATTATCGACTAGGGTGTCGACACCTGACTACGAAATATCCACACGAGACATCTAATATTGCGGAAACACTTGAGGTGCAAATCCTCGATGAGATAAAAATATCATATCTAGTTATTTTATTATTTTTTTATTAATTTTACGAAATTAGACTCTCACAAGATAAGTTTCATGATATATTTTCAAAAATCTCACCTCTCGCGACTATTTCCATTATTTAAATTTAGTTGTTGGTGAGATTTTTGTCTCATAATGGAAGTCTCGTGTAAAATCGCATCGTGCATTCGCACTTTAAGGATATTTCGTCGCGCCTTAAATTGGGGATTCTAAATTCACAATTATTTTTTCAGTTTTTAGAAAAACTGCTAAAATTTTCAAAATCCTCTTAGTGGGCTCTTTCACGAGTATTCAGCACACGCCACGCCACCTCGATTCCTTTTCCCCTGAGATACTCGCATTCAAAACCGTTTTACAACGTGTACTCGAAAATCTCCCGCACCGTTTCTCGTGCCTCATTTTCTACGCTATTACCTACGATCCCGCAGATGACTATATTCCGACTCGGCATTGAGCCTGATAGAATGAACCGTTGTATCATTTGCAGAGACCTCTTTGCAAGACGTTAAGGGCTCGCCAGCGAGTTATGTTTACGACGGCGCGATTTACCGTGCGACAATTTTAGTATTACAACGTGCAGAGCTTGGTGGTTGGGGGTAGGTGGAGGCGCAGGAAAGTTTGCTGGATTGCCGCGAAGATGAATAGTTAACCGAGAGCCTTCCACCCCTTTCCCCGCTCTGTTCACGGTATCCCAAATTTCCGTCTTTCGTCGTGCCCCTCTTTTCCGCCCCCTTCTCATTTCCCTTTCTGTTCCGCGTTCGAGAGCCGACCCACCCCTTCCGCCCACCGTTTCCCGCGCGGTAAACTAGATCATTTACAAACTGTCAACGGCATGGTTCCGCCTCTGCTCGTTGGACGGGACCGAGTACGTGTCGGATCTCACGGCGAGATCTTAATCCGCTCGCAATCTCCCGCGAGTTAAATTCGCGTGTCTTCCGTGACGAGCAGCTTTCCCGCTGGCGACTGGCGTCTCGATCATCCGGATCTCTATGCAGAAACAGCGATCTCAAGTGTTCGACAGGAAGGATTGGAGAGCGTACGTCCAAATTCGTGGAGATTTTGGTATAGGTGGGAAGATCGACATGTGGATTCAGGGGTTGAAAATTGAGAGAGTTAGACGGGTAATTGTTGAGGCTTGTATATTTCTTCATTAGGATGGATTTTTCTGTGAGAATGGTCAGATTTTAAAAATTGGGACGCTTCAATTGTTTCAAAAAACTTTTGGCTAAAAAAGAAACGAAGTTCAATGAAACGCTTTTTTTACAACTTTCACCATTCTGCGGTTTCCCCCGAAATTTCGCCCCCACTATATTCCGCTCAGTGGGCCAGCAATGAAACAAAAGATTGCAATTTAACATGAAAGCAATTCCATTATCGAGTTCCATTCTAATATATTAACGAAGCGGCGCTACGTGGCCACTATTGGCATTCGCAGTGCCCATTGGCGAACAAATCAGCGTCGTAACCCTATCATTTCGTTTCGCGTACCGTGAAATCGAGCTCTGTGTGCCCACCAGTGATTTAATATCCTCCACGGTGGCCCATTGCACGCATCATTTTGAAATCACGTTTCGTGGACGAACGGCTACGAACGATTTGCACTTTAATGAACTTTTGCAGGCGATAGTATCCCCCCGAAGACCTTCGAAAGAGTTTCAAGCGTCGAACGAGGGGACAATAGGAATTCGGTAAAAGTCCTGGCGATGCGAGCTATATCACTGTTTGATCTTTTGTTCCAAAATAGGCGAGACAATGATCGTTCGATGAACGAGGTAATGAACTTTTTCCTTACCGTTTGTAGTTAACTGCCTCTCCTCGTGGTTCGTTGAACAAGTTGGATTCTTTGTCGCGCAATACTTTCGCTAATCGCGGGGCGAGAGCTTTGTCCCCGTTTTATCGCGCGTCGGAACGACATTTGCTTTCGTGGGGCCTCCAAACGAGGTGGAAAGAAAATTTTCAAACAGACCGCGGCCATTTTACCGCGGCTAAACGAGGAGGCATAGAGCCAGAGGCTGTAAGGACGTCGCGTCCCTACGCAGTTCCACCGAAAGGGTCCCTGAATTCATTTCATGGGCAATTACAATTAGCATTTATGCCACGATTTGCATATCGTTGGGAGATAATTTCACGAACGCTTAGCCTAATCTAGGTGTCAGGTGTTCCACCTGCCTGCGAAGAGTTGTCGTTGCTAGAGATCGCATATCTCGACGTGCAAACTTTTCGGGTCTCGAGTCAAACTAATTTGGAGACTAGTGTCTCAAGATTGTCTGCTCCCAAAAATTGCCTCACCTCGATGCTGCGGGAGATAGTTTCGCGATATCACTGCGTTCGAACTCCCGTTGCACCTGCATATTTACTTTGAAACCTTCTAATACGCGCAATGATTCTACAAGCTTCTCTACAATCCTATGTACAACTTTGAAGCTCCAAATAATGCTTCCTCCGCGCCAGCTTAGTCAATATCAAATCCCGCGTCCAGCAGGGAGGCCTGCAATGTCTACGGATAAAAATTCCACCACGTTTACACTAGGCTAACACGTGGACACCGGGGGTACACATGGCGAGCGTAAGATTAAATTCGGAAGCTAAAGTAAACCGAACGTTGGATTAATAAAAACGAAGAAGAGAATGAACAAGAGACAGAAAATCAGGAGCAACAAACAGTAGGTTGGAACCGTTGGCGAGCCTCTGAACGCGATTGATCAGGTCCGCGCCCTTGATGAGCGAACGCCCTCGGCCGCAAAACCATCGTTCTCACGTGTGACCACCGATGTAGATTTCAATTGAGCAATGTCTACCGACAGGGAAAGCGGATAATCCGAGCGGGCCGCTATCACTGCCAGCGACAGCTCCGACACCCTCCTCGGACACCTCCCTGCGTCCTGTCGCGAAAACCCTTTGCAACCGGCGAAACATTGATTTTATTCCCTCGCAGGAACAGTCGGACTAAACGCCGCCCCGCCATCGTTCGCCGGAGGCGAAATCATTCTGCGAACGAGGTGTAATTGAGTTTAGGATGTCGCCCCTCTCCACTTATTCTTTCTCGTGGAATCCTCAGGTGTCGGTGCAGGAAGACGCGCACGAGGCGATAGGGGTGTTTCGGGGCCGAGTTAAATTAGATCGAGGGTTCAATTTGGCCGCGGCGTACAGCCGCGATATTGGATTTGGCCATTTGGGAACGCCTCGGGGAGAGTTTGCTATGGAACCAGCTCTGTGGTGTTCTGTTCGTAGAAAAAGTGGTGGCTTATAGGAGTACAGGTGGTTATATCGTGCGTTGACGATATGTTTGTTAGAAATGGTGGAGAAGTCAGGAGGAATGTACTGTATTGTAGTGGTTTGATAGAAACATGAGGACTTCTGGATTGGAAGATGGAAGTGTTATATAACCATGTGTGAGAATACCATTGGTGGTGATTGTAGAGTAGAGATGAGACATTTATCGGAACAAATAAGATGAATATATAATATTTAATAAGAATTACACTTCTTTCGCGTTTACACTGATTGGTATTCTGTCTCGACTCTTTGACGCTTTTCTCTAGACGGCCCCGGAGCTTCTTTCTCCGAGCGTCATCCCTCATGTCGCGATCACTCACACATTCGTACACGCATTCACACGCCCTTGCCACGTGTCGATTTCGGGTCTTATCGCGCATCCATTCCACAAAACTCGCTCAAGCAAAACAGCCCTTCACTTTACCCACATCTCATTCACACCCTACATATGGGTATTTTATATAACAGTAGTAGATCTTCAATGGTGTACCTACATCCCACAAATACTCTTAAAAAGATCCAGACAACACCACAAGTTATCAAAGAACAGTGTAGGTACCTACGTCCAGAGAATATTCACCGAGGAGTCAAACTACCAGGTCTAAGATGAAACGTAACTTTTATTCTTTACATCTTTCCTCGCCACGAGCCATTCTTTTCTTCGCCTTTTTCCAGCCGTTAAACTCGCCCTGATGTACTTGCCAGGCCGAACGCGAGAAATGTTTCCTTTAAACCTGTTACGTGTCGCCGTGTAACGGTCTCCTTCTTGAAATTCCTCTTGCTTGGAGGGAAGGCGAGCACAAAGGGCAGAAGTTCGTCTGTTCCTTACAGAATATCCCTTTTTTTCCGCGCGAACTTTGGGCGCCGTACATTTTCTCCGCGTATTGATGTGTCCTCGACTGAAAACTGCGTAAGATGCCCTTCTTTTGAGAAGCGAGCCGGTATGGCGTTTTAAGATAATTTCCGGCAGCGTGAGCCCCTAAAGGATAAGCTGGTGAGGGTCTGGCGACGGCGCAGGGGCGGACGGCGGTAGAATAAAATTACTGGAGTAAGTAATTCGAGGACAGACCGAGTAATTGCCACTCGAAACGCTCAAAAGCGTTGCCCCTTTTTGCGCCTTTTAAATTCACCGCTGGCCACCGTCTGGAGTCGTCGCGCGTACAGCTTCTTTTCCTCTCGCGTAGATGAACGTCTCGAGAAAACAATCAAAGCCGGGGATCTGGCAAGACGTGGAATGGAAAAAAGAGAATTTTCTATAAAATCGCATGTTTATCCAACCACAGTAAATTATGAGGCTGAGAATTAAGAATATTTTTAGTACATTGATGCTTATAGATTTATATTTGTTGAGTAATCAGGTTCTTTGTATCTCTCGCTCACCTTTACACGTTGTTTAATATTCTTTGGATTCATTCGCCCGCTCCAGACTCTTGATTGACAAATTAATAAGTAAGTGAAGGCGCGTCCCTCTATTTAGCCTCATGGTGATGTAATATTTCCTTCGATCGAGACACTAATCAAGAAAGATTGCGCCAGGGGTGTCACTGTCAAAGATCCACGTATCTCTGTAATCAGGGGATGCTTCAATCACATCGCGACGGAACATCCGCTCGTAAACTCGAGCCAGCGTTCGTTCGCGTGATATCGAGATGAGAGGCGACATGCTTTCCAAGCAAACATCTTACCTCGTTTCTTAATCCACTTTTTCTTTGTGCCAGCCTCGTATTTGTCTTCGTAACCTTGACTCGTTAGTGGCTACCTTTCGCTCGAGGAGAGCGTGCTCCGGAGGCGGCCGAGATTTGAATCATCAAAGGAGGCCTGATGGGATCGATGTCCCTGATTGTAGAATCTGCTAAGCTTTAATCAAATTTCCTCGACGGCTATCGGCATTGTATTCTTTGTAGAAAATGTGCCTCCACATTTAAGCACGTTAAGTTTCTTTTAATCCACCCTCCTTTCACTGCTCAGATCTCTTCTCTCCGCCTCCACCATATATTACTCATTTCTTGAATCACAAATTTATGCTGTAAATACCAGATAGAAAGCGACAGTGGCAAGGGTGGAGGGACTAATTAGAAGGTCGAACGGTGCCGTATCGAGGAAGCCTTACGTTTCCAGACCTATTAGACATCCCGTCGTTCGATGACCCTTGGCACGGCTGACACATTTCAGTCGCGAGATCTTCCAATTCCGTGGCTGTAGCCATGAATTCTGGTATACACCGGAACCAATAACCGAGATTGGCTTTGGCTTCATCGTCGCGAGGCCCGAGTAACCTTTAGCCGCCACCTAAAAAGCCTACAGATGATCCTGTGGCTCCTGATTTCGTTTAAGGCCCTCCTTATATTATCTTCGCCCTTCGTCTACCCCCTCCTTTCCCCTTTTACAGACGATACAATCCCACGATCCACATGTGCCCCATAGAATCCGAGCCCACCACGGTTATGTTACGGGGACAATATCTAATAAAAAGCAGAGCGAAGTGGCTACGGGGACGCGGAGGTCTGTTCTTTTATAAAGCCTTCGCTGGAATTTTTCCCGTCATTGGCTTCTCTACCCTCTCGAACAGCCTAGGGAAGGGAAGATTGTATAAGTGACAGTTCAGAGGTTTTTACGGGACTGATGAAATCCCGGGCATTTTATTCCGGGGATTATCGCATCGTTTCGAACGAGTAGCTGCTCGCCTCTCTACTACACCGCGAGGTAAGCCTTTCTATCGTGGCACATCATGAACATTCTTACATGGGCACGGTTACGTGCTAGGGACGTTGAAATTTCAGAGCAAGTTCGCGTAGAAAGGAAGCTCGATATGAAAATGAATGTTAAGTGAATTCAGCACGTGGTGATTCTGATAAGCTGCCGCGCTCTGGCTCGGTATTATAGTTACATATCCGCAACTGAAGCGTAATATTCCGAATTGAAGTCCTTGGAGGTGTGGAAAAACGAGAATCTCCTGCGCGCTATCTTTCTCCACAGGCAATTGGCTCGATTGCCCATTGTACACTAAACGGACGAGCGCTTTACAAGTTCGATAAGCGAATTCCGATAACCTATTACGTGCAAGTACGAAGTGTTAATCTCCAGTGACCTTGACTCCCGCTCGCAGCTCGTCAGAAATTGCAATCTCTAACGTGGTTATCCCCTCGAGCTTAATCGATTCGTCGAGCCACTTCCAGATGCAAATTCTACGTTGCCACGATATACGTGTCGGGCAGGGTCGCTCCGAGACTGGTTTTTTCGCGAATAATTCGCCGATGCGTTCACAGTTATCTGGTGGTCTGCACGGTCAGGCCGTGCACGCGTTGCGTAACAGCGCCGCTGTGTTATCTGTAGTGATTGCCAGCCGGGGGTTCGTCGCTCGACGACCCTAATAGATTCATTAGGGGTAGACAGTATACCCCTCGAGTGCATCACGAACCCTAACTGTACGCGTGTACACTCTATTTCTACGGTACACGTCCCTTCGATCACTCGCTTCGTCACTCGCTCGCTTCATACACGAGTATTCATATTCTATTCATAGTAGCGAACGCCTATCCGTCCACTCATTCACGAACGCTCGGCTTCTCTCGGCTGTTATCAGCCATTCCACCATCCCACCCCGTTCAGCTTACTTGGGGTTCGTAGAGCTTTGGCATACTGGGTGTTCCGTGTTAATCACTACATACGAATCTCGCCGAAATAATTAGCTATATGAAGAAAAGTCTCGGTCCAAGATATAACGCTTCTCAACCCTTGCACGTCTAATTCACAAACCACCACAAATATTCTATTAATTATGAAAATCTCCTTCAGACAAATCCTCCATCTTTCGCTTAACACAAAGCTCCGCATGTTTACCTCATTTATCTACAAACCATACAAGTAAAGGGACGAAGGTGCATTCGAGACTGCACGTCGCAAACCCCAACACCAACGTGCGAACAATGAGGAGCTACCCCTTCCCTTTATGAAGCCACTGTTTCGACGTAACGCATAGTTTCCCATATACTCGCTCCCTTAGCAGCTCAATAAGCTGCCCTCTGTCTCGACCACCTTGGTCACGCGCGCGTCTCCATGCACCATGGTCGCGCGCTAAGCAATATATCTCTCGCTAAGCACTCACGCGACCGCTCGCCTACTCGCCGCGTTATCTGCAGCTTTTCGTCGGCGGTTCGCACGTGCACAGGGTTTCGCGCGATATATCAGCAGCCTGGACAGCCCCCGCTGGCCACTCGTTTACTTCATAACTCATTCGGTCATTCAGCGAGTCTCCAACCCCCGTTCGCAACCCCCGCGGTTCCCTCATCGCGACGTCCACTGGTTTGCGGATACCTAGCAAATCTGATTATCGATCGGTAATCAATATCGGCGCAATTTGGCCCCACGCCAGGGCATGGTGTGCTCGCCTGCGTGGCCGTGTGGGTGCGCGCCCTTGGATGTGGTCGAAAGGGTTCCGCTGATCTGACTGGGGGATGTTTGGAAATGGTACACGCGCGACGCTGCTAATCGCGTCACGGGCGACTTCAAACGAGCCCCCGATGGCGTTTTTGCCGTTTGGATAAGAAATTTTACTGGTAATACGGCGGTGACGATGGAAACTGTTTCCTTTGTCTAATTAATTTCCGTGAGCTCAGGGATTATTCTCGTCTCCATTGTATGCGACACAGAATTGCAATTAACGAAAACGTGTGCAGTATGTAGAGAAATGGCTATTAAGAGATAATACGTCTGTGGCTACTCAAAATGTTACGAAATCAAGCTTAATTTTCGCCGTCTAAATATATTGGACGGCAGACCGTTTCCCTTTAAATATTTATTTCTCTGCAGACTTCGACCGACATCTTCTGTAGATCGAGCGAACGGGGCACCAGCGGATGCATATTCATGTTGCCTCCGACTTATTGTTAGTCGGCTTTTATCTCTGTTGTTCGTTCATTCGCTGCCGTCTAACCCCTCGGTGCTCCGTCTGTTCTATCCTTTCAATATAACGTTTCAGGCACATTGCTCTATCTGCAGGCCGCGGCTCGATATTGCGTTTTTTATTCATATTGCTACGTCGTTGCACGCTGCCGCCTAATAATTGAGAAGCTACGTGACCGTTTCCTTTGGATATTAAAATCCACTTCTCACCGGGTGGTCTGGGTTTTTCGAGCAGCGTTTTCAGACGGCATCGTCGAAAATCCCCACAGCGATATCACCCTTTTTTTTTTCCTGTGTACGATGCATGCGAAGCGAACGTTAACGTCGTTGACACGGAAACATGATGGATGTTTTGGGCGTGCGCCATTTCAACAATGCATCAATTGGCCGTACATATCGAACGGTCGGGGTTCGCAGGGCGGATCGGCGATACAAACGTTCAACAATATCCTTTCCAAACAATGCTTTCCTATAGATTGACAATTAAATTACGCACGCGTCAGTAAGTAATTAATCCAATAGGTCACACGCTCTCCGTACTATCGTACCCACTAGTAAAGAGGGACAATGTATCGAATCAGTGCTGCTCAACGATTCAGGGAAACGGCTGCACGAGAGATCAGACGGGATTTCGATATAATAATTTTTTGCTTCCATTGGAGAAGTTTTTCGGTAGATCCAGGAAGGCGGTCCCTGTCAGAAGCAGCTTCTGGCGTGGTTTATGGTGTGCCTCTTGCACTTACCGCCCCAGCAAGGAGGAGCGAGGAAGGATTTCGGTAGAGCCCTCCGGCCGAGCATAATGCTCCCATTATCTCCACTCCTTTCCTCTGTACTGCGTGTCTACGTTGGCTAACCTACCGGGTGTTCGTGTTGCTAAGGACATGTGGCTGGATTTACGCTGTGGTCGAATGGGTCTGTCGCGTTGCAAGTCCAAACGAATTCTAGGGAAACAACTGCACGTAGGAATTCCTGTCCTTATCAGGGTATCTTCCCAATCTTGACAAACCACTGTATATACTAAACACTTTCATTTCAACCAAGTAGATAAAAATATCTTCGAAAGGGCCATTAAAAATCACACTTCGGCATCGATGCGTCTATCTTCCGTGGTTGCTTTTGTGTTACACTTATAAATCGCGCATCTAACACGCGTAATTTCATGCTTCCTCCCGGTCTAACCGAAGGTGCAGGCTAGGATGCTCATGGCAGGATCGTAAACTCGAGAGGGGATGATGCTAGATGACGCCTGAAACGAGTCAAAGCGCGCGTAAGAAGCGTGGCAGGGAAAGGGGGACGCTGAGAGATCGTGTCAGCCGGGCAGGCCAGAAACCATTACGGTAATATCGCGCGGACCGAGGAAGTGATTTTTAAGGAGTGGAGGCTGCCATTTCACGGCAATTTCGTTCTCCCCATAAGCATTTTTGCTCTCGTCCTTCGGCGCCTGAGTAGCCGATCCTGCCGTCGTTACGGCGGGACGATTATGAAAATTTCCCGTCGTTTTGGCGCTTTCATTTTCGCGCGCCAGTGGTATCCATCCGGGCGGGTTCTTTTTATATATTCCAGCCACGGCTTCGAACACCACCTTCTCTGTCTTAGCCTTAGTGTACTTTATGAACATCGTGAGCGACGCTTATTATCGTAGCAAGGGATTAAGCGGGATTCGTCGGAATTCGTTACATGTTAGCCCGAGGATGTAAGTTAAAGAGGTACGGAAGGAAGACTTCGAGAACATTTGAAATATATTACAAAAAGACAGAGGCTTTTATCGATTCAAACAGGATATTTCGTCTATCTAACACGAGTATTCGATTGTTGCAGACCCATCGGCTTCGGGCTCGTCCTGCGAGGATGACGAGGAGGGTCGCCGAGTGGACATCAGAAAGCGTAAGAACAGCCTCTACGCGTCTTCCTCGATTCGTGCCCTCTCAGTAGACAGGGACAAGGAGTTGGCAGTCCTCGACAGTGCAGTCGTCGATTGCGTGGCCCTGGTGCATCTGACCGATCAATCGCCCACCGAGGCCAACCAACCAGTCCGTCATCCGTCACCCTATTACTACGGCGACCTGTTCAAGGTGCCGGAACAGCTAAGCAAATCGCAGCCCAGCAGGTACAGGAAGAGCGTGAGCCTCGACGTGCCAGGTGAACGATCAAGGACGCCGGGTATACCGAAGAGGAACTCGGTGGCGGGTGATGGGGGGACCTATTCGTCCCAGCAGCAACAGCCGCTACAGCAGCAACATTATCAGAGCCAGGATCTAGTGAGCCCCACGTCGGGGAGCGAGCATGCTGTCCCAGCCAGAAACGAGATCCTCTCCTCGTGCATCATCACCGAGTGGGATCACACCCTCATGCCTCCACATAGGCTGTTGAGCCATGACCTGCCCACCACTGTCTGCACTTGCGTCGCATCGCCAGAAGAGGAGGAGGATGAGCTAGATCACCGGCAGCCGCAGTTAACGCGGCACCAAGTGCGCAAGCTACGACGTACACGGAGGATAGACCCGCAGCCGATACTCGTCGAGGACGAGGACGACGTGGAGGGAGAGGACGAGGGCGAGGAAGAGGAGGAGGAGGACGCGGAGGGGGAGGAAGACGAGGAAGAGATGGCTAGGCAACGTCACCTCTACGAGACGGCCTTCGACTGCAAGGTCAATCGCTCCGACGACGACCTCGATGACCTTGATCGGGTCACCAATCATCCAGTGCTGCACTCGCAGGTTTGTGGGTCGTGTTCCTTTAAGTAGCAAAGATTCATTAAAAACTTCACTTTGAATTATCGATGGAATTTTTCATAAAAGTTCGCTGCCTTCCTGCTTCTGCCAGTGATAAAAGACGATCGTATATACAATGCGCATTTATTGCTGTTAGTATCAGTAATATTACCAAAGTGGTAATTTTTAAGATGAACATTTTTCGTAACTGTGTCCCGAGGGTATTCTCGTGATACCTCATTTTATCATATTACGGAAACAGGCTCGTGGGGTGCAGGCGCAGGTTTTAATGAAGAGCAATTAAAGTCTAATACAGCTCGAAACGTTGCGGAATTTCGGTACACAAATTACGTATTTCCCTGTGTCGAGCGCAAATTGGACTTTAATTACGGTTAAACCGTATAATTCAGCCGTTACCTGCTAGTCTAATTGCATCTTCCCTACGTATAAGCAACTTCTGATGTAGCGAAAACGTTATAATTCACTTTCGCGGTGGCGCCATTTAGTATTGTTTGTCGATGCAGATGAGAAGCAGCAGTGCGATACCAGTAAGCAGAACGAGTTCATCGACGGACACGTCGAAGCAGCAACAGCAACCAGCCCCTTACGCTGGTCAGTCCCACTGTAGCAAAGATCGACGCAAAGTCGTACTTCTCCGCCCAAAACCGATTCCGAGCCGTCTTCAGCAGCAGCAGCAGCAGCAACAGCAGCAGCAACAATCAGACAATATTTCTACTCTGTCCCAGGACACCGAATCCCTCCAGATTAATTCCAGCGACGAGAAAGCCGCGTCGCCGAGGCTACCCGCCAGAGGTTACACTCCGTCGCCTCCATCCACGGCACCGTTGCCAGCCAAGTTCCACGGTAACCGAGACCATTTGCTGCTGAATATTCGCAGCACGCCGAACCTACCATCCCAGCCAGACCATCCGCGCCTCAAGGACCTGAGACTCCCAGTCAAGTCCACGCTGAGGGCAAAGGACACCCCGCAGAGCAGCGAGGGCAGCATACTGGAGATCAAAAGCAGACCAAAGAACTTTGCTCAGGACAGTGTGGAGTCCTCGCAGGGACGACGCTTCGACAAAGAGCTGATCCTGGAGTTCAAGGGCAGGCCGAGGGAGGACCGGCAACGACCTCGCAGCCTGATCCGCGAGAGCAAGCCCATCATGGAGTTCAAGGGCAGGCCCCACGAGGCCGAGAGCGATATCCTGCGACCGCGTCGGGAAGTAGGCCTCCTCGAGTTCAAGTTACGAACCAGCAGGCGCAGAGCGGGATACTCGAGCACGGAGAGCATGGCGACCAGTAGCAGCGGAGGTAGCATGGAGTCCCTTCGCAGCAGCACCAGCGAAGGGAACAGATCCACCAGTAGCTCCGAGAGCCGACACAGCACGAGCCTCAGCTCTCATAGCTCCGACAGCGGCAGCACCAACTGCTACCACCATCATCATCAGCAGCCTTCCCTGACTGGCTTCCTGACCCACCACGCGAACAAGCTGCACATACTCTCCCCCATCTCGGATAAATCGTCGCAGGAGCCTGCGTCCGAGACCTCGGACAACAATCGTAATAACAACTCGCAGAAGGCCTCGCCCGAGGAGAACCTCACCACGGAGAACAACGTCACTGCGCCAAACAATACAAACACGAACACGGGTAACACCAACTCCGTCACCTCGCCCATGGACACTTCGTTCAAGAAGCGACGGGCACCGCAGAACAAGAACCTCATCAACCTGGCCCTGCAGTCTTCCTCTTCGGGGGACGCCGAGATTCAAGGGTCAGACAGCGGGATCTCGATCGAGTCCCGTGCTGGGATCAAGTGCAAGCCGTTCGGCTTCCATTTGTTGAAGCCGCAGCTGGACAACATCAACCTGGTCGACAACGAGCCCGAGCTGTCCGATCTGCCCTTCGACATGCCGAAGCTGCGGAGGAGGCGACTGCTCATGCAACAGGACGCGACCACATCCGGTAGCGCGACCAGCGTTGATCTGAGAGACCTTCCTTTCGACATGCCGAAGCTGAGGAGGCGGCTCAGATGCATGCAGAGCACGGAATCCAGCGGCTCACAGGCTTCTTCCAGTCTTTCGGTGCGAGACGTCGAACCGCCTGCGTTGTTCAGTGAGTCTGAGGGATTTGTGTTCGTTTATAATTTTATACTAGAAGTGGAAACTGCAGAGTTCTGAAGGACGTGAAGTCTGTGAAGGGGTTTGATCTGAATTATTTAAACGAAATTACGGTGTACAGCTATTCTAATAGGATACTTGGGTTCTCTGTAGTAAACTTAAAGCTATCCGCTTTAAGGGAAATATGAGATCCTCTAAAAATAGGTCGGCGACCATGAAATCAATGAAGCGTCCCATAACTATCCTATATATTTTCATTTTTATTAATAGCACGTAGTTTCCGAAATTCGTTTACTTATAGCACATCTATATATTAGTTTTCAAGATATTCATGTCGTTTCAAGACCTGCAATTCATCGGGAAGAAAATATCGCGATAGTTAAGAACTCGAGAATTCACTTTTGGCATAGACAACACATATGAATTTCAAACCTGAGATAAATGGCTCTACAAGCTTGCTATCCAATATAACAGTTGCCAAAGCGATGCCGTATTTTCTTAATCTGGCGTCTAGCCATTAAAACGCTGAAACCCGTACTTTCGGCATCTCGAGGTAAACTGACTACTTATCAACGCTAGGGGACACCGTAATTTGATGTTGATCGTTATGAACCTTCCAGACAGCGGCTAATATCGTTAAGCCTCACTTAGCGCCTACGCCCCTCTCAACGACTAAATATTTAACGTTACCAACACATGTTCCGTCCTCGCCTAACGTGGCTACAAACTTTTCACGCGTTTCATTGGACTGCGGCCAGCATTCGGCGGGAATTTTAAAAGATCGCAATTCGTCGGAATTCATTTTCAATTGTTCCAATGCATCTCGAGCAACTCCTGACGCTTCGATAATTACTTCCAGCAAAATCATCTCGATTTTGGAAACAGCATGGAACCCAATATACAATTCAATGTTGCTTCAAAACTTTCAATCGAACAGTAAACCAGGCGACGTCTTAAGAAAGTACAAAGACATCCGAAACTCCTCCCGGTGGGAACGATACCACTAACTAATCCTTATCGCAAAAGGCAAATTCAAGGATTAACTAAGTTTACACAGACACAACGACGCATTCGCGCGCAGCTGGCTGCTGTGTAAACACAGATTACTATAACGCGTTTCGTAACTCCGCGATGCATGCATAACGCGATGAACGTGAATCCATTATCAGCACTCGTGCTTGAATCACGCCTGTTGGATCGAAGATCCGATAAAACGGGTTCAATGACATCCTCGCCGAAACGACCATCCTGAAATCAATCTGTCTCAGAAAAACAGACGAAGCACGTTCGCCTTACGCGAGGAAGAAAATAGGAAAAGAAGCTTAATGTCCCCTAAATGACTTGGGCTAAAGAAACGGATCGAGAGTCGGGGATTTATCGCGCGTCAGGCAAAGATGTATGCGTCATCGATCACCGATTGCCCTTAATACTTGAATCTGGCCGCGATTTACGGACTACGTCACGAGGCGTTCGGAATTAGTCGGCCGATTAAGCTCGCTATCCCTTGATTCTGCGACCACACCACCCCCGGGCTCCATCCTGCGAACTGATGGGAGTTTGAACGCGCACCGTCTACCCTTCGGGCCCCGATATTGCGAAAGCTCTAATGCGAAAGCTTCGGGAGAGCATCGCGGCCGCGTCACGTTGCCCCGAGGGCGAAATCTGCACCGCGTCCCGTCGATCAAGGGGACGACAAGTACCGGTACAATGGGCTCAGATTACACGAACGTATTGATGCGCCGGGATGTCCTGCAACGAGATGCGCGTAGCTTAACACGTTCACTGCTGGGTATTTAAATATCCTCGGGCGAATGGAATTTTTGCTGTCCGATTCTGTTGGCTGGGGCTTAATAAAACTTTTAACGTGTTAATATGCTTTCTCTTCACTTAGTAAATGAATTTATCAAGGCTAATGTCGTGCAAGAAACGACGCGCCTGACTCTGCGTTGAGTTACTCCACTTGCATAAAGAGTTTAAGTGTGTATGGGCAATCAGAGTAGACATTTGGAATTATATTTATGTTGGTAGTAGTATTGATGTTACCATGATGTATATAGAAATATATCGAAGTCTGAATTGTTGGAATTTTCGTTCAATTTCTTGCATTTATGTATGGCCAGGCGTTCGATCCCTCACGTTTGCGTATGTATAGATCCTCAGACGTTGCCTCGATTCGTATGATATCGCAGTCAGCTGGGAAGAAATCGAGGAGCCGTCACTTTTTCCCAGGTTGATGGATGTCGGTCGATTTGGACCCGTAAATTACGTTTCGAGGGGCAAAGGGCGAAGGGAACTGGCGCGTTAGCACGTGATCGGGAACAGATTCCCGAAAATCTTCGTACTTTTTTCCACGCCAAGGTGTCGACAATTACTTCCCTCTCGGCCAGCGAAGGCCTAAGCCACGGTTGATCGATCGGTGTATATTTGTTTCTTACCCTTACTGAATTTGATGAGTTTGCTGACGGATCGCCGATTACGTAAGAACAGCCACTTCGGGGGGGAATTAACGGATAAATTGGCAAAATAATAGTATGGGAAACAGACAAGGGAACTTAATGAGAAAGGCAACAGTGTCCAAGAATAGTATCGTTTCATATTATTTATCCATGACTATGACACTAACGTCCCTTTAATCACACAGTGTCGTTTTAACAAGACAGATATTCCTTCAGGAAATTCATCCTCCACCTTCACAGAGTAACGGAAAACTATACATCCTTTAAACTCTTTCTAATGTATCAAAGAACCAATAGAATGATGAATCCATTAAAAAAAAGACATCGCCGTTCCACAAGCTCCTTTTAGTTAATGCATAAACGAATTCTCTGGAAATTAAACGAAGCAAGGGGGCATTTTCCGGGAGAATGGCTTTCGATTCTGAGTTTCTCTTTATTCGCGATTTTTTTCTTTGCCGCGGCGGCAACGGACGACTAACCCGGAAGAAGCTGGGGTTCCGCATTGTGCTTCCAAACAAAACGTCCGAGCTTGCGCGTGTCCACAATGCATGCGGGGGGGGCCAGTGACGCGAATATAGAACAGAGCTTTAAGCTCGAACCGCGATATCTTTGTTCGCGTGCACCATACACATGCTGTATTCTGAGGCGTGTGAATCCCTCTGTACTGGCGGAAGTGAAAACGCGAGTGTACGGGGTGTCCAGAAAGGTTACGGCATGATATGTATAGAAGTAGATTTCTACTAGTCCTTTCACTTATACATATAACTGTCATTGTTTCCTTCATCGACAAGCTTCGAAATTGCAAAGTTCAGATCCATCTTGAAGGATGTTCTCATCCGATTTTTAAGAATAGGACAATGGCACTCGTCAAGCCCTCCCGTGGGGAGCTCCTGGGAAGGAGCAAAAATCCTTCCGTGCTCTTAAACTTCATTATCCTCTACCCAGAATCTGTCCCGACACCGCGTATAAACAGGCAAGCGTACACGATCCGTGTGTTTCGTATTCCAGTGTACTCTGTCACCCGGGAAGATACCAGGAACATATTGGAAATATCGGAAATATTACGCCCTACTTGCGATACCCCCACTGGTTCGGCTCTTGTGAACGTCAATGGGGACCCTTTCGTTAAGCGGCTCCTGTCAAAGATGCGCTTTTTGCCCAACGCAAAAATAGCCGGTAGTGAATCAATGAACGATCTTCGCGTTGCATCGTCGGCTGTTGGGTAACTCCTCGCGATTTGCAATCGCCTGTGACGTAACCGGTAGAGAAAATTCTATACAGCAGTTGCATCATGATCGTATTGTAGTTAAATCCGAGAGAAATGGTACGTTGGAAATGTAGACTTGGACTTCAGTTGAGTATATTATAAACAAGTAGGTACTATTATGTGGTTTCAGTTGCATGTGACTTTGAATATTTTAGAAAGAGATATTTTCTAAGCCCTTGAAGGATCAATGGAATCTTAGGATCAAGTGTAGGAGTAATAAGTGACGTCCTCCAACAAGTGTTTGTGTGTCGACAGCTGCCTGCACTGATTTCACGAGTGATTCTGCAAGATTAAATTGGTCTTGCCTACCTTGGAGTTTGATTGTTGCAGTGTGTCTTGAGTAACAGTTGGAATTGGTTGATTAACTAGTTAAGAGCCTAATTGCTGAGGTAAGCTCAGTGAATCGATGCTGACTACAGTCTAGTTCCTCTGTTCTAATTAACTCAGGACTTTGACTGCTTGTGAATATTCAATTTTTAAAAGCAACGATTTGGAGATTGTTAGGATCTTCATGATAAAGCGTTTAATTAAATATCTTCGTGTGACACTCTCTGTACACTCCAATAAAACGAAGCGTCAGTTTTA
The DNA here is from genome assembly GCA_963932335.1 of Andrena marginata. Taxonomy (NCBI): domain Eukaryota; kingdom Metazoa; phylum Arthropoda; class Insecta; order Hymenoptera; family Andrenidae; genus Andrena; species Andrena marginata. The sequence goes on along the minus strand of OZ010662.1, from coordinate 12,434,109 downwards.
ATTAATGGTGCCTCTGATGTTCGCGCATCCTGCAAGTACTGTGTATAGGGTGCGCGGATAGACGCGACGTTTGTGAAGCCGCGTTTACATGGCGGCGGTATGTTGTGATTGCACACCGGATCCGTTTGCGTTTTAGCACCAACAGCGCGCCATCAAACGTTGCAGTTTCGTGCTTTGATATCGCGGGCGTGATACGCGACAAACCTGAACGTTTCGACATTTCGTACGACTGACTCTCCTCCAAACGCTTCGTGTAACGTGCATTCCACTTGATCATAATTAATTATTAACCCTTGTTTTTTTATTGGAATTGCTTTACTCATATTAGATGATTAAAAGATTAATTAAAATCGAGAGTTGTCGATAAGAAAGTTTCAGAAATATTTAGATATTTTTAAAAGACCTGGATGGGATAAGAAACAATACTTTTTTCCACAATTTAACGTAATTTTAGTTCATCATAGATTCAATGAAATCAGTGGCTTGATGGTTTGTGGGGTGGAGGTTATGTACGCCTATGAAGTTAGTTAATCACACTATAAGGTAGAACGCTATGTGAGGTGTAGTCTTCATTTATCAGACCGTGTCTCGTTACACTGAAGGCACGAAAGGTCAAGTCCAGCTCTTGAACGCCAGAACGAAGCCTGAATTAAGCCGAAAACTCTACAGCCCCTGTAACTTAATATCCGCTTCCGTATTTGGAATCTGGCTTCAAGGCTGGCGAATCTGACCGTTTCGCATAGCTGAATAGACGGGGCATCTGAATTATGCGGCTGGCGAAATAATTAGGATTCCAAGTTGTCTGAGGGGATGTTTTCCCTCTTGTATGTGGCCTGCCTGTTCTTGACATGTTTCCATGAGGCCGTGACTACGCGAGTGTAACACTGTTTCTCATTTTTCGACTCGTAAACTGAATTTGCTCCTCCATCGTGCACCCGTTCCTCCAAGAAGGGAGGTCTCTTGTTTTTACGAAAACACGCTGGATAGAAATCTATACCATTATATATAAAAATATTCGTGCCAAAACCACTGAACCGATTTCGATGACCCATATACCAGAAGAATCTTTGTTTTAATGGAACTTCTATATATTATAAAATAGTTCCAAAATCCACTTGCAGAGGGCGTTACACATACTTTTAAAATTAAATGTTATGATAAATTAAATTAAAACGGAATGTCTAATTTATACCGTAGCAAAGCGGGGGTATTTTGCCACTTTTATTAGACTTCTATAATGACAGATTGGGCTCGATACCATTTCCCATATCGCATCTCATATTAACAAAGATCCTAAATCGTTTCAATCGCTCAGCAACGAAAGCTCTCCTTTGAACATAAAGAATATCCAGCAACCGTACCAGTGAGATTCCCTTTTCACTGTCGCGAAACGTTAATCGAATCGATAAATACGCGTCTAGGAAGAGGGTTGTACGCCTCCCGCGGTGCTCGCGTTACGGTGTCTCGCTCTCCGAACTATTACAGTCGTACATAACTGTTACGGCATTGTAAATCTCGCCGGTGAGCGCTGTAATCCGTGATTTTAGCATCGACGCCCGGGCAAAATTGATATTCGCAATCTCCGCGGGACCGATCTATCTCTCGCGTCTGGGCCATTTAACGGGCACGGAGGCCGACGGTGGTCGTTAACCGGCCGAACAGAGGAAAGAAAAACGCCCACTGCTCGGTATCTCCCCTCTCTCGCTTCGCTAGTCACGGAAGAAAAAATTCTGGAGCCAGCGAAACGGGCCATGGGAGACTCTCGCTACTCGTATTTGAATTACTCCCGCTTTTCGGCCGTTCCTTTTGTGTCTCGGTGACGTTCGCCCCCGAGGATCCCCAGATGAGGGAGCCGTCTGTCTTTCCTCCACTTTCACCAGGGAATTATAGCGCTGGCACACCGACTGTGTGCAGCCGTATTGTGTGTCAAGGCAGGCAAAATAATTGCGCGTTCTTTGCGCAGAGACAGTGGGGGTTCTGTGCGCTCTATTCGTAACGTCCACTGATTCCGCAACCAACGAGGATCTAATTCGAAAGACCTGCAAAGAGGACGATTAGCAAGGCTGTGGAAAATTGGATAGATAGGCAAGCTTTCGGTACGTCGGACTGGCCACTGTTTTTCTGCATCTGCTGCTCTGGACAAAACACGTTCGGTTCACATGTCGTTTTTATTTCGACGAACGGTCTCCATGTGAGCTGGTTAATCGTTTGGTACACGTCCAAGGCGCCATTACGGGGGCAGCGTTCGTTAATCGTGATTACAGAAGTTGTTGAGTTCTCGTTGGAAATCGGTGGAACGGTGGTTTAAAATACTTTCGAGGAAAATATCGTTTTTCAACTTCAATATTATTTAGTGAAATGAGGAAAACTATCTGTAATCGTTCGTTATTTCTGTTATTATAGAAATTCTCTTGCTAATTTATTTGGCGAAACTGTCGACTAGGGAATTCATTCTTCTCCACTGAAGCACCCGAAACATATTGAAGACCGTTTTACTTAAACGGTCCAGTTTGCTAGAGCTTTGCCAACGAATAGATGAAACATAATACACCACAATGTTTGTCCTACTCTTAAATGCATATTGTTCGTACGCCCTAATACGATCTTCTAGATAATAAAGCTGAAGGTAGCTATCGTGCCCGACTATCTGTTACCATTTTATGGTATTATCGAAGAAATGCAATTTACGTCTGATCGAACTCTGCTCGTATGCCTCACCAACGTTTTCTGGCAATTCCCTTATCGGACAATGGCATTTTGGTATGTGTCCAAAGTGCCTCGTGGAATTTTACTAGCTGTGACCACGTAATATGCTCCTGGTCAGGGGATTATGTAAGACAGGAAGGTGATTGTCTCAAGTTTCCTTCTTTAATCGAAGACTATCGCTGTCAAAATTAAATCTCTTCACGACGGACACAGAAATATATTTAGTCTGCTTCAAAATTTATCATATTCCTCTAATTCCTTCTTCTTCGTTTATTTGACAATACAGACACATTAATAAGGTACACATGCCCCACAGTTTCAAACTCATAAAAAAGTATATTGCAGCAAATAAGAAAGTCACGAAGGAAGTCCATCGTGTCCCGTCATATTTAGTGACTTCCAGCAAACATTCGCGAGTAACAGACCGATGACGAGTCGAATGAAATTTAGCACAATTTTTGTCTGGTCATGGAAACCGGTCACGTACGGTTTATTCGCTGCCACCAATTGCGACATGTTCCGCGTGTTTGCTCGGCTTGTCGTTAAACCTTTTTGGTAGCGGTCCAAAGAGGCGGCCGTCACGAGCGAACGGGGTCCAGCGGAGGCTCTAATTCCCCGCGGTTCGCCCGACGACGGATTTTAACGAATGGTAACGTTTTGCCACTAATTGTCACGGTCGGCGAAACCCCTAAGTGGCGCGGATCCTTGCGTAAAAACGCGGCCGAATGCTCGTTCCGCGGGTTACCTGTCGTCTCGTAACCCAGTTTCCCTTTCTCGACCCGCCGATGCTCCGTTTCCCGCGATTTCACGCCGCCACTTCTTCGTTTCCTACTTCTTTTTTTATCACATATACTTCGCTCGTCCAATTAATCCGCGACGGCAATTTCAATCGCGCTTTTCCCAACCACGCTGCGCCATTAATTTCGAGCGGCGTGTCTTTAAGGTCGCGCGTTCCACGGGTCTGCGGGGACCCGACCAGAGGGCTCGTTAGATGCCTCTCGACGCGTGGCTGGATGCGGGAAGCCAACTTGTAACCGTGCCGAACGGTCGGTCTTTGGACGACTTGATGCTCCGTGGGAACTGTTTACGATTATAACTTACATTAATCAGTGGGGGATGGTAACTGACGCGCGCGTCACTGGCGGAATGGCGTTCAAGATTGAGGAGCTCGGTTTGTGGGTGAACTTTTAACCCAAAAGTATGTGTATCTTGCATCGTGTTGCAGAGGATATTCGCCAACGAGTGGGGTAATTGAATGGAAAAGCAAAGAGAACCTGGAGCTTGAGTTATCTAAAAGGCCTTTACCTTAGGGACTAGAATGGTCCATTTACTAAACAGATCAATGGCTTTTCTTTTCTTTCGCGTCTCAATACACTTCATGATCAACATCACTTCAATGCCTCCTTCGTTTTGTTCATCAGATTTTTAAATACTTCTTTAACAACCACTCTACTCACAGAAAAGAGGGGGAAGAGAAAAGGGAGGCACATTTCGTGGAGATCCACGCGCACGATGAGCTGTCACTTAGTAAATAACGATCGTTGCTCGTTGGGTATCGGTAAGCCTATCCTCCTGCGAAACCCGTGATCCTCGAGCAAATTGCACGGCCGATCCGTCGATGAGATCGACGTGTACGCCTCTCGTAGTTCATATTTCATGAGGTTCGAGCCGTATCAAGTATTCCAAGCAGGCTCCAAGTGTTTGTTACCGCGTCGATAAGGGCTGCCGCGACTTGGGGGAACGGCCATGGTGGCTGGGGGTTGTGTAACTGCAACATCTGTTGGCGAAGATCTTAAGGTCTATCCCGCATCTGTTGTTCGGACATTTCGACGCGTCTCGCGAGCTTTCCCGGTTCGCGGGGGATGGGAGTGCCGCGCGCTGAAAAGATTCGGAATTGTAAAGAGGCGCGGATGATGGGCAAAGTTGCGATCTCACCGTGACTCGCAACATCCGAGGGGATTCGCCAGTTATTTATCAGTCTCGAGATTCTATGGGTTTCGTTGAAGGATTGGAAAATAAATTTTTCTTGGACACGACAGTTATAGAACAGACGTGTCATCGATTTTTCAGCTGGGTCTGGTCTGAGCCTTCGTGATTGGAGGATGATCGAAGGTACCTATTTATTTTGCAGTGGAATGGTAGAATTGTAGAGGAATATTACATTTTCTGTCCATTGTAGTTAGTGTATTCTAAGTTGTAATGCTGCGCGATGAAAAGAATCAGTTTGCAGCAAGCAAGTTTGTGACGTATGCGAATTATTTGCTCGTGAGTTTCAGCTAATATGGTACACTCTGCGTTTCCAATGGATTATAAACGTTCCGCCGTTCCATTACTCGGAGTTCGAGCTGCTGAGAGCTGCTTAATGACCAAAGCAAATAGGAGCATGGTATATACTGTTAGCAGAGAACTTACCATTCTACCGAAGGCATGGAGCTTCGATCGTACGAACACTCGCGCATCGTTCTGAGATTTTACAAAGTCTGGTATTGGTTAAGAAAGTCTACAGTCGTGAAAGAATAGTTCAAAGTTTCCATTCTACATATTTATAGGGAACTTGTACGAATTTGTGTAATCCATGGAAGAGCTTCGAAGAGAAAGATCTTCGGAAGAAGTACAACAGTTTGCAGTTTAGACACGAAGGGGAGGAACAGATTTCTTCCGTGTGACGATAGAGAGATAAGAACTTTCTTATGTCTCCGCTTTGAGGGTGACAATTTTCAGTGTGCTACCGGGTGCAATTTTCGATCACAACTCTCGCGTAAAGCTCTTCGACGTCTGCTCGGAACTCTGATTTCTTACATTGGGGGAGATCCTTCTAGGGCGCGACTGACTCATGAAATATTTTCACGAAGTACTTCTACGAGAAACTTCGTATTCTTTCCTTCCCTTTGATGGCGAACATTTTTCCCTTTACATTTCCATATTCAAGCGAACGTATTACTTTAACTTGATCTTTACTTTCAATTTATTTTCCAAGTATCTCATTAGTAAATGTTTGAAACTTGCAATGCATTCAAGCCAACAATCCACGATTACACAGTGCGAAAATTCAAAACTCAGAGTACAAGCGTTTACAGTCCCCATGTTTAAATGAATTCTGATGTAACATGTCAGTTTGATTTAAAAAGGAAACACTAATTTCTCTCATCACATCCATATTATGTATCCAGTTCCTGTAGCACTCTTAAAACTAAAATCTTTTTCATACTTTATATCTATCCTATCTTTTCCAAGTTACCACTGCCCAGTCCAAGTGTCTCCATACAAAATACCACCCCAAATCTACAAGAGTGTCTCTAGTGAAAACCCAACAATTTTCACACGCACGTTAAACAATTCTGCCCTTCTCCATTTGTTCGCGTTACCCATAATTGCAGCAGAAACATCATCATATCCATCGAAACCGATGGAATCGGTGAAATTTCTCGAGGAAGGAAGGGTGCATCTCCCCTTTCGCGCCACTCGACGACTTCCCTGACGCCGCCGTTCAGACCCACTTCCGCTTTAATGGCGCACCGAGACTTGATGGAATCGCCACACCGTTCCTTTCTAGGGCTAGTGTGACACACCACGTTCATCCCTCCCAGCCGCACTAAATTCTTCGTCCTCGTAAATCTCCGCGGCGAGCCTCACCCTCGATGTCTCGTTGCCGCAATAAATACGAATCGTCGACGCGGGTTGTTTGACTTTCACGCCCACGAGGAGCACTCCAGCCGACGATCTTCAGGCAGAATCGGCCGTTCGTCCTGATTTTCACGGGGAATTAAAAGTCCTCTCCTCTCCCGTCCTGCACGCGCTGTACACGCCATCGGTGCCCGTCCAGATTCCCGCTGGCTCCTTCGTGACGAGGAATTTCCCCCGAGACTTCCACCGCTGGCTTCTCCTAAGTTTCTACGCCCGGGACTTGCTTCTCCTTTCGTTCCCAGACAACCGTTTCGCCACGGAAAAATTGTCTGCCGAGACAATAAGATGGAAATATTGCTGGTTTCTTTCGTGTAGTATGAATGGGCACGCTGTTAAATATGGATGTAACGAAAGGATAGAACCTGTGCCATTTCAGAATAGGGAACGTTAGGGTTTATTCTTCTTATGCCAAGGATTGTTTGAAATGAAAATTTTAGGAGGTATTTGGTATTTGAAAGGAAAAGGAGGAGAAGGAATCTGTTTCCCATAGACGATTACTGCTAAAAAATACTAACACCGCAATACCTATCTGATCTTATTCCAAAACCACTCACCAACACTTGATGGAAATCTTACTTTCGTATAACTGTACCTTCTGGTAAAGCTACGCTGTTAAAACGCTGAATTTCACAAAGATTTCACAGAAGAGGTTCCCCATTCCTACCGTTGCAGCTCAAAATACGCGAGACCCCGTCCCAACGATAACAAGTTTCCAAAGTCGGTTGTTCCATGCCGCAGATTCGCGACACTCCCCGTGTACAAATACCGTAGGCAGCGTAGATACTTATTCGCGTACTGGAGTCGCCTCAGCGTGCTTTGCTCGAACGCACTCGCCTCCTCTGCTCGCATTTCCCGCGGGACGGCTGGGCTTGGATGGAGAGGAGGCAGAAGAAATTGATTGAGACGTATCTCCGTCTGAGACGGATATTAAAACAGCCCGCGAAGGAAACGAGGAAATAAGCGTGCGGGTGTCAAGTGGAAAATCTTCTGCGTCGGTAGAATGTTGCCGCAGGAAGAAGAGCGCTCACGCGCACCCCCAGCTCGAAGGAAACAGAAGGAAACTTTCCCTCCGTCTGTCATTGAGGGAAAGAGGAAAGGCGAAATTCGGGCAGATAAATCGAGCCGACCGTACAGCTGGATTAAATTTAATAATACAGACACAGGCAATCTCGGAGAGTAGTGGGCAGTTGCCTTCTCGTCGTTAATGTTTAACTATGCTTGAAACGCGTGCCCTGTCAGGCGAGCCGGAAGAGAGCGTGGATACGGCCTTTCGAGAGTTTCCTTCGGCGCTGCACGCACCGGAGCGATTTGTATCGTCGACATTCTTAATGGAGCGCTGCCCGGCGATCGTTCGTGAACAAACAGTCCGGTGTGAAATTCAAATGAAGCGAGTTCTGCTGATCTTCAGTGTCGTTCTGGCCAATTCCATGTGACTTCGAGGCGTCAGGCAATATTTATCAATTTTAAATTATGAAACGTTTTCTGTTAACGAGAAGAGGCTCTTAAATTCTCACTTCATAAATGTCGTTTCTTCTTTCCGGAGGGGTATTAAGTGTCGCTAGAAGAGGTACCGGAGAATTATATTAAAAGCAGGCGTCCTCGGTGTTTTCAGCTGAAACATTTATTGCGTTGGACCCGGCAGAAGTCGGCGATCTTAAATCCCAAAGTACACGGTCTCATCCATAATGTATAAAGCACATCCTTTCGAGCGGCCGCACAAAACGCTCTGAACGCATTAGCCCCGAAGAAAGCTAACACGGCGTTACACCTGTCAGAGCAATTCTGTCGTACCTGGATCATGCGACCTTCCAAAAGTCGGCCGCTAAGAGATTGCGCCCAACAAATGAAATTACCTCGCGGCCGCAGAGGCACTTTCTTGAACGGCGGGCCCTTCCGTCGATTATCATCCACGAACTTTCGCCAGGGTGTAATAATATTGGCGCTAACGCTTGATGGGCGTCACCAAGTATTTACTTGGCGAAATTTATAAATTCTCGGTCGACTGCTAAACGAAGGGAGATACTTTCTTACCCCTTCAAAGATAAAATTCATCGTTGATGTAAGAAACGCGGTGGAAAATGCTTTGAAGTATCTTTCACACTGTTGGTTATTAGATAGAATTTGATGATGACATAGGAATTGTGGCTAGAACGCTGTCTCTACTCTTGAAACAGTATCTATAATATTTTCTAGTCCTCTCAGTCACACTTATCGTCACTGCTCAAGAAGTTTACAGAGCTCCAGCACTTTTTGAAACTTAAACTCCTTCAAAGTTTTCTTATCAAGAAAGGAATAATTCTATAATTCTTATTCCAAGTGTATTTAAAGCAATCGGAGGATAATATCAGAATTATGTTTCCACTTTGCTTCACAAATTTCTGGTTATCACTTACAATTTTATCAATGAAATTATAATTTCATTCTCGTAGAATTTCCTTCGGAGTCCCCTTAGAGACATCGGCTTTAATAAATGTAATGCCTTGTATTGTTGGTAGAGATTTCTCTTTCATTGATCCAGAAGGAGGGAAATAGTCGTAGCTTGTTGTTTACTGCTCCTAGAGCCACATTGTGCACAAGGAAACAATGCTCGTAATTTCCGCACGAATCTTAAGTGGCGGCGGGGCGAAAACTTTCAAGAGTCGGTAGGACTCGGTCCTGGCTGGTGTGCTCTGTCTGGAGGGGGAAAAATTCGTGGCAGGAGTTTCGATTGTATTGTTTCTGCCGAGTGAAAGCACTCGGGCTATCCATCGACGAGCACGAGACGTTCCATTATCATACCGCGACAAAGCCGCGTTCAAAGTCACGGTCGATTGTCTCCTCGCTGAAGGAAGTACTATTCCCCGCTAATTAATGTCCAGTCCTCGCATCGAGGACGCAATTATTGGTGACACGATTACCTAGCATCGAAAAGTCAATCGTCTTCGTGTTCTGTTACACCTCTTTGTAAACAAACTTCCTCTTACTTTCAAATTTATTAATACTACTCACTTAAAAATTGTACAAACTTTTATATAAATTGGAAAGAGAATAGCTATCAACATCCACCTTCTCCAAAGCAAACAGTACCATCTCATCGAAAGCATTAACTCCAATTGCCAAGAAAACAAATAGCGCTGCATTAATTCCAAAATCTTTTGCATAAATCGTTCCTGAAGCAATTCCCTCCTCGCGATTGTCGTCTCCACCTTCGTCACTCGAACGCTGTCATCGTGTATCGACAGGGATTCGCTTGCTGTCGCCGTGAATCTTAGCGGAACGCAGGCCCGATTTGTTCCAATTACGCGAGGGGGTTGCCATAAAATGTGCGACAGAGGGGACGTTCCTCGCGTCTACGCGTATACCAGTATAATCGATGTTTACCCCGGGGAATATCGCGGCGTCTAACCGTCGCATGACTCATTTCAGGCGGCGGTCTGGCGCGTCCGAAGATGACGCTGAATCTGGACGCTGGCAACGGGACGAACGGCATCGGGAACGCTGGTCAGCTTGGGCCGAAGAAGCCAGGAGGCCTGAGTCTTGGGTTGCCACTGGAGATTAACACCGCCCGTGGATCCGCCGATCTGGTTGACGTGGACCTCCCTCTCGAGAGACAAGGGTGCGTTCTTGGTATTTATTGGCTTGCCAAGCATTCTAATTCCGTCCACGACAGCACGATGCCTCCTTGTCGCGACTCACGCAGTGTGGAGAAGATAATTCCTCTACTACCTTTGTTTAGAGGATGCAAATACCTACTACCTTTGTTTAGAGGATGGAAATATGAGATTACAGGACGTTTAGAGTCCGTTAGATTCTAAAAGCTTCCTCACTTCTGTAATGCACAGATCTACTTCTGTTTTACTTGCAATGTTTCCTCTATGTAACCGAAATTTTATTCTATGTTTGTGCATGAAATGTTAAAATTTCAGAAGTGTCGTTATCGTGGTTTGTTCGTGCTGCAATGAAATTGAATTCCCTTTTGGTGCTTTGGTTGCAGATGGTACCACGGCTCCATCACGAGAATCGAGGCGGAAGCTGTCCTACGACTTCTGAGGGAGGGAAGTTATTTGGTGAGGAACAGCGAATCGACCAAACAAGATTATTCTTTGTCGTTGAAGTGAGTTATGCCCTTAGTTCGCAACCTTGACACGTAGCAATATCTCTTTCATTCCCTTTTTTTCGCAAAGCTCTCAAGCTAATGAATTTAAATGACAAACACGGAAGCTTATACTACTTGTTTCTTTAAACCTGCAAATCTTAAAAGACTCGAAGGACATTTGTACTATTCGAAAACGATTTAAACATATCATGATTCCCTTTTTCCTAATAGTTCTATGCAAATATGCAAACGCGTACATTGTCCAACGTATTTTGCACAAATAATTTGCTTGCTAGAGATATGATCAGTTGCTTCAATTGTACTTCGAAATGCATCTTTCATCGACTGAACACATTTCTGTGCTGAATTTGCAGAAGCGCCCGTGGCTTCATGCACATGCGTATCCAGAAGAACGAGGAGCTGAACGCGTACATCCTGGGCCAGTTCAGCAAGCCGTTCGACAGTATACCGGAAATGGTCCGTCACTTCAGCGTGAACCGTCTTCCGATACGCGGTGCCGAGCACATGTGTCTTCTGCATCCAGTAATAGCCCAGCTTTTGTAGCGCATCTATCGTAGCGCTGTTTAAGGCGCTCCTACTTTTTGATATCCCGTTTATTCAGAGAACAATGGTTGTATGGCTGGAACATAATCGATAGTACGCGACGCTTGGGCGAGACCTTTTAACACCGGCACTTCCATAGAATATCCATTTTTCGTCTGGTCATTTCACGCGATCGTTACGAGAAGCTTTCCGATCTTCCGAGGACAGTCGAAGGAAAGACAAAGGCGTAAGAGAACGAGCTGGCAATCGGGGATGATACAGTACAAAGCGTAACCAGTGAAAGGTTTCTGTAGGCTTAACGAGCGACCTCGAATATAATCTTGCCCGTTCGCGTGATCCCTTCGCGATTACATCGATAAGCAGAGCTTTATTAACCCGAGCTTGAACGTTATCGGTTGGTCTAAAGCGGCGAACCTGCAAAGGATTTTGCATAGTCACTAACGTTTAGGGATCTGTCTCGTCTTCCCCAGAAACTATCGCGCGAATCTTGTCCCTCGGTGAAGGCGCGCGTACTTTATTTTCGTCAAGTGGACTCAAGATTCCGTTCCTTGCACCCGACCGAGCTGTAAAGTGGATTTTATAAACGTATGATTGCCAGGAAGCGAAGTGTTCGAGGAGACAGAGGGGGAGAAAGTACGAGGTACATAGAAAAGAGGAATTAAATGTTTCCAGGGAAGATTCCAATGGATTTGAAGAACTGTAACGCGAGAGATGGAATGTAAGGGTGTTTGTTGGTCGAGAGACGGATCCTCGTCTTTTAAACGAATGGATTCGTAGAAAATGGTTGTTCCTTGTGCCCGTGGCCGTGGACGCCGCGGGTTCCATGTAAGAAACTATCGATGGGATCAGAGTCGCTGTCTTACAAGCTGATAATCCAGCAGCGTGCGAGGTGTAATGCGTACTTAGATTTAAATACCCGCGTAGCTGGCCAGCGTGGCCTCTACGACAGAGCTGGAAGCCAAAGAACAGCTAAGTCGTGTGTTTTCGTTCCGTGCGAGGAAGAACACGAGTAGAATGAGTGGAGGCGAAGAGGGTCGAAGGTGGAACACGGCGCATTGCCGTGGCCGCAATGCCAAACTTCGCTGCTAAAATGCTCGCGTAATCGTTTTAGTGAGGGTTTAAGTTGCTCGTCGTCGTTGATAAGCGATTAGGCTCAGACCGGCAAGTTGATCGACAGTTACTTTACGTTGGTAAATCGAATGGGTATGGAAAGGATGGTGAATTGGACGGGGAGACGTTGTTGCTTGGTCCCTGGGGCTGACCAATCGAGAGCAGAAGGGGATGGTAATAAAGAGAGCTTGTTGGTGAACGATGGACGATCGAGGTCAGCCAATCCGAATCATCGATGGCTCGTCAGCCGAGTCATCCGTCCGACAGTCTCTTATTTTTTGGGAGATTTTTGCGAGTGGAGGCAACCGATACATATTTTTTCATGTGATAATGAATTTGTTACAGAGATAGCCTAGTTTTACCTGTGATCTGTTACTTAGTTCCCTTTAACCGTGTCTGTTGGTCGCCGTGTGCAATATTCTCGTACGTAACGATTATGGTAACGATAATAATACTAATAATATTGATAATACTAATTAATAATAGTAATAGTAATTAACGATAACGGTAACGATAATTATTAAGCGGCTATTATATTATTATCGGGTAGTCAGCAACGACGCGCTATCAATCGCGACACGAGAGACGTCCGTGGTGTTACAATAATTATTTCGAGGTACCGAATCACAGTTCCGGTGTGCGTTTAACCGAGCATTCCCATTAGTTACACGGCGATATGCTCTGTCGGCGAACGTTGGAGGAGCCACGAGGCGCGTAGCGAGTGCCACGGTATCGAGGTAGGATCACTTAATTTGGCTGTCATGGATTCGTACTATTCGTTGGTCCGGTTTCAATTGAGATCATACGCGAACGTGATACTAGTCGTAACGTATATTTTTATTTTATTACGTCGATTTCATGCGAGTTCCCAACGTTACGTTCGGCATTCTCTACCGTTCTCCCGCGTTTTAGGTTGAGCGTAATACACATACACGTACACGCTGATACACACGTGCATACAGACAAGAAAGCACACACACACACAAACATACACGTTGTACTTTAAGCTGCCAGTATTATTAACTGTAATCGATAATGCATATCCATGTTAATGTTTAAGACATTATATTGTCCCCCTCCTAACGAATGATTACGAAAAGGTATAATCTATATACTATATATACATATTATATATAAATATATATTTATTTGACATTCTATTTATTGCATTGTGTCGTTAAGATCTTACGTGATGGTTCCGTGTAATACCGTTGATTTAAACCCGTAAGATCGTCTAGAAATTCATGGTAATCTCTATCTCTATATAGTGATTAGCGAAACGTAGATTAAACGCCCCATTTACCAAACGAAAACAAGTCAGTCGTAAATTATGTGGTAGACACTAAACTTGTAGATACTTCCTGTACCTTGAAATTTCTATGACGGTAGACATTTAGCTCTGACGTATACAATAATATACGTACTATACATATATAAATATACATAAATATATATTATTACCAGATACTAATAGCGCGTAGTACTTTATATATAATATATAGAAGGTACAACAATATACCGGTGAGATCGGAAGTGGATCGAGAATACGAGCAAGTCCGATATATACATACATACATGCATACATACATACATACATTATCGAGCGCGCTGTGTACACTCTGTTTATGTAAACGGATCTTGAACGGTGTGATGTGCAATAAACGAGGAGCGATCTAGTGCGGTCGCAATCACGTGGTGCGATCCAGTATTTTTGTTTTAGCATGACAGACCACCGATGTTCCAAATCGACTTCACTAGATAGTCTTGTGTACTCCGAAACTCCCTCTTAATAATAAAACATTTAACAAAACAAGAACCTCGTGAATTGATTCCATGGAATTGTGTGACTCTTCAGCGACTATAATTCATTAATCACGTCAAAGTGGGGAGTGATACAACTCAAAAGTCACTACGCCTTGTGAGAAATTAATGCTTGTGGTATAATGTGAGAAATAAGGAGTAGGTAACATTGAAGAAGACAAATGTAATGATTGATCGCGGATCTTTATAATATTCTATACGTTACATCGTGTACTTTCTTATAATTGATCTTATGAAATACAAGTCTTTAGGATAATCTTGAGAAAAGTAGTTTCACAAATCTTGTAATCGGCGATCACAGGTTTGTTAATCGCCTTCTTCCATTTCCTCGTCATCGCGGTATGGAACGACACGATCCTCGTTCACGAGTGGGTCGAGCGGTATCGCGTCTGACATAGGATCCTCTGTTTCTACTGCAGCTGTTTCTGCGATCTGTAAACTCTGTGAACTCTAAGCTCCGTTTCACACATACACGGAATTCGTATATACGGCACCGTTTTCACGGTAAAAAATGCGACGATCATATATGTAGAAGTTCCTTTTACCGTATAAACGGACGCCGTGAATGTGGAAACAGAATGTTATCACGTGACGTGACGTGCGTTTATGTGACAGCACGCGAGTTCATGTGACGTGTTAACAGTCTGTTTCTGCCTTGAGTCTCATAAAGTATTATTTCAATTTACATGCAACTAAAATACTCTATATTTTACCTTCTCTATTGCTTCTTTACTGGCCTCTTTGGAAAACTTCTTCGTGCCTCTTTTTTCTGTAAAATCGATAGACACAACATTGGAACGTTTATCACGAAATTTATAAGCCCTTAATTGCCATTCACATAAATAGGCTGTCGATTTCAATTATTACACAGATATAGAGTAAAATAAGGTAACGTAAACATAATTAATATTTATCAGTGTGTAAAAGAAGACTTAAACTGTAACAATAAGTATTCTAAACTTACTTAAAACAGTGGAACTCAGCGTCTCAGCACTCTTCCGTCGTGGAGTAGCCTGCGATGGTCGTTCCTGAATTACAATTACTTCAATTAGTTCGCAGACTACAAAATACACTTTGAATAAACAAATCACCGAAGATGGAGCTTCTTCGGCAGAACCTTCGCAATACGCAGGTCCGCAGACATCGAATTTCCCAAGCATTTGTCGGCTCCTGTACATTCTACCGTCCGTTCCTTTCACCATTCCTTCGGTCAGTTGCACCACTTCCGGTCCCCATTGACTGAGGTAGTGGCCCATTCGCATTACTCTTTGCTGAGGCGTCGTAACCGTGTGACTTCCGCCGCAGTAACGATTGACCTGGTGATCTCTATCAATTGAACGAGTGTTCGGAGGGAAATCAATTTTCTGTAAATGTGGAGCACCTTCCAGTGCAACCAAATTGCAGAGAATCATTCATAAAATTATTTGTAATCTATGAGAATTTCATGAACCAGAATTGAACAATGTGAAATTAAAACATTCTCGACGTAACTGTGCCTCTGAAGATGTCTGTGAGCGTCCTCGGTGTTATCATAACGTGGAACGTTGTTGAATAAGTATTAATAATAAGTAGTAGTGCTGAGTAAATATCGCAAGACAAGTAATCTGCTTTGTCCACGGACTTACCTAGGAGTCTTTACAAGTGTGTCTGATCGCGCGCTCTTCTGCCTCTTCGACTCCTCCTGCATGGCTGCCTCAAATTGAATCATATTTCTGCTGTGAGGCAATCTTCTGTGTTGCTTCCTAACTTGATCCAATTCGTAGGTCAGATACGGTTTCATGCTCATGCTACACGGCAACGGTTCCACTCTGAACTTATTTGTATCCTCCATCTTCATCACGACGTTCTTGTCGCAAGAGATGCACTGGACGTCCCTAATCGCGCATAACATTAGCAACACAGTATTGGGAGGTAAAGCCTCTGCTCGATCAAAGTACAGTTCCACCTGAGCATCTTCTTCGATCCAGCCGCTTCAGCCTCCTGTCTCATTTGCGCCACGTTCTTCAGCTTCTCCTGAAGCGTCTTCAGCCGAGTGTGAACGAAATCCTTCAACGGCGTGATTTCTATCTTGTCCACTTTACCTTCGATCTCCCTCTGCACCTCGTCCAGCGACTGCTGCCAAATCGACTCCTGCTTTCCCAATTTCCCAATTGCATCCTCCAGGCCTTGAGCAAGGTCGTCGCAAGCGGCATCGAATTGGTCATACGACACCTGAAGAAAACACCCTCCATTGTAAATCCTTATCCCATTTATCGTTATTCTTAATTCTATCAAAGCCGGAGATGATTTCACCTTTCTGTTTATTGCCTGGGCATCAGCTTTGTCGGCCAGAGCATCCTCAAGATCCTCCCTGTCTGCTTTTATCGTCTTCAGAAGCTCCACTTGCTCCAGCAGAGCCTGTGGAGGAGTAACGGAACATTTGTTCGTTGGAAGTGGCGTCAAATGCGAATGGAATTATTTCAAGGGTACTCACTCGGTTGAGTCAGTATTGATTTGAGAAATATTGGGAGAGATAGACAATTTTTCCATATGCAAAGTTTATCTCAAATATCAGCCGACTATCACTCCAATATTTAGCTACCTAAGTCTCTTTCGTAAGAAGCCTGCTACTCACGTTAAGATGAACCTCGCGATTTTCTCGATCGTCGATCAGATGATCCGCGGTTTGGTTCAGCTTCTCCATGTCAGCCTGGATTCCATGAATCTTGGAGACTAAATCGTCCAGTTCGGCGCTTCCAGTAGTCCCAACCGGGGGTGCACTGTCTACCTTCTCGTTTAGACACGCTACATCTTTCTCTAATTTTGTCAGGCGTTCGTTAATGTATGTCAGCGTGTCTGAGTCTATTTCTTCGGCTTCCACAGCGGCTCCCTTCTCTTGTGTTGCATCCACGGGTCTCGGAACTTTCGCAGACTTTTGTGGTGTTTCTTTAGGAGTTGCGGCCACTGTTTCTTTAGGAGTTGTGATTTCTGTATCCTCTGTCTCCTTCGTGTCTTCTGGTACCTCGGCTTGTTGAGTTTCCTGTTTCGCTGGCTCAGTTTGCTCCTCTTGCTCCACTGCTGATCTCTGTGTCGCTGCAGTCCCTGTGTGAATTTTTGTCCCCAATTTTTAAGTTTTTATGCAATATAAATGAATGCGTACTCAATGAATCTGAATTCATTAAGGTGCATACAGTATAGATACCCTTTAAAAAGTGTAATAAAGTTCCAACGATAAAAAAACATGACAAAATATTGCTGCATATTCAACGCATGTCCCAAAAAGTGACGTATTAGCTGTCAGTCGGTAGGCACTTTCTCTTGGTAAGAAAGAAAGTTTTAAAAAATCGACGCAGTGCTTCGTCTGCTTTAAATAGTTCAGTGAAAGAGGAATTTTGTAGGATAATAAATTATGTATGACAGCTATGTAACGTATAAGATGAATTACCAGTTTGTCCTTTCAGATTGTCCAATTCCCCACGTATTTGCGAGACTTCCGCTTGCAAAGTTTCCACATCTTTGTGAATTTCCGCTACATTTATCCCTCCTAGAAGCTGGGTCAATGAAATTCGTTGTGACGGCTGTTGCGTCTCCCTATTAGCAACCATTTCTTCCTCCTCCTCTCCGTCTACACTGGCAATCACTTGTATATTTTTAACCGTCTGGTCCAAATTGTTGAGAGCAGTTTCTAAATTTGTTAGCCTGTCTTCGAACTGCGACGAGTCTTCCGCCGGGACGTCCGTGCCACCTTTGATCGCATCTTGCACCATTGTTGTCAACTGCAAGGATTATTTTCGTAGTGCTATATCGGTATCGTTCGATATAAAGCTCTTTCGTGGACGTCAAATATATCCGACGCTAGGCATTTTAGATCGTTCCACGGACGTCGGATACATCCGACGCTAGGAGCGAAAGGGTTGAAACGTGAATGATAACAAGAATAACATGAATTAAGAATAAGAAACTTGAAGGAGCTCCACGTAAAGTGAAATATGCTTCATCTTCACGCAGATTAAAGAACAATCGAAACAATGCAGCTATACCTTATCAATACCTTGTTCACTAGCGTCCAATCTTTTCGTAATATTAATAATCTGCCAAACGTCGGTCAAAGGATCGGTCATTTTACCCTTGAGGCGTTCGATAAGCTCTGGGTTCGTTGTTAACTCCGTCAGTGCTTGAAAACGCTGTTGAAGCTCATTCACCTGTATGTATGTACGTGTTATCAGTTCAGAAACCGTTCCAAGCAACTTTCAGACATCGTACCAAATAAGAATGATCAATAGTAAATGGGTATGACAAGCAAATCAATGTGTTTTTGTTAACATTTAAAATGCAATATTGCTAACGGTTTGCTCTAGGCGTTTAAATCCCAATGCAGTAGGAGCAACACCATCGATGACGGGTTCTATGTAGATAACAGTTTCCTGTGCACCTTCTGCTCCAGGCCCAATTTGCTGTTTCGTACCTTTTGTCTTTTTCACTTCTACAGCTGTCTGGCTGCTTTCTTTGGCCACACCTTCTGCATCTAATTTTCCAGAAACATTTCCTCAGTTTATCCCTCTTTCAAAATTTTGACAAAGATTTTACTATCCACTTTGGTATAAGGTAAATAGTTTAATTGGAAAGTTTATTTGGAGATCTTCCAAGTTACAAAGTTAATAATTTTATTCGTATGAATTTTTTGCTACAGCTACTTAACATTATCCTTAACACTGTATGTTTTATTACCGTCCGTTACTACGTCGACATTTATGGCGTCGGTAGTGTCGACACGATGCTTCACATCGCCGGAACCATCGATGATACTATATTCTTGGAGATACAGCGATGGTCCTGGCTTCAGAGAGGTTACCATCGTCTGCAAACGTAGAGCAATGATATCGCACTGATATACGTCAATCATTTCAATTTCCTTCTCTATGAGCTTTAAAATCAATCCAATTCGTGGATATATTAATTGCGCAAGACACCTAGAAGGTACTCGATATTGATTAGCTGTCTTACTTTGATTCGGTTGGCGTCGTCGCCGCGGTATTCGACCTTCGTCGTTCGCAAATTTATCTGATGGAGTACAATGTGAAGGAAATTGTGCAGGATGTTCAAGTTCACCGCTCCAATCTAGACACGAAAGAGAAATGACGTCCCTAAAAACGTCTGTTATTTCGTACCATTGAAGAAATCTCTTTACCTCCGGCGTTCCCAGCGCGAGGTCCAACATCTGAGGCAAGGAAACCTGCAGGCTGGCTACGTCCTTAACCGCAGGAGTCGATGTCGGGGATTGCGCCACCGGTTTCGCGGCTTTCGCCGACATCCTGTTTCACTGAGCAATTTTTCAGAGCTTGCATTTAAAAAAAAAGAAAGAAACGAAATTTATATCGATATGCCTACAGCTGCTCCGTATTTCTACTAATCTTAGACGTAATTCGTACGTGTCATTTTGAACATGCAGCGTTTGGCTTTTGTTCCATTGCAGCGCTATCTTTCACAATAGTTTCGAGTTATAATTTAATCATTTGCTGTATCTATTTGTGTAATGTCTGCGCTTCGATAAATGTATTTAGTATTTTTGAACATATAGTGCTGCGCAAAAACATTGATTTTTCACTAAGCCGGTATTTCAACTCTTTAAATACAAATTTCTATAGGTCTGACCTGCACTTTGCCCATGATAAATCGTTTGTTATCAAAAGCCAGTCATATCACGTCTGCAAGGTAAAGGTATCTGCACAGACGAGGTATAGGATAGACATATCAACCAATGCATTTTACTGTCACCGGTTAGGGGGAGTCCTGGGGCCCTCTTACCATTTTAGTGTCGCATGCCACGTTACCGGTGAAGTCTCGAAACAGAATGTAACGCTACGCGTGATAGAAAGTAGAATTCAACACGTGTAAATCTCGGCCATTCGAAACCCGCGATTTACAAATGATTCTCTTAGAGTAACAATTTAAAGATCGTTTTATAAACGTATTCCGTGCAACAACACAGACAGAAAGATCACAACAAGACAAGAATACATATGTCTTTTAACTTTGCTGTCCTATTCGAGTTTATTTAACGCGAAACAAATTTATTTAACATAAAAATTGATATAAATAACAATATTATTTGCGGAATACATGGTTGAACGTGCAATACCTCGCCAAGGAATTGTAACTTGGAATATTTCAATCAGGTGCTGAAGCAGAGAGGACTTTAAAAATGATCAAAAATCCATCAGTTCTGGTGTCCCGATAAAATATTCCAACTTGCACTTATCCGTCTATTTTAACACTATACTCGTGATCTGGGATCCGGTAGGAACCAACGAACATCATTTCAAGTTACATATTTTATTCTTACATTCTACAATAGTATTGCAAGTTAATTCTTATATCTAATTAGAATATTTGACAATCGCAGCTATCAGCTCGGTTCTCACCGATTACCAGGTCTCACCGCGAGGAGGTTGCTGCGCTTGGAGACCCGTAGAGAGATAGATGGAATCAAAGTTCCGTCGATCTCCCTGTACATGAAACCCTTAGCCTATTAAACCAAGGAGATAGATAGAAACAAAGTTCCATCGATCCCCTCGGTTTAGATATAGAATCTAGGGAACCGCCAAGCAATCACTCGATTGAAATAAATTCAGCAAGGAAGGAAAGACTACGGGTGAGCGTGAAAGGAGTATTGGATGGCGCAGTTCCTACCACCCTAATGTCCGAGTCGAAAGGGAAAAGCGCTCGGCGTCTCCCAGGCGAATCCTGTTGCACCGATGCGACTCGTCAGGAGCGACACTAGGTGTGACCTGACTCAAGCCGTCTAACACGGAGATTGGGTAATCGGACCAGGATACTTACGCAGGCAGTGTACCAAGCGGTACACCCCCTACGCCCGAAACTTTTCCCTTTCGACAAGAACACCAGGGGATGAAACTGATCCACCCGTACCAATTCCATGCTCAGTCGCTTGCTTCCGGGAACGGAAGCAGTGGCGACCTCCTCATCAGAGATCAGGAGCCAACGAAAGTGCGAAAAAGCTAATGATTCAGTGACTACTTGGCAATTTTACATGGGGCCTTAAATACTTCATGCTATAATAACTTAGCCTAGGCTTCCTTAGATGTCTTCTGTCACTAACACTTTTCACTATCACTTTTCACTATCACTTTTCACAATCGCTTATAGTTTTAATTATATTATTTTAATAAGCCCCTTCGCCGCGGAGGGCTGAACCTGGAAAGCTGAAACAATTAACTACGTCATGTAAGTAATAGTGAGACCAACATGGAAAGAAATTAAGTACACATAATAAAATACAGAACATGAAATGAAGTAAATCATGCAAATCCAAATACGACATACATGAAATAGAATAAATTACGAAAAACCATCGACGAAATACCTATCTGAAACAGAATAAAATTTTGATTAACTTCCGAGACCGAAGCAAACTCACTGAAGGTAAGTTTGCCTCGATCTGGGCCCTTAACCTAGATCGTAGGCTTTAGCTTGATTCCGTTTCGCAAGTCGCAATGCTTGGGAAACGTTACCAAGGAACCGAGCACACCGGCGCGGAGGTACCTACGAAAGTGACTCATTTCTACGAAATATTTCTGATCCATGTTCGACCAATGCTATGTGCATTTTGAAAAATTTGGAAAATGTCTTACGACAGAAGTTCTTAAACTAAGACTTATTACTAGGATTATAGTTAGTTAAAAGCAAGCACGTGTGCAAGTTTTTCCGCGATGTATAAAATTTCAAGTTTAGTAGCTTAAACATATTTTAATAGAAGGGGGGAAAGAAATTTAAGTTTATATAGCAGCCCCGAGCATAGTGAGCAGATAGTACCAACGATGACTGTCATTGTTAGTTATTATACCAAATTAATGCTTTCTATTCGCGCTTTATTAAGAGAATGTAATGACACGAATGTAATTTCAGTTAAGAGGGAAGTTTTGAAAGATCTCACACGGAAGAGTTCAACTTCAGAAATGTAACTCGTATTCGATATATTAAGCATCCCGGATGATTATAAAATTTAAGGAAAATAGTTTAGAATGTCTGAAACGCGATAAGAAAACATCTACTGCAAATTTAAAATTTATTTATTGTATGTTTCTACGCGTATTGAACATCTGGAAGCACACGCATTCGTGTTACTATTTGCGAGTACTAAGTATGTATTTGTTAAGTTTACGCTCGCTACAGCAATCATTTTGTTCGATGGCATGCGGAAAGATTGAAAGAATGAAAAAGTGTCACTCACCGTTCGTTGCAAACAGTCTCACTGCTATCCATGCAGACAAGCATCCCCCTTCGACAATAGCTATTCGATATGCAGACCAATGTTCCGCAGCTGCAGCGTCAGTACCGAATAGAATGTATCTCACACACACAAATATGTCACTTTAATTTCAGGATTAAAAAGCAATTTGAGCAACGGTGCTTAGACTTGAATAGTTCTAAATGCGTAAAAACACTGACTCTACACTCGCGTTGACAATATTTCGATCACTGTCGCAGGTAAAGTTCAACTGGCAGATCACAAATTTGGAAGAGGTTGTTGACGTTCCATCGCGCTCCAACGACTTCCAGCTCCTCGAGAAAAGTATTGCTCGAGAAGTCTTCTGGATACTGGGTGAATTGTAGTAGAATCTTGTTAAGCGACCTCCCATATGGTCCAATAATCAATGAAATTAATCCAGGAATCGAGATATCACGAAATAATATGTTCACGCGTTCACTGAGATCCGATCACTGTCGTAGGTAAAGTTGAACTGGCAGGTACATTGTTTGGCGATGGTGCGACTTTGGTAAAGGTTGTTGACGTTCTGTCTCGCTTCAACGACTCGCCACTCCTCGAGAAAAGTATTGCTCGAGAAGTCTTCTGGATACTGGGTGAATTGTAGTAGAATCTTGTTAAGCGACCTCCCACATGGTCCAGTAATCAATGAAATTAATCCAGGTATCGAGATGTCACGAAATAATTTGCTCACGCGTTCACTGAGATCCGATCAAGACTGCGAATAAAGTTGAACTGGCAGGTACATTGTTCGGCGATGGTACGACTTTGGTAGAGGTTGTTGACGTTCTGTCTCGCTCCAACGATTCCCTGCTCCTTGAGAAAAGTATTGCTCAAGAAGTCTCCTGGAAACTGGGTGAATTATAGTAGAATTTTCTTAAGCGTCCTCGCACATGGTCCAGGAATCGATGAAATTAATCCACGAATCGGTATATCACGACATATAGTGATCACGCGTTCACTGAGATCCTATCACTGTCGCAGGCAAAGTTTAACTGGCAGATCACGACTTTGGTAGAGGTTGTTGACGTTCTGTCTCGCTCCAACGATTCCCTGCTCCTCGAGAAAAGTATTGCTGAAGAAGTCTTCTGTATACTTGGTGAATTGTAGTAGAATTTTGTTAAGCGTCCTCCCACATGGTCCAGGAATCGATGAAATTAATCCACGAATCGATATATCACGACATAATGTGAGCACGCGTTCACTCAGATCCTATCACTGTCGCAGGCAAAGTTCAACTGGCAGATCACGACTTTGGTAGAGGTTGTTGATGTTCTGTTTCGCTCCAACGACTCCCAGCTCCTCGAGAAAAGTATTGCACAAGAAGTCTTCTGGGTACTGGGTGAATTGTAGTAGAATCTTGTTAAGCGACCTCCCACGTGGTCCAGAAATCGATGAAATTAATCCAGGAATCGGTATATCACGACATATAGTGATCACGCGTTCACTGAGATCCTATCACTGTCGCAGGCAAAGTTCAACTGGCAGATCACGACTTTGGTAGAGGTTGTTGATGTTCTGTTTCGCTCCAACGACTCCCAGCTCCTCGAGAAAAGTATTGCACAAGAAGTCTTCTGGGTACTGGGTGAATTGTAGTAGAATCTTGTTAAGCGACCTCCCACGTGGTCCAGAAATCGATGAAATTAATCCAGGAATCGAGATGTCACGAAATAATTTGCTCACGCGTTCACTGAGATCCGATCACGACTGCGAATAAAGTTGAACTGGCAGGTACATTGTTCGGCGATGTTGCGACTTTGGTAGAGGTTGTTGACTTTTTGTCTCGCTCCAACGACTTCCAGCTTACTTGAAATTCTTCAAGGCCGGAAATAATTTTATCCAGTAACGCTGATTGCATCACTTGCACTTTTCGCAGCTGCAGCTATGCAAACTGCATTTTCCGTATGTCTTCCAATACTGGGACCCCATGATAGGACCCGAGAAAAGTTTTGCTGGAGAAGTTTTCTAGGTAATGGGTATATCTCAGTGGAATACTGTTAAATGGCCTCCCACATGGTCCAGTAATCGATGAAATTGATGCACGATTTGAGAAATCATGAAATAATGTGCACTATGACATACACACACTTCACTGAACACTAAAACGATGAATTTCTCAGGGCTTGACAAAATTTTATTTCGCTATGCGGGTTTGAAAAGTATCTCGATTTGCAGTTGCATCCATGCATCCCACGACACTCATGCATCATGTAACTTTCTGCGAGGCTTTATAAATTACATTTTACTGTATATTTCATTGTCGGCGGTAAACTAATGCTCGAGGC
The DNA here is from genome assembly GCA_963932335.1 of Andrena marginata. Taxonomy (NCBI): domain Eukaryota; kingdom Metazoa; phylum Arthropoda; class Insecta; order Hymenoptera; family Andrenidae; genus Andrena; species Andrena marginata. Next base: position 12,409,598 of record OZ010662.1, on the reverse strand, counting down.
AAATAGAATCAAATTATTATTACTTCACTAGAATGTTTAAACAGTGCATTAGAATCTTGCGGGAATATCAGTTGCAGCGTGAATTTTTAATTCTTTTCGGCGTACGATACGTGAAAGGGTTCTACTACACGCAAAGTACTAATAACTAATGGCATCTTGCAATTTATAGCTTACACGGACTTTTAAGTAATACCATTTTTGAGAGCCATAGTGTCTTCATCCCCGAAATGGATGTTCGAAGACAAATCCGGTGAGTCGTTGACAAGCCGGGCCAAAACATAGCGTACCAAAAGCCTGCCTTCAAACAAGTCACACATATACAAACACGCGCACACCTTTCAGCGCTCCAACACATTTCAGAGTAGTTGCTGAGTTGAACGCTGTTTGTGAGCAGATGCCACTACATTCAGTCCTCAAGTTATGGGTCGGTAATACAGTTCGGGTGGCGACACGAACATCCGTAAGGTGATAGGTCTATCCTATACCTCGTCTGTGGCATCTGAGTAGAATCTGAGAGCATGCCTCCTAGTTTTACCACCAGCTAGGTCTTACTCTCCCCAAAATCGATTTTCTCACCCCGGTTTGGCTTCCACGAGCTACCGGAAGGTGGGTCCAAGAGTATCGTTGGTAACTAAGTTCACTCAGTGAAACGAAATTTGAAATTTGCCCTTCAATTTCGATACTTTATAACAGCAAAATAATTTTCTGCCAATGAGTTTACACAGATGCATTATACAAAAAAGTAGTTTCAGTCTGAAATATTCTTAAAAGCCGCTTACAGGAAATTTCCTGGCAATCTAAATTCAAAAAGTATTACACAGTATTTTTATATGAACTTTAGGACCAGTAAATTATTAAAAGTGATTTATAAATAATAAGAAGGAAATCATATCACATAATTACATTGCGTCGTAATTGAAGAAAGGTGAAACGATTATTGTGGAAAGCATACTTTTCCCAGTGAAAACTATGGCGATCGTTGAGTTTAATGTAAACGCATGCGTTCTCAATAACGTATGTCGCGTATTGCGTTACCGGCGTGTCATGTTTAATGAAACGATAATTCATCGCGTTCTGTTCTTTGCATGGTAGAACCGTTTGTCTGACTGCACGTGACAGGTGGTTCTTATCGCGGTGTAGAAACAAATTCACGATCAAAACATAGATTATCCCGCGACGATACATATTTTACCAGGCGACCACTGCATGACGCTGTCGATCGTTGGTGGCGTCTATGCGATACGGTCAACGCGCTCATCGATCGTTAGTATTTACATCGGCGATACGGAAAACGACTAATTCTAGTTTACCGGTAGTTTCTACCAGCTCTGGCATTAAAGTCCACCTAACTTTTCTTTTACTTTTAATATTCTGTTACTTTATTGCTGTTTTCGTTAGACGTATTTGATATACATAGGTACCTATAGAATATTTCGAACGAAGTGAGTAAAATAGCATGAAATACTTAAAAATTCATAAAATAAGCGATACTTTTAATTTTCTTCAAAGTTTTAATACCATGAAAGTGCAAACACACGAATCATTAAACCCATGTTATCTCCTGCACTTAAGTATAGTTGTCGCTTGTTTCAAAATGACTTCCTGGCCTTGAGTAGACTTGTGAGATGAACTTCAAACTTGTTTTGCAATCGCAGCATATATGCACGTTTAAGTGGCAAATAATCTCGATAAAAACACAAGTATGATTTTCTGATTTTCAAATATCCGAATAGCAATAAAGTAACCAAGGAGCTCGCTATTTCGTTCTTCGCAGAAAAGATTTTAATGAGAAACAATATATATCATCAGAAATAATTGCTGCCACCGTCAGTACAGGAACTATATTCCCACAATTTTTCAAACGCATCTTGCACACCACGTTCTAGAGTTACGTACGATAAAACCGATCTGGCCAGTGTTTGAGTTACGCTGTTTGATCACTGGCCGAATGTTTAGTCGTGAGTAATGTCAGCATTCTTGACGGTATCCCGATATCTGTACTAGGATCTCTAGCCGTTGCCCGTTCAATACCAGGAGTTGCTCATCTTTTGCATGATTCAGTCGTCCGTCAGGTGCGGGACGTATTGGACCGACCTCTACGCGCTACCAGCTCCCTTTCATTCCTTTTTCGTCGGATTCCTTGTCAATGTCAGTGCGATTAAAGGGAGGGAAGCATGAACCCGTCACAGTGGAATCTTGTTTCGATGGTGATGGTGAGTAGAAACTGATTCTATGATTAATAGGGGAGTTTCTCTATTGCCGGACACTTAAAATATCTCTCAAGTAAGAAGAAAGAAATAATATTAAATCAATCTCCTCAGTTGTGCACACGCGACGGGACCGTGTCGAAACCTAATTGTTGATTTTTCTATCCCCTCTATGGTTTACGCGGAATAACGGCTCGGTAGCGTTTCTAATATCACAAATATAGGAAGCCAATGTCCGGTAAGGTGCTGTCCCGCGTGAAGGAAACTCTTCCTACTTCCTTCTTCGCAACGTGCTTCATCACTTTCGTGATTATAGAAGATACTAGATGGTATATTATAATTATTACGAGATACCATAAGAAACGTAAATGTCTAAACTCGATTTTGTTCCCCTGGAAATCTATCGTAAGGCTTTATTAGTTTCCAAAGGTCATTCCCCATCCTCTAGGAAGCTGCGTACTCCCCGACGCCACAAATTCTTCCATTTTCCCAGGACACATAGAACTTTTACCTGTCAGCCTCTCACCTAGCATGCTGTCTAACTGTCTACCATCGAATTTCTTGTCGCAGTTGTTAATCTGCACTGGCTGCCTGGCCAGCTACAGACAGCAGAAACGTCACGTCCCGATGGCGCGGGCGAGCCAATCATCTAAGTTGCCACCCTATTGGGAGCACATACTCCGCGAGTTCGTGTTCAAGACGATCTCGTCACCGCCGCCGGGCAACAACGACCTGTACAGACGTCTGCTGGAGGCGCCGTTTTACGGTGGCCCGTTCCCGACGGTCACGAACTACATGGCCAGCGTCGTGCTGTCGCGTGGCGACGTTTATTATCTGCCCAACGGCAACTGGCTGCTGTGCCAAGAGGGGTGTATCGACTGCGACGCGTGCACGGGGCACACGCAGCCCACCCTCAAGTGGGTGCTGCGGAGGATCAAGAGGCTCCCGTCCCACGGGCCGCAGCGACACGATCTTCAGCTGACGATAATCCCTCAGATCGACGGCAGCTACCACATGAATGCTCTCTGGCCGAGATCGTACGTCTACGTGACCACTCAGAGCGACCTGGACGCGTACTTGAGCGACAAACCTGGCTACGGGGGTAGCGGGAGCGCTTACGGGAATCTCGAGGACAGTTTCTCGGGGCAAGGGCGCAAGTCCACTAATTTCTGGAGGTTGGTCGAGAGGAACTCGCTGGCCGAGCGACGCGCGTCTGGGGGAAGGAGCAACGGGACCGATCCTGCTCCGGCTTCTGGAAGCGATCCACCGGCAAATGTTAGTACAACCGCGGCGCCCAGCACCGAGACCACCGTGACGCAGGACAGTTTAAGAAATTCCAGCGGACATCATGCTCAAGTGACGTCCGTGGACCGGCAAAACGATTCGACGCCTGTGGTCTTCACCGAGGACGAGATAAATAAGGTGAATCAGATGATGCCAAAGTTGATCCTCGGGACCGATCAGTTCGGACAGAAGCACTTGGTGCACGTGGTACCTGCTGATAGCTCGAGCAACGCGAACTTCACTGACCTTGTGTTGTCCGGTCCGGTGAATCTACCCGAGCAGTATCAAAGCAAGAGCGCCTATCAGAATCTCTTGCGCAGGATCTACGATTCGTTGAGCAGCAACAAGAGGTCTATCGAGAGCTTTCTCGAGCCACTGACCAGGGCAGGTAATTCGTGGAGTTGGCGGTTGTTAGACGCGTTTGAGAAATAACATTCGGTCCTTTGGTTTTAGAGATGGCAAGTCAACGAGCCGAGGATTATCAGCAGCAAGAAACGAGGTACAGCTTTACAGGATTAGGGCAAGCGGATGGTTTCCGTGGAGGCTCTAATGGGGGGATTCGTAATGCGTTCACGATGCACAAGCGGTGGCCACTAACTTTAAATTGGAACAGACAGCGAAGGAAAGCCAGTGACGACACGGATGCCGGTGGCTTCATAAGTAATTCAATCGGTGCGAATCGTGCCTCGAACAGCAGTCACGATTTCTACACGAAAATACGAAACATCAATATCAATTCGACGTTCAGTCCATATCGCAAGAACGGAAATGTCTCGGGCCGGTTCAATTTCAAACCGATCGATCGCAATTATTACGGCGGAAACGCGTTTAATACCAACGCAGGGGCCAGCAACGCGAGACGTCGCGGTCAGCGGCAGAAATTTGGACGTCGTAAGTTTAAAATAGTTGTTACCACCGAGTCAACGGCGAAACCGTCCAACAATGCAGGCGGAATTAGGAATCGCAAGTTACGTACTGTAAACGGGAGCAATTTATAATCCTCTGCGAATTCTAGTTCGCAGAGAACGGTTCGTTCTATTTGAATTTAAGTAGTACACCTCAATTATTGTTTAAACTTTTGCATAAAGCTGTGGGAAGTTTGATGTCAATAATGTGCGATAGAATTCCGAGTCAGTAATGAAAAGTTTTGTGTGAAATTAGTAGTTTAGTCTCACTTTATTTTCTCATTATACAGAGTCCTGCAGAGATAATTGTATGTAAATAATGCAGTGTAAAGTAGTAGGTAAATTCCATGGATCTCTGAAGCTTCGCATTAATATGGCAGGTTCAGATTTTTTTCATCCCCGTTTGTCCTTTTTCTTTTATTAATCTACTCATAAAATTCCAAAGTTGTATTTGTACAAATCTTCTAATAGGACAAACTAACAACCCATCCACTCCACTAATGCCACCTAACCCAGACCTTCGCACTCAGAAAATTCCACAGCTTTCAGTGTCCACTTTGATTTCTTTCCAACCGTAATACGAACGCCCAAATTCACAAAACAAAGTTCCGAATCCTCGTTCATCCTTCCTCCACACGACATTTAAATCAACCCTTCCTCCTCGCACCACAAACATCTCTCAATAAACCAAACAAATATCCTCCGCCCTCAGGGACCTTACCCGACTTCACAGTCGAACAAACAGTCGCTCCTACAAACTGTCATCATTGTAACCGTAGCATCGCACCGCAGCTTTCACAAAATAAATTTGCAAATCGCCTTTCTCGCGCGGAACTACACGTCACAGAATTGCCAACAGAAACCATCCCCCTCCCGCCGTAAATATCTCTTAATAAAACAAACTAATAGCATCCAGGGCCCCTGGCGATGTCACTTAACACCGTAAAGCCCGCGGGGTCGTTCCATCGGTGGCGCCGCTAAGAGGATCGACGATCCTTAATCAGGCCTGGCGCGATCGTTTAAAACGATTATAGCCCTTCCTTGTTCCACTCTGCCGTTGTATGATCGGGCGTCGCATCAGTCTTCTCGCGCGTTACCAGCGAGGCGAGAGGGTGGCTGGGCTCTCTGTCCCGCGTGTGACCTCCGTAACCGTGCTCCGACCCCCCCCGTGCTGTAATTGCGTGACGATGGAAGCGACGCGGCGCGTGTTGCACGCGTACGTGTACCGTGCGTCTGTGGTGCTTCCCTCGCGTTTGCAGAAGTGTACGCGACCATGTTCGTGCGCCTCCGTTGAATTTCTGCAAGCATGGAGTACCTTGTACCGCGAGAACGGGGGTACAGGGGCTGGGAAGGGTGCTGGGGCTGAGACGACTGGCTCGGGCGGTAAGGTTTGAGGGGCAGAGGTAAGCCGGCGCTTATATTTAATTAAGGAGGATACGGGCCCTAGCCGAACAGAGAAAGTCGAGCGGCGCAAAGAGAGACGGGGATAAAGGGACTGTGTGCGTGTCTGTGTTTCTTGTCTAATTATCTACCCTCCTTCGCGTCCCGCCAGCCACCTTCACTTTCTACGTCTGATATCTCGCCGGCGCTCCGCTCTCCCCATCTTTTCGCCGATTTCCGGCCAACTTCCCCGCGCCCTTTTACTGTTCCCAACGCCTGATTCCGTTCTTGCTACTTATTCGTTTATACCTCCTTTGTCTCTTCGTTGATTCTCTTCCGTGTCCTTTTCTTGCCGCTGGCGCGCTCCTTGCGGATGTCGAGACGATCCCCATCGCCGTGGAGGTAGAGGCGGGGCGGTTCTTCCACCTTTCGCTCTCGATTTCATCATCTGGATGGTTCGACTCGCGATAGAGAATACTTTTGACGCGAGTTCGGAAGATGTTAATTGGATCGACGACTCTGGGATGCTTGATGAATAAAGTCGGTGATAATATTGAAAGGAAGAGGGTGCAGTGCTGGGTCCATCGGGCTGTCAACGTTGATCATGACCTTGATACGCGAAAGAACCACGCGGTTGTGTCTAATACATTATAAATAATAGTATGGCAACAGGTAATAACAAGTTGAATCGTGCGTTGGCTTAGTTCCAATGGCGATTATCAGCTCCCACAACTGACTGAATGTGTTAAAGGACAAATAACCCAATTACTTTTATGAATGTTAACAGACAATTATTTAAAATTTCAGACTGCTCCTTTGTGGCTGATAATTAATGGACCAGAAGTTTAGTCCCTCGGGGTTTGGAGCTTCATTCAGAAACACAAATCTTTCCACTGAAAAATAGCAATGCCCCATTGCCTCCATTATCAATTCTACCAGTAGCAAGACCTAACGCATGGTCTACACGTTTTCTATTTCCCTCTGTCTCTTTTCTGCCCGTCTTCTTTCCACTCCCCGCGTCTTCACTCCTCCCTTCAACCTCCAGACGTTTCTTTTTTCCGTGGCCTTTCTAACCGCGCAATCGGACGGTGCAAAACGATCGACTGGATCGTCGGTAGATTGGTTTTAACGAGTTTCCTTTCAGCACGGTTTATCGAGAATTGCGGCCGCCTCCGTCGAGCCCCAGGAACCGAATACGCCGGGGAAATTTCGACGGAGGATCTTAATTAAAGGCGCCCCCGCCAAAAAATGAGAGCAGGGGATCCTGGCCGATCAGGATCGCTGTTATTGCTGCGTTCGTCGCCGAGGGCCCCCATTGTCAGCCCGTCGTCCATCCCACTAATGACTGTGTGTATATAATTTGGTAAACGCCGAGGAAATCGTGGAATCCGAGAGACGTCGCTTTTAATAGGATCGCTGACGGGCTTCGATCGAGGAAAAGTGGCGTTAATTGGTTTCGAAGGAGCGGGCAGCTTGCCTGGGAATAAGAAATTAATTAGAAGCCATTCCGCGGGTAATCGATTTCGAACGCAACGGTCTCTGGTGCGATACAACCGAGGGAATTTATATAGAATTTTCGAAAGAATACATCATCCTTTTTTTCCCAGCTCCATTTCCCTCGGAGTAATTATGATTCACGTTCACGGTGTAACGCAAGGAAAGGCAACGATGATTTGCGTGCGCGCTAATAGATTAATGTTTAATTTAGCTCTTTCGTAATTAAAATATGTTTGGCCAGGATATAATGAGACGTCCAGGCTCGTATAAAATTAACGAGATGAATTATTTTAAACCGACACGTAGTTCTCGGGCAAACTGAACAGCGGGGAAGTTGAAAATGGCGCTCTTCCGAGATTCGAATGGTCTATCTGCAGAGTTTGTCTATTTACATTCGCTCGCATATGGGGCATTCATAGTTAATATTGACCAGGTATAGTTCGCACGGTGATATCCGCATACATTGAAATTTTCCTTAATTAAGCTAAATATTGTTGTTTCGACGATACGGTGATATTTTTCTGCTCTATTTTCATTCTTTCCCGTTGACAGTTGCCGCTTGCGGAATGCTGACGCGACAAATTATAAATTTCAAATTTCAGTGCTTGAAAAGTCACGAGTCGCCCGCGGCCGGCGGATATACACGATTTATACAATGTTTATTTCAATGAACGCCCACGCAATTTAAATATTTCCCGTTGTTATCCCGGATCGGTATTAACGGATCGCATTTGCACTATCCCTCGCCGATGGAGGAGCAATTTAATAAACGTTTTATGAAAACGTACGTTCACGTTAATAAAAAGAGGAACAGCCCTCCTCGTGTTCGCCGGAACGAAATTACAAAAACGGCACTTTGTTCGTTTAAAAAATAATGAAAATATTATTTTCCCGAATAACTCGGATTCCGCTTGGCTATTTTCACCGCTGGAATCCCGTGAAAATTTCTCGCGCAAATATTGTTGCGCCGCGAATTTGAAATTCATATCGGCTAACGATCCCCGGCTCGAGCGTGCACAAATCCTCGACCGAAATTCCACATTAACGTGGTTGTGGAATTTTTTTCTTCCCTATCCCAAGAAACAGCAATATTTCAGAATAAATTTATCCAGAAGCTGCAATAATTTTCAAGACAACCCCAAATGAAATAGCGAGACACTGGAGTATAAATTCATCCCTTACATTCAAATCGCTATATCCAAAACAAACACGTGCCCCTTCTTTTCTGCTGCTCCGACAGAACCGCGGGCCCTCAGAAAAAATGGACGACGAACGGTTGGTGGAGTGTTCCTAGCGAGTTGAACCCAACACCGACAACCAATTACACCCCATCCCCGATAAACACCCTCCGTCTTCGGTCTCGAGTTCTCCACGGTGTCTTCCGCGAGTGCCGACGTGTACACGGTGAAACGTCGGCCGAGTAAACGGTCGCGAAGGTGTTCCAGCGGAAATGAGGGGAACGAGAGACCGAGAAGAAATCGGCCGGAAAAGAGGAGCGAAGGAGCCGGGGCTTTTAACGGTAAGACCGTGAACGCTCGGAGCCTGTCTGACGGGGAGATCGACGCTCCTACGTCGGAGGGGCTCGACGCGGCGCACGCGGCCGAGCTTTGGAGAGGGACGGGCTCGGCTAAACGCTGCGGAAAAGGCCGCCTTCACCGTTCTCAGATATTTAAATCCGAACACCACCCTCGAACCGAAATCTCGAAGACAAGGCGGCCGGCTGCCGCGGCGGAGGGACGGAGTGTTCGTCTGGAACGGTGTACGTTGAGCGGTCCATTGAGAGCAAGCCTTGAAAGCGAGCACGAGGGGAAAAAAGGGAGGAAAAGACTTGCGGAAAGCAAGGCGGGAGGGCGGAGGGAAGTGAAGAGCCAGTTGTTGGAGCGTAACGTGTATTCTTGTCAGGGCGAGGCCGAAAGACGTAGTGCGCGGCAGACTTTTGCGGGCCTCTCGCTAGGAAGCACGGAGAGGAGAAAAAAAAGGAGGACCATCGGGAAGATTCAGAAGCTTGCTTCTTAATGGTGTGGGTGTGCCGACTAGCGGAGGAGCAAGTTTTAAAAACATCCCGCCCAATACGCCTCCGCTGCAGCTGGGTTTTATCGTCGCCCCCTTGCCCCGCGTGCAGTCAGTCTCCTCTCCGCGAACCCGTATCTCGGCGAAGGCTTTTCCGGCTTGGGTAGCGCAGGTACTCGCGCTTCACGTGCCGTTGCCTGTAAATCCCACCGAAGAACGTCTGCTGGTATCAAGGAGCACGTCCAGGAGTGACACATGAGCGAACTCTTAGACCCGCGCCGCGAGTGCGGTGTGCAATTTCATTTCGGTTCTGGTGGCAGAACTGGGACGGGCCGGGTGACGTCGTGGCGGTGTTTTGTGAGGGAAACGGGGCGTCGTTAATGCTCGAGAGGTTTTAACTTGCGTGATCGTGGAAACGAGCGGAGGGTCTCCACGAAGGGAAATGATTGCTTCTCGAATTGGTGGCGTTAGAATGATTTTTGGGTCATCTTAGCCTCTTTTCTTTTTTGATACGAAGATGGAAAACTCCTTGAAACCTTTTAAATGTCCACCTACTTACAGTCTACATATAATTTCATCTACCGTCTGACCTATAATGAGCTGTTCCACTGCTTCCTGATACTTCACAGCCAATCTCGCCGATCTTTTCACTTAAATCATCCCCTGATCTTCAAACACACACGGATTCCAGCAGCAGACCGCGATAGAGCATTTTTGACGTTGATCTGACGTCACTGTAAAGACGTTTCGGCTTGCAGCGGCGCGGCGCAGCGCATCCCTTCATTCTTCGGCCCTTTTTGCGGCGCTCTTTGACCGACAGGAGAAGATTGGATATTTCTTCTTGGAAAGGTGTGCACCAGGTTTTTCCTTCGACAGTCAGTCGAACGAGACGCGCGTACATCAGAGGCACCGTGGGTTCGTACTTTCGCGAGCGTAACAGAAAATGCCTGCACTCTGTTGCACGGCGGCGGCGACGACGACGGGGAACAGCCTGAAACATTCCGTCGAAGCGAAAGGGGAAGGAAAAAAAAGGGATCCAGGTCTCGGAGAGACGGAGGCCTGGCAGGAGGGGTGGAACAACTAAAAACAAATCGATCTATCGACATCCTATTTCGTTTCCTATTACGCGAACGTCTGAAACACACGGTTTATTTGGTTTATTTTCATATGGAATGTTCTTTGGCACGATCTCAAAGGCGGAGTTCCGAGCCCTCTGTACCCTCACCTATGCCTCCCTCCCGCGACTCCCACCCTCACCTATGCCTCCCTCCCGCGGCTCCCACCCTCCCGTGCCCTCGCCCTTGCGGATCGACGATTTCCCCCTTCGCACACGATTACGATCGACGTGCACCAAGCTAATATCTGAATTTTTGTAATTCCTTTTGCCGGATATTGAAGGCGTCTTTTTGTCGAGCAACGAGACGTGTGTATGCACGCCCCCACGTCCCTGCTCTCGCTGTTTGCTGCCTTGCGATGCGCGCTGGATAATGTGGGAACGGTGGTGGATCGAGCAGGCAGGATGGATTGTTTTATCTTCACAGCGAAGTGTTTCGAAAGTGCTAGATTAAGTTGACGGTATGAGTTCTGTGCATCGAAGCGGGAGAAAAGGTGCGTGGGATTGGAGCAATTAATAGGGCTTTGTCCCATAATGTGGTGAATTTAATTTTATTTTTATCAAAAGGGCTCGTTTCTTAATGGAGATTCTTGTGAAGGAATGAAGTGATCCCGAAACGAGACTCGTATATTTATGTGAACCTTGAGCTTCGTCCTGATTAATACCGTTCCTATTTATCTTTCCAATTTAATTGCAGGGTAAGTGTGCTGCCTATTTGCTCACGAAGCACACTGCACGATACTCTACTCTTAACGTTTTGCACGCCAGAGTAATTGCTGCACGAGTTTATTTAGTGACGACCAGTTTCTTCGGCCCACAGTGCTTTTAATTCGCGTCAAACGGATTCGAGGAAGTTGTCCTCCGCAAAATTAGATATAAAACGGGCGTGGTTGTTTCGGCAATTAGAGCCGCGAAAGTTTCATTGGCGAGAATAAGTTCTGTTAACTCGCCGTATTCCACTAGCTCGCGAAGGGGACAGGCTGGAGGAAATATTTCATTATTTGCAATTATAACTCCTGTACTATGAACTTTCGTTCTTGCCAACTACCCGGCTAAAATCTCCCGTGTCCCGCGTAAAACGCTTGCTTCCTGTTTTCCCTTGTAACATTTACACTCCCTTTCGTGCCTCTTCTGCATGTAGCAGCCATAATTTGTAGTTACTTTGGTAGACAGGAACAAAACGATGTTGACAGAAGCATCACATTGTGCTTGGAGCAATAAAACTTTACTTTTTCTTCCCACACCTTTCTCTTTAGAGAGATGAATTAACAAGCTTGTATTTTTAACCGACATACGTGGAAACGTTACCGCCGCGAATAAAAGAAAATCAGCGAACGCCAGTAAAAATTGTTTCGAAACGCATGGATGAACGAAACGTTTCTAGGCTGGAATCGTTCGGGCGATTTACCATCGTGATTCTTTCATGGGAGCGCAAAGTTCGATGATCGAGTTGCCAGCTTTTATAGAATTGTCGGTAGGTAGGAATCGACGTCGGTGAATTTTATTTTGACATTTATGCGCGTTCCGAAGCGTGTAATCAGCAAAGTGGCTGGCGATACAGCCCGCCATATAGATTGGCAGGTGGCCACCCGACGCCTATTTAATCGTCCCCGGCGAAATAGAAGTCGCGAAATTAAATGGGCGCCACGGCGATGATAATAATAGTGATAATGACAACGTTAAATTTAACCAGGAATGGAGACAGAGCGTCACGCTTCCGTGTCCTGTAAATGCAGCATCATTAACGTCAGGTGGTTCTTGCGAACCAAGTCTAAACGCGCCTGGCGAGTGTCATTGCTGTTGTCACGCTCGTTGCATCATGCATTCATAGGTTCGCGCGCTTTTAATGAGCAGTCGCTTCGTTGGAATACAAAGTCGTCTTGCTTCTACAAATTCGCATTCACTTAATGTAAGTGATAGTCCCTGCAATATTCAATAATAATTATTGAATGTTCTTTGAAATGGAAATGCCAGATTAAATTCACAGTACCTAGGTGAAATTTAATTAAATTGAGAATCCTCTATGTGCAGCAAATTCGTAGATAATTAATTATGCGACAGTTTACAATTTCGTCAGTACTCTCTGCTTCTAGGTAAAGGAGACGACTAATAATTCCTTTGTAACTGATACAGGGCAGCGATCGAAGTTGTTTCTATCCTTTCGCATTACGAAGGTACACTTCTGTCGAGGAAAGTCACGTGGTTGACGTTCCTTTTCGTAGCGCGACGCACGATATCGGGAAATGGGTTAATAGAATTCTAATTTGAGAACACCGTGGAACGGGGTCGATCGCTCTGTTTCCTTTTCGAACAGAGAGGAAACGAGGGGGAGCCTTATTGCGAAGAGGAGGACGCATTTAGCCTCTCCGTTTCACGAGTTCGAACTTAACAATCTCACGAAACTTCCCATCGCGTGCTTCGATCCTCTGTAAAATCTCTGGAAAGGTAGAAGAAAGGAGAGAAAATGCAGGTGAGTGAGCATCCGGAACGAAGTTAGGCGATTAGACAGTGGATTTTTCAAGATACAAGTTTGTAGCACCCCATGCTCGAATTCTTCCGAAGGCTAGCTGAAGCTGTATTAAAATCCAAGTCATTAAATCTCAATTACTTACCAGTCCTCAAAGCCCTGCCCGAGAGAATTCTTTCCCCTCGGGTCGGGGCGCCAATTAGTTATTCGTATTTTCATGCCACCGATCGCGCGCTTCGTTTGGCATCGAGCAAGCGTCGCTCTTGGAGGCGTGAACAGTCGTCCCCAGGAAATACCGCAATTTCTAGGATGATCCCAGGCACCAATATCAAAGCCAGTGGTATTCTAAAGCGTTTAAAGACGATTGCATAACCCATAAAGGCGGGCTGAGCGAGCGAGAAGCAGATAGGCCCGACAAAGGGGACAGGGAGATTGAAATAGGAACTAAGGCAGGAACAAGTGGAGAAAAAGAGGTGGATCGAGTAGGGGGGCGAGGGTGGAATGAAGAAGAGAAAAGGAGGGTCCTCTGGAAGCTCACCGTCTGCGAAGCCAGACACCAGGACCGCGTTACTTCCAGGCCGCCGATGCCTTTTGATCTTTCAAAGTCTAGACTTCCTCCAGTCTTCTATCCTATCCGAGGCAGTCGTGCTCGCCAGGAAGTAAACGCTCCGAGACCGACTTATCGAAACTTTACCGAACTACGCCGATATCCGTTCGCTGTCTTCTCTACCAGCTAGTTTCTCTTCACAGCATGCGTTCCATCCTTTCTGACGTTCAACCCTCGTCACGATCCATCGTACAGTCTTTCCTTTTTTTCGGCTCCGGGTAAATTGGGCCATGCGAAAGGCATCTGTTATTTAGCATCCACCCTTTTCACTGTATATTTCGGTGCACCATTCGTTTGTTGCGAACTGATTGTTTCTGATGTTCGATAGGAGATGGACAGTGGGTAGGAATTCTGCGATATTAAATAATCGGGTTCGAGGGGAAGCAAAGGTTCCTGGATCCTCAGATGCGGTATAGAGGTGTGGGATGGTTCAAGTGGAAACGGGCATCTCAACATAGGTCTCGTAGATATGTGCCACTGTACATGATTGACGCAATTCGTGACAGCACAATTGTGTCACCAAACAATGGTGACCCAGTTGCATTGGACACGATAGCGGTGACCACCAGTATATACAATTCTATTGGTGATAACGTAACATCAGGTTGAAGTCGTTGGTACCATCATGTTGTGATCGTTATGATTAATATATGTAGGTATACATTTACGATTCAAACGACTAATTATCGAATAAAGTACTGATTAGGCCTCATCAAGACTTGATTTTCTAAACCCAATTCCTTGCGGTTCAGAAATTCACATGTTCCGTGGTTTTACACTCTCCACAAGCGTGTAGAACTTTATTTAAATGATCGTCGGACACGTCACGAGTGTTCTTTATGTATGACACGTTGCAAGCGCACACACGAGCACGCGTTACCTTTGTTACTCTTCCATTAGAAAGAATGTATACTTAAGTAGACGCGACATCGTTTGAATTTCAAAGGCGAAGTATTAATGGCCCCTCGTTTTAAAACACCGTGTGCCCCCGCGGGGGAACGAAGTGGCTGTATGAAGCTCGTTTTAATTGAACCTCCCATCTCAGTCACGTGATGACATTCCGAGGGAAGTCGTTTGTTCGCGTCCCGTTGCCTGAGGAGTGGAACACGATTTCAATAACTTCGCCAGTCGTAAAACGGAAAAAGTTGCCGTGCCCCAATCAAGCGATTCGTTTAATATGTCGACTAGGTGTGTGGTGCTGCTTTTCACCCAGGGCAACGAGAGAGCTTTCACCAGCGACATACTCTAATTGCTACGAACTCTGAATAACGCGCATACAATCCTCCATGATGTAAATGATCATTATCGAAACCGTTTACAACATGTATATACGACGAGGGATAATATTTATGCTTTCCAGAATCACTTACCCAAACACGACTGATGTGATTCACCTAAAAAAACTTTCAATTCTTCGCCACATCCCCAAATGGATGGAGAAAGAGACAAAAGCATCCCCGGAACCTCTACACTTTTGTATTGAAGAATCCATTCGTTATTAGCTTGAATTTTAAAAACAGAATGCCCCCATTAAAATAGCAAACGGGTCAATTTGTAGTAGTGGTGCCAAAGTCCGCAATCGAGCGGTTTGAAAGGTCACAACGCCCCGTGAAGAAGCCTTGATTGATCCTCTCCTCTAGAGCAACTGCGGCTGCCAGTCGACCACCCTTTATACTTTCACCCCTATCTTCTCCCCCTCCCGTGGACCGGATCCTCGACGACTAACCTTCCGTCCACGAACCCGCCTCGCTACTTACGCTCGGCCCCAGTGAATTAAGCCAAGGGAAGTCAATTGGAAAAGTTTTTATTGGGTCTGCGTTTAGGAATTCCACGACGCCAGCCCATATCGTTCCGATTCTAGACGACGCTACCACCACGCGGCCCGCCCCCTTGTCCCTATGTTCGGAATATCATTCGTGCTTGGCCGAGTGCTTTTCCTCGAACGACGATCCTTCGCGTGCTACTGCGTTCCCATTTCTCCAATTCTCTTGATTACGTTTTATTTTGTTCCATTTACTGGCCGTATGCTTTACGAGCCGACACGTAAATGGCCCTGCTCTCTCGGATTACGCTTCTGTTCAATCGCGAACGAGCTAACTCGGTGGAACGCGATGAATCAACCGCCACGCGCTGCTCGATTCTTAATAATATAAATCTCGATTCCCACGGTCGAGTGGCTTCCTTCTGCTTTCTTTCTGAGGGGGGGAAATAGAAGTTTCGTTGGCAGTTGGTCCTTGAAAATTTGTTTTCTCTGATTCGAGGGAGAAAGGGAGATGTGACGTGTAAAAATTTGACGGGCGATGGTGTAGGATATTAATTCTGCCATTAGGAGAAATTAACTTGCTACAGGCGAGGATTTAGGTGTACACTTGCTTCTGTTGACTATTTGAGGAATTTTGGAGAATCAGAAAATTCTACTGTATGCGCTCACAATTCTCGTGCATCTCCAAAATCCTCTTAGGCGTTGGTATTCAGTCGCACATCGAGTACTAGTCACTGAAACATGGAATCCAACATGGAAAATAAATTAAACAGAAATCCGGCGAGAAATTTTCACCGTTCCTCGCGACGCTGTATCCTCGACACGCTGGAATTTACAAGGGTAGAAAATTTTCGCGTGCGATAACGTGGGGCTGGGAGGGAGGGCGACGAAGTATTTTTAGGATCCACCGAGTTGTTGAACAAACAACGAAAATTTTTCGCCGTGCCGTTGTTTCGAGGGGAGGAGGACAGCAAGGACACAGGGAGAGGGAAAATTGCGGATGGAAGGAGGCTCTTGACAACCAGACAGTTTGACATTTTTTACCCTCCCTGCCGTGTCAGATCAATAGATGCTTTATTGGATTTTTCGAAAAAAACATTGCAGCCGTTTTGGTATCATTCGGTCTAATTTCATTGCTGATGCTCGCACGAGAAGTAGCGAGGATGGCTGGTCACCTGTTAAATTCGGTGCAAGCGCATAGCCGGCGGCATTATTAAATGGTTCTGCCTCTCCCTTCAGATTATATGGGATATTTGTATCAGCCGTTGAAAAATCGATGCCCACCATCGTCCTGATCCATTGTAAACCACGCTTCGGTCTTGTTGGTCCCACTACCTTTACTTTCTCTAGTCGATTAACACTTGATGGAGAGTGAATCGCGGGCGTAAATAAATTTTCAAACGACGGGGCTTCATATCGTGCAATGAATCGAGCTGTGTAGAATTCGTCGGGACAAAAAAGGCGAAAACACAGTTTGTGCAGTTAGTCGGACAGAATTAACACGTTCACAGTCTGGGCCAACGGACGTGAATCTATCCGCACGTTCAGAGAGACGATAAACGTTACGCAGCGATAAATGTACCTACTGGCTTCTATCCCAAATGTTGTACGTAGTTATAAAATCCATTAGACGGGGCAGAAAATTGAGGGTGTTGTAGGAATCTATATTTGAAATTGTGGGGAATATAAAATATTTGTATACATGTTATTATATACCAGTAAGCTAAAGACTAAGAGTATTTTGATTCTATTAAATACACAATCGAGGTAATACCACTATCCTAATGAAAAGGTAGTAAGTAAAGATGAAGAAAGGTTTCTATCTCGGTGAGCAAAGTGAAACGCTTTCGTATATGGTCAGACGTATCTCAATCCTTCAGACCGCGGACAGGTCTGCGGTTACTCTCCAAATTTGATCATATTACAAGTGTACCATCAGCAAATTGACTAGTCTGATATTGAACATAATAATACAACCAAAGAATGCAATGTGTAATTTTGTCAAGTTTGTTTGCATCAGCACTACAAGCTAAACAGAACGAAGAAACTTTATGAATGGCGTGGAGTAACTGAAAGCTTCAAGTAACACACTCGGTCTTCACCCCCAAGTACGAAGAACATGTAAATGAAAACCGTCTCGTTTCACATAAGAAGTCAGAATACTAGGACTCTATTACAAGCCAATCGATTGATTCGTGAAAGCACGCGATTAAACGACGAAACAAGTAGGTTAACAAGAAAATCGTGTTTCTCCTTAACCGATTTTCTCTTTCAAACGTGCACAAATGTCTTCCAAAAGCAACGTAGGGATACCTGCGCATAGCTGTTGTGAAGTCACCCTCGGAGTACGTCATCGCGACAACGACAGGGTTATACGCGTCTCGTGAAGCGGCGCAGGGCGGGGATAAATTTTCCAAAACGCCCGGCCCGTCGGTGGTTTAAACTGGTCAGAATTTCGGGGAACGCTTTACGACCCGTAAGCGATTCGATATTTGTGAAATACGAGCGACGTGGGACGTGTGTGCGCGCGGACGAGAAAAAATGAGCGACAGAACGCAGCGTGGCTATTTATTAAAACCACCAGGCGGAAGAAAAACCGCGGCGGATTTTTATGAAAATTTCCGGCATGTGGAAACGGAGTGTATTTGTGGACGGGACGTCGAGGGGGCCAGACGTGCTGGCGTCATCGCGGCGAGGGGGTTTATTCGTGGACAAACACGCGTCGGACCATTTATCAAAGATCAAATGGTCACGTCTAAATATCCGAGCGGAGTGTATTCTTGAACCTGGTACTTTTACAATGTCATCTAGAATAAAACATAGCTACTTGGTATTGAAAATATGTGGCTATATTCGGCATTCGATTTATGAAATATACATAAGATAATCGAATAAAAATGCTATATTCTGCTGGGTTAAATATACTGACGGTGAAAGTGTCTAAAATCTCATGCAAACTTGAGGTCACGTTTTTTGTGGCAAAAGGAAAAGAACTCGATTAATTATGCTACAGATATTACTTGTCGTAGTTGTTCATTGGCATGTAAATTCAATATTAGACAGAGATTCATCGATCGTTCACAAATGATGTTCGTGCCACCCTATGCGATATGACTTTACCCTTCATCTCTTTACCAAATAATTCTGCAAGTCTCAGTAATCATTGAAGAGCTACTTTACGATACAATTGTCGTACCTCACAACATTGTCGCGTGATAAATAATCGTAAATCACCTGTGCGCACCAAATTTATCCAGCGACAATATCCAAACATAACTGAACTAGCGTTCACGAGCGTTTAACCGGCGTCAATGGTGAGCGTGTGTTTGTCGCGCGGTAGGTAAGCGCGCTGATTTATATATCAGCGCGAAAGTTGCAGCGAAAAAGCATCGTCCGCGTGAGCTCGACCATTCATAAAGTTGATCAGGCGCGGGCGAAGAGTGCCGCGCCGGCCGCGCTAGCTGATTGTAAATTGTAAGCAATTTCGTAATTGCGTGGACAAAGCAATTAAGCCATTTGACTGGGTACGCGCGGCAAAGCGCTCCATGGCAAATACACCCGGCTGACGATATAACCGTGCAAACACCGGACGATAATGCAATTTGGATAATACACGGCGCCTGAACCGAAACGGACTGCACTTGTGCAGGTGCGCAGAAACGGCCGCGATCCACGTCTGACACGCAATCGAGTCATTTTATGAAATCCGACGAATTCAAAAAGTCGAACGTTATTTCGCACTGCTCTGCCTAGGCGAGTGTTTTCGTTTCAGCATCTGGTGAGGATTTTTTTTTAATTATTACTAATGCGCAGATCATAAAAATGAAATATTCCTTACTCTCAATTACACACAAGGTGCAAGATTAAG
This sequence comes from Andrena marginata, assembly GCA_963932335.1. NCBI lineage: Eukaryota > Metazoa > Arthropoda > Insecta > Hymenoptera > Andrenidae > Andrena > Andrena marginata. The sequence goes on along the minus strand of OZ010662.1, from coordinate 12,390,497 downwards.
TGTGATTGACACCCGAGGAATTAAACGAAATATGAAAGTTTAATCTTTTAGGATTGTCTTGTTTTTAAACGGCACAATGTGGGTAGAAATATATTTTCTTCTGTCAGGAAATATGTACGTCATAGTGATGGTATTTTCAATTTTCAAATTTGGTATGCATGTATGTATTTCAATACCTAGACCTGCAGCTAAGCTGTTGAACATTAAAGAGACTGTACAGTCGAGGATTTAATTTAAAGTTCTGAGGAAAAAAATGTATTTTCAAAATAATAAGTTCTTAACTCCACGCGCAATATTAATGTACTCAATTTGCTAATAGTATATTCATTTATGTGCAATTTGAGGCGAAATGTTAGATAACGTAAACGATACCGCTATGTCTGACCACGAATTGGGCGTTTCTACTTGTGGCCTCGCGATTCCCTCTGGTCGTAATACATACTTACCAAGAACTCGTCAATAAACGTACGTATTTGAAGATATACGATGCCATTAAAAGAATCAAGATAACCTTAACGTGACCTACATTCCTATATACATTCATAAAGAACAGAATTAAAATGATCGTGTAACGTCCCTCACGCAATCAAGATACCCCTAGACATCAAGATTTAGAATCACCCTTATAGTTATAAAGAGAATAGTCTTTGTAGTTAAAAAGAAGCTTTAAATAGTTTACTTTCTTCGTGACGAAGTGAATCATTTTCTCGCTATCAATCTTAATGCGGATTAAAAGTGAATCGCTGTTGTCTAATTTCCCGCATCGTTTGCGCGTCGGTTTCAAACTATTTTCAACTTGACGAACAGAGCACACCGTGAATGGAGAGCAAAGAAGAACGCAAATTGAATGAAAACACCTGCCTATTCGAGGGAGTGACATTTCCCATTTGGAGCTGGGTTTATTATTTCTACGCCGCGCCGGCCCGGTGATTCGTTTAATTGATCGAGCCCCGAAACGTCGCGCCTCCCTTCAATTTCGCGGGAGAATGGCGATCAGACGTCGCCGCCAAGATGCCCGTCAGAATTTTTTCGCCGGATCCGCATCGCCACGGCTTCGAACGGCATAAAGCCACGCGAAATGACCCATAAAATTGAACATTTTCCCCGATATAAGTAGGCACATTCAGGTGCGGTCGCATCCGGTCGGGTGCACGCGTTTCCATCCGCTGGGCGGACCACGGGAGGGGGAGAAAGAGGGAGGGATCTTATACAGGGTGGCCCCTCCTAACTGTCGTCACAATTCTAAAACTACTTCTCACAGCTTGACAGAACAGATTTCCAACGAAAATAATTACGATTTCAACGAAATGCAATTTCAAGTTACAGAGGAATAATTTACTCCAAACTATAGTCGTGCAATTAGAATTTAGAAATATGTGCCATTGGCTTTTCATCTTGAAGATGAAATTCTCAGTTAATTTTACATTTCAAACGTACGATTACCTTACATTAGTAAAATGTGTTTTTCGTCCCGCCTCCAAAAGCAGCTAGAAAATCATCGACTGTTGCGAGGGCCACCCTGTATAGGGCGCCCGGGGACAATTTTAACGCAAATGAGAAATTCTCTCTCTCACCGTACGATAAACAATCCAGATAAAGGATTTATGGCCGCACGGGAAACAGCTGCCATAAAAGTCTCGGGCTGTTTCCAATCTGTCAACTCGGTTCCACGCGGGGAGTGAGCGAGCCGAAGAATCGCACTGCTCCAACTCGACCCCTTTTCACCCGTCCTACTATCTTTCTTTCGATAGTGTGGGGTTCGTGCCTATGGCTGCCATACGTACGCGTCGACTGGGGTTGTAGTCGCCGGGAATCATAATATTGGCCGTCGTCCATAAGTCAGGTCTGCGGGAGAAGTAGGCGGCTACTTTCACATTGCTCACGTTCCGGTTATTGAAAAGATGTTTCCCCCTTTGCTTTTGTGTTTTCTCATTTCAGAGGTCTCTCGTTAATTAACCCCCTCTTCGCTCTCGCGGCTAATTTCGTCCACATCGGTTCGAGAAGCCTGTTGACCTGGAAGCATTTGATAGGCACCACAGGAACGTACCGCCAGTAAGTATGCTCCTCGCTCCCGAAGCTCGTAATAGTTTTACGTTCCTTCTTCTGGATGAACCCATGGAATGGATATTCTGGAAAGATTTGTAAGGATGGCTCAAAATTGAGAGGGGCCAAACAACGCAAATTTAGATCACTGATGACGCATACAAGTTGGTGATTTTAATGGAGCCCATGCCCAGCCACGTGTCTTCAACACTTCGCTACATCGATATGGCAATCGGCAGCCCCTTTCACTGGAGCAGTTTTCCCAAGTCGATGGTAACTCAGCGACGCCGACCCCGCGAAAGTAAGATTCGAGGGAACTCGAGTTCCCGCGGGACAAATTAAAGCGCGCGGTTCCTGGTGCGTATTAGCGAAGAACTATGGCGTGTACGGTAATGGACGTTTAAATTATGCATTCCCCTCGCCTTGCCCCCCCCGTCCCGCGTCACGGAGCTAATTAGTTATTTATACATTCCAAGTGGGTGTGAGTTAGTATCAATGATTAAAGGTGACGGTATGGGGGGGGGCGGGCGGGGTGTGGAGGGTTTGGAAGTTTCGCGTCGAGTATTTAACTTTGAATGAAAGTGAACTCCATTGCCCCGCAGTGAAGAAGAGTAGGGGAAGAGAAGTTGGGAGATCATGTCAAGATGTCGCGTTTATACGAATCCAAGAGACTTCCTCCGAAGAACACTGACTCTGTGATAACGAAACTGTACGGTGTGAGTTCTGCCGGTTTGTCTTCTGCCCCTGCTGTAATTATACACTGAAAACAGCAGACTGCGCGTTATATAGTAAGGTGTTAACAATGTTAATGTTAAATAAATATTAAAAAATTTATTTGAAGTGGCAGCAATATGCAGCACGATAGAAATGTTTCTGGGAGAAGTTCCTCTTATTTAAGTAAAGATATCACATTTCGAGAAATGACACAGCATCATCCAGAAACGTGTCTGTTTCGTCAAAAACTCCCTTTCGGAAAAACAATTCTGCTGTTACACCACTAGAAATTTGCATCGACTAAACACCGTGGCACGTTCTGTCGAATACACGCGCAAAGTAATATGGCTCGCAAAAAAAAAAGGAAATTAAATTAAACGCGTGAAACGGGCAACCGCGGGCGATCGTAAATTTTGAGTTACCTCTGACAATTTGCAGGATGGAAGACGAGCGCTTCTTTTTTATATACACGCGTTTTAGACCGTGTGAAATGCACGACCAGCGAAGTTTCATCGGTAATGGCTGGCAGTCCATTTCATTTGCAAAGGTGGCTCTCATCCGGTACCACAAAAAACTGGCACACATGCCGCATGGATTACATTTGCGCCACGGATCGTGGAAAGCGCGGATAGGTCAGCCTCATCATTAAAAGTAAGGGGTAGAAAGGAGGGCAAAGAAAAATAAAAGAGCTCTGCTCGCTTTGAGCAACTGCTTGGCATGCTGTTTCCACTTCCTTCCTATCGTTATCTCTCCTATTTCTCGACTTCTCCCCAAGTTTTCTCCCCCCCCCCCAGCGCTTTCCTACGCTTCGCCGTCTATTTTTTGAATGCCGATGAAACCGAGAATACTGAAACGTCTGAAGATATACGTTAATAAGGAGTTAATAACGCGCAGTACTATTTCAGAAATATTTCTCTGTGAAGGAGTCGTGATACCTATTTTCCTTTTTTAAGTAGGAAGGTTCAAAGCATTTTTTTTTGCTAAAATTTTAAGCCACTAGTTGATCATACGTGTGCACGATGAAGCTTTGGAAAAAATTCATTTAGAGACGGATCCTCATATCGAAGAATTTTATTCCACTCTACTAACTTCTCTTTTACTGCGGAACCATTCTTCTTTTCAGCAAGTCACGAATTGTGAAAATTTTTCTATATTTCTAACGCTGGTACATGAAATGCCGGTGTACGAGCCAGAAATGAAGAAGTTACTTTTCATTGTTTGTCAGAAAGTATGGTCCACGTGTCGAATTCCTCGAGGTTCCCTAAACAAATAGAATTCCGATCCTGCCTATACTTTTCATTTTCTTTCTCCTTCTTCGATTCGTGAAATCCTAGGACCAAAGCTTTCAGCGACACTCTGCTCGCTCCACCGAAGAGGGAAAGTGAAAAATTAAGAAACTGAGTCACGCACGCTTGCCCATTACCGCGAGGTAAACACACGGCTTGCGCACACGACCAGAATATCGGACAGTTTGCTCTAAAAAAAGGAAGAAGAAAAAAAGGGAGAAAAAATAGCAACCTTCGATATCCCTTCTGGGTCGTGAGAGAACGACGTTGATCCTCTGATCAGATTCCCCGCTAATCGCGTTCAGCCACTCTCTTGTTTCAGACCCTCCTGCTTCGGCGATAGGATTCTTGGAAAACTCGAATTTCCCTCGTCCTTTGTCCTCGGAATGGAAAATCCAATCGTAGAGGAGAAAGAAAGTTAACGCAAAACGAGAGACAAATGGCTGCCGTTATTGGAGTAACGATAACGATGTTTTCAGTATCCTTTAAAAAATTTAATGTTTCAGTCGTGACTATAAGCGCGCTTAGTTTTCAAAACGCAATAGAATTTTAGGAACTGCAGGGAAATTCAAGCTCTTGAGTGCTGTCGCGGAAATTACGTTTAGTAATAAGTGTGATGGGATGATCGTCGCTATAATAACACCAAGAATATCGTGCTATTATGGTTCCATTTGGGAAAGACGAGTGGCTTGGTTTCAGCTTCGGAAATTTGAGGTTTTACGATCAAATTTTATGATCACCTGGTTATATATTTCAGTATTGACGCGAAGGTTATGTTTAGGAATAATAGTAATGAGATATCATAGTCGTAACAGTAACAGGGATCTTGAGAGGCTAGTGGACGAAGTAGCTTGAATTTTAGCTTCGAAAATTTCTGGTTCCGTACTCCCTGACGTTACTCTCTAGTAATATGACGTAAACCTCGCGTTTATTTGCTCCATACTTTACGGCGCCGTTACATTTTGCAAAATATTTAAAATTTTACCAAACTGCGAGGCCCGAGGGGAAAACTGCAGAGGAAGCTCAGTGCGCCGGGTGGTTGCACATTTTCTAACTTTCAAAAGAAAGGATATACTGCCTCATAAACTTGACCGCATTCAGTTTCACCCAAAGGAAGGCGTAACATATAAAGTATTCACGTCGTGTCTTCACAGACGCCATAGTCGCACCACAGCCGTACGAATAATTATTCAATAACTATGTAATTAGGTAATACCCCGCAAGATCATTCGCTGTAACTGCGGTTACGGAACTAAACTAGTTTGAAAGGGGAGCGTATTCATCGCCGGTCGAGTATACGCTCCCATTCTCTCGAATATCTAACAGTAATTCCTCGCGTTTTTCAAGCCCTCACCGCTGCCGAAGCCCGTGATCCGGCTGTTACCAAAGTATCATCTGTTAGCCGGTTTGATGGCGTCACATTTTCTCTCTCGGCGCCATCAAATCTGAGAACGGTTGCATTAGATTCACAAACATTTGCCGGTTGCGCCGCTTCCCCAAGAGGGTTGAGGAAGAGCACGGTAGGGTGGACACGGGAAAGTGCAATATTGAATTCCCGCAAGGCCTCTGGGGTCGGCTCGCTCTCCCTTCGCCCCACTCCCCAGCAGCCGCCCTGACAAATCTACGTCGTGGGGATCAGAGGTCCGTGCCATCTATATAAATTTAATAACACGAAATGACGTGACCTCCGCCCCCGAGACTGTTTTCCTCCCGCCCCTGTCTCCCCCTTTCGCGGGCCCAGCGATACTGCAGACTCCTGGCATTCTTAACCCCCGCCCACCGACCTGTTTCCCCTCGCCGGGCCATGTATACCGCTCGTAAAACTGATTTAAGATATATGATCGGCAGTAAGAAATTGCTTTCCCGTCCGCAAAGTTGGCTGTTCGATGGAACGACGTGGCTTCCAGAGAGAGAGAGAGAGAGAGAGAGAGAGAGAGAGAGAGAGAGAGAGAGAGAGAGAGAGAGAGAAATAGAGGTTCTAACTACCTTGCTCGGCTCACGTATTCTCGCAGCTGCAACAACTATTTCGCGATGAATGAATTTGAGATTTTCGGGAGGAAGTGAAAGATCAAGGAGGCCGTTCTTTGTTTTTCTTAGCTAGGATTTGGGAAGGAAATCTTTGTAGAAAGTAATTGAGGATGAAATTGAATCAGTTTTGGAGATAATTCTGGGAAGCAGTGGAGTGCCGGAGAGTTCTATGATTAAATATCAGTTTTAAAGTGGGAATGGAAGAATTTTACCTTCTTACTAGAATATATCTAGAAATAGTAGCTGCAAATACTGACGCTTCTAATGAGGCGTACTTCAACGATTTCACTATCGAAACTGGCGAGCAGGCACTCATTGTTCTTCGGCGTTTAGATTTCACTTAGCGCGGGTGGCGTTTCCACGGCTGGGAAATCGATTTTCTATAATAAATACTTGAACCAGGCGGACGTTCGGTGCAGGTATTGGAGTTAGTGGAGGGCACGGTGTAATTTCTCGCCACGACCACGCGCTATAGATTATTTTATGTAAATACGGAATCGAAAGTGGTACTTGTCCATGCGCCGTCCTGCTCGCTGAGAGGCCGCGACCGCTCCTGTCTTTCTCTTCTATCTCTGCCTTCTCTACTCTTCCGTCTAGCCTTTATTAATTCTACAGATAACGCACCCGGTCGAAGGAAAGGGGAATTGATGAGTGGGTAGTAATCTAATTTGCCGGGGAATGTCTCAGGGCGGCGGTATTCCAGCTGGCGTATTTTTAATAAATTTACATGAAAACAACCGGCGAAGTGAAAACGCTCCAATATACTTTATACTTCATTGGTATAATTATTATAATCGAGACACTTACGCGTGTTTCAAAATGTCTGTTACTTAATTGTAAAAAATATTCCGCCCCGGGATAATTACCCTTGTGAGTGTCAATGTTTGTGTGTGTGTGTAGCTGAACACTTAGTCCAATTCTGACTTCAATTAGGGGATCGTACACGGTGGCAGAACGTAAAACAGGACACCGTGGTCGTGCAAGTAGTATAGGTCAGCGCGTGGCCAGCTAAGAGGAACTGGACAATATTTGGGCAGACAAGTGGAATTGAATGTGAGCCGGTCCGCCAAGAAGACCTGGAGTATGTACATACACTTGGTTTTGTGCATGTATTTAGCTATTCACCATTCATGAAATGACAATTTTCAATCTCAGAAACGCTACAGCTTCGCTCCTCCAAGTAAGTGGTCTGCAATGTATTGCGAGAAGAACAGAATTAATTTTTATCACCGCGTGGAATTCCATAAGGAGCAAATTGTGATTTACAACATTCAATATTATACCATCAAACTGCTGCAAAACGCTAACACTTTCGAAACTCTTGCACAAGGACACGTACACGTACACCCATCGAGGGTCACGAATACTGGCAAGCAGATGTAAAGTGCAAGCGCGATACATTCGTTATCGCGACGCATTATGCTCGCGTATGGAAATTTCGCGAAACTGGCACGCGTGGCGCCGCCCCGTTTCGCGAATTCAATGACTCAGACTCCGGCCCGCTCCAAGTCAGGCGCAAGTGCACTTTGGACACTTGATCTGGTTGTCAGGTGCATTAAGCGGGCGAATCAAGCCAAGCAATAATTTCCCGAGGATTAATTGGCGAATGATTGACGCGGTGATTCGAGAGGTCCTGTCGTGTTCCGTGGCGCAGCTTCAAAGCCGAGTGCAGTAGGATAATTGGTTTCGGCGCTGCTGCAGAAAGTTCGCGCGAAGTCACTAACTCCGAATTTCCTGGCAGGGAAAGGATTATACATGGACGTGCTCGCGTATGTAGATGAGGCGCCAGTCCATCAATAGTGGCAGAACAATATTCCTGTTTTGCTCAATTGAAGAGGGGACATTTCGAGTACAGAGTGACAAAAATCGGTTCATAATTCTTTAAGGGACCGAACCTATTTTAAATGAGTACATCTCGATTTTAGTTCCTCTTGATCAAACTGCGAGAAGGATGTTTTAAAAGTGTCAAATAGTACCTACCTTTGAAAGACTGAAGGTAGCTTTGAAATGTCATTTTAATTATTTAAAACCTTTGGAGTTATTGAAGAGCGATGCTCTTAGTGCAAACGGAAGGGCATTTGGAATGACGGGGCTGAAAAGTTGATAGAAATTAACCCGGTGTAAAGCTTCAACTCCGGATATAAACTAGGCAATCTGATTAATTTTTCTCGCATGTTTTCGATTTCGAACGAAAAGGCTTTGTATACTTTTGCCCGGTCGAATGTCCATAATTAAAAACCCTCAAGATTTCAAGTACAAACTGAAAAGTTTTTGCTTTAACGCGCAAACCCTTTCTGAGTTAAGCCCTTTGACGTGGTTTCGGTGGAATAGTGCATCTTTTGAACGAGTTTCCAACTGTGTTTTTATTAACAATATTCGGTCAATTGATCTAAAAAACATATTTCCTCGCGACTTTCTATCTGCGGCTTTTATAGATTCCCCAAAAGGCATTGATATTTATCAGAATAGGAAGTTATCTCCATTTTATGGTAAAAGCCGGAATAGTTTCTTGAACTTTCACCGTGTCACTTAAACGTCGCATCGAATTCCTTTGGCAGCAACATTAAACGAATGAATGGAGTTTGTCGACGTTCCATGCATGTTGGAAGCAAGCTCCAGATAACTAGGGGGAGATCTTTCAGAAAATTCCTAACGATCTCTGTAAAATGATCACAAATCGCGTGATGTGTACATAATGCCATCGCGAAAGAACGGATTTCGAGTGGGATCCTATTACCTCGGTGGAATTGTTAAACGGAAGGTTCGTTGCGAATCCGATATCACGGTAAGCCCGTAAGAATTATTTACATACACTTGTTCGGAGAAGATGTTCGTGTAGATGACTCCACGGAACATTCTACTTGTGTCTTTGTTGTAATTAGTAGGTAATGTGATGCACTCTGCTTGGAGTTAAATGGTAATTTTCTTTTGCATAAGTCCCTCGGGGTTAATTGTGAAACAGGGTTCAACAACATCGTAACATTTAGTTCGGGTATAGTTACGTAAATCCTCGAGTCAACCTATTTGTTAATTGCAAATCTAGATCTCTGTTTTCGTATTTTTACGCTTTAGTATATTTTCAAAACGAACTCTTCACGAAGGACACACTGGATTACATGTTTTACTTATTCCAATGTGACGCGATTCATTAGGGTATCTGTTGAGAGCAATGCCTTAATTTCGATATGAAGTAAAATACATAAATATCCTCCAAACGCGGATAGATGAAATGCAGAGCACCTTTCGAATCGTCCACTTAGATCGGAGTTCTATTACTTTATCAGAATTATACGTTTCTGTAAATATCTGCGTAGTTCCAGAGATAGTAACGACTCAAAGGGAATTTCATATCTTTAATTAAGAAAGATGTACTGGCCAGATCGAAAGACCTGGGGCCAATTAATGAATTAATTTTTATAAAATATATAAAGAATGTTATGCCTGAGGTGCTGAAACACCATTATCCGTTAGACTATTATTCTTAATGTTCTACCAAGTATACGCACTCAACTTGCATTTATTCTTTCGTTAAATTGAAATTGAAAGTTCGCAGTTTGCAAGAAGTTCTTTCGTATCTTCAATTAAACCGAAGGAAACATTCTGCGAGTCCAATGCCAGCTTTTTCTTCTAATTCCCCTGGAATGTATAACGGGCATACTCGCGACTTGAAATATACATTCGCAGGGATCCTTCGAAAAAGGTATGCACTCGAGGTGCGCGAGTATAGCAACTGTGCCGCTCTCTCTCTCTCTCTTTGGAGAGATCTCATCAATCATTACATACCTTAGAGCCAGGCTCATCTGCTTTGCCATTCATTTCCGTTTTTCGTAAGTCCCTCGTTGTGGCTTCTTCCTTTAGACAGCGCTTTATTTATTCGAGGGGGAATACTGTCGACTTCGCTGCACGCCACGAGAGATCATTTGCCCCAATTTAGGAGAGCACTGCGTAGACGTACCATTTAATTGCAAGGGATTTCATTTGAAATCACATGTTGCACGGTCGAGGTAAATTTATACATGTCATGCATCCTTAGAATCCGTACGTTCATCTCGTGTAACTCGAGTTATTCCACTGGAAAATATTACCCAGTAATTTTCGAAATCTTTAATGAAATGACGCGTTTACTATTAAACGTGGACCACACGTCTCTTTTCATCTACTAGTTCGCATTAGCATATTTTATCCTGATTCTTATCACAAATCAATTGCAATGATGCTGTATAGTAATTTAGCATTTTTACACAGTTGAAATTATCCAAGAGTTAAACGACCGCAATCTTTTTCACCCAACAATGGGTTCATTCACTTTAAGTAAGAATTTTCTTCTGTTTATTATCGACAGCATTCATTGACGCAAGCAAACATACGCGACACGCTTACGAAATTAAGCGAAACTGGGGTGAAACATTAACTTTCTTTCCCTGACAGATTCGAGGGTGCTGGAAATTTCGAGCTGGTCCCGTAGCCGGGCAACCCTCCAGTTTACCCAAACCGTTGTCCATCAAAACTCGAAAAACGTCGACTAATTCCCGGGTGCAAACCGAAGTCGGTTTGCCCGATGAGCATTTTTCTCCGCGGGTTGTCCACGGCCGACTTCTTCCCTCGTTTATCACACGCCCCGCTTTTATTTCGTTCCCGACAAGGCGGCAAGGAATTTTTCAATTAGTTTTGCAAACAGCGGGCTGCGCGACGCGGCAACGTGACCAGCCGAGAGGATGGTGAAAAATGAGCTCCTTGGACTTTGCGTTATTGTAACGTAGTCGCTTCCAACGCGGTGGATAATGTTTAGCGAAATGTAAGCAACACGGAGATAATTGGACGAGCTTAAACGAAGTTCCCGGCGAGAATGAATTCCGTTCTCAGCAGGAATTTGTTCAGCGTTTCGCTAGATTTAAGCGAGGAACGATAATAATCGCGTGACGGCTCCAGGGGTAGGTACTCGAGCTCTTTTCTCGAGTTATGAAAGCTGATTCTTCGAAAGAAATGTTTCTTTACTGCCACGCGATTTTGCTGAGTGTTAAACTAATATTCGCCGGAATTCTGGGGGGTTAGATCGAAGTCCCGGGGCTCTCGATTATTATTAAAAATTTCGAATTATGTTTTACTGTACCAACTTCCAGTTATTATGAACAAAAATAACAGGAACGATTTTCATTTAGTATCTTCCTCATGTGGGTATTGCGAAGTTTCCGAGCCGTAGAAAATTGAAGTTCTTCGGGAAATTTGCTAAATCAAAAGTTCACCATCAGCTTTTGTCCAAGATGTTCATCTAATCTAAGAGGCCCGCGAGATTACATCCAGGACGTAAAAATTTCCAATTTAAATTTCGGTCGTCTCGTTTAAAAATTATTAAGACAGCAAGGATGCCTGCGCCGACAGGTAGTTTGCATTCGCCGGGGCAAGCAGTGTAAGCTTCTCCGTGGTTTCAACGAGGCAGTAATAGACTCCGTGAGCGAGTCTCGGCGGGTGCTTCAAAGTTTTTCCTTCCTCTGAAAGGTGGAAGTGAAAGTTCCCCAAATCCGGAGCGTCCTCGAGCCTCAGAAGCGCGACCATAATATGGAACAGATACATGGAACCAGGAAGGGAACGTCAGCATCCTCTTCACCCTATGGAATCCCGCGCCCTTACGAGGCGATCGTGTTTTCTGTTCCTCTCAAACCACATTTGATTACTCGATTCGCCCGCAAATAATTCCGACAATCGAAGCCTTACAGTACCTATTAAAATTCTGCAAAAATAATTTTTACTGGCGCTATATTACCTACTACAGAATATTCCGAAGGGATGGCTAATTTACTTTTAATGAGTTTGAGAGAAAAACTCGCGCGGTAGTGGCGGCGCAATTTTAACTTGAGATTAAAACATTAAACTCGCGAGGGAAATTGATATTTGGCGAGGAGATTGCGACAAGTTCTGTTGCAGTGCGCAGTGTAGCAGCGAGCTTGGCATAAAATCTCCAGGCGGAAATCCAAGTATAAACAACGCGCGAAGTTCGCGAGTGTCCCATCACCCACTTCCTGGTATTCTTTCTGTTTCGTGCCACTTAACCCCTCGGATAAAAGCAGCGCGGGACGTTCCGTAGCAGGGAACCGGCGAGACATTTTGCGGGAGACGTAGCTTTCCCAGGGAGACCTTGCTCCACGGAGCTTATCGCCATGCAAGCACTGTAGAGAAATACGTTTTGAGTGGTATAATACAAAGATTACGCGAAGGACGTGACTTAACATAGCTCAATGAAGCTCAGACCGAGTTAATTAAATCCGCGAGACGGGGCTAAGAGAAAGACCTTAAGGGGCCGTGGTGGCAACGGGGATGAGGGTAACTGGTAGTCAGGGTGGGGGGAAGAAGAGACGAAGAGGAACGTGGGGAGGAAGTGAAGCGAAGAGAAGAATAAAGAGAATGGGATACATAGTGTGATGGTGGAGCTGGAAGGGAATGTAGAAGAAGAGAAGGTCAGAGTGGGGATAAAAGAAAGTTAAAGGGAATCAGAGAAAACCAGGGTCGAAGAGGAACAAGGGAGAAGTTATGAAGAAGAAAACCAAAGGTAGGGGATAGTCTAGCGGATATTCCGAAGGTGATGCCACCCCTACAAACTCCCCCACGTGCACAGTTCGCTCGGCAAGTACACGTGTCAAGCTCTGAAAGCGCATGGAAAGTTCGCGTGTAGTACACTCAGAAAGCTGCATACTGTCGTTGCGTCTGCACGCAATCTATACCTACAAGGTGTTCCAATTTAATCGGTCCGAGCGAATATCGTCGAAGGTATCATTGGATATAACAGAGTTTCTCAGATGAACAGAATCTAACTCCTGCTCTGACTCTTTCCTTTCTCCTTTTACAATTCTTCTCTGTTCTTCCTATCCTCTCCTCCTCCTTCCATGATTTCACACCAATGCATTCTCCCCCCCCCCCCTTACTCTCCCAGCCCCGTAAACCTCACGCAAATTTTCCCTCGCTCTGCTCTGACTTCAAGCTTCTCTCGTGCTCTCCCTTTTCCCCACCTTCCTTTACTGTCTCGTACCGCTAATAGTTCCGACGGTATTCACATGAATCGACAAAAACGGGACACCCTGTACAAATGTGCACGCGTTTGTACAGGTTCGCCAGCTTTCACGAGCTTCGAAGCGTCGAACGAAGTGCTCTCCCCCCTCCCGCCCCCGACCGTCGCGTATATCAAAGCGGGTTAAATCCACCCCCTCCCCAACCAACCCCGCCGTCCCCACCCCCGCTGTTCCCACAGCTGAACGGGCGCTCCTCAGTCATCCGTGCACAACGTGCCACCCACTTCACCGGCAAAATAATATTCCATGTAATCTCCAACGCTCAAACGAAACTCGAGTGGATGCAAAATGTGCGTAAATGAGGTGCCCGCGGCGTCGACGTCCTCTCGCCGTTCAGGCGGATAGACTCTCGCCGAGCCACGGTTTGTCGCGCGTTCCACACGTTTTTTGGCGGATCAATTTTTTGTTCCGCTGTATCTCTCTTTTTTTTCCGCTAACTTCGGTGCCCCGTCCAAAGCGACGCCGTTCAAAGCATCGGCGAGCGCCGTTCGATGTTACTGTCAAATCCTGTTGGACAGAGGTGTCGATCTTCCGTTCCGCGACTCGGGGGTTGTTTGCCTCTACTCTTGCTAATTAGCGTTGGGATTGGATTTTCTGCTGGTACCATCGACAAGTTCACTTTTCAAACTGGTATACTTATATCAATTCGCTTTGGGAGTATCTTGATGAATGGTCGAGGGCTTATTGATACCTTTGGCTTGGTAAAAGGGATGGGGCAGTTTCGTTTCCTGGTTATAAGCCCAAAGTTTTGACTAGGTACTGTTTTAGGTCTACTTTTTCAGTTTCTTACATTATAGTGAGAGGCTGCAGGTCATTTGTAATCATAAATCAAATGAAGTCATACGATTTTAACTTTTATTTAGGAAAGGGAAGGTATGAGAAGTCATAGATATTATACGAATTTCAAGAATTATCTGGAAGTGAGGATGTAGCTTATTAACTAAAATGTATGGATACACATCATGCTCACAGATTTATAAAAACGTACGCAAGGATACGTTAGTCCGGCCGAAAAAATACTGATAGTGCTTGACCCCTATGGAATTCGTTCTGTGTTTTCCATGTTTGAGTGTGCTCTGTTTCATTTCGATGCTGAACATAATTTTCGCCCGAATGAACTTAAACATGCTAATCAAGGGTTCGCGGGGAGAAGTTGTTGCACTATGGCCTGAATAAAACTGGCCGAGGCTTCCTTCACGGGACAAGTAACTTACGATGGCCCGTTGTAAAATTTCACTTCTTTCTAGTTTCGCAACGTAAACTATGCCAAATTAACTCGAACACGGTATCCTTTGTGGTCGGACCACGAGGATACTGCTCCACTTCGGGGACGGAATAAAACTTTTGCGATCTTTCTTGCGTCCGTTTCCCCTTTCCCGTTTCTTGCACCGCCGCGAAGTAAAGAGCTGGTTGTAAATTCATTTGAAACTCCCGCGAATAAAATTGCAACCAATTAGTTCGAAATAAGTTCCTCGAAACAAACAAAAAGGCAGTAATTATTGGAAGCATCCTTTCGTTCTGTTTTCTCCGAATTTTTTACTATCGGCGAAAAATAGTTCGATAGCGTTATCGGTTATCGAATGGCAATTACAAGGGAGAAGAAACGAGAGTTGGAAAATATTCGGAAGATAGCGTGAACGAAAGTACATTATTTATTCCATCGATTATCGTTTATTTACCGGGGCAATAGCCCTTTTATTCCAAACGCGAGGAAACATTCTGGGATGCAAAAAATGCCAGGGATTTCAAGCAACCCAATGCCACTCGATTTGCTATTTTTTGCAAAAATCGGTAGGGCGTCGCGCTGTTGATTTTCAATTCAGACTCGAATGGCACTTGACGGTAACGTTTGTGGTGCTAACCAACAGTAATTTTATCGATCGCTTTGGTTTGGCGTTCAAATGGAACCGTTCGGTTGTTCCTCTACTTTGTACGCGATCGGTCAATGTTCTCATTAGCGATTCTGTTTTATTCGCAAAATATGGATGTCGACTTGATTCAAAGCACTGGTTAACAGTGCTCGGTAACGATTCTCTTTGTCGATACTTGTCGCCCCTGGCAAGCAAATTATACCTAACTGGGCGAGAGGTGGATGAAAGACGGATGTAAACAATCCCTTTGGAATAAATAATTACAACGCGATCCACACGGCAGGAATCGATTTCCTACATTATTCTCTTCTTTCTCGTCGGAGGCTGCACCGACATGGAAGATCAGCTCGATTCGAATCTTCCCTGGCAGTCCTGGCATGGGAATTCTCTCCAGCGATCGGCCGCCAATAAATCTACAAACTGGCAAGCGAAGTAAACAAGGCGATCCACAAACGGCCGTGTGCTAAACGTTATTCTAAATTGCATTCCCGAGGAATGCTTGCCGTAACTGATTCTCGTTAACACGGCACACTTTAGCAGGCACAAATTAAACGGACTTAAAGCAGAAATCAACAGAGGATCTTCAAATCTTCGAAGTATGGAGTTTCATAGCTACTTTCTTTACTGTTCCACTTGTTTATCGAGATAGAACACACAAAATATAATCCTAAGACGAGGAGGCGAAGAAGAGTCGGGACTTAAGTCCACCTTGAACTAATTACAGTGGCGCTCAAAAGTCCGTTTACTTTTATTAAAAATTCGTGTTATCGTCTATTCAGCATACATCTTTAACGACATCATTGGGATTATTCAAGTCCTTCTTCTCCTGAAATCTACGAATCTAAATGTTCAAAGTAGTTCGCGAAGGATTTGATCTATTATTTACAATTTCTGGGTGATTTCCTTTATTTATTTTTTTTATTTCTAACATTTAGTAATTGGCACAGGCGTAATCCCTGATTAATCAGTCACCTGGCCACTCTTTCACGGCAAGGACAAGAATGACAAAAATAACACAAAATTTTACAGAGATTTTAAAAGGATTTATACCAAAATAGCCTGAACATCCAAATGTATCTATATTCAACAGCGTATCAGAGTATTTCCCTTCCAGAGTTACAAATAACTATCCACCTCCTTCGATTACTTGTGTCCCTCGACTAATTAAATTTCGATTAATCAACGACCCAGACGAATTCCCCCCAGAAATAATCACTGACCTTTCGCACGAGTGGTGTCGCGACTCGACGGGTTCACGTGCGCGCGATTACGGCTAATTATCGTCGGGTTAATAAGCCACGACGACAGCGGGCGGGGCGGGCGTGTGTAGTGTGGCTCGTCGTCGCGAGGGGGTGAATTTTATGCAAGCCTGCGCGAGAAAAGGTCGCAAGCGGAGCGGGACAATCGTCGTCTGCTCAGGGAGAAACAGCCAGTTACAGCGTTCTAACTGGAACGGGTCAGAAGTTGAAGCAATTAGCCCAGTTTGTCGGTAGCACGGAAAACAATGCCAGAAAGTTGTTAATGATGTCACACCCAGTGGCCCAACGTTCCACGCTTTAAAAGCTAGTCCCAGCCAAATCCTACCCCACTCCGCGCCCGTTTCCCAGCGCTAATTATAAACAAATAACGATACGCTGCGAGCCGTGATATAATTTCGACAAGGGTAGCGGGGAAGCGACGGGGAATGGGGCCGGGTCGAAGGAACCTCGGGAGAGAGCCTGGGAGAGATAAGAACGTGAATTCCTCTTGCCGGTTTAATCGCCTTGCAAAACGTTACGCGCGCTTAATTAGCCTGCCGCCGTGTCAGTTAAGAGGCTTCCTTCTTTGTTCGTCGTAGGAGGCGCTCGCGGGCGCGACGTTTTTGCGCGTCTCCCCAGGTACCGCCGAACAACTTCGGAAACTGATTTCACAGACTTTGTTTATCACAAACGAAATTATTCGACGGGACGCGAACGAAAGTAGCGCCGTAGAAACTGTCTCGGCCGTGAAGTTCAAAGTTCGCCCGCGATAATAGAGATAGAAACGGGCAAAGAAGGAGACGCGGCCAGCGCGCTGTCAAATCTAATATGGAGCCCGGCGGTGTGTGTAACGGAATAGGAAATGGCAGCTACAGTTGCGAAGATTGCTCCTTCCAAACGCATTTCTTGATTCCGGAATATCGTAGAAATAATAACGCGAAGCGGAGGGATTGCGACGGGAAATGGGAGCAAAGGGAGAAGATTAAAAGTGTCAGGATTCGAGTTAGAGGGCTCGGGGTGACGCTACTTTTACGCGAAACGCGGAGGGCCTTTCTCCTCTGGAAAGGAACGTGACGATAAAGGATGAAGTGCACTATAAATTTATCGATTCTCTCAGGGTAACCGAGTTTGTCAGGGCGAAGTGGAAGCCTTCTCGAACGTAGCGCCCGAAGAAGTGTAATGACACCCGTGAGCACATGCACAGCATCTGGGTCCCTCGGGGGTTCTAAATCTGCTCGCGACAGCGCGCTGTATTAACATTTTTTGCAAGAGTCCCGCTGCAAGTACAAAAAGTCTGGCCATTATGCTAATCGGCGAAGGACACGTGTTTGTAATGGGTTATTTTTACGTAGCCGAAATACGGTTACGACGCTGCCGCCCGCCTCCCCTTTCCGTCCCCTTTAAGGGCTTCGGCAAGATTATGGTCCTTCAGAATCGGGACATTCGATTGCGCAATATTCGATACGGGTCCCGTAACATTTTAATATTCGATCGTGTAATTGATTTAAAGCCCGCTATTGGCCGTTTGGTGTCCCCTGTATTGCACGTTACGGATGTCGTAAAGAAATCTCATCTTTTCCCTTTCAGAAATAGGTACACAGTGTTTTACGAGCCAAGGCGTCCTTCTTGATGAGATACAGAAGCTGCTAACACGATCTGGCTTATCATTAACTCTTCAATTCTGATTTTTCAATGACTGCATAATCAGAAGCATCATTCTCCTCCGATACGGAGGGTAAACTTGCCTATTTCGTACCTGCGCCTAAATCGTATCCTCGCTGTATCTTTTAACCTAAGACCGTCACATTCACCCCGAACGGTAGAAAGTGTAAAAATAGGTAGCTATACGTCATGAACAAACCGAGTCACCATGCCGCCACTCCACAAAAAAAAATATAAAGCAGGCAAGTTTTTCGGGTACTTTTCACTAAATATTTCCTATGGTTCTTCAGGATTTTTTACAATTACTATTTGTCAGGAAAATATGATTCAATGCACGCAGCCCAAAATCACGAACTTTGTCCGAGAATAGGTAGAATTACTTTTGAATATGTATGTGATAATTGTACTAATTAAATTTGAAAGTACGAATTAGGATAAGTATGGTACAATTTAGGAGCATTAATCCTACACTGTACCGGTTTTATATTAAAAATAAATCGTTTTTATGAATAAAAGTTGATTATTTTTTGTTGTTTGAGTTTAGAAAACTGT
Source organism: Andrena marginata (assembly GCA_963932335.1). Classification (NCBI taxonomy): domain Eukaryota; kingdom Metazoa; phylum Arthropoda; class Insecta; order Hymenoptera; family Andrenidae; genus Andrena; species Andrena marginata. The sequence goes on along the minus strand of OZ010662.1, from coordinate 12,372,042 downwards.
TTATTCTATTAATAAAGAGTCGATTACCTCTAATTTTGTTGCATTTTCCCTGTTATTTTTCATATAATAAGCATTTGTTCTTAAGGACTCCGATTTAGGCAAGTTTACCCTATAAATTAGAACGCAAAGTAAAGTAGTGTCACGAGAAACTAAACCCTTCCAAACCGTTTAGATGTTCCTCTCAATCCCCCTTTTTTACCTCGAAATTCCACGAGTCACTCCGTACATTCGATAATCTCGAGATAAAGTGAATCAGACGGCGCAAATTTCGTCGCCGCTGTCACGAAAAAATTATATATGCCCTCTAGAGGATGCGACGATTTGCCGCGAACGATAGCGTTAATTACGCCGGCAACTTCTTTCCGAGGGGAGGCAATTAAGCGAAAAGTCGTATAAATATCAGGGTAGATCCCCGTGCGCACGGGGCAGCGTGGAGGGTTAAGTTTTCAACGACCCCCGGAGGGCCGGGATGGCCGCATCAGATATCACGGAACGTACGACGAAAGCTTATTTCCTCTTACATATTACTTTTCCAGCCAGGGCGTTCTTCGTTATTACGCCGGTTCTAGGCGCTCGCAAATCTTGAAACTCCGGAGACACCGGATGTCGGGGGATCGGGGAGGGGTGGTGCTGCTGGCGCGAAAGCCGTGCCCGTCGAATGGAAAATCTCGTCACGAAACGAAACGAATAAATTGACCGAGCTTCGTTCATTTCTTCGGTTCGGCGGATATTTATGTGAATTGATAATTAAATTTAATATCGCCGCTGATCCAGGACACGTCCGCTTCTGCTTAATTATGAAACGTCGTGGGAAACTGGGGGCGATTAAGCCAGCCGTGCGCTTTAATGCATATTAAATGGGTCCAGACGTAATCCCCATTTACGAAATTCACTTCCTTCCACGGATGGACGCGGTGGCCGCTTCGCCCTGAGGCCCCTCGCCTTGGGCTTCTGCATAAATCGAATATTCCGCGTTGCTTTCCCGCGGCGTGGCCGGCAAATATAAAAGCCCGTGGATAAGGGTTTCCAGGACAGCTCGTTACCGAGCACAGGCAATGCACCCTTACGAGGCTTGCGATTCAGATTTATGGTTATTGGGACATTCTTCTATACACATATATTGTCTATTCAATTTTCCACATAAACTATGACGATTATTACCGCAAACCAGTGTCTTAAGTACCAGACTCTCGACCGCAATGTTAAAGTACAATTCTTCTTGAATCGCTAATAAACATCCGTCGAGGAAGCAATTGAAAGAGAAACGGTCCAGCCGTAACTCGACGTCCCCAAAGTGTCCCATTCGCTGAGACCCCCGCGACAAGCCATTCCGCGAACGTGTCCGCAGCTCAACGACCGCAGCTTCGCCGTCGGTTCACGCGTCGATCGTCACCGGTTTACCCCGTCCCCCGCCGTGCAAAAATTTGCGCGCCGTACTGTGAGAAACGTTACTCAGCTACCCCTCCCTGCCGAAACTTGGACCGAGTTTACAACGGTCGTTTAGCCTCGCGGTGACGAGGTGAATCTAAAACTTTCCCCGCCGAACGTTCGTAAACCGTCCGTGGAATGATAGCTGTGCCCCTTACCTAAGTCTAAATTTTACTACCGTCAGGGTTACGCCCGTCGAAGTGGGTACCCTTCCCGGTCTTACTTACCCCCCCCCCCTCGCCTCCTCGCGCTCCAGACGAGATCCTCACCTTACCCGACGAACTGTTACTCAAGAGGACGAAGCGCGCGACGGCGCGAGGAACAGGCCGCCCGTCCAAGAGAACAGAAGGATCCTATCCTTACAATTCATGCATAAGCTTCCATCTCCATAAAGGAGCCAGCAGTGTCATCCCAGCGGGTACTCATGTTTCATGAGGCTTACCCGCGCCACTAAGCCGCCGGCGACCCACATACTACGCGAGCCAGAACAACGCCTCGTCTAAATAACACCGTCGAACCAACCCTTTCCCGCCCTTCACGCCACCGGCTGAGGGAGGATACCGTTTCTTGGCACACTCTCCCCTCTGCTCGACCACGATTGCCCACTCCTCCATCCTGCGCGACGCTAACGCTCGCGGTTCCACGCAATCTCCGCCGCTACTTACGAGACACGCCGAATAGTGTCGGCTGACCCACAAAGCTACTTTACTACTGGCCCGCAGGGCTCGGATTGTAATTACATGCGTGGAGGTTGGGGTGTACGTTGTGACGCTATTTGTGGATGGTTTGTCGGTGCCAGTGGCAGGCGGTAATGCGGGGACGCAAGTAATTATTTCGCACATGGCGTCGGAAGGATACTTTGTGGGTTTCTATGAGGAATTGATATAGGGTTATATAGCGATGTAATGTTTAGATTCTTTGGAATTATTTTTAAGTGGGATTTAAAGGACGTAGCACTATTTTCGTGAATTTATTTTCGGTTAGATCGAGTGTTCAATTAATAGCAGGAGAAGTGGTAATAAAAATTCAGGAAAGTCAAGTTTATCCTGTTCCATCCCTTACATCTCGCGTCGCAGAGCTCCTCCTCAGTCATATCGGAGCCAAGTCTGGCTTCGAGAGTAATCAGATCGTTTCTTGTCGCATTCCGTTGTTCCGTACACGGTCGATGCTTTTTGCATGGCGCATCTTTTTGGCTCGGTACCACTCGGAACGGAATCTCGAGCCGGCGAACGCCGCTTGAAACGAGGTCGTAGCCAGGCGAAAAAGACAAAGAGCGAGGGGAGAGGAACGAAAGCGGAAGAGGACGCACCGTTTCACGGTGTATTTCGTAAAATGAACACTATTTAGGGTATGGAATATAGAGTAGCGGAAGCAGGAATATAGAATACAGAGGCTAGAATATGGAATGAAGCGTTCTCCCGCGCTGACGCGAGGTCTCGGTTACTCGAAAATAGAAATTCAAAAAATACTGGCAACGAGGCACTTCTACGAGCGCAACTGAATCCCGCGCTGGAAATGCGTGGCCCGAGGCAACCGAGGAGCTTTCGAATGGAAAGAAATGGAGATTAAAATACACCTAGTGGCACTCGTTGGGGGGGGGGGGGGGGCGTACTTTTGCTGACTACATAATTACAGTAATCGGTGAACATTGTTTTATGTTTAGGAAGAGTTTGAAACATCCTTTTCCACCGGGAAATACATTTCGTTTGTATGAAGAGAAATTTAATAGCGTTCTGGAATGCGTAAATGAGTGAGGAATGTGGCATCGCGATTTCAGTAAATGAAACGAGTTAATGGGAGTTTTTTGTTTGGACAAGTATTCTTCTGTTCAGCGCAACAGATTCGTGGAATAATAAATTGTCGACGTGGATAGTAAGGTTTAGATATTACGCACTTCTCAGTAGGAGTGCTTAAGAAACTCATGAGCAAAGAGATTCTCCAATAGAAACTGAATCGTAAATTTCTCCAGCATTTTCAGATGTTACATTAATTGTAAGATGAAATTTAAAACGATAAGTTTTACCAAGTGGTAGTTCTTCTTTCCGCAAGAATGTTTTCCAGTATTCTGCCGTTGTGAACAGCAACTATTCTTCTTCTATTTACGAGCTCGGCTCCTGGCAACGGGGATACCTCTGTACAAGTATTTCCATGGTTTCTATGTAATTACTTAGTTCCTACTTTACTTGAAATTTATTTAACTCCTTGCACAAACATACTGTAGTCTTGGATGCAATTCACTCGCTTTTAATTGCAAAAGAGTATAAGAGGCACCGCGCGGTTGCACGATAGCTCAGTGTCTAGTACCCCCCTTTTGTATGAACATAAAACGGTGCTACTTTCAACTCGCCAAAGTTTGCAAAATTCATCGTTCCCCTCTTTGCTTTCTCTATAACAAGTATCTACAAATATAACGCTAACACAAATTTTATCTATACCACAGAAATATCTGAAGAACAGTCTAGCAATTGCATAAAAAATAAGAAATACATATCCATCTGCAAACCAAACTCCACAGTTCGTTGAACTTGCTCAAAACACGAGTGCTCTCGTTACAAGCTTGGAACGAGGCTCGAGTACACGAAATTTCACGCGGAATCTCCAGTTTCCACTGGAGTCGATGCCCGTGCCACGTAGGATACTTGCTCCGCGAAATACTTATAGGCGGATTCTCGTCGCAGGGCTCCCGTTTCGAAAGCTGCGAGATATCGTGCAACGAGAAGTGAGCGTTTGCAGGGCGCCCGGTATGCGAGCGACGCGCTCCTTGCAAATTCTTTTTCGAACCTCCTCGTTGCCCCTCTACCTTTCACGCGTCCTCGTACCTTCGTCATTTTCTGTTTGCCCTCCGCCGTTCGTCCGACGAGGACGAGAGGATGCCTGCAATCCGACGCTGGCGAACAGAACCCTCGCTCGGCTTCTCTTTTGGCGCGACGTCAACGTCTACGCTGTCTTCGAGGCTGAAATACCACTCCACGGCTCGCCCTTGTCGCGAACCCGACACCGCAACTGCATGTTTCGTTCACTTTTCGCGGATCTTTCGAAGAACGCCGCCCCAGGGTTGCGTTAGCGCGCTACTCCACTAGATTCTGTCCCTTGGAGGTACAGATTTTTAAATGGTATCCTAGTCTATGTACAGTTCACCTTCGCGAGATTGCCAGGTTATCAAAACGGCAGGCAAAGTAGCTCGATCAAATTATCGCGCAAAATTAGTGATCGCGATGAACGAATGGAAAGCTGTTCAGAACTTTAATTGAAAAGTTGATCTTTGGGGGAGGGCGGACGAAGCGCGCCACCTTAACCACGGAGGGAAGCATGGACCATAAGTTGGCACAGGCGAACGTTGCGCGAATTATTTTTATCTTCGGCATTCGGAAGTTTCGCAAGAATCCGGGAGAGCAGAAGTATTGGAATCGCGGGAGGAGGAACTTTGAAAGCTCTATTGGAAACTCTCCTTTTCATCCATTGTAGGCAAGGCTTCAATTTTATTTCGCATTCCATAACCAATATTTACGATATACCTGCTTACTATCATAATATATATCATTTGCAGGAGAAGAAAAGCCTGTAACCTACCGTTCAGCAAAATTACAAGTGGTCAAAGTAGCAGTCTCAGCAACATCGGAAGAAAATTGAAGCGAAACTAGGTATAAAACCAGGGGAAGTTTGGCGAAACTTTCCGAGACTCGGTGGACCTGTAACTACGTAGCCTGATTCTCCGAGTGTCCGCAAACAGTTGTCAATTTCTTCGCTCAGAATACCGCGGCGGGTGCTTTAAATTTAAACTTACAATTAGTTGGCAAGTTTTAATTCGGATTAAGCGTTTCGGGTTTACATTTCGGGCGAGTGTCTAGATTAAATTTAAATAACAGCACGCTGGTATATATATCCTTTGAATTATGACAGTGAAATGATCACGGAACTGAGTGAACTTTCCAGCAAGTGCGCACGGAACTTCGTTTATATTTCTCTTCCCGTGTAGCAATGGTAATTCCCATTCCTCCAAGTTGCCCAAGTGGACTCCTTAATGTTCTTAAATATTAACGACACGCCGATACGAGATACTGCTTAATGCCTGGCATCGATCACGTGCAACGTTACCGAAAACTTTACTTAAAGCATCGCCATAAGATGCTTGATTAAACACCGAGGCGGGTACTATTAGCCGCGCTGGTTTTTGCTCCGAACCGGGGCTAATTATCAACGATAAACAATTTTAATTTCCTGCGGGTGATCTTAGAGGTTGATTAAAAACCAGCAACACCCCGCCTCGTTTGTATCAAGTTTTATTTTTACCGCGGCCGGGCGAAAACGCGCTGCGCGCAAGGAAAGTTTGTTTATTAATATGAATTGTTTCTGGGAAAGTGCCGGGCCAGGAGCGGAACACTCTTTTCCTCCTGGACACGAGGAACTTGTGCAATTAAAAAGTGCCCTTAACAGGATGAAACTGTCGGCTTTATGGCGTGTGTCATGATTTCAGGACTAAACGTGGTGCATAGATAGTTATAATTATCGCACGAGGATAGATATAGTTTAGACGGACGTTAGCTGACATTATTACTGCACCAGCACCGGGAATGTTTATTTCCACATCTTAATCAGAATAATTCGCGACGGAAAGAAGGAAGTATGAAAATAGTCGCTGAATTATACTATTTTAAGGATATTTCTATTTTTTTTAAATCATTTTATTTGTAAACGATTTTATTCAGCTTTGATCCTCTGTCTGTTTGTTGTATGTTTGTATGCCTGGTTCAAATCTAGAAACCCAATTTTAACGTACTTCCACCCATTTAATTGTATTTGAACATTTCAGGCGTACGTAGTTTGTATGGCAATAGAAAATTATGAAAAAAATCGAGGGGGTGAAAAAATTACCCAATCATCAATAAGTATAACTCAAAACCACAAATCCAATCGACTTGAAATCAGCCACCCAAATAATTATTTTCTTGTACTAAAATGTCGATGGTGTTTTTTCATATTTAATAAAATCGTGGAGCAGGATATGTCATAATAGAATATGAATCAATTTAATACAGCATCTCCATACTCCACGATTTTATTTAAACTGAAAAGACACAATCGAAATTGTAGTACAAGAAGAGAATTAATTTTTAGTTTTTAGTGCATTTTTAATAAAATCGTTTAACACAATTTTTTTTATATATTTTTTCAACTACACCATTGGCGTACCACGGGTTTGTAGTTTGTCACTGACATTCTCCACGGATGTGGCGCATCCGTCTTAATATTCTTAGCGAGTTTGTACTCGAACAGCAAACGAGAACCTTCAATCAAGAGTAGACGTAATCAAGAGAGGGACGTTCAAGCGGACCACTAATTTCGAGCGCCCGCAAACGAACATCCATCTGGCCGAGGAATCAGGGCAGCGTCTCACATAAATTTAAAAGGAATCAATCGGATCTAAATGAAAGAGCCTCGGGGGGGGGGGGGGGTGTGGAGGAAAAGAAAAAAAAGGGAGCAACTGGCTCCCGTCGCGGAACACTGAAACAGGAAATGTTGTATTCCGTTCGAGAAATGGAGAGATCCGATGATATCTGTGTTTGAAGTTGCCCTGGAAAACTGGAAGCCAATTTTCAAACTTCGATCCCCCGCCTCTCGCCACCCGTCTCTTCTCTTCCGCCGTTCTTCCCTTTCGCAAGCAGCCGTTTCTCCACTTTCGTTCTCGTTCCCCTCGATGGCGACGAATCGGAGCCTTTTCAAACAAGCAGTCAGGCTTACGCCTTCTTCGGTCGTCAGTTCGGTTGGAAGCTGCAGTTTCCGGCCTGGAATTTACCGGAAATAATATCGTTGCGAGACGTTAGCCGAGGAGCGAGTGTACGTGCCACGATAAGGTTTCCCAGCGTTGCGACGCCACCGAGCAACTTTTAAACTGCCAAAGCCAGTTCGAAGTTTGCAGGATTCGTCGTGACTTCCCCACTCCCAACCCCCTCTCACATTTCTCACATTTACTCGTTCCATTTTCTTTTGCTAAGCTTCTGTTCTTTACTTCTTTGTTTCTGCGCACCTCTGCCCTCTGTACTACCTGTGCCCTGTCTCTTACCAAACAAATATTTCATTTCAAACTCTCCCCTTGCATTTTGCCGAGCAATTGTCCCCGTTCCAGTTGCATCATCTTCGCTTTATCATGTCTCTACGCATTACCTCCTCGGTATCGCCGTTTCACTCTCACCTTCGTCCCCTCTATGTCTGTCTCTTTTTCTGTATATTAAGCTGTGCTTTTCTTCGTTTTCCGGCCCTCGCTGTTTCACGGGACGTCGCGTAGGCGTTGTCTGATGCAAGCCATCGGAAGTGCCGCTGCCACGGCTCATACGGTACCCGAGGAAATTCCTGTTAACTTCCATTCGGATGTAACGAGAGCATATGTGCTCGCCGACTAAGACACGCGGAAGCGGCTTGTGGCGTTCGCGTTCGGAGGAACAATGGGAACTCTCTGCTGAGCGGAGTGTGCTAGATGTTGGAGCATTCTAGTCGCAGTTCTGAAACCATGCTGGGCATAGAATTAAGTGTTATATTCAATATTTGACAGTCAATCGTATTCACTTCACAAAGGAAACATTCATTTTTTCTAAAATTACATCGCTCCAAGATTTAAGGTAAGGTTAAAGATAAACGCGTGGATACTTGTCGGCGCGTTCGTCTTCCCGCTACGTCTCCTCGAGACGAGCGACTGCGGCTGGGAAATTAGCGTGAAATTGTGTCCCGACTAATGCGAGTTTCATTCCGCAAGAGGATTAAATTCCGACGCACTGCTCGCGTTTTATTGCCTCGTTGGTTAAGCGAAAGTTCGCAGAGTTGCGAATTGGTAGAAGGAGACCTACATCGCAAGATTTGCTACGACATTTCATTTTTATTAAATTCCCACAGGTTTTTGTATACGAGGAGAAGTTTGCGAGTGGGGTTCCATGATATTTAGTTGTTAATGCGTTGTTTATAATTTAGTTGTTTAGGTGTTAATGTTAATTGTTAATGTTTTACGTAATCGCACTCTTCGGTGGAGCGATCCGAAATCCAACAGGATAAAAATATTTTATATATTATTATTTCATAATTTTAAAATGTTTATCTAGTGCATAATATAATGAAGGTTGTCAGAGGTTCATTGCACAATTTTTACTGCGACTGCGAAGAGAGATAACGTGTCTCCTGCTTTATTACCTCGGACGTATTCGTTATGGGTAATACACAAAATCCTGGAATAATGGGAACGAGATCCTGGATTTCACTGCACACGAGATTTGTGTCTTCCTCGGCAGCCGAATAACGACGACTTTCGATTCCTCTTCCCTCCGCGATTCGCATCGCACAGATATTTCCCGATCAATGTATATAGTCGTTCATTTTACGATAACCTTAAAATTCTTTATTCCTTCTACATTGCATTTCGGGGCACAAAGACGTTTCTAATTTACTCGTGCCGTTTCATGTTTCGCACAAGACACTACGATTCAAGCGACGTGCAGTTTCGTAGGCACTCCAAAGTTGCTAAATAGAAGTTTTCCTTTCGGGAAAATTGTCTGCATTTATATTCCGGTACTTAAATTGATTTGGAAGGTACGTTTGTCTGTCACGAATTGCAGCTCAACATATCGAACATTTCATTTTAATAAATTGCGTAGGTTACAAGCGCTTCGTCGCGATTTATTCCCCTCTTGGCACGATTATTATTTTAATATATTGCCACTGACGATCGCGCGAATCGGAGCTGCGAGAGCAATATTAATTATCATATTTTTACCCGCCCCTGATTTAATTCAAGCACTTCCGCCATCACGTGTTGCTCGCAGCCGGTTCGTACCGATCGTATCGCCTTCATTCTATCGTTTCATCAACCAGTTCTGCCTGTGATAATTTTCTAAAAGTATTGTGAATTCCGAACGACTCCTTCTTGCAGATTAAAATTATCCATTTTAAAAATATTCGCAATTCTCCGGCATGTCTCCTATTCTCTTCTCTTTTCATATTAATTTCTAATTGACAACGTGCACGATAACCCAGTAGCTATTAGTAGCTTCCATCATGCGATATACAGAAGAAGGGCATGCGATTCCGCTTTAAAAAAATTTTTGATAACGCAATGGCTGTCACGAATAATAAAGACGGAGGGGACCGACCCCCTTTGTTCCAACGGAATTTTTTCATTTATTTCTTGAACAAAGCGATCCCTGATAGGGGATACGGGTAGGTTCTCCGCGTGGCTCAGTCGTGCGGCATAATTTTCAATTACAATAGATTTATATCGCGCTGAATTTAAACTCGGATTGGTATCACGGAGTGGCGGCTCTTGCTTTGACAGCATCGCTACGTTGAAGCCATCGTTCCCCGAATGCTAATACGGAAAAGCACTGTCAAAAACAGTCGCATGCTGCAAAATTCATGACACTCCCTCATCCTGAAGAAAACAACTGCTTCGCAATAAAATACGTTTCACTACGGAAAACATATTGAAACAAGAGGAACTATAGCTTTCTAGAAACTATTCCTTCGAATCTTACATCGAGTTCATTAAATTCTCCTTACGCCACATTAATTCTCAGAACATCACGCCTCCATTTCAAATCTTCGACAACCATCGCCCTTTCGATTCATCAGTAGTCAGCTCCCGTTCCTGTAAACACGGCTTTCCGTTTCTCCAATAAATCAGAACAAGACCCACGCCACTCACGGATTACAAAAATCACTAGAACCATTAAAATTACACACCACCCCGAAGGAAGTGACCTCCATTACTCTATCGCTATTATTCTGTGTTCCTTATCAATTCTTTCGCTCTGTTCTCTTTTTACGACCAGCCATTTTTCCAAGCCCCCTAGCCACCCGACGTCGGCCAAGATCGTGACCGGGCTATAAACGGTCGGTTTGCGTAAACGCACAAAAATCACCGAAACTGCATGGGTGGCCCGCTGCACGCGGAATATTAATTAAGGGTCGGCAGTGGGCGCAAAGCCGCGCGTCGCGAAACGGCGACGCTCATAACGCCGCTTGTACCCGTTGAATCTCCATTACGAACGGTCGCACGTTTCCCGCGTCCGTTTTGAATTACGAGCGGAAAGTATGGAGCGATCGTAAAGCTCGTCTCCGGGGCAGCTATAGGGGAACGCCCTTGAAAGGAGTCAAGCCAACGGTGTTGGGGCTCCGCACGCGAGGACAATGTTAATAAGCAGGGAAATTATTAGTACGGAATTTTAATGACACTTGTCTCCCGTTCGTTTTCAGGGGGAGGGATACTGGGTAAGGTTTTGTGGGCTTAAGGGGGAACCCTATTTTTCGGGATAAAAACAAACATAGTAAAATTTGGGATTATTTTTTTAAGAAAGTAGCAATTCGATTCATTTGAAATTTGGACCATGTTTTTATGCATCTTCGAAGAGAGTAGATGCGTTATCCTCGCGGAAAGCTTTTTCCTGAAGTAAGAATGATAAGTCCGCGAATATGGTATTCACCGATATGGCAATCAACAGTCATGAATGGTTTGGCTACGTAATTTCAATGCTTTTCAACGTAACTCGACGCTTTTTCTCTCGACTTCACTTCCACCCAGTCGCCGTCATATGCGCGCGTAATATTAATTTTCCTCTTGCCGGCGGTCTTAATTTTGGATTCAAACGGGGACCGTGCGAACGTCAGAAGCGGAATCAGGAGACGGTTAGACACACCACCCCAGCGGATACCCCTCGCAGAGGCAACGTGATAATGTCATGCTAAGATCAATTTTGTATTCCGAGCGTCACTTCGCAGACTCAAGTTAAGTACGAGCTTTTCGAAATTCCAGCCATTAACGGGCGGAGCTTCCTGCTTCTGTCTACATTTACGAGTGCCTGTTACGCGGCGTTTATTTACCCACCGAACTGTTTCATTCTTTTCCAAACGTTTCCCTCCTGCTGTGGAATATTCTTTCTTACTAGACGAATACGACACTGGAGTTGTTGCTTCGAAGATAAATCGTATCATTCTTATGTAACTTTTACAGTTGGCAGAAAGTAGGTTGAGTGTTCTGCTGTTTTGCTGCCTGCATTTGGGATCGTGTCCACAAGTAAAGTTTTACCTGAATATTGCTCAGAAAATTAAAAGCGTTAACGTGTATGCATAACATTTTGGAGCTTCTATCGAATGCTACAGAAAGTTATCTGAGGATGTTGTATGCGGGCAACGTGTTAGGTGGACGGTACGACGAGCTGGCGCACATAAATTCCCGTGATTCGTGGTTTGATAGCAAAATCAGACTTACCTGTAAATTAGATACGGGTCAGATCAGTGGGTTAAACCTACGTCGATATCTGGCTTAACTGGGCGGAATTAGTGGCATTTGCATTAGGTCGAATTTGCGGTATTGGTTTACGGTGTTGGAGAAAAGTAAGCCAAAATTCTACGTGCTAATTGGCTGGTTCGTGCTATGTTATGAGCGTGTCGGTGAATTTGCACGCGCAACAGTCAGCGTTTATCGCAGCTCGACGTCGGTAAGTGGCTTTTCATTGTGAAGTGCAGATTCGCGAATCACAGATCTCCGAATACGTGAAACGAACGGGGATAGACCTTGAACTCATTTTCGTCGAATAACCACGAGGTACATTTGTCAGGTCTCGCATTGAATTATTCACGAACAGATTTCCCTAATTAATGGTAATTGTCATGTAGTTTCGAATCAACTCGTAATCGACCGACACTTCAGTTTTCATGTCTGTGTGCATGCGTGTATATTATAAGGTGTAAACTTGAAAACGTTACTACTGATATTTTTAACACTAAAAACGACGTGAATTTTTTATTTTTGGAGATTGTTTAATCTCTAAAGGAACGTCACATGGTCGAGTTAATCTTCTTTTAAGTGGAGGCATACAGATTATATTCAGAATGTGACCGTATATAGTTGGTATCATACCAGAATGACAATGAATATTTAATGGTTGAAAGGCTAGAAAGGAACTCTCAGGGGGCCTTGTTTCCGTGACACGTAAGACGTGCAAGTAGTGATGATCAATGCTCGGTCGGACAAGCGTCTATAATTCACGCCACGAACGAGTTCGATGTTTCACTTCAAACTGAACTACCGAAATACCATGAGGTAGCATTAAACGCATTATTGGAAATCTATTATTTCGAAAAGCCAGAGCTTGCAGTTCGAAACAAGTAATTAACAGTTCGAGTATTAACTCTGCTACTGTTTTAATATAGGTAATTTCGACTATAGCAGGTCATGCTAATAATGAAATAATGCAATCCTAGACTACAAGCGTAGGAATTTGAAAATACATTGCTATAATTGTATAAAGGTGACGTTAAAAATCTATGAAACTCGTTAAAAGAACCAATTCCAAGTATAGCATCCATAAAAATGTGTTTATTTAAATGTACTCAATACAATTTCAAATCACTCAATACAACAAAATAATAATAGGTAAGCTAAAGCCAAATGGACCCCAATACGACCCACGCGTTTCCACCGAGAGAAACTGAGACTGACCCAAAGCAGCAAAAGCCTCATATTTCACGGAGTTTTACTAACACTAGTCTATAACTCCCCCAACTTTACATCCGTCATAAAAAAAGGCAGCCCAGTTTGAAGCCGAAAAGGATACTTGAGGGATGCAAGCGAGCGCCGTTCGTCCAGGGGCAGCGTAACGAAAGAACGGCCCCCAACTGAACACGAAGACCAAGCGGCGGCAGTGAAACCTAGTCCACTAGAAAGATACAAACTCGATACGGCCGTGCTCGTTCCATCTTCCCTGGTGAACCGACGTCGTTGTTGCGCACAGCGTCAGCCATCCGCCCCCGCAAAAGGTAAGCTGCGTTACTGCCGGCCGTCTCTAAGTTACGGCCGCGATCTGTTGCTCTATGGCCCGTGAAGCTCGAAACGCGGCAATAACGTAACCTTCTTACCAATCCCGGCCGCCCTCCCATCGTCGTCCATACAAGAATCACGGACTTGGCCGGCACGACACGTAAATCTGGGGGCGGCTTTGCCAACGGCGACGCGTCGGTGTCGATGGCGTAGCTGGTGGTGGTAGGAACCAGCGGGCGGTTGCAACGATCACGGCCACGGTTGAGAAAGGGCCTCGTCTGGTTAGCCTCGGTTCTTCTCCTCGGGTAGTTTAATTGCTAAATTGGCCTTGGTAAATTCAGTGGACCCGGTGCACCGTGCCCCTCGATACCGCCACGCTCGATATCGTATCAGAAATTGAGATCGTCAGAGGAATAAGCACTGAAAACTGTTATATATACGTAGGGGGATTTAGGACGAAGCAGATATGGAGGCGTAGTCACGCTTATTACACTGGCTTCACAGTTTCGTTTACAAGATGTTATATCTGTTGTGCCCTAAATGTTTGACGGTAATCAGGCAGGTACACCCGTTCTGTGAACAAAGCGTGTATAATATTTGATGCTCCCTAGGATAATGGACGATACACGGACATATGTGGAAGTGTAGGAGCTCGAGAATAAAGATGGTACGTGTCGTAATTTTCACGATGCATGTTGCACTGCCGCGATAACTTTAGACTCTTATAGAGTGCCGACTATAGGATCGTTTGAACAATTTATAACTATAATAGTTTGCGACGGAGGATGTATAAATACCAGTTTAACAGATTCCTTTGTTATATTTCTCGATCCGGAAGGGATGAGTTCCATCTACTCAGATTTCTACTCTATCCCGATCAAGCCTTTGTCGTCCAACGAGCCCGTCTTTTTCCACAGGCACGCTCGCTGGCAATTAATTTCTGAAAATTTAATACGCAACTTCTCCGTCGGCGACCGCGATGGACGTACAAAAGCGTCCCCTGTTACGAGACTCGTCGAACAGAATTTCAGGCGCAATTATAAGCGTGCGCGAAATAGGGGGTCGTGCGAAGTCGTGCGCGGCTAATTAACTAAAAATTAGTTGAAATCCCTCCGTGGAGGTGATCGAGCCGCGGTTAGGTGACGCGCTTCCACGGTGTGCATACGTATGTAAACGTGGATGCCTCGCATACCAGGAATTAATAATAAAATTGTTGGCAGCCGTCAGCGGCGCGTCGTACGCGATACACTCGCGAAATTCTTCAGGTGTTTCGACGACCGCCTGGCGTGCTCGGGGCTAGCCCCATCTCTAAATGACCCCTCACCCCTGCTCCTGAACCCACGTCCGGGAGGGGAGCTGAATTAGTAACCGCATTTCTGACGATAGTTCATTATGCTAATTAAAGTTGGCCAGATACCCTGCGAACGGGCGATCCCGTATTTTCGGGGATACCACCCCTCTGTGTTTCTCTGCCACGTTTCCACCACCCTTCGCAGACCCCCTTTTCCTGGCCAGTTGCCGCCGTTCGGCGATCTTAGGCGCGGCTACAACGTCCATTCGCACATTTTTCTTCGGACCGTATCCGACCGTTGCGGTCGAGGGTTGCGCCTTTATGCGCAGCCCCGATACCCCCTCGTTCGATCCCGCCACGAGGGACTCGGTAAAAATTTGGACGGCAGCAGCCATTAATTTCAGGGCGCCTGTGTGCGAGCACATAAGCAAATATTCCTGCGCTCCCGTGTGTTTTCCCTACAGTTATAAGAAGAGCTAATGGTATGGGATAGTATTTGTATGCCGTGGTAAGGGATGTTTTCGGAATTATTCCTCGTGTTCCAAGGCTTCTCTTTTAGATGTATGAAATTGTTTTAGATTCATATACTTGAATATTTGATAGAGGAAGTTGGGAAGTTAATACTCGGGGAATATTAGAGGATATTCGAAATACTTTTGCAAGGGTTACGGTGTGAAATGGAAGTTTTAACGATTTCGAAGGAACACGAACGACCCGCGGTGTAATGCAATTGAAATGTAGATATGGCGCGCGACAATGTAATTGCGTTTCAATGCAAAATCCGGAAACTAGGGAGGAAAGTGGGCCGCGCAACGGTCTTCACTGTTTGCACGACGGAAGCGCGAGCGACGGCCCCGGGGCGGAAATAAAATTTTTGGCAACATTTCAATGACAACGGCCCCTCGGTGGTTCGTTTACCACGCTTTTTAATTAACCGGCTACAAGTATTCCCGGACGAAGATAATTTCGAAACGTGGCCGGAGAAGCGAGCCTCCCTGTGAACGAACCGCGCCACATCCGCTCGGTACGTGTCGATTTACAACTTCCTTTTAGAAGTGGAAGGACGGCCATTCTTCACGGCTGAAAATTATCGGTTTCACGCGCATTTGACCGCGCGCACTTTGAGAACGTAATGTTCCTCGAAATTGATGGAAAGTGTTTTAGCAACGATTGATCGCGACACACGATTGAATCACTATTTAGTAGCGGAACATTAAATGTGAAATATTATCTTCCTGAATTTGATAAATAGTTTAATGTACTAGTATATTATGAATCTGAAATTTATTTATCGAGGGACTGATTAGTCCTAACTGAGGAGCTTGAAGCTTCAATTTTTTGTGGATTCTTGCACGTTTTGTGGAAACGTCAGGAAATTGGGAGAAAGCTGAGGTCCAATGCTTGTGAATGTATTATAAGCGAGACTGTAAAAATATCACGTCACGTGAAAACGTAATGAAGCAGCCGATCACTTGTTACGCAGCGCATCGTTTCTGGTTCTAGTGCAACGCTAAGCGATTCCATTAGCAGCCTAATTTTCTGTGATAAATTATGCGCGCCAATAGCCAGCCGAAACAACGTATGTATCTAATTATCAATTTATTCTCGAGCCATTACCTCGATCATTAACGACAGTAATCGACAGTGATATACGGGTGTCGGTTAAGCTGGTCTGAATAATCTACATACATATAAAGTTGTCACTCGATATCAACGGAGCGCGAAAATCCACGTAGTACTGAAATCGTTCTAAAACAGTTGTAACAGGGCTCGTATCGGATCAGAAGGTGTATAAATTACAAGCAACGGGCTGGCGACTAAAAATAAGCAGAAAACAGCAAGAAGATTAATTAACCGAAGTAAAACCCATTCAGTTTCTCATAAATCCCCGTCACTCATCGTCGCGCAACGTTTATCGCGGGCAAGTAAAACTTGCGAACATTAATTTCCAGCCATAAGCGGCGAGCATCGCGATCGGCGAGCTTAACGAGCGGAATTGCAAGGTATACCGGTGTTTACCGAGAGCAGAGCACGGAGCTTCGACCCAGAACAGCAAAGACGGCAGTGTCACGCCGCGGTCCAACGAACTCGGGCCACGCGACTTTGCGTAAAGGCCGATGGAAATCGACAGTTGGCCCGGCGAACGGTATCAAGCCCCCATAAATAATGCGACGATCAGCGGGAATTACCGGCACGCCAGGCCGGCATGGCCGCTAATCGTCACACGACACACACGTCCCCAGACTGGATTTTACGGTTGAAATCGACACGGTGGCCGGGGCTTTGCACGTCAACGCGCGTACAGCTAATTCTACGGGCTGCCTTTCCACGGGGAAAGTCGTCCGTCTCCCGTCCCGATCGCTTTCCACGCCGGCACTAGTCGCGATAGTCGGGATAGGAATTCACGGGCGGAATCAATCGATGTTCGTAGATCGAGCTTTCCGTAGCCTGGATCGGGATTTCCTGGGACGGTTCACACGTAACCCCGCTGCCGGGAACACGGTCGAAATGTTAACACAGAGGTCGACCAGTAGCTTGCACCCGCGCGCGAGGGTAGTGGTACATAAAGACAGCTTTCGCCCGTTATCGAGCCTGGTTCCAGCCTCGTCGTTGGCCCACCCCTCTATCGCCCACACCTTCCACCCCCCTCCTCCCGACCCCACCCCTCGAGCCTCTACCCGCTGCCCTTATCGGCTCAACAAATTTAACTTGATTTCCTATACGGACTTTGCGGAGCTCCGGGGAAATACAGAGCCGGCTTCGGCCCCGTCTACGTCTAAACTCGCTTTACGATAAGGGATAAGCCTCACCCCATATCCAGGGGCCACCTTTCCTGCTACCGCACCGATTCTCCCTCCCCCTGGCCGCGTTCTTGGCCACCATCGCCGCCAACAGCATCCACCCTCAACCTCTCCATTCACCACTGTCGAATCCTCTTGACCCGGCCACCAAACTTTCCGCACGCAGAAATGTCTGGCGAGAAGTTCCCGATGTGGCGCGGATTCTACGAGCCGAGAAAGATTTCGGTAGTTAACGAGGTTCGTCGAGGATTAAAGGAACGCGGCGTCTGGGACGATATTGTATATACATGATACTGGATGTGTATTTCCACGGTGATGGAAATGGGACCTGAATTGGGTGGACTGAGAGGGGCATTGGGGGAGGTTGACCGGGAGGAGTTCCCTAACATTATCGATTAGGATCGTTCATATGGAGTGGAGAGCTTCTGCAAGCGAATGTTGCTGTCTCTTTTAAGCATGGGTTGGTCCCTACGGTTGCGAACGTATATAATTCGTGATCTCAAGGCCTGCCCTATAGCAAAAATTCCTTACGGTGACCCCATTTAGTCAAGCGTTGTCTTCACCTTTCTCCGACTATCTCCGTCCACCCAGTGGCCTGCACGGTGGTTCGCTAGGAAAGTACTGAAGCTCACTCCATCTTGCATGGTTTAAATGTTACTATAGAAGAGACTCTGAGGTGTAACGCGTCTGTTGGACCTTTTCATGAACCGACACTATCTGTCTCTTTTAAGCAGATATTGCGAAACGCGAGGGAACTCGTTCGTTGCAGTGACAAAACATTTTAAGATCGAAAGGGAAAATATGTCCCACCTCGTGTGACATTGAAACGATGAAACGAAGCGGTGAGTTTTACTGGCGGCGGGTAAATTCAATCAGTAGTAGCCCGCGCCGTTTCCTTGCGCGGCTGGAAAGCTTGCCGCATTACTGGCGTATTAAACATCGTACAGGCAGTTTGGAATGACGGCTCTCTAGAGAGGAACGAACGCACGCAGTCAGAAAGACAACGCCGGAGGGGTAGAGGACGAATGAGAGAGTGGCGTATGGTTCACGCAGTCTGCCGCATAGTCTCTGTATAATTCAGTCATATCCATGCTAATCCCACCGGCCGGCTCGCGTTATTCTCCATGATGGATGCACAGCCACTGGAGAATTGCCCTTTTCATTGAAATACAACTAAAATTAAACTCATTTGCTGCTCCCGTGGATTTACGGCAAGAGTGGCGACACCGCTGTGCATGCTCCCTTTCTTTATCTAGATGCCCCCTGCGGATTCGATGACGGTAAACGGTGGCTACCTTCAACTGACGAATACACTTCTAAACTGATAATACTTCACCCGACATTATGGGGATTACCGACTTTAAACAGTTAGCTTCTTAAATGATATTGAGAAATACTCCCTTTGATCGTTCAATCCTATTTTGTTGTCACGAATTTTAATTGTCGAGCATTTGCACGAGATGTAAAGCAATTGACGAATTTCTGTTTGGGAAAGATAATCTTGGTTTACTTTGTAAGAATATGTACTTGGATAGCAGCTTAGTAAGACGTTTTAGTAAGACATCTTAGCCGAAAATTGTAAGGAGATTCGTCAAATCTATCGTTCAATAGATAGAGACGTTACAACAGATGTGCCGGATACTTATTCGACAGATGTGTCGATACTTTCCTGTTGAAAAAAGCACAGTGTAGAGACATGCCTGGCAATATTGGCAGGAAATGTTGCGCCCCGCGGGAAAGGTTTCCGTTGGGTTTAGGGAGGAAAACGGTGACTATCTTATACGCATAAAATGATAATCGACCTACGCCGAGGGTACATTTATATATAGAGAAAAAAAAGGAAGGGTACGAGTTCAAATATCGATGAGAATTTAATATTGCGTCTACAGACCCGCATAACGTTAACGCATTGGGAAAATAGAAGTGCTTACTAATGTTTCTTCTAAATTGAATTTCTGGGTTCAACTAGTGACTCGTATTTGGACTAACGCGAGTCATACCACCATTAATATCTCGAAATATTAGCCCGTAACGCCCATAATTTTACACCCTGTACATATCGGGCCGAACAAAGTGGAAAATGGCCAGAGAGCTTTTCAGAAAGTGGGCCAGTTTTCCCTTTCAGGCGTCGACGAACCGTACCAGAAGCTGATCGGCCGGCTTTGTGTCGATTATCGAAGATATTCCGCCCCTTTAGAACGGGATCGTCGATAGAAAGAAGAGCAAGGAAAAAAGGGAAACTGCCTTGCAAAAAGGTGGAAAAAAAGGACCGCACCGCCTCTATCCGTTTCGATTCGGGCCGATACCTCCATTCCCCCAGTTTTCATCTCGATTTACTACGAAAGAGATCGTACGCTCCCAATTTCCTACATTTCTTTTTCGTTCCCCGTTTAATATTTCTTACCCGTGGTTCCGTGCTACGACCTGGCTGTTCGCAAAGACGCCACTCTCCTCTCCCAGCTTCTCGACTCGTAATTTTACTGGAATTATTTAACACCGAATGCACCGCGGCGCATGATAAGTGTGCTCATACGAGCAATGTCCTCTCGTGATTTAATTTGCTAAATGAAAGGGGGCGGTTGGAGAATATCAAAATTACATTGTCGACAAGAAAAATCAATAGAGAAGAATACCAGGAAAATTTCGTGGAATGGACACTTTGCAGCCCCGCTTTGAGAATTCGTTAAAGACCTGACTGTTTGTAATATATATTCGTGCATGAGCTTGAATTCGCACACCACCAATCTCCTCTGGAATGGCCACTCGACCAGGGCGTTTTAAACAGCGGCGAAAATGGAAGACACACGCGTGGATTCCACGCAGACGCGTACAAAGTTGCAAAGATTGAACAACGCCTCTTCCGATTACCCAGAGGGCTCTGGAACACATCGAGCAGCTGAATACATGCAGACATTCGGATGCATTTCCCACGAGGAGACTGTATCTGGTTTACAAGCCAACAGCCACTCTTCTTTCGTCCTTGGTTTGAGTCGTTTCGGAGCAGATGCTTTCGTGAAATTTCCTGCGCATGCAGTATACTCGAGGTTTCAAACCAATCGATGTTAAATGGTAGATGATTCCCAACGAAATACCTCGAAATCGTTTGAAAGAGGGTAGAAATTTTGTAACAAGAGTTTAATCATTCTTATTCATTCTTGTACGGATACAAGTAACTACTTGTTTCGACGTGAAATGAGAAAAGTGCGTTGAAGTTAGCTCCGCAACGGCTATACAGCAAAAAATAAAGGAATGATGACAGAGTGATATTATTTCACTCGTAATCAGGGTGGTTCCTCCACTGGTTGAATGAGATACCCTACGCGAGCCCCTGAATGGACGTTTGCGTGTCAAGCAATTTACAATCGTAAAGTACCTTCTCATTAAAAATAACGATACATGTCAAGTGTGGATATAAGGTTCCAAGTAAAAACGGGAAGATGCGACGACTTGTATGCATTTACACGGTGACGAAAGAAATAAAGGGGGAAAAATACGAGAACGAAAAGATTTGCTCGTCTGGAATTTTAAGTAATGTCGAAAAGGGAACAGAAGCTTAAGGCATACATATGATGCATATCAGACATTCGTGCGTGTGTTCGTACGCCACAGGAATCTGGCCGGAAATTCAGTGGAAACTGCATATATGACCGCGGGTGTTGCTTGGGAAATAAGCGTATTTCAATTCCTGCTGCGAAAGCACATTTGAAAACTATGCTGCAAATAACTTCTCTGGGAAATTAACTGCGTGCGAGAGCGTGGCGCAGCTAAGAAAATTACGGCCGACGTTATCTGATTCAGCTCGGCTGTAAGCGTGCTCTGATAATTTGTTCGGTACCATTTTGCTTCTAATTGTTGACAGAAATGGTACAAATTACATTTCTTTAATTACGCGTGTACCGTGATCGTTGAATGATGTTTAAAAAGAGAACGATTTTTTAGAATCCAGTAGTACGAAGATAATATGTCCGCTCTGGTATTAATTACTTCTTTCGAAATAAAAATGCTACAGATATTCTAAGATCGCTCTACTATTAAAAACTATTTTCTAAATATCATATTAAAAGGGAAAATTCAAAAGACTTTCTTAATCCTAAAACAATACAACGGGCATCTATCGTTGCTAGAAGAAAGTGCAAGGAACGATCTCCTGAAAACATAAAAAGGATCTAGCAAGTTATCCAATTCATCAGCAGAAGTTGATGTTTATTCGCCTTCCTCTCGCGAGACATCCCCCGCAAGACAAAAGGTGCAGCACACAATGCTTGCCAGCCGGGCTGGAACTTTGCTTTCGCGGAATAACGCGGCGTCGTTCTTTCGAAAGTTTTCAAGGTGTCCCAGGAAGCTAGTGACAAGAAGAGCGGTACATGAGACTCGCTGTCGCGTCGCTCGCGTGAATTATCAGTTACGACTGGACAGAAGGCAGGAATGGCAGGGAAAGGTTAAGCTGTCGCTTGGCAGACGAGGCTAATGAAAGCTTAGCCCTGTAATGCAATCTGACGGAAAGCAAGCTGCCCGTCTGACGTGATAGGTCAGTTCAGGCTAGCCCCTCCGAGTTTGCCAGGAAGACAAGTGGATTAGCCGAGGCCTCGAGGATGGCGGCCATATAACCGACGATCTTCGACTTCCCTTTTAGTTTTGTTGGCCTTCTTCGGTCGCTGAGTGTCGACCTATCGTACTATATATTCGACGCTGTCCATGTCCGCCACTTTCACCCACCCTCCCCGTCCCACGTCCGTGTGTAATCTACGGTGACTGTTATTGCCATATACGATTTGTGTCGCCCCCCTTTCGAACTGTAATTCCGACGTAGAAACGTGCGAATCAAAGTGACAGCTACCCGACAACCACAGAGGTAGATCGCTTGGTAATTCGCGCGATTGCTGTCAATCATTGAATCTCCTTCAATACATCGCCGTACGATAGAGTTACCTACACCCTTCAAATGATTCTGTGAAAAAGTAATGAAGTTGAAGAACCGTGTGTCATACTTTCTTTGTTTCAAAAGTCGCTGCTATTAAATTGATTGCGGGGTTCTACGCTTCTTCTCTTTTCAGGAGAATTCAATTTCAATCTTCTTACAAGCACTTTCGCAGTCTTTATTTTACTCGATCGAAATCGCTGTCTATTTAAACACATTAAAAGTAGAGGTTTTAAACAAAAGCTTTTGTTTCTGAATACAAAAAAGCTTCGTGCACTTCAATTCACTGTTGTGACGCAACAGCAATTGCCAAGGGTGGACGCCATGGACGAAAGGGAATGGGCAATATCGTGATGGAATGTGGAGTTCTCATCCTCGTCGCGACGCAGAACGGCGCCACCGTGTTTTTCGACCGTCGAGCACGCATTGTAATTTCTGCTGCCTGGCCGGATGCCGCCTTTTCTCGTGACGACACGCGGCATGCGTAGCCTCGTACGTACGCGATACGAGCTCTCGATACGCGGTTACTTAATTCCGCCCGACACGGCACCTCGTTTTTCCCAGAAGCGTTTACACGTCGCGATCAATGCGCCCCGTGCAACGCGGAGCCAGGGATTCCGTGCTCGTTTGTCGTGTTTCTTCGTACGACAGTCCATGCGGTTCCACTCCTCGTGTATCGGGTGCGCGAAGTGCTTCCTTCTTTCAAACGAAGAGCCACATCGCGATTGCACGCTGCCAACAGATTTATCGATTCTACAAATTTCTTGCCAGCACCGCTACTTTAAACCAAGCCAGTGTATTTCCATTTGCCATACACTGTTGGGTTAGACATCGTCGAAATTTTTCGACCGCATACGCGAAGCACGATACGAGGTTAAATCGCAGTTATTCCCTGGCAGGGTTATTAGGAGAAGGGACGGCGAGACCGAGGGTTGGCCGTAAGTAGGGGGCCAAAGTGATTTCTCAAATTCTCGAGAGGATGATCGGTCGCGCCACGTAAGCGAGCCACCGCCGATGCGGCCCGATATTTACGAGGGCGAAATGGCTGGTTTGCAAGTAAAATCGTCTCCTCGGGCGGCCGGGCTCGCGGTCGCTGACAACGTTTGGCTTGATGTCGGCCGAGGGTGGATAGCTTATAATTGGTTTTATCTGGCTGTAGCGGCGAAGGTGGCCGTAATGGAAACGATAGGCTGGCACGCGAGCTCGCGCACTACTTTGCGCCGAAAGGAAAGGCGCGCGGAGCTCGATGCAGCCGCCGCAGCAGCAGCAGCAACAGCAACCTTTGGCTGCCAGTTGGTCTGCACGATATTACTATTTGCACAAAATTACCACCCCAAGATTGCTGTACTTACGAACACCCCCCTCTACGCCCCACTATTGGCCGACCGTTGCTGTTGCGAATAATCGCGTGCGTGATTCCGCGAACACGGACCGCGCTCGCCCCTCGAGGTTCGCTCTATTTTCTGCTTTACTTCGTCTCGTTCTGAACTCCATGCGGCATTATGCGAACGATTTTGCGGGTGTACAGGTTGATGCAAGAGAGGGATCGAAGGATTGCGAGGTACAGAGTATTGGTAAGGGAGGAATGAAATGCGTAGAGATTACATAATACAGTTCCGAGGGAAGTTTTCAGAGGAATGAGAGATTTTATGGTCTTGTGATATGAGGAACCTTCTTCCCTTTATTCTGTAAGTACTATGCATAAGTAAAGACCATGAGTATTTATATATGGGGTATAAAATGAAAAATGGTATGGGTTAATAACGTTGAAGCTTTGTGGGATGTGAAATGTGTGCTTTCGAGGGCTGTTAAACTAATTAATTTTTTCCTGGATTATACGTCGTACGAAGATTACAGGGCAAGGTAGTGGTCGAAGAACGAGGCAACTGTCTTTTGGTCCTTTAGTCCAGTGTTTTCTTAATCAGGAGAGTGGGCAAGTAAAAATGGTCAGTGGTCGAGTTTACGTAGATTGCAGTTCTAGAAAAAATATTTGACATTTACTTTTTGTGGCAATGATCCGTATCAGGGGTATTTTTTTAATACGTCAAATTGTTGAAACAATATATTAAAAGGTTGACATTTTTCACTCGTTTTTCTTATAGATTGTTGATCCATTTTCGCGTAAATTTGACAACGTGAACTACAGATCAAACTGTGGAATTGCGGATACTTTGAATATATCGTAATACAGATGCGTCAAACAGTTTTTCGAGAACTGTAATCTACATAAACCTCATCATAATCGACGTGTAACAGTTGTGAAATTTCCCTTGCAAGTCACAAAGTGAGTTACAAATTCCTGCTAGCACTGGTAAGTGGAAATGTAGTATTTTGAAAAGCTGTAAAAGATTGAGGCAAAGTTACCATTCCTGTCTGATGTGCGTACGCGGTATAACGAGGGACTAAACGTTTCGAGCTCGATGCGTTTCACGAATGGTGTGACTTGATATATTCCCCGAAACATCCGAACTAATCTACATATTATCAAACTCTGCGCTGTGGCGAGGTACAAATTGAATGATCCACGGCCCGTGGAACTTGCTATGGGACATATCTCGAGGTTTCGCCAGTGCCTAAAATTCACTTATCACGCTGAACCGCCGAAAGACAATTTCTGCCGGCGAAGGATTCTCTTATAATATCATTTTAATAGAATGCACGTGCTAACGATTTTGTCGTGATAACAGAAAATTTATACACGTTGAAGAACTCGTTACTCCATGTCACATTTCTCTGATAATTTTCGTACTACTGCAGATTTAATAGACATTTTCATTGCATTTCCTTTACGACTACTTAAAGATACATCTTTCACATTAACTCTTGAAATATTAGGAGCCTATATTTCTCAAGTGTACAAAAGTTTCGTGAAATAACTTTGTAGAATCACTTTTCGTCGTCAGCCTTTGTGAATTAGCATGCAAGCTTCCCTCGAAACAAGGGTTACGTATCGGATGAAAATTAGGGTGGAGAAGATAATGCTCAGCTGACTAGAAAACGTGATGGATGGCGCCTTTGTCCATCCGTCCATTCAAGTAGGTCTCTTTGGCTTCCTTCTACTTCCCTGGTCCCATCCATCATGGAATAAGAAAGCACCAAGACGCTCTCCTCGTATGAATATTCAGGGGTCTACAAAACAATGGAAAATAAGTCGCTAGAGTGCAGAAACTACATCAAAGCCTGGAATCCTTTGCCGTGCAATGTTTCGCTGATCACTGAACCTGAATCTAACTTACATTTTATTCAGATCAGTCACCCTACTCGAAAGTGAGGATTTTTGAGACAGGAAGCAAGGTTTAGCGAAGTCGAACAAACCGGCGGTACTTTCTACTTTTCATATGCCTGTATATGAACGAAAAGTACCTTCCAATTTGCAACAGAATCTTCGTCCTTTGTCACTCGTGAATTATCTCCATTGTCCTTCGCATAAACATGAGGCCAGTGACCTCTAAATAGACTGTCTTTTGTCAAATTGATCTGTAATTCCTTAAAAAATGTGGAACGACCCTTCTTTTTTTCAATTCTTTTTAAAAGCAGATAATACAGTTGGGCAGATAGTGCAGTGGTCGCAAATGAATCAAGCTTCCGTGGATAATGTTAACCCCTTAATATCGATTATTCAGGCGTAAAGTCAGTCCTCGTTGTACCTCGTTAGTTTTGGTTGAACCCAGTCGAAATTCGAGTAATCGCCCGCAGCCGCATTGAGCTAGATAATTTCGTGCTAATAAACGTTTATAATACCGTGGCTATCGTTTCGCCTGCTGGCTCGTACGATATGCTGCATTATGCCGGTTAATGACGAGAGAAATACGGTTATTTTCGGTCCACTGTTGAGCGTGCTTCCATAGTTTACTACGTTTTCTATCTGAAGTATGCCATCTTTATTACGTTATCGTGGTCCCTGCGTGACGTACGCCAGTTTACGCCCAACAGATTCAGCCGTTGATACCGCTCGTAACAGTAATAATTAGCGGTTTCTTTTTCAATTTTAATAAGCTGCTAATCAGCCATGTGTAAAGGCTGATTGCGCTCACGGTACATCATCCTCTGGGAATTCTTGCTACATCCATTACTCGGCATTAGTAATGCCACTTACTTTTGATCATGTATGCGCTTCGTACACAGCGAGGGTACGCGTATACGGAACAGTTCTTGACGAATATCGGGCAACTTTCAATTAATACAGCGGCCGATGAACGGACGCCGCTTTAATCAACATCACTGGATGGTACTGACTAGTCGCGGAAATATATGGAATATTGGGAAATTTGTCCAACGATTCCTCGTCACATTTCTGTATAGACATCATCCGCGAATGAACTTTTTCATACGATGCAGGAATCGCTAAATTACTCCTGGCTGAAATAAGGCGGACAGAAACCACTGGCCTTGGTATAAATTCACATTTACCTTTGCTAAATAATGAATTATTAGTATACTTCCAAATTTGCACTTTAATTTGAAAAGTAACGATGTATTAAAGTTGTGATACCTGGCTGATGGAAATTTAACGTGGTAGTTCCTCATTCTTGAGTCCAGCGTTATCCGCTTCGTTGTTCGATCGAATGCACCAGCTCGAACTAAGATTATCATCGACTAAGCACAAAGCTGAACGATAAAGGGAATACCGTCTTATGCAGACGTGGCTGATCAACCGGAAGATGTAAAGGAGGGACGGTCATCGATATTCCCGGAGTACAACGTCGACGGATACCATAAGTCTCGGTTATGGCGTGGAACCGGGGGACACCGTCAGTCGACTCTCTTGCTTCTTATCTTTTTCGAGAAGTCGATCGGCTCGAGACACACGTCGTAAATCTGCGCATTGCTTGCCTGGTGCACATCCACGTTAGGCGACGTATGCTCACGTCCGTGTGCGTGCATTTTTACACTCGTCGTGGTATTAATATTCAAGGCAGGTCTAACGGTTATTTTGTGCCACGTTTTTATATTCCGTGGAATCCGACGGGGAATATTCAATATATTATTGCCAGGCACCGGGCCGCCGCCACCGCCTGCCTGTCTCAATATTTTATTGAAATATATATCGTAATATCGCCGAGCGGTGCGCGAGGACAACGTCGGAATTCGGATGCGTTTCGCGGGAATCTTTGGAATCCTCCACGGTTTTCGAAGGGAACGTCTAAAAAATCAGCGTGGGAGATGTTGATGATTTAATTACTCGAAGAGTCTTCAACAATATCATGCTTTCTCGGAACTCTCAATAGCGACACGTTGCCATGAAAGACAGATTTCTCCTCCCAGACTCCCTGTGCACTTTAACGAGTTTAATCAATGCTTCGCGTTTAGATAAGGGAAGCTAAATGCGCAAGTTGCACGACACATTCGCGTTGAATAAATTATTTGCAAAAAATTGCGGCCCGGTGTTTCATCAGCGTACGATATAGTCAACGCTGGATACTTATTTTTACGGTAGAAGAATTAGTAGATAGTGGCGGCGATTACGTGTTACGTGTGCATAAAATCCAGGACGAAATTTATGACGGGGTCTGCGCCGTGCCATCATGGTACAGCCCATTTTCCATGAATTTCCCCGGCCTTGCACGCACACGACTTTGCACGCGCACGCAGCACGGGAAACGCCGAAATGGCAGTATGCTAAAAAACGCTGACACTGGCAACTAAAATCCGAGCACACCGCGATGTCTCTCTGCCTCTCCCACCTCTATCTTTCCCTCATTTCGCGCAACTACGCGTCTCGCCTTTTACTAAACTGCCTACCCCATATTCTTCTTCCACCCTCCTTTTAGGGGACATCTAGCCCTCTATTGCGGAACGCTTGCCTTCCTTACGCTTCTTTTTGCCAGCTCTTCCCAACAATTTCGCGACGCGAATACTTGGATCTCTTACTCTTGCACGGGGTAAGTGATTAAGAGGGATTGCTGGCTGAGAGCAGTGAGATATGTCACCGATCGAGCGAGTAATAGAGTAATTCCGCGTATCTAAATAAAGATCACTGTACCATGCTCGGACTAAAGCCAAATAACGCCACTATCGTCGCTCACGGAGCATTAATCACACGGCGAAATCTGAACGCAACACGTCCTACGGTACCCGCCTGTAGGGTAAAGCTGTCCATGGCGAAATTTATTTTATGTATTTTTATGACTTCCGCGAAAAATATGGATATTTGTAGTCGGATGGTGTTCCCCAGGGGAAGAAGCGCGCGCCAGTGAAATTCGGCAGTAGATTTAAAGAATTTCTGTACAGCAACAATTTTTTTAGAGTCCCCTGCAAATTTTCGGCACTCGCGTAGGTGGCCGTTTGCATATTACCAAGGACAGAAGTCTGAGAGTTTTATGAGAATCCTGAGAGTTGTATAATTTCAAGAATCCCAAGAATTTCAAAGATGTCAAGAACCCCGAGAACTCGAAACATCTTAAGGATCCTAAGAACTCCAAATATTTTAAGACTCCTAAGAACTCCGAACTCTCCGAAGGCTACAAAGATCCAAAGTACCTCAAGAATTCCAATAACCTCAACAACTCCACTTTCTCAGGCTAACTATGAAACTGTCGAGTTCGAAAAATCAGCCACAGTGGTAAGCAGAAATCCGTCCATACTTATCATTTCACTGTACAGTCGACGCCACCCTTCGATTTTCCAAACAGCAGGCCAGTTTTCATCGCGCAACGGATGTGGGAACGCGGAGCGGCGAAAAAGGGATGGGAAAACGGGCAAACGAAGGAATTAATGACGGGACATTACGTTCATCTGTCTAACAGCGAATTCCGCTTGCATAAGATCGCGTTGCCGCGCGCGCGGGCGCGAGCGCGGATAATTTATACGTCGGTGGCATGTTTGCGCGGCACGATTAATACTTGCACGTCCGAAATTGTTACCAGACGTAACGACGCGTCGCGCTGCGATGCGCAAGCACGGCAATACATTTGCGGCAATGTACATAATTCGCCGCTCATTAGTGTAATGTGCTTCGCACTAAACGCTTCTACAAATTCGGAGCTTTATGTTTGCGAGCAATTGTATCGCGGCGGCAATCGATATTGTCTGCCCGAAAGCTCGGCACCGTTTAAGAGCGTATAAATTAACGTCGAACGTACGGGGTGTCCCGCGAGATAACCGATCAACTTTTCCGGAACGTCTGCCGGAGAAGCCAGTCGATTGCATCGCGCTGAACCCTGTTCCAGCTCGACTGGTTGCATGTGTGCAGGTGTCTACCGACACGTGTAAAGATAACAACGTGGCACGTTTAACAGTGCAGTTTATGAAATGTTCGAACTGAATCCTTCGTGATTATCGTTCGTTCGTAGTTTTGAGAATTTATCGTCTTTTCTTCCTCTTTCTCATTACTGTTTAACGTGTTTGATTTTTAATACAATGATGTAATGGGTAGCTTAAGTTCTCTTACGGATACGAAACTACATAGGCGACTACTTAGATGATCTCTATATCTAAATTTGTTTAGTCTGTTTTTGTATTGGTTATGCATCGTTTATACTAATGGATATTGAATGCCGTTGGTTAATGTAAAGCTTAATAGTGAGCCTTGAGAATGTGTGATACTTTATTTTATTTTTAACAGTGTACATACATCGCGCGTGTACTGGGGCAATGTGCAAGTTCCCAGCGTACGTGTACGCACGACACAGAAACCGCGATACGCGATGTTGTAATTTATAAATTAACGATATACAAATCAGGTGACGGTTAGGTTAATTTAAGCGCGCTGGCGATAAATCTGGGCTACAGGGTTGAAATCGATAGTTCCTTACGGCTCGCGTGACGTGCTGAAATAAAATACTTACGTAAGTACGTTCGCGTGTGTTTGAAAATTCGCGAAAGAAGATTGTTTGCTGAAGCGATCGGCTGAACGAAATTTTGCAGAAATTTCAATTGAATGGAAAGGGGCGGGGGTTGGCGAACAGGAAACGCAGCCTTTAATTCTCAGCCAGCTTTACAATGTAACGCAGTTTGTATTCGTACAGTCGAATAGATGAATATACACTTCATAAAGAATGCTTCTGAATGCTCCAGTATTTTACATACCTT
The DNA here is from genome assembly GCA_963932335.1 of Andrena marginata. Classification (NCBI taxonomy): domain Eukaryota; kingdom Metazoa; phylum Arthropoda; class Insecta; order Hymenoptera; family Andrenidae; genus Andrena; species Andrena marginata. The sequence continues at coordinate 12,341,776 of OZ010662.1, read as the reverse complement.
TGGTTGCGAAGGCGCACAGGAAGCCATTCTGCATTTTAGTGCATTTTTTCTCGTTCATACAATACCTTGGCTTTGTGCAGTTGCATAATGATTCTTGTTTCCTTCACATTTCGAGGCAAAAGTATCGTTCGTTTTGTGCTATAGTATAGTTGCAAATCTGTCCGCATCGAATATTATACATAAAATACGAATAAAGATTAGTTAAACCATCACAGATATTCTTGAGCTTACAACAGTTAAGTAATCTTCTGTACACAGTAATTCTCTTCTCTTTTACACTTTACACTTCGTCATACACTTCTATACTGGTATTTACTTTATTAAACCTCCCTGAACAAGAGAGTGATTGAAGAAAAATATACTTTTCCCTCGAGATTAAGGAAACTTTACGTCACAGCGTGTTCCTCGCGAATTCGTCGCAGTGCACGCCGCATAGCACCGAGTTAAACATTTCCCACGCTCCGTGGTCGCTCGACGAGGAATTTATAATACATTTTTAGTCGAATTCTCGCGTAGCGAGGCGATGCATAAGTATACGCACTGTTTGGCACGTGAGTGGCATTCGAGATGTCGTTGTTCGACGGTCTATCGGTTCCAAATCACTTCGACTTATTCCGCGATCGTAAGCCTTTCGAGCGATCCAACGACCTCGGTATATTTCTATATTTCGCCGCCGTGAGAACTTCGACAGTCAGTCGCGATTCTCGCGGCTCCATCCAGGCGAGATATTAAAGTTCGGAGCGGCGTTTGCCTACCCTCGTCGACAAAAGGTGGGAAATTGGAACGAAAAATATGGGAGAAGCTTTAGAATGGAGGAAGAGAGATGAATGCAAGGTAGGCGAACGGAGACGTAACTCGAATGAAGGAGATTGAAGAAGGAAGGTTATCTAGGTTAGATATACAGTTAAGTTCGTTTAGTGGTAGCTGGCATAATTTAATTCCGAGATCCCCACGGAAATCGGTACACCACGACGTGTTCATAATTGCTCCTCATATAAACCCCATCGCATATCTAAATAGACACCTGCCAGAGCCACGCATGCCGCTCATTCGATTTCATCGAACGAAGAAGAAAGGGTGCGAGTGAAAAATGAGAAACGCCCACTCAGAGTAGATATAGAGAGACGATCAGAAAACAAAACTCTGCGCTGTATACTGCAAAGTTTAGCGAGGAAGTTGCAGGTGGAGCAGCGAGAATCGTTAGAAACGCTTGGCTGTGAAGAGAAGGCGGAAGGAAGAGCAAGCCAGAGGGTACATCGAAACCGTGCCAGGTTTCAGAGGATGGCGGTCCTGGAGGTCGGTCGCGATCGAAGGGCGAGCACAGCTGGAAACGGGACAGAAAGTCGTGTCGGCTTCGTACGTGGGGCAATAAGAAGCCGTTATACGAGAAGACGTTTACGAAACGGCGTCCTCGTCCGTACAAACGAGTTCGAACAAGGAGGAACCGACACGGCTACAAACAGACGTATCCTCGACACGCTACCATTCCCACGTGAGACCTCTTCGAGCAATTGCATTGCCTCGTCCTCGGGAAAAAGCGATCACGACGAGGAGCCGCGGCCACCAGCCTCTCTGTCCCTCCTGCCTTGCGTCCCCGGGTATGTGTCCGTGCACCTCTGCAAACGACTCAAAAATGAAGCAGTAAAGCCCTCGTGTACGCACCAGGCGACGCTCGTCCCTTACGAGCGGCTCGAAAAATTCCAGCCCGTGTGCACATCTGCTCGCTGTGTTTACGAGTAAACAACGTTAAACGATGTTCCCCGCGGTGATTCGGTCTGCTTTTATTTGGGGGACGGAGAAGCGGGGGTGACTGGCTTTCCACGCCACCGATTAGACCTGCTTCCCCGATGAACTGTTGCGGTGAGTCATTCTTGATTCCCTAGTTCTTTGTAGCCGAATTGCCTTCTGCATGCTACTCTGAGGAGGTGGCCAAGGGATTTTGCTATTTATGCGTTCAATCTGTGACACTCTTATTTTGGGCCATTTTCTGAAGTCTCTTTATTATTCGAATGCTGAGGAATCAGTGGTAATTAATATTGGGGCAGTTTGCGAAGGGTACGATTGCGATTGGGTAAAATTCTTTGGTGCTCGTAGGCAGAGGGGTATCTGTGTGTATGCGATTTCACTCTGGTTGCAATACCCGTAATAAAAATGCACGCGTGGCGCGTGCATCTGCACGATACGCGCGAAGGGCAGGGCCACCGTTCTCGTTAAATATTTTACGCCCCATTTTACGGGGCTTCGGCACCACTGTTTTCCTTTTTTTATGAGCGGTCACTGTATACCTCGCACGAAGGACATGAAAGTGGCCGTCACGACACGGCGGAATCAAACGTGAAAAAAGGGGTCGTACGGTTTGCGCCGCGATACGGGAAAAACGTGGTTCCCTTTCACGAACGCCGGGGAACCCATGAAATATCCCGGAATTGCGGCTACGATATGCATCTTCCTCCGTTGAACGAAATGTTCCCTCACTATTTCCGCTGCAATTACGCCAGCGTTCTGTTCTTCATTAGACGAATTACGCGCAATCGTTCCGCTCGGCGCGCCGTCTGCGAATTATTTTGATTTAATTGCGCTGAACGTGTAACTTCACATTTATCTACTCGATCTTCTTTCGGATTCGTCAATTATACAGAAATATTTAATGACTATTCCACCACGAATACCGCTGACGAAGAAATCAAATTTGAAAGCAAACAAAAATAATGAAACAGGGGCAACCAAGGTCGAAGCCAGATATATTGGCCGGTGAGTTTCGTGAGGGGTATTCTTCCATCACACAGTTCGCCTGCCTCGGTGCTCCTGTTCTCAACGTTTTCTGACTCGCCCTCGTTCCATCTCGCTCCCGCTTTTGCAGAACAAGAGTGAGTCAGAAGTGGTTAGGATGGTGCCAAGCTTCTAGCGTGTAGGCCAAACTGAGCTGTCAGTGTAGAAATACACGCATCAGAATAGGTCTGTGTTAGCTCCGAAAAAAATCAGGAGTTTTATTGGTCAGCAGATTGACTCTTTCTTGAAAGCTTCATCTCCTATTGGTCTACGCATAGCTTCGTAACGCACACAACTATTACGCTAAGAATAAATAACAGCCATACGGCTACGTTCAGGCGGAGCCCAGCAACATTCCCGTTACTCCACCATACCTTCCGGAGACTATGCAATTCCAATTGACAAACCCACGATCGTCAGAGGGTGGTGACTAATTTCTCCTCGATCGCTGCTCGCAAAAACGAATTCACCAGCCAATATATTTGCCTTCGACCTTAAGGAACAGTTTCTGAACTCGATTTTTCTTTCGCTCTTCCTATACCTAAATCAACGACAGTTACTCGTTCTCGTGTGTAAATGTGATGGAAAGAAATCTCCTAGTCCAGGAGGACATATTTATTCTCTTCCGTGTCGTCTTTCCATGTCTGACTATTAAGTCCCCCAGGTATGTGACCAAATTCGCTGGATCATTCGTGCGTTGGGGGCCGGCCCTCATTCAGTATCATTCCGAGCATAACCATGGCCCATCGCACGCAACGGCAGTTCAGTTTTATGGGGAACACAGGATACCTTGGCGAGGGTTCGCGCAAAGGCCGGCGTTACCCCGTCCCATGGGAGGGCAGGTTCGCCCGCCTTTTCCTTGCGGCTGGATCCCGAACCGCCTGAAATATCCACGAGCCAGGAACCGGCATCGTTTTTTCATCCGATGAATGAGTAATGACGCACGCCAACGGTCATCCATCGACGGGAGACAGATACGGCCCGCGCGCCATCCAGATACATCCACGTTCCCATTTCGAAATGGGAGGACGTTACTCGAGGAAGCTTGGTTGCCGCGCTAGGCGACGGTATTATCGTGAACTTTTTAACGCGACATTATGAATGGATGGGAACGACCGCGGCTCCTCGTCTTTACGCGACTCTAAAGTCGGATAATAGAATATCGGGAGCGGAATCTCTTCTGCTGTCCGGGAGCTCCTCGAAAGTCGAATGGCGCGCTTTTACTGCGCAAATTGGGCGTACGAGGCGACGATGTCCGCGGAAGTTGTAAAGTGCTTGGGTATGCAACGCCGTAAACCTGGATACCGGCGCAGTTGCACGAAATGCTCCACCGCCGTCGACTAAACCTATGATTTTCGAGAATTTCGTGGAAATATCAATCTTGCTTGAAATCCGTTTGGCGGTCAGTGTATGGAGGGACCTTCCATGATGCGTCTCGTTTGTAAACACGGCGGGTAGGTTGCGAAGACGGCGTTTATTTATCTTCTCGCGAGAGATGGCGAAATATAAGAGGATAACTTGAAACTTAAATAAGGGTTGCTCTGCAGCCGAAGTGGAACTGAACTACGAATTGAAACTGAACTGATACCGAATTCTCTAGGGAAATGCACAGAGTTTTAAGAGTCCCTAATCTTCAGCTTTGTCTTCAGGCCCCGTTAGACCTTCTGCCGAAAATGTATGGTACAGAGCCTTTAGCCGACTTGGAGAGAATGTATTCACGGTGTTCCTAGATTCAGAAAGTCTAGAAAATAGTGTTTGCATTCACACAGAAATCGCCACCGTCGTCGTCGTTATATTTAACACACATTTTACGTTTAATTGCACCCCGTCCTGCCATCAATCCTGATCGAAGACCGTTCAGCCAGATATTACTAACAATGTCGCTTATCATAACAATTCACGTTTCATCGAATTTCGCCGGAATATTTCACAAATTAATCAAGTCGAACCAGCTTCCTGGCCCGTTGACCGAAGGATCAGCGATACGGATGATCTGAAAGTGATACTCGCGGCCGATGCTGACGTTAAACGATATCGCGTTTTCGCGTGCTTACCCGCGGCGGGCTGGATCAGACCGCTTCGCGTCGAGTCGCGCGCGCATAAATTGCATTTCGACAATACCGAATTAACTCTATCGCATCGACGGGTTTATCACTGTGCCCAGCTGATAGAGCGGGGCAATCCGGCCGGATCGTGGATAATGAACGCGTCATATCGCTATCATCGACGTCATTGTCGGCAGTTTTATACACTCTGACTCTTAATAACACGCAGGCTGTTTGCACTGGCCTGAGCCCCATTGTCGATGTACACGCACGAAACAGTGACACGTGCGGGCAGCCACATTCACGTGTCCGGCCGAATAATGAGGGGTATCGCGTTCGCCTACCGGCAATTTCATTTGAAAGCTCTCCGATTAATGCTCCCCCGGTGCCCTTCGCCCTTCTCGACGACTACATCAGAATATTCGAAGTGAATGAATTCCGATTGGACTACAAGGTCCACTCGAGCTGGACGTTTTGGGAGTTTCAATTCCCAAGTCTCTCGTTTTAAGTTCCTTTATCATGGAGAGTGGGTTACTTGTAATTTCAGATTGATTTGGAAATTGATACAGGTCTTGGAAGTGAAGTAATGCGAGTTCATCGAGGTTCGTTCTTTCTCAGGACAACCCTTTTCGTAATATAGTTAGAAGCAAAGCTCGGACAATTGAGGCATTGACAGCCAACACGGACTTACCCCTTATTGAATAAAAATTAATTTTTCCTACTTTATATGATTAGTAGGTACAGTCTATTGGAATACATTTTTGCTGCTAACTAAATTTCGCAAAAAATATGTGGGTCAGTTCTCAATTCACCCGCAGTTACGTAAAACCACAGAAGATTTCTGGTGGAGAAGTAAGTTATCGAATAGGTTAAACACCTTCAGCAAGATGATCCTACGAGAAACAGTGTCATCCTTATCCCAGAACCATTTTTCACCGATATCCAACGTCACCCTTTCACGAGCCAGATCTCTCTTTGTGCCTAATAGCGCTTAAGAGGCGCTTAAGCGCTCAGCCCCGACCTGCAGCGGTGTAATTCAAAGTTGCACGAGACATTAGGTTGTACCGGAGTAATAAAATCTCCATTTCCCGCAGGACGCAGTCAAGTCGGGCATGCATATTTAATGCGGAGACAGCACGTCGAAGGAAGGAAAGGCTTCTACGCTTGCTGCGACTCGCCTATCTCCGTGCCGTCTCTGCTTGCGTTGCCTTTTCGCTTCCCGTCTCGCTTTCATCCCCGTTCCGCCGTCCCCCCTTCTATCCACCCGGCCGCCGCCGCTCCAACCAGTGTCCCGTCGGGGCGAGTCTCCTTGGATTAAAGACACGTTCGCAGTACTCGACGTCGCAAGCCCCACGACGACGGTAATTCCCCGTGTAACCGGGCGATTATGAAATAAAGCGACTTTCAGCTGGAGGAAAACGCTCACGCCCGGCGCGCGGGAAGAGTCGGTCGCTGGAAGCCCTCTCGATTATCTGACGGGGCTCCGATTAACACGCGTTTGCCGAACTAAAAGGGTCCCGTAGATATTTACCGTGCACTCTCCGAAATACCTTTCGACCACGTTTGAAGAAACCCGCCAGATTCTGTTATTTAGTTCATGAATTTTCATTCGAACGACACGCGGAGAGCCCGAACCCTACCCCGTTTGGGGCGGAATTCTGAGCGGCGAGCGAGTGGCCCTTGTTGCATTAAGCATACGAGTGATGACGTAGTCTTTCCAGCACAGAAGCTCTATGCAATAGTGAAAGTAATTGCCGCCTTCGGATTGGAACACATTCCGTACGTATTTATTATTTCGTACACAAGTATGAGGTACATTCTCTGTGAATCAAAGCGCAGAAAAATGCAGCATACCTAGTTGCAAGCGCGCAGATGCGAGGAAACAATGTATATCCGGCCACGTAAAAAGTACCGCAGCAAAATCACCAGCAGCTACTGGCGTAAACTTTCACGTGGCACGGTGGCCACGTAAATTTCCTCGTGTCACCGAGGCCCGTCGGTGAAACGCGCGCGACACCCGCGTACGCGGGCGCATAATTCCGAAATTTCGCGATAAACCAGCAAAAGGATTACGACAGCGAGTGTCTAGTTCGCGAACTAGGCTAAAGGTATAACGTACCCGCGGCGAGCCACCCCGGCGGGTGGCACTCGGTGGGGTGTCGGTGATTTCCCGCGGACGTGTAAATCCGCGGGTCTGTCGCAAGTTCTCCAGCGAAAGTTGCCGCGGCGTTATATGTACACGTAACGAGAGCTCCGCCGCGGATGCACGTTTCACTTATGGTCAGTCATAAAATCCGGCATAAGCCTCTTCTTTTTACGGCCGGCAACTGTGCGGGGCGCCTGTTTTCCCGCCGCGTTGCCGTCGAGCACGCGTGCAATTCCGGGGAAGCAGCGAAGGGGTCGTTCCGCGTCAGTTTTATTCGACGAAACGACCCTCTGTCGTTCCAGCCCGTGCAGCCGCGAAAGATCGAAGACGATACCGGCGAACGAACCGCATTTCACGCCGCCCCAGCATAATTGCCTTGATTTTCCGCGCCGCTGTGTGCGCCGTTGCACCGTGTCCGACTTTGTATGACGCTTGGACTACAGGGTGCTCTATCCGCTCGCAGCGTGGATAACACGCTTCGTTCACGGCCGCGCGGATTTCGGAGCTGCGAGTCTCTGGATTAACGCGTTCCCTGACGCTTCGTGTTTCGAGGCTTGTACGAGTCGCGGCGGCAACGAATGAGAGCGCGTTCTCGTGGCATGTTTGGCATTTTGTGCAGGCGCTACGAGTGTGTGGACCTGTTTCGGGAACGAGAGTGAATATGGTGATTAGCTGGTAACACAGTGGAACCCCGAGTATATGAACACTGCTTGATCGAATGTTCGTACGTTCGAATCGCCCGAATAATTATGTAAATGGTGTTGCCATTCGGTGTTGCAATCATCGCCCCCTTGATAACTTCATATCGACAAGGCTGGTTTAAGCGATTGGAAGATAGTTTTCATTAATTAATCTCAAAGAATCAAGGATACACTGTGATATTTTACAGCCGCGCAATTGTTAGCAGATAAGGCGAAGAGGATTTCGTTAGATCGAGCGAGCAAACGGCGGGCACTGCTTGCTCACGTCTTGGAATCAATCTTTCTCGACGTAAAACTTCTTTCTACCGTGAGCCCTCATTTGCCTTCTTCTTACCGATGCTCGCCCAGGAGGAAATCGATGCACTTTTACGAGCCCTCATCGATTCTAGGTCGCGGCGGTTCGGCCGCGTGATTCGCTCGTAAACCGACTTTTATATACCGATGGGTACACCTCCAGGACTACCAATGCCTCCAGGAAATCGAGGACAAGCAATACGCTGGATCGACTCGGTCCCTTTCATCTTTCTGCTTCTCTCCCGGATCTTTTATACCCTTTCTTGTGCCCTTGCAAATTTTCCACAGTTCCGCCTTTTCCTCTAGTTAATTCTCGTAGTCTTCTAATTCCTTCGTACGTTTTCTCTCTGTGTTATCATTTCTTCTTTCAATATCTTCCCCCTCTTCGTTGCCCTAGTTCTTTGGTTTCCCAGCTTCTATGGAAACAGACTCTCTTTCTTGTTCCCAGACTGTGTGTTGAAGCATATTGTCAAGTATAAAGTATATTTAGGTGAGTACACAGGTTCCAGCGAGCAGCACAGGGAAAAAAGATGTCGATGGAATTGAAGAAAAGTTATGTAGGATCCTGAAACGCGGTTTCAGGCGGGAAAATACTCCTACTGTTATTTTCCTCGGCTGAGTCCTACGAGTAGGTATACGTGTTTTCCATGTGTATACATGCAAGTGGAATAGAAATCTAACCGTACGATATTGGGGACATTGCTTCTCGTGATCCTTTGCGACTTCTCGAGAGTTTTTCTGTTCTAAGATATCGGGAGGAGGATAAAAGTGTGTCACTGGTATCTGAATTTTTCTGCTTACAGATACGAGATTCTAAAACAGGCAAACCTTAAGAGGGAACACCACTGTGACTGCCGGAAAAGTAAGCGATTCTTAAGATATTTTTCAGGAATAATTTACAGTTTCCATATAAAATTTTTATTACCTACCATAAATTTTAATATACCTATTAATTAATCATCTAGACTCGTCACACGCGCTGGTAGAGTGTGTAACTATGGAAGAGCAGGTCCGACATCAAATTTCAGTTTCTTTTTATAAACTACATATGTGTAGTTTCCGTTGCACGTACGGATTCTTTGATAGAAAACAAATTTTTTGAAATACCTTCGAAAAACTGAGCATCTTATTCGCGAATTTTCAAAACTTTTCTTCTAAAACGCACCACTTTTACAATAATAATTTGTTTAAGAAATTGGTACGTGCAACGGAAACTACACTCATATAGTTTATAAAAGAAAAAAATAAAATTTGATTTCGAACTTGCTGTTCCATAGTTACGCATCCTATCAGCACGCGTGAGGTGTCAAGAGGATTAATTAATATATTAAAATTTATGCATGTTTTTCTACTCATTTTTTATAGTGTCTTAAGACACTGTACTAAAGGTAGGTAATAAAATTTGTATATGAAAACTGTAAATTATTCCTGAAAAAAATTCTTAAGAATGGATTACTTTTCCGGCCGGCTTACTTTCACAGTGGTGTTCCCCTTAAGACAGTATTGCAAACTTCTTTCATTGTATATAAATCCTACTATGTTCTGTTCGTCATAGTAGTTTCCCACTACTCTGAATTAATCTCGATTTCTATCACAATTAAATACGAGTTTCAATAATCGTGCAACATTCCTGGTTACCTCCCATCCTCAGTAATAATTATTCATACCGCCAAATGCGGGATGGGAGGCAGGTATTTCGCAGGATGTGTTTCAAAAAAGGAATCACTGCGGTGGTGCAAGCTGAAGAAACAAACCATGACCCAGTAGCGAGCGATCGTACACCAAACATTAATGCTTATGTTGCGCCAGGACAGTTTTGGTCGCCAGAATGGATCGTAAATTCCCCGTAACGACCCCGTTCTTGGTGCTCAGTCAAGGTAAACTGATATTTACAGTGTGCCCCTCTAGCAGAAAGCATCCGTTTACCGTGCAATTGCAGCGAAAAGAACAACCGTTTACTCGCGACGATAACGGCACCGAAGGGACCCGATGCTCCGCCACTGGCGAGATTTTTATTTAAAGAATGCTTCAGCAAGAGAATAGGTTCGACCAGATGTCGCGCAAACGTTTATCCAATTCGTGGAGCGGAAATTTTCATTGGTAGCTCGTGAAACACGGCGTGTTTCATCCACTGCAATTCTTACTGATCTTGTTATCAGATAAAGGTTATAGCTTGGACCAAGGAAAGGTTAACGCCGTGGCGGGTCGTTTGACCTCCAACAGCACCACAATAGCGTTTAAGGCAATTTACCCGAATGAACTTTAAGCTTCAAAGTGCAGAATGCTTGCACGAGATTCGACCAGGTACGGAAAGCTTGCTTCCTGTTAGCGGTGAATTACCGCGCCTCTTACGCGCTGGGGCTCATCTCTTAATTTGTCCTACTTGAAGTTAGAGGGATGCAGCGTCGAGAATGTTTATTAGATGTTAATTGACCGTTTAAAGGAGAAATAGCGGTGAATCTTGAGTCTTCAGAGTTTGGAGTTACAACATCCCATTTCTTATAATGTTGATGAGTTTTGTGGGGGAATTTCAGATTCATCTCGAAATCAGAAAAGTTATTGAACTCATACAGCATGAAGCGAGAAATGCAAGAAATCTTGAAATATTAAAGGATTTATATTAGCTTCGATCCTCCGTATATTTAGTGTATGGTTCAAATCTAGCAACTCAATTTTCACCCACTTCCACCAGTCCGACTGTCCTGAAACTTTGTAGGCGTGCGTGGGTGTGATGACAATACAATTCTTGCGTGCTGAACACGCGGGCGGAAAAAACCCGAGAGATTTAAAAAATTACCCAGTCATCCATAAATATAACCCATAACCACAAAATCAAACGACTTGAAACCAGTCTACAACTACAAATAAAACTTGGGCACTAAAAAGTAAAAAAATAACAAATATATATATTTATAAAAAAAAAACATTTAAGTTAAACGATTTTTAAAATGCACTAAAAAATAAAAAAAAAATTTCTTGCACTACAATTCCGATGGTGTTATCTCACTTTAAATAAAATCGTGGCGCTGTATTAAATTGCTTTATATTCTGTTATGAAATATCCCGCGCCACGATTTTATTTCAAGTGAGAAAACACCATCGAAATTGTAGTACAAGAAAATAATTATTTTTTAGTTTTTGGTGCATTGTATAAATCGTTCAACTTAAAAAGTTTTTTTAGATATATTTTTTATTTTCGACTTAAATTTATTTTCACTCAAATGTAAAGTATTATTATGTCAGAGCGTCGAGGAAGCAACTTAAACGATTTTTGTCGTCTCCTCGATTTTAATTCAAAATCCTGGACTCTGCAAGGAAACACGACGTTTCTTACGCGTCCCAGATCAGCATTTATGGAAATATGATCTCCTCTTTCTGCATCCTTTATTCAGAAGTCGCAGTGCGAAGGAATGTAGCTCGTGGATCGAGGCTGTGCCAACGCCTGAACGATATGAACCGCGTTCCCTCGACAACGAGGACCGTTCACGCGAAATATTCGTCGAAAAGTGCCAAAAGAGCATTTCAGTTGGCTAATTATGTGCTATCTGCGTGTGCAAAGCGCGGGTTCAGTCAGGCATACACGCAAAGGATTCGCCAAGTGCATTCAGGAAGCATTTGGGTTAAGTGAGATCTCGGTAACATTCATCACGGCGAAGAGTAGAGATTAACCTGCTAACTGGGCCATTTCTGAATCAGAAACGCTCCTCGTCCATTTAGGAATAATTAAAGTCGAGTTAATTAATTTTCTCTTCGTCATATCCCGTTAAATCGCGATTAATCAACTAGTCTTTCCTAGTACAGATGAATTTTGACACATTGAAATACGATCCTCCCATCCACCGTCTTCAGAAAAGAAGGCAACATCAGCAAACAAAGATACCAATAATCGTCAAAATTTTTCATTAGTGGAAGAAATGAAAATCCACAAAAATCAATATCATATAGTTTTCAATTCTGTTTCATATCATTTAAAAGGGGGCATGCTAAACCCGCAAAAATATTCTGTCTTTCACCATTCTGGATGCCCTACAGAGTTCTCCCCCGCAATGCTCTGGCTAACGTCGATCGTTCGATCGTTCGAACCGTGGTTCAACGCAATTACCATTTATAAAGCGCGGGAACGGTGGCGAGTCGTTCCCAGTGACGTTTACTTCCGTTATTTGTGCCATTCTCCTTGGGAGCGGATACCTGCCGCGGCCATTCCACTGGAGCGGGGGGTGAGTGTCGGTCAGACGGGAGGAATGGTGTCCAACGGGAAGGGAACTTATGGTGAACCGCGAGCAGCGTGTTATCGCCTTTATCGCCTTTTGGAGAGGAATTTTTCAAGCAGTTACAAAACACCCGGCGCACCGGCTACTCGTGGCTCCTCGCTTTAATGACGCGGCCTGCGGTTACCGGCGCGAATGTCTGTGAGAAAAACGAAGAAGAGAAGCTCCGGGACGGACAATAGGGAAAGCAAGGTCACGGGGTGAAGAGGAAGACAATGCGAGGGAGGATGGCAGGTGGTGTACAGAGAGGAATACTGTTATAATACCGTTACAATAGTGGCTGGCGTGGTGAAGCGGGGGAAAACGAGGCGAAGTAACCGGGGAAAGTGGGCCTCGGTAAGTAAGGTACTCTCATTTGAAGAACGAACCCACGCCGAGATGAGGTTTCACCGTTCCCTCGTAACCGTTTAATTATCCGGCAGATACTCTTTCTGACCTACACTTAACAACCCTCTCGGCAAACTTTTTAATTACTCGACCCGGCTGGCCCCTCTGCCCGTAGCCCCGCGGCTGGGCGTCCAACGCCTGGCTAGCCCAGGAATATTTGCTCGAAATTTGAAACCTGATGCCCGCGGTTTCCGTTCGTTCTTCGCCGGCATTTTTTCACCCCCTCGTGCTTTCTAACGGCACGTTCGCGAGCTCGAGATGAAATCGGGATCGAACGGCGAGCGTCCGTTCCCTTGGAATTTCGTGCGGTTCCGCGGATGCGAATTCTCGTTTTAACGACTTTCGTTACGCCCTTCTCGGATTAAATGTTCGCGCTTAACAGCGTCATTCGGAGGTAATTACAGCCTCCACTGGGGCGGGATACAGTTTCGTTCGAATAAAGGGTTGTTAGATATCCCTTTGAGGATCGCGCATTCGTTTCGCGCGACACGCGTATTCCGATGCTCATCTTATTATTCCAGACCCGTGTTCGTTAACCGAGGAACGTTTCCGTCGCTGCAAATCCAGACGAATCGATCTTGCCTCCAATCCGGATGTCTAAAGGTGCTTACTACGAGTAGAATAAACTTGCAGTACCTATGAATCGAAATAGGGATGTTCCGATGCTGGAAACGAGTCGTGAATCCCTTCGAGAACGAGAGGAAACTTTTCCTACCTGTTTGGGATCGATTCTAATTCCAACACACTCTATAGGGTATTCGACACGAAAACTGGCCCTCCACCCCCCCCCCCCCTTTTCGTTGGGTATTCGCGCGATATCGCGGGGAATCGCCGAAAACTTTCAACCGATGGTAAACAGTGGTAGGAACGGCGGGCTCGCTCCCTTTGCTGGAAATACCATTACGGTTCCCGACCGACCCGACCTCCATCCCCGTCGTCTCCGTCCCACCCTTTACGCGGGATCTTTCGTCTCTATCCGACAAGAAGGCGCGGGTTATATTACAAGCCATAGTGGTAACCCTAGCTGGCATGCACTTAGACCCAACCGGTATCCCCTTTGCTCCTTAAATGCCCTGGGATCCCTTTAGGAAAGTATTCCTGATGGCATTACTTCTCGCTGGACTTCGAAAAAAAAACTACCCTCCAACGCCCCTCCTCTTCCCGTGCGCGACTAGATACGTCGTGAGTAAGTAGATTTGCCGCGTTGCCGGTGAAAACGCCCCCGCACGCAAGACGATTCATTCGATTACCGGCGGGAAAAGTTGCGTGTCCTAATGCGCGGTGTCTTGAGAGGCGGTGTCGGGTACGATATTTCCCTTGCGCGCTAAAGGGATTGCTACATCGCGGGGCTGGGACTCGAGAAGAAAGAATTCGAATACGTGATGCGCGAACATGCCGTTTCAGAGGGGGTTGAAATGAAAGGAATGATGTTAATTATAATAGGAATCACCCAAAGTGCCATCTTAAAGGGACTAGGAAGTCGAAAAATCGATTTTTTATGGCATTTTTCCGAAAGTACTATCGTTTCTGAATAAATAGCTGATTGGTTTATATTAAAACTTGAATAATTGTTGATTTGGTAGCTAAAAAGGTGAAGCGACAACCTACAGCGTCGCCTTTGCCCAGAAATATTAAACGCTTTTTTCTCGAACCTTTTATTCTCTTGGTTTTCGACTAGTTGCGAATGAATGGAGGTGCAGATCAAGTTGAAAAAAATTACAGGATCTGTAAAACATATGCCATTTACCGCGAAACCTCTGATATGGTTCGCAATAAATCGAGATTTTCATAAAAAAAATTAAAAAGTCACGGATTTTTAGTAGCGCACAAATAACTCTGTTTTAATTTTATTTTCCTTGGTTCTGCGGGAAACTACGGATGTAGCCCCCATTTTTAAAGCACGTGTATATTTCATACCAACTTTGTTTAAATTTCTATAATAGTAATAAACTTTGTGTAGAAGGATATATCTAGATTTACTTTCATTTTTTTTACAAATACGTTAAAAATAAAGTGTTTTTTTCACGGAAAACGACTGCTTAGTCCACTTAAACGCAAGCTTTAATTCCTTAAATAAAATAAATGATGTCATTCCCTGTGCAATAGCCTGAAGTTATTCCCTCCTAAGAAGTATCATATTGGAATCTTCGTCCTCTTAACACCAAGGGGATTCAGATCACAGCGATCGCGTTTCCATCCCGCTTTCACACTTTCTCGCGCACTCGACTCGTTGTACCTGGATTCCAGCGCGATATCGAGACCCGCGACGGCGTAAAACGATTCGTCAAAAATAGAAGAGCGAGTCTGGGCGCGCCACTCGAGACGCCGCGAAGGAACGTCACAAAACCTTGGCGGCTCGACCCCGGGTCGTACCTTTTCGAGTTGTCGAGTGCGCGAGGGGCATATCCTGGGGGGAGAAGTGGTTCTCGCCGACGATGGAGGACAGGGACACGGGAAGGAGGATCGGGCCGGGATATCCAGACAAAGCTCTGTCTCCAGCGAGAGAGAGACGCTGGTAAATTGGATTACGGTGTTCTCTCTGTTCCTGCTTGCTCCTCTCTCTTCGAATCGGCCCTCACTCCGCCTCCCCCTCCTTCCACCGTGAAATTAATATCCGAAGATGAAAGAAGCTGCGGCTCCGGTCCACACCGGCTCGCCCGTTGATTCTCGGACCACCCTTTCTACCTTCGCTGTCTTCCCCTCTCTTCCCCCCTTTTTTTCGTTTTTCACTGTCTTTCTCGCCGTCCCTCGTGCCGCCATTTACATAATATGGAATAAATCGTTGGAATCCGTCGGCCACCATCCCCGACATTGGGCAACGGCGTCGTGGTGGGGAGAAAAATCGAAGGGTGGAAACGGGGGAGCGTTGGGGGTGCGAAGAACGCGGCCCAGAGACCATCTTACGAGCTAATAAGTAATTACGACACGGCCGTTGGGGCCAAGAAAAATACGACTTCGGCGACTCGACGATTTATTTTCGCCAGAAAGTTCCCGAGCCGCGTATTTGCTAACCCCGCTACGTTATCGTTCGGTCACAAATTCTGTAATTTGCCTGGCGAGCCCGCCGTGCTGACCCCCTTCGGTTATTTATTGCGGTTATCGATTGCCACCCGCTGTTTCCGCGGATTTTTTTCACGCTTTTATTTCTTCTACATTTTTATTTTTCGCTCGATGCCACCGGCGGAGCAAACAACGCTCTCCGCTAGACGGCTGGAAAGGAGCGTTTCCTGGTGTTAACTGGGGAACGTTCCCTATATTCCTTGTTTCTCTATTTCGTACGCTGCTTGGGGAAAGCTACACTTCGGCACGGTCGAGGGCAGTAAAATCGGCGGAGATATTGAAGTGTCCCTGCGCTTACTGCACTGGGGGATAAACGTTACTTTAAACCTTCGTATATATCTGGGAACTTAGAAGACACAGTCTACTCTTAAATTATTAGCAGGATCCCTTTGTAAAGTTAAAGTGAAATGAATTTGAAACCTTTCCTTTATCGCGCCCAAACGAATTGTCGTTCTATTTAGCGTTTCATATATAATATAAACGGTATTGGATAGAAATGGCCCGTCCCGATCGATTCAAACATTTCGCAAGTCAATCAACGGCACACCCCCAAAAATGGTTTAAACCCCATCGAAGCAGGCGTTGGGTGTTAATACACGCTCCAGTCAACGTGCACTTGTGATGCATTTATCCGTGGATCACAACGTCCATCGAGATCGCGCCTTTCGAATAAACTTCTATTTGCCGAGCACCGTCCCGGAGAATTGAGGATTATTGGATTCTCGTTAGAGCGGCCAGCTAGCGTCACGCCGAAATCCGAGGTCGGCTTTCGTCGTGCCAACGGCGAGCTGCAACCATCGTGGGAGATTATCGATGGGGTGATGGCTGAAGGGAGGGCGAACGGTGGCTCCGTAAGGCACATCCTCCCTAACTTTATCTCATGAACGATCCAGCGGCCGCTTTCATCGATCCTCTGTCGGCCCGATAATGGCTAGAATAATTACCAGAATAATTAGGACGTGGCGATGGCAGGCATTGAAGGGCATTGAAGCGCGCAGAATCGACCAAGACAAAGTCCTTCAGATTACTTCAGACGCGAGGATCTTTCGATTCCTGAAATTCGCTGAGTTCTCAGTCCCTGGATCACTCTCGAGTCAGTTCCTGTTCGCTTGCCCGACCTTATGGATCATTTGTTCTCCAATTTGGCTCGATCCAGGTAATTATTTCACTGTAGTCGAAATAATGGAACTTTTGCGATTTAACATTTGTTATAGCCAGTCACGGAGTACGGTGGTAATAATTTGTAAAATAGGAGCTTCTAAGTTTGCTGCTAAAATTCTTTTTATTTAAATTTATTTAGATTTATCATAGGATATACAGTTTCATACTGTTTCAATACATGGCTACTGTAAAATGTTAATGTCAAGCTTATAAAAATTCATGTTAGTTGATGGGATAAATTGGTACCCGAATATTTGCGTACGTTGTGAATGTTTTTTTTTCTGTTATTAATTAGCAAATTGCTGCAGCATCCATGGTCTCATAGTTTCTAAATGTAACGCGACGTCATGGCTTCCCTTTTGCAAAAAATGGTTACGCGAGTCGTGACCAATAATATCAGCGGGCTGATCCATCAACGGATCCGTCTATTTCGTTAATAATAAAAGTGCATGGCGATTGGCTACAAGCTCGTCCCATCTATAAACACGATGTCACGGAGGACAAAATATATATGCACATATTGAAAAATTGTCGCGTGCGCGTGTGTTTGTAACAAGCTCTTTTCAATTAGCAGAACCACGATTCGACGGTAGAAATATACGCTCCTCGACAAATCAAAATTTGTATTTGCGTATTAAAAGGTATCGCGGGGGAATATTAAAGCGGAAAAGCAATTAGTTAACAGCGGAAATAACCCCATCGTTGAACAAATGTTTACTCCAGCACGTAAAAACTGCATCAAAACTCAATAGTACCCGAAACTTTTATTTTTCCATTTGCTAAAGCCAGCTTCAGTTCAATTTCATTCTTTTTAATTATTCAATTTCCACGCGGCGGCAACCGTCGTGCTCCTTGGAAAAAAAAATCAACAGCTTGCAATTTTCGACGAGCTCTGTTTCGCAACGTTTTCTGTGAAAATTCTGGAATGGTCTTAAACGCGGAAGTTACCCAAATGCGCCAAACAAGCGCTTGGTGTCTTGCTGCCGGTAACGTTTCGTTCTTTGAAATAAGTGAAAACCGGGATTGTTTAACAACCTCCCCCTCATTTATTCATTATTATTATAGATGAACTCGCGCAGGTACACACACTTCTGGATCCGGATAGTCGGCGTCCTCGAGAACTTTCGAAACGAATTAATCACTTCTCGCGCCTCGAATTTCTGTTCGGCTGCTGGATGAGACATGGGCGGCAGGTTTTGAAAGGGGGACGAAAGAGGGGAGGCAGGGTCCTTCCTCCTACGGTCCATAAATGGCGCAGTGATCCGAGAATGCATTAACAACTTTGGCATTATCAATTCTCGTATAATACCGCGGGAGAGAAGTTGGCCTGCAACTTCGCCAGCCGCTTTGCCTCCCAAACATGGCTACGTGCTGCTTCGAATGCGACTTTGTCCGCGCGGAATATGTATCGCGAATTTTAGCTACGCGACTTCTCGGAGCGAAGAGCAAGAAATTCGTGCGGTTTATGATGGAGGAATAATTTATTTAATGGAATAAATTGCGGAGGGAATTTTAGAGAATTCATACAGCCATCGCTAAGAAGTTTCCTTGAACCGAGCATAACCACTCGACTAGATTGATCCCAGAATTTTCCAGAATAACATGTTGCTTCAGTGTAATCACAATTACCAATATTCTTACAACGATTTAGTGATATTGTCACAAACTTGCGTGTCACTGTATCAAATGCTGGATGTACATGATCAAATATTGATGGTTAAATAGCTGATCATTAGTATTGCGAGTAAAAACTCGTTTAATGTCTCCTATACTAAAACACAGTAACCATAAAAGTTTGTAGTCACGTTGGCAATACGTGGCTCGACTGCAGTAGATAGTTTCGTGTTGATCACAATGTTTAATTACTTTCGTCGTCAGAAATGTTCGTTGGAAGAAGCAATTTTCGCCTGTCGCCAATCATTCAGAATTTTCTATTGCCTTTAACAGTCAGTTTCACCTGCTAATGACGAAACACCCTGTATACAGCATCCACGTGTGTCTATGTCGTGTGACGCGCACACTTGAACAGAGAACGGCGCGTTCAAGGGGGTGCTCCAGCCTATTTGGGGTGGCGCATTCGCGCGCGACTAGCTACGTGACACATAATTCAACCAACTCCATAACCAAGTTCGAAGTTATACCATCCCGGCCCCCTCTACGTTCCTGCGCTGCGTTTTCTCCGTCCATACGATAAGTTGCTGGCACAGTACTTACCTGGAAGCCACGGCACTGCAAGCGAGGCACTACTCCGTTCCGCTTGATAGGGTGGCGAGTCGAGATTCTGGAGTTTGCTGGATACGTGATTTTTTCTGCGGCGGATCGTTCACACATCGTACGACGAAAGTTGCGACCAGCTCTACCGGATGAACGAAACTCGGTAAAAACCTCAACCACTGTCCCAACGTGGCGCGCAGTTAAAACGGGGATATATTTTTTTCGAACCTCGTTTCATTTTTAAAACTTTTAGAGCAGATGGATAAAGAATTCAACATTGCCTCGTTAAATTAAATTCTACCATTCTATGGAGCTTTTATTAATAAAGACCCGTCCAAGTGACTGTCGCTACTTTCGGTTCCCAGTGTTTCAAAGTGCACACCCGTGAATGTAGGTCACGTGACTCGCTAAACGAGCCGGTTGAATTATTCGCGGCTGAGCGGTAATAATTCCACTGGAATCTGTATTTTCTTCCCTCTCTCCCGGTCTTTCCGCGAATAACGTATACACAACTCGTCTGCAACCACGGATAGTAGCGCGAGATTAGGATGTTTCAGCTTGCGGTGGCAATCGTGAACGGGTCGCCTGGCATTCGATGACGGAACGAATTGCTCGGTGATATTTACCCGGCGGAATCTACTTGCAGTCCCGTCACGACACGAATCCGAGTCACGAGGAAAGTGATACACGTACCGTGGGCTTAAATGGCGCGGCTTTGAACGCGAGCCGACGGTAGATTTCCGCTGGCTCGAGTTATAGCAACCGATAAGTGGATACGAGCAGCAATCGATTGCCGGCGGTATTAAAGACCAGACGGACACGCTCGGAGAGCTTTCGATAAATTTGCCCGGGTAAAAGGCCCGCGACTACAAATCGGCGATAATAGTCGGCCGCGCGGTAGAATGAAACCAGGAACATAATACTCGGCCGGGCAAAGAGAAATGGAAACCAGCAATCGAGACCTTTCCCCATTTTTCAAGGATCGGCGGGAGATCGCGAAAGGGTTTCCCTTTAAGTGGATCCGCCTTCGAAAGCCGCGATTCTGCTTGATTCACTGATCGCATTCCACGGATCGTGAATTTGATCTGCGGTGGTTAAATGAAATATCTGTTGCGTGAAGGAAATTGCTTTCTTCGGTTTGTAGATTACGCTCCGAGCACTGCAACTGGGGATTAATTCATCTAATTAGTATGTACTAGGTTACTTTGAATTATATATACAATTGCAAGCGCCTCTATGTAAAAATACATTCTTCCTTCTCCCTTTTGTTTTCTTGGATGCTTGTAGATACAGACTTTTATCTTCCAAGCAGATGAACAGCCTTGAGGCATTTTCCGAACATGCCGTGAGCGGGAGCTGTTTCTGGCGTGATTTAGATTCGAGGGAATGGCTTTGGACAACCATTTGACATTGTTTCGGCCGTGTTATCTAGTCGAAGGGGTTCATTACGACTGGCGACGGGCGGTATTGGATAGATGAGGGTGGAAATCCTTTACACCAACAGTCCTTTTGTCCCATGTAAGATAAAAACTCCTCCTGCAGGATCCGCGATTTATGCTACGATATATTCAAACGAACGCAAACAGTCTAGCAATAACTTTAGACGTAAAATTGATATCCACCATCAATCTGACCTCCCTCCGCGACAGATACACACGAATAGATAAAGAGACCGGGAGGCAGCGAGAGCAGGAGGCCGGTTCATCGGGCAACGTCTATGGCTGGGGTTGTTTGTGTTCGCTCTCATACATGCCGGCGAAATCTATGAAAGCGGCGGTCCGTGAAATCGTCGAGATCGTTCGACGTTAGCGCGAACGCTGTTATTCTTTATCCTTTTCTCTGCTGTGCCAGGGAAAGAATCTCGGAGGGTGTTTTTATCGTGAGAGGATCGTTGAAAAGATGGTCGTTGAGTCAAGGGGGATAGTCGATATCTTGTCTCTCAAGTTCTTCAGATAAAGTCCTTGGAAAGTAAAGTATACCTACTGACTGCGCCAGAGACTTCAAGTTCTCGGTAAGTGAGATGATGATATACAGTCAAAAACTAAATTTCTGAAGAATGTTAAATTGGTTATATATTTGTAACTCAACAGGAAATGTAACTTTAGATGTATGCACAATAGGGTGGCTCTTAATTTCGACTTTTGAATTTCCATCGCCCCCACCCCTCCCGCCCGAATAGTTCCAAATAATAAAAAAAATCTGTGTTAAGTTTGAGCCCGATCGGATCACGGGGAAAGGTTCACTTGGGCCCTTGAACATTTAAATAATTATTTAAGAGCTCACAAAGTCGATTTTATTTAATATCCTCCAAGTTATTGATTACATCACAAAATATGTCAAACAAAAGTTGTAGATCCAGACAAAGAGCATATTTTATATTGTATCACTTTTTCTCGTGCGACAAATGGTTTTCGGAAAAAGTCCATTGAAAACCGTTTGGAGGATATGGAATTTGGAGGAAATTATATAAAATCGACTTTGTGAGCTGTTAAATAATTATTTAAATGTTGAAGGGGCCAGGGCTACCTTTTCCCGTTATACGATCGGGTTCAAACTTTACAAAGATTTTTTTTATTATTTGGAACTATTCTGGGGATGCCGGGAAGGAAATCATAATAAAAAAATTCACCAAAAGTTAAGAGCCACCCTAGTGTACAGCATGCGTTGTTTATCTGTGTCTGACCGCGTACCGGATGTTTCTACTTGCATGCTTCTTCTGGTACGGAAATAGTTCACGAATAGAGTTGAGAGAAATATCCCTTACTCGCTACTTTCTTATCATAACCTTGATACATCACATTCCCAGATGGTCACTGTATTTGTCAAAGAATAGAGATAAGAATAGAGAAGAATAGAGAGAGATAAGAATAGACAGAAAGAATAGAGATCGCAGTTATAATAAGTATTTAAATACATAGATAACTACACAAAGGATTCAAGATATCCTTGGTGTGATATCAATCCATCCACCTAGACAAGATTGCCTTTCTTTTGCGATTAAAAGATCCCTACAGAAACAAAAATAATTTCAATTTCACAGCTGAGAAACTTGTAAACTTTGGAAATAATGAAACCTGAAATCTGACTGGCAAATGCGATGACAGGTCGAACGGTTTTACCCCTAATAAACTTTCGTTCAGAATTATAAAAGTTAAACTGCAAAGAATGGTCCGGGTGATGGTTCTAGGGTATAGGGCAGAGTGCAGTACGCGATTTCGCGCGAAGTTTTCCGCGAAAACGGCGCGCGCGCATCGCGAATCGCGCGTCCAGCGGGACGTGAACGCGAGGGTGAAATTCTCTGGGAATTCTCAAGTTCCGTAATCATCGCAATTCCGTCGTACATGACGTAATTTTGAATGGCGATTATTCAAATTCCGCGTGTGCTCGCGAAGTCGCCGCAGCTCGCCCGCCGACGACGTCCCCGTAACCACCGTACCGGGTAGCTCGCTGTGTTTGGTGGTGAGCAGTGTGTCAGCCCAGGCGACTACCTGTCAAACTAAACTCTGGCGATGTTGTACGTGGATTCGTACACGCGGAGAGATCCGAGTTGCAGCTGTAGACGGAAGAGGAAGACGAAGGTACAAGGATCTCGAAAGGAAAACGAATGGGACAGCCGGAGGAGTAACGAGCTGGATAAAAAAGCATAAAACAGTTACGGGGGATAAGATATAACAAGATAAGGATAACGGAAATTCATATTGTAAGGAAAATAATAACCAACGAAGCTACAAAGATACCTCAAGAAAATAGATTCCCGGTCTCGCCCCCCCCCCCTCCCCCCTATGTTTGTCCGAAAAGAAGAAACGTTTCATCTCTCGAGCTTTCCTGTGTCAAGCAGTTTTGGCGAAGCAATATGAACCTCTCCTAAACGAAGCAATCGTAAAAACTTTTCCAATAGGATTCTTTAACCAAAGTACGCTCGACGGTAGTCGAAAAGGGAGGCTGCTACAGTAGAGTCGTTCAGGGTCGAGAAGAAGGTGGACGTAGAATCGTCTGTAAGCTTTGTCGGGTATGGCTCGTAAAACGGCAGCGCGCTCCTAGACTCCGCGGGGTCTGAGAATTTCATTGGCACCCAGCGTTCTTGGGCGGTCTCAGGATCCACGGAACTTTAAGTGATTTCCTATTTCAGCCTTTTTATTCTCTTGCCCTTTGCCGCGCGTTACACGATGATGTCCTCGGCGAAATAACTTTATCGGCGGGCTGCAGGAGCACTGGGGCATTCCTCGGGATTTCATGTTTTATAACACGTGCGAGAATTCTGTGTCATTGGATACACGCGTTAAGACGCGATAAAACGGGCAATCGTAAAATCGGAGGATTTGATTTTCCACTGAACATTCGGCACGATTGAAACGTGCAAATCCTGGGTAGGATATTTCGGCGATAAGTGATGGACAAGCGTGATATCCAAATTCAGGAGCGTGCTCTGGTTTCGCTTGTGATAAAAGAAGTGGATGTTAAGTATCAAAGCTCCTTAATCCAATCAATTTCTTTGCTGGGTTATCTTCTAGGAAGAACTCACTTCGAGTATTTTGTTTCACACTAGAATTCTTACTGTGCAGTGGAAACGTCCATGTGTATGCTTTTATGTGTTAAATGATTCGATCATGACTCGAGTCAGAGGAATGAATGGAATACGTTTCCAAAAACGATATTTTAATTTTACAAACATTCTACGATCTTCGTTATCGTTTCCTTTTGCGTTCAATAGCCGCTGCTGTGGAATTTGGCAGTGCTCTGCGAATGGCGGCCGAAAATATTCGGAGACTGTACAGGGGATGGATTTTCTCGCGGTTAGCCGACAGAGTTCCGTAATTCCCTCGCGGGAGAACGCACTTTGAGCACGCCGTTTTCAAGTACAACGGTTCTAATTAAGTGTCAGACACACCAGGCGGAAGCGACGCGTACCAAGCGCATTAAAGCGGTTAAGGGGTTAAGGCTGCGGCAAGTGTCGAAAAAAGACCGCGAGAGAAAAGAAGGTGCGGCGTCTGCGGGGGAATTAAAAGCCCGGGGGCCAAACTCTTATCCACCCGACGGAACGCGATAATGGTTGAGCCGAGCTGTAAATCTTTCGAATTAATCCTTCCACCCCCTTCCGCTTGTATTCCTTTCTTTCCACTGTCCCTTCATCAGCTTTTTCCATGTTCTACCTTCCCGTTGCTGTTGTCTCCTTTCTCCCTCGAACGTGCTCGCTATGTTCTTTCCTGCTGCAGTAGCAACTACTTGTCGACTTTCGGATTCGCTGTGTTTCGTTATTTCTTTTTCGAAACATTAGGAATTTCAAAATAGCTTAGAATCGTTTCTGTATCATTCAGTATAGTTAGTGCTTTGTCGCGTAGAAGCCTCTACAAGTGGCGCCAGTAGTACAACCGTGGGAATGGTCAGGCAATCGTTTCCCAATTATCGCGAAGAATCCTCATGATCACGTACCCCTGTTCCCAATTATTTACCCGTAACAACGAATTGCATCGGGAACGGGGAAACTGGAATTGCCTTTTTCAACTTCCCATTCAATTACCTCACCTTTCGCTCGGCGCACTCGAAATAGAATAGAGCGAGTTGACGCAGCCCGGCAATTATCGCTAATGCGCTTTCTCGTTGCCGTTTAAAGCCCGCCTAAGAAGTTCCTCCTATGGATTCGCGTTGACTCGTGGAACCGGAGGGACTACTCAGGAGGATTGCCACCTCGAATGTCACGGACGCTGGCAGACACGTTTGCAGGTGTAAGTGCGCAACGACGCCGGAAAGGAGCACGCCTCCTGGGTAAAACGAGTGCACGCCCAAGGATGGCTAAATGCTGCCACTCAAATCGCCGCTATTGTTTCCCGCGATTCCTTCTATTATTTACCGTTGGAAAGGAGAGTTTTATAGCGTTCTATCTCTCCGCTTGATTCGGTCTATTGGCAAGTACAAAATATCTCGATGAACAGGGTAGCTCGGGAATGTAGACACTTAAATTTACTAGATATCGAAGTCGGAATATAATATAAAAATAATTAAATGAATTTCACAAACTTGATGACACAATCCTGAGTATCGTTATCTTAAGCATCTGCCTATCTAAGTCGCCACTAAACACATCATTCGGGGAGTGTTGGGATCGACCACTCGCAGCGGTGTTCAGATAACCGTAAGCACCTCGTATCAATTTAACAGGCGCAAAGAAAACCGTCGAGGCTGAGGAGCGGGCTTTCGGTTCTGAAGCAGGCTGCGAGGATGGGGTGGGGCCGCTGGGAAACGGCCAGTCAATAATGGCGCTTTAAAATGGCTTAAGAGTTGCGAAACAATTCGCGAAGCCCCGGGAAAACTGACAAATGCCATCAAAGTTTTAATACCGAAGTCATTTAAAACTTCGGCCCATCCGTCGCGTGGCCCGCGAATGGAACTTGCCTCTTTACCATCGTTCCCGCCCCTCTCCCATTTCTACCACACCCCCGACCCCTCCTCGTTCGTTCGTCTTCTTCGGGTGTTCCTTGCCCGTCAACTTCCTCCCGCTTCTCACTCTCGTACGGACAACTACGCTCTAATCCCGCGTCTACCCTTACCCGGCCATTTCGCCCCCGCGCATCCCTCTGCTCGTTGGAACGCAATCTCGCAAATTTGCTTTGTCCCGGCGAGGGGGTGCAGCGGGGGACAGCGTAGCGAGACGGGAAGCTGCGACGCGCGAAAACCGTCGACACTGGATCCAGTTACATTATTATTTAAATCCCTCGGCCTAGATTATTCTGATCCCCTGGCAGAATGGATTTCTAACGCCCTCCCTCTTACGGCTCGCGTTCGGTGGTTTTCGTTTGTCGCGTCGATTCGCCTCGCCTAGGGTTCGAACGTGACAGATTTCTAGGGAATACAATCGCGGGATTCCGGCTGTTTTTTGGATTTCAAAAATCCCGGGGTTTGATATAACTAATCCCAAGAATTTCGAGAGTTTATAAAAGTGTGAATTTCTTTATGAACACGTGGCAGATATAAAAATAAACAGAATAAATAAACATAGGCATTCGTGATAATAAGGATAATAATAATAATAATAATAATGATTTATTTAAATAATAACATTAAGTCGCATATAATTGAATAAAATATATTAATTTTCATAATATTCTCACCGACCGCTATTTTGAAATTGCGCGAAATCAGTGTGAAAATTACATACATTTTTCAACATAAGGGTTTTGTGCATACATTTTACGGCCTCGCTATAGTTTTCTGAAGTTATGTTTTGAGTCTCATAAAGATCCGTTAATATTTACTCAAGTTATCGCAATTTATGCTTAAACAAATATTGACTTTGGAGGATGAAAAATTTTTTGTTTAAAATTTTTAGATCGAATAGTAACGATTGGATGAACAAACTGTAAATAGAAAACAATGTGTGCCGTGACGAGCTTTACAACACTGTATTTTTAAAAATACAGTTTAACAGCATTTAATTTTCCAATCTTAGCGCTTGAACAATAATTTTTCCCATTTAAGTATTGCATCCGACCCTTCAATTATCATTCAAGAAATAATTGTTTGGCGCGACACGTTTTCTGAAGGCGAAGCTTGAACAACAATTACGCAGCGGGGAACAAACACCGAAAGACGACTCGCTTGCATCTACGCTCTCCTCATTTACATTTAACCACGGCGAACATTAATTCCGCTCCAATTAAACCGCGATACAACGTCCTGTTAGTCGGTACTTGCATTTTGTTGCGACGCGAGAGCCGCATCCTCTTTCACCGGGGAAAAAGTGCTTCTACCGTTTCGAATTCTCTAATTAAGTTCTATTTAAGCTTCCATGCGTTCCACGAACGGCCTTCCAGCTTCTCTTATTCAAGTAGGAGGCGTCCTAGTTTCTCGTAACATGGTTTTCCACGCGAATCGAATCGCAGCCATCGCTCTTCCGCACAAATTTTTTAAAAAAAAGGATGTAGGTACTTCTTGATGATGTTCCATTACAGCGTACTGTAATAATTCGACGTAACATTTCTTTAGGTAGAAGTGTGATACTACGAGTACATCTAAACTCGAAATGAACTGAACAGAATTCTAGTACAAAAAGGAATAGAACATTACGAACAGAACATAGTTGAATATCGTGTGAACTACAAGTGATATGATCATCGATCATCAACACTATCATATTCCAGAGTCCATTTTCTGCTGATCAATGATAGCTGAGTGATGAAAGTTCTACATCCGCAAATTACCATAATTTCAAAAAATTTAATCCCACAAAGAGAAAAATATATATTTAGATCCCATTCCTCATATTTGAAGTATGGAGGGCTTCTCAGCATGGTATGATATAGTATCAGCAAGAATCCAATCTGAAATATCGAATAAATTTCTTCTAATGTGGCTTCGTCTAAAAGGGGATCAGAATTTCTATTATACTGCCTCGAGTACGCATCCTCGAATGGAAATTCTATTTTTGTCTGCGTTTAAAGGGTGTCCTAGAGGATTCCAAGAATAAGGCGATCTCTACAAGAAGATTTCTTGCAGAGTGCCGAATGAAATATTAATGCCCGACATTGAGAGCAACAACGATTGGGATTGTTCTCCCCGTCGTATACAGCTGTCAGGTTACGTCCGTCATTATTCGTCGTTCGTGCATCAACCTTGGAGACGCCAAACGATCCCTGTTTTATTCATAAACTGTTTACCCGTCTCTACGGTGAACGAACTCGTGGCGAATATCGACGGATCGATCCCGAAGGATGCGACGGGCCGTATGCTGTCTTATCCGGCGCAACCGAATCGAATGTTAGCCGGGGGGGGGGGGGGGGTGGAGCCTCAAGTCAAATTACGAAAGTTTTAATTGGCGAAGCAATTAATTTTCCCTTAAATTAATTAAAATAATATCAGCCTCCTTTGACCACGGCGGCGAGGTAGCCGGGGCTTCACGAACCGATTGCTTTCCTTCCCAGACGCTAAGAAGTATTTGCTTTTTTCCTATTTAACCAGCGACTTAAATGGAACTTTATACTTCCTTTTGTTATCGCAGAGATCTACTTATAGTGGCCAATTCTGGATGCAGATTTTTCTAAATGAACTTGAACTTGCACTTTAATGGATATCCCGAGTCAACACTCTGTGTGCCATAAATATCCTAAGATTCTCAAAAGTGGCAGTCACTAATGCACAGCGATCCAAAGTTGACAAGAATATAACCTCCTTTCGTTACAAACGAATAATCCACATCGAACGCACCGTAAATTCCGTGGATTAGAAAAGGATCGCGTGTTTATTCGCGGCTACTCGCTGCGGACCACACTTTTTCCCTCTTACCGAGTTTCAACGGGGAACCGTCGATCGGAAAAGTTACGAGCACGTGGAAACTACGTTCTCATCGACGATGGTCATTATTTGCCCGCGAAACATAGCGCGCGCCGCGAATATAGAGGTGCTGTATGACCAAAGGGAGGAAAAATAAATCCCATCGATAAACGTGTTCCCCGCTGGGAACCGGATAACCCAGATACATACGTCGCTTTCGCGGCCGTAAAAGGAAAAAAGCGGATGCAGGGTGAAATGGGAACAGAGATGCGAAGGAACAGAGAGGAAGAGTCGCGGTTACGGGCGAATCCCTCGGTCGCACTCATTCGATTTGAAGCTCGATGGCGTATCTTTCGCAAATTAATCCCGCGCGGGGGTGCCCGTGAACGTCCTGCTCGGCTGTTTTGTTTTCCATAAGTCAGTCCGCAGCGCGGCAACAGAGGGAAAGAGAGGAGGCTCGGTATACCGCGGGAACAAAGAATGGAAACGCACGAAACGTTGCACAAATTGCGGAGGAAGAGACAAAGGACGCGGAATTGCGCTCGCGGTCACGGGGCAATATAATTTCACCGATAATCCTTTTGATAACGAACGCGTTGGCCCAGTTTCGAAGCTAATACAATCGGAAACCCTGTCGTTGATGCTTGATTGTCAAGTACCAGGAAAATGCCGAAGCACATTGTTACAGCTGAATTAATGGTATTGTATTCGCCGTATCGCGTGCCCCGTGATGAACAAAGGCGTGAGTTAATGCAGTTTTTCGACGAGCCGAGCCGCTTGGAAGCTTGTGCGTAGATTTCGGCAGCTGATGAAATGTTCACTTCCAGGTTAGAGTGAATGTGGTATGAAATTTAATGATGAGAGGTGCGCGTATTGTAGGCTCGTTCGAATTTGATTTAATCGATATCGCAACTATTATACGTACGCATCGTGATTTAACCTTATGATTAAATGGATTTACTTCTTCAGACCTTTACACGCTTTCCACAGAAATGTGATTTCGAACTTCGTCACTTGTACAGAGAACTTTCTCGAAGTGACCTATTAATATCCTATCTACTGGTCAGGAGACCACTGCTGCTTGCGAGCATCATATTTTCCAAACCGTTCGTTCTCCAATAAAAATAGATTTCTCCCTTTATAAGTACTCTCGAATCGTTTATCATAAGCGCTGTTTCCATAAAAGCAGCATCCTACGCGGAATTATTGAAAAGCCGCGCAACAGCAAACGAGAGGAACATACAATAAAACACATCTGGCTCAAAAGAATTACAGCGGGCAAACGCGAAATCGTCGCTTTTCCAGCGACGAATATATCGGCGTTTAACAAAGCAGATAGAATTCCAATTAGCTCTGCTTCGCGGGCACTTTCGTCCCAAAACGCGCTGCGTATGAAATATTATTTCGCGAGCCGACCTCGTGCAATTTTATTTATAAATTCGTACTCGGTAGACGAGGGAGTCTGACAAGTGGCTCAAGGCAGGAATAGTGGTAATGATCATCGACGAGGCGCTTGATGGAGGTGGGACCGAAAAAGCGGGGAAAATTTCAGCGTCTAATTAATGATTTAATTAGAAGGGAAAGTTTCGCGGGCCAACCGACATTGCCAGCGTTCCTTGGGGAAACGAACCATCCCGTGGATAATTAAGGATGCTAAGGTAAAGTCTTATGGCTAACCACCGGGCAAGCAGGGGTCCGACTAACCATGATCTATGAGCGTGCTGCATATGAGTGACCTTTGTACGGCACTGGCCCCTCTGGGAATCAAAAGGGTCGCCTGGCACTACCCTAATGGAGAAAAACTCTTGGCGCCCCTGTGGCGCGGCAGAAATCGACTTTCGCCCTGCGCTCTGGATCGATTACCAGTAACGACGTTCTTAACAACGTTGAGATGAGACCCCGAAACTTACGATTAGCCGAATGCTCGCGTGTAGGATCGTGGTTCCCTGGGAACGAACTCAGGAATTCGAATGGGGTGCTCTTTCTGCTTCCTCGTGGAGATGAAACTGGGATATTGAGAATATAAGAGGTGTAGGGTGGAGAGAATTTTCTGTTCAACTGCGGCAAGGATATTATATTTTATTAAAATCATTCGGTGTCGATTTCTCTTCTGGATTTCCTATGGGGATTCTAGGATAGACGACAGATTACTCGTTTACGCGTTTAACGCGTGAGACAGCAATTCCAATGGAAGAGGGAAAGAAGGAAGGTAAAGAAAAGATATTAAATTTCAGGGGAGAGTAGTATTATACGATTAGATTAGATGTCACCATTTTTATTTAACGAATTATAGTAGAGATACCTCGTGGAGTCTACCACAGATTAGTGAACGCCGTTTTTCGCTCGGGCGCGTCGTGTATACGGTTGATTAAAGCCCGAAAATTTTTCACCCGCATCAGAATAGATTGAATTTCGCTCTCGAGCGGAGGCCCTTGAGGAACTTTGATTTGCTCGCGCCTTAATTAACGTCACGTAGCCCTTTAAATTTTTTTTTTAAAAAGAACCCTCGCTGGCGGGACGGAGAGTGAAGGTTTCAATGATTCATCGTCACAATGCGGTATTGGGTGGGCTGGTGTCCCGGAGATAATATCCCTTTAAACGAGGAAGAGGGTCGGAAGAGGCGGTGCTTGACTGACAGGGCAGGCATGCCGGAAAATCTTATTCTTCCGCAATGAAACGAGAAAAGAAAAACGACTGAGGGACGCTGGGGGTTGATTTCACTCCCCCGCCGTGGTAGCGGGATATTTAAATCATCGTCAGTCTCGCGAAACATCATCCGTCTCGCGTGCTCCGCCCTGTCGTTGCATTCTCGACAATGATAAATCCCCTTCCCCCGTAATAAGCCCCATTCCATGCGATAAGCTCCCTCCTCTGTGATTATCTGGCCTGGATCGATGTCACCTTGCATTATAGTTTGAACAGCAAGGCGTTCCGGTAGTGGGTGGCACCGTTTCGTTAAAAATTCATTAAAAATTTCTGTCGAACGTGTACTCGAATTTCCCGCGGTCTCGTACGAGATTCAGCACAGTGTAATTACGTGAAATAGTCGTCGCTTTTTATCCGTTTGTGTGAACGTCGCTTGAGTGGCTTTTTACCCTGAAACCACATAAAACTTGTGCAATCTACAGGGCTCGTCGCAGAGAGGAATACCTCAGTTCAAATACTGCTGGAAATTACTGTGGAGCTTACAGCGTGACAAAGGTAGTGTTTCTAATAAAATAACATCTTAAATTATTAGATATAATTATGCAGTTATAAGGTTCAAGGTGCTTAGCGACTTTCATGTCACTACAATTTAAAATAAAAGTATTAACTGAAATTTCTTTAAATTATAATAAGAGGTATTATTTAGACATAATTTATGAAATTCCGAATTTCATTGTATTGTACCAAAGACCATTTATACATTTATCGCGATGAATTCGTTGAAGTAGACGACAGTGATTTCATTTGATCGGTAAAGTTTCATACAAAGTAGTGGACGATCCTTGAACAGAGGATGGTGGATATCCAGCAAAGTAATCATTTTCTTCGATTCTATCGAAGGGGTGTGTAGAAATAACACGAGTTGCTCATCTGAGCAGAAAGGAAAAGGTATAACGTCTGTCTAGATCTGAAATTACTTTACCAGCAAAGGGTGTTATTCTTTTCCGCCATTTACCTGTTTTATTCGCGTTCATCATGCTGCAAAAAAATCGATAACATAAACGTAGCTGGGTCACAAGGCAAATGCATGCGTTTTCCTTTCACACACTGTGAAATAAGTACGCGCAGCTGCCACAAAAATCACGATTATTCTTAACACACCTTTGCAATCGAAATAACCATGGCCTTATCGAACGTGTCCTTGTGCGTTATAGCTATGAATTTTATTCCTTGATCTTTATTATTTACCTAATACAACTCGATAGACAATAGTTTTTCCTTCTATCTTTATATACATTGAGACAGCGATTATAAGTGGGATCTAGAGGATTAAATAACGGCACGTTACTTTCCCAATGGATTAGACACGTAGCAGATCGTCGTATTGTACAAATTCCATGAATTCAATAGCAAAAGATAAATTTGTACTTCCTTATCGAGTCCAAGCGTCGAGTTTCTTGATACAATACGAAGGACGAGGAAGATAGGGGCTCGTAGCATTGCTCATATAACTGATGGAACATTGTCAATAGTGACTAAATGTAAATTGGCCGATCCTTCGGGACAAGGGTCAAACAAA
Organism: Andrena marginata; assembly: GCA_963932335.1. NCBI lineage: Eukaryota > Metazoa > Arthropoda > Insecta > Hymenoptera > Andrenidae > Andrena > Andrena marginata. The sequence goes on along the minus strand of OZ010662.1, from coordinate 12,309,242 downwards.
GAATGAATTTGAAGCGTGGCAAGAAGACAAAACACAGAACATTGGGTTCTATTTTATTTTCCATTTTAATTTGCACCTATAACTAACAGTAATTACGACAAATACTATAAAAATGCATCATTAGTGGAAATTCTTTTCAAAAAGCAATTACAACGTCAATGCTTGAATAAAACCTACAAGAGAAAATTTGAGAACGTACCCCCTCCTTGGTGTCGCAAAGAAATTACTTTTGCGATATGGAACCTCGAGAATGACAAACTCTTTTCGCCGATAAGTCGCTGGAGAAGGGCGCAATATTTCTACGAATCGAATCTACTTCGCGTTGGTTTTCGTTATTTCAACCGAATCGCACCGAAATTCGAAAGAGCTTTACAACAGAAGTGTTCGCCTCATACCACCGTTCCCGATGAAATATCCGCCCTAGAAGGGATAGAATCCGGAGATAACCGTACCCCGTAGCATGGAATTCGAAAAAAAAAATATGAAGGACTGCGTTGTTCGTAAATTGATTCTATGCCGCTCGATCTCTCACGTTATCAAACGTCCACGTGAAATGGCCAAACTGACCTATCCCCCCATACCTACTTCGAAATCGCCCTCGCCAGCGTGTAAAAAGCAGTTTCGCGACGAATTTCGAAAGGAATGTCGATCGTCTTCCGTGCCGCGGACAATGCCCAGTTATCGATACTCGTGACAAATAGTAGAAACTGCGGTCACGCAAACCTTTGAGCAGGATACACTGTTACTTACGCGATGGTCAGTGAAAGGCAGCCTATAAATTCCTGTCAAAACTTGGCAACAAATCGTACCGCCCTTCAATTTCTATCGCTTCTACACTATGAAGTTACCGATAAATTTCGCTGCGCGTCGATTCGAATGTAGAACATTGGAACTTCGCGGAGATTCTCTGTCGCTACTGTAATCGCTTAACATTTCATTGAAGCAAATCAAGATTTCTCCGAAAGAAACACTTTCGTCGGCTGTTCTTGAATTTGGCAGATGCCTTTCCCACAATTACCTGCGCGAAATTACTTGTTCGGCGATCTCATTCGCCGCCTTGAATATTCCCCGAGAGCTCAATCGCCAAATTAATTTCAGGGGAGAGGGTACCTTCGCGGCAAGCAACCCCCATATCGTGAGCAAGCTCCCGACAGTCCATCAACCCATCAGAAAGAGAAGAAAAGGGAAACAGACGTCTCGCCGTCTCCGCCCCACGGTTTCGTAATAAAATTCGTGCGAACCGCCGTGTGAGTGTCGGAACCGCAGACAATCTCGTGATAACATTAACAAATACCGGCTCGAGGATAGGCGGTAAGCCTCGTGTACTCGTCCCGCTCCGTGGCCGGAAATTAATATGAAATTGGCCTGTAATCCGGATAGTCTGCGCACCGTAGACGCAAGAAAATGATCCGGGTACACGTGGCATTGCGTGCTCGAGTCACTAGTTTAAATACGATCACGCAGATTATCCCTCTTGTACTCCATCCCCTCGCGATACGCGGCCCGCCGGCGATTATTTATAACGCATTACTATGGGATGTCTGAGGTATTGCAAATGCAACGGAATATTCATGGCGTAGACGCGATTTAACGATCGTTACCGCAAACTGGGGAAACATTTTGTTATGTAACATAAAAGTTAACATATTTACATTTGCTTCAAGCATCCTATTGTATCTTTTCTGATTGTACTACAATTGTCAAAATGCATGAAATTTATATACATTGACACTTAAATTTGTTTCTTATTATGATCAATGCCCTCTCTTTTATATTTTTTATTTTTCTATATTATTTTTTGAAAGGAACATTTTTAAAATTGCTGTAGGTATCCTATTGCAACATCGTATCGTTTGTGATTACTACAAGTGTGAAAATGCATAAAATTTTTGCCCTTTTCCTTCCTTAATACATATTAAGTAACTGCCAAATTTCCACCAGTTTACGGTATCTCCGACTCTGGAAGATAGTTGCCAATGATACGCATGTCAGATTCACGAACTAAGATTTCTATAAGTTATTGTCATTTACTTTTTTTTAGATGCAATTTGTACGAAACCTCGGATTACAGCACGCAACAATTGAAGATCTCAAGGTAAATGGATCCGGACTAATGAAGATCATTTATTTGAGGTGGCAAGTCGGTATAGGTTGTTTAGAATTGTTTAGAACGGGACAATGTGATCTGTGAATATTCTGACTGGAATTGAATGTATCTCGTTCCTACAGGACATCGATTCCCGTTGCAAAATCCCTCTAACATTCGATGGGCTGAAGGGTGGGAAGGTCAGACACGGTGGACATCCATGGCATCGATCTGGGTCTACTCATGCCACCGCAAAGAGCAACAGTTGGTTTTTATATAGACTAATATTCGGCGAGCGTGACAGGGGACGATTTCAACTTGGAATTGCTCCCTCGTAACGGCACCGTTGCGCCTCGTGCTACTTCTATTTTCTGCGCCGTCTTTGGAACTTTCTCTCTTTCTTCCTCCCTGTTTCTGTCCCTGCTGTTTCGAAGCTGCCGACAACCGTGCTCCATTGTTCGCGATCGTTGCGTACTAATGAAGCCATCCTTTCCGACAGAAAGTTCCCGTTGGGAACGTTGAAGTTTGAATCGAAAGATTCGTAGCAGATGTATATCTTGTTGAAATCTATGAAACTTTCACGTATTAATTCTGTCTACTCTATCGAAACAATTGATAATTGTATTGTATGGAACTCCTCATAGCACACGTCTCGCGAATTATTATTTTAGTAGTGGGAAGACGCGAACTGAAAGATATAATTGCAGTTCGAATATCACAGATTAATCGTGGCACGAGGTCACACCCCTGATACCACAATCACGTTCTCCAATTAATGCAACTTACGTAACTTTGGAACTGTAACGTTCCCTGCGTGAGGCTTCCATTCAAAGTCAGATTGCATAACGCAGGAGCGAACCAAGTAACAACACCTGAAACTCTGCAACTGAAACGACCGAAACACAGTAATTCTCGTTCCATTGGATTCACATTATACCTTTGACATACTATCCGCCAGGTAAATTACACTTCGACGTCACAAAGTTACAAATTCGTAGAAAGACGTAAATAATTTCCCGTGCCATAGAACATCATTACTCGCAGCTATAAAATAGCAGTGTTCTACTAAAGACATCGAAGAATCTTCGAATACACGATTCTAACAAAAAATCAACAAAAAGAAGAGTAGAAAACGTTGCCAAAAATCTTGCCTCTATTTTACTAACTACTATGTGCTTCTAACCTCTTCTACTCTTCTTCTAAATCACCTTGCAGGCCTTCCATTCATCTCCACTCAGTAGACATGCCAAACGCATTTAAACCATTCATGAGGAATATGAATCTGAATGCAAAGCAGCGAAAGCATCAGATCGGGCAACAATATTTCCCAAGGAAAGACGTCCCGAGCTGGCGCCGAGGGAATCCATTACAATTTCTGCCGTTGACACGAACGCCAGGATGGAGAGTAGGCCGAGGAGATAGATTTTGGACGCGAAGAGTAGTTCCACGGGACGTCATGTTACGGTTGCTGTCGATCCCGAGAATTAGGGAATTAAATCGACCCGGTCCCCCGCCCCCCTCCTCCTCAGCCACTCCCGTTTTCCCCCTTGCACCTGACGTATTTCAAATACGGGCATCGGGAAGGAGGGTCGGACGTCTGACAGCAAGTTCACGAGCACATAGCTCTCGAGTCGGCCGACGCTGGAGGCGCGTAGTTACTTGTCGGGTCGACGGCATTATTGACAGGAGAGGGCCAAGTGTGTATATAACTTTGTTGGGCCGAGACTGAGGAGGCAACGAGCCCCGTGAGCTGAATTCGAAATGGGCACCGCCGAATTCCGCGTCGAAGCCCGTGGAAAATGAATTTTTAAACTTTCATGACCGTGGGCGTTCGCGACCACCGGCCGTTCGACCCAGACCCAGGCGACGCGACGTTTTAATAAATGAATCAGGCACCTCGACCGAGAATGCCCTACTATTTCCGATATTTATCCACGTCAGATTAACGGCAACTAATCCGCCGATATCCCACGGACCGCTGAGTTTCTCTTGAAAATAATCTGATGCCAGTACGTGCGAGGAATCTGCCCCGCCGTTATTTGTTCCCTGGAATGTGGCGTCGCGTTTGATGATAGCCAAAGGATCAAGCTCGCTAATCCCTGAAATATTGTCGCGATATTTCTGGAGACGATCTTATGAGTACTATCAATGCCCCCTGGGATCGAACAATTTTGTAAGTAATTATTCTGTTACAATTCAGCTATCCCTCTTCACGATGTTCTTTTAGAACGAATTTTCTATGTAATAAGTATAGAATGTCTTCGTTCCTTTATTACTCTTCGAGGTAAGGGTGCGTTTACTGTAGATGTATACAAGGAAGCGACGATAAAAGTCACGTTACTCTGAGTGCACCCTACCAAAGTGTATTTCACTTCACGACCAATTCGTTGACAAGAGCAAGTCATAACGGAGCAATTACAAAAGCATCCGAACATCGTTTACACTTTACGGGGAGGGCAGTAAAGGGATGGAGAAATGCCGTAGGCGGGAATGGTCTTCAGGATATTAGCACGTTATTGCCGGAGTTTATTGGTTTTATCGATTTCCCCGTTGCTCTATTCGGGTCCCGTTGTCCACTGTAAAAATCAATTAACATCCAGACGAATTGCTAAACCTGACATCGTGGCAATTAGATGCTCGTCAAAGGACAGATATTCGTGTGCACTTTGATGCAATCAATTCAACAAGCCGTTTATTCGGCGGACATTATTATCGGCATAAATACATAATAAATTTCCAATGCTTATTTTATAATACAAATACGGTGTTTGTGTTTTATATTGCATTTGCATACTAAATATTGCTGATTGATTACATACTGCGAATGCAGGTCGGTACGCGCAGCACAGATATGACGTACTACAATAGTAAATACGTAAAACGTTAATTACCAATAGTAAAATATAATAGGTTAATTACCAACAGTAAAATGTAATACGTGGATATAGATTTTAATTTTTCAGAAAAAGTAGAAAAATTTTGTAAAGTCGTTGCACCGTTAAAAAGAACAGTTAATCTTCTATTCTCGATACTCGAAAGCTGGTTCTAGCTGTGGTGCCTAATGAGCAGCATTGAACAAGACCCCGAAGAAAAGGGATCGGGGAGCGACTCGCTTAATAGAGCCACGCACACTGGAAAATTAGCGCAACGGTAGTTGAAGTAACAACACCGAGAAGCGAAGACAAACACGCGTAAACAAGTATCAAACTCTCGTTGCATGAATTATCACACTCCGCCTCGTTTACATTCGTTTGTCGATGGCGTTGTTTGCAGCCGTGCTTGCCCTTCGTTCCTTTCGTCGACGGGTGCGCTCCGTCGACGGGGAAACTTTTAATCCACCTTCCCCCGAATGTCGTTCGACAATCCCAGATAATTCTCGAGACAATCGGGAAGCATGGCGGCGCGTTTCGTCACGCAAACAAGTCGCCAGCGATGCACAACCTTCATTATTTGCTGTGGTTTAAATTAAAGTTCTGACGGAGTCAGGGAAATCGATCAATCACATCGACCGGCGACCGATGGCAGAAATACGAGCTCCTTGCGAAACGAGGAACTGTTTTAATAATTACGACCGGCTGATGAATTGTTTATATTTCCAAACGTGGATTCGAATAGAAAAAATATCCAGCGGCAGGTTAAATTAATGAATGTTAATATTTGAACGGGCGCGAGTTGGCTTGCGAAATGTGGTAATTGGAATGTTCCAGATTCGGCAATTCGGTTTCCATCGTCCACTTTTTACAGTCGAAAATGCAAATGAATTTTCCATTCTAGTTTGACGTCGCTTTAAAAACACTTTATGACACCCCATCATTCGGTCATTCCGATTAGACGGATTGAAAAAATCGACATTTTTTTTAAACATTTTTCAAAAGTACATATGCCCAAGATTACTGTTAAATTTTTTTGGAAAAGTTCAGATTATTTTAGCTTCCACATAAGCATTTTGTAGAGGGCGCAGAGGCTCGACCTATATAGAATAAAACTTTGAACGCGTCTTTCTCGAAACGTCATTTTTCCAAATCGTGAATATAAAATCCTTAAATCTGTTGAACTAATTGCTTTATAAATTTTACTGATTATTCTGCACAGCTATAACTCTCGCAGGGACTACAACCAAGGATTTTCGTCGAGTCTAACCTACTTTTAAAATCGAAAAGAGCAAAAGAAAAAAGCCGAAAAAATATTTTTCTTGCGTTTTGCCCGCCATTTTGCTAATTTTAAAGATATATCACTAATTATAGTCCGAGCGATAGCGACAGTCATACTGATCAAGAATCTCTTTGGATTTCCCGTTTCAGATACCTAAGTATAACTGCTGAAATCGCCTACAGCGAGCCATGAGTTTTTAAACATGTCATCCAGACCGCTTTCAAAAACATTTTAAAAGCAATAATTTGATTACTTTTATATTATTTATTTACTGTAGAAATGCACTTTTATAAACAGAAAAAAGTTTTATTCCATTTCTATAATTATTTTCGCCGTAATAAATTCCTAACAATCGCTGAATTTATCGGCGCGCTAACCGGAATTATCCCTTAAATCGATTCTCATATCGACTGTAAGAACTTTTTAAAAATGTAATACTAATCGATGATTCTAATGTCATCGTCTGTACACGAAATCAATGTTCACGAACGGCCGAATATTAAGTAGTTCAGGTAAATTTCTTAAGCATCATGCTTGAGTATCGTATGCTTTGTAAATAATTCATTGAGCACGACGGCTGTGTTCCCATGTCTGATTGATACGGTTTACTGCTACTATTACTACATAGCCTCTATTTCCCATCTCTGCCCTGTCAATCATTCGCCGTTGCGGTCGGCCAACTTACTATACATACGTACAGACTGCGGCGAGGGAGCACGTTAACTCCCCAGTAGTATTATACCGAATGTGTCGGACCTAAGAGCTACGTGACCTACGTTCCATTATGATGTACCTCCGAGGCTCCCATGTAATGTATGTTGAATCTTTCTCGATATATCGCTGTTGCAGCCACCTTGTAACATATACATTAACTCATGGGTTTATTCCCGTGAATTCAGGATAGTCAGGGTGCTTTTGGTACTACACGTCACTTTTCTTCACACAAATAGTCTGAATGATGGAACATGATAAGTAAACCAGTGCGTGTCCCATGAGTAGAGATTTTTATTAATTTCCGAAAATGTCCCGTATGGTTACACCGACAATTAAAGTAGTGGAATGATCGAATTGGTTCGAAGCATTTCTTTTCGTCTAGCATGAAATCTACTCTATCAGTCAGCATTCTGCAATCCCGTCCCGATGATACGTATAAAATCCACATCTCTATGAGTACGGGAGGAGGTCGTGAAGGCACTGCTGACGTCCACATTAATAATGCAGCCCCCTGGTAACGAATTCCTGGACGGATCTATCCGATTCGAGTGTATCAGCCCAGACACAACGTCCGCGGCGCGTCTAATTTATTCGGCCGCGCGGGAAGGCCCATAGGTATGCATTGAATTCTGCGGATTCTTTGGGAAATTGCTGGCTGGTTCCGGCTGGGCTACCACGCGCCGTCAAGTTCCGGCGTCCGCATAGAAATGACCACTCGGCTCCGTCCGTTCCTTCGGCGAAATACGAAAAATTCTTATCGCAAATAATATTCATCACTCGGCGCGCGAGCAACGGCGTTGCCTGAAGGGGATGGCCGAGCGAAGGGATGGAATTTCGATGCCGCATTATCGAGCGCGAAAAGTCGAAGGTTATCGAACCTCCCGGCAAAAGGGAAAAGTTACCTTCCTCTCTTTCGCGCCACTCTGCTCTACCACTGCCCCTCCCCCGCCCCTCTCCCCGCGCTCCTCCTCTCGTCGTTTGCACGAGTTTCTCTTCCTTTTATTTGTCTTTTCCCCGTCTATTTCGCCTCTCTCCCCCTGGTAATGTCCGGTTAGTTTCCCTCCTACAGTTTCGCCTTCCACGATCCACGCCCTCCTCTCTGCTTTCCATTCTTGCGGGAATGGATATGTTTCCTTGGACCAATCTCTACCCGGTCGCCCTTTTATTCCGCCCACATCATGGGAAACGCGGACGACCGGTTATTACTATGCCTCCGCTGACCCGTACAAACAATGACGTCGTGGAAAATATTCTCCGACCCCCCTGCCCCGCTCCGCTGGCCCCGTAAACAGGATGAAAAATATCTGGGTCCGGGATGTGTTTTTTTCCTCCTTTCATAGCTGGACGTTCTTTCGTTAAGCTGATTGAACCGGCCAGGGAAATTTCAGATTGGACTTCCTCCTAGTTCGTTATACGGTCGAAAGGATCAATCGTAGCGACTGCTATCCGCTGGTTTTGGAAAGGATTCGCCCGGGAAAGTAATCAAAAGTTTGGGATTAACTGGGACATCGCCCCCGGATTTTTGGCCACGGAAACCTTCCTTGGTGGTAACACGTTATTGCGTGTATGGGCGTGGACGTTGACGAACGAGTCCGCGAGATGGTAATGAAATAATTGTATGTCTGACGTGACGAAGAACGGCTGCGCCCAGCCTCCTCATTGTCCTCGTAGAAATTTGTAATTAGTGATTATCTGAAGAACAGCACTACTTTGTTGATTCTTCTTTGCATTATGTCACATTTTCTCTGAATTGAAACAATCCTCACTCCCGATGAGAGAATCGTAAGGTGATGGAAATTCATTAATACCAAATTAGTATTTTCATCGCTGCTAAAGCATGAAAATCGACAAGCTACCTTTCAATCGAGCCACCCCAAACAAAGTAACCCAATGCATCGACAAACGAAACGATCGCCGCTAATCGGGATTAAAGTGGCGTAAATTTCACCGCCCCGCCTCGCGTTCATATCCAGTCGTAAATAACACCAATATTACGTACGTCGGTGGCGAGCAACCCCTCCACACCCCCTTGCCGTCAACGTTATTCCCGAACGAGCAGACCGTCGAAGAGAATCGGATACGTACGGATCGGGATAAAAGGGGATCCGTTTCGCGGGGTTTCATAACAGCAACCCCTTTTTCGCACGTGCTAAATCCTTCATATTTCCAATCAGTACCTGTCGCGATACGATTGCGCCGTGCGCGGCGGTCGTCGCGATTAATTAGCCACGCAGTGGCACCCCACGGAGACATTGCGAAATTTTTGCATAAATCTGGGCTCGCGTGGCGCGCGTACGCAAACGGCGGCGGGCCGCGAGGGAGAGGGGTATGAAAGTACTAACTGCTGATTCAAGCCGCATAGTCCGAACGGGACCGACCGGCCATGGGGTGGACACACCGTGAAACATTGTTTTAGGCCTATAAATAATCGTTATTGCCGCGTTAATCATGGATAGTCGAGAGGCTCCATTATTCGTAGTGCTTGAGGGGTGGCGCAAGGTATGTTATTGCCCCCTTGAACGAAGGGGTCGGCATAGCGCCAACCCTTACGGTTTCGATGCTCGGCTGGGGTATTGCTCGACGTCGGCGAGGATGCCGCGAATTGCTGAGAACGAGCCGATCGAATCCTGCCACGGCGTCGGATGCTACGGCCTAGTCTAGAATCCCCCTTTATTGATATCTGCATACCTGATGAGTTTTCCTGGGTCGCCTATCGCCGAGCGCCGCCCTGTTTCGTGGATTCCCATGGAAACCCGGTTCGCGCCGCGATTATTCCTGCCGGTTGTTAAGTGGGCGCGGGATCGTTTAGATCGCAGATATTCGGGGAACGAAGATGGATCGAAGAAGTTCCAGGTATTCCGAGGATCGGCACCTATCGGGCAACGCTATGCTGCGCAATGTATAAATGATAATCGGTTGCATCGGATCGATTGAAGACCTGACAGTTTTATATGAATTCTAAAAGGACAATAAGCTCTTTAGAGGAAGTGGAGGAATGTCGGAATAAGAGGAAAAGATTATGTAAACAGGGGTGTGCCGCCGTGTTCAGAGTAGAATAGAAATGTTCAGGATTTAAATATGCAAAACACAGAATGTTTTTGAAAAATCCTCACGCACCAAAGTGCTGTTAATAGTTCAATCAAATTGGAGTGGCCAGATGTATCTATCTTCGTGTCGACCTTTTATTTTATTTTCTGGCGCGCGGAATGATTAAAATCGATGTAGAACGTATTTACATTAATATTTTATCCGCGTGGCGTTCTATTTGACGAACAATCGGAGAAATTTGCAGAACGTGAATATTACTGTTAAACGTATGGAGAATCCATAATTATTTCCGTCGTAAAATTATTTTAATTACATTGTGTTGCGCTGAAAGTGATTGATTATTTATTAATAGCAGTTTAACATTCATTACGAGCGCCCTGAGCCGTGCCGTTTATAGCAATTTAATAAATGGCACGTTTTGAAAATCAATCACGAATTTCGTTTCATCAAATGGTAGATTTTTATAATGAGTTTTTGCGTTGTAGGTACAATAAATATTATCACCGCGCAGCAACTTCGGCAATTACGATTTACTTTGCCGGGATTTGTGCTCGCTGATAATTTCGGCACAGCCAATCAATTATTTAAATCACAGGAACTGTTCGGGAATCGATATTCTTATTGAATCACGAAGAACGTCACATATACCACCTCGTAGTTCCTTGAGGCGCTTCATCTCGAACGCGAATGTAACTAACGAATTTTCACGGTCCAAATTCTCATCAAGATTCTACGTTATCGTGGGCGTGCCAGCCTCTAATTAAAGACGACACGTATGTGCGTTTAATCAATGCGACTAATTCCAATTAACCAAACACTGTCGCGTTCGGAATTCGAGTGCCTCTGTCGTAGGCGTTCGCCAATTTATGGGGCGAAAAAAGGAGCCAGTGAACTCGTCCTGCGGGTCTCCAACAATGGATCCTCTCTGCGTCGCGGTGCAATCAATGTAGAGTGTAATCTTTGTCCAGGCTAATATTTTTCTTGGAGCCCCCAGCAGCTTTCGTGGCTGTCACGTCATTCCACAGAAGCTTCATAAAAGGAGCGACAGGCAAACAGACAGGCATTCGAAATTCGATACGGGCCATCGCGCGACGCTGATCGACGTTCTAATAAATCAAAGGCCAGTGTCACGAGCAGCCGGAGGAGCAGACAGGGGGAGATTAACTTATCGAGCCCGGGACCGAAGCCCAATCTGGGATGACTTTCGACCGACCCGAACTTAACTGAGCGCGCAATTTTGCGTGAGCACGCGTAACAAACAGCCGTCCCGAAAGCCCTTTGTTTCAGACGTGAAACGGGATATGCGTGTGACGTGCAATCTTGGAGCCAGGAAATTTGAGGAAAGGCAAATGGACCGAACGTCTAGGAATTCAATCCTTTAAAATCGGGTACGTATGTCTCTCGAACTGAAGAAAAATCTGTATAAAATATGATTTGTCAACAACAGTGATCCCTTTAGTGTTTAAATTAAATGTACTTTTCAATTTTACGTACAAGTTTCACGATAGAATCGCATTTATCACGCGGTTGCTAATGATACTTCTTATGCCCGACCAATAACGGGTTGTACTACTAATTTCGCTTACCTGAGGATACCCTTTGGCTCATTTATATAAATAATTTCAGGGAATGATATTGATAATGCTAATCACAGTAGTAATAACGAAACTTGACATTTAAGAGACAAATTTATGAATAATAATTAGTGGAAATTTAGTATTTCTGAAGTGAAACGTCGACGAGAGAATTTTAGTTATTTCCGAGCTCGTAGGAGTCTGCCTGACTGAAAAATCTCAGCAAGACCTGTAAGCACGTCCCCTGTATTCTAGTCGATAGGAACCGTTGGCATTTTGGTAGTCAGAGCACGCATCAGTTTCGTTGTTTTAGGACTGCAGTCCATCGCAAGGGACGGGTCCTTCGTGCGGATACCGGCGTTAATTGTGGAAAAGCGAAGCGACGTCAGGTTTACCGGGTCGGTTGGTTCGTGATCGTCGGTGAAGCAGGTACGATCGAGCCCTCGGCCCCAGGATCCACGATGGAAGGAGGAAACACATCCACTCCGATCTCCAGGTTATTAGATTAGTTCGGTCCTGCCGTCCGTACGGAATATCGTTAACTGTTCGTAATCTCATTCCGCTACCTAAACCGTGATGTGACGTCGGCTCACCGAGAAATCCGCATGGCTTCTTTGCAAACTGGAATTAACCCGCGCCTTTGGGCTTCCGTCCGGAGGCTTTGATGAATTTTGATTGTAGATTGTGATCCAGGCCAGAAGTGCGTTGAGTCCATTAGAACGATCCCTTGAAATTGGAAGCTGTGCAAAGAGGGAAGCATCTTGTTACGTCCATGACTTTCACCTATCGCTACAGGGTGTCCAGTACACTGTGGCACAGTAAGCGAAAAGGTGATTTTTCTGGAGAATAATTTAGAATAAATATTTTACTCGTTTGGGTAGTTAACATCCGACATTAAATGACTCTCGAATCGCGATTTAAGTGTGAAAGCAAGAGCCACCGTTACTTGTACGTTTTTAACTTGCTCCTCTTTGCTACGGTCACGATCGATTTTGCTCTCAAATATGTGCATATCGGAAAGTCTCGACAAATATGTATGCACGAAGGGCGCCAACGCCACTCAACTTCGTTGGAGCACTGCTCATTCGAGGGGTTCGCGGTATCGACGGCATCGAAAGTGGAAGATCGACTGTTCGAAGACGAACTTCCAACAATCTATCACGTCTCAAATAAAAAGACAAAATTCGCTGTATCACTTCGGTGTAGCAAGTACCAAGAATCGAATCGTGCCTTAAATAAATTACACCCTCTGGCGACAATAACATTCAAAAACTTTAAACGTTAATTCACCATCATGATACGTAGAACACTCCCCTATTATTCCCCTATTCAGGGCCCAAGCAACGCAATTTCGTTGATAACGATAAACTCAGCGTAACTTCAAGTAAATCCTGCAATCTCTTTGTGCCAACCGAGTCCACAGCCTCCCTTCTCGATCACCCGCCATTTCTCTCGAAACGAGTTAACACGCGTGGGCTCTCGATACCACTGACGAGGCCCTCTAGCTCCAGGAAAAGGTAAATCCTCGTTCTATCGCTGATCGATACGCCAATAATTACGCTAATCTGGAAACGGTAACAACATGATCCAAGCTGCAGAAGCTGGCGCCAGGTATTCTAGGTGGTGGAGAGACGATCCCATCATCATCATCATCATCATCAACACCGGCTGCACGATCGATTCTACATGGCGGATAATATTCGTACATATGTATGTAGCGATGTATTATTACGCGTTATTAGTCGCGCGAGGCTGGCGCATGCGGCTCGCATGACAGCATCGATTTCCCTCTATTATTGTCACCACGAATCCTGGTATATCAGGCATACGAGGCGTCCCTATAAATACCTATGGCTGCAGGGAGACCCGTGATCCTGTTTCCAGACCGGACGCGCCGATAAATGCATTCTCCGTGGCGTGGTATTTGCCGTTAAACGCGTGTGTACGCGCTGAAAATGACCGCTGGCTACGATCGAGAACGCGTTTCCTCCACGAGGATGTAATGTCATTTCTTCGTCCGTGGGGCATGAAAGCACGCATTCGTACAGTTATTCGCGGCTCGCCCTGCCGCGGGGGGGGGGGGGGTGCACACCGCGCGCTAACAGGGGAAGAATCCAAGCACGAAGGTGGAGTCCTGTTTTCGACGAAGGGAATCTTTGATGGAATGATGTTTTCTAGTTTTCTTGTTTCCCACTTCTGTGATAATGAATCAAAATTCCTCGTCTTTCTGGTGGTCAATTGGGATTCTCTTTTTAGCAGTCATTTGAATATTTCTATTGCTTTGTTGGCTAGTCGATTCATAATTTATATTCACACGAACAAAACGAGTGAAATTGAAAGTGAAGTTCTCGAGGAAATCGGAGATTGAGTTCCTCGTGTCCTCCCCCGAGGCGTATTCGTCCGTAGGGGAAATTTTTCACCCCCAAAATTGTTACCGCCCATAGTGATGGTCAAAGTTGCCACTCACACACGGGATAGCGATAGAGCAAGCAATTATCACGGACACGTCGAGTAATTGTACATTCTTCCGTCGTGCGGTGTAATGCAACTAACAGAGTAACGATCGAGTGAATATTCTATTACACGAGCAATTTCCCTAAAATTATTCCGGGGCGGTGCGTAGGTAATAGAGGCGCGGGTGTGGCAAAGATGATTGCCTTTTAACCGGAAAATTCAATTATCCTGCACAAGTGACCCAATTTATCCGCGGCGTCTAAACTTCATAGTTGAGCGGCCGGTTCGGGACGGATTTCCGAAGGCGAGTAAACAGCTCCACGAAAGAATTCGCCGGGGATAAACAGGGCCGTTCGATCGGCCGACTTTTTTAGGATTAAATTTTGCATGCCGCCTTTGTCGCTTATCGGCGGGTAATATAAACGATAGCCGTCGAATAAAGTTTCCACGTGAACGCGATATTCCAGGCACATAGACGTAAAAATTCGCAACTGAAACTTCATGGACTTCCCTGGCAACTTTATTCCGATTATGGAAATGTCTTATTATAGAACTTCCTGGAATATTTCCAGGAATGCACGTCGACGGAACTTTAACGAGCTGGTACTGGGTCAAGTGTTGCTGTAATCGGGCAATCTTGGCTCGTAAAGCTACTGCCAATTCGCGTTTCCTTAGATTATGCAACATCGCGAACCGCTCGTGATGATATTACTCCGCGGATAGGCGGGTAAATAAAGTTTGTTGAAATACGAGCATCTTGACGAAAGATAATCCTTTCTTTCATCAGCTCCTACATTAACCAATACTTAAAGTACTTGCTGCGTAAGTTCTAACAATTAATAACATTACTACCAAACAAGATCCTCAATTACCCAGATACCACACCAATTAACTACAATGTTCCTTTCGGCGGTTAACGATTCATCGAGAAATTGAATCCCTAGGTGTTTTCAGCGGCACTGTTTCAACAGAGCCCTTAAACAAATTCGATAATAATCGCGGGGCAAACATTTAGCATCACGTGCTACGCGAATCCTCGTGGCTTCGCTGACGCCAATTACCCTCGAAAGTTCCCCCCGCTGCCAACGGACCGATATTATCGTGAATATTGTTGCAGGCAATTTTTTCGCCGCGGCTGCCCGATGGAAAAAGAAACGGTCTTCCAGGTACACAATTATTTCTTCCTCCGTAGGGCCGCATAGGCGCGGGTGAATAACCGACAGGGAAAGTTTCAAACAATCGCGTGCAGCCCAGGAACAATTCAGAACGCGCGTCGCGTTCACCACGTTTCATTCGATTTCCAATTGTACAACTTTATAATTCAAGCCGAGCTTCATGGCGGCCTTAAATCTCTTAACGTCTCGATCGCACCGATAAAGTGATTTATCGGCGAGCATAGGACCACTCGTCACTCCCAATAACAATTCATTGCACGTATAAATAATGTCCACGAAAGAAATATCTGTATAAAAAGGAAAAAAAAAACACAACGTCTCTTCATTCATTAAACGTTCCAGTTCGATCGTTTTCGTATAAAATTTTATCATGAAAAACTCATTGACGCGCGTTACGAGCACGTGCGAACGTTTCCAGCCCCCCTCGCCCTCCCTTCAACGAGATGTTTTATAGTCGCCATTGTATTATCATTTTCGAAATGGAAAATAAAAATTTCGCGATTTATTCGCGCGGTCGCAGTAATTTTGCCGCGAACGAAACTAAAAAACCAAAAGTGCTGCGGCTAAAGGTTGATTTACGACGGGGGCTGGTGCTATCAGCGACTCCGCCGTTTCCGAATATACAAATCGGTTTAATGGCACGGAAAATTTTTGACCGCGCCGGCACGCTCGCAATGCGCATTAATAAAGTGACGGAAGGGTGCGAGTAAAGGATTCCTGAGGGGGAGTGGGCCCAAACATTTCGCTCCACCTTCGTCCCGGACCCTCTGAAAATTGAGCTTTTGTTTAATTGCGCCGACGGTCACACTTCGCTGGCTGGTTGACGGTAATGCGCCCCGCGAGCGCGATCCACAAAAGAGGAAATTTAATTTAGTGCCGGTCGCGGGACGGCACGGTCGTTCGTTAGCTACTTCTCGCCCGGAAGGAATATCTTTTTTTCGCCCGATTTTTCGGCTCGCGTTGTTTGAAACGTTGATACCGCGGACAATGCAAGTTACACTAACAATGGAACTTGATCTTTTTCAATTTGCAGGTACTTCGTTTCTGACGGACACTCGCAGCTTAACAGGGAGTTTAGTGTAAAACTGTAGAATGACAAGCACCGAACGGTTTGTCGATACTCCCGTGCACGGTGCGACGATTTCAGCATTGCGGGCGCTGACAATTCAGACGGATAAATCAAATTTCGTAGATGAAGGGAACACAATGGACACTTTAGGTGTCACAAACATCCAGCAAGTCAGTCTTCGTCAAAAGCTATTGAAGGGATGTAAAATCTGTTCTTCGACAAGAGAATAGAGTCAATGTTGATACATGTTTTGCTGTATCTTCCGATTCGACGATTTTACACACTGGATCCTTTTCAAGGTTTATTTCTAAATGAAGACGTTGCCCGCTTTTTGACGGAGTAATAACTACGGCTAGTTCGATGGCATAATCAGCGTACATGGAAGGGATTGGAAGGACTAGGTAGGAAAGGAACGGTTGTTCGCTAGGAACGAAGGTTCACTCTCGAATCGTATATCCTCGCGAGTAGGTATATTTCGGAATTTTTAATCTCGCGAAATTTTATGCCGACGAAAGGAACGTCGACGGCCTCCGTTGTGCCAGGTGTATTTAGACGCGAAACATGCGTAGCGCTGCGCCGAAGGCCATTGTACGTTTATTAAACGCGTACACCGAGCAAGCACCCGCCCCCCGCAATATACGATTCGTTCTTACATCGTGCAACCGTGATTCCCACGAAATATAAAAATCCCTTGTAAACTCATCCTGGCGCACGTCGACCAGGAGTTCGCGACTCGGTTGTACGTTGCAGCATGATTAAAAGTGCTGACTCGTGTTGAATTCGAAAATGAAATCGACTCGAGTCTCGCGCTGCTTCTAAATAATCCTGCCACCCAAGAAATATAATTAAAATCGTAGTATTAAAAAAGCACATTTTCAGAACCGCAAATGCTAGGAACAGAATAATGAAGCTTTTCGAAAAAATTGATTGGAAGCACGACAGAGGCTCTTTCTCGTTGGCTGCTCGCAATTTTCACCTTGCAGACATTGGAAATACCTTTGAACGGGACTGGGAGCGAGCGAAAAATTTACAATGTAATCCCGTGGAACGTCGGTGAACGGAAATTCGGAATCTCGTGGGAGAACGCGCTGTCGTGCCGCGCCTGTATAGTCACCGGGACGGTTATCCAAGGCGAAAGAGTGACAGTTCGATTTTTTCGCCGGGAGAGGGTTTCTGCAGGGTGGACGGGGCTACCGATGATTGATTCCAACCAATGACGTCACCGGTGTTTTACTGAAAAGGGGACGGTGAAAATAGTCGCTAACAGGCCCTCGCAATGGTCTCGTCGGCCCGCTCGCGGGGTTTGCTGTTAACGTTAAGTGCATCCGCTATAGGTAGGTACAGGTGTCAGAACATCGTAGGTAATAGCGTGTCTCGTTCCATTGCCGCTACACACATTTCCTACGTCAATGCAATCGGATTGCGCTGGTATTCGTGGTCGATTCACGTGCCGAGTGATCGACGTTAAAAGAGATACGGCTGTTGAAAAGAGGAAGTTTGGAACAATTAAAAGCTCCATGCAGGACTCCTAATAGCATTAACTGTTTGACATAGATTTCTAAACGATAGATATTGGCAAGTTGGAAAGAACAGATTAAAGCTCCGCGCCGGTAGAGATTGCAGTAAAGAAGCTGCGTTAATCCTATTCGTGAATCCTTGGAAGGCGATGAGTCAAGGGTACTTTAAGTGGTCAATAAATTTCAAGGGATTCTGCAATTAGGATTCCGTGAATCTCGACATCGCCGTGATAGTTTTAAGGTCGACAATTCAATCTTAATGGCGGCGGGCATGGTATAATATTGCCCGAGCTACCAGAGACTTGTCGGAAGAAATATTCGTCGCGATCTCTGCCTGAAAAATGGCTGTAATCCGCTGGTGATACATCGCCCGACCGCGTTAAATGGGTCAGCTTCTCCGGCGGAGCAGACGGAGGACGTGGAATAAAGGTGGAAATTCCCCGTTACGTCGGCTGGCACGTTAAAAGCAGTCGCAAAATAGTCACTACCGACGAATAACCGAAGAACTGTCCACCTGTTCGATATTGGAATTCCTGTTTTTATTACGATCATTCAAAGGTATGACAGCTTCCTGGCGAACTCTCGTACGTACTCGACTGCCCTCTCACATTTCTCACCGTCCTCTCCCCGATTTTTAAATACCGTTCCACGCTTAACCACCGAGAACCGACGAAGTCATAATTCCTTAACGAAAGAAGCTCTGTGGAGCGACGAGCGCTAACACATTGCATCGATTAATAAAGTGGCTGGCGAGGGAAGTTCATTCCGTTGCTCACAGCATCCTCGCAGTCATAAATTCAACTTGGACGCTTAATTCTTAGATACAAGTCCACGTCAAGCTAATAGTTGCGCTCACATTTTATGGATACTGTCAGAGATCAGTTTCATTCGATTAAGACGCTGCTGATGGTAGCCCAGCCTCAGTAACAAAAATTTTCGAGCTCCCCACGTGCTTAAACACTGCGAAGTATCGATGGAAGTTTTACGGTCGTGATCGTCGAATCTCCAAGCAAACAAGACTTTCAGGAACAAAGGAAATCTGCACGCTCTAGAAGCTTACCGTGGATTGCGCTTTACAGCGGCTACAAATTGCAATATTCAAGGCAGGCTGACATGCTGCCTGGTCGATTAACGGTGCAATCGAGCCGCAACGAAAAGCCTCTATTATTGGATTTCGTTTAACCGTACGAATATCCCCGTAAATATTTATCGATACCCGCGGAAGTCAGCCGATTTCGTCTAATCGTGCCGCTGTGAACGATTTTCGGGTGCTGAAACATTCCCGTTCCTGTTCCCTCAAACTCAATCGTATCCACCAGTGGGAACTTCGCTCCAGGAAGTGGAAAACTTGTCGTCGAATCGATTTAACACCGTGGACGATGATCGGCTCCCCGCAGCGAAATGTAAAGCCCCCGAAACCGGCCATTGCTTCTACTACCGTGTCAACTACTTCGCGCAAGCTTCCCGCGTTATCGATAAATGCATTCATGCAGTGAAAGTATGATTTCTGTTTACTTTGGTCAGGAAATTTGACGTCGCATTTGTTAATGGATTTCCAGAATTATTTGCTCAAACATTTACTAACACTTTATCGTTTGAACGTTTCGTAGCAATTGAAATCAGACTGTGGTCGAGTTCTCTCATGTTCCTGAATTATTCGTCAATGATTGTATAAATGGAAATGAGATCTTTTGGTTATACATTTTACCAATGACGTATAGAAAATAAGATCGAGTCTTTGGACTTATAAGCGATTGTACGAAGTTAAAACTAGAAATTCAAATGCGAAATAATATTCCAACGAATTCTAAAGTGGGCAGAAGCAGTTTTAAGATAGAATGAAGCGAGGCAAAAGTCCAGAGGAATGGCAGCTTTAAACCTGATGCGTCATTTGATATCTCTGGATTGGGTAACAGGTCGGAGGACTGGGATAAGTAGGGCAGAGAAATTTACATATTACGCATTTCATATGACTTCTGGTTTATGCACAATATCACGTAGCTAACACATTGCTATTCATCAGACTAACACGTAACTGTTCGCTGAGCCGAACGATCTACCCACAAATTAGCTCGGAGTATTAAAGTAGCAATGCATTGCAAAGTATCGAATACGTCTCCTGCTTAGGCAGTAAAGTCCAGCAGCTGCTTGATACCTCCAGCACGTAAAGGTCTCGTAGCGTATGCATGGACTCGTCGAGGAGAAAATGGCCGTCAACGGCCGCGTGCTTCCGCCTGCTCGCACGCGACAACTTTCGATTATCCAGCTAATAAATCGTGAACGCGCGGTCGCGTCGGGGCCACGTCGGCTACGCGCTAAATTTATGAAAACCAAACTATAACATTCTTATATTAAGGTCCCGTATCGGTTTACGGCCTCGTAAACTCGGCATACATCGCGCGCCGGCTGCATTATAATATCGCGGCGAAGGTTCGTTGGTCCCGAGCCTGACGTGACGTTATCTTCAATAAAACCGGGAACCACAGGGATGAACCGTTGACCCGAGTATTATTAGCCTAAAATATTAGGTTATAATTTTTGCAGATCGAGAGAACAAGACACCGATAATGTGAATACTCTGTTTCCTGAGATGGTGTCACTGAGAATTTCAGCTGGTAGTGGACTGGATTATTTCTGGTGCAAAGTGGCAATGAGTTAGCAGATGTCGAACACCTGTCACTGAGGAATGAAAGGATGCTATGAAATCTTGTACTTCCTGCTTTGTCCTCGCATTACAGACATTTTTAGTTAATACAGGTCATATGTAATCAAGTTAATACAGGGGAAACTGACATACGAACTCTTCTCTTTCGTTTTTCGATTTAGGTTGATCTCCAAAAGTTCAATTAAACTCTGGACACTCGAGGAGCGCCCGTACCAAGAAGTACGGTTACTGGTGAACGCGTTATCTGATAATTATAAATGCATCTAATTAAAACACGATAGTAATTAAACAGACGAGCGTAGAGTTACGAATGCTCGTGCATTAACGTCGAGTGGAACTATACAGCAACTTTTATGGTTTTAAATCAACTAACGATACGTTGTCGAGCGCAATTAAATTTATCAGATGAGAGATGAATTATGTCGCTGGGAACTGGTTTAAAATTCGTCCGACATTAATGCATAAAATATATCCTCGTAACACGTTACCAGTGAATCGGTGTTCGTTAATTTCATTAGATCGCGCTGTTATTAATTTCAATTGCTCTTGGAAAACCTAATCATTTACATTAGCGCTTGAAATGTTGATATTCCCAGAATTCACTTGCTCGAATCTGGCTACCATCCATTATATCTACAATATTAAAGTACTCATAATAGTTATTCCTCTGCAATAAAGTCAGTAGTTTCTGGAAGCTATGTTTATGATGGAAACACTTCAATTGCTGGTATCTTTAAGGAGCCTTTGAAAATGAATATCGATTGATCAATTGAACTAAATTAAAATTCAAGCTTAATGAAAAGCTACAAATTATTAATTAGCAAAGCATTCAGAATTTTATGAATTACATGGACTTTTAGCCCTCCCTCCTTTCACCACCATCAATCATTCTAATCGATCTGCAAACTTCAAGAACTGAATTCATATAAGCTGTGATCCTCGATTCTATGAGAATCGTAATCGTATCGCGAATGATAACAATGCACGATACAAACGCGCCGCCCATTGTCAGAAAGTTCCCAGTGTCCTCTCGTCGCTGTGTCATAAATCATGTTTATTACTGGGATTCCTAACAACCTCTATTGCACAAACTCATAAAATTCACCAAAGTCACAACTATTTCCGTTTCGTAGCCGCAACAGTGACGTTACAGCCGCGGGGGCGGACAAGTGGAACGCCCGGACCAATTATAATTAGACGTGCGTGCCGTGTAAAAGTTCGCCGGCGGCAAAACCATGTAGAGGGATTATTGGCCGTGCAGTTAAATATTCTCATACGACGGAGAACGGACAGATAAGTTTGTTAAGCGGATTTCAGTCGTGCCGTACGGCTCGAAACCGTTGACTTATGCCAGTGGCAACTGTTTACTAGGTAAACTGGACACAGTTTGCTCTTTTCGCGAGCCAATCCGGATTCCTGTTCACCCTGTCACGCGCTCGCCGATAAGTTTAAGCCGTGTACACTCACTTATGATAGCAAATATCTCTTCCTAACACGATTGTTTCAAAGCGCTAAGCTTATTCGAAAGTTTCATTCTCATCGAGGCGAGCATATGTACTTCTTTCATAAGCAGAAATTTATATCAACGGTACCGAGCGGCTGGAATTGATAGCGCTAATAACACTAAACTTATTCTTTCAAATCGAACGTCATCGACAGCGAGGGAGCGCAATATAAATTGATGCGTCATCGGGGGTGAACTTGAAAAGCTAGGAACAGGAACAAGCAACCCCAAGAGTAACCGGCACGAAGTGTTACAAATGCCCCCGTAAGGAGCATGATCATTTATTCCGTACGAAACAATAAAAGGCCGGTGGAATTAATACTGGAGGTCGAGCCGGTGAACGGGAGAAGAATTTGGGAAAGGGCAGGCGGTGCCGCAACGATCCGGCCTAATTAAAGCATTCGCCCGACCCTATGGATTATTTAAATCAATGTCACGCGGCCTCTCCGGAGACTCGTTGAAAATACGGGCCAATTACCATTAAGAGGTCGAGAGCCACCGGCTGAAGGGGAAAAGACGTATTCCCATGCGAAGGCAAACGAGTCTAAAATTGCTTGACGCTCCGGTCCATCCCTTTCGGCAATAAACTCGGGAGTCTTGTAATAAGCCCACCCTTTCAGATGCCGAGACCCGCCGAATTTCGGGGTCTTCGTCTTTACCTGCACTGCCCCAAACGTAGAAATTCCGGATATTTCAACGACATCTCTGTAATTAGTAGAGGGAACGATGTTGAAAATTCCGCTGGCAGATGGGGGACTGTATTTATAATTCCCGATGAGATGTAAAAGGAACGGATTATGTCACAATTCTGACACTGTCGAAATTCAAACGAACAGCTACAAAAAAACGCTCGCGCTCGAAAACTTCTGTCTATTAAATATTAAAAGCGTGTGGTATATAGTAATCGTGATTAATTTAGGGATTTTGCAACCTCGCCCGGTGTAGGACGACACCATTTAATTTCGCGCAAATGCGTTTACCATAGAGGAACGTGTGCACAACTAGCAGGGTAAAATGCCTGTGCACGCGAAGCCACGGAGCGTACGTGCATTGCGTATGACGCACGGCGCTAATGGCCCTTTATGTAAGTCCCTCTTACCCTGCAATATCTGGTGGAATTAGTTGTCGCCCAGGTTTCAGGGTTAAAGGGATTCCTAGACAACTGGTTAAAAGGATTATCCCCGCTTACGTTACTTGGGTCGACTAATGCTCTACACATTATTAAATCATTCCTCGAGCTGTTGCTGGAAGCTGCTATCCGCCTCCCCCTGCAACCCTCCTGTAAGACGTTATCTCCCTGCCTGGTTGCCCTGCTGGATATCCCCGCTGATGTGACTCGCGGAACGGCGAGGACGAAAACGCGAGAGAAATCTTCGAGAGACTCCTCCCTCCACGAGAACATCTCGAGCCCTTTAAGTTCATCAATATTTAATGCGCGACTCGGGGAAGCCGCGAAAGGGGTAAGGTCAAAAGCAATTTAAATGCCGAAAGGTAACTTCTCTGGGGATCAACTTAATTTCCTTGCGAGGGAGGCCCGCCATTAGCGTCAATAAATTTTTATAGACGTCCGCATCGAAAATTATATAACGACGTAATTTATATTAATGGATGGCCTTTGATTACTTACTTCGCCATCGCGGGGTCTTTTATCGTGGGTCAGATTCGAAATCTACTCTGATGTGGTAAAAATTTTTGTCAATGTGTTGTTGGTTTTCGGGGGACACAATAGTAACGATACGTAGATCTATTAACTTTCATCATTCTAGCTTCATTAAACTTATAACATCAAAGATTCTTTTAATTAGTCCCATTCGATTTAAATACTTCAATTATCGAGCACTTTTTAGTTCTATTAAAGATTCTTCTCAGATATAGAAATACTATTTATATCTCCATTCATAAAAGTCTGTAACCCTTCCGTTTATACGCCCCGTGTAATCGAAACGAATGGATCAATAAAACGCTTCTTTGCGATCACAAAATAAATTGCCATCGATAGGGAAATCGGCGAGAACGGACCACAGCCGCCCCAATGGAAACTCTGGCTACCGTCTGGCGAGGAAATATATTTTTACCGGGCTTAATACGAATATAATTCGGTTTTATGGTGACATTTAGCTGTGGCGGTGCGCGTTCAAGGGAGAGCGGCCTGCCGCGTGTGCGGTTAATTGTTAGACGCGTGTGTTGGAGTCCAATTAAACCATTATGCGGGGCGCAAAGGGCGAGACCCGCGCGGGGCACAAGAGAAATATAAAATCTCAGAGGCGTGCAATAATTCAGTGGCGTTCTCGCGTCAGGCTTTGCACGCCTCGGCGTTTTAACCGGTTTTTCATAGTTGCCCGCGTTTCGCTTGTTACAGGTACCAGGATTTCGCATTTGTCGCGAGCCTTATACAGGCAGGCTGGTTAAGCAACGTGCATGCACCTCCATCATCCACTTCTTTATTCTTTATCTTCGCGCACAGCTCGCGGAAAAATGGGATTCGCAAAGCGATCGAATGCGATTGGCCGCGAGATCGCGCGACACCTTTGTCAAAACTCGAGTGGAAAGTAAAAGCATGAGCTTTCGGGGAGGGTGACGTTTAAGAGCGGCGTCGATTATTAACAACACGCGTCGCAGATCGATCTAGCCCGTTTCATCGCGCGCGTATATCTGCCGCCATTGGTCCGGCTGGATAACGCTTTATCGCTTTCGACCCGCCGAAATTGTTCCTTTGTACGCCCCTCGAGCATTAATTCATCGAAAATGTTATCACTCGTCGCGCGTAATTGTGTTAGGGAACATTTTCACTTTGACTTTTACTACGGCGAAGGGGCGGCACGATCGAGCTCACGGAATTTAAAAACTGTTGCCTCGCCTCTGCTATGCAAACGACAAGAGACTATAATCTAGGTAGAAGCAGAATTACTGCATAAAAACGGGACACTGATGCGAACAGTCTACCTACGTATTTAAAATAACACGAGACCATGTCAATAAAATTAGGATCCTTTACGATGTTCACATCTGTCAAACTGCACAGAGTCGAGTATGTAATCGAAACTCAAGTTCTCGTATCGATTAAAATTGAGAATGTGGGATCGAGGGAGATGAAATTTGATAGGGTTGAAGGTGCTATCGAGTCTCGGCTCGCAAAATTCGATGCTGGGAATACGACGCCGCGTTCCATCACCGTAAAACCAAAGGCGAGGCCCCGACAAAGTAGAACGTCGAAATAGAAGTCGCAGCGCGAGACAACGTAAGAGTCACGGGCATGAAAACACGTTGCCCGTGCGGTTTCCTGAGGGATGAGGCGGAGGAAGTAAGGTTGCAATAGCTGGCGCGGGGCGCGCCAGTCGTCTGGGAATAAGTTATGAACTCTATGCATTTTAAATGACTAAATCTCTGGACCGAACGTGCTCTCTGCTGGATTTTTCCACGAGAAATGCATTATTGGCTTGACAATCTCTCACCGGTCTCGCGGCGCGTGCAGTACGTGTACCGTTATCGCGCATCATAGTCCCTCGTTTTTGTCCCACGAAAGTGACGCTACGAGCCTTTCTTTCGGATCGTCTTTATTCCCTTGCCTCCCTCCATCGCCGTACCTACAGAATTAGTTTCCCTTCCGGCGTCGTACTCGGCGGAACTTCCCGCGCAAGAAACTTCGGGACCATTCTTCGACAGACATTTAAGAATAATGGAAGCACCGGCGACACGTGTACAACGCATTCGAAAACACGGTAGAACGATGGGGACAAGAAACGCATCTCATACGTTCGAAGTTTCGAAGTCGCATAACATCCGTTCCAATTGAGGAATCAGAACTTCCCTGCCACGATACGTTTTCACGTCATATTCGAACAGCGGAATTACTTTCTGAACAACGGTATGGAAAGCTAAATACAAAATTTGAGGTTTTTAAATGTGTCACTAAAAGCTCTTTGAACTCTTCGCTTGACAGTTGTAAATGTGTTGGTTTAATAATTGTTGGTTAGGCTTTGTGACATGTTTGTACTACTTATCTGGCAATCTATTGACTTGTACTACTTCGTTGTATGAATAAGTATTTCTTAGAGAAACTATTACGTGGCAGGCATTGTGCGATTGACCACGTGGATGATGTATACCTCATCATTTATTTGTTCACGCTGCATACTATAGCTACTGTCAATTTATATTGCTTTACTGACCCTATTCTAGTTGGAACTACTGGTTCTTTTATATATTAACTCGAGTACCGCTGAATGATTCCACCGCGAAATTTAATTCACTGACTATAATCATTTGCTGCGACGACTGTCTGCGCTCTTTAAACGTGAAGGTGAGAAGTAAAAATACCGAAACATGGTTGCGTTCAGGTGTATACATGCCTCGGGATCAAAGAAGCCAGAGAGAGACCTGAATTCGATGAAGTCCTCGCGAGATTTCGCTTTGTGCCGAAGGGTGGTCTAACGAACAGGCGATGATGGTGGAAGGGAAGGACGAGAGGCTAAAAGTTCCAGTCAGGGAAAGGGGGAAAAAGGACAAGCGGAAGAAAAGGGAGGCGAAGTTGGTCGGTGCACGAACCGAGCGATTTCAACCAGCGGCGGTTCCCTTCGCCAGTTTAAGTCGAATCAATTGGAAAAGTTCGATTTCCCCTCGTTTAGAACCGCCGCGTTCCACGGGACCGCCGCAGCTTTCCCTTTGGTTTAAAGTAGCGATAGATCAGAGAACGTTTCCGCGTGGAGGGCTGCGAAAGCCCGAAACTTCGTCTCTCCGCCGCGGTATCCGGTTCCCGTCCGCTTCCTGCTGGTCTGCTTTCTTTCGCCTGGTATCGCGGCCGCTCGAGAAATTTCCACCAACTCGGACGATTAACCCTTCGTGCACGCTGGCTTGCTGGTTTCCATCGGAGAAAAACTCTGCTTTCCCTTCCCGTCGACAATCTATTTAGCCGGGAACGATGAGCGACGCCCATCGATTTCTTACTACTAATACAGTTAAGTTGCGAGAGTGATTTTACAAAAATCGTCATTGCGAAATAACTTGTGGTTACTTAGAGGTTTCATTTCATGGCACTAGTCGTTCATCGTACAGTACTGTGCCTCATAGGAGCGGGAATGTGTAAGGGAATGTAAAGTGGAATAAAATTTGCGATAACGTAGACAGTATCGTGGCAATTTTTATTTTGAAACTGGCACGATGTGTCGTAAATATACCTGTATGTTACAGTGCTCTTCAGTAATAAAGATTAAAGCAGATTTTCTGCCAGGAGCCATGTTTGGCCGTTATTTTCTGTGTCATTTAATACACGGCTATCGCGTAGGTGTTTTAAACGGGAATCGCACGTCATGCGCCTTTCACCTAGAAATTTAATAATGTCCATCAACGGTGCGAGCAAGCGAGGGGTCATTGTTTTGCTTCGAGCACGGGTAAGCCGAAGTTCGTTTATTCCCTAAACGCGAAATCGGCTTAAAATCGTTTTATTGATCCCTGGGCCTCAGCGCATACGCGGCACTGCGTTGTAACGAGTTACGGGTTTGCCTTTAATTCTCAATGCAATTATCTTCCAATATCCCATATACATATATATCCTCGAATATAATCGAAGCCGTAATGTGGGGCAAGCCATGGATAGGTCTACTTGAAAATAGCTCCTTGCACTTATTTCAAGGCAAACAGGCAATTTCTCCGATGAAAACGTTCCTGACACCCAGCAAAGGCGTGCAGCTTCTCAGCTAAAGTGCCTCGGACCAGAAATCGCAAGTGTCTCATGACGATACCATAAACCCCGCCATCGACTGGCAGCCGACGCTCCCCCCGAAACTCTTCGGAAGGCCATCGCAGCGATTTCTGCGATAGACCCGCCTGACTCCTCTCTATCTCCACTGTCGCGGCGAGTGATTTGTGCCCTCGGAGCCGTCGTCTGACAAAACAAGTCGTTACACCACTAGCAGGGACGGCTGACCCATGCTGGTCGCTATCTACTGTCAGTGCCGGGACTCGTAAACGGGCGACGTTTATCTCGCCGCTCGCTGCTAGCAGTCGTCAAAAAGTTCAACTCGTTTTCCCCGTTATCCCCCAGCTCTCCTCCGTTCGTCGTCGTTAAGCCACCCCCCTCGCCCCGCCGGCGGCGGCAAAGAGGCGAGCGCCCACGGTCTCGAGGCGTAGCAAATCGCCGTGCAGCGATCCTTTTGTCCCTCCTTCCTCCCCCTTCGGCCCCCACCCCCTCCCCCGGACTGCAGAGCACGAGCACAGGACTACGCAAACTTTCGAAACGGGGCGAGCTTTTTCCGGGCGCGCGAAACTGGAGCCTCGCCCCGCTGCACGGGAGTGGCAAGTGGCAACTTTTCCCGGGGAAATGCTCGTCCCGGTGGTGTTTCTCGGAGGAATTTTTCGACGGACGCCGTCGCTGTCGCGCGGAACAACCGCTCGTAAACTTCGCGGGCGAACGACCGCGCTGCTCGGCAGTTATCCGCGCGCCAAGTAAAAAGTTCGCGGGGTAATTACATTGTAGCGGTCGCGTTTAAGTTTCCCGCGACGCGCCCGCCCCACCATTCTCGTACTCCTCCGAGGGTTCGCCGGCCGACGTCGTCGGTTCAGGGGTGTCCCGTGACGATTCTCGCGACGTGGCCGTCCTGTAAGCGTCAAGGTTCCCGCTGATTTTCACGTCGACGCTCCCATGCCACCGCTGAACACGGAATTCGTTCCGCGAGGTCTTGGGAACTTTAATGATTTCTGCTTGAACGAGCTGAGCGGGCCGAAGTTGCCGAAGAATTCCGGGCAATGTAACAAGTTCGTCGAGAAGTTTGTAAATAGAAGATTGGTATTTTCTTGGGGCGAGGATGAAAACTGTATGGGGAGTCAAATTGCAAATGGTGGATGATTTGCTTGCTATGAATTTCTGAAAACGTGTCTCGATATTCATGATATTGTGAGGTGTTAGGTGTAGTGTTTATAAGCGTGAGGCGTGGATTCAGACTCACTGCAACTGTCGGATATCATCCTTAAAAAGCAGGGGAAATTTCACAGCACACGGTTCCATTAACTCTTGGTCGATTCTCGGGCGAAATTGACGCGAGGAGCTCAGACAACGGGACGCATCCCTTTTCCCCGCCTTCCTTTGCCGAGCTCCGGCCTATGAAAAATTCCTGGATGTCGATTCACAGTTCGTTTAACAAATTCCACGGTTCTTGGCCGGGACTACTCAATAATTCAGAAATCGGTGCTGGTTAGAGTCAGTCGACAGTGGCCGCCGTTCCGTCGGCCGTATAGAAAGGGTGGGCCGGCCGATCTTCTTTCATTAAATCCCGTACAATTCACGGCCGGCCGCTTTGTTTAAAGTACAATGGCCATCGAGTCGGTGGTGCCGTTGGGTGGGCGTGGATACACGACACGGCCCAAGATCGAGTTGGCTCCGGTCGAAGAGCCTTGAGGACAGCCGGGATTCCTTCGAGGTGCAGGGGACGCTTCCAAAGGGAATTGGAGAACGGCGATAAGGCAGCGGCCTGGAACAATGCAGCCTCGAATTCGCAGCCTCTTCCTCGGATTAGGGAGAGATATGCTCGCGCGACGCTTCGCCGCCAGTTTTATACTGCTTCCTCCTCGCGTTCAAACTAAACTGCGAAATGGAGCGGCGTGTACAGGGTGACTGACGGGAATGTACGTGCGAATTCGTTTATATAAGTCAAGCGTACGGTAGATTGATAAGGATGAAGGTGGTAGTTTACTTCAAAAGTGAAGAAAAATTTAAAGGCTAATCTTCAAAGACTACCAAGCGAAATATCGCTTATTAGGTTCATTTAAATCACTTATCAGTGTTTAATGTTTCACAACTAAAATTGCAATCATGCTATCGTTTCTCCTCCTCGCAATTTAATTTCTCATTCCATTATAAATTACACTATGACATTCGAAAGTTCCTCGTGAATCCCTCACTACCTGACACCCGTGTCGGCGAACAATGTACCGCGATATATCGCAAGCGAGGGACTCGCCGCGCAGCTGAGTCCCTGGCCAGCGTCGTCGCCCGACGGAGCGGATAATACGGTTTTAACGAACTGTTTTCCATAATGCAAGTAAAGCATTATCAGGCTGTTGAGTGCAGTATAGCCGTATACGTCGGATATTGGAAGCCGTTAACTTTAACGCCCCGATCCGCGTTGCTCGAGAGCGACATTATAAATTCCTCCTGCCCCCCGACGAGCAGAATGCTGGAAGATGCACGAGTGGAATGGCTTGAATCGGCTACGTCAACGGACAAGTGGCGCGATAGAACGTATAAACTACGTACATGGGAGAATGCAACGCGTCAAAATGTATTCTGTGCAATGAATTTTCGTCTGTTCATCTGGAGTACGTTTTCATACAGAAATTACAATTGCAATTCTAGTGTTTCGTAATAAATTCTAATGAACGATCGTACCACTATTTAATTAGCTTTACATACTCGAAAGAAACGATTAATTTGTTATTCGAACTAAGTAGTTGTGTACCCGTAGGCCAGTTTATACGGCGCGTCTGACCATATACTGGCCTACACTCCTTGCCTCGCCTTAAGGGGAGCTCCGATCTAAAAATCGATTTTTTTTATTTCATTTTTCGAATATTCAAGCTTTTACAAATACGTGTTTAAAAGGATTTTTTGAAATTCCCGACGGTATAGGCATTTGCGTAGCAGCAAATGCATGGGTAACACCCGGCCACTCGGCACTCACGTAAAACTTTAAACGCGTTTTTCTCGAAACAGTATTCTCAAAATTGGTGGAACGTGTATCTCCAAAAGTTATTATCCGATTCGTCTGAAACCTTTTTTATTTTGTAAAATATACTTCTGGCTCGTGGATACACTAGCAAAATTTAAAAAAATTGAAAATTGATCATTTTTAAAGGCGTTGAAAAGGCGAAGAATATAGAGAAAAAGTGATTTCAAACTTGAACTGTTATTATTTTCTCAGAACATTTCATTTTTGTATTTTTTTCTGGTCTAGTCCGCGAGCGAGTTTCACGCCCTTTAATAATCTGGCATTGTTTTTTATTTCAGACCAGTGATTTAGGTGCTACAGGTTCCACTGATTACGATGAATTTGTTGACGTCTCGACTTCACCAACTCCCCAGTGCCGCCTGTAATGATTAATTATAAAACGAAAAAAATTCTATAGTTTAAGACATTCCTAATACAATGCAAAAAGTCCCACGAAATTATATGTAATAGTTTTCCTTTAATTAATTGCTAAAAATCACCTATTTTTATGGACTCTAGAAACAGCCCCTTAATCTGACCTGTTCTGATTACTCAGCTTTCTCGACTCATTGTATATCACTGGAATAATCTTCTAGCTTAATATGTGACTAATTTTCAACAGCTACAATAAATAATTTCTTTAAAAATCACGGGTCCTCGCTGGACAAGTTAAAATACCGATAATTACACTTTCTATCGTATCTAGAATTAAACTAAATACAGCAAGACGTACAGTGAACTTATTAATAACGCTAACATTTCGCAAGAGAAATTAAAGTACGTGGAACAACCGAGCAGAATATATAATTTTACAGGAATATAGTAGAAAATGTAGGCAATGGAATATTCGCGACGAATCGCCGTAGGTACACGTCCAATTATTAACGAACTCTCGCCGACACAAGTCTCATTGAAAACCGGTCATTCGGTTACCATGTCCATTGAGGCAACGGTTCTTTATTCCTATTCGGTTTAGCGCGTTCTCAATTTCCCATCAATTAGTAAGTGGCACGGCCGCAATTCCGTTGCGGAATATGATTCACCCGTTAAAGCTGCGCCTGGCGTTGAAGATGGCCTTTATACGTGCTGCTTTCAACCGAATGATAACAGGCTGCCACAGAATGAACCGAGAAGACAATGAAAATGAGGATACGTCCGAAGAGTGTGTCCCGCTAATTAAATTTCCGCTTTCTAGTTGCCCGCTCCTCGTCTCGTCCTTACCACAGCGTTTGTTTGCTTTTTCTTCCCTTCTTCCTTTTTCAGTAAACTGTGGGCACTTCCCTTCTCATTTACAGCGTTTTCTTCTTCGCCGTACCCCCCCCCCCCCGCGTTACTTTCTACGTCGAGCATTGGAATATTCAACCCTCTTTGTGGCATCGTAGGAAATAGAATTAGCTCCTCTCTCAATGAAATATATTCGAATACCTACTTATTCGCCGAACTCTCTCACTTATTAACGTCAGCTCCGTGCCGCGACGCCTCGTCGTATAAAAGTCAAACATTCTTTTCCAGAGCGCGTATGCTTTCCACCACACCGGAGCGCTACAACCATGGTAATGTCCGTCGTATTTTATAGATTAACCGACCCCAGCAATAAGATTTCGCGATTCTCATCGAGCGGAACGACACGCGTTGTTCGTCATGCGATAAAGCCTGGCTTGAGCGTATCCCGTGGTTTCGGAATATCTCGCAGAATTGATTGCCCCTACCGTATGCACGCGTTCACAGCGAACCGTTTGTCTTACACTGGTCCCGTTACAGCCGGTGTGGCAGGCGTATCTTTTTATTGACGGTACTTACCCAAAAACGTTGTCGCAGGGGGATGAACCGCGGCTTTTTTTCTGAGTTATAGTCTCCTCGAACGGGTGGACCTCTTTACGACTCGGTGGCCCGACTTCCGTCGACGCCGTGACCGCACGACCGCGCAATTTCCCTCAGGGGGGAGGCACGGTTCACGGCCGTTCGTGAATTATGTTATCCCGATTTTATCGTGTTTCGCCGCGAATTTTTCACTCGTGCACTGGCTACGGCAGCGCAAGCCTCCGCCGCCGACGTGTATTTCCATCGAATCACTCGCCCCGGTTCATCCGATCAAACGTGCTTTCATATTTGTTTTAGCCCACTGGTTCGCCCGTTACTGGCGGTGCACATGGGAAGCAAGTGATTCCTTGGTGAAAAAATTGGTTGACAGTGATGAAATGTACGTGGAATCTGTATTATGCGCTTTGAGTTTTGCTTCGTTTTTGGTTGAAACACCAACATCGAATTGTTTTCTACATATATATATATACTAAAAGAGAAAGTGCATACCCCCTGGGGATGTTATCGATAAATGATGTGAATGAGAACAGATGCGTTTAAGTAACTCACATGCGGTGCCCGTGAATGTTCGGCGAATTGAACGCGCGCGCGTGCGGTCTGTAATGTGTGATCAAGGAGCTTTCAGCCAATGTACTTTCATAAAAGTTCGAATCGTTCCGGTGATTTTATCGTCGATTTCACGGTTCTAGAGTGCTTGAAATATTCACAAAGGTGCCGGCACAGCGGGGGAGCGATAAAAGCGGCCATAAACGCAACTATTCTCTGTGAATTGCGCTTCGCAGTTTCAACTGCTCTCAGATTACCGCCGATGTATGCATTTAACTTATAGCGATTCTCATGCTCGATTAATGCATGAACATCTCTTCTGATCAGTGAACATAAATACTGAAACAGTGTTGCTCTACCTTCCTTAACGAAACAGTTTCCTTTCTGCACAAGCACTCAATACATATTTATTCATGATTTCGACACAAAAACATTTGGGGATGGTCGCACATAGGTGTTTCGATGAATTTCAAATACTGAAATCATTCACCTCAACGGACTGAGTGAAGGAGGGCATCGTTGAGTACATCGAGAAGTCGAATGCAAACCAATTCGAAGACTAAAATTTCATTATGTCGGTCACTTGTGAACTAATTAAAAGCTACAATGAATCCTAGACCAAGGAACGCGTGAGCACAGTTATTGATAATTTAGTCTGTCCGGTGCTACTACCCTCTTCTGGCAATATCATTTATCCTGAATAATATGCAATTCAAACTCTCGAACTCGCATCAACAGCTTACTTCAGTCCCAATGCAATATTCAAACGGCAATCAAACGCATTGCGTTCTACAAAAGTGGCAGAACCAGACAGAATAATGAATCATTTATTACAGCTGTACGGTGGCAAAGAAACGTGATTACTCCACTTTCCATTCGCTTGCTTTCGGAACAGTGGTTTTATATTTAATCGTCCTAAGAAAGAGCATCAGCTGTGCTTTCCCACGACCTTTGCGTCACGCGAAGATGTTGACGCGCGCACTTCCGTTCGCGGAAGCACGATGGTCGCGATCACGAGTCGTAGCCCTCCCCAAGTCAACGATCCGCGTATGACACATCCAGCGTCAAATGTCTCCGCGGTGACGTCATGACGGAAATAGCTCCTGACCCGTCGCAACACCGGTGACGTCGGAAAAGGTACGTAAAAGTGTATGACGTAAAGTCGACTCGGAGAGGAAGAGGCGTGCAGTCTATAGATCGGGGGGAGGGGGGGTGCATAACCCCGGGAGTTAGCAGTTGCGCGTAATTATTCAAACTCGGGGGATAGCCTGAAGTTCAGGTTGCTCTATTGATCGGGCAATGGCTGAGCAGAGACGCGGAGCTGGCTCGGAACGTAAGACTCGAGTACATCGTTTCTGACCAGCTTTCTCTTATTGTTAGTCTCAACCTTGTTACCGCGAATCGAATCATCGCCGTGGCTTTCGAGGTAAATTAATTCGCGGTAGTTAAGCTCGAGATTCTTTGCTGTCTGGGTTAGGTCAGGATCCGCGTCCCACCCCCTTCAGGTGGGAAAGGGATGATTCTCGTGTACGTGGAACATTGACAGAATTGTTATTCTTGCCAGTTTTTTCCAAGACCGATATTGGAAATGAATTTGTGAAATACACTTACCTTGAGAATATTTCCCAGAGTCACCGTTGTTTAACGTAGCGCAGGCGACGAAATCATTGAATTTTCACGAAGTGGATACTTTAGCTCGTGTGACACGAACTCGCATAAGAAGTTAGGTCTATCGTATACCTCGTCTGTGACAATAATACAAAAAGGTCACGTTCGAGGGAATATACCTTGATCGCTCGCATCTTCCGTCAGTTTTCTAGAAACTGTTATAAGGATCTTTGTGAAGGGTGCTCGCTAATGAATATCACATACGAATCCATCGTTTATTAAAGCAAAACTTTATTATAGCAATAGTGAACAATGGATAACTATCAAAGATTTTTAACATGTTTTTTTTTCTTGTTTTGATAAAAATAGCGATTGGATGTTTAGGTTTAGGTATTAGGTGAATAATCTAAAGGGTATCTTACCGTACGAAGTTGTTCGAACTAAAAGAATTCGTGTCCTACGGTCGTTTGTTCGACGATGATAATCGCGCGTACGCGTTAGATACGTGTGAGTCTCACATTGGCAGAGCAAGTGCACCGTGAATCCATGGAAAAGGTACTACAATATATGCCGAAGCAATTCCACTTGACGCGTGCCCATGTTGATGGACCTATTAAAAAAACCGCGGGACGCGCTAACGAATCCGATAAATCCTGATTATCGTCGACAGTTCAGAAACAGACAGCACAACTCGTTGCGTAAACATTCGACGTATGAAATTTCAGTTACTCCGGCAACAAACGCCTTAATTTTATTATCCATATGTTTCACTGCGATATACGCTAAATAAATTGTAAAGTACATGTTCTTCATCGTAGAATTAAAGGATGGAAAAGAACCTTGGATTCACAGTGTGCTTTCATCCGACCCTAATTTCTACCCTTGATGATCGCTGCAGTCGAGAGGGACGAGCGCAACAGAAATAAAAACGAAGACGGGGAAAAAGTACAAAGGGGCGGAAAAGTAAAAAGGGTGGAATGGATCTCGAGGACAATGACGACAGTGATAATAACGGTGATAATGAGAAATGAATTCCGTGGATACGAAACGATTAATCTCACGCGGGACACTCTCACTCTTATGCTCTCTCAATCTCTCTCTCTCTCTCTCTCCCTCTCTCTCTCACACTCTTAATCTCTCTCTCTCTCTCTCTCTCAATCTCATTCATCTCTCTCTCCTCCTCTCTCTCACTCTCTTTCTCTCGGAATTTCTCTGTCACGGTCGATGGGGGATTGCCGTCGAAACGATATTAAAAGGGAAACGACGCACGAAGACAAACGGCGGCGCAGAAGAAGAAGTAGAAGAAGCGCGCGAAATTAAAACGAAAGTACCCTGGAACATCCACTATCCGAATTAATATAGACACATACTTATTTAGCTACGCATCTTGCGCCACGAATCATCAAACACAAACTCTTTCTCCAATGCAGGTATCTTTAATATCGATTACAACTTTTCGATTCCACATGTTCGTGTTAACTTTACAGCATTCATCACTTTCAAATTTTCTCAACTATTACCTGGTCTTTACAATTTACACTACACAATGTTCCTTTGACGGCAGTGTAACAGATGAACACGCACATAAACGATTTACGCAATAAATTCTCATGGTTAGAGTGAGTTTCGAATGTTACAAGGATGTTCGGATAAAGACATACACCGCTCTGATAAATTAGAGCGCTCGGGTAAGAATGGATTCGAATAATGGAGACTCCAGCGCACCCCCGCGCGTGGACAAGCGTGGCCGTGTCGGCGTTTCTCTTACAAAAGGTGACAGAGGGTTATACAAGAAGCACGTAAAAATTCGGTTACGGTGGAATCAGCCCGGCCACCCCCACCCTCCCCTAGCCCGCGTTTCCCCAAGAAAATAAAAACCGATCTCGTACAGGAAACTCTAGAGAACCTAAGACAGTCGTTCGGCTAGTCCTAATGATATATTCGAATTAGTCGTTATCGGCTATCCTACCTTGTATTCTCCTCCTCGCATCCGTAGTAATAAGTCATCGTAGTTTAAGTGTTTTTATTTAGGGCATCTCTTTCTCGCCGGATCCTCCCTCCTCATCCCCCTCTTATTACCTCGAGTTAACTGTCGTCGCAGAGACGTCTTATTTTCTCGTACAGCGTACACTAAATCGAGCTATAACCTATCTCGCTGACACGACCGTCGCAGTGGGAGCCGATCGACGGAAGTCGACGCGAACTCGATGGTCCCACGAGCCGTTTCGAAACGACGATTCGACCTCTCTTCGACCGACCGACCGACGCGGTCGTTCGAAAGTCTCCCCTGAAAATCGGCTCGTCTCCTTCACGGCGACGTCTTTCGCCCCTCCGACCTGCCCCCGCGCGCCCACCAACGACGATTGTGTCCACGCAATATACAGTACTCCGATAATCTTACAAATAATATATCTAACAACGTTAGGTTCATCTTAGATTGCTTTCCGTGATCACGCCGACTCATTCTCGAGAGGCTGGACGTGCATTCGTCGAGGGCGCGAACCAGACACGCGGACAGACAGTACCATCGTCTCGATCAGAAATCACTCGACGATTCCTGTTCGGATCCGCAGGCTTTCCTCGTCGGCCGTCGACGCGTACACGAGAGACTCCTGGTCAAAGATCATAGGGCTCCTCTGTGCCTTTGCTCCGTATTATCTTTACAATAGATCGCCCCTCGCTCGTCCTCCCTTCTCTCTAATAACTTTCATCAGCCGCACGAGAGAGACAGTTTACCGCTATTCTTTACGTATAGTTTCGCCGCGACGCACGCTCCCATTCTCCCATCGTCACTCGCTGCCTAACTCGCCGTCCCGGAATTCACTCGTCGCGCCGATTGCTCTGGAATAACCTCTCGAACGGCGGCCGAGCCGTTTCCTCGGTTACGAGCGGTCCGTCTCGCGGATAGTCGTCGTCGGAGCATCGCGCGACGGAACCGTCGCGGGATAGTTCTTCGACGAATGGGAAGAAGGCAAACCCCGTAACCGAGAGCGCGCGCTCCCGTCTCGCCTCCATACGATTCGAAAATTATGTCTTAACCCTTACCACGTAATACTATTCAATACTTGTTGAAGCTCATAATAACTACATATTTTGAGGATTAAGTTACCGATTATTGTGTTAACCTTACGCACCTACGGTCTCTCTTTTATCTTATATAAGTACAGGGGGCTTTGGAGCTGTGGGTGCAAACTGTATTCAGCGACGGAGGTCATGAAAAGAAGCGAGGAAGCCTCGGCGAACATAAATTCAGGGATTAACCGTTTCAAGATCTTTTCAAAGAGTCGTTCCACGATGAAGGTGCCAATTTCCTGCGTCGTGTGCTTGCAGGTTTTAAACTGACACGGGAACTAACGCAAAGCCAAAGAGGAAGTGCAAGTAGAGGAATTGAATCCGAATGAATATTCACTAGATACACATTTTAAAGCAACTTACTAGTACTTGGTCAAAGAATCACTGTTTGACGACTAAAAAAACTGCAAACTTTACTAATTCTTCCCTCCACTTCATGAACTCTGCGAAGCACTTTATTTTGCGCCTACAGTTCCGGAAACCCTGCATATCTCTTCATTCCTCCTCTCTTCATTGTCCAACACGCACTCTGCCTCTCGTGCTCTCTCACTCACGCTTTCTCTTACTATCTGACAGTGTACCTTTGTATGCCGTCGACGGGAATAGATACAGAACAGAAAATCGTCGTGCACGGCGTCCCAAACCTCTGTACAAGAATAACGAACGGTTCGCGGCCGCGCGCGCGTCGATCCTGACCCCGAGAAGCGATTGGTGGTGTTGAAGAGGGAATCGCCGAAGTGTGACGGAAAGGGAAAGCTGATGGGCGCGCGTCGCGAACGTCTCAACAATACGAACGTTTATGTACAAACTTAAGGGCAAGAGCGAAACTGTCGCACCGATGCACGCGGCGTTGCTCTTCTCTCATCTTTCCCTCGTCCATGATTTCTGAGTTCTGCCTCGCGTGACCTTCGTCTCGGGTGGAACTTGGAAGGAGACGTAGCCACGGGAAGCCTTGCACGAAGATTTCAAGGAAACTTTGTGAGAAAATTCGCAGCAGAAATATATGTGAGATATGTTTGGTTGTATTGAGCAAGCACTCAGCAGTTTGCAAGATATTTGGCAGTGAATAACTTCAGTCTTGTTTCAAATAGGGAGACAGCTCGTTGTCGAAGATATGGAATTGGATAATTCACGTACCTGATTCCCACTGTAGCACGTTTTTCCTCCTTACACTATGTTTGCATTTCAGAAACAAATAATTTTGCGCTAATTTTCTTCTTGGTGTTGCAAATAAGAATGTAGATGTTGTTTTTCTAATTCTGTGCAGTAAATGATCCAGTGGTATTTGCAGTGTCTGTTATAGAAGCGAATCTATTGACGATCACGCGGATTCAGTAGTACGACTTCTCTTTAGTCAGACGAAAGTGGAAGTCAGAAAAACGTGCCTACGAGCGACAACGTTGAGTTTATAGACCGGTTGCCTTCGTTATTCAATTAAGAGTGTCCAAAAAGAAGTTCTCAGTTCTGGATTTGCCCACAAAGTTTCGTTGAAATCGATAGCAGAACACTTCCCGCGGTTATCCTGTCAAGTACAGACGTTGACGCAGTAAAGGTCCCGCGACCTCCCTTCCCTCTATCGTTTTATATAGCCTACTCGTATGTATACTAATTGAATGGCGAACTGGGTCCTCAGGAAACAGCGACCGTTCCGCGGATTGTTCGATACAGCACCGGTAAGCATCCATCTCCGTTGGTAGAAGCTGTCGCGAACGCCGAAAGTGGCCGGCACCCCCTCAGCGACGCGAGTTCTACGTTAAAAGTAGAGTAAACTAATCATTACGTGTACGATACGTTCTAAAAGAGACTAAACGATTAAATTATCGAGAGGAAAGTAACCGAATGGGGAAAGAACAAAAGGACGGGGTGGAGAAAACTCGCGGAGAGCAGGGAACGCTATATTCCTCGCGTCTACGGTTGCGTCGTTGCGGAGAGAATTTTTATAAAAATACCATACGCTATCACGATCCTATGTACACACGCGCAGACCATCGCGGAAGAGAAACGATTCGTTCCACGGTTCGACCGAGCACGGGAAATACGCTAACGCGCGTTCGCGTTGACGCGGAAACTCATAGAAACATCGGAACGAGACCGAGCGGTCTACGGGAATCCGATTGAACGAAACAAGAGGCAACTCATGATTTCTTCCTCTCGCCCAAGCTGCGCCCTAACCACGAAGGGGTCGTGTCCTGTGTCGTTAGAGCGCTTCGACGATCGTGGATCTTGTAACGCCCAGTTCACTCGTCATTCACGTCGGTTTGCTGCATAATTCCCTCGACTCGGTTGAAAACATATCGCGCGAACGGGGGAGGATATTTTTTCTATTCTAGGCTCAGAGGTATATGCGAGAAATTTCGCCTGCACGTTCGTTCCTGCTTGAATGTGTGGCGCGCGCTACCCGCGATTCTGCGTCTATCGCACAATTTTCGGAGAGCATAAAGTAGGTTTAAGGGATTACAGGCCTTACCGATTTCCAGCACGCGTTGAGAAACGCACCTGCGTAGCACCTTCAGAAGTTGTTGAGGATGTGGTAGTGATAACACTCGTACGGTTCACTATGTTCCCGTACGTAACGATGACGTTTAGTGGATGGGGGTTGTGTCGTGACGGTAAATGCTGGAACGTCTTCAAAGAAATCGCATTCAAAGTTCTAGGGAGACCAGGAATCGATGGATCGAATAGCTCGATTGGGATTGACGGGCCAATTGGGTTACCTGGATCTCCGATAATTTCCTTAGAAACATTTTTAGAAACTGGACGTAAAGGTACAAGGAGAAATATACTTCTGAACTAGATAAAGAAAGAAATTAGCCGAAGAGATTGCTATATCGACATTCCTATAAATTTTGATCTCGAAATAGTTAACAAACTAAACATAGAAGCACAAAACAAACTCCACTTCTAAATATTACAAAAAATGCAGTTTGAATCTAAATCTTTATCAAGTGACTAATTCACCAATCGAGCTGTCGACACAATCCACAAATCCTTTCTCCCTAATCTCAACTTCTCAAACGTCAACCATTTGTAACACTAAGAAAACTAAGGACCACCCTGAAACTTAATGAAACTCCCAGATGCTATTATCACCTGGAAGACGTTCCAGCGGCACAGACACGAAAGTCTCACGACACACTAATCTACGATTAAGGAACAGAAGCATC
The DNA here is from genome assembly GCA_963932335.1 of Andrena marginata. Taxonomy (NCBI): domain Eukaryota; kingdom Metazoa; phylum Arthropoda; class Insecta; order Hymenoptera; family Andrenidae; genus Andrena; species Andrena marginata. The sequence continues at coordinate 12,268,374 of OZ010662.1, read as the reverse complement.
GACCGATGTGTCTACGTACTAATAAAACCGAGACAGGGAAAAAGCTGAACGAGACACGGCGAAATCGGTGATCGAAAACGAACGCTCGTCGAGTCGCGACGAATAGGGAACCGTGCGAGCCGAGGACAGACGGCGGTGTGCATCGCGAAACCGGGCAACCTGATATGAAAACTCTAGCAAGCTAATTTTAAGTCACGAGGGTCGCGCGACCACGTAGCCGATAATAATCTCATGTGTAACCTGCGTGACGTCCGAGAACTGCGCGTTCTCTCTGCTGACCTGTTCCATTCTCCAAATCCACACGCGCACACAGATGTTTCACAGCTACAAGTCGTTTTCTGGTCGACTAAAAGCCACAGGTAAAGCTCGACCATACACGTATTCCCTCTCTCCGCTTCACTGTTCGCTCCTGTAGCCACGGTGCTCGACAGAGAGCGGTCGATCGAGCGCGTTCGCTCGAGAGTCTCGGCTCGTCGCTCGTATCACAGATCTGAGGAAACAGGGGGATCGATTTCCGGTTTCTAATGGCGTTGCTTCGCGGACGGACGCCCTCGATTCAAGCCACGCTTCGACGCGTCGCCGAACAGCACGGTGACCACCTAACCCAGACCACGACTCGTCGTCCCTCATCCATAGCTTTGTGTCTCGTTCGGGGAACAGGTAGAGCCGCGAGCACCGGGAGAAACGATACTCTAGGAACCGAATCGCCGAGTCTTCTTGCAGTTGCCCGCCATGCCGAGTCGCGTCCACTCGTTCGACACCCATCAGCCGACGTTCTTCGTAGCGACGCCTCGCCTCGCCTCGCGTCGCGGGCGTCACGTGTCTATTTACAGGAGGGGTGAAAAGCGTTCGTGGGTGTCCGGGGACCGGAAACGGAGCCGAGCCCTCCGGGGTCGATCGTACGCGCACTGTCACGCCGGCTGGAGCACGTTGATAACGCAACTGACAGTCGTCCGATGGCGATTACGCGATCAACACTGCGCGTCGGTCTCGTTGCACCGATCGAACTTGGGTGTCCAGGGCGACCCACCACGTTCTAGCTCGTCAGCACGAGTGGGATCGAGGGTTCGTACGAAAGAAAGGTTCGAAGGTGTGGATCAATCGTGGCGAGGCCCGTTTTTCACATAGACAGAACGTCGCTGCGATCGAGGTGCTTCCTCCCCGTTCCGAGAGTTCGGTTTGCCGGATTTCTCGGTCGTGGACGCGTCTCGCGTATCGATCTCACTCGGTGGAAAACCCGTCGGCAGTAAGAATGACAAAGGCAGTGGTGTAACCGGTCAGAAGGAGAGTGAGGCTCGTCCAACTGATCGTGGATGGACCGCGATTCTTCGGCAGGACGCTTGTTCGTGGCACTGTGTCTGGGTCTCGGCTCGACGAGGGCTCCAACGATCGGTTCCATCAGACCAGGGGGGTGCCGTACACCTCGTTCGTGTGCAGGTTCTGATTGCTGTCGTTCTGCCTCGAGGCGCATTGCTGCAACAGAGCAAACGCACGGGGATCCTCAAGCAGGCGATCGATCGCTCCCACGCTTACGAAATCCCTTCCCCGGGGGTGTTTAACGAATTTAAAATTGTAGGATTTTGAGGAATTTGTCTCATCCTCCGGGACAGAGAAAACACGCGAATAAATGAATACTGATGAACGCTAGTGTGTTAATGGAGAGCATCCGCGATTTAAGTTCCCCACACGCATTACGTGGTGAAAGAAGAAATCTAGCGAGACATCCTACGGCCAGTCGGGGTGGTGTGTAAAACTGTACACTTGAGGATGAAAATCGTTTAGTGTTTGACACAATCCTTTTCGATATACATGATATCGTTACAAAGCCTCGCGCGATACTTAAAGATAAATATAATCCGTATTGATAGAGAATATCGATTTAAGACGATTGTACTCTTGCGTGGTAATCGGTAAACATTGGCTCACCGCTTGCTTCCTCTCCCAGCTCTTCATGGCGGACTTGTATTTCTCGAATTCGTGGCACCAGTCCGAGTATATCTTCTGATAATCGTTGGACTTGGCGGGGGCGGAACATCTGTGGGCGTCCACGGTGATGTTGTACGAACAGAGAAGGGAACCACCGAGCCAGCAGTCGTATCTTCCGGCGTCTTGCTCGTTCACGCCAACGATCACGAGCCCCTTCTCGGACGTCTCGATGAACTTGTCCCCTCCGGCGCCGTACTTGTACGCTATCTGGTACCTGCCCTTCTCCTTGCTGTAGTGGTACCACTTGACTTCCTGGTTCGCCAGCACCTCGGGCATCTTCACGAAACAGCCCAAATGCACCGACTGGCCCCAAGTGACCACCAGCTTCCGCTTACCGACGCTGCTGTCGCACACGTCCGCCGTGCTGTTCGACACGTCTTGAAGAAGTCTGCAAGAACCAACACAATCGCGTTCCAAACATGTATTCCGGTTGCCTCTGGGTTTTATTAAATAGTTTCGATGAAAATGATTTCTGGGCGACCTACTTATGAAGAATCGTATGTGGACTTGATCGATCTTTGTGTAAATAAAAGTTAATATATTAGATCGATAAAGGGTTAGCGACTTATAGGTTTCAAATTAAAAATAACCGAACATATGGAGCTTGAAGAACTCCAAAGGGATTTTGAAGAGACCCGAATCTTTCAAATTACTCTAAAATCTATATACTAATTTTCTCACTTCGTCAACATTAAAAGGAAGTGTTAAAAGGGTATTAACCCCCTACAGAGTTACTAATCACAGTTTGCAATCAAGTAACTGCACTCACCCAGGTTCGTATGGCTTGCACATGTTGGTGTCCTTGTCCCAGCCGCAATAGGGATCGTGGACGCAGCGCAGACAGTTGTCATACCTTCGCGTGCACATCACCAGGTCGATCTGCTTTATTCGATGATCAGACGCGACGTAAAGGGCCTTGTGCTCCTTCGAGATTTCCATCGCCTGGATCGGCTCGCCTGGCGTCACGTCAAAAACGTCCAGCAGGATAGACTGCGACTCCTCGCTGTTGTCTATCCATTGGACAACTTTGTGTACACGTCCGTCGCCTGTAACACGAAGGGCGGATGCTATAGCAAACTGGCGCCGCCAACAGCTGACGAGCACTGTTGAGCCGTCAAATTTACATTGAACAGATAACTTTCACGTTGCGCGAGATATTCCTCACGACTTTCAAAGCAGGATGAAAACTTCACAAGAGAGTATAGGCAACAAATGAAGCTTTTTTATTAAAAAGTTAATTCTTAAACTCTCGGTCAATAATTTTGTAGTACATTTACTAAACGCTGAAATATCTTCTGCACTATTCAGTAGTCTGACGTTGCGGTTAAAGAAGAAAGGCAAATACTCGAATGTCTACCCCATCTTGTAATATCTGAAATATATCGTGTACTTACTAGAGCCGGCATAGTAGACCGTGTAATCCAAATCGAGACCAACGAAGTCGATGCGCAGCTTGTCGACGACCAGTCGTGTGAACATCACGTCGCGTTTGTAGAACACGGGCTTCTCGTTCTCGTGCGATATCGCAGAGTCCATCAGAGGGTGGGACCGAATGAAGTTGAGGACGGTGTCTGGGAGAGCCTCTGTATCGTTCACGCACTGGCCAGGCCGTGGTTCAGGAACTTTGTTGGAGAGCACCGGAAGCCAGGCGCTGCTGCTTGTCGCTTGCTCTTTGAATTTCCCACGGAATGCCTCTTGAATCGCGTCGATGTGGAACGAGCAGATCGCTGAGCCCATCAATCCGTTCGTCGAGGTGGTAAAGGTGCCGTAGAAGTGGGTGTCGTCGCCGGGCACCTTGTAGATGCTCTCTGAAAAAATGTACATTCAAGAATGGTCACTTTGCGCGATATTGTAAAAGATTCCTCACATCTAGTAACAATTTGCTTTTAATTCAATTTGGAGATTTTCTTGCATCCCTTATAAATAAAGAGAACTGTGCGCGTAGTGTATCGTCTGGTTTGTTATTTATTCATAAAGGTTTCGATGATATAATTCCATTGCTTGGATATATTTTTACTACTTACGTATTTCGTTGAAGTAGAAGGGAAATTCGCCAGGTATCGAGCAGTTTAATCTAGCTTTCAAGTATGTCGACCAATTTTGCGACAGAAGATTCTTGCCCCCGGTGTCCCTTTTGCAAACTCTTGCCACACGGGAGTACACGCTTTTGCCGCAGTTTATGTATTCCACCGCGGTCTCGCGGAAGAAGAAGAACACGTGGCCGCCGATGTCGTAGGATCCCACAAAATTGGGTTCTGTAAACAGATAAAAGAGAACATTCGTGTGTCCGGTAATTCCTAGCGAACGAAGTGCTACGTGAAATTCCAGATTTTCCGTGGAATGCTTTCATTGGAAACGAAAAATCTATATAATTTCTAAAAATTTAAGTTTCATTTAGCTTCGACGTGTTCTCAACGATACACTAACCCCGTTAGTCAAGTTTAGCAGAAAACGAATGAGAATCCGTGGATCAAGTGGAGTAGCAATTTCGATGGAAACTAGCACGGTAAGACACTTCGTTAATCAAATTCCACGCGCAGATTTCCGTCGAGCGATTTACTCTTTAAACACGATCACGCAAATTAAGATGCAAATCCTTCCCCGTGCTCCGCTCTGTTTTAACCCTCTTAAAAGTCAACATGTCGACGGAAGTAGGCAAACGTATTCCCTGAATTGGCTTAAAATATGGAGAAAAGAGATCAGTTGGCGAGTTACCTCGGTAATTATTTCACCCCATCATTTCGATTTTCAAGCACGACTTACATTTGAGGCATTGAAAGCAAAAACGGACAAACCCACATTGAAAAAAAATTAATCGTTCCTACTTTATATGATTATAGAGCTTATCGGAGTACGTTACTGCTACTAACTTAATTTCGCAAAAAATGTGGGCTATTCCATTTTTGTTCTCAATGCCTCATTCCTAAAAATCTCTAGAAATTGAAACACAACCCCTAATCATAGTATCGATTCCCAGAATTCTGCATAACACCACCAAAGTCGCACATCCAAACGTCAAGTAGTATAAATAAAATCACCCAAATTTTATCGTACGATTCCAATCTCACCCTCCACGTGTCCAAAACTCATTGTCACATCCTTCTTCCTGCTTCTAATTGTCGCTCGACTGACGAAGCGCCTTCGCCCAGCAAGCCATCGAGGCGCAACAGACGGAAGTGAAGTTTTTGTCTCGAGCTGCGATCGCGACGCGAGAAACAGCACGGCCACTGTCGATTTTACATTATGCGGCGGTCGCGGGGAAGGGGCCGCAATCTCTTTCACAGTTCACCGATTAAATCGATTGTCTGACGCTCCGCCGCTGGAAGTTTGATATATTGAGGGCGCGACGGCGAACGAGCAGAGGGAGAGGAGGAAACGGTGGGAAAGAGGAAGAGAGGGCCGCGGGACAGACGTGGGGAGGGGGGGTGTAGCGGGGACCGGCACAGGAAAAGGAAATGTCTGGACTCGAGTGGAACACGAGGCGACCGACGAGTTTTGATTGGGCGCCTCTCGTCGACGCGGAACGGTATTGCAGAGAGGAAAACGTTCTCGCGGTACTCTCGATTTCGCTCGGCGTGCGCGCGAGAGGAATAATGAAATCACCCTTGGGGCTAGTTTCATAAAGTTTACAAGTTGCGCGCGACGGCGGCCGTCTAGGCTAGCTTGTCGCGCGTACAAATACGGAAATTCTATTTTCCGCGGGTCCCCCGTGCCCGGCCGCGATAGCGCGACACCGCGCTAATAAATACGCCAAATTACTCCCGACCGGTTTAATATTCGCTACCGAACTTCCCCGCGACGTCTCCGCGGGATCGCTAAATTGATCGTGTCAATCTTTTCCAGCACCCTCGTAGTTCCCCGTGTCGCAAAGTTTTTGGGAGACTTTGTACGCTTTGGTAAGCCCGTAGCAGAGAGGGCTGCTAATTGAGGGTGATTAGTATTTCGCAGATTCGATTAGACCTGTCGTCTGGCCTTTGCTTCGGGTATTACTTGTGCCTGGGTAACTAGAAATACTGAAGAAGTTAATCAGAGAAATTTAATAACACGTGATATTGTCGGACAATGAAATTAGGAAGATAAGTCGTTACTCAAAGCAAGCGAAACAAAGTATTGATCTATCTGGAGATATGTATTTAGATTCTTTTTAAACGTTTGCGTTCGATGCTCATTTCTTGGCCAGCAAAACGAGTATTCCAAGTTGAAATAGTGCCAAGAATATATAAGGTAAAAGTAGTGAATAAATAATGAGAAACAAAGGGGTTTCAACGTCAATTTCAATATTTGAACGGTCTATTATATTAATAACTTAATCCGAAGTGTAACGTATGAGACATTCGCGGCGTTCAATATTCATCTATGTCTGGCTACATACGGACCTCTTCTACTTGGTCGCTCTTAGGGCACAGTTCACGTGGAGAACCAAAAAATAAATGTTTCTCCCACTTTTCACGTACTATTTTTCTATTATGAATATGGTATAACCTACATACGACGCATTTAACTATTTTTCAGAAGCATTATTTCCAAAAAATATCCTCCCTACGAGAAACCATTATTCCACGATCGCGTAGTACTATCCTCAGATAAATCGCAATGTCCATTTAAGCTATCCTTTCGAGCAATAACCCAGGGAAATCTTCGGTTTCCCCGTGTTGCTCGAGTCAATGAATCCTGACGAAGCAAGCTCGCAGAAAGCTGGAACATCGAGGCGTCCCGCGCAAGGAAAACAAATGAACGAGGAACGCCTGAGCGTCATTTGACACGCGCAAGGATCCGTGAAAGTGGCCGGTCGTCAGTCGGTTATTCAGAGCTTGTTAAGCTCCATCCACCAGTCGCTCTTTTTCCCCCGTCTTGCCGCCGTGTTCCTCCTCGTGATCCTTTATCTCCCTCCAGCGCCGCAAATCGCATCGATCTTCATTGTGCATACTTTACTCGGGGACGCTGCTCCAGAAAGAGAGGCAGCGAGCGGGAGGGGTGAACGGGATCGGATAGAAGGGTAGAAACAGCCGGGAGAGTAAGAGCAGCACGTGAGCCTATCCGTCTCTTCGGGGTCTCTCCTGCATTTAATCAACGCCTCTGTTAATAGACAAACTCCGCGCGGGGAATGGCTCTTGATGGTAACGTCCCGACCCCGTAAACGGGCGGGCGGAGGGGCGAAGGGGTGAAAGGGCACCGCCTTCAAATTAAACGACGAAACAAACGGCTAATCATGCATCCCGTGGGATGGGGTATGCATGGAAAGCGAGGGACGCGGGGAAAGTTGGAAAGATACAAAGTGGGGTCGGCGTTGTTCTCCTTCACCTCGGCTTACTCCTTTCGCTCTCGCCACCCTACGTCTGGCGAACAGAGTCCAAAGAGAGAAGTCGAACTCTGGTACACTTTGGAGGGTGCAAAATAGTAGCACCCTGAGGAGCTCAAAGTACTTCGAAGGGGATGATGCAAACTTTTAGTCTGAACTCGACGGGTCGAAAGTATTATAGAAACAAAGTACGTCCTCATTCATGGATTACAATCAGGAGTAATGGATTTACGATATGTGTTCGAAATCTCCTGTACAGATAAAGGTAAGGATAAGGGAGATGCGAGCCAGACGAGTATAGTGGACAATGATAAAATATCATTTGTTACATTTCATATAGAATAACCAAAGTGAATTTGTCGCTTTTCCATACAGAATTTCTTCCTTTACCGTAATCACCGAATACACCACGCTTCAGAGCATCGGGATATAATGAATCATAATCAGGACCACTCGCGATTCAAACAAACCAAACATCCCCCCGTCGGGTTTCTGGCTGATTACCGCATTCCACGTTCCTACATCCAGAACACGTTCTAATCTACATTTTCCAATTTCCCCTCTCAATGGAATTCCACGGAACGTTCGGTAACGAAAAATCGAGCGACTCGCAACGATCCCTCCCGCTGATCGAGACCCAGCTAAAACTGATTAAAGACCGGCTCACGGGGCGCAGGGCGATATATAAAAGGGCGTTTCTCCGCGAGAAACTTCGACTTCCTCGATCCTTTCCCGTTTCCGGGTGCCCGATACGGGCAGAGAGCATTTAGTCGGAGAAAATCGTGGCTGGGTGTTATTTTATTAGTCTGCGTTCTTGGGAACCAACACCCACTCCAGTGGCCGGCGCTACGCTACACAGACGCGTTACCCTTCGAACCGCCCTCTGTCTTCCACCCCCGCGCCATCGTCCGCCTTCTTTACAGGGTTTTCCCGTGGAAACCCTCGACACGCTCAAAGACGGAACTGTCAGCCCCTTCGCCTCCCCGCCAGAGAAACAGCCGGCGCCGTGGTATCGGCTTTATACGCAACTATTTAAGCGGGGCACGTGTTTCTTGCAACGCTCGGGCTTCAAAGAATCTCGCCGTGAAACGAGGAGGCTTTTTTCGCCCTCCCTCACCCGCTCTTTCGCGTATTTCCTCGGGAAATCCGTATTCGGCTCCTAATGAAAATTTCTTTGTCGACGAAGCACCACGGTAACGAGAACCTCTAAGGGCGTTCCAGGGTGTAACTTGCTTTCGTCGGATTGATTAAGGGACCGTGATGGATTTCTTTGCTGTTGGGAGAGTAATGGGAATTGCTGATGTTTCATTCGCGAATGTTATCGGGGAATAAACGTTTAAAGGTTTGATGACTGGTGAAAGTAGTTGGGGGTGGTTCGTCAGGCTGCCCTTCATAAACGTAGAGTGTCAGGAACTGGGTCAATTTAATTACTAGGAATTCCGTCGATATTCTAATAGTTGATTTCGAAGGATGTTAGACTAAAGCTTTTGAATAAATTTGTGTTGCAAAGTACCACAAGAAACCTGGTTCCAATTCTTTTCTGTCTCATTTTCTCTACCTGGATCCTAGTAGAAGGTCTAGCCAATGACAATCTGTGTTAAAAAGGCCACTATTTTATCCCCACTTACTTCTTCGTCGTCTCGAAATCGATACCTTTAAATCAGCTAAATAGGCTGCGTGAAAGTATCAAATTCAGAGTGCCATTACGCCGATTTCATCTCGTTAGACTTCGCATTCGTTGCTGTAAAAGTTCCTGGTTGGTGGGACACTAATTCAACGGATATTACCTCGTTCGAGACCCAGAAGAAGAAATTACCAGGTAAAAGGGTACTCACTGTCCAGCCATTTGGAGTCGTACTTCAGCGTCCTCTTGAAGCTGAAGGCCTTGCGACCGGTGGTTAAATTGTAGAGATCCGTACGGAAGATTACGGTATCGGCTTTCGTGAATTCGGCGTTGGTGCCGGAATAAAGGGCTGGCAAGTCACCAGGATTGCCCTTTTCCACCCAGACCGCCGTCGAATTGTCCGCAGGGTCGTAAGGACACTTCGCTATGCCCATTCCCACGCCCGGGACGAACTCGTGACGGGGCAAGTGGGTCAGATTGCTCTGTGGGAAATCACAGGAATTTTTTAATGTGTAGACAAAGATGCAATCGACACGTGTTTAATCTAATATATCTAGTCAAATACAGCAGTGGTACAATATTGAATTTTCTTTTCCAATATCGAAGCTTCAACTTTTTCAGCCATTTGTGTGAAACAGAGGGGTGGAACGACTTCTTGAATGTAAAGGTAATAATTTGTATGAATTTACAAACAGTATTTATGCCTAGCACAGTATTGACACTAGAAATGAAAACAAGTTAATTTAATATGCGAGAAGTTAAAAGTGGATTTCAAGCACAGATAATTGTATAAATTTTGATCATTACTTTGGGAACAGCGTGTAGAAGACGAACGACGCGTGTTCACAGCGGAAAATTTGGAGCTAGAGCAACGCGTTTCGACGCGAAAGCTGCGCGTTACTGTACCGAACTCTATTACACGCACGGGAGTCGTAATCTTCGACAAAGCGAGACCAATATATTCTTTGACTTCATTACACGGGTACTTGAACCCGCGATTCATTTACCTCGTTGCATAACTCCGAGGCCTAGGTAGCAGTGCGTTGGCGACAGATTCTTCGGAGGAAAGAATTGCTACCTTAACGAGAAAACGCAACACTACAGTCGACGTATAAATTGCAATAATAGAATTCTAGTCAAAATTAATACTATTTACTACCTTGCTATCTCAGCATGTTGACTGTGAAGTTTTAAAGAATATCTGACGTACTTCGTGACGGAAAAAAATTTTATAATTAAACTGTAAAAAATCAACAAAGCCTAATGAGTTATAAATAATTTAGTCGCGAGTGCTGCGAATTGAGAACTCGCGAATACCCTCAGGGTTAATAAGCTCTATCTCTGCTGTTACCACTTCCCCGAACTTGACCCTATTTTTCCTGCAATTCAAAGCTTTCCATCCCTTCGTTTCAACGCTCAAACGTCCACGATTGACGCTCGCGCCAGGCCAATCGGAATGAACAACAAATATACACAGATACTTACGTAGATCACCCAATCCTTGGGCGAGTGAGCGTTCGTGCCGCACATGTAGAGCCGATTGCCGTCCCCCATTGGCTGGATCACCCTTATGTGATTCCGGCAGTCGAAGTGCTGCGGAAAGAGGGGAAGAAAATTGAATTTTCGACAGATACGTGGGAAGGAAAGCGGGGTTTGGCGGGCGGGCACAGAGGAGTTTGATGCGTGGACACGGATTTTTCAGGGAATTATATAGAACGAGGTCGTAGCAAAGGGTTGCGCCGTGATCGATCACATCGCTCGCGTATTTCGCGCGCGAGTCGCCGCGCGGGGAAAGTAAATTGGTTTTGTCGTCACGTAGGGAATATTTGCGTGGACCTTACACCTCGACAGTCTGCGCGCGACGAATACGAATGAAGCTGTGATAAGCGACGATCTGCGAGGAAACGAAATCGTCGGATACGGTATATACGTCTCTTTGCACCTTCAACTGTGAATGGCTGAGATATATTTTCCGATACCTTCGCCCCAAAGAGCAGGAATTTCATAAAAACCTGTCAGTATTCTCGCGCGATGTGTCAGATTAATCGTCTGTGTAAAACGAATACACGTACCACTTCCTTCCGAATGTAATTTGACAGTAATGAGTTGTCTAGCACACTGTCCAAGTTTCTGTCTACTCTTAGTAATATTTTATTAGTGAAGCGAGGTATGTATGGGATCCTGTAACTGTAACAGCACTGTTACGGGGTGCAGAACACTTATTTTCATAATTTAACCAAATACGATGGGTTGAGAAACTATTGAAATCAGTGATTTGTAGGCAATTGCGACACGCTTCGATATAAAGTACAGTTTCAATATGAATTTTAACGAGTAGCTATTTAAAAAAAATATTGTCCACAGGCAAATGTGAGCTGTCATCAAACGAGCCACTCTATAAAATAAAGGAACATCAACGGGAGGTACCGATACTCTGCAAAACGAACGCACCGAACGAGAAAACATGTCGGGCGAAAGTTGTTTCCATTATTCCGTTTCAGTAAAGGTTGCCGCCCGTTGACAGGTTTTAACGAATCTGTTCAATATCAAATTTCGTGGAAATGCATTCCGCAGTCATGGGATTGAAAACGCACGGTCCATTAAACGTGATCTCTCTCCTGTACCCCTTTCACCCATCTTTTTTCCCTTTCGATCCATTTGTTTCACATGTAAATGGAAACACCGCGAAAGTAACAAAGGCATTGTGTTACCAGTGCCTTAAAATGAACTTGAATTACGCTTGATTCACAAAGAAAGAAGAAACGATCCCGTCTGCAAGTCGCTGCGAGCTGCTGGTTTATATTGATAATATTGTAAGCAGTTTCAGACAAACGTTTCTCCATTTATCTTTAACCGTGCCTCTACTTTGCTTTCTATGACAAACCATAATGATCTCCTTTCTCTTTGATTCAAACGATCTCCCTTTCTGACAGTCGAAGATCGTAGCCGTGTATTCCCCTTTATTTGCACCCTTTTAAAAGGGATACCTAATGAAATCGTTGCTTTACGATCCAATCCACGTACGATACTTCAGCTTTTTCTCGCGCAGCCTTTCAACGCCTCGTTCTACATTTCCATAATTACGCCAGCAGGCTTCTATTTCGCGCGACGTTAATTACATTAGCTCGGCATTAAAATCTCGTCGAAAAGCAACAGGAGCGGAGTGTTAAATACGTTAATGAAATAAAAAGGTAATTCACCTCTGATTTCCCTTTGGACACGCAGTTCGCCACGTTGCTGGGCTCCAGGTTCAGGGCGTCCCTCTGCAACAGAAAAGGGACGAAATGGTTAGTTCAACTGTGATAAGATTCATTCGAAGCAACGACAGGTCCAATACATTCCATATCCCTTCACTTAAACATTCAGATGCACACATTTTTAGGTTTCCCATCGTCTATACCTTAATCTATAAAGAAATTAATTCCATCACAGAATGCAAATGCTTGGGACAAAGCTACCCCTAAGAAAGAAAAATCTCCGAAGACATTACCCCCAACGGTACTAATTTCCTACAGAACGTTCTCTTACAACGCAACAACGAAACGTTCCAAATTATTCCCTTCGTTAATACGCTCGTCCTGGATAAAGCGATTAAAGGCGTACATCGCGGGAGATTGAATCTCGCTAGCTGCGCTGTCGTAGAAATAGGATGATCATTAAGAACACAAATGTCAAACGAGCCTCGGGAACTCAATTACAACGCACACTCGGCGCAATATACTTTTAAACTTCGTTAGCCCCGTCCATTTTACGTTGCCTTCCTCGAGTGGAGAGGAGGTAAGGCGGGTCGATAAGAAATTCAACCGTCGCGAGATGTCGACGGCGGAAAATGAATGTTCCTCCATTGGAACGACCGTTGAATGACTCGACGTGGAGCGTCGTTGCCCGCGTCGAAAGACGGAGAATTCTATTTCGGCGCTATAATTGCGAGTCTTTCGGCGGACGGGGGAGGGCGGGCAGAGAACTCGGGATCTTGGCTCGCGGGACGTTCTTCCATTCGCGTTGTTTGACGTTCCTCCGGCGGTCCCTTCCTTCCTTTCTTCGGCGACGACCGCTCGACGGCACGGCCGACCTTACACAGAGGCGCGAAGAGGTGTCACGAGTGCATGCTTCACGTTCTGCAAGCGCGAAGAAGAGGTCTCCGCGCTTTTGTGTCCATTGTGCGGATCGCGACTTCGTCGCAGACGGAGGCTGCGCCGCTCGCTCAGCTTTCGGAACTCGAAAGCTGCTGCGAATGTGCCTCGAAATAAGGTCAACAGACGCAGAGCTACGGAATAGGAAGCTCGAGGATGTATCAAGTCCGAAGACGTGTCTTTGCTCGCGACTAACACTGCCTCTTTGACATCGGACTCTCGATTCGAGGACGGATTCGTATTTCACTATTAACGCGCCCATTGTCATCGCTCTTCATTTATAATTATGTTGCTTGAATACTTGTTTAATTAAGTTGGCGCGTTCTCGACGAGAACGGGGGTTCGAACCTAAAATAATATGTGTTTGTTGATGACATCTAAATCTATCGTGAATGCACCTGTGATCGATAATGCACCGAATTTAGATTAAGTAATTCTACGTGTTTACTGTGTTCGTGCTTGACACACTTGATCATTTACGTGATGCCGAAGCTGAAAGCGTGTAATGTGTATTCATGGCGTAAAGTGAGAAGAGAAACGGTGCACGAGTGATCTTCAACTAGAATAGATTTCTCCAGATTGGTAGCCAACATATGTGTCTATAAGCGATCGAATAGATGTCGATAACGTGTGAGACATGGATGAAATATGATCTGGGAGATTCGTATCTGTCTAGACGTGCATCTGAATCTGTATCTACCGACCTGATTCCTTTGAAAGGTTCTATTATCGAACCCTATGAACTTCTGAACTCATTTTCAACGGTGCAGGAGTTTAGTAACGCCGATCCTGTTAGTATTATCGACCAATAAACAATCGCGAAACACATCGAGAAAATTTCGATTCCTAACAGAGGAAATTAAAAAACAAGACCAACCAGATACTAATCTACTATATACTTGACTATAAAAATAAAAATCCTTTACATTATAGAATTTTCTCTCTCCGACCTCATGCAAGTAGCTTCCCCCAATATACTTTGGAAAAACGGAAACCGTGGCCACGCGAGCCCAACGACCGTGCGTCTCGACGCCTCCGAAGGGCTGACTTCTCTCTGTCACAGCCGGTTTCGTGTGCCAGAGGTCGTGGACACGATCCGGAAAAGGAAGTGGTTCGTTTGCACGGTCAATCGTCCGAAACGCGTCGGCCTTAACGATCGATCTCCTGCGGACGTCGCGTGCCGCTCCCCGCTGGTGTCACCGCCAGAAACGGCGTCGATCCTCGAAATTGTCCTAGCCCAGGCCCGGGTGGCCAGAGGGAGAAGCCCGAAACGACCCGAAACAGCACCCGGTGACAGTGATCTACGGCTAATAAATTAAACGAAAGAATCGCTGCTGCTTGTGTGCACGCGACCCGCGCCACCATGTTCGTTATTCGACCGATGCGAAAGACAGCGACAGGGACACTTGAAGCGTTGAAATCGCCGACGATGTGTCAGTGCCCTCGGACAGTTTCACAGCCACTTCTTGCGATATTATACAGGGCCTGGACGATTATTAATATTTCAGCGAAATAGAAGTCTCCTATAAAAGAATCGCAGTTGCCCCGTGCCAAGACAAATATCGTTTCCCCGCGGTGTTTTATGAGTCATGGGGAGGGGGAGGGAGGCAATTCTACGGTATTTCATTCTGTAATAGAATATCGGTGAGCCTGGGAAATTATTTGTTCGAAGAGGCGATAAAGAAAATCGCTCCGAACGAAATCGAATCGAGGGGCCCGCGGTGACTTCAGCCCAAAATGGAATATCACGCGTAGGAATTCTATTCGGCGGGATTCCGTTGCTTGGAACTTAGCGGATAGCACAGGAATCGGGGGGCAGACTTACGGCGACCGATTTACGCGCGCCAATTCGAACGCTGTCGATGTTCGCTGCAATTGCTATCGTTAAACGTTCCCCGAGTACGCTCGTGGGAAATTTTGGCTGGATCGAACGCGAAATTCATGGTTGCGGGTTCGAGGAGAATTATACGAATTCGTTTCATTCAATAACTCTACTTGGTAGATTCACCGAGTAACCTTTTCGGTATCTAACGTGTTTTATTGGAGCGGTAATATTCTATGCGCAAATGTGACCAATGTGGTAATTATGTTTCTTTCACGATAAGTGGTCACCTTAAAGTGGAAATGAAACTTCACCGATTGCGAATAATGATTACCTTGTCTTCTCCTTGACCTGCGATTATTAAATGTGCAATTCTTAAATGCGTAGCAAGCATGCAACTCACAATGACACACCGCATATCGGTATCAACGCCTGGGGACCTTTATTGCATTCTCTCTTTGCTATAATTAGGTAACATAATAGTAACCTACTTCTACTGAACCCTCCTACACGCCACTTTGAAAGAAATGAAGGTAGTTAAAATAACTCTGCTAATTGTCGTGAGCAATGCAGTGGAATAGTTACCAATGGCCATGACTGATATGTATCTTTCGCCGTCACGAAAGTGATGAACAGTTTATAATGATATTCATATGATGCTTGCTATTCGAGAACACCCTCCCAAACACCCTTCCAAAAATTTGTTATACTCGCCCTGAAACATCCCCTCAGGAATTCCACAGCACCAACGTATTCCTGACGACAAAATCAGGTCCATGTCCACATACGCCCAACACAAGCCATTCACACGATCATGCCAACGTTCGATCGCAGCCATACAACCCACGACAGTGGATAATCACACGCGTACGATATAACGCGTAGGCTCGAAACACGTCGTACGTAAACACCCGGAACACGCCAATAGTACCACTGTGTAAGTGGACAGGCACGAATATATAATCATCCCCAAACACTTGCGTAACTGTGCGAATCACGGAGTGTAGGCTTGCTGGCCATAGGACAAGGGGTTCACAGGTGGACACCCACGCACACGAATGCGTAATCACTTGCAAGCGTACGGTGTCTAAACAGAGTGCACGCGAGCGCGCGCGCGTCGCGATTGTGCGATTACACAAGCTCGTGCTCCGACGAGCATGGAATCGCGTGTACACATCTTGTTCTCCAAGTAGTCGGTGCATCCTGTCGCCTCGATTTCTCGTCACCCTAATCCCCGCTGTTCACAGCGAGACGCGAACTTTACCACAATTAGGAAACAAAGCAGACGAGACTGGTTAGGTACTTTTCATTCGCTTCAACCAATTACCTGCAACGGTCAACTCACGATATATAGGGGTTGCTGTGTTCAATGATTCTGAGGGCTACACGATATATGTGTGATTTCGGATCCCCGTTCGTTCGATGTCGACGCATACACAGAGTATTCCTTTTCGGTGAACTCTGCTTTAAAGGTGCATGCGAGAGTGTGACCCATTTGAATCTAAGTGCAAGTTACATTGGAGAGTGACGAAGCCAGGGATGGTCGATCTCCACATTCACGGAACTTAACATCCGTGAGATAATTGTTAACCAAGGGAGTACGTTAGCGAGATAATAATTTTCAGAGTAGACCTTCCCGCGCGCCAGCGGTATAAAGATAATCTACTTAGGAACTACGTTAGCTTCGCCCGCTGCTGCACAATTACTCTCGAAATACAGCACACGTGGCTGGATGAACTACTTGGTCTCGAAGTCGTTGATATACCACGCATTTCCTATGCAAAACGGCCACTAAGTAATAACGGAGTACACCTAGTGCCATCTTTTTTCTCTCTCTCTGCTCCATTCACCTGCGACCCTCCTTCTTAGTTAAAATTTTCGTCTTCACATCTCTATTCTACTTCGCCCTATGTCGATTACTTCACTTTGAGTTTTCGATAACCAGTGTTGCTATTATATCGTGATCGTTAAGTGCAAACGTGGTCTCTGTATTGTTTTCGATCTGATCTCCTTAATCTGACAGTATCTTCGGTACTATATCAGTCTCGTTCCCAAAACTCAGCCGTCATCTATTAACACCTGTGCCACTATCACATCACAGAAAATAAAACGAGCAAGCCTCTGTTTGCGATTCTCAATTACCCCGCCATCGACCAGTTACTCTCTTCCCACGCCAAGGATATAAAATGTCACAAGAGAATCCAACACCTCAGCGATTAGTTTCCCTTCTTTTTGTAATCCCTATCACAATATCGCACATCCCCGCCAAGGAAATACTAGCTCAACCTCTCGAGAACACTCGCGATCGTTTACTACTGCAAATTCCACTCGGTGTCCCGTTAAAATCATTCAGCCACCACCGTGCCGCCGAGGTACAGCTGCGCGTGGCCTCTGATAACGACGCATTACTCGTTAAGCAGCCCAGTGCATTGAGGCCGCGATGTACACACCAGCTCGGCGGTAATTAAAAGCGAAGCCATTCCCGGTATCCGCACTTAACCGGTAAGCCGGCGAGGATCTCTTCGTTACACTAATCATTACTATCCGGTGGGTGAGCGTGAGTTAGAAATAGCCTGGCTGCGGATTAACCGAGGAAATGGAGGCGGTGCGGCGAGCACTGGGGGTTGGGTGGATATATCTTTGAAAGGAAGAATGGGTCGAAGACTGAGGCCGATGCTGGCCCGAGTACTTTCCCTCCGTCTGTTTTTTTTTTATGCGCGTCGAAGGGTCGGGGATGAAATGAAACATGCTGATGGTATTGGCTACACGGAAAGGGTGCGACGGGAACGATGTACTTTGCGAAGGAATACGCTGTTCAGTCCGTTAATCGGCCAAAGGATTTATTTTATACTCTATTTATCGGCTTTCCCCCGAAGAACCTGTTCTGCTTGGGAAGACAAAGGGAGGAGGGTATCGTGGATGAAGCCGGGAATAATGAAAAAAAGAGAGTTAAAGAATCAAAAGAGAGAAAAGGGAAGATTGTTGACTAGAAGGTACAAGGGTTTCGCATCGCTGCTTTCGAGTAAGACAAGGATGGTAAAGTATCGCGGTTTCGTGGATACATGGAGGAGGGGGCTGCGCGGCGTTAATTAAGTGCACTCATTTATGAGGTACGGTAACGCTAAATTGTTTTGGGGGAAATGAGTCGTAGAATCTAATGCCGGATCCGGCGCAGTCTTTTTCCATTACCGGTGGCCGCGGCTGCGCATAAAAGTTTATGTAACTCGTAAAATTTTCCCGCCATTACGCTCGGTTAATATTAGTAACGCGCGCGACGCGCTGTCCTCGCGGGCGTAACTGAATAACCATGCCACGTTGCATAAACCCTGCCCATTGTTTTCCTCTTTCTCACAATGAAACCAGAAACAGGCATAGTGGGACCTAATGAGACCTTAATTCACACATGCAATCTCCATTCTCAATTGTCATTAACAAGAAAGCGATATAGCAATTGCTACTTAATCGTTCCAAATGGGAAACAGGTGGAGAAGAATGCTCAACACCTTCGTTCCTAATTGCAACTATAAAAGGTTCCAAATCCATCGATGGTCTCAATCACGACGACCAAGGAAATATAATACAGGTGAAGGAAGTACCCCGAAGCAGAGTTAGCTGACGATTTGTCTACCGGTTCAATTTCAGATTCCAACTTCGATATCAGACCTCCCTCCCGCGTCGTTTTTCTAACGAACCGCTCGTATTACCAGGGGCCCGTTAACGAGCTGGCGAAATGGGAACGCACCTTAATCTCGCTCGGTTTCTGATTAAAGGCTATGTTCTTCAGCCCCTAATTCGCTAAAGAGCAACGGGAAGTTGCCGTGCAAGTAGACGGAGACCAAGGGACTCGGCGGAGAATCAGACACGGAAGGGGGAGAAACAGGAGGCAGAGAACAGGTGCGAGTTACCAGGATGGTACACACCATACTATGTCTTGCTTAAACATATTGCTATTCAGTTTAAAAGCAGCGTAATAATGGGGCTGGCAAATTTTCAACTTTTGCCTGGATAGATTTTATGGCAAAGAATTGAATGTTATTACCCCCATTATTCGTCCATGCCAGGAAGAAACCTATCGAGATAATTAAAGAGATAACTCGCCACAATTTCTTTGTCAAACGTCATTCCAGAGCTATGTACACTTTACACCTTACTATGCATGCAACGCGGCATAAGAACTCGATCCCAGACCCACGATCCTCCTGGCCCACGTATCATTCACCAATAACGCACGCGTAAACCGCAAAGATTTACCTGCCTCCACGTCGAATCAGTTTGCCAATCACGCGGGATACGAATGAGCAGGCAGTGATGGGAATAATATTGTCGCCCCTGCCACTGTGCATCATTTTACCGTGCTTCCTACGACGCCATTAACTTTACGGCGTGCCTGCCGGCATGCAAACGCCCCGACTTCCATTACCAGGGATGGTACGCCGACTATTAAACAGAAATATCTGGCGTCTCTGTGCCTGCCGGTCCCCAGCCCGAACCCTCTTGGAGCCCAGTTTCCGCGGATCCCGCCGGAGGACGGAAAGTCGACGGATAGAGAGGGGCCGCGGGATCCCCGTGACGCGTTTACACGCTCGGCAAGCAGTCTGCGAGGAACGTCTGCCCGTCTTACAGACGAGGAAAGTCGTTGACGCTTGCATTTTGAGACGGCACACCCACAGACCTTCCAGCCTTCCACCTTTGCCGTCGCAAATGCCGAAACGTTGCAGCGCGACGCAGCAGGCAACACATGCAAAGACTCGTCTGGAGCGTGGGATTACGCGCGGAGGGGATATTTGGAAGAAGAGGTTGCAGGATGAGGCGGGATTTCATTAAGCAGCGCGTAGATTATTATTTTCCCGTGCTCTTCGGCGGGTTCGTAACCGGCAATCCAGAAAAGATTTCGGCATTGCCGTTGAGAACCTTTGAGGCGAGTTCTCCCGTGGATCGTTCTCGTCGATCTCGGCACGCGCCGAGGAGATTCTCAGGGATGATTCGGCTACGAGAGGGCTTGCACCGGCAGAACCCACGCGCTCTGCCGTCGGGGAAAGTTTTGCCTTCGGATCGATACTCCTCTCCGGCTAAGTACGACTGAGCTGATGTTACACATAAATTGAACGCGTCACCGCGGAAGACGCTCGGCGCACTTCATATTTACATATTCTTTAAGGCGTACCCGCCCAGCTTCTCCGCTGGTGCTGTGTCTTTGCATTTCATTAGACTGCGCCCGGTTCCTCATTTGCGCGTTAGAAAACAGAGGGGACAAAAAGTGCAGCTGGGAAGTAGGTCGACGCTTTTGTAGGTTGCCTCGCGAAGACGCGGTATCAAAGACAAAGAGGAATTCCTTGCTAGGGAAGCACGCTTCACCTAAGGCAGCTGCGCATTACGCCACGCTAGTCGCGTTTCGCGCTCTGCGCGCACCGCCCCCGCATTACTAACATGCACTCGGAAAGTTCGTTTAATCCCGTTTACTTGCTCAAATTCTTGCTTCAAGATTCCGGATCGACCTGCGCGCGGTACACCTCCACAGCAAACCTCGAATTTCTGGAAATCACCACCACTACGAGACTCCTCCAAATCAGAGAACATTTCCCACTCTCCAACGACACCGCCACGACCACCAAAATTTTTCAACGCACGTCAGTAATTCCAGCCCCACGTCCGACTGTCCAACGATCCATTAGACCACGCGGAGGATCCCGAAAATTGCCTGAATCAGGCCGCGCAATCAGGAAATGGGCCAACGTTCCGCTAGAGGCTAGACCCGTTGTAATCACGGCCAGCGGACGCAGTCGTTTCGACGAGTGGATCGGGGCGAGGTGGTCGCCTCCAGGAGGAGGTGCAGCCAGGTGCAAGAAAGGCGGCCTGATTATGTAGCAAAGGCTTTGAGCGGTGTCGTGGCAGGCGACACCGAAAACACCCTGCCCACATGTAATCACTGCTGCAGCAGAGTGTCGTGCCCCAGTTCGGATGGAGCTCGATGCTTTATGCTCCCCGTCTCCAGATCAGTCGCTGGTTCTCTTCTTCCTCTATTCAAGAGGTCCGCAAACCACCGTTCAGCGCATCAGAGGGCGGCTTTAGACTTTCGGCATCCGGTCCCGGCTTGATTAAGCTCCTGGCGAGGTGGCGATGTCGCGAGCAGAACGCCCAGAGGTTGTCATTCCCGTCTCTAAACTCTGGCGAACTCGTTGCTCCTTCGTTCCCTACCGACCCCCGCCCCTTATGTTTCTGATGCTTGTTTCGGCTGGTGCTGGTTTAATCATCGGCGTCGTCGCGGCGCTGTCGCGCGTCCACAAACTCCTCAACGCGTGCCCGATTGCTAGGCAAGAACGTCGTCGCCAAAATTCGGCCGATTCCGAGACGACGGACGCGTAGATTTTTCATTAGGGCTAACTAATCGAAGCACCGGTGCCCTGTTAGTTCATCGAAACTTCTGGTTGGCTCTGCTCTCGAAAGCTGTCGTTCTTCTGAATCTTCTGGTTGATTCTTTAATTTTCTTGGGCAAGCTTAGATTTTAAAAGCACGCTAAAGTGTCTGATAATGACGAAGTCCCAATCGAATGAATATCAAGAACACTAAAAATAACTGAGAACGTAGAATAATTCAATACCATTTACTTGGTGTAACTGCCTGGAACACTGAGTGCTTCCTTCCCGAACCGAATGAATGATTGAACGGCGAGCCGAGTTCATTTACACCCCGTGGGAAGGCCACGATTCTATGAAAGTGAAATCGAACCGCATTCCTAGAACACGGACGCCGTGAAATATTCACGGAACCATCGGTTTTTTACGAATAAGCTTTTGAACGGAAGTAAAAGGAAACGGTACATCAGTCTATACGGCGGCCGGTACAATTTACAGTGTTGAATTATTTAACTGCCAAGACTACCGGTTTCCCAGGGGTATCGACACCCCCTAACCCTCGAAATTCGTGGCCCGTAATGGTACCTGGGAGGCGTGGTTAAAAATTCATCAGGCTGAGCCACCGCGCCGCTTTTTATCTCATCAAATAGTAACGTGCTGGCACTGAACTGCTACAAGATAGAATCGTTCTCCCCACCGACGTGCGCTATATGCTAATAATCCTCCTTGGAAAACTCAAGTTAATGCAAGGGCAATGTCGGAAAATGCTGACACAAGTGCGCATAAACGAAGAAGCGACAGTTTCACGGGCTTCACAAGCGCGAATGTTTGGGAAACTTCGAGGTTACTTCAATCACACCGGTACTGTCCCAACGTGAGAAGGCTTCATTTAAAACGAAAGGATTATATATACTGCTTCGTTCTGCTACACTTCAACCACCGTATTATTCTTTAAAAGTCGCGCAAATTCCAAGAGGCAAGCTTGTCGCATGAGCAAATAAAAAGGCGATTCACGGTAACACAGGATGCCTTTGAATTTTCAGAATCTGACAAGCTTGCTTATCGTTGCTCGTTACAGCAAGGGAGGAAAGTGGATCGACGGGAACCCAGTAAGAACCCGGTCTAATTTTCTCAGGATTCGCCGTGATCCTGCCCGAACAATCTCATTCCAGTGTGGCTGGATTCGCGCGAGCCACGTCGCGATTCCTTTCGCCTTGTAACCGAAAGTACTCCCGCGGCTTCAGGGTCGCGTCAGACAGCGATCGTACGCGCGGAATTTCCGCGAACGGGTCTGAAGCGGACGCGAAAAGTGCCTTTCCCTGTCGATCGTCGCCGTAAGTCACTTTTTCTTAATGGAACCCGTCATCCTGCCCCCTCGTCCTTCCACGATCCTGCGAGGAAGGCAGGGACAGAAAGGAAGTGCAGCGGGAACAGCGGAAAATGGAGAAACAGAGTGGGTACGCGGTTGCAAGGGCGTCTCTGTGTGTGCGCGCCCGCCGAAGGGAGGAAACAGGATAAGAGAAAAAGTGGGCGGCTGGGTAGAAGGAGCGACAACCCGGGATTCAATCTGCATTCAATATTGATTTCAATCCGATATCGTGAATTTCAATTTTTGTGATTTACTCCTTACGCGACCGGCGCGAAACCTATCTGCACTGCGAAAAAGAGCTTTCCGAGAGTCAACCCTCGATGCATATCGATGTCAGCGGCGTCATCGATCATACGTTGATCCGTGAATAACTTCGACAAGAGTGTCGTTAGATCATGGAGGACAAGAGAGAACTCGTCACGTAGCTGAGCACGGATGGTTGCTGGAACGAAAGTAGTAGGGAATTAAAAAAAAAAAACAAATATATTTCGTAAGGAACTTGGGTTGAAGTATCATTACCAATCATGTTAGAACGCAACAATATTAACACAGTGAATGGAATGCACATATCTACAAAACGTGACACGTCCGATTTCCACTTGCGTCTGACTAATGAGTGGCTGTACTACTGGATCTGTACGTTCTTCAACAGCATTCGTTCCCTAAAGAAAACTAAAACTCTTGGCAGCTTAACTCCACGTTTGTAATCGGGATTTTCATCTTCCATATCCACCATAGATCTTGAAGGGTCGAAGTTTCGGGGGTGTGCAACACGAGGGATGAGGAAATCTTTCGAGAGATCAGTATCAATTACAGGAAGTCAATGAGGTAGAAGAAATGCCTAACGACCAAAGTTCCGGGACATTAGAGTTCGCGAGGGTAGGCGACCTCGGAAGATAACAAATTATCGACCAGGTCCCACGAATGACGAACTACTTTGCGCAATATATCTCGATCTATTACTCGGAACCGTGTTCGCGATGAATTCGAGCAGTGACGTGGATTCGAACGATGAAAGAGAACCGTGATAGAGAGCATTTCTGGCACTCGATATATAAGCGCTCGAAGAGGTTCCTTATTAAGTACAACTTGAGGCGACGAAGAAGCATGACGTTCTAAGTAAGACTTATCGAGCTGAGAATAGAATTTTCTACCCAGACGCACTGACCAAACGTGAAGGAAATGTTTACTTCCCGCTGTTCGTCGACGACAATGCCCATAGCCCAGGTAGGAACTATGAAGGTCGAGTAAAACGGTAAGCGCGCGACAATAAATTTAGCACGAAGCCCAATCCTCGCCGTGAATGGTCGCAAGACAATTACGGATTACCACGGTTCGGCTGGCGCACAAGCACAGCACGCTGTCGTGTGCACCACCCCATTTTTTCCCCCCGCTTCGCGGCTTAATACCAGTCTGGGAGCGAGGCATTTTGCGCGACGACAGCCACGACGACGGCAAGGGCGCCGTCGCTGTATGGCTATTTGAACACTTTCGCCGTAAATTCGCGCGAGAGGGTACTCGAGGCTCGTTCGCGCCGCGATCCTTCTCCCTTTCGCATTCTCATTTCGCTCCCTCGGCCTCTTTGCCTCCTCGCGCCCCGCTGTTTGTACGCGCTGCGTGTCGCGCCTTTCGGCCGATTCGAGGCTCGTTAGCGCGGCTCAAGTACCGAGAGTGTTTCCAGTCGACCTTCGAAAACGCAGACGGCCCGCGAGGAGGAACAGGATGGAACGAGTCGAGGGAACGGGCTTGGGAAAGGAGGGAAGGAGAGGGCGAAGAGGACGGCGAGGTGAAGGAGGAACAAAGCGACGATAAACAAGAGTCACGGTGGTAATTAAAAAGTTAAGCTGCTAAGTAGCGATAGAATCGCGGAGGCGGCGCGGAAACGAAGAGCAAACACAGACAGGGGAGGGGGATGGACTCGAGTGAAACAAGTCGGAGAATGGAAAGAGCAACTTGGACCTGGAACTCCGTAGACGTGCGGGATGATGCTCGAGGGCCCAGACAGAGACAGACACGGTTGACAGTTACTTCTTCGGATAATAGAACCGTTTTGTAGGCTCCAATTACCGCCATCGTTAAGCACCATCTAGCACGAGCTCCCTAGTCTGCGCTAGCAAGGATTCTCTGTTTACAATTTCGCTGTTTACTCCGCCGGGGATGGAGGATTCTACCGCAGCCTCGGTGGTCCTCACGGAAAGGATAACGTTCGATAGTCCCTTGCGATGTCTGGATTCTCTGTGTACCTATATAAACTTTGTTAAATCGTGGCGTGGTTGTCGCTGTAGAAACATAGATGCTCTAACAATGCGTGTGTTGCTGGACCTTGTTTGAGAACGAGTATGTAACGGGAGATTAAAATTGAGAGAAAAATGATTTTGCACCAATTTCGTAATATACGAAAGCAGAAGAGATTTTATGAACAAATTGGATATTAAGACAAAGTTTGCATGCAGATCAGATACCGATCCGACTATAACCATCCACAACACTTTAATCGCGCCGCGCGTAGACTTACAAGTAATCTTGTAAAGGTTTTTTCCCAGACCTCCCTTTCTTCTCTTTTACTTTCCACGTGTTTGAACAGGCGACGGCGGCCTTCCCGCGAACTTGCAAATAAATGGATTACGGATGCTGCACGAGTGCTCTAAGAGTCGGCGGTAACGCAGTTTTAAATCCCTTCCACGGATAATCACGCCGCAGCTGGAAGCAACGGGCTGTACAACGAAAGAGAAAAGACAAACAAAATTCCGCTGGAAGTCGCGATGAAAAATTCTCACGGCTCCTTTCGCGGAATCCATCCACAGCCCCTTGCCCCCCCTACGTTTTTCCCCAGCGAACTTGTTTACAGTTCCCATTTCCTCGATTTTTCGTATCCACGTCGCGCGATTCTCGCGTTTCGCCGAAATGAATTCGTTCCTAGGAGGGGCGGGGAACTTGCCAGCCGACTTTTCTGCCTCCTCTCAGTTATAAATCGAAGGAAAACTTCCGCGTATTGCTCACGGTTCCCAGCGTTCATTACACCTCCGTTGCCCCCTTACTTTTAACGCTGCGCCGCCGCCGGCGAAAAATGGAGGAGAAAAGAAGATACCCGCGGGGGTTAGTTTGATCGCGAGGGGTTTATCTTCTCGCCTGCGACGAGAGAACACGGTTCCCCAAAGTTTCTCTTGGCCAGCGTTGCGCAGCGGCGAATCGTTTGCACCGAAAGGACCGATACAAACGAGGAAAGAGGAGAGCGTCGCAGAAACAAGCCACGGAAGTGCACGAAGGTGGACAAAGGTGAAGGACGATGTTAAGTCTGTAGGGACATCTAGAAATTCAACGGATATGTTCAGGTGTTCTGTTTCTCTTGACTTATCCTGTACATCTGTTTGACTATTGTTACAGTTTATTCTGTTATCTTTTGTTGGATCTGGAACACATGAATTCCATTGGGAATATGTATGCGTATAACGCGGTACCGTCTCCTTCTGAGCTTCCATGTTGGGCTACCGGAACGACTCTTATAAATACCTAGTTATTATAATTATATGAAAATAATACTCCTGCTATATCCACTCATTTTCGAACGACTCGTTTCTTTCGTTTTCTTGGGGCTTTTAATCTGCCTTCATAGAAGCAAACAATTTCCCACCCCCCATAATTTCAAGACCACGGGGTCTTAAGAGATCCCTGGGGAGCCGAATGTAACGTCATAAATTCACGATCAAAATGCGGGGGCGGCAGCTTTTTACGAATTCCTCGCCCGGTGTATTCAAGGGACAAGATTGTCACCGCCGCCGACGAAAAGCCTCTGCTCTCGAACCTGGCGGCTGCCGGGCGCAGAAGAGCCTCATCAAACTGAAATTTCGCCGGGGTCTTATCCCAAATTCATCGCCGCAATAAACCGCGCGTTACAGCTTGTACACGACTAGCGCCTACCACCCCTAGGCGGTGGGTAGCTGGAGCAGGCGAGGCGAGAAAAGGGGAAAGGAGAGAGGCAAGAAGAAGAGGGTGGATGCTAGGGATAGAAATTCCGAAGGCAAAGCAGGCGTCTCGAAGTTATACAGAGTGGCCCCGGCGAGAGATGTATATTTAATGCCATCATTCTAGAAAGCAACAGACCCGCCCGTTTATATTTCAGTGCTTGGCAGAATTGTTTGCTACTTCTTCTTCGCCGTCAGCCTTCCCGATACTTCGCTCGTTCTTCCCGCACATGCTCCAACGGAAAAAAATTCTAACACGCAAAGTGTACGTACGATTGACGTCGCAAACGGTCCCCTTTCACCCCCTCTGTGGCGGTAAAAATTTTCGGTCAGAGTATTTGGAAAGACTTCGATTGGGGACCAGCTTTCTCTACCATTTCTCTTTCCGAGCTTATCCTCTCGCACGATGAAAAATATGGAGAATCAAGGGTCCAAGGTTGCCGAGTAGATCTTTTAATTTTGTGCCAAGATAACGCTCGGACCCACATCGTAATAAGGCCAGGGATGAAATAAAAGACCTCCAACTGGAGGAGTTTTTAATCATCCTCCGTATTCCCAAGCCGTAGCTCTTTTTGAACGTCATTTCTGGGTCACCGCGGAACGCGCGCCAGGAAAAACATTATTTCTTCAAATTACCGCTGCAGCTTATAACGTTGTACGATCGAACACCTGTCGTCGTTATGTCAAGCTTTTTACACGCTTCTTTCTTCGAATACACGTATCCCCCATTAGTTCGTTATTACAGCCCTGCGTTGGCATAAAACGCGCATAGATATCCGCGGACAAGATCACAGTAATTCGCAGAGTCGACTACCTATAGTAAGCGCTCATAGCCGCAGCATCAGCAAACTGAAAGCAGGCGCGGTACTATCTCATCCGCGGCTTTACAGCCGTGTAAATCCCACGGAGGGTTTCTTAATACTTTACCGCCGTCATGTAAACGTAAACCCGCCCCCGCGTCCAATCTCCCGGAGTTGCAGTCGTCGGGTGCAAGCTTCGGCCTGATGCGATGCGGTTACTCGAAGGCGCGGTGCTCGCGTATCCAGCCAGTATCGTGGATCTTGATCTCGTTCCCGGATTGGACGTTGTTTTATTGGGCGTACCGGTGTTTTATAGATTCCGATTTTCTCCCGACTCGGCTGAAACCACTTGAGCCTCGACCCTTTCACCCTTTCCCCCGCGGAGCTGTTCCTCTTCCATCAGACTCCCAGTGGCCGAGCACCCAGAGCGCCGGGCTTCGTTTTCGTATCAACGTCGAACGACTTTCTTCATCAGAGGATCTGGATCGATGCAAACCGATCACTCTTCTTTATCGTCAGCTCGGAATCCTTCCTCACTTTTTGCCACCCTCCCCCCGCCGCCTTTGTCTTCGAAAGAGCAACGTCGAGTAAGGGTGCAGAGACGGGCCCCGCTGATTTTATCGCCCGATGCATGTCCCTGCAGTCGATGATAAGAGATAGAGAGGCTTCGGGCTTCTGGATCACGGCGCTCGCCCGTATCAATACATGAACCCTATCGATTCGGTACGTATCGAGGGGCAACACGGAATTGAGTTCGATTCTGGTGCCAGCCAAGTTTCATTCTTTTGGCTGAGTATTGCTCGGGTACCTTAGGATTTTCGAAATGTAACCACAGACTTTCCCTCCATTCAGCTAAGAAGACACTTGGGTAATACGTGGTTTAGACCCAAACAGTCGAATTTTCTTTCGAATACTTGGAGCATCAAGGGTCACAAATATAGACTAAAGTACCGAAGTTTCACGGAGCTTCAAGAAAATACCAAGATCTGACCGTATGAAATTCAAGCGAAGCGAAAGAAGAACAGAGGGCGCACTTGTAACCCATCTAAACTCACTACTCTTACTCTGTACTCATTGCATCAATCCGTGCATCGATCCTCCCATCGACGTTCGTCGTCCCCTCGATATTACCCTAACAGTCGCAACAATCCTCGGCCCTCTAATTCGATCTGGAATTCACGAAGTTAGAGTTTTCTCGCAGGAAAGCCTCCCCTGCCAGCGGATGTATGATTTGCGCCACGTGTTTTTGCCAGTGTGGCGCCAAAGCTTTTGCAACATGCACGAAGGACCCTCGTGGCCGTCTATTCAAGCCACGTACTATAACTCGCGTGGAACGCACGTGGGGGAAGGGGGGGGGGGTATACTCCCCCAGGGCGGACGTACGGGCTCGAAACTTTTCTTCCCCTTATGAAATTGTAACGTAGACACGGATTAGCATGGGGCCATTGTCTCTCTGCCGCGAGGGAGAAATGCACACCGTTGCGTGACGGGTCGCAGGACACCGCGATGCTATCGAATCGATACGCGGCGCGAGATGGATGGAACGGGGCCGCGTTTCCCTGAGTCCGTTCTCGCCCTCGGCTTCGATTTAAGTCGGCGAAATTAATGGAACCGTCCACCGTTCTTCCCTTCTACTCACGTCCACGGCCACGTTCCGAACCTTTCATTATGGAAATAGTCAATGACGAGAGTCTATCCCGACGTTGAAGCAATTTAGCGTGCGCGGTCGTTGGCGGATCGGACTTGATTAACTGTCTTTTCAATTACTGTAATGCTATTAGAATGTTATAATACTAATGATACTTATGACAAATTGTAGTAAATATAATCATTAATCACTGGAGATTGGATCGTAACTCTAGGTACTGCGTTGTTGATCGTATGGTAATACAAAGTAAGTGGTTTTAAGTCGAGCTCACTTGACGTCGTTCATCCCGGAAAAAACATCCCCGAAGTGGGTCAAGTTCTTCAATAAATCGTTGAAAGTCGCGTTCCAGAAACAAGTTCGATAAACATCACTTAACATTGTTTTTAATCAGTCCGATTGCTATTCCCGTACTCCTATCGCGAGAGCAGCTTTCCACGAGTGACGAGGGTTCGCGGTCCCTTTGAATTTTCGCGTGTTAAGCGTAGGTTATTGCGATCCACGCGACAAAGTGTCTCCCAACGTATCGTTTCACCGCCGACCGGAAGACGCTGCCCCTTTGCGGTCCGGTTTCACGTGGCCAATCACTATGCATTTATGTAAAACGCGAAATTGCATCGTGCTGCACCGGGCCCGCCTTCTTACGTTTCCCTGTCCGCGTTTTTTGCTTCGCAGTTCAACGCCACGTAACAGCCTCTCCCCCCACCCCCTCACCCATACTGTAGAACACCCCTGGGGGTTTGTCAGGGGGATGGACGGTTCTGCGGGCTGGCTGAGCCTGCGCTAACGTTTTACGGCTACGTTACCACGCCACCACCGCGAGTAAAATCGAAATCCCATTCCCGTTAATTCTCCATGGAATCGAACTCTGCGGTGGCAGCGCACCGGCGACTCGCAATGGGATTTCGTTGTAACTGCACCAGGCCGGCCAACTTTCGCGAATTTTTCATGGTCTCGGCCACTGGCAAAGGGATAACCCGGCTCCCTCATCCCCGTGTTAGTTTCTCGCGGCAAGTATGCAAAACTTTCGAACGCGGTCGAGCGAAAGGAACACTTCTTCTCGTTCTCCTACGGATTACAACTCCCATAAAACGACACCAGGGACACGGGGAAATTTCGCGGCGCAGCTGCTCGAAACAGCCTCCAAGCTCCGTTTGCATTTATTAATGGAGAAATTGAAATCGAATGGGTAATTGCGGGAATATATTAATTACAGGATCGTTCTCTGGCGAAAGGATTTCAGCGACGCTGGTTTTGCTTCGCCTTTATTGGCGAGGAACAGTTAAATTCGGATTGAGACCGTTGTGCAGCTGTTTGTGATGTGAATTGAGGATTTTAATCCCATCGTCTTTTAGCTGTATAAATGCGGATGAAGTTTCTGAGACGGACTTTACCCCCTGTACCATGCAGCATTCGACTATCCTGATATATAAATGTTATTCCACTGGGACGCCAGAATGCTGAACGCCATAAAAACTAGTGTTCCATTGTGAAACGAACCTACCTCAACTCGAGAAGTCACATCTCCCTATTAGTTCAAAGTGTCCCCGTATAATATTCTTCACTTGCTGAATAATGGACTGCGCAAACTTCGCGACAGCCAGCACGTGAGAAACGGGATACGCAATTTTTTACACGTTTCAATCCACCGTTCACAGGCCGGGCGTACGATAATAATGAAAGAAAAAAAGGCCCCGACTGGAAACTCGATCCATTTTGCCTGGGAACAGCGGAAAGAACGAAACTCGAGCGTTACCCTTTTTCCAGCACCGGCCCGTCCAGTGATCGCGTTGTTCTCCACTTTTAAATTATTTTTCGTGTAGTCACAATCGTCACATCTGGCCGTAGAGGTAGAGAACGGGGTTGGCTCCATCTCCATCTCTCCCCTTTACTCGCTACTCTCCCTTTCTCACCCTTTCTCTCTCTCTCTATCTATTTTTTCCCTCTATTTGGGGTGGTTTTCGGTTTCGCGACAGGTGGCACGACGGCCAACGATACGCTGGCCCGAATAATTGCATTTTCGAATTGTCGTTTCCTACCCTATGGTGGAGCGTCGTTTCACCGTTCTTTGTGTCCCGACCATGGAGCCAGTATCGGAGCAGGACTTTTTTTTCTTCAACGTCGGAACTTCTCCCCCGGGGAATCCGGATGGAATTCAATGGCCGATTTCAATGGACCGTAGAAGGTAAAGATACGTGAAAAGCTACTCCTCGATGTACGTCTGATACCTCGAAAATTGTTTCCCCCTTGCTCTCCCGCCTCTTTTTGCCTACTTTCTCGTTCCACCATTCGTTACACTGAGCGTCCCTCTGTGCGATGGACTATCGACGCGTTCCACTTTACTCTTTTTAGTGTTTTCAAAGTGTTCCCCGTTAGCTCGCGTGTGCCGTCCAGCCTCAAGTGCCCCACGCGCCTTTTCATTTTATTAGCCCCACAATCCACTAGAAATTTAACTACCCGCGCGTGCGCGCGCGCGCGCGCTCGTTATCCCCGGTTGTCATCAATAACTAAGGGCTGTTCTGGTATTCGACGTGTACACAAATACTCTCTCCCCCTCGAACATTTCACGCGAACTCCGCCGGGATTCCGGTTGTACTTGCTAGCACGAGCGATATTCCGCGAGATAGCTTTTTTTCCCCGCTAATTTTTTTTCAATCATCGTTCAATCATACGCGATTGTGAAAAATAAATTGCGGGTTTGTGAAAAAGCGGAGCGTCAAAAAGAATGACGCATTCATTCTTTTCGTCGGAAACCAATACTGTCAAGATGATTAATCTGTTTGAGCGACATTTACCAAGCTCACAGGTTCCAATTTCTGACATTCACCTGTGTCGTCACCGCGACGGGGTGGAGAACAGCAATTTCTTCAAAGTCCAAATCGAAAGTCAGCCTCGTTGGCCGTTCGAGATAACCCATTATCGGGCTCGAGCGGTTCCCGGTCAAAAGGGGTGGCAGAAACGAAGTCGTGGGGGAGGGGCGATGGAATGAAGGTTAATGGCAATTTCGATCGAGGCGTTTCGAGTAACGGGCAAAAGAAGACAAAAGGAGGAGCCGGCGACGCTACGGAGATCGGATTTCGGTCTTCGTGAAAACCATTGCGGAGGGGCCAGCCAAACGGAAGTGGCGCCCGACCAGCCCGTCTCGAGCCTCTCGGCCGCTGGAGAGGGTTAAAAAGCAATTTTCCTTCCCCGACAGTCCCAACACAGTCGGACTGCAGGTGACCACCACGCTAACTTCGCCGTCGTTGACCAACGTCGGCCTCGACAAAGCAATTCCGATTCAATCTGAACGAACGAAACGGTATTCGCTGAATACGAACGCCGTTGGGCCACGCCTTGCATCGTTGAATGGGAAGCGCACCTGTAGGTGCGAAAATTTAACGAGATGCAGCTCTGGGTAGCGCCAAACGAGAAAAAAAAAGCGGGAATTGCGATTATTGCAGCAGTAGAACTATTCATCAAGGTGTACGATTTATCTGAAATCTTTAGTTTCATATGTAACATACAATGTACGGATAAACTGTTAAACAATCCAAGATTATTTATGTTCCAAACTCCTGTATCTAAAACATGCAGACCATTGAATGAAGGTAATAATAGTAATACAAGTAATTTGAATTACTGAACACGAGATTGCTCTGCGCACCCCAGAGTCACAGACTTACGAATTCATTTAATTCATTCCCCTTCGTCCCCTAAAAAGTGCGCGCAACGAAAGGAACCAACGGCGAAAGCGACAAAGAATGGTGTCCCCATTTTAGAAGCTAGCCACCAAATTAGAACGTGGACCTTTAAACGCCAAAATTCCCTTTCGTCCCAGGGAACGGTGAAAAGCAGCCAGTAAAAAGGCTCAGGGAAATGTCACGGGATTTCAGCGGGCGCGCGGGTCCATTTTCACTGGCGTGCATTAACCTCGACGGTCGATTGTTCGATGCGATGGCGCAGAGGCTGTATCTAGCCGCTGTATCCGTGGGGAGTAGTGAAAGAAAAGCCGTGTGAACGAGTGCGTGGAAAAATCATGGCACGCACCCGTTCCCCTCTACAATGGATCGCTTAACGGGCAGGGTCGTCAGCTGTCGCGATGATGTAGGCGACGCTTCGGCCGGCGTGATTGACAGTTTTATGGGGAACAACGAAGAACGTTTACGGATTTACGGGGAAAGCAGAGCGCCGCGGGTTTCGCCATCGGACGAAGCTGGGGGGGTCAAGCGGCACGCGACGTTTGATGCTAATCGAAGCGTGATGCTGCGACAGAAGGCGCTTTCGGAGCATTGCCACTGCTCGCTCGTTTCCTCGGGCCGAGGTTCGCTGAAGTTACATTTCAGCTGGCGAAATGGCACGCAAAGGTTAGGGGAAAAAGTCCTAAGATATTGTATGAAGATTTGAGGCCATTCCGTGCAATACACAGTTTGTAGATTGTATTAGGTTTGGTGCATATGAAATTGCCATTTCGCGTGGAGAAGTTTGGATGAAAATATTTGTTACTTCTTAACTATATCATTTACTTGATTTTGTTGAGCTCCTGTGACATTTTTCCCAGTCATAAGACAGCGTTAGCAATTGATAGTATCCCCACAAAGGAACTTTTACGCTACCGGCGATCTGCAATTTCATATGCACCAATCCAATATGCATGTACGTACTATAGTTTCTTAAGTTGGCTTGTATGTACATAGCGGATATATTCCGAGTACCAATCGTGGGAGACACAGAACTGTCTCGTGTGAGAAGGTCTTCAATGTTATGACGTTGAGTTCTTCCATAAGGAAAGCACAACTTTCTAAAGAGCTTGGTTAAATGGAAGGTTTAATTAAAGGTGCATCATGAAGGGACACTCACCTCGCAGTTGGAGTGACTGATGTTGCTCAGATTCAGCCTGAACACCTTGTCCCTGTAACAGAAAGAGAAGAGCGTCACGCGTTAGTGAAACAATTCGCATTAAACGCGGCGATAGCCGAAAGCCCGGGATGTAAATTTTCATTCCGTACGTTCTACGAGATACATTACTCCGGCTGACTCGACCCTGCCTTATCTACCCCACGGTTATGTATGGTTGTGCGCGAGAACGTGGCACTTTGCTTACGGCGTCCTGGCCCGAGAACTGCTCGCGAACGCCACGGAATTTCTATGAGCATCGAAGGGGAAGCGAACCTTTATCCCATCCCACCCCTTGCAGCCGTTCCTGACAGCGCGCTCTCTTTCTTCGCGATAGCCGAACTTTCTCCGTTTCCGTTCTGCCGTTTGCTTTCATTAAGATCTCCTTTGAGGCGTGATCTCTCGGTTGCTTCTCGAATATTTCGTGAAAAAAGAAATACACACAACGTAACCCAGCAAACACGCTGGGACGAGTAAACCCTGCAAACACATTTCCACGAGAGCTTTAATCGCGATAAATTAATTCGTACGAAAGCCCTGTTGATTTTAGGAGCACGTTTCAGAACTATTATCCGCGAATAATGGGAATCTAGGACGATCGAACTCTGAGCAAGTGGAATGATAATGGTACTTCCAAGTATCCTTTATTTTCCGGCACCTTTCTGAGTTTCCTTGCTGCGGATTCCACGGAATTTTCAAGCCGAGGAAGCTCCACACAACCGACCCAGAAACTGAAGAGGGGAAAAAGCACATTGTCAAATTTTCCGAAGCTCCGGCTGCATTTTTCACGTGTACACCAGCGCGTAAACGTTCCAGTGTTTCGGTTCGGATCGGCCGACAGATCCCGCCAGCGTTCCACTAATTGGCAAGAAGCCCGAGTAACGTTTCAGAGAGGAAGATGATAGTGATTTCCGGATGGTCTTTCCACGTCTCTATTCACCAGTGGAAAACAAACTCGCGAGATCGGGGGTACGCGGAGAATGGCGCACGCAACGCCAGTCAGGGGTGGCTCGTAAATCGAATTCACCCAGTTTTCAAGCGTCTCGCAACATTAGCGCCGCCGCGGCGCATAACTTTATTCCAATAACCATTCATCATTGGCCTTCAATAGAAGTAAGCAGTCGGGCGGAATGCGGGTGGGGGGGAGGTGTTAAGAGAAAGAATGAAAAACAGAAGAGAAGCGAGAAAGGGAAAGAGGGGGGAGGGGGTGGCAGACCCAGTTCCTTCACCCTTCGTGCTTTCCTTTCTCATTCATCCTGCGCACGCTGCCGTGAAAAAGTAAATAGCGACGTGGAAAAAGAAATCCGTAGTTCGGAATCCAGCCGCGTCGACTTCTCGCTCGGGAGAACTTTTCGGGGGTTGAACAGGTGGATGGGAGGGTGTCTGAGGACCTGTGTACGTGCAAGCTCGTCGCTTCGAGGCACAGCGGGAAAGAAGAAATTTTGTACGAAAGCAATTTGCAGAGGGCTGATCGATGGCGGCAGGGATCGCGAGTGTAAAGTCACGGTGTTTTCGATTTAAAAATAAAAACGCCCAGTCAGCTTCGAAATGCTTGAACCAGGGGGTGTGATCTCTTCGTAGGGTTCACAATGAACATTCAGCTTTCCCCTTCGACTCTCTCTTTCAATCTTTAATTGCTACTGATGGCAGTTTCTCGCGTTGCTGGTGTTTCACAACTCGTTTCAGTGCCAGGCAAAGGATAATATAACGTCAAAGGTAGAGATCTATTGCAGCGTAGAAAATTTGTTTTTATCTTTTGGAAACTTTTAATAAACCCGAAATTCCCGTTTCTGTATCATAAATTATTAATATCAGGAGTCTAACAGGATGAAAGTGAATATGGTACCTATATCCAGAGTCCAGACCTTGAATGATTGAGATGTACTACTTAGAATCTCAATAAATCCATGAAAATTAACGAGAAGTATACAGACACTCTATTTTTATATTCCAAGATAACTAAATAGTAAAGGAATATAAAGGAATATAAAGGAATTTTAGAAACGACCACTGAACCGCGTACAGAAATATTAAAATAAACAATTCAGAGGCATCCCAGGCCAGACGTCACGCACCGGTTTCAGTGGAGTTGAAAAGCCACCCGACAAAATCCAAAAAACGTCGCTGTCTGACTTGGCGGTTGCACGTGACAGACAGCACCGACCCGCGATGTATTATCCAGGGCGTCGAGATCCACCCCCATTTTGCCCCTTAAATTTTAGATGGCGGAACGCACGACAGAGGCCAGAAAAAGAGGCACCGCGGCGCCGTAGCTATTTACACCAGCGCCTATGGCGAGATAATGTATTCGCGGCGCGGTTTACCATAACGGAAATGATTTTAATAATTCCCGCTATGAATCGTCGAAGGGAATACGATTAAGTTCATCTCCCGATGCACCGTGACTTCGCCGCGGTGTTCTTGCCCGCTCGCGCGATCGATCCGGCTGTGGGCGAACAGTTCGGCGAGCCCAGTGAACTGACAAACAAAACACGAAATACTGAAATGTGAAATCCGATTATGTTTCACGGTCTAGTTCAAATGCCGCGTGATTATCCTTCCTTTAATTAAAAACAAAACCTGCCGAGTATTTTAATTATGTCGGAGCTGCGTTGTATGGATTTAGGGTGATGATTACGCACTGGCGGGCGTCGGGCTTGACGAAATCGAATCCCCCGTTAATTAATTCATTAACGCTTGGATATTTCTTTCGTTCCGCCAGGTGCAAATGAACGTTTCTTCTCCGGCGGAATTGAAAATTTCGACGAGGCGAAATTGAAAATGATCTTTCCGTTTATTCTGATGGCATCGATATCGAATTTGTCTCAGCTTAATACTTCGCCGAAACAATTATCGCGACGAACAATGTACGCTTATCGATTTCATACGTCCATGATGTATTATGCCGTATCAGTTGCTAAAACGGTCAGCTCTGGTCATGCGTGAAATCTAATCACATCCGCTGGATTCCGATTGATTCGCTAAATGCATTTACCGTGTTCCCAGCCTGGCGTCATACCGCCTGTTTAATTATGTAAAATACAGCGCCGTCGCTTAACGACGATATTTCGACAGGGTGAATTTTATGTCAGCACTGTTTTCCGCTCCAATTACTGTCGGGTTTACCGCAGAACGATTATCCCTTTGTCCCCGAAGCTTCGTCTTTCAAAATCCAGATCGCGAGATATACTGGGTGCGGCCGACATAATAGTTCAGGTTAAAAAGTAAGTCGAAAGTGCAGAATAAAGCTTTTTCGTCCAGAGCCTCGTGCCAGAAAAACTTTATTCTCCACTCGTGACTCTCTCCAGCACAAGAAACCACTGTCATTCTTGGCGAATGGAACATTTTGCTAGAAATGCGTAATGAAAATCACTTCCAAGGGGAACATTAATGATAATATTTGCTTGCTGATTACACCCGGAAATAAAACGATAAGGTGGAATTATAAATTTCTTCCCTACAGCTACGATCACGAGAAAAAACAATTTTCCAGTAATAGAGGATTCAGACTGACTCCTTCTTGCTACGTACATTATGGTAATTCATAATCTGCGTAAAAATGACTATAAAAAGGGGATCTTAAAGCTGCCGTAACGATAAACTAACCGATAAACAAGAGTGCATTAACACTGCAGCAGGACGTTCGTGTTTATTACCAAGATCGGACTAATCGATGCCATCCTTTCACAGCCTTCTGCTATCAGCAGTAGCCAATGGCACCCCAACACATCCATGCAATTCCAAGCACTTTCCGTCTCGCGCCATAACCGTCCCCCCTCGCTTCCATGAATTCTTATCCTGTATCGATCGATATGCAAAAGCGAATGCCCCCAAACGTACCATCTGAAACGCAGTCCGCAAAGAAATGTTAAAACGCAGGAAAAAAAGCGAGAGGGTCCGCGAGAAAATAAGGAATCGGCTCTGAGAGGGAGGAAACGCGAGAGACAGAGGGGTGCGCCACTGTCCCGGGCGTAAGATAATTTCCATGAAATCGCTGAAAAAGAGGAGCTTATACTCGAGGAGGGTTCGCCAGGCAGAAGGGAGGGAGGGGTTGAAACGTGCTCGCGAAAGATTTCCGTGTCACGGCGCTATTCCGCGAAGACGAGGGCCGAGTCGGCGCCGATATCCACGAACTAGTTTTTCTCCCCTTCGGGCCCCCGACGACCCGGAGCCTGATAATTGGAAGCGTTCAATTAGCGTGCCTTAATTGTGGAGAGAACCGCAACACGGCCGCCGATTCTCGAACTACAATTAATGGGTATCACCTTTCTAATTAACGAGGAACGATGCTCGCACGTAGTATCGATCCGTGCCGTCGATACCGCGTATAAAAAGGGGATCATAAAGGGATGGGGGGAGGGGCCAGAAACATGTACAACGGGGCATCGTGTGACCGGAGCGATTCGCGTGGAGCGAAAATCGTGATCGCCACCACTTATCACCATCAACGACGATCTGAAACGTGCGTCGATTACACACCGTTTTGCCTCCATTCTCATCTTTCTCGTCCTCCTTTTGCCTCACTTTTCTCTCGATTTTTTACCCCGTTACAAGGCGGGAGGTGCATCGACGATACTTACGCGAACAGGGGAATTTATTATAGCGCGGTCGGGGCAAGAGGTCGAGGCATTATCGAGCAATTTGTTTTGACGTATCGATTTAACTCCGTCGTAGCCTGCCACCTTTCTCCATTATTCCCGGCGGGTACGTTCATACCTTCTATTTTTCATTCGATGGACACGCCGTACCGTGACGGCCTTTTCAAACAGAGATATTGTTTATATTTGTTTTTGGTCGCGAGCTAGATTCCGCGATGATTTCGGGTGAGAGTGGGCGAATGCTGGCTTTGTTCCTTTTCTCGGTGGTATTTGCGCGCGTGAAAAGGGGAATGTGTGGCATTCATTCGCGTGTCTTTGACGAGGATCGGATCATCAATGATAATGGTAATCAAAGTAGAAATAGCGCGTATTGTTGGTCACCGTTGTGTGCGTTAATTGTTATCAGAATCAACGTTAGTTAACACCGAGGTTACTAACGGCAATCTACACGTTCTGGAATTGATATTGGATTTCGCCATTCGACGATGCTAATTAACACGTCAGCATTCATCTACTAGAAGGGTGGATCGCTTTCGGTGCTCGCGTTTCGCGAATATAAAAGGCGAACTGTGCAATTACAGGGGAAAATATGAACCGAGAAAACAAAAATCAGGAATTTTAGGTATATGACGGAAATAATCGCTTAACTACCAGCTTTCAATATTACGTCTATATGCATCTTTCGCACGCAATATCTAAAAGATTTTACTTCGGAAACTTGCCATTCCTCTATAGCATCTGTTGTTTCTCTGCAGTCGAAAATATCGCAGGAAAATCCAATTAATCGTTCCTTGAATGGTAAAGTACACCACTCGTGGAGGCGTCTCGCCGTGATCTACCTTTCAGAGGGCAGGATCGGTTCGAATTCGCCAACAGCGTGCAAACATTTTATACCCAAGCCTTTAATTAAATTACACCCAGCACCCTTCCGTCTGAAATCGAGAGTCACATCATTGAACCGGCTCGCACGGAGATCATAGAGCTTAATCGTTTCACATCATTGGAAAAGGAATGCCCGGGGATCGGTTCACCTTTTGCGCAGAATTCTTATCGGAATCCGATATTGTGGGGGCGTAGGTGGAGGGAATCGCGAGTGCCGCGGAACGGGGCCATGGAACGAAGCCAGAAAACAGGAAACATTAAAATCGAACCGCTCTCTTCTCTCGTTTGCGGAAATACAGTTTATCGTAATTCGCCTCTGCCTTTCTCCCACCGCCTGGAAACTCCATATTGCGTGCCCATCTCATTACAGGCGAACGGAGCTATCTCGAAAGCGAAAGCACCTTACGCGCTTGTCATTTCTTACCCCGCCGTCGACGCTCATATCCGATTTATTCCCACCATAATCTCGTTTCGACCGCGGATATACTTCGGTCACAGGGAGCTTCGCTTCGTTTCGAGTGCAATCTCGTCTGGCCTGTCTAACTCGTTGATTGTCCCGAAAAATCCACCTTCACTCGGGACCGATTCTTCGACGCCCTCTGATCTCTTTCACGGTAAAATCGACTCCACATTCCATCGTACGCTCCTTGAATTAAAGAAACGATGATTCGTATTTCCAGAACGAGGAAACTGAACGGCAGTAGGAAATCTCGATAGGGAAATGCTCGAAAAGCTTCATTGCTCCGCCGGTGAAAGTAAATTTATCGAGCGGCGGAGTTTACCAGTTTGTTTAGCAGTGCGCTTTGAAATTCAATATCTATCGGTTATTTGGCAATTACCTATTAGATTAGCATAATGCTACTTTATTGAAAGCCGCCGGGATTAAACCTTCATTATCCCGACGATTTAACAAACGAAACGCCCGCGGCTGCCAATATAGTCGATAAACATAAGCGGAATGAATCGTACTTATGACCGTCACATGATTCCCTGATTACGATTATATCGTTCGTAATTTCAGCGAAATGCAACACGGGGTCAATAAAACGGCCTTAATGATCGTATGACCGGGGCTGCGCGTTTGGCAGCCCTTAATGAAGCATCAACCTGTATTCTATATTCGCATCTCGTGAAACGCGTATATCCCTACACGTAGGTACTTCGATTGATTAACCGAACTCAATTACCAAAGATGCTACCATCTGAACTTTGAATAGCGAGTATCGTCGCAATATATTCCCCGACGAACTCGCTGACCTTTGCCATCCACCCGCGACCCACGCTATCTTTCGGCAAACTGGCGACGATATAATTCCACGACATCATTATTCCTGTCACAATAGATATATATTGCCCGACTGTTGTTCCTGCCTTAGAGGCTCTCTGGCTTGTGTATCGTTCGGCTTTCAGACGTTGCCCTCGCTGCCTCTCCATTACCAGAGCCACGTAGCATTTTGCTGGCATTTACCAAATTAAGAAGGGAGCCCCACAAAAGAAAACGCTAGTGAATGGCCGGTCGGGATAGTAACGCGGGGGTGGGGGAAGGTTGGAACCGAATCAAGAAATAATACTCTTGTAGTAATGATGCAAGGTCCCCCCCGTCCGAACTTCCATCCACCCCTGAGGAACAGACCCCCTTTTCAGTCCCTCGACGTCGACCTTCGTTTTGAAGAAGAAACGATACCCCAACTACTTGAATATTGTGTTACGAGTGCTCGCCCACGTTAGAGATTTTTATTCTGATTGTGCAGGACTAGGATGTATGGGGCAGAGACGTGGAAGTAACGAAGGGTGCGCACGACGTTTGGGTCAGTGATTCTCGACAAATTTGGATGGAGCTAATGCAAATCGTTTGTAATCATTATGCGTATTCTTGGTTTCAAAGAAGGATCTTGTTCAATGTTTCATATTATGATAATACAAACTATTTATGTAGTGAAGGAGTAATGTTACAGGCACACAATCAGGGTGTAGAGCATGTCGACGGCTTAGTGCACAAATATTCCATGTTCATTTTTTGTGAAATTTGATTTTCATATGCCACAAATAGTTTTTGATTATTTCTTTATCCTTGAAAATATATAAAAATGAAACGTTGTCTGTTTGTTTGTCATTCCTTCACGCTTATACGACTGAACGGATTTCAATGAAATTTTGAATATGCATTAAATACGTCCTAGATTAGATTATAGGCTATTTCTTTTTTTTTTTGTTTAGGCTTTTCTATTTTGGAAACATCGTAAATAATTCCCGGGTGAATCTGGGTAACGGGTCAGCTAGTGCTGTATAAAAATCACATTTATATCTGCTTTATAAATTTGAAAAAAAAATAATATTTGTTTTCGTTGTATGTTTACCATTGCATGTTTAAACCTGTTTTTCTCGAATACGCTAAAAGTGGACCTACAATATTTGCGCAGTCAGCCATCGATGTACAAATTTGAATATCGAATACTGTGCTATGGATATGATATATTATTCTATACGATGTACAGTACCGATACACGAAAATGGAGCTAAATGACCCTTATGCACCCTCTAGTATAAATGCACTAAGAGCCTTTGCCGTCCTATTACTTTGTTCCTGTCTATCAATTCGGTCGAATACCACGATTTGCAGTCCACCGATGAATTCATAACTGTTTCACCAAACTAACATCGTCATCACCACCGTAATAAAGGGCAGGGACCTGCTAGAAGCTGAACGACAGAATTATGTCGATCGATGGAATTTCTTCGACGAAGGTGTCAAGCGCGCTGTCTGCGAAAACAATTTCGCGTCTCGATTACACGCGACCACGTCGGGCAGTTCTTTCATTTGCCCGGGCACGAAGATTAATCGGGAACGTTCTTAAAAGTTCAGCTGTTTAACTCGCGGTGATGGTTTCGCTTCCTTTGCCTCGTCTCCGGCGCGCCTCGTGCCCTGAAGGTTTCAGTAAATTACCTTTCTCCAAATTGGAACGTTTAGCAAACGAAACCTGGTCATCTCCCCCTCGTGTATAAATGAAAACGATCCAGTACATAAACGTGCTGTATATACGTATATATTCCAGTACTCGAGCTAAGAGTGCGTGCAAATACCACGGAGGGGGCCGATTACGAAAAGGAGTACAAACGTACTCGAGCGTCGTTCAGCTGAGTTTGCGCGGACACGTCTAGACCGGGGAGATGGAAGAGGCTAACTAATCCTTTAAAAGCAACTGTACAAACAAAAGGATTATGAATTCATCGACTCACACTGTGCCATATCTTTATAAAAAAAAATGTTCGATAATCAATTGATTGGGAGGGGTGGAGAATAGCCATGCTGTTACTTCGAGCATCTCGCGTGAGATTGCTTACGGTGATTGGGTTATTGGCAATTTTTTATCTTTTTATAGTAAATTTGCGATGCAACGTAGCATTAATCACACATATCGTTGAACAAAGTGTCCATTCCATTACATCTTCTTCTTATTGGGTTAATTTGATCCTGGGGTATCTTAATTGCAGTGCAGTAAGTATTTGAGCTTATTAGGCGAGGGTTGAAGTTTATAGCGAAACGTCTTTGCCATTACATATACGACTCCGACGAGAGTAATTGATTCTTGTACTTTGATAAATTAACAACGACAAAGCTAGATGAGTTAAAATGACATATTTCT
This sequence comes from Andrena marginata, assembly GCA_963932335.1. Classification (NCBI taxonomy): domain Eukaryota; kingdom Metazoa; phylum Arthropoda; class Insecta; order Hymenoptera; family Andrenidae; genus Andrena; species Andrena marginata. Next base: position 12,225,382 of record OZ010662.1, on the reverse strand, counting down.
CTCGTACTCAAGGTACCCTCGGTTTAACGTAACTCCTACTGTACACGAACATTTCAAGCACCGCGAAAATTTCAAATTCCAAAATTCTAATAACAACAGTTCGCATAAAAGGCGCCAGAAACGTTCGACCAGCCCCCGGTCGGCGGGGAATATAAAAAAAAGTCGCCTCGAATATCGAATGCAGGGAACGTTTTACGCGCGACCCAGTTGCTCTGTCAAACGGGACGTTACTTTTCATTTCAATCTGGAACACGGGATAAATAACGACGAAATTGCGCGCCGATTCGGCGGCCACCGCACGCCGATATAAGGTCTCGAGGAAAAAGCGATCCATCACAAAATGAAACGGACGGGAACGGAGGAGGGGTTAGCAATTAAGTGAAATCAACGGGGTGATAATTATCATCGCGAAAGCCGGCGTGCATCGAGCCTCGCTGTAACACAAAGTATATTTCGAAACGGGGATTATCCGATGTTCGATGTCACCGAGAAATTTAATCAATCGCCGGGTCACCCAGCAGCGCGTGCACTGTGCGCAGAATTTTAATCACGGGAATCAGGAAAGAATCTGTTCCGCGGCACGAGCACATCGGACGAACACGCGCTCTGCTGTAGTTCTCGCGGATTGGCGACGAACGAGCCGCAACTTTTACGCGGGGGATTTTCGTCGCGCGACGCTTTATTACGTGACGGGCGTGGAGAAGGTGCGGCGGGCTGAGAATAGAAAGAAAATGAACAGCACTTACATGGCGCCGACGTATAGAACGTCCCTCTTGCTGTCCAGGTACAGTGTCCTGTAATACAGCATGCCGCAGCTGAATTCCCTCACGTGTTCTGAAAGCAAAAGTAAACAAAGGGATTAAATACCAACGCAGCGGAGGGCGAACGGGGGAGAATTCATTTCTCGGGGCGGCCGTTACGCTCGCCGCCCTTTGGATCGTTAGATTTTCATTGTCACTTATACAATAACGCCCAGTCGTGTTTTGTAGCCCTTCATCTGTTTCCTCTTTTACGCCACCGTAAGCTAAGGGGAAAGTCAACCAAGGACTTACGTTGTCGCGGAACTCGTTAGAATTACACGGCACGTAACGCCGCGGACATCTCTGGTAACATCGATCGTGAGACGCTTTTATTGCGGGATGGGGTGGACGTGGGGCATGTCGGGGCGAGAAGTAGCAAATGAATAACGATTGATGGGGATACTGAGTGAGAAGTTATAACGTGGAAATGAGACGTGGAAGCATGTGTCGCGGAATGTCGATTGAGACATTCATATTCATCCTTCAGCTTGAAAGTACCAATGTACGTTCCTCTGGACGTGCTGAAGTTGAAAGGAATTAAGATAGGAGAAGGAGGCTAGGTTTCATGATATTTAAGAAACACGTAAATACAACTTTTCTTTTAACGTAACAAGTGACGTTAATAATATATCACTTACTTAAGAGAATGACGGTTCTAAAGAAGTTGTGCTTTTTAAGGAAGCGACGAAAAGTGAGGATTTTAAACCTTGTTAGAGGAAAACGGAAAGAAGAAGCTTTAGCACAAGCGTTTACTACGCGACGGCGACGGTCCTAGGGTAACTGCTGCGAGGTTAACAACAGTTCTCCTATCAGAGGATATGTACCTTCGAGTTATCCACTCCGCGGTGAATTACGTTGAGAACAATGCCCTTATTTTGAAAGCAACATAAAATACGGTTATCCTCCCTCAGGTACTCAATAGCCACCTGAGTTCCAATCACTATCCATCACGACAATAAGTCCTTGCCATAAACCACCTCGAAAGGCCATAAATAATACGAAAGCCAAGGAGATGTCCTTAAAAATTTATCGACTGAAATCCTCTGACTGAACTTCTAAAAGATGGACGACGTAATTACGTATTAAAATGAGAGTCGAACGCGAAAGTATCTCTAGCCTTGGAATTTAATTCGACTCGTAACGACAACCGAAAGAGACAAAACATAGAAAATATTCTTTCCGTGCTTCCTTCCTGCTACGAGGAGAAAAGAAACCCGGTGCGCTTATTCCTCAGACCATAAATTCCAAGTAACTTCATTCACAGGTGCGCGAAGTTGCTCCGCTTAATAAAAATTGAACTACAACGTCGGCGAAAGAGGTCCGTGCAGTAGCAAGAACAAAATTATCAAACACCCGCGCTCCAATTATTAAAACAATTTCTAATCCTGACAGTAAACTTCCTAACACCCCAGAAACTCTAGCCGTAACAGAAATGTACGAGCTTCGAGTGCACAAAGGAATGGTACTGAATGCCGGGAATATAAATCGTCTGAATCGCCCCGTGGAGAGGTTCGAATTATACGATGCTAAAAAATTGGATTCATCTCCTTACTCTGTGCTCCTTATAAAGAAAAATATCGCGAGAATGCGGGTCCGCGAGTAGGGAGCACGTGGCTATTTTTCACAACATTAAGTCAAGCCGGCAATCATTTAGGAGCGCACGGTGCAGAGAGTTCTCTAGGGGGTGAAAGTCGAAGGGGTCGTATTCCTGCACCGGTACAGCCATCCTCGCCTCTTGGCCCCGCTGTCTTCCAACCGCCCTTCCCGCCTTTTCCCATTCCTCGCCCCCTAACTCTTCGGCCGACACTGATCTGCTTAACATATGAAAGAAAGCCGCCCTTTCCTAAATATACTCGTTCTCCACTCTAGACTAACAGAGCGCGAACAATACTATATTTTATACGGTATCAGGAGGGGCTGGCGTCGAATGAAAGGGGTTCCCGTTGCCTCGACACAGACACGGACCCCACTTTCCTCTCTTTCTCTCCCGTGTTTACACCGTCGCCGCGATTCAAGCCAGATCCACCTCTCCTTTTTCCTCTGTCCACCGCCGCGAACCCCACGAATGAATGCAAAACCTGATCTCCCGTTTTACCTCACGTCGAAATGGCGTATCTACGCGGCCCCTTTTAATATGGGACTTACCGCGGTCGATTCTCTTTGCCGAGGATGTCAGCGACGCGTCGTTGGCGTCGCGGGGATACGGCGAACCGTGACTGATCTAATCGCGCTATTGTTAGCCAGGCTTAATGAGACAGAGGTTCGTTGAGATTGTTGGATTACGTTGAATGATGAGCTCAGGTTTTACGGGGGCATGGGAAACTGCACGACCATTGCAGATCCTTTGATGTGGTATACACAGAGAAAGGAATCTGCTCGCCTCCTCTCTCAATCCTGATGCCTCTTGTATGGCACACCACTGATATTATTTGTGTATCCTTTGGTTTAAATATCTAGATATTGATGTTTAGGGGTATTCGAATATTGGAGTATCTAATCATTGAGATACTGAGACATTGAGGTGTTCAGGTCATTAGGTGCTGGAGCTTCTAACATAATAGCTTCTAACATTGAATAGCCAGAATTAGAAGCCCACTCCCTAATCATTAATGAATATGCTCCTATTGTTAAAACATTTAATAAACATACAAATCCTAAACTCATTGAATATGTATAAATTAAAAAAAAAGGATAAATTAATCATACTAATATAGACAAAAATAAATATAAATTATTTTATCAATAAAAAAATTCTTTATTTAATAATTTAATTATATCGCTCATATGCTGTATTTACATCTTGCAATTCCATAAACACAGGTAATCTTTCTACGACATAGCGCACGCATATCATTGCCCCATTACCTGCAACCCATTTTCCAAAGAAACATTCTCGTCAATCTGACAGATCTAAGCGACTAAACCAGGAACTAAGTCTTGCCTCGTTCGACAGAGGCGACTAAAAATTTATATTCGCTGGCAAATACGGCGGCCCGTTTTTCCGGCTCGTCAGCGGGGGCGTTCGTCGCGTGCGTTACTCTGATTTTATTGCAGCATTAAAATCGTATCGGCTCTCGCGCATGGAAGATGATGCCTGCACCTGCCGCTAGTTCGACCAGTTGATAGAACTGCTAGCCCCGCGTTCCAGCCGCACGCCTGTTTCTATTTTCGAACGCGCCGTAAAATCGCCCGCCCCGATGGTCTTCGCGGTTGTCGCCGAGGTCGATCAACTCTCCCCTCGATGATATCGAAGTTACTGGACGCTCGCGAAAGTTGGGCTGCGCTTGATCATTGAGCCGCCGCTCGGCCGTGGAGCTGTGGAAATTAATTTTACGTACGAACGAGGGACAAAGCCACACGGCCGCTTGGATTTCTATTTCCGTCGCCCATTCATTCGACACGACAGCCACGTGTTATTTTCGCAAACGTCGCTTACGTGACTCATGCCACTTCGAGCTTGAAATCTGTGACAGATTGTGAATTGAAACGAAATCTGTGATTAAGTAAAATAATTATCGAATTAAAGATTGGTGGTAGGAGTAACTTTAAAACTACGAATTTCTCGATAATCACTTTTGCGCAGTTTTATAGATATAAAAAAGATGCAATTTTTGTTTAAATTTCTTTTCAATATCCCGCACCGTTCTCGGGATACCTATTCCAAGAAAAAGGAAATCCAGCAATTTTTTCAAGGGGTGATTTCACCCCCTAAAACCACGCTATGGCACTAACAGAAAATAGGTGTGTTACGGATCAACTACTCTACTTGCATACAAAGTTGCATAATTTTCTGAATTTCCAGGTTACTCTCTCTCTTCCCTTGTGAATTACTTCTGCTCCCAACGCGATGTACGAAATCGAAGCGACTCGAACGATACGAATCATCACATCCATTACATTTTGTCGAGAACCATCTAGACCAGACGATTATTTGCTGTAAATTGCCTTCGAGTAGCCGAAAAAGTTCCTTGGGCATCGTGCTTAGATAAGATCATTCGGCGGGGTTGTTAGCGCGACCAGATAACGCTTAACGACTCCAGAAGCGGAAGCTATCCATTTGAATTCGGTGGTTCCGGCGGCGGGTTAACTCGTTTAGACAGTATTTCTTAATTAACCGAGCCGATTTCGTTAGGCTCGATGTAAAAGAAGGGCTGCTAAAGGATAAGATCATTAAGTCGCTATCAACGATAAACGAAGTGTTATCTTTGAAACAAGCATATTCCGCTTTTCCATCAACCCCGAACTGTTTGCTGCTGCAGTTTCAAGTCACTGAATATTTATCAGCGTTGCGTACACGCTTCTTAGTTCCGGAATGATCGATCCTTAAACTTGTAATTAATTATGTAACATGTAGACAAATAAAAGTAAAATAAAAAATAGATACATACTTAACGAATTACTTCGTTTCCACCAGAATAGTGTAAAAATGCCGGTCATTTAGGGGTTTCAGTGAAATAGAAAAAATACAGGAGCACGCGACAGGCGGGTGTTTAATGAAAACCGGTTCAATATGCAAAAAAAAGGGTGGCCGAATGGTTTCACGTGCCAAAAATATCAAAACTATCGAGGTCACTGAAAAAAATAATAAAAAAAAAAACAGATTTGTCGCTTCTCCCCGTTCCGCCAATGACGATAGAACGCCACGGAAGCGAATTTAATCGCGAAAGAAGAAAAACTGCAATCTGCCTCGCTCTACTTCCTTCCGAAACTTTCTGCTTACTTCAGAAAAGACCGTCCAAAGGAGCAGAGCAGATCCAGTACGAACAATCGGTACCCGCGAAAGGAACAGATGAAGAACTTTCCCTCTGCACTTCCCGGCAACTCTCTTCGCCGTTGTTCTCGCCAATTCATCGGCAATAGCGCAAATTCACGCGACATATTTTACGTTTGCCTTCGTTAGTGCGCACTCAATGCGTACAACGTCAAAAATGCGCAACCTGTTGTACACGCGCATAGCTGGAGTATTTTATACACAGAGGCCAGTCACTTGTTAACGCGGAGGTATTGGAGAATTTTCTGCTCTAATTGCGTGCTTTCTGTTCGAATGATTTTCCTACAATCAGTTCAGGCCGTGAATTCTGGCCTCCATTTAATTTTTGCATCTTGCAATGGCAGGTCACAACTTCGACGAGCACATTTTGGATATCACCAGGCAGAAAATACTGGAATCAATAAGTATGAAGAAGCCTTGGAGCGCTAACCACTAATGATTAATTATTTTGCTAAAAAATAACGTCCGATATTAAACTGCCGATCGGTCCGATGGATATTATAAAAATTTAAGTGATTTCCAAACAGTAAAATTGGCAGCGGTGAAGCACTTTCCCAGTGGCATTGTGGCACATTCATAGAGCGGTAATGAAGACTGAAGGCTGTATAGAATATGTGATTAAGCTTGAAATGGCAGATAATTTCATTTTTATTTTTAGCGCGGGGTAAAAGCTTTTTCAATCTTTGGTGCCGCGAAATTGAAGCGACGGATCACCGCTTGGTATGACAACGTTATATGACACGATACGTATCCCTTTTCGTCCCAATGGAATTAAATAAACAGTTTTCAGGCACGAAAAGCGCAAAGCGGGGAGAAAAACCGTGATATAGAACACGGCCAATTTAATCCCCGCGATTACACGGTAATCCGAAATCGAGCCACACGAGGGAAAAACGGGGAAATATCGCGCCGATGGCCGAATGCGAGTCGCGAGGAAAAGAAGCCAGAATTATGATTCGTGAAGCATTGCGTCGTTGAATTGATTTCGACGGCACGACAGGCTTAAAGAAACGAGAAAAGTAGAATCACGGGGGGTAGGTTTCCGCAACTTTTGCCCCTCCTTGTCGAAACTGCTTCCGGGAACACCTCATTTCTTCGTGAACCGTTTCTGGGTAACCGTGATGCTCGGGGGAACACTTGGGAGAGGTTAATAAATTGATTCGTGCACGCGCTGACGCGCAATGGGATTACGGTTCGCGGTGATATTAAAATTCCCGAGGAGATACTTTTTGCGAGGGAAACGCAATACAGCACGATTTACTTCGATAACAATGCACCACTACGCGATTGTTTCATGCACCTTGTTCCTCCCCTTCGCCATCGATTAATATCCATTCTTCAAACACTCTAATACCGATACATTGCTCCCGCAAAGTTATATCCTTCAACAGAAATTCGACCTTTCGAGATTCTCGATACCCGTTATTGAATCTTCTCGCACGTGTTCAGTCTTAAATCAAGTTCGCGCATTCGCGACGGTCGATGCTGCCTCTGAGCCAAAGAATAAAGAAAGCCAAGCCCATGAAGCTATAATTGAAAGTAAATCCCGGGATTGGCGACGGTAGACAATTTTATGCATCACGCATCGATCCACCCCGCGCGTGCCCCTTATCAGCGTCATCTTATCGAGGACCCAGCGGATTTCGCGACACGTGCGGCAAGAATAACCCCATTCGGTCGCCTCCTCTACCCCATTCGTCTTCCTTCGAAACGCGGGGCCATAACGAAGCGCAGCCGCGATTGAATAAAGTTGGGCGCCCTAACCCGCGCGCACAATGCCAGATTAGGTATGCGATCATTCTTTTTTTTTTTCGACTCGGCTGGCTCCGTTCCAGCCAGAACCGGCATATGGCCACCAAAGATTACGAGGGTACCGCCACGACCGTGTCCAATTTCCAACGTTATTATTATTTTAATCCCTTGAGTCCAGCAAGGTGTCTGCCCTTCGTTGCGCCGTGACACGAAAATACCCCCGAAGCACGGCGCGTGTCTTTCGAAAAGCTTCTTTCCAGCATATTTCGCAGACCATTGTGAATAAAAAATATCGTACTGACTATGGCACTGTATCCATTCCTTCTCGAGTACGGTGAATAGAAATACACTGCTAATCTCCAAACCTCTATTTGAACCGTGTCTGACATGGTTCCCGTGTTTCCTTCATCTCACAGTTTCTTTAGGAAACGACAAGACAGGGAAAAGGAGACGCCCAAGATTTCGGGCCAAGTTCGAATTAACTGAAATCGAGTGGATCGTGGGCGAGCGATAAAAGATAAGGCGCGGAGAAACTTCGGGGCTTTCCGGGTATCAGGATCGTTCGCGTCAGAGTTTGCAAACGTCCACGACTCCTGCGACACCCCCTTCCACGACGTGCGTTCGCGATCCTATCGGTGTGTAAATTATTCCAGCCGGTCAGTTAAAAGGTGTCGATTGAAAGTTTGCTGGCGAATGTTATGGCGGAAAGCGTTTTCATGGAAATTTCGGCAGAATTTCCATCGAAGTTCATTAGCCCTGCATTAGCTAACGTTTAATCAGTTTATCTGTTATACTGCTTTAGCAGAGCCTATTATTAACCCTCTGCATTTTACAAAAAATCTCATTTAAAATTTCCGATAAATTGTAACGGAAATGCTGTGCTTGTCACGATCGTATTAACACGGCAGCTTATGCACTGATGGAAATAATATCAGAATCAACAATTAACTTCGTTCCCCACTCCTTCATAATAATTCCCCTTTGATTAATTCTCCAAAAAGACCCACAAACCCGTTCCTTTTAAGCACATTGAACCATTTCAAACGCCTTCCAACAGCGAACATGCTCTAGCAATTTTACAAATCCTACCATGAATTTAATTCTGTCGTCGCCGTGGATAAGTTGCCAAACGATGGCAGAGTCCCATAATGACCAACATCAGACGGTTCGATATAAGCCGATTTAAATGGAACACGAGATCACTTTTTGATCAGGATAGCCTGGGCTCGTGGGAGTGGGCCTGCTGGCGCGAGTCTAGGAGCTTTTATCCGGTCTGAAATGCGGCTGGCTCTCCTCCTTCGTGTCCGTCAGGAGAGTTCACGATCGAGGGGTCGGGGCCAGATGTGAATGCGTACACCCTCGACATCCTAGTTCACGCCTCTTCACGGAATTGACATGTTTCCAACTCGTCTGCGTTGATTGCGGATCGGGCGACCTCGACACGACAATACACTCTTCTCGAAAGTCCGACACGCCCGGCGGGTATCGCGCGAACTTTGAAGTGTCCCCGAGGAATCTATAATGTCGACGGAGGGTGGGAGGGGGCACTTTTAATTCTCGCTGCGCGTACCTGTGCTCGTCAATACGGTGCAAAAGTTTTAATTGACATCTACGGGCACGTTTCGGCGGCCGGGGAAGAAACGTACCAACCGAAAGACGCCACACGGCAACCCTCGCGCCGTTTTTCCCGTGGGAAGTGCAGCGAATGCACGAGCACCTCGTTTGGTATCGTTCGAGTGTCTCTAATGAGGGAGAAAGTTATTTGTTACGAACGTCTGAAGCACTTGGAACGGTGGGTGTTCGGGAATTAAGAGGGCGAAATATCGATCGCGAGAGAAATGTGCACGATGGCTCGTTGATTTCGTTTTTTTCTGCGATCTCGTTGTATCGTGGTAGAGAGGGAGGCATTGCGTGTTAAGAGGGCTTGAAGTCTCCCGAATTAATAACGAAAGCTTAAAGACTCTGCACATGTAGCGAGGTATCTGGAAATTAAAGAAATGTTTTCTGGATTCTACTTTAAAATATATAAATTCCATTTTCCGTAGGTTATTTCCGAGGGTTCTCGAGCAAGTCGGTCTGGCTAGCTACAGGAGGTCCGAGGGGTGGGAAAGATCACCCCAGGGATCACACCTCGCAGAAATAAATCTAGATAAAAGTAGCCTTCAAGGTATCCCCGACACAGTGAAACACACGAGGGGCAGGCGTTGGAAACAGGACGCGCGATCACGCGCGTAAACGCTTCCGAGAGACGGGAACAGGGGTGACAACGAGAATCAACCCCCCTTGAGCTTGCTTGGACGGGGATGTCGATAATAGCACGTTGATTTTCAAACTCGCTTGCCTGTATAGAAGCAGGCCTCTATCACGCGAGACGCGAAGAAACGAATTCAAAATAATTTCCACCACTTTTCAACAAATGAAATATATTCACTTCCCGTACTTTGAGAGTGTCCGTCAAGTCACGCGAGAACGTCTAGCTTCTCAGCTCTTACCGAAAAGTGTATTTGCACGTGGACAAGGACGGTAGCAGGGAAAAAGTCGCTCGCAGACAGAAGAGACAGGCGCCACGGAGCAGACGGCGGCCGTGGGCCGCCTAAACAAAAGGAATCACGAAGTTAGGGAAAGAAGACGGAAACCACGTCAGATAGGACGAAATTAAACAAAGAACAGAGAGGAAAAGTGACTGGTGGGGTGGCGCGCGGGAGAGCGAGCTAGAGAAAGGGAAACGCAGATGGGGGAAAGCAGAGACGAAATGGGGCGAAGCGTGGCTGGTGCGCGGCGTACCACCACGTCACTCCCTACTCATTAATCAACCCCCCTTCAGTCCTTCCGCGGCTGGTCTATCCTTCTCCCTTCCGCCGGTATCCATCCCCTTTCTTCGCTCACTTTCCCCCGCGCGCTCTTGTTTTTCCGCCGCTCGGTTACCCCGCCCGTTATCTCACTCGGGCGAATTCGATTATTGGATATTTTAATCAAGGTAATAGGCTAGCAACTGCGGGACACGCTTAGAGTAATGGGGAAGCACCTTCCTCGCGAGCGTGCATCGCGGTGCGCGATGCTTCAAAAGTTCTGGGCCGAAACTTTGCACCTCTAACCTACCCTTTTTTATTTTTCATTAAACCGGCGTGCAGCGACGTTCGTGCTTCTTATTGCATCGATCGATGGGCCAGCTGACGTACAATGGCTCCAGCGATATTACCATTTACTGATTAAAACGATCCGCGTGCTGTTCTTTTTGCGAATGCATCTGTGATCTTTCAAACGGGCGAAAAACGAGCAAATACGCGGGACTGGCGTCGATATCTGTTAATCCGACTAAGTAAACTGCATCCCGTTTCGCCCGCTGCACACTCTTACCCTGCCTCTATTTGCAGATCGCTCCTGCCGAACTTTAATTATATTAGGGAGTCGTTAAGCTAATGACGTGGCCGGGCGAGATTTGGGCGAAACGCGGTCCTCCGACCGAGTGTCACACTTCCCTGCGCAGAAGAAACGTTGTCCCTTTCTCTGCTGCATCGAAACACGAGCTGCATAATAGTTTTCCACGGTTGAATTACGAACTTGCTAGTTGATTCGCTTAGGACGAGTGCCTATTATAATTTTCGAGGGACCCCGCCAGCGAAATTCACAATGGGGGCCTCATTCATGGCCGGCTTCGCCTGGGTTAGAAAGGGCTTAATTAGTAATGCGATAGTCCCTACCCAATAATTGGCTGACGTGCACACAAAGCGAGGACCATTACGAGGCACAATGCGTACTGTTTCGGAAATGAGGTCAGGGGTATACAATTAAAAGCGATGTCTTGGGTTAAGCAAGTTCTAAGAAAGCTCTCGCAGGTGGCTCGGAAGATGCTTCACCACCGGGAGCACCTTTAGCGTGGTGGCATTCAGTGGGATGAAGAAAAAACATCAGCTTGATTCTGGCCAGGTATTTTAAGTAGGAAGTAGCAGCAATTAATCGTACGCAGATGATTGCTATTTACACTCGGTAAGCTATGATACTTTTCTGTACCAAATTTTTGGGGTGACTTCCTACTCTTTCAACTTTATCCTCAAAGACGCTGACTCCCGAATGCTGCTTTTCAAAATGAACACTGGTTGCTCATACAAGCACTTACGTTTCGTACACAACCAGCAGTGACCTACTCTAAAGCACATGATGTTTACTCATTACCCGTTGAACATGGTTGCTGCTTTGTGTTATCTTCGGCGAAAGGGAATTTAATTTCATAGGAACACAGGCTGGAGGCCAGCGTAGACGAAATGTTGTCGTAAGACACCTAACCCGACCCGCGAACACAGATCCGTGTTAGACCTCCCAGGAGGCAGTCAACTCGATGACCCAAATCGCACAGGTTGATGCACGCGCCCGGCGCATCCTGTGTTTGAACAGTTGCACAACTCCGACAGTTGATCCAAATAATGGCGCAAGTTCTGGTATGTTAATCGCATCGCGGCGGCCGCCCCCTCGGAAAACTGAGGAGCATAACGATGAATCGCGTGTCCCGCGACGGCGAAATTCCAGGCAGCCGGAAATGAGAAGCGTGTGAATTTGGATTAAACACGATCGAGTTGGATTAGTCGGGTCGGATTTTACACGGCGCCGGGCAGATTTAGTTTCCAGCGGTGCCCGTGGACAACGGGAATGCTCGTTTCCATCCACCGGGTGGTATCACGTCCCGAAATTCATCTCGGCAGCGAAATAAGATCCCCCGGGGGTCTGGCGACAACTATAACCGTAACGCGGAACCTTTTCGCTGCTTATCAAGCGAAGTTTGAGCTTACAATTTTAACAGAAAAAAGGAGACGGTGTCTGCGAAAACTTTCCGTTACAGTTACCGTAAAAAGCTTCGGAAGACTTTGAGATTTGATCGCGACGCAAGCAGCTGGCGTAAAGTGGATGCATTTAAATCCGGCACGGATAATAATGCCGTGGAGCGGCTCGCTAATGGCGGAGGATAGGAAGTGCAGGCGAGCAGGTGAGAGGGCTCAGAGAAATGGAAAAAGGAAGGGGGAGAAAGAGAAATTACAAAAAGTGTTGAGCGACGCGGCCGGATCGTACACAGGCCGTGGTAGGTGGGGAACGGAGAAGAGGATGAATAAAGCCTGAAATAAATTGCGTTATCTTTTCGTTCCACGCGTATGGCTTCCGCCGGTGTAGTATATGGAGCAGCTACACCGACTACACAGGCCTCTGCCTACCATCGACTCGCTAATACCTTTTCCGCGTGCGCCACCGCGAAAGGTGCAGCACATTTTTAGAGGGCCCTTCAAGTTCTTTTCTATGGGGGAGGCATTCTCGTCGAGACCTGACGATGGTATATATGAAAGAATCCGCAGGCGGGGGATGCCCTCTCTTTCCCTCCAACCGATTCTTAAGGACCCTTCCCTCTTATTGACCCTTGGCATTTCCTTTTTTCCCCTTTTCTTCCCTTAGCTCTCTCGCTCTCTCCCACCCCAGCGCTTTTTATTTTTAAACCCACTACACGTCTCCTTTTCTCTCATCGGCCCATTCACCATCATCTACGTCCTCTTTCCCCTATATCCGTTTTCCTTAGCCACCAATTTTCGTGCTCCGTATCGGGGCCCTTTCATCGGTGGCTCCTTGAGCTCGTAACGAGCGCGAGGGCACAAGTTTTGATCGTACCGAGAAACAGATTTCGTTTTCGCGAGCCGAACACTGGCTCCACGATGTATCGGCGTGTTTCTCGAACCGTGGATGATTCGGTTCAGCATCTCCTTGTCAGGCTGTAATAGAATATGTACTTCCGTGCCCTCTGAGACCCAGTGAAAGCGCCGGCTTCAAGGCCGGCTTCTTATCGAGCCATCACTGAAAGGGACCCCCGCACGGGAAACAAGCGAACGCGTACGAAGGGCCGGAATAACTCGCCACTCTCTTCGAACTTCTCGAAACACAGATCGGTAATCAAGATGCCGTTGCTTCCTTCCGATGAACAGAAAGGGGAAGGCAGCGGCAGAGGCAGAAACGTGGAAACACGACGAAGAAGGGTTCCAGGAGGGGGTGAGAGCACAGGGAAGAGTGGGACGAAGGGCATGGCCCACGATCGGATCTGCGGACCGGCGTTTATCATCGTTGGGGAATCTACTTCGAAGCTGTAATCACCTACCGCTCCACCGTTCCCGTTCCTCGCTAATAACGAGTTACAACCCTTCCGCCGTCGGTCGAGCCACGACACAGAGAATGCCAGAGGGATGGAAGGAAGCCTAGCAGAGCCTAGGGTGGGAGTAATTGCCAACGTAATCACACACGTTGCACAAACCAACCCCCCTGCTTTCACCCCTTTCCTAGGTCCACGCGTAGCTGACCGAGGGTGCGGACCACGCGTCCACCGTCCCCGCTGCTGGCTCCGTTTTCGGGGATGATCAGATAGTCGAGGCCCTGGCAAAATGTCCCGCGTCCTCCTACGCTTCTCCATCCCGCCCAACCCCCACGGGCCCCCTCGACCCTCGTCGATGAAGGCCATTCGTCACGGGGGCCAGCAAACGTGGTCGCTGAGTCGTCGCCGAGGTATCAGCAGAGATATTCGCGCTTTGCTGCGCGGCAGTTTTTTAATGGGCCGCGGGAACCGTGGGGCGTTTTTATGCGTGTATCTCGGGGTACGTGGCGACCGTAAATTCTCGATTACTTTCCCTCGCGCGGATTTCGTCATCAGCCCTCCCGAGGCTTCTCGCCTGAGCGAGACTCCTGGGCATAAATTATCGTTCTGCTGTAAATTTCATCGACCATACGGGGCGGTGAAATAGTAGGATCGACGAGGATATTCTTAAAGCAAGTCAGAGGTGCAGCACAACTTGTTCGTAGCACAGGTTTACAAGTGAAACTGGTGTACGATATCGCGGACGGAGTATTTCGAAGACAGAGACTTTCGCAGTAGCTTTCAAGCTCTTTCTCGGATCACCCAGTACATACGTGCATGAATATCAGCAGGCGTGCGAGTACCCTGGAGCTTACTTGCTACGTAACGATCCATGATCGACGGCGCGGAAAGACCGTCTCGTGAACCTGGTAATTAAAGATTCCGTGGAAATTACAGGCTACGCTCAGCGACATGACACGATACATACCTGCATCTCTAGCTAACGCAGACAATAGTCGCCTAGCGGCTGGAAGTAGACCAGACTCGACTTCCAGAAAGGATACGACACGTGATAACGCGAGGACAGCTGGGTACACAATGGAGGCGTCGCGTTCGATCTGCACGCGACAATTACGGTATTAAATCACGTCGGTACTTGCGGCGAATCTGGCGAAGTTTGTGTAATCGCGCCGCGAGATTGGCCTATCGACGGTTAATAGCTTTCCCTGGAAATCGTATCGGGATATGATTGGCCACGGCCCGCCCAACGACTGGTCCTGGGACGCAGTTGACATGTTCTGCGCGCGCCTAGCCACCGTCCAACTAACTTCCACACGCCCAGCGAAAGGTAATCAAACAGTGGATGATTGTAATCCCCTTATAAAGCGAGTGGCGAAAGCGATTCGGCTCGATTGATGAGTACGTCTCGATGATCGGTTTTGCGGGGAGGGCCTCCGGACAAACATCGTGATTGACTGTGTAATGAAACGTCGGCAGGATAATAAAGCGCGCCGGGCAATCGTACATGTCACTTACGCTGCAGTTGACAAAGCAATCTCGATCGCTATGAAACGCATCGCGCCGCTTTGGGACGTTTTTTTCAGCGGGAACGTTGGGTGGCCGTTGTTGCGCATTGTGACGAGAGGATATTGCTTTTAGTCGTTTAGGCGATACTCGCGCGGCGTCTAGACAATTTTGATATGATACGATCCTCGGTGGCTCGAAGGAAGGGTACGGCAGTAATATCCACAAGTATCGTGTCTCCGAATATCGCTTAATCTGCGACGGATACATGGATCTATGTTCTATACAGATCGCTATTCTCCAAAGCAAATTATTCGGTCGCAGGGGCAACGAACACGAACGGGAACGCGGTGTTCATTCACCCGGAAACGCGGGTAACATACGGAAATAATCGTACGTGTAACCAGCGCGTAATTGCTCGAAACTTATATAATCTGGATCGGGCAAATTAAACGTGTATAACAATCGCGGGGGCGCGCACTACTAACAATCGACCATCGTGCTCGCCACAGTGCGGTTCGAATTCGCGTTGCAGTTCATCACCAGGCTGCATAGCAGTATAACTCCGAGCGGAGGGAGTGTAAATTCGAAGGGGGTGATCAGCCGCGGAGATAATTGTGATCCTCTTATAAATTGATTTCGCCCGTTCCCATTCGCCTCGTGGCTCCGCGTCGTGCACACTGACAGAGAAAGCGGGCGAGCAAGACATTTATTCCAATTTCAAAATACCCGACGAGAATGTGGAGAAGGAAATGGTTCGCCGACGTGCGCGGTTAACGCGAAACGACTGACAATAAACCGGCAAGAACGCGTAATCAAATATCGCCTGGCTTTAACGATCCCGGCGAAACGAAACTCCAGATTGTATCCTAAACGCGTTTGCGTTCTAATGAACCAGGATGTCCTAAACAGCTCTGGCTCTGTCTGGAGAATTGAACAGAAGAGAATTACGTACAGCTCGATGATACCGTCGCCTCTTCTTCCTCGAGTAGTGTGTGTCAAGAGCAATAGAGACGCGTCTGTGCAATAAAATTCGCGAGACAACAGCGAGCAACGGGTTTTAGGATGACAATTACATTCCAATCTTATCGTTCCTATATACTCCACTGCAGGAAGGTAGACGCTCCTAGATAACTCATACGGTAATTTCGGTAGAGATGGACCAAAATCAACATTTTGCTATCTGGAAAGGATGATGATTTTTTGCGTAGTCATACGAATTAGTAGAACTCTGTTGTTTGGAAAGATATTTACATCGTTCTGATAAAATAAGCTCTAATAACACATAGCTATAATTGTAACCTGCAACGGCGATTTTCAAGCCAACTTTGGTTGTTTACTGAAACAATTTTTTCGAGGAAAATAATTGTTACAAGTTAATTTTACGAAAGAATGTAACTTTTATCGATGTGGTCCAAAGTAAGGGAAAGATGGACTACATCCCAAAATTTTATTTACTTATCTCCGTGGCTATTTATAAAGACATTGCGGTTATGACCATTACAAGTCCTAGAAAAGACAGTTCACTACACGAACTGATAAGTCTAGTAATCAGTATCTACTTTTAAAATATTTATGTCTGAGACGATTTTAAAAACGTGGCCCATCCCTACCGTAATTACCCAACGTTGCGAACAATCCCTCGCATAGGCATCTTATCGAAAAATTATGGCACCCAAGCCGATCGATCGAGCACTAACGCTGCGTCCATTCTTTCCACCCGCAGGGGAACAAACGCGGGCATGCCGAGCGACCCTGTCCTAGAGGAATGCAGGCTGGGTACGGGGAGGCTCGTGCGTAAATGCGCCTAAACAGATTGAAACCGCGAGAAGGGGTAATCAAACATCGGATAATTGTAATCCCCTTATAAAGCGATCCTAACAGACCGATATACTGCGGCCTGGATCGGGACCGGATGTCTGGTGAAACTGAGGAGCCAGCCGCAGGCTGGAGGAACTTGATTGACGGGAAGGGAGAAGCATGAACAGTCGGCTAATGAAACATCAGTATGCGCACACAATGCCAGCGGAGGCAGGCCGGGGACGCTGCTGCTGCTGCTACTGCTGGTCGCTATTACGGTGGCGTGTTTACACGCTGCAGACCGACGGAGTACTCCCGAGGATTCGTGCCGCCGAGGGAAGGGTTGCGCGTCTGTGACGAATGTGACGGACGTAAGACCCGGCTCGGACAGGTTGCCGTAGTTCAAGGGAAAGCGCTACCAGACCGTCACCGAAAGCAACGAAAGGGGCCGTTCATCCCCTTACAACGGGCAGGCCGTGTTGCCCGCCGCGTAAAACTTGGCGGCAGATCGGCGGAGCGCCACCAAATTATATTACGATGCTGGTGGGGCTTCCAGGAATAGCAACCAGGAGAGGGTTGCGTTTCGGCGTGCAGCCTGGAGATTGGCCTTTTGTCGGTTTGGGACTGCAACTGCTCTGGCTTGCCGATGGAATGCTTTGACTCGAACCGTTTCATTCGGCGCCCGGTATACAATTATAGCTCCGGCAGGAAACTTCGAGTTTTCGGGATGGGATTAACGGTGCCGTTTGCCCGCGCATCGATACATCGGGCCTGCGGCCTGCTTGTAATTGGATTTCAGTCGGACAACGACTACCTAATAAGATACGATCCCCAGGGTGTATGCACCGAACGAAAAGCTACGCTGCCGATTTTTGGTGAAACAGGCGAGTGTAAAAGGGCGAAACTTTATTTCTGATAAGCTTGAACGTCACTGCGTTTACCTCCACGAAGATGGGAAGAAGCTACATAACACATTCAACCGTTTAGATATATCCACAAAGAATTTAAAATCCAGAGTCTTCGTTCTTTATTTCCAACTAGAAACTACCATAAAACTATGTTTCCCATCTACACGAAGTGTTTCATCGATTTCCATGATCCACCACGGATACTCTCTCCCTCTCTCTCTCTCTCTTTCTGGACATCCCCTTTATCATTCGGCACGTGGCGTGAACACAGTGTCTTCCTCGAGACGATGCAAAAACTCGGCCACAAGTTTCGCGACTCGGGTGGGTCCAGGGCCATCTGGTGCGCTTCTGTAGGGTTATTATGTCGGTAGAATCAACCCTATCCACACGTACGCACGCCACCGTGCCACCCTCGCGGGCCCATCCCCTTATCGGGCGCAATAATGGAAACTACGTCGTCGATTCTATTTTCTCTCCCTCGGGAACCTGGCAACCGCCCCGGCACACACGGGGGCTCGCCGCTCTGGCTCGTACAATAATGGTTATTTATTAGCGCTAAATCAAATGCGTTAGCACCGCGCGGCTTTGCGCCACCGCTCGAGCGCGCCGCTACGGCCAATATATATGATAATAGCGATAATAATTCCGGAACCGACCACTTCCGGGGACCAATTCCCATCGCGGTGACGGGGAAAATGGACGACGCGAATGAGCGAAACGTCGATCGTTCGTTAGACACCATCTCGTGGTGATCGGAAGGTACGTCACGCAACTCTTCTCTGCTCCGGAATATATTTTATCTGTCGTTAGGAATGTGCGCACGCCTTTCAGTAGTGTGCCAGTTGTGGAGTTGGAGAGTGCCAGGGAAAAATTACTGTACGTTCGACATTGAAGTAAATTACATTTACGGTGCTGATCATTTCAAGAGCCCTTGCTGAGAGATGTATACCTACACTTGGAACGGCTTCAAACTGAGAAAACTGATGCATAGTTTATTGTTTTCGGGTCATTTCGTTGCACCAGGCAGAATGGAGCATTAAGTTATTCGTTAAGGGGGTGAAATAAAAGGAACAGAACGTACACAGTGGTTTTTCTCGAAAGATTAAATCGAACGAGGAGATGCATGCATAAACCGCAACCATCGATAAATGTATATTTTAATATCTTCCATGTTAATTCGGCTCAATAGGCACGCGAATATTGCAGTGTGTTCGGTGAGACGGTCGCAACAAAATACGCGCACTGTATTCGTCTTTACATTATTCTATAACCTACTGAAACCATCCGCAAACACCACTTTCCTTTTCATCCGTTTTCCGGGACTCTCAACAGTTTTATGAATCATACATCAGCACACTTGTGCGCGACGATGCCGATTGCTTCTTCTGCATAAACTCCGAGTGTGTCATTAAGAAAAGTCAAGCTCCTAAAATCCATTGAAACAAAAGAAGAAAAATCCCACTATCACCTAATACTTTACAATAATCCCCCCTCCCCTCATTCCTTATTCGATTGCAACTTCGCCTCCAATTCCCTCGCGCTCTACTTCCAAAGCAGACATTACTTCATAACAGTTTCCACCGCATTTATGACAGAATTAAATAAAATCCCACGTGCATCGCGCGCAAGCTTAGTTATCAATCAGAAAGTTTGCCGTGGAAATAACAGGTTTGTTATATTAAACGCTCGCGAGACTACGTTGGCGAGCTGCGACGGCGTGAAGCGGAAGCTGTCTTTCACAGGAGCCGAGGAATTTCCACGGGAAGACGAGTTATCCGACGGAAACACTCCTGATAATTAGGAACTCGGCACGTTTCGTGGTCCCGTCGCCGCCGCAAGATGTGACGCTTAATAATCATTGACCGAGAATCTCGAGGTCGAACGTCAGCCGACCTGTCCCGACCTTGTCTAAACCACGAATGGCCAAGCGGCGCGGCGGTTCGCCTATATACTATCACGCGGTCCGTTGGAGGAGAGTGCGGCTTTCGGCACATCTACGGGACTCCAAAGGGCACCGTCACGACGGAGATTCCTGCACCAACTGCTCGATACAATATACCACATCTGTCCTCCTGTTCTGTGGAATGTTTGCGGCGGATGCGGACGCTTGCTGCTTGGGCCAAGCCTTTGACCTCGTTGCCCGAGGAGGACCATCGCTACCGGTCTCCTCTCTATTACATGTCAAAGCAATCCATCGCTGCGATCCTCGCGTCACGATTAACTCGAAGGATACCATAGTATCCACAATTAACACCCTGAATTATCGCTTTAAATTCCTCCGTACAAATTACCGTAGTTCTTGATCAAACTCCCCTGAAAGTCTCCACGAACCAGAGCACGGTTTTTGCCTTTGATTTGTACCTGGTTTTTCCAACGGACTTCGCCAATGATACCGTGATCGATAGGAGCGCCAGCATTCAATCAGCATCCAGCGAAAACTTTCGTCGGGATCGCTGGCCCGACACGGACCACGGCTACCGACCGAGCTCTCCATCTTTCCCGCGGAAACGGGGCCGAGATTCGTTGGCCGATCGAACGCGAGGTATTAACAGTGACTAACGTCGGAGTCAGTGGCAGAAGTTCGAGTAGCATCCTCCAAATATAGGCGGTAGACGCGGGGGGCAGAGTGCCATCGAGATGATTTAAGGGAACGCTGGCATTCGGTCAACGACCGCCCTCAAGACGGCTGGTTTTCTTTGTTCCAGCAATATCCTGCAGTTCCTGGCCGAGTTTTCCTCCTTGTATCTCGCGAGGGTGTATGATTAGTGGCCACTCGGTTCCCTCTGACTTTCCACTATCGCGATCAGCCGAGGTCAAAACCCCTCCTGATGGCGGATAATTCAATCTGGGGACCTTCCTGCGGCTCCGGAGACCCTACTATGACCAACGACCCTATAATCCAGCTAGTCCTGCCGACGTGTCTCGTGTCCGCTCCCTCGAACCTCAAATCCTTTGTCTCTCTTTCCCTAGGCCGTCGAACAAGCTGGCTACACAAGGGCTGAACGAGGTTATCGTCGGTAACCATGCAGACTAGAGGCACCAGGGTACCGATCAGGCCAGCAGATTTCGCATCAGATGCAATATCGTCCAGGCTTACTAGGTGGACGTACAATGCTGACCAGGTGATGGCGGGGGCCTGCCGACAAGATTGTCCCACGGGACGTTGGACAACGCCTGTCCAGAACACGCACCGCTCGTGGTGAGGGCCGAAGATGCTAGATCGGAGTTCAACGGTCACTTGTTCAAACGACCATCGGACAATCCACCACGCGGACGTAGGCTAAGGGCTCCCCCTAAAACCATTTCGAGAGGATCGCCTTTTAGCGCGACGATCGTTTCTAACGGGTTCCCGTTCACTCTTCAGCCTAGCATCCGAACTTTTCCTCTAGTACTATTACCAGCACATATCGAGCAAAGTGTTCTATAAAGTACCTGCGCTCAAACGCCACACAATCGATTGATTCGATTGAAGAATGAACTGACGGGAGCGGCTGCTTCGTTATGCGAGCCACGATAGAGCTGATTTATTATTCGGCATAAAGCCCGGGACCGTCCAGGTGGGCGTCGTCGATATCACCGGGAAGCCAGGAATTTACGAGCGGCAATTTCCAGTTGCGGAGAGTAAAAACTGCGGCTCGCCGACATTCCGCGTAAAGACGTATATTTTACATGCATCGTCGCATTAACCGCGAAATAAAAGTAAATCTCCCCGATGTACCTACTCGCGGCCGGGCGAAAGCGGCTCTCCGTCGTCTACGTCTACGGCCAGTTTTTCATCGTCCTTTTATCGTCCTCTTGCGCCGCTGCCAAACCCTTGCTCTATCTCGCGCCGGGCCGCGTCCATCTTGGCGCACGCCGCGGTATCGTTGCTGAATTAAACATGACCGATAAGTCCCGAGCCGAATTACCGTTAGTGCTATTGGGGATCGCGTAGGTAGCTACCCCTTTAACCGAGGAACGTTGAGCGGGGACGATCGCCGACGGTGGAACGACTGGCGCGGAGATCGCGTTACGACTGAATTAAACATGACCGACAAGTCGAAATTAGGAGCGTCTCTTAGAATTCTCCCCCGCGCCGCGGCGCGACGTTTCGTCTGATTCGAATCGGCTGCGGTAGAATCGATTACCCCGTATCGGGGGCGACCACTGGAAGCTGTCGATTCCAGACTCCGCCTGGAAATCCATTCGGCGAGAATCGCGACTGTCTGGTACGAGCCGAGCGCGGTCAAACGCACGGAATTACCAGCCAATAACCACGGTTTAGTACGCCTACCTCCGCACCTACGTGTTTGGTGCACCGAAAAAATGCACGGATAGCTTTACCAGTGGAGCTCGGATATATCCGTAGCGTTTTAATACTGTCTACCGTTTGATATAGACAATTACCGCTGACTGATCTGCTGTCAGCAGTGCAATCCAAAAAATGGGCCACCTGACATTTCGATATATATTTCATGCGTGGATGTACCTTCGAAAGGTCATACCGTTTGCAATCCTCCCTATTACAGCAGTGATTAACTAGTAATTGCACGAAACTCGCCGCCGATTGCTCACTGACCCAAATATGGATACCCTCCTATTTCGACAATCATCGGAACGCTTACGAGCGACAGTCGACGCTGGAAATTAGCTCCGCGATCCACTGGCGGGCTGTTTTAAATACCACCCGGTGGGCTCTTAATGCGCGGCGCATGAAAAGGGGAAGAGGGAACGAGTGAAGAGGCCGCGACGTTTCACTCTGGACTCGGTCGTTTGATGCGCCCGGCCAATCTCCGCACTCGTGCGTGGAAAATAAATTCTAGAATGCAATTGCCGAAACGATAGATCGGCAGAGCCAGCGAGCTGGCGTGCGCGGCAGGCCGGCGGGGGGTGTACGCACGGATCGCCCTCGGCAAGAGGGAAAAGAGGCGGACGGGAGTATCGGCGGAAAGGGGAATGGGAACATAAAGGTTATTCGCGTCGTTACAGATGTATAGAAAACGTTTGGCCTCGGCGAAAGGTTCCACGCTTCTGCGGATAGGATTTGTGGTAGGCGAGGGTGGTCGGGAGCGCGTCGGTGTGCGTGCTCGCGCGTATGCACCGGTGCGTACATGTACGGGGGTTGCCCGAGCGAGCTTTGCAAATAATATATTGCGCCCGCGAATTGAAATAAAAATCCACCGGTTGCTTTCGGCTTCTCAAAAGACTTACGACATCCCCTATATTCCGATTTTACAGGACGGGCGGGGCTGACGAGAGGGGGTGGTGGCGCGCCTAAGCCATACTGTTTCTTCGTTTTCTCTTTGCCCCTTTGCCTACCGTTTCCTGTATCCCCCGATACGGCTCGCTGTTCCTTCTGACGCGTGTAACACGGGAAAACGAATGGACGTCTGGTGTCTATTGATTGGAGCGACGAAAATGCCAGTGCAAGCTTGGATCAGTGACGATGTCGTTAGACCGGCGAAATAATTGAATGCGCGAATGCGGGGGTGTATATTCCTCTAGAAGTATTTGTATAGAAATTATCCCTATACTACTTCACAAGCGGGATCGAAGTAGAGTGAGCTCACATAGATTGACTTCACCATAATCACCATCGTCCAATTAAATCAGCTCTACTTTTAAACCCGCAATATTCGAATTCAAAGAGGAACTTCAAGTTGCGTGATATATGACGTTCTCCAACCGTTTATTTCATTTCCCAGCGACTACTTTCCGGCCATTTTGGAGCGCCCTCACCCCCGAAACGAAGGGGCCTCGGCGCTCGCGTTCAAATTCCGCGAATCCAATGCATTTTTATGGGATCAGGGGCACAAATTTATTAGGGTAGCAGCCGCTCTTGCTCGTTGCCCCGCGATGTTATCTGTAACGCGAGCCCGCCCATGTCGCCCGCTTCAACCCCCGCCCCCTGCCTAATATATTCGCGACGCGGGCCGTGGAAAGAAGAAATAGAGAAAGAAGAGTGGGCGAGAATATCAAAACACGCATAAATTGCCGTGTCTCACGGCGGCCGTCCAAACACTATGATGAATGCCAGCGTATATGTTCGTGCACGCGTTCTACGTCGCCGGATCGAGAAACACGTTCCACGGGACAAAACGAAACGGAAACGTAAATCAGTTCCCTTTTCTCGTCGGTTCCTATCGTGGCCTCATCCTGTCTTTTCTGGATGGCTATAAACTTTAAACATAAGTGTAAATATCTGTTTAATAAATATACATGTTTACGAGACGAGCGCTGGTCGTTCGCTTCGTGACTTTACGGGGTCCATTTCTTATCACGGGAATGACTACGTACGTTAAGACAGAGAAATAGTGAAACAGGTTAAAATAGATTAAAAATGCCTGTTTCTCTTAGCATACAGGACTCTGAATATTCTAATACCAAAGTAGAAACTTATTATACATCTGCCACTTAATATACAAGGAAACAGAATCGTGGAGTACTTTATTAAAAGTATCTTAAGTTCCTCGAACGAAGACTGACTCCGGATAATGGAGCGTCGGAGCTATCGCATAGATACACAGTCGTGAAACGAAGGTAAAAAAGGGCAAGGATAGAAGAAGAAGACCACGCCGAATAATATCAGGACTCTGACAGCCGTGAACGAGAATTTCGCTTTCTGACTCCTTCCCTCCTCCACACTGGATGTTCCGTGTGCCGGGGTCTCGCAACCTCTATTAAAGGCGATATGCGTTGAAAAGGTCTGTCGCGTATACGGCAGAAGCTGATTCGCCCGTTGCAGCTCATCCCCCTCTATTCCGAGCCCGTTTTGTTCGGCGCGTTTCGTTGGAATTCGCAACGCCTTTCGCCGGTTCACAGGAGTTCTTTCACTGCACGCCAGTCTAATGCGAGCATAATCGTCCCTATATTCTCTTTTCTCGTATAAAAGCAGCTCACTGCTGCAAACATTGCTTTTGTAAGCGACGTAATATCCGCGAGTTCGAGTACAGTTTGAATACCTTTAATTCGCGAGCAGCTTTCATACGCACCGGCAAGTTAAACCTTCCAATTAATCCACGAAACGTGACCCAGAAAATATCGAAGTGTATGTAATGAAAAATTAATGGTCAAAAGATAAAACGCCTGGTTTTATCATTCTCGTGGTTAGTCCACATTTAAAGTGTCCCAAAGTGGACCCATAGCTCGCGTCAGTTATTTCCACCCCGACATCGCCACCGCCGAACGATTCCCCAGAAATTACAGCATCCACTAACCCCATAAATACATTCCAACCGCCCACCTTCGTCCACGCTCCCTCGTCATTCGCGCAACTTTTCTAATAATCCCTCGCGAATACATCAGGACCGCCTAAACATCGGCGCGGAGAATTCGGCAACTTCTGATATTGTTTCGCATAATTCACGCGGGATCCCCGCTGCGGTGGCGGGGGCACGACGATCGTGGTACGAGCGTGTCGGTCCAGCGCGTACTCCGCCGGCGGAAATGGCTCTACGCTCGGTCTCGAATAAATGGCGTCTTGCTCGGTGGAAAGGTTCGCGAAATCGTAGCCCGGCTTCCGCCGCCGCCCGCCGTAGACGATAATAAATCCCGGGGAACGATTAATTAAGTACAAGAACCGAAGCCCTTGCACGTCGCGCGGCTTTAAAGTGTGCCGTCCCACTTTTCGTAATGCCGGAAATAATTCACGGAAACGGCGGGGGATTTAGCCGTGGAGGAGGTTCCCCGCGTGCATCGACGAACAGCCCCCTCGGTAATACCGATGTGCGTCCCCGACCCGCTCGCCCGTCCTTTGCGCGGCCTTCTATTTATTCGCTTTTTAGCCTCCACGGGCGACGCTCGCGGGAGACTGCGGCTTGCAACTGCGGATCCAGCTGCAAAGGGACACCACCCCCGCCCCTGTCGTATATTTCAGGCTGATTCGCGGCCGGCCGGCAGCCACCGCCATTTTCCCCGAGTACGGAGCACAATGCGGAGCCACCGAGGAGCGGCCTAATATTTCGCTAGGAGAGGATCCAGGCCCGCTGCTCCCTTTTGCCCCGTTTGTTCGCGCGCCTACCGACCTGCCGTACACCACCCCCCCCCCTCTCTTCTCATCCGGGAAACGGAGAAACGAATTTAGGGGCTTTCATAAGGGTAATGGATGCTGCGGTTTCGATCGCTGCTTCAAACCGGCGACGCGCTCTGG
Source organism: Andrena marginata (assembly GCA_963932335.1). Taxonomy (NCBI): domain Eukaryota; kingdom Metazoa; phylum Arthropoda; class Insecta; order Hymenoptera; family Andrenidae; genus Andrena; species Andrena marginata. Next base: position 12,199,602 of record OZ010662.1, on the reverse strand, counting down.
TCAGCACGACGGATTACAATGGCTGCGGAGCAGCGTTGGCAGGTTACAATGCCGATGAACACGGCTCGGATACGATGGTCGAGGAACTGCGTGTGGAATCATGAAGGCAAGGAGGTTCTAAAGTAAATTGTGGAACATTGTACCAGTTTGAATGTAATAACTCTTCCAATGCCGGCTAAACGATACTTCGTGTATCATCATGCTTCTAAGTAGGGTAGAATACATTCTCGAACTAATCAAATTTCCATCCGGTAGCTTGGAACTGTATTTTGCAGAGTCCGGTGGTGGTAGCGAGGAGATGCAAGAGGTGTACAAGCTCGAACGAATAAACGGTAATTTAACCCCTTATTAAATTCAAATTAGACCCCACGTCGGTAGTAAAGTGTGACGCCTGCGTGGGGGCTGCTCGGTCTTCGCGTAACCTCCTTTCGAGCGGCACCGCAATCCATCAACTTCTGGCAGGTTTACATCGCGCGTCAAGATTCCCTGGCGGCGCCTGCCAACGGCGATCTGATAAAACGTAAGCGGCGCCCTGAATATGCATGCCCTTTTCGGCTTTTAATATCGTTAACCGATATATCACAAGATTGCCCGGTTATCTAACTGGGCTCGAAATTTCCTATCGAGCCCGGATCGTCGAGTGATCATCGATCAACCGGCTAAATCCGATTCCGCGCGGTCGCGTTTCCCACCGGCGACGCGTCCAAATCCATCCTATAAATCTCATTTTTTGGTAATGAAAATACACGGACGTTTCACGCGGACACGGTCCCCGCGTCACGTCAGTCGGTTTGGGAAAGACGTAACACGGATAAAATCGTTCGACCGGCAGCGTTCAGCGGAACACGCCGTTGACAAAATAACGGGCCGCGCTGAAATCGGGCCGCGTGTCCGCGAGTAAATACGGCTGTTTTGAGCCGGGCAGCTCGATTTAATAAAAACACCGACTCTGTACAAATGTGTGCTCGGTTATTGGACGCGTGAGAAGCTTGTGTGTCGCTCTTACGACCGCTGCAAATCGTTTTGTTCTCTATTTTGTCCATTTGGTTCCATGTTGTTGCCAGGAAATCGTATTCCTGGTGTTTTTTCATTGGGTAGGTATTTCGAAAATTGCACAGAATTTAAATACACCGGTGAATTTGGAAGATATAAAGAAACGAAATACGATTCGTGATGCGAGGGCGGGTTTAGAAAAATGTAGGGATTACGAGAATGAGCGAACGATTTGCTACAGTGAGGAGAGTCAGGAAGTGAAGAGAAACTTTGAAAAAGAGAGGACGTAATGAAAACAGCCGATACAAGAAAGTTGTTCATTTAGAGTGCCTGAAAATCGACTAAATAATTCCTTAATTGATTTATCGTTTACATAAAGAGAAGCGAGCTAGACGGCCCATAGAGTTGCCAAGTGAACCGTAAGGTAATTTGATCGATTGCGCATGACAAAGGGCAATAATATCCCGGTTAAATCTGAAATTAATCACGGTAACTATCGCGCATGCGAACTTGCTGAACGACAATAATTATGTCCCGAATATGGTAATAGAATTAGCGGCGTGACCTAGCGATACCAGTCGTTCTCTGCAAGAACATACACGGTAACCATCGCGCCATAAACCAATCAATTACAAGTACGAGCCACCGCATTTCCAAACCACGGCGATGGCTGGAACGGTCATTCCATCAGGCATCCATTACAACCGGAACTGGAGCCGATCCACTTGACAGAAAGGAAGTCTGAAGTGTCCCAAAACACAGGAGGGCGCGAATGTAACTAAACGTGAGCGGTGCACGAGCCAATTTGATAATTGTGTGACAGAGGACAAAAGCCCGCTCGCGGCACTCCATCCCGCAGGTGTACCTTCCTCGAGGTATTTCCTTGCAGCGTGAGCAGAATTTACATCTCGTCAAGTCTGTCGTGCCTCCAGCGAGCAAAAAATCCTCCCTCAGTCCCTCTCCCCCTCCCCGGACATCCCCTGCTCGAATATACACGTTGCCAGAGCCGCCGCACGTACACACGCGTATCCCTCTGCAATCCCATGAGGATCACCCCGTGCGGATGCTCCTGCAACCCTCGGCCATCTTTATTCTAGGACGGACAGGTCGAGAGGGTAGGCATCGGACCGTGGTAACTGGCAGCCCTAGAGGGAGCCGTTAAACCTCGTCCCTGCCCGGTGTACCTAGCCACGTTTTCCTTCTGATATACAACCCTGCAGCCCGACTCGACCGCTCCGCTGATTCCGACACGAAGTTCACCGCGGCGCGGGCGCCTGTTTCCCCGGCGAAAACTCCAATGAGAAGTAAAGGTCGGCCACCGCAGGGGAAGGTGGGGAAGAACTTCTGCCTCACCTGTCTTCGTCGGGTGAAATACGCCTGAAAATGTACTATTTTCCCACCCCGATAACCTTACAATCGGGGGGCACGCGTTACTGGAAGCAGGAACCTTCAGTTCGCTAACATCGGGCATCTATTACATACTTGTTAGGTAGTGGACGAGGGGACACGTTTTCTTGCGAGGATTGGTAACGGGGTCAGTTTTAACGTTTGATCTTTAATAAAGCATAAAGATTTCTTCCTGAGGGAAGTCCATGAGGTTACACGATATTTTGTAGCAAAAGTTCTATTAAAACCAAGTTTTTCAATTTTTCGGTTACTGGTCCTAATACAGTTGACTGTTCTAATAAAACCAATGGCTCTTTAAGTAGTTCCAGTCAATATTATCAATATTAACAGACTGTATGACGTCCTCTGAGCTTAAACAAGTACTGATTAATTTCAAAGCAAACTCATCAATAGTGTCTTAAACAAAGGGCTATAGTTTCTAGAAACTTAATAGTTTGAACGATTAAACTGATCGGGGGTAGCACCGCCCAAGATGCCCACGAACTTAGAGATTGTAAGGGTGAGATGAGACGGCGCGTGAATCGGCGAGCTTGCTCGGCTCGTCCAGGCTCGGCAAGTCGGCTTGGCGAGCCTGGGCTCGCCGAGCCATGCCCGATCAGACGGCGCGTGGATCGGCGATTCACGCGCAAAGATCGCCGAACCACGCGCCGTCTGATCTCACCTTAAGAATACGGGGAGCGCGTATATAAACGAGGCGTGGGAGATAAACAGCTATGCATAGGCGAGTGGACAGATAAATGAAGTGACGGCTGGGTAGCGTCTTATCTATCGAGTCGGGATCATCTCCGGGTAGCCTTCCACTCGATGGAAAGGAAGCTCGGCTCTCTTCCTGCCCGGGCCCCGTCCCACAGCTTTCTCCAGCGACTGGGAAGATCAGCTCCCTCTTGCTCGCGATATATCAAGACAGTTATCACTGGAATGAGATCATTTATTGCATTAAGACGACGGAGGCGTCGAGGGCCTGGCGCGAACGGAAAACCGGAGGGGTTCGAGATTCGGTATATTGGAAGTTGCAGATAAGAAGAGAAAGGCCACGTTCCTCTCCAACGGTCTCTTCCGCTTTCGCGCGGCCATCCTCCTCGCCCTTTGACGTTTTCATCCTCTCCTCTCTCGCGGTCGAGCATCCGTGAGTCCTCTAACGTCTGCGCAACCATCGACGTCCTCCCCTTCTTCTTCATCCTTCATCCGCTTCCTCCGCCCACCCGTTCGCAGCTCCTTCCCCCCCCCCCTGCCGTGGCCTTTCCCGTCCCAGCAGCGCTCTCTTTAAGCTTAATTGCCGGTATTTATCAAACGACGAAATAAATAAGCTGCTTACATTTCTTTGACGCCGAAGAGTGCTCGGCGAGCAGGGCGCTTATTTAGCGAGGGCGATAAGTACATTAGGCTTTCGTCGTTTATTAAGGATGAAGAGGGCAGCGGGAGACTGTGGCGGGGCAGGAGGATGCTGGTTAATCCGCTCGAACACCTACAGGCGTGTGTGAGACCGCTTCGGAGGGCGCGCGCATCACGGCGGTCGGATTCTTGCACTAGCGATCGAGGGAGCCTCAGTCTTTATGGGTAACAGATTATCGGGAAGGGCGCTGCTTTCTTTGATGTCTTTCTCCTCTGCTCTCTCTCTCTCTCTCTCTCTCTCTCTCTCTCTCTCTCCTTTGTAATGTACGATATTTAAGTAAATACCGATGATGACGCGTTTTAAATGAAGACAGGCACGTTCAATTGAAATCAAGTAGACATCTCAGTGAGATGTTCTCCAAAAATATCAAAGTATCCTGGTGCACGGTTCAAGATTTAAATTCAACTCAATTGGCAAGAAAAATCAACCACGATTTTGAATGGTACTACGGAATAGTTTGGTTCCTGTACGATGCCTTAGCGCGAGAAATTACGATTCTGGTTGCGTTTCGTTGGTGGTAAAAGGACACGCTAAATCATGAGAAACGACGGTGCCGTTGGTTTTCAGAGAAGCCCGACATTCACACCGGCGGATCCCGTGATCGAACTTTCAACCTGTTCGCGCGGCGAACGGAACTTGCCCCAACAGTCGCCGGGGTTCGAGGGGGTTCTTGTAGACACTAGTACGCGCGCACACACGCAAGAAAATCGAGCATTGTACAGCGTAAGGGCCGAGATCCTGTCCCATCCGACCCCGAGCGAAACGGAGGCATTCCTCCTTCTCTCTCCCTCGAAGCAGGCGGCCCGTGAACGAACTGCAAGGGTGTAAATCTGAAAGTTGGCTAAACTGTCTACTTCGCCGGGTCGAGCCGGGTTTTGCACCCTCGTCCGCCTTCTTCCTGGCTCTATTCAACACCGTTTGCCCCCGAGGCGTCGCCACGATGTTCCTACACCCACTTCTGCCCCCCATTCGTCCCCCATCGGGGCGGGGGCGAGCAAGCGGCCGAGAATAAGCGGAGGCAGGGAGGAACCGAGCCGAGCAACGACAAAGTAAGAGAAACGACGGGGAAATTCGAGCTTTTTATTACCGCCTCGTTTCCAATTTTACACGGAATCGCGTCTGCCCCGGCGGGACGGGGCCGATCTCCTATTCACTGGTACCCTAACGCGATTCGCGGCCACGCAGACGCCTCCGCGTCGACCGAGCGAAATAAGCTGAGAGTGCCGAGGAGAGATTGCCGGCGACGAGAGGCTGGGGAACGATCACGCGTTTTCGAACGATCGTTTTTGGACCCGCTGTAAAGAAAGGGTCGAATGTTTCGGTGCTCTGAAGAGAGGGATTCGATTCGACACTGGGGAAGGTATAATGACTCGCTTTGAGATCGTGGTCTTTTCGAGTGCACCAATAAACTTAGGCTGAAAGGAATAGTAAGCGTTCGATACAGAATCGATTGTGGCGCAGGGCTAGTGTTTATCTTCTAAGCAGTTTAATTATTAGTCTCGTGTCTGACTATACGCGCACATTTCTACTTAAAACGATATTGCGCCCGTTTGATCTTCAAAGTGAATGCTTTCTGTGCCGTTTTAAATGAAAAACGAAATCGAAGGCACATTAATGCCGTTACGCAATATTAATCCGACTGAAAATCGTCATTAGATCGACAATGGGATTTTACGCAACGTCACGGTAACAGAATGAACGCGTTTTCTGATGTTTGTAATGTAAACGTGCGAGACGATCAGCACACGGTACCTTTAATTCTCGACCGTGTAATATTTCAGATATGATAATAATATTCATGCAACGTTCACAATTTCCATATTTCCTACTGCGTAGTCAAATGAATATTATAATGCAGCGTATTATTAAAAATCATGTATGCAAAAGTCAATATTCCCGTTGGGTCCTTATTACGCCGTTCGGACCTGATTCTCGCAGCGTATGCGCAGCCTTTTCACAATGAGAGACAAATTATACATCTCGTTAATTCTCACGTACCGAGTTCTCGAATTGCATGTATTAATACAACCGAATAAAAGTGGTGTATTCATTTTCATGAAATTCTGGCTCCATTACCTATTTAATCCCCCCCCCCCCCCCCCCCCCCGATAAAACTGCGTTCCCCAACTTCTGAGGGAACTCAGTAGCTATACCTCCATCACGAATCAGTTCTATCAACACAATTCCCCTCCGCCCCTTGCACAATCCCCATCTCAGCCTCGCAAAGAAGAAGAGCCGAAGACAAGAAGAGGAAACCTAATAGAACCCCACAGAGATCGAATATCGAAATTTCACGAACTCCCCGCTACCCTCGAACAATTTTTTTTTTCTTGCCGCCCCATCGACCAGCCGATCGGGAATCACGACTTTCCAGACGCATCGCGAGCGGACGGGGCTAGAGCGCCACCGCGTCTGCAAAGTTTAATTATCCCGGCCGCAGGTGAGGGTACCATGGATCCACTTACAGCACTGGCCAGCCAGGTTGCGATTGAGCAATTATACTTGCCCGTGCCGTGTACGTGTGTCCACCAACACGAGCAGCGCAAGCCGAATATAAAGGGAATCTCCGTGATTCGTGTGCACCCCCGACTCCAGCAACTCGGCGTCGTCGCTCGAGAAGGCGGCCAGCCTCTCCCCAAGGTCTCCGCCCAACTAATTCGCTTGAATTTTGATTTTCAATAAGAGAGGGAGAAAACAGAGAAAGAGAGAGACGTGCACGCGTCGCAGACACGCGAGCACGACCACATACGCGGCTGGAGGACGCCTCGCGTCCATGAGCAAAGAGGGAAAGAGACGGGATAGAACGATGGGTGTACCGCGGGGGCTGGCGGAGACGCGCGTTGGGATTTAGCTTCCGTGTACAGCTGTACCGTGCCGGGGGTTTGAATATGCATGATGCATGGGCATTAAAGCCTGCCATCCTCCGCCGCCTACGCCATCCCCGTCCGCCATCCCCCCTCACCCGACGGCCCACGTATGCAAATAGCAGGCCACCGACGGCACCGGTTCCGCCACCTCGAACGCCGCAACCAGCCGCACGATGCCTGCCGATATACGCGCGAAACGCGAAATTGCGAGCGCGTCAATTCTTTCCTTTTTTCCCTCTTTTTCGGCTGTTTTCGATCGCACCGCCGGCCGAAGTGTTGTCGCCCTGGTGCCGGAACGGACAGCGTGACGGCCGAGAAAATAGGCTAACTCTATGATAGATGGAAATGCTCCTGATTGCTTCTGACATCCGAGGGACCACGTGTGAACGGTTTGCCGCTAGTTTCTATGAACGAGAATTATTGGATACTTTCCACTGTAGAGTAATGCGATTGAGGAGAACAGTTTCATTATCCATCGCCGTTGGGTATCTACACTGTTTTTCTTGGGATATGGGAACCGTGACCAAGTGATGTCGGTTCCTTTCAGGCGGCAACGGATATTCGTGTTATCGCCTGCCTCCAATTTCGCGTTAATAGATCTCCGTTAAACCGACGTCCAAGCAGCATTGTTTGCGGTCGTGTTTAGAACACTCGTTCCAGGGGTTACGATATTTCCACTGGATTATCTTTGACGCGGCGGAAGTGCTGGACGCTTAAATCGCAGCCCTCTACGGCGCTATACTTCCCCGCCTACTTCTGCCCCGTTTTACGCTACGAAAACGATCACGTGAAAATAGCGCTAAAGGCTGTTATAAAAGGCCAGCAGAGTGGTGGACGAAAGTTCGAGAGAATATTTCCTTGAGATTCGTCGCACCATATACTCGCCGCTGTCTGTGATAAATTATGGAAGATGAGTTTGTACTACTTGAGGATTATGGACACTGGTCGTGGACTTTGAGATAAGTGCCGGAAAACGTTAAAGAAAACGGCAACTTGTGTAAACGTCAAATAGAAGACTCTCTCACGAGGGGAGGGCGGGAATAGGACGAGCGATTTTTTAACGAAACCGCGCAGAAAATGTTGGGGACGATGTGTATAAACAAAATCCAGAATGTTAGTTCTTATATTTCTTTCTACTTATATTTTCGTCATTGCCCGTATTGTGACTAATCGAGATTTCACAATTTTCAGTTTAATATCTCGATAAAAAATAATTAAATTTAAACACTCGTTATCTACACATTTTTCAATGATGTATAATTTTCAAAATTCCGCAACGTTAACGAAATATGTTCTTCATCAAATATTACAATTAAAAAATTCATATGTACAGCACAGGTATTTATAACATGCTTTCTGTAGAATTCCATCCTGTTTCCAATTATTTCCATGAAATGTGTCATAAAAACAAGTATATAAATTTAAATTTTTTTATCGAGATATTAAACTGAAAATTGGGGAATTTGGATTAGTCACAATACGCGCAATCGCGAAAATATAAAAAGAAAAATATATAAAAACCACCCCGAACAGGAATTCGAACCTAGCTCAACACAAGCGTAGTGAAACGACTATACTACGACAATAAGTTGCAATTTCTGGTTAATTTATTGTTCCTATGACAATAACGCATGAGACTTTTGAATTCCATTCATCAAGATCTACTGTTTAAAAGAAGAGCGAAGTCGATCCGCTGACTTCATAATTTTAATGTTCACAGCCATTTTTTATAAAATCCGCTGGCCATTCACAGCTAAAATTCTGGAATTTATTTACATATACACATCGGCCCCAACATTTTCTGCCCGGTTTCGTTAAAAATTCGCTCGTCCCATTTGCGTCCTGCCCTCGTCAAACACTCGAGAAAATTGCGATGCTGGCAAAACGTCGTGACACTTTTCCAAGAGAACATGACTTGCAGTTGGAAACCACGAAAGGAACAAATTGCAAGGACTAAGAAAGCCTTCGGTATTTCATTCCATCTACGCTCTTCCGATTTAATAAACAGTAAGTGAATTGGGTACAATATGTCTCAGACAATGAAACGCGTATTGTATTATTTTCTCTGTGTAAAATCTAAAGGCGTTGCCTCATTCTCAAAGAAAAGAATACTGTTCGATACAACTCGAAGAACAATTCAACATCAGCCAAAAAAACGAACACGACCCGGGTGGATCACGATGCCAGTTAGATCGAATCCAACGTAGGGGAGCGATTCGTGAGGCGGGTAATTTACGGTTAATTTCGAGAAAAGCAAATAATTGGACCAAAGGGGGTAGGGGCCACGTAAGAAACTGCGTAATTGCTCTCAATCACGCCAACTGGCCTGAGGAATTCGAATCAGCCTCTGATATATTCGACGGCCGGGGAAGTTCCGTCCGTGCGAAGAACAGAAGAAGAACTGTCGGGCTTCCTGTCTTTTTCTCGCGCAATTATCTCATTTGCCAGGCGGTAATTGAACGGGAAGAAAATGGCGATCGGGGCACCGAAACGTGCTTCCTGAAATTAATTGACGGGGCCGCGATCGGGACGATAAAACAACGCGCCTCGATTATAATTGGACGAGAAGACTCGTACAATTATCAATTTCTATAGGCCCGTACGTCGCGGCGCGGTCAAGGGCGCACTGTTGCTTCAACGAGTTCAACACCGCGATGCCTTTTTGAACGATTATGCGAGCACCCGATCGATGGGACGCGTTGTATCGTTACTGGGCGACAACACGCTAATTGGCTCGTTATCGATGGACGCCAGTAGGAACGCTCTCTGTACGGGCGCAAATAATTTATCGCGAAACTAGCATGTCCACCGTGATTGGAATAGAATAGTGACGACGGTCGATTGGTCATACGTGCAGCGATGTGTTTGCCGATATACCATATTCCTTCGAAAAGACGAATCCACTACTCGCCATGAATGTTGCCATTCTTCCGAGACATTTGACAATAGTTAACACACACAGCGAACACGAATATAATCGGCGAACTTATCAACGGTTTATCGTTTCCTTGACTCACCTACAACAGTATTCCTACCCTCTTTTGTACTCGTGAGATCCCCATTTCGATGGAATTCAACGTAATTCTCAGCAGTGCGGCGTCTGGCGCGGCACAGGCACCATCCACTTAAACCCCAGCCACGTCGCCCGCGACTATTCGAAGCAGCCAAAATTTTCCTATTCACAAACCTCCGCCAAAACCACCTCGTCAACGCAACAAACTTCAAGTGCCAGGGTGGTTGAAACCTAGAGGGTTAAAAATTGAGCGATACAGAGTGGAACGAGCAGCCCATTAAAGCTCGCTCGTAACGGGCTGTCGCGTAAACAAAGCTGTCAGATTTCGCGCGCCTTTCCGAAAGACAATGCCGAGAACGCTGTGGCTCCGTTATCGTGACACGTAAATCGCCACCAACCGTCGAGTTACATGTATAATTAACCGCGTTGCAGGGAGACGCGGAGTCTGCGACGAGCGTCATAAAAACGGCAGTTTCAGGAACGCCGGTCCGCCCGATCACATTGCAAGAAACAAAAGTATGTGCAACGTGCCACCCCTCTCTCTCTCTCTTTCTCTTCTCTCAGCCGAGTGTACGCTGGAATAATCACTGGCCCGTGTACGCTCATTGTTCTTCCCCGTGCTGATACAACGGCCATAAGTGAGTACACGTCCGGTACGCGGACCTGGCCGGGGCACGTGCGTGTATAGTTATCAGACGCACGTGTTTGCCGAGCGGCCGTTTGTAATTACATTTCGGTTACACGTACCGCCGCTGATTTCACGCTGACGCCGAACAGGCATGAACATAATTCGACAAAACGGATATTGATATCCGTGGGCCGCCGGCCGGGACAAATGGGGACGAATTCGCGGCGACCGGACGCGAGACAAATTCCGAATTACTCGCGGCCACCGTTCGCGGCGGCTTGTTGCGGCCTGATAAATGCCTACAATCAACGTGTCGAAGTCAGAATTGTGCGTTCCCGTGGGGACGTTCAGCGAATTGCTGGAGAACTGCAGGGCACGGGTAGCGAATAACGAAGGTAAGTTGCACACTGAATTACTTGGGGAACGATAAGGACGTTTAATCAAATTCATGGAAATCGTGTAGAAATCCTAGCGACGCTGATCGACCGGTATTACGGTTGAGACTGCTTAGTGTGTAGTTTGAAAATCCGACCGATTTGTATCCGTTATGCACGCCCCACATGTTTGAACCTATGAAATATGAATAAGGAAGGCGTCGAAGATCCAAGTATGTACTTTGTCCCAGAGGTCTGAATAATCTCCACTGGAACGAACCCATCAATCACGAATAATAGCGCAAATCGCACCTCGCCGATAAAAGTAATCTATTTCTCGCTGGTGTTATAATTCAGCCGGTTCCGCGAAACGCCGGGAATAAACTTGGAGCAGGCCGGAACTTAGTGTCCGACCAACGAGATCACAAAGCGCACGGTAGCGAGCAAATTACAGACGTCGCTCGGCTTAAGACGAGGGTGGATAACCCGGGGATATTGCCGTAATTAAAGACCAACAGTTCGATTTAAAAAGTAATCGATAACGGGCCGGCTCCCGTGAGGCAATTACCTAATGCCCCCCCAGCCTTGATCGCCAAGAAGGTCACGTCACATTTAATGAAACGTAACCCCGTGTAACGTTTCGAAAACAAAGCTTGCTTTATGTGTGCCCCGCGTGCCGTCTGCGACCGTGAGCGCACAAAATATGAGTAATAGGCGGTGGTGGGCGAGGGGGTGGCGGGGGGTGATTTAGTATTAGGATTTATTAGGGCCGCTCGCCCCTCGCGGGTACCGGTGTTACAAAGGGCGAGGGTAAGACCTCATGATTTCTCCAGGGGACCCATACACACGACCTCGACTAATGCACCTGCTGTCTGTACTTCTTCGCAATTCTTTCTAACCCAGAGCCGCGCACTGGAAGGTACGTATATTTATAGTTCCAGTCGGTCCCAGTACGGAAATTTCGGCGACAGTGATACACAAATGGCAATAAATACGAGCTACAGTGAAATATCGTGTCCCCTACGTCTACTCCTCTGGGTTTAATTGAAATGAATATTAATTTCTATTTGTTACGACGATTTTCAGTTGTTCGACTCTTTACGCGCGATATTAACGCGATGCCAATGTAGGATCCCAAGAGCAATTTTCCAGTTCAAATGTCGCGCCTTTACGACTTCCAAAGGGGATTAATCACGAAAAAATAGCTCTTCTCCGCAATCCTTGGAAATTCGCTCTTTTTCAATTACAAATTTCATTATATCAAAATTTACATTTCTATTGCGAATGTACAATTATCACTTGAAAGTTGAAAGATTCAAAAATGCGAAAATGGTAACTCAAAAATGACGTTGGGGTGCAGTGAACGAACTTGTGACGAACTTGTGATTACAAGAAGATGTGATCACGAAGGGTTAATACATTCGGTGCAACGTATGGGATTTTCTTTTGTTCTTGTTGCTCCATTCCAGTATTTTTATAAATAGTATTTATGGGTTACCTTGAGTGAAATTGAAATTACTTAAATTAGTGGCGTATATTCCATACATACTGTACGCTGGAACAGGGGAAGGACGGTATACGAAATTCGAGCTCACCTGAAACAAAAAATTAAAGGGTAGAATTAGTAGCTGCTCCGGCGCAAGAAAACTCGCGTGAAACGACAGTAGGAGATAAGACTGCTTGTTATCATCCGGGAATATCGTAAACAGGCGTGTTTGCCGAAGGCTCAGCGGAAAGTGATACGTGACACGCATGCCAGTGAGGAGTAAAGGCTGGATTCACGGACGGGCTTAAATTTCCATTAGTTACACGACAATGGCGCCCAGACTACTCGGGCCACATAAATGGGAGGGTCTAATGCGCTCGTTGGGATTACCAAAAATGTGATGCAGACCAGCCTGTGCACGAACATTTTGCGTGGCTGGTGTTCCCTACGTGCACAGACATAAAAGGAAGATCCCGATGCATTCTGTCCGAGTTTCACCTTTAATCCATTAAAAAGAAACTGGAAAGTTTCTGACGATAATTTTGTTAAAATTAAAATTTAATAATTAAAGATCACAAGAATACTTGAAGTGAGCACTAATAACATTTGCTCCCCACATCTCAATCCTTACTTTCCAACGTCTCCAGAGTGCCATTTCATGGCAACCTCACTGATATTAATTTCAACGACACCTCGTCGCTTGACCCATTCCTCTATCACAGTTATTAGTTATTATCAGCTCTTTCTGTTCGCGCCGATCGAAGGCACATTTAATCCGTATGCCTACACACCGCGTCAGCTGCCTACGATTCAATAAAAACTCAATAGAAGCTCGTTAAATTTGTAATTAATCTGACACGAACACCGTGCACGCACCCGTGCACATGGAGAGCGACGTTCTACTCTCGAGTGGTTATTTATTCAAATACACCGATAGGTCCAAGTAAAATGGACGATTTAGTTTAAATTTTCATTCGACGACTCGGAAAAAAGTGTATGCAATCGACAGGATAAAAAAGCACAAGCTGCGTGCATTTTATACGATGGTAAAATATTTAAATGGAATTGGTTGTCTGGAGTGACGTTCAGCTGGGAGCTCGATATCGAGGGAAGCGTGTCACCAGTGACGGTGCACGGGTTCCCCGGAAGCTCTCGCCACCAGGACAACGCGTCGCGTTTACGTAGGCTTCGAGGATCACTGCCGCGGCAGCAAATGGCGTGCACGATTGTTGCCTGAGCGACGTCGTATATCCTCGTGCCTTTACTCCTCGCTCGAGCCGCCACCTCGAGAAATCCCATCAACCCGAGTTGTCCCATTTCGATGCGAAATTCGTACACGTAACCCAGTTCTCCACTTGTTCATGAACACACGATTAACCAATCGACGAACGTGTGGAAATTGGAAGATTCAGATGTAAATGCTTAACACGTCCTCGAGCTTTTGGAACTTTTACTAAGATCTAAGCGTAAATTCAACTGGACGGTAGAACTTTTGCAGAGGAATAAGAAATCATTGTTGAAGCGTTCCGTTTATTAGATCCTTCGCGAGTTCTTGTGATGCAATGGCGCCTCGAGCCTTTCGTCCACATCTTAATACATACATACTACTGACGTTCAACGTGCAACGCAAATAAAAAGGAGGAGCATCGATTGACCAGACTCCTCGGCGAAGGACCGTCAAAGTCCGATGGGGCCACTTACCCATCGTAACCATCGATTTTCTTCCGGTGAGGTCGAGGGTGGAAAACTTATATAACTCATCGACGACCGTGCTCCCTGGACAGGCCGTATAACGTATTGTTCCCCTTTTATTTCCCATAAAACTTCAAAAGCCCATCCAAATATTACGACGTCCGAAGAATTCGTTAGCGTCCGCCCGCTCGGGGGTGGGTGGGACAGTCTGTAAATGGCACTCGCGTAATATCGTTCGGGAAATATTGGACGGTGAAATCGTTCGTGATATCGGAGGGCGACAGCACGTGTCGCGGGATATCGTGGATGCAGCCGCACGCATTAACGCGCTTTGGAAGACGCGAGCACACGGGGTCGCGTGTTGCGTACCATTCACACAAAGAGAGAGAGAGAGAGAGAGAGAGAGAGAGAGAGAGAGAGAGAGAGAGAGAGAGCAAAGTCTTTACCCTGGCAAACAGAATATCGGGACAGCACGTGCCGAGGCACGCAACAAATAGCCTCGAAAGCACGCACCCCCTGGTACCGAGGCATGCCTCGAGTGTGTATTCATCCCCTTCCCAGGCCTCCTCCGCGACAGCCACCCCGTGGCTGCCTCTGCACGGGACCAAGCCACGACTCCAAGGAGAAGCTAGTCCCGCCATAAAGAGAATCCAGGCTTTATTTAAACGCGTGTCTATGGTTTATCGTTTGCCGAGTGTATCGATCCATTTGTCCACAAGGAGGAGGAGGAGGAGGAGGAGGAGGAGATTCTTCAACCACCCCATCCATGGTGTACAGAGTTTCGCGTCTTCCTTTTTCCTGCGCCCTCGATGAAACGAAGTCAGCGACCAATCGTCGAGCGCTGTTCTTTGATTGTAGGTTTGTTTTCTTTCCCTCTGATTCGATTGAACGTGCACGAAGGCTATTTCTTTGCTGTAGTCCTCTTTGTTTTCGGCTTCCTTTTACTTTTTCGCGGTACTTCTTTTATAACGAACGAAGGTTTACTTGTAATTTGGGATTATGTGTGTCGTGGGAGTGAGAGAGTTTCTTGAAAGGCGAGCGAGAGGTTATACATCGCGGGGGTTGTTCCTCGTGGGTGGCCAGTGCGCGCCGTTTCGTTAATCTTTAGAGAAGTTACAGGGGGGGGGGGGGGAAACAGCGAGGAGCCTTTATCGAATTTCAAGAGAATTTCACCAAGTCAACACGGTTTGCATATAGGTTACGATAAAGATTTTCTGTAATATCGCTGGAACGATGTATTCAACGCCAGTGGTTTGCCGAGGGTAAAACTGGGATTGGTTTTAGATAAAACTGACCCAGTTTCGAGAGCTTCGTGGTATCGGGACTTCTCGATACTGCGGTTGAAAAAAAAATTTGAATGAGAAACAACGTTCGCGGCGGTAACTTTAACGTTTGCATTTCGTGGCAGCCACTCTGCTTCCGTTGCAAAAAAAGGGGTAAAAGCTCCCGACCAATCGTTGTTTTTCCCCACGTTCTGTATATTTCCCCGAAGAAACTGTCAACACCTTTCACGCATTAAACCGTAAACTCCGCGCCCGATAACGCTGCGCCCGTAAATAATCGTCCCTTTGCGGCCGGCTTTGAGCGCGAATTATTGAGAATGCGATTCGCATCGGTTTGAAAATCAAGAGAAAACCCGGGAAAAGCCATGGTCGGCTGATGAAAGGATACGTCAGAAACGTTGAGCGTTGCGTAAAATCATCGCCCGTTCCGCTCTGACCCATTTTCCCGACAACGAATTATAGACTTTGACGGCGTTGAGAGCGAGAGAGAGAGAGAGAGAGAGAGAGAGAGAGAGAGAGAGAGAGAGAAACGGTGGTTTCAGGCATTTTTCCCGTGGTAAAAATTGTTTATCGATTCATGGGCGAGCAAACGTGCCCATTAGAAACGTATTACCAGTTGGCGTTGCAATTTAAAGGCAATCATCGCGATACTGTGCCGCAGCTCTGCGGTTCTCCTTTCCCTTTCCTTTTTTCCCCCATTCTTTTTTTCTATTTCTTCTGTTAAAACAGTATGTGCCACATTTTCGTCGGTAACAAGTCTCGTCGGCTCATTACGTTCGCGTGCACCTCGCGTCTGTTCGCAATAATGTCCCCGAGAATATCGGTCTGCACGGTTCTGGAACTAATGGGAGTACGATCTCAGTATTTCTGTGCCTGGTTATGCCACGACTCGACCGGGCAGAGTCGCGTTAACAAGGGTCGAAACCGACCGCGGGGGTTGTTCGCGTGGTGCTGTGTCACCCTTATCTCGGTCGCTGCCCTAATTTTCACGGGTTAAAATAAAGAGAGAGGGCCAGAGGGAGCGAGCGAGAGAGAGGGAGAGAGAGAGAGAGAGAGAGAGAGAGAAAGGTAAAAAGGGGAGAACGAGGAGGGTGGGTAACGTGTACCTGCATGACATCCACGTGCTCTTTTCAGCCGCTTTCGCTTCGCGTGGCTTGCTAGCACAAAGGCGGCTTTCGAGGAAAAAAGCAATTCCAATATCTGACACAAAAGAAAAATTTTTTCTTCCGTTCACGTGGCATGAGGAAATATCGATTCCTGAATATGTATCAGAACCGAATCGAATGAGAATAAATTGGAAGTCGTGTTTGTCCGCGGTTGGAAATAATTTCTGCGGAACCACCGCGAGTGTAATTTTACTGTATGGAATTCGAGCGTGTTCCCGTGTTTTCTGGTGAAAAAGTTTGATACTGTATACGAAAATGTATACTAGATTTTCGGGAGAAATGTAATTGTTCATTGGTATATATCTTATTGTATCGAGGTTGAATTGCATGGAAGTCAACGGAAAAGGTCCTTAACGTCGAATGGTACCGATTCTTCTACTCGAGAGAAAAGTTGCTCTCGAACCACGGCAAAACGGAACAAAAAAGCAAAGGCTTAAGGGGACTAGGCAGTCGTTTTCCGTGAAACAAACACTTTATTTTTAATGTATTTATAAAAAAATGAAATCAAATCCGGATGTATCCTTTTACCTGTATGATGATTATTATCACAGAAATTAAATAAAAGTTGGTATGAAATTTAATATACACGGGCTTTAAAAATGAGAGTGCTGACCGGTAAACATTTTAACATTCCTTTGCGGTTTTGCTGTAATAATAGTCTTAAAAAGTGACGTAATCCAATTTTAAGGTGTGATTCTTAACAAAAATTAAAACAGAATTATTGAATTGGTGGCCAAAAAACGACGATTATTTCAAGAAAAATTCGGTCGTGTTTATAGGTTACTAAAAATCCGAGACTTTTTAATTTTTTGATGAAAATCTTGATTTTTTGCGGACCATATCATAGGTTGCGCGGGAAATGGCACATGTTTTATACATTCTATAATTTCTTTTAAGTCGATTTGAACCTCCGTTTCGAGAAAAATTCGTTTAAAGTTTCTGGGCAAAGGCGACGCTGTAGGTTGCCGCTTCACCTTTTTAGCTGCCAAATCAACAATTTTTCGAATTTTAATATAAACCAACCGGCATTTAATACGGAAAAGATAGTACTTTCGAAAAATGCAATAAAAAATCCATTCTTCAACTGCCTAGTCCCCTTAAATGACGAGTATGGGAGTAACCAGTGGCAAACTTTACAGCGGAGTCATTCCTTCAGAAGCAGTAAAGTTTGCTATTAAGGTGGGAAAAATTAGGATTTAGATCCTAGCTTAAGTTTTCCCAAGTTACGCCACACTCGCGGAACTAATAAAACTCAAGTTATAAGTCCATAATGGAAAAACTTTCTTTCTAAAACCTGAAATCGTCAATATCCCTGGGGCCCCGACAAACGCTGTATTTTTCACTTCCGCCGGGAGAATCGCTCGAATTCACAAATTGTAGCCATACCTTTTCGTACATCTGAGCGTGAATTTTCCGAATTCCCTTCTGCGGGCATACAGCTTGGATTCTCCTTGTTCGAAAGTAATCTAGAATAGTTTGAGCACTTGAACGTTCTCCTTTCGCAAATTCCCTCTCAATTCTATTAAAAAATTGCCCAATTCCAGGGGCAACTTCCACGGCATTGAAATTACCTTGGTAGCCTAGAACGAAACTAACGCTATCGTGCACACGTTTCTATTCGCGTTTTTCAATATCCCCGAAGATACGCAGCCTGGCAACTTTTAAACCAATATATCGAGCGAGAAGTTCTCGGAATTTCGCGATCGTGTCCGCGACTCTTTCGAGCAGGTGGCCCAATTTCGGGGTGGAACTTTAATGAAAGAAGTTGCACGGGGGAAGGCGAGATCGCCGATGCGCGGTCGATCGTGGCAATAAACCGTCTCGGCTCTGTAGATCATCACGCAACGTGTCACGAACGGCTCGCAGCCCTGCCAACAGCAAGAAGCCCTTCGTAGGGTGGGTTTATCGGAAAGCCGGCACGCAAGGAGTATCGTCCCCGCACCGCGCGCCTTTCTACCAGTTATCACGTTGTAAACCTTATCTATCGTGGAGCACAATAGTCGTACGCCCGAATAGCACGACGTACGAATGCGTTTTACGCGTTCCACGTGCAGCATAAAGCTATGTACGCACGTAGCCAAAGCGAGACGGAGGGTATGCTTGAAGTAGTTGGGATGGCATTATTGGATACATGCTATGGAAGTTATGGAACTTCCCTTACAGTGTTCCTAATTAATGTACCGCGAACGCTGACTGATATCGTACAATAACTATGCGTGAGGCTAGAGGGGCACAATTGTTTAAGTGACTTCACTTGTGAATGACACAGTGAAACGTAGAAATGTGTAGGTAGACAAGGTGAAAGATTCGTGCAGATATGCTTTTGCCTGAGATTTGTTTGCGACTATCCTGGTGATCAATTTGATACAAAACGCACGAATTCTGAAGAATAAAATTTCCAACTTTATGACACTTTTGCAGCTATTTCAAATCACTTGTTGCTGAAGAATTATCGAGACCCCACTGTATTCACTCGTAAATTGTTGGACCACGAGTTGGAACGAGGCTTAACTGACGTTGCCTAGTAATAATCGGTACCATGAAGTTATTTTGAAGCACAAAAACGCAATCTGTACGGTACACGCTTCTCTGTTCCTACGTCACATCACAGGCTTTTCCAATACCCTTCGTTCGCAATTACGTCCCCTCCCCATGAACGAGTGATCGTCGCTGGAAAATGTAAAAGTTGTACAACGGTCGTCGATGAAACTCAACGCTGACAGGTTTACAAAAACATTTTCCCGTCCCTGTGGCACTAATGGCGCGTGGGGACTTTTTTTTACCACAACCGAAGCTATCAAACGTATTTGGCATCGTTCTCGTGCAAATTTTATTCTGACGTGATTAAATAACACCCAACCTTGTTGAACTATGTCCGCTCTATAATTTTCCCAACTATACGACCTGTCGTATATCTCGCGGTCGTTCTAGTGGCGAAAGGTCGCTGGAAAAAAAAAGAATTATCAAAGTCTGGCCGATAGAAGGACCCCTAATAACGAAGCTTCCTTCGCGAATGGAACGTGGCTGCTATCGACTGCTTTTCGATTCGCCTTTCTGGCCCAACGGTCACGGAAGGGCCGCTGTGACCGAAAAAGATTCAAAGTGACATTTTCGACGTGCCTTTGAAGATATCCTCGGCGATGTAATTACCGGACCTAATACCGAACCAGCTACCTCTGCTGACCCGGCTTCCAAACAATTTCGTTTCAAGGCGAGGTTTAATTGGGTTCGGTTTTGATCACGACTGGTCGGAGAGGCGTTCGTATTCGGTCAGTTGGTCGAGCCACGTCGATGGTGAAACGAAAAAGCTTCCTTCTGTGGGTAACAGCTATGTAGAATGTCAGACTTTGCGACAAGGAACTCGTCGGCCAGCTGAACACCACAAGTGATTGAAACGCTCGTTTAACAAATGAAATGATTAGAGTTTAAATTGCAGGCAGATGGAAAAGCCGGTCATCAGGATTCGAATTGCAAGATCGTCATGTTACAATCTGAGCTAACTATAGGACGTCGATTTACTCAGTTCTCTGCGAGTTTAATATTGGAATAAACTAAGCGTTCACAGAATTCTAATCTTCGAAATCAGTGGATATAGTTAAATACAGTCACCTTTAATTGATACTCCGTTTCTATGAAATTTTGTATGTTCCACTTTCATGGACGTCGATAAGGACGTTTCGAGGAAGCTGTCAATGACGTTTAAATAGCAAAGAGTCGCGAGGTTGTGCAGCTGAGGGCTTCTATCGGGCTACGGTTATTGCCTGCGTAATTCCCCGTTGTAATTATGGAACGTTTGAACAGCCGTGAGCAATGTAAGCCTCGTTCACGCTGTACGCAGGATAATCGGGGGCTCCCGTTAACTGTCAACGTCACACACACACAGTTTGGGATAATTAGGATCCGGATAATTAGTGCCTTTACCACCAGGCAGACGCGTGAGTCTTTCTTGCTGGGAATTTACTGTCGCGAACTTTCTATTCGGAGCGCGTCGAAGGATAATTGATCAAAGATCCTCGATGGAAAAGCTTTCAGTCGCTAAGCCGCCTCGAGGGGGTGGCCGGTTCTGTTCCGAACTGTTCTACGCGATTAACCGCCGCTCGTCACGAGCAAGCTCGTAGTGGTACCTGTTGAGATTTAGAATTACAAGTACGATGCCTTGGGCACCAAGGTACATACATATTTCATTTCGTATCGCAGTATGCACGGAGTGGTTCAGAAATGCTTGATTCTTTCTACTGAATTTGGCGATGAGAGAAAATTATATGATTGCGTATGGGAATATTCGTCTTGAAAGTAAAATGCTTGTATCGAAACGATGTTTTGATCATTTGACATCCGTAAAATATCGATCAACGAATTAATTAATCAAAAATTCCTTGAGCACGGGAACCCCGAAACTTTCATTATCCCATTCTTCCCTTAACTTCCACCGTTCTCGTCGATCATTAACGCACAGATCAATGAGCATGGATTGGCCGTTTACGGGAGCAGGGCCCTGGAGGCGTCTTTATGAAGCCTTTAATTAAACGGTTTCATAAATCACGCGACCGCGAGGGGGGCGATGGAACGCGGGGACAAATTAATAAGATTAATTGGTTGACAGTTTGGGAAACAGTTTTGGCCTCTACGTCGCTCGTTCCCGCTTCCATTTCGAAGTGGGTTGAACCTACAATGGGAAGGGAGAGATCTCAGCGAAGAATATTAATTTTTAGCCCGGGGCCCTTTGGAAAATATGTTTTCTTTGAACCTCGCCCCGTAGGGCTTACAGGAACCCTCGAACCTCTGGGATAAACGTCACGACCAGGAGATATAAGCTTAGATTGATGGATTCGACCGATTTTAACGACCGTAACGACAACTGAGCGGCGCTTTAGAACGTTATTGGATATTTGCATAGAGCGAGGAGACACATTGGGGAACGAGGGTTGGAAAATGATCGTTGCTCCAGGCATTGGACTAATTAAGACCAAGCACGTGTAGATCAATATGCCTACGGTTCTATAATAATCTGGGGACTTTGAAGCATCGGCATATAGCACTGAGTTTAGACAGTGACACGTTTCATGAAAATATGTAACGATAAATCAATAAAGTAATAAATTAAATATGTAATACAATTTGTCCCAACAGTTATTATGGTAGACGAATTTTTTCATCAAGTAACCAATAACGCATTCTTGTTTTACAACTGTAAATGTTCATGACTGTGCCAAGAAAAAAGTGACTCCAATAAGTTAGTAAACAGATTTACAAAATTTCGATCAAATGGACAATACCATGATTGTATGAACGCTGCTTCCCATACCCTTCCTACTGCCCACATTATTTGGAGTTTGATAGGGACTCGGGGTGTCGTATCTCGCAAGGTTAACCATCGTCTTATCGACGATCGACCCCCTACAGCCAACTGGCATCGCTCTGTCACGTTGCAGGCTCCTCAGATAACGTCCGGGTATTACGACGCCTGACATTCTAACCGTTAAACGACTCCGCGACGATTAGTAATGCGAGACAAATGATAGTCATCCCCAATGGGGTGACATTGTAGATACCAATCTGAGGTACACGTTACCCAAAACTTATCTTCTTACCGGAACTTCGAGCACGAACATCGTTCATCCCTCTCCATAACTACGAAACTTGTGTTAGATACAAAACGAAGTTTACAGGAATAATTGCCATACAGACCCAAACGAGGAACATGTCCCAACGATCCAGTATTTACGATTGGTCAGGCGTCACGTCCAGCTCCTCTGTTTGCCGCTCGTTCTATTTTTCTTTTATCGTTGTTCGGGGTCCGCGGACACTTTTGTCGATCGATGTACCTTTTTAACAGAGTCCGCGCGACAATGGGACGCAGCGTTCAGCCCGATAGGTTCCAAACATTCTATTTGCCGAGCATTGTAATCCAAGCCTCATTGTTCCTTGCAAACACTGTTTTTCTGCTCGCGCAAACGCTCGAAGGCGAGGCACAGAGATATCGGGGATTTACAGCGACCATTGCATCCCGGGGCTAAAGTGGACGCGATATTTCCGGTTTGTATTTCCGGCCCGGCCCGACACGTCGCGGATCAACCGTGCTCCTCTCTCCTCCTCTCCCCTTTCCCTCGATTTCGCGGACATAAAAGGCCGTCAAAGTCAAAACACAATTACGCGTGGAATTGAATAAAGGTTACTTAAACGAACAATACGATCCACCGTTCTATTTCGCGTAATTGGATCGATAATTGTATATCGAGCGCGAAAAACCGGACGCAGCTGGCCGAGCCGTAATTATTCGTTCGGACAGGTTACCTGTGTCGTCTTGTTACGTACGCGACGCGGCTGCATCCCCCGTTCAGCGAGTGTTACGCACCGATGTAACGCGGATCGCCGACGAACCGCGCCAGCGTAATCGAATTTCGCGACGGCTTACGCCGCTGTTATCCCTTAAACGCTCGCACAAATGTTTTTTTTTTTGGAAACGATGTTGATTGTAACTCGATCTTCTTAGACTTTACATGTGTTAAGTATTTTGATTCTGAATTTGTTAGACGACCAGCTCGCCGTGTTTGAAATTTACAAAAGTTCCCCATTCGGTTCATCATATAATAATAAAAAGATAATCTCCTGTTATAAGAAAACAAATACCATCGTTTTAAAAGAAGAGAAGATAATAACCTTCTTCCTGTAGCGATATTAACCATTGCTCCTCCGTCTTTTATTTAGCTAATTGCGATCACGAGCAATGTAGAAGAAGAGAGAAATGTACCCCATTTCTCCAGTCCAAGAGTCCATTTTGTAGATTAATGTTACGCATTTACGTGATTTTTTGGCTCGCACGCGGCGAGGGTCAGCGAAGACGCGATTATACGCCGTTGAAGAGGCAAAAAATCGCGAAAATTGCTCGTTTGATCTCCCGGGCGACGAGATTACCGATGGCACAGAGATCAAAGTCGTAATGGGATTCGTTGCGTAAATTATCCCGCATAAATGTTCTCGGTACGCTTAGAGCACGGGGGAAATAATCGCGAGCTTTAAATTGCAGGAGTGATACTCGGGCGAAATTTAATTTCGAGTTTGCCGACGTTTTATCGTGGGCTCGCGTTAGAAGAGCCTGGCTCCTCTCCCGCAGAAGAAACGCTCCTTTTCTTTCGCGCGTTTAATATAAACGCTGCCCGTTATGCGTTAAACTTTGACGACTTCTTTTGTTCCTGCTCTTATTACGAACGTACTACGATTTAGTGAGAGCCTCGCGTCACTTCGTTCCTCGGTCACGGTTCGGAAAATTGACCAAGCAAAATGCACGTGTCCCAAAAGCTTTCCTATTATCCCGTGCTCCACATGCACGATGTATATTTAGTTCGTTAACATTAGCCGCCGGTTATAAACTGTACCTTCTTCGACAACTTGGCGAAGTTTCAATTTGGCAAGCCGTCAAAACCGGACCAATCTAGCACTATGTGTATAACTTTCGATAAATTATTACAATACCGACGAATAAGTGGTAGGTACTGGCACTTAAAAGTTTTAAAGTGCAAGTAGCTACTCGACAGCTGAGAAAAAATATATTAAAACTTCCATACATTTCAAACACTTCATTTTGCCGTTACTAGTACATGAAAGTATTATACAAGTAACCACACGTAACATCATAATATCCTCTGCGAGTTTCCAGGAAGCAGGGCAGAGAAGCAAAAAGAAAGCTGTTGCTTAAGATTCCTGAGGAAACGGGGAAACTTACATCTAAAAACTTTTTAAAGCACACTTTCCAACTTCTCAGACTCTGTGTAATCGCCTCCTCAATTATTATTGTACAGCCGTGGTCGTAGTTTTATCCGGAAAGGGGCCAATACGAGCAAATTGTTGGTTGTATTCTAAGAGTGGCCTATTAAGAATTTTGATAAAAATTTTTATCTAAAAGACGTGCTATTGCAATAATTGCCTCATTGTAATCTCGTCAGGGACAAGAAGTATTCGAGCTTGCAGGATGTTATTAAGGATAATGAAAGTGAAATATTCCTAAGACATCATGTAAAGCGAAACAGACTCACGCAGATCAGTGCACCTTATGCTCCCACGATGCATCGCGATTCACGGAACGTGCATTGGGACCACAGATGCTTTTCCCCTCATTGATAAGAGGTCTGGGCGTTATCGCGGCCGCGAGGGTGTAAGTAATCCTCGATAGGTCAAAGTACTGGACTTACGTCGTAGGGGGGAACGCGCACGAGACACTGGGTACGTAGTGTGCAAGCCGATTAATAATTCAAAGAAGCCGCGGCTAATACCTACATGACGTCACTTGAAAATCGATCCAATGAAACATGCATTACCCCGGGGAGTGACGTCTGTTCGATCTTATGGCAGGGCAGCCGGAGTGCATACGGAACGTTCGTTAAACTGTCATTCGGATCGAAATCGCGACCTAAAATAAAACTTTCACGAACGTAACGGTTCACGGAATTCTGCTGGTAACGAATCGTCGCTCGCGGGAATACAGCCGACGATGCTCCCTGAAATATTCACCCAGCGTTACAAGGGGTAATTACACCCATACTCCTCGACCTGTCTGTCGGGATGTTTAATTAGGAAAATCGAGAAAGTCTATCGTCGGCTGTAGTTGCTGTGAAAGGTAGAAGGATCTGTAACAGTGACGATTGAATCCTCGCGTACTGTGTCGAGGCACCTTCTTTCAAACATAATTAAAGTAAATATTAAATGCACATGGGTGATCTAGAAGACATCAACCTTCGACATACCTCTAAAAAGTTGAATCTTTGAAAGAATCTAAGTTAAAACATCCACTTCCTATTCCCCAAGTGTTCTCGAAATATCGCGGTAAAGTATCGAACGTATCTTTCGAGCGATTTGATGAAAAAGCTCGAAGCTCTCGCGTGCCGTGGGCTCCACTCCTCGACCGCGTTTCAATAATAGAGGAGACGCTGCGGGGGGCCAGCTTGAAATACCGGCGAAATCGAGCCAACCGACAATGGCATCGTTATCAAGATATAAGGTAGCCCAACAGGTAAGCGCGAAACCCGTGGGCCCATGGCAGAAGCCAGCATAACAGGCGAAACATAAAATTGGCGGCAGCTGTAGGGCGTGCAAAATGCATGCGCGCTCGAGCTCCAGCAAATTTATAGCCCCAAAACGAACGACCTTCGCTCCCGCCCCCCACTCTTCCTCTCCCACCCTTACTCTCTGCGGGTTCGTGGCCTATAGAAAATCGTTAATTGTCCACGCGGACGCCGGCGTTAATTTGCTTTGATATACGGGCCAATTTATTCCTCGAGGATGAAATTCGCGGATTTTTATGGCGGCCTCAGTTCCCGGCTACCTGCGACGCGTGTCTCGCGGGAACGATTTTACACGCTCTGATAAAAGATTATGACGTGTTTGAAATGATTCGAGACTGACGTCAGCTGTTGCAACTGTACCGACGAGTCTCAAAGTATATCGTTAAGTGTCACCCCCTTCTGTGCATAAAAGCTGAGGGTTGCTGACGTACAGTGTTCGTCAGTTCGCAGCAGTTCAATACTACTGACGTAGTTCCACGTTCTCTAGTTTTGTAACAGTTGGGAACTCTGACGGTAGTGTTATATAGGTGAAGTTGTCATTTCTTAGATCAGCAGCATGTGACGTGGTGAAAGATGTAACGCTGCGTCATGCGTGGATGATAAGAATGTTTGCTAAATAGAAAACTGGTTTTGTAAAGGTGGTCAAGTTTGGACGATTTCTACCTGTACTTTCTGTTCTATTTCCTTCTTCTTCTCGTTGAAATACCAAGCGTATTTGTATAGACCAGTATATGCCACGTCGTCGTATTCTTCTATAACCCTACCCCCGGATTTCAGAACCGTAGATTTCCATTGCGGAAAGCAACGAGGTGGAATATAGAAAGTCTTGAATTCAATGCTTATTATAAATTCCTAATTCCCGGAATCACTAACATTCCAAATGCAATTACACCAGAATCCCATTTACTTATAATCGCCAAGAATCTAAGAACATATTTACACGAGAATCTGTTCGTTTGGCAACATAAATAGAACCCTACTCGCAGCGCGAGAGGTTAAAACCCGAGGAGGAGGCACAGGTGGAAGGGTACAGCATTTCTCTAATTACTGGCATAAATCCAGCGAAAGAATTTATCCTCTCCTTGCTGCTATCAGGGGGTGAACCTGTGCTCAGGGTATTCCAGCTATTGCGTAGGGGGCGATGAGAAAGTCGGTTCGATATTTTCCACGCACGTGCACGAAATATTTGTGCAGGTATGCGAATTTCATCCCCTCGGCGCAACCGGCGTGCTTCTATACCCCGCTCGCTCCTCACTCCCACCCTCTCTCTTTACCTCTCAGTCTGTCGCGTTTTCCAGATTAACATCGATGTTCCCGGGAACGGAGTCCCGGTGCGTGAAGTATTATCGTTCGTGCTATCGGGAACAATGCAGGGGAAAAAGGGAAGGAAGGAAAGAGTCCTCGGTGCGTTGCGCGGGGCGAAATGTAATGGCGTGTGACGGGATGGCGACGGCGTCGAAAGCGGGATTACCGGAGTTCGGTAACAAAAAAAAAAATAGATATTTCGGTGCTCATTGCGCCGCGGCTAATCGTTCGGCATCGATAATTTTAGTCTCAGACAGGCGACCGTTTCAAGTGGCCGGTGAACGCCAGCCAGTCTGGAATTCTTCCCTCCCGAACGAGGGGTAACTGTCCCCCTGTTTAACCAGACACCCCTCGCGAGTCAGACTCTCTAAATGAAAATAATATTGCCCTTATCTGCTGGATCCCTTTCCCGCCGTCCTGGGGAATATGGCTGAATTAAATCTGTAATATTGCCAATTAAAGGGAAATCGTGGGAAGTCTCGTTTATTGCAGCGATGTGACTTGAACGGCAGAGAGCAAGAAACCAGCGTAGTTAAGACATATCGATCAACTGGATGTTCAATGACGTCTGTATCTCTGAAAGATTTATAACTGGCGAGAAAAACTGATGGAAACGAAGTCGATACAGCTAGAGACAATTTTTCATTATCAAGTTCCGAGTTGTTTCTGCAGTGCAGGCACTTCGCAAGCATAACCGCGTTTCTGGGAAAACCTCGACCGTAGGAAAGAAATGAGTAATGTGTAAATAATTGTGCACATTACAGATTCATGCTCGTCAGGCTAACCCACGGGGCTAGGCGCGATTTCTCTTTATTTCCCCCCCTTTTTTTTTGTAATCCATGTTCTGCTGATCCAACCATCGCGATGCTATCGAATCCGCTATAATACGCTTAAATGCGAAAATAATGGCGCACCGTCGAACCGTCGGCGCCGCTGACGTGTTCCGCTTGGACGTGGGGTCCACGGGGGACAGTCCGCGGCGCTAACTACCCCCGTCATACCCCCCTTATACATTATTGATACAACATCTATGCAGGCGGCGTCGGTTCATTTGCAGCCGCTTCGATCGCAAAAAAAAAATCGCCACCACCGCGATCGTTTTTTCCGATGAGGTTTGCATATTTTCGGGATATTCGGTGCACCAGGGAAATAAAGTATCTTAATGTACGGTATACGTTGGGAAAGGTATTAGCACAGAGTAAAACCTCGATTATACAAAATATAATTGATGGATTCAATATTGCAATACACTGATCAAACAGACGTCACAACAAAAATTTAGTAATTTTGAGAACCGTTAGACATACCTACTGTTTCAATACTTCGGTGATCAAACAGAATATTTCCCTTGTATTATGGCTCGTTAGTTGTTTCAAATATTCGTTCTCCCACCGTGTTGCCTGATCAAATTATTAGCACTCAACGACACTACTTTGATACTCAAAATATCTAGCAAGGTTCAAATGCACCAGGATAAAGTATCTGAACCGATCAGAAATAACAGTGAATTTGTTTTCCAAACAAATTTTGCTGTTTAATCACAAACAAGTCGTAGGATTGCATTGGCGAAGAAGAACAGTTTCATTGCGCAACGTGTACCAATATTCGCGGTAAACAGTGTCTTTCGTGCACGCATTACCAGCAGCCCTGTATTTTGCTGCAAGAACTGCATTTGCACACGAAGAGATTCAACTGTTTCCCCAGATATCCTGGAAACTGGGTTATGGGACAAGCCCGGTTCCGCCCGCATAATTAGACCCGCTAGTACCCCGAAATGATCATGAGGCGATTTAGCCAGAAACGGTATGAGCGAGAGAGAGAGAGAGAGAAGAGGAAGGGAGAGGGAGAGAGAGAGAGAGAGAGAGCAGAATGTGGAAGTTCGCGTTGTGTCTCAAGATAAAATCTACGTGTCGATATCTTGAAATACGAGTGTCCCGGGGAACGTAAATTACTTGCCAACGGGAATTTTTGCGGAGTAGGAGTTCTATAGAGAATCTGGCAACGATCTGGGGAAAATTAATGGGATTCCTTGTCAAAAGAACAAAGAACAGGCACAGATTCACGTAAAGATTTACATACAACACAGGTTGAGTCTGTTTTGGAGGATGAGAATTTATTTTTACTTCGCGTAAACCGTAATTCGCTGAAATAAAACACTGATACTGCTTCTTTTCTTGATTCGAAGATGGGTGTGTTAAATATTTTCTTTTATCACGCGCCGAAGTATAATCTTTCGATATTTGCTCCAGTGACGTGTGTTCATCTGTACTTTCAGCATTTTAAAAATCTGATGATGATTTATAGATGTACTATTGTAGCTCTCAAGTCGCTCTCGTTTTAAATAATAAACGAATGACTGTGCTCTCGCACCGAAGATGATCGTAATTGTAAAGTTTTGTGGCAATGTCGCTTTCTGGAGGCAGCTGATGGAAGTTTTTTAGTACACAGCTACAACAGAATTCGATATTCAATTGATAGGTAGAATGGAAGACTGATTGCTTCTGTAGTTTAATCGATTGCAGTCATTGCAGGAGAGGTATGAACTGTTGCCTAGATTTTCTGGAAATAGGAAACACTGTTCGAAGCAATGACAATTTTGGAAGAATTCGCCTTCGTTTTCCGTCGAGTTTTCCTGTTCCACGATTACGGAATTGCGATTCAAAGTTCTACTTTGCAACATGTATTACCTTTACAATGAAGTCGCGTTGCCAAACGAACCGTCAAAGAATCGCTACAAATGCACCTCTCATCATATACACTGCACAGATAAATAAAATTTCATAAACTACTCGAAAGTTACTACCCGAGGGAACGTGCACGCGCGAATAACTTCGCAGTTCACATTATTGTCTTTGGAAGCAACAGAAGGTGTCGTGCCGGAACGACTCGCACTTCGCGGCTGAATTTCATAAAACGATGCCATGAATTCTCAAGGAAAATCTAAAGGACGCGCGTCTAACATGCATTCACGACGTTGCTCCAATTTCAAACACCTCTGTGAAAGGAATGAACCCCGCTGACGCGGCGATATCAGCACAATTTACGTTCTATCTGCTAATAATTCGTCCGTCGAACGGCGACGCTGAATGGGAACGAGAAAAAGTGTAAGTAAAGTAAGGATCGATCGAATGCATTTACACAGTTGCATCGTGTCATCAATCAAGTAGCCTCTTTAGCCGTTTAAACTTTTAATCGTGCCTCGTTTCGGCTTCGATGCGCCAGTGAAACGGAGGATTTTCCAACATTCCTCAGCCACCATATATCAATTCAAAAGCATAATAGATTAACTTAATAAATATAATAGAATAATTAACGAGCAAGTTTAATTTCCGTAGTATGAATCCAACTTTATTCGACGAACAAACACAAACGCGTTTGCCTTTTCAACTCGGATTCTGCGTGGATTCAGGTAAAACACGGGGCGAAAGAAAGTAACGTCGACCAGAGAATGAGGTGCAACGTGTAGTGTGTACGTCGAGCGATAAATAAAACACTCATAACAATTTATCGTCGAGCACGGTACACGCCGTTTTATCGACGCTCGCGTTCACTGCCGCCTGACGATCTTCGCGCACGGTTATAGGTGTTCGCAGGTGGCAGGAAATATGATACTAATAAAAATAATGGCGAACGGTATCAAGGTGGAGGGGGATGGATGCACCCGCCGAGTCGATGCTCCGCATATAAACCCGCGCTTGGATAATGCGTCGAGATATCCTCTTGTAGAACATAGGCGTATGCAGGGAGAACACTTTCGTACGAAAATAACAGAGTCAGAAGAAGACGCGAGAAGAAGACTCTGTTATTTAATAGATTCATATTTAGTTAATGGCTGGCGAAACCCTCAGCGTGGAACTTTGGTTCACTTTAGCCATACAATTTTTGTTTCACTGTGCGGGATGTTTAATTCCACACGCGAGGATATTATGAATATAAAAGGGGGTGATGGCTTGTCGCCTAGCTTCATGGACAACGCACCCGCTCCGTGTAAAATATTTATTGTAGGTTGCTCTAGGTAGATCGTGTGACACGTACTGATTGAAGCATGGACTTAAATTGTGAGAAATTAGTAAAGTTTCGATTGTCAGCGGACGAAAATTAAAATTCATTGTAGTTTGGAACTGCTGCCGTGTCGAAAGTGCTGGGAAGTCGGACGGACAGCTCGTATCGCGCGAGTGACGGAAGCGTTATTTTAAAATTGCGATCGAAGCAGTACCACGGCGCCGTGTTTCCAAACATTAAATTAGCAGCCGCGTTTGTGCGAGGGTTTCATGAAATCGCTTCGTTCGACGCCCGTAAAAGCCAGGCTCATTCGTGAATGCGTTAATCACGATCAAACGTAAATCAGGATGATTCAGAGCTCTTTTACGTATTTTTCACACGGCTTTGTCGTCACTTCATTAACTACTCGAATGATGTTGAATTCAGCGCGCGACGTCACGTAAATGAGGCAAAATATTTCGGGGACATTGATGTGTGCTGTTTCACGTGTTTTCAAACTCACTGAGTGCAAAAATATCGAGCCGGAATAATCGAATCAAATGTAGACCGAACGCGAAAGTTTGCAATCAGCGTTGACTAAACATTCGAGAACGCAGAATAAATTGCCACTGGTACGAAAAATATCCCTGTTCGATTAAAGAGATTTCCGCGATAATACTATAACTAAACTCTAACCTACATTACTCAAACTGCGAGTGTTAATCCTCGTCATAGAGTTTTTTAACAGGCCCGAACATCTGCACCCTCACATATATTATTATAAATTTAAAGCGCAACTTGTCGCGAGAGTCAAAACCCAATACATAATCAAAATCGAGTCGCAGTTAGCGATCGCCACTCACGACCGCTAACTCCCAAGTGAAATTCTCAACCCTTCCACACCTCTACGAAGCAGACAAAGGAAAATCCCCTTCCAGAACCCCCATCTCCGACACCCCACCTCCCCATTAGGCTCAGGTACTCCGAGATCGCCAGTTACCGTCCCAGAGACGTATTTCGGAGGTATAAAACACCCCATGAAACAAGCCCTAGGCCCTGGGGGAAAGAAGAAGGAACATTCTGTACATTTAAATGAAATATACTCGATTGTACGAAAACGCGGAGTCCCTAAAACCCCGTCGCTGCTAACTGCTACAGCCAGCGCAACCGTTCTGCCCCAGCGGCAAGTTAACCGGTTTCGCGGATTAACCAGCGATTCGAGAGGAGAGAACGTCGCGGCTCGAACAATGGAGAGGACACGCGTGCACGTGAAGTGCCGTGAAAAATTGCTACGCGCCGGGATCCCGATTTACGGATGCCATTACTCACGGATCGACATCAAAGGGAAATCCGCGCGGTACGCGAAAGGGGTGCCGGGCCAAGATTTCTGCGGATAGCCGCGCGACTCACCCCCGCGGATACGATTATGCAATGCCCTGGCCGGCGGTTGTGCGGATCCATCGGCGCATATATCAGCCATTGTGCATAGCTGCCCTCACCTCAGTTATCTTAATTACATCTGTAATGCGCACCGCAGTAGTGCCGCCGACGCGACCCACCCGCCTGGCAGCGGTGGCTCGCGTGTTCGTGTGCTTATTTACCAACACGCGTTAATTTCACCCTCTTGCCGGGCTGCACGAGACCGATTCAGACGTCGAACGCGCTCGTATGGAAAGGAACGTCGGCGTTGTCGTCGAAGATGAACAGGCGAGGTGGTTTGAGACCGCCAATTACGGCAACTCGAGCGAGAAAAGATTCGTAAGTGCGAATCGCGTGGGTATTAGCGGTGAGTCTTGTCGCGATGTCTGGGAAGAAAGGAAAGAGGTGATAGACAGACACAGTTGTTTTTTATATTGATTAATTGAAGAGCCCTTGTAGAAAACACTGTAAGTGTCAAAATTAATAAAAAAAATTTCATCAGAAAATGTCCTACGTGCCAATGGTAGGTAATACTATAGCATAGAATTTTTATGCAATTTTTCACTTCTGTAGAAAACAATTTAAGAGCCAATTAAGCGATAGGTAAACAGGATTAGCATGTACAGTGCTTGCAAATTTTGAAGGAATGGCACATCCAGTTTTTTTACAGATACAGCTAAGATACAGGGTTTTCTACAAATACAAATCTTTTTCGCATGAATTTGGAGTATATTAATGCAA
Source organism: Andrena marginata (assembly GCA_963932335.1). NCBI lineage: Eukaryota > Metazoa > Arthropoda > Insecta > Hymenoptera > Andrenidae > Andrena > Andrena marginata. The sequence continues at coordinate 12,166,795 of OZ010662.1, read as the reverse complement.
TGCATAGAAACTTTTGTGACGTATTTTGGTTATTGTATGCTTAAGCATATTTAGCCATCAAAGCAAATCAAATCTCGTAAATAATTTAAAGTCAGGGAAGTTTTCTCTCTCCCGTGATAAATTTGACTTCTGCCACTTACTGTTTTCTACTAGGACTCTTCAATTTTCAAACACACTGCTTGGTTAGTAATTTAAGTAATACATTCCATTGATTATTGGAAAAATTGGAAGTAAATGGAAAGATACTAGCAGTCGAATGAAACATGTACACCCGTAAATACTATTGGACATTTGCCTATCTCCTTCACTCCTGTATCTACGTTTCTACTGTAAATCATCGTCTCCGTGGCTTGTTATTCTTATCCCCTTCTTACTGTCCGTGTTTTCGGTTTCTAAAACGAACAACCGTGTCGAATGAACAGCACGTACGAATCCAGAGGCACAGAGGCGAGATGTAGAGCGTCGGAGTAAGATACATGCTTGCCAGAGAATGACCTTGAGGGCCCAATTAATGTTGCGTCAAGTATAGAACACCAGGGAACGTTAACAAACGATTTCACGCTGGGACTGCTGTCGATCGGCGGGCCAGTTTTCACGCGTGTTTTTTGTTCTCCCCGCCGCGGAAAAGCGCCGCGAATAGTGGCGATGTTTCGCGTAACGCGAGATAGAAAAAAAAATGGGGAATGTACCTCGCTCGTTACACGCTACACTTGCTCGTTTTTGTCGAACGTCGCCGCGACACGTTGGAGGCGGTGGCAGGGACAGGGGAAAAAAAAAGGATTCCGATGGCCAAAACAAGTCGATGCCATAGTTGAATTGGATTCACCCTCCACCCCTCCCGGTCGCCCCGGCCTTTCTCCCGCGAACGCATGAAATAGGAACACGCTCGTGAAAGCTAGTTTTGCCCCGAAATATCGCGTCTCGTTATTCGAGCTACCCTCGATTTTTCTGTTGCTGTTTTTTGTTCACACCCGGCTGCAGAATAAATATGGTTTATTAAATGGAAAAGGAGTAACCGCGGAATGAAATTTCCCTCGTTTCGCCCGCCACTGTTTTCGCAAACGTCGCCACTGCGTCGTAAGAAACTGACAGAGCTTGCGCGCTCAAATCGAACAGGATTTACGAGTTATTCCCTGGATGTTCGCGTGGTTACGATACTATGATCGAAACAAAATTCACTAACCACTTGAGGCTAATGAGAAATCATCCCTGTCCACCGTTCCGCTAACTAAACCAAATCTAGTACTAATTGCAACACTGGCGAATACCTAATTAGGTGACAGAGGGATGTGTTCGACGACAACGAGGAGGTCATTTGATGTCTTTGGCCAAAGCATGGGCCGACAAATTTTCGCTAATAATTTCGACGATATTTGTGGGTAATAGCTGGAATGGAATATCCTGTATGTTTGACTGTGATCGCACGTTTGAATCAGGTCACTATCGCATTATTACATGTGTTTGCATCACGAAACGGCGATAAGAGAGAGGGAGAGAGAAAGGGAGAGCCCAATTACGCATACCTATGCTGTCAATATAATTTCTTGCAATACCAGTCGTGGCAATTCCGGGAATAGAGTGCATGGCATTCGCTTCCGTGAATGTACGAAACGCGCCGTTTAGTACGAATGGCTGGAGGCTGTCTGCTAGTACAGGGGCCATTGTTTCCAAAACAACAATTCAGCATTATAATTAGGGGCCCATGAAACCTCCACGCGATGCGGCTCCAAAGACACAGACTCGTTAAATGAAACACGCAGTGTCCATTTGCTCTCGATTAACGCGCGCTGTAAATTTGAGGATTAATTAGCCGTTTAAACGAATCCTCGTCGGACTCGGTCGAAAGAAAAGTTTCCCAGGTTAAACGCAACGGTTCTGCTCCCTTTACGTCGAACCGGCGGAATGCACGGGAGAAATTACTGAATTCTTCGTTAAAGCTAACCGAATTGACTTGATCCAATCAAACACCAATTAAAATTGTTCCAACAGTCGATTTCCGCTTCGGTATACATTTTGCGAATAAAGAGTAACCGTGCACACGGCAAACTGTTCCCACATATTCGAAATTACCAATTAACGGCTGGCTTTCCCGAGTTTAACGGGATAAGCTGAAGCCTGCGTAAAAGTAGAGTGCATTTCAAATTTGTAATATTACGGTAATAATTTGTTAGAGCTCGGTAAATTGTTCGGTGCGAGGTGCCATGTGCTACCTCAGTTCCGGCGCGATAGAATAATATATTATTTCGATGTCGGGAATATTTTATACTCGAATCCGCCGAATCAATCATTGAAAACGTAGCGCGATTGGCCACAGCGGGTTTCGACAAAAACAAAGACGTGAATTATTTTGCTTCCCGATATTTCGGAACCTAAACGGAACACAGCCGTTCGTTTTTGGGCGAATAATTCCTCTGCCGATACCGGCTCAATTAGCCGGCGGCTTCATTACGGCGGGAAATTAACGATAAAAAGAAATCGAGCTCATTGAGACAATCGAGTTAAAATTGTAACACGTACACGCGGGAAGTCGCCGGGCGTTTATTCGGCGGAATTACGCGAAAGGCGCGTTTGATTCCAGCCACTTTGTTGATTTTCCATTCTATTCGGATAACAGCTAGGCTTTTAGAGTGAAATCCAACGGGGCGACTCAGTTTACGCCAAGTTCCATGCCCGTGAAATCGCGCGATTTCGTTTTCCACAGTGAAATAGTGTGTTGCGGGTAATTGCACCAATGGATTAAACGGCGCCCTAACTGATCCGTTAATGACAACCACAGCCACCCCCTTACTCTTTCGCGCGTTCCCCGTGCCGGGCTGTTAATTTCGCGACGTAACGTTAATTCTGCTCGAAAATTGTTAACGCTAAGAACAGTTTTGCGCGGACGATTACCAGGGCGACTGTTTAACGGGCAAGATAAACGAAATTGCTTCGGTGTTTGTTATATTTTCACCTGCCCCTGGTGGAATTGCGAAGGAATCAGGAACACGGCCACCGCGGCAAATTATATGCAAATAGAGGGAACGAGGGGAAAAAGGGCTGCTCTGTAACTCGGAACATTCTACGTTTTTCGTTATCTCGTACTCACTTTACACATTTCTAAAACGGGGCTCTGCTTCGCGCAGGAAAACTTACCTGCAAAGAGAAGAAAAAAATGATTTAATTTTTTCATTCTTACGATAATTCTCGTTTAAAATTCTCGAGAATGTTGCGCAAGGAATGTTTGTACAAAACAACGCGAAGCATTAAAAAAATCTGAGGCAGGAAGGAAACAATTATGCTGACAGAAATTTGTTATTTATAGAAGAACGTAATTAAACCATTGCTGCTGTTGCTATTTTTTCATTAGTGGGACCTATTATGTTTGACGTTACCATACAAAATTCCCACGGAATGGCTCGTGCAGTTTAATGTTCTATCAATATTTCCCAAGTACATTAATTGTGTTCACCAACGAACCCAAGCGCAATGTTGCGATATTGTAAACCGTTCCCTCACAATGGGCCCAGGCCGATTACCGTTATTGCCACCGTCAGGTCGTGCACCAGAAAAGATCAATGGCTCGAGAATCGGTCGAGTCGTGTGGCACGATAATTACCGAAATGCGGACAGCGTGTTCCTTGCGCCCACGTGGAAAACGACCCCTCGTGCCTTGCAAGGGACAGCCTATAGTTAAGATATGATTAATTATTTATAGCACGGCAGACACGCGTACCGCCGTGTCCCTCCGCTCGTCCACGCCGGGACTTTCCTAATTATTCCGTTTTCATCGCGGCGGAACGCCATTAAAGTGAAACAAACGATAAAATCTATCTATCCGTAATGAACAACGGTGCACCACCCGCGCGGCCATTTCCGCTTCGATTATGCCTGCCGTGACCTGGTATTCAGGATTTCGATTACATCTTCGAATTAATTTTTACGGGCATCACGCGAGCCATCAAATTTTTAATTATCACCCCTCCGGTGCCACATACAGTTCGACGGCGAAAAATTCTGGCCGCTACACGATAGAACGGGAAGATTAAAAAGCCAAACGTGACGTTAGCGACGTTATAAATGTTAATCTCGATCCCTCAATTTTCTTCCGCTGATGGAACGGAACGGTAATCGCCGAAACTCGCTGGACTCGGAAACGTTGTTTCGCCGCAATTACGGCCGGGATCGAAACTTGGTTTTGATTAAACGCCGTTTTCGTTCCGGGCCGTCGATGGAAATCCAAATTCTACGCGGTTTTATCATTTTAAATCCCGCGCGGGATTATTCTACGGTATGACAGATTATTCGCGGGGCGGAGTTGCGTTTAATGAAACAAATTATATTGGATTCCATTCGCCAAAGTCTCGAATTGCTTGAAACGACAGGATGAATTAGGTATACTCTGAGGTTCGATTAATTTCGATTAGTAATTTAAGGGTTCGTTGGAAGTGCAGGCGGCATGTGCTGTGAGAACAACGCTCGCACGTTTCTCGATATGAATATTTTCGGTTGTGCCTCGCGCAGCCGCACATATCTCACACCGCCGCGCATTCATTTCAACTACAGAGTTCCCGCGCTTTTACTTCCTTTATACCGGCTTCATTGTCTCGCTGTTCGCTCGGACAACGCGCAGGGAACACCGAAAATCCCGTCGGGGTGCAAGGTCGATTATAAATATTATGCAGGCCGCGCATTTCGGGCGTGGTCCCGTAGTATGATAAATCAGTGGGGTAACTGAAAGTGAAAGTTCGAGGCGATAAGTAATGAAATCTATCCACGCGTCACATCTGGTGGCACAAAAGCATGAGCACCAAGTCTTGCAAGTCTCGAGACATTGAAAATGGGAGAAATTCGCGTTAGAGCTGTAGGGAGAACTTTGAGTTATTGTTCAAAATTCCGCTGAACGTAAATGGGTGGAATATCTTGAAAGTGTTGAGCGTTTTGGAAGTCTTGAAAGCATTGATCATCTAATTCTGTTAAAATCCTAATTCATTGAAAGAGGAGAGTACCTCGTAAAAACAAATTGGACAGAACTCTGTTGGTGACTCAATGCCATGGCAGATGGAAAGCAGCTACAGCGAATATTAATAATTTTACCATCAGCTTGGTGACTCGATTAATTAGTGCAGTGGTACGCGAAAGAAAGAATGAAAGGATGAAATTCAAATCACAAATTGAGAAACGATTGAGCTGATTCTTCGTCGATCTAAGAGCACAAGTTCCCAATTGTGCACTCCACGAGAAGTGGTGCCACTCAGGGATGGCAACGAGCCGTGCCCCCATGGTACAGTCATCGCGATGCAATTACGTGTTCCTGGGCGTGGATATGGTCATTATCGCGCCCCACTTCGTCCTAAAGGAAAAGTTTAATTTCGACGCTGGCGTAGGCCACGTGACAACGGTGCATCTAATGCACGGGCCACTGGGATACTACTCTCATTAAATTGATACGCCCTGGAAAATGGGGGCGCGGTTGGAGATTGGAATCCATTCGTAAATGAAACTGATTCTGGGAACTATCTCCATAAGCGACCTACAATATGGCGCATAATTGACATTTAATATTGCGGAACGAAACCTAATCCTCTGTGCGTGTCGATGCACTACTCAGGAATTTTTAAACAGCAGTTCTTTAAATATTGATATCTGACGTTCCACAGATCATCAATCAAACCCACTCCTCCTGAATGCCCATTACCATTACTGTCTATTATAATCCTCGCCCCAACTGAATATTTAGAAGAGAATATTTTTGCAGCGTTACAACATGAGAAGCAGGACTAAATTGAAGTATACAAATAAAACCCTAATTTATCTCTCGATGGTTTCCCGCGACAGTCCCCAGGTCGATCGGACTTTACCCATTAATTCTTTAGAGGCAAATACCCAAGAGCCAGCCCGAGGGACGTAGCACCTCTTCCCGAGATCGATACACCCAGCGCGAAGGCTTAATTGCAACCCACATCCCTGAAATCTTTGCCGAGGTCCGATCGGGGCCGGCGGGAAAGACTTTCTTAGCCAGCCTGCAAGCGAAAGCCTTTAATCTCGGGGCACATCGGAAACTGTTCCTTGAAATTTTGAACGGTGCACGCGCCGTGTCTTTCCTTAATGCCGGAAGCTCGTGGCGGGCCGCTTCCTTTCACGCTCGGGGAACAATATGTAGGCGAAGTTGGCGCAAACTTTCCCCGTTGGACGGTGGCGCGAGGTCTGGCGTTCCTTGGCGAGAAGGGGGAGGGGGGGGGCAGGGGTGCGCGTTGGCGGAGGTTAAAGGGGTGGGAAAGGGGGGTCGGGAGCACGGGGGGCGTACACGCCGCGGGTTTCAGGTTCTTGCGGCAGTACCGAGCGGTTTAAGCAAGGCGTTAAATAGCTCGCAAGTTTCCCGCGGCAAAACAATGTGGCCCGAGTGTGAACCTGGCAGCCGCTTCGTGGAAAGTTGCCTTTAAACGGAGGCCCACCCACGCGTCTCCTACGCCCGCCGCGACGCTCTATCTCGCGGCTACCAACACGCCACAGTGGCATGTTAAAGTATGTACACGGTACCGGCGCAATCGTTCGAACGTGCGAGCCCGTGTCTGTTCTGGCGGTTGAATCCTCGCGTGCCAGCCGCTCTTTGCCGGAGCAAAACCGTTGATCGAAGCCAAACGCCCTCGCGGGCGTCGGAAACCGTGCCCCCTTTGATTCCGCGACCTTTTCATCCTCACCCGCCCGATATGACGGATATATCGGGCCGGCCCCACTCCCCCGATATTTCGTTATCCACTACAAAGTTTTTCCGAGCCACCGACGAGCTAGCTCGGGCGAGTGGGTGCACTCGAGATACCTCGAGAGTGTCTAAAACTGGCAATCGTTTTCAAAGAAACGTGGATGGGTTCCTCTCCTTACTCGGACTCTTTGATGCGGTCTGCGTGGTTCGATCGAATGGTATTTCTACCGTATAACGGTAATCGTGATGCTGTTGCACGGTATGGTGAATAATAATTTTGTATAATTAGTGTACGAGATGTTGTTGTGAGAAACTCTAGGGTTCGAATGGTATATCCCCGTAGGTACGCGTTCTCTAACACAGTCGTAGAGCTAGGGCACACGTATTGTCGCTATTGGCCGACGCGATACATCGGCGAATACAAAGAGAGCGACGAAGGCACAGACGGTGCGAGCCAATGCGAGTGAGAACCCTGCCTGTCCCTGACCCATTCTGGGAACCACCTTCTCGTCAAAGAAATACCGTAATATTAGTATTTTTATTATTATTATTATTATTATTATGATTTATGTATCACGATAACCTTCATATATTCTCAAAGTTTAACTTTCAAGTGTATCATTTATCAGTTTTCAAGTGCGAGATCCCTCGTAAAACTCTTGTAAGAAACATTCAAGTGGAGTGCACCTGTGACGTATCAGCCGTCAGTAGATCGTTCCGTGAGTGGTCAGCCACGGGCGGTGCGCGTTGGAGCACCGCTCGCGTGCGTTCCTCGCAATCACCAGCGACGAATCATTCCCAACAAATGCTAGGTGCACGTAAAAGGCGCCTGTATCAAAGGCGAACGAGCGTTACGTATTAATATCGAGCGGCTCGGAGTCATCGGCGTCCTCGGCACATACGTGAAAGGAAACAGGACACTTCACGCGTCATCGGCGAAGCCTACGCGGCATTACCGGCTTCTCGACGAAATTATGATCCCGTTCGGTTTGCGCTGCCCGGCAGCCGTGATTGCATAACAATGAGGAGGATTCCGGGAATTGCTTTTACGTGTCTAGAATTACTCAGAGGGCCACAATAGTCCGCGGAGCTGCATACCTGCAGCCGGTCGTTGAAAGGGTGCGCAGGGAGCAGAGCCTGCAACGGGGTGAGTGGAACAGAACGGGGACGTAGATAGAAGGTCTGTGTGTACGCGTGCGTGTCCGGGTGTGCGCGCGCGCGCGCGCTGCGCCTGTGGACGCAGAGGGCAGCGACGGGTGGGCATTATGCGTCATTGGGTAATCTGGCGAACGATTCAATTGAAGCGGCTGGCATGTCGAGCATGTGGACATAATGGAGCATCCGTCTCTGTACGATAAGCGTGTATCGAGCGTTGCGTCGAGGCCCTCGAGGTTCCAGCATCGCCTGCGAGAGCGTACGTATCGCGGAACCGATGATTTCGAGCCCCTTGCCCGCAGCATTTACCGTCATCATCGAACCTGCCCCACCCGACCCGACCCCCCCCCCCTCTGCTCTTTGCTCACTCGCACGCCCGTTATCCTTTGAGCTCGTTCATGAACCTAAATAGCTATCGGAGTTACTTACTTGAGTTACCGGAATTCGGGCTGCTTCGCTAGAATATTCCCGGCCGAATCTGATAGAGGCGACTCTAATCGAGTTCCCGGCAAGAAGTTCCCGGTTTATACTTTGCTGATTACGCGCAACGACACGGTTTGCCGATTTTATCTGGCTCACGGTTAACCCAGATACGCCAGAGGTGTTTTCGGGCCGGTTTGACGCGACGGAGGCGACGGTAATGGTGCAGGTGCGCGCTAGCAGGGAACGCTCTTGTCCGATGCGCCGGCCGTTGCGTAATAGAATTGCACACGGGATGGTAATCAAACCTGAAAACGGTTCTTTAGGGCCAATTGTCCACGTGGATCACATATTGTACTGTACAATCATGGATAATTACTGCACTGTATCATTGAGTCCGCCGTACAGTATGATCAGGGCTGCCTATTGTTCAGAGACTTTATGGCGAGCGATTCGGCTGGCAAATTTACATAAACTTCTTTACAATTTCGATTTCCTGGATCATCGTACGGTTCTAGGAGTAAAGGGTCAGTGGTTGGTTCATTTTCTTTCGTTTCTTCAGGGACTGATTCAATCAACCAAGCAATTCCCAAGTTCAGCGTCCTGAATTGTTGCTGGTTACAAGAGCAATGCCTGGTGTATTATTCAGTACGCTTTCTGATTGATCACGTACTGTAATTCAAAGTAACGATCAGCAATAGAAATGCTTGCTTCAACAGACTACTCTTTGACGGCCGTCTGCTACTCATGAATAATTATCTGTACCTACGAATCACGGTAAAGTATCCAGGAACTTTTATCAAAACTTCCATCATCGACGTTAACCATTTCAAAATTGTATTCATCGGAGGAAATGGATGAAGTCGAATGGAATACGTAGATGAATAGAAACTAGGGCCCATGGTGATGGATATCTCCTCGCGCGTATCAGAAATGAGCTGAGAACTATACGCGAGGATGTGAGAAGTATCGATAGGGCGACTAATTACTGCTTCCCTTAGCGAGACTTGGTCGCGCCGTTAATTACTGTTCCGTGGAATATTTACGCGGACAGTTCCCATTTTCGCAACAACCGCCATGGAGGAAATAATTCTGGTGCTCGCTGCACCGCCTGCCAGAAGTTCGCGGTCCAGTAACTACGAATCGATGCGATCCACGCGGATTTGTCCTAGCATCGTGAAACGATCGCGCGAGATTCTACTTCGGTATTCGTCGCGATGCATCTCCGCTCGGCATATCGGCCCGCTCGTAGATTTTGCCCGGATGGCCCCGTCGAATCCTGTTGGCCGTATTTTTGCACGCGCCACGTAACGAATTTCAATTTCACTCCTCGGCGTCTCACAACATCGCGCGCTAGCCTCGAACTTAGCTCGTATATTTTATGTAAACAGCGGCATTAAAATTCGCACAGAATAAAAAGCAAAAAATCTTGGCTGAAATTTCGCACTCCAAATAGCAAGACTTTGGGAGTCCAGCGAGTAGCGAAAATCAGCTCGAAATGGTCAACGGGAGGAGTTGGCCGAGTACCAAAAATTCTTTCACGTTTGGGCGGCTTTATGGTGCAGGAGGGAAGCAAACGCTTGTAGAAGCTTATATTTGCCAGCGTGAATAATGGAGAACCAAATATTAAGGGATGAGAATGTCAAGAAGAAGAAGTTTGGTTAAAACATATTTCTCCCTTGAACGACTTAAAAAAGATACTACCACGTGTATCGTATAAGCGCTTGGTAGACCTTCCTCCGCTGTTCTAGCACCGTTTTTCCACTGTAATCTATATCGCCCATTAACAAGCAGCTAAAGAATATCATGAATTTCCTAACCCTTTAAGCCTCTACGCGCAAGAAATCGCCGACGCTGAAAATCGATCTGCGAAGGAACGCGTTCAAGCGGTATTGGCGCGCGTCTGTGGAGGCGCAGATTTTAATCGTCGCGGTTTAATGTGTTCATTGATTTTTCGGAACGGCCTGGTCGACCGTGAACTCGCGCTGGACCCGACAGAATTGCGTTTCCGGTCGTCGATACGAGTGGCCCGAAAGCAAACGGGGTTCCAACGTTTTCTACCGTGGCACGCGCGTGTGCATGCACGTGCGTCAGTGCCAGTATGCGTGTTCAATTTCCGATAGTTATACCACGGTTGCTCCAAAGGGTCGATGGAAGTTCAATTTCAATGGCGTAACTCAGCGAGCACCTTCGGCTCGAGGGTCTCTTTGTCAGAGTTTTCCAAGTTTTCCAGGCGAACGGCGACGCGATGCGACGAGGATAAAGCGAGAACGGACCAGAGGAAAGATTCTGTCACCGGCTACGTGACGAACGGGTCGTAGCTGAGGAAATCCTTCTCGATTTCACTCTCGGCGATGCGTCTTGATTTGATTCCGTTGGACGATGGGTACGAGAGGCTTGAACGTTTGTAGTGTTTCCAGTGAAACACGGTAAAGACACTTTTCCTTAATGTGGTTGTGTTAATGGAAGATTTTCTGGGTATCAATGAAACGGCATCCGTGGGTTTGTCTAAATACACCTATTTTAAACGAAACTTTGACGAAACTAGCTCTAATAGAAAGATTTCTCTCCTAAAACTACTTCCCAAGGATTCAATGGAAACGAACACGTGGCAGTGTCTTCCATTAAATACAAAAGCATCCTCTTCCTTTTCATTTGCTGGCTAAATCGATTGCTCGAATCCCGGAAGATCGTGTAATATCCCCTCGGAACAAAACGGGAAGAGCCGTTCAGCGAAATATGACGAATCAATAATACCGTCCACGGCCCGACTCATTGCAGGAAGGTCAGGAATCAGCAAGATTTCAATCAACAGCCATTAGGGCGGCCAGTTATGCCGGTAGTCGGAGGGGTTCGACTTTCTCCGATGGGGTCCATAAAGTACACGGCCAGTTCGGGTTTGTGACATCGGGACTCGAGGGGCAGAGGGTAGCCGTATTGCCGTTGTTGCTCTCGCCGTTTCGAGAGGCCCCGACAAACACCGCGAAGATATTTCCAGGGATTCTCCCGCAGAGCGGGATCCACAAAGGCGGTCTTCTCAAAACGAAGGTCGGCCATTCCACGGAGTCAGCTAGCGTGCAAACCCTGTGCCTACGAGCACCGGCTCCGATCTCTTGGAATCCGAGTAATTTAGGTGCTGCAAGACTCGTTCCACGCCCGGTCGATTGTCAATGGGAAGAATAGCCCCGGTTCGTAGTAGACGATGAATGCCACGCGGTCTACGACACCCCCAAGTGCTCCACAGAAATTCCTTGTAAAGTCACCGCCGCGAATTCCCCCCCCCCCCCCCCGCCCCCTCAAGTAAGTCCAGTTATCAAACACAGAGTCCCCGGTCGGCGAACAAAGACGCGTTTACGGCGGATCCGCCGCTGAACGTGACATCCAGCCCGCTCGAAAAGGGAGCGTTAGTGGTTTTTAGCGCTGGCCGATCTCTTACCGAGTAATTGCACTCAGAAAATTCGGACAAATTCGTCGGGCATTGTTGAAACGAGTCGGAAGGCAGTGGAATAAATCAGAGCTTCGGGAATGACGTGATAAATATGCGCGGAAAATAAGGGCTGTTGATCAAAGTTCGGTGTGATAACAGATCTCAGAACTTCGCTAAAGATACCGTCGAAGAATAAAGTGTCTCGCAAGAAAAGTTCCTCCTCGGTCCAGTAACTATAGTAATTTCTCGACGCCGTTTAGAAAGTACCTACCGTAGAAGCGGGAAAAATGTCGGAAGAGAGTAGTCCAAGTAATGTGTCCAGAAAAAAACAGTTAAACATGATAAACACCTCGCAGGAAACCAAGCCCGGGCCGTTGCAATGATTTATGGGCCGTTGAAACGTACTGGAAGTGGATCTTGCCGAATGCCACGCGATCTACGGAAACCTCGAGAGACCAGTTTACATTCCACGCAGAAACGTCCCCATTCTGTCAGTGGCGGGGCCGAAGGGTGAAGTTTGACTGTCGGAGCTACGCAGGACATGTGCTGTGACTAATGTATGGAGGACAACGTTATTCGAGACCCTCTCCCTTCAGAATTTACTTTGTACGATTACAAATAACCTTTTAAGATTGCATAACTTGAAAAGATTTCATGTCAGTCCACGATAACTACCCTACTATATAATCACCTACCTAACAATCTCCCTTGATCAGCATCACAGAGAAACAAGTATTTTAGCAACGAAAAGGGCGCGCAATCCTAACTACCGATACCCGTACCAACATGATTTTCCCTTTATAGTTACAGTCTATAAAAGCTTCACGAAGGGAACTCACCCACGTTTACTACAAATGCGTGCTACCTTTTATAGAATACAGGAGCATTAAATTTTCCAGTTTACGATATCCGCCGCGTAGCATGTAACGCAAAATCGAAAACAGTAGCGCAGTTCACCGCCAAGCGATCCCCGTGTCAGTCGACCAAATCACCCCCCCCCCCCCCCCGATGAAATCCAAGAAATATTCAAACTAACCCTCGCCGATCCAAGGAAAGCGACACCCGTCGCCAACGACAGGCCGAGGACCGATTACAACAAGCCGCTGCGCGCCGTTCCTTCGCCAGACGAACAATTCAATATGTCCGAGGTAGTCGTCGCGGGGAATGAAATTACATTTCCATTGTGTGCCTTTCAATTCGCATGCGAGTCACACGCGACTCGGGGGTGGTTGCGTCCCCCGACCCGTGTTCAGAGGTCCGTTTTACTGGTAGCAAGGGGTGCAACACGGGCGATACATCCCTTGTCCTGGCGATTGCTGGTCAAAAGGTCCCGGGGAACGTGAAGACATTTACCATAAGTCATCCGCCTTCGATATTAGCGACCTAGCCCCCCCCCCACCCTCCCGCGAAAGGGCGTATCCTTTCGAGCCCCGTTGGTCCCCGAAGTCCAGTTTCCTATATTGATATCGGCTGACCTATCTACCTCTACGTGTGCACATACGCTCGCAGAGGCGGAGGGACACGCGCGCGGGAGAATGGGAGTGCGAGGACGGTATTAGTTGGTGTCGTCGAGACCCATGAGGGCCATTTATCTGGCATTTGCGAGAGACAACAGCGCCAGAAGAACGCTCGGCCATCGACTTTTATGGATGGCGCGTTCACCAGGATACACCGTACATGGACTCTCGCCGGACGCCTTGCGACTGGCTGACCACGGAAGCACGATGGCAAAATTGCTGGCCCCGTCTCTGTTTACCGCCGCGACGCTGCGTCGTTTCCACGGGCCGAGGAGGGAATATGGACGGTGTCCAGGGGTGATTTTTATGCCTCGATGTCGTGTCCGCGTTTAAGGGGAGTGGTGGTGGCTGGTATACGGTGAGTCACGGAGTTATTCGCACTAGCAGAGTTTCCGGATCGAGTTCCTCCTCGACCGGTTTCTTTTTAAATCGTGGACGATTTCGATAGATTATAACTAAGTAGATTTATAAGACATTCCACTTAGAATCCGTAGATTCAACCACGAGGTAAACAGATGACAGCGATCTGCTATCAAAGTGCTGCGGGAAGAAATTCTCAGCTATTGGCGCTGCGAGAGGATCGTTCAGGTTGCTGGGTAAACGAGGAAGCAGAGGAGCAAATCTTTTCAATTATCGAGCACGGCGATATACATAACCGTAAAAGGTAATGACCAGAAGATTTCGTTCGCGTTCACGATCTGCCTCGGCTATCAAGCAACAAGGATCGCCCCGGGGTTTACGTTCTGGCCGAAAATTCCTTGTTCCACTTGTCCAATAACTTTTACGCCGACTACCGTGCAAGCCCCATCCGATGGGGGTTTATAGTCGACCACCATCGAGTGTCCAGGCTGCTGCGCGAAGAGTGGATCGATCTCATTGACCCCGTGGCGCGAAGGCAATCGGGCGAAACGATCGATAAGACCGGATGGGTCGTTCCGATGGAACTTCTAGTTCTTCCCGTAGGAACGCATCAAAGCGGGATTCCGCGAGGAAAACTGGCGCGTGCCGCGACACCGGGGTCAACAAGTCCCTAGAATGCGCGCGTACGGAGTGGCAGGGCGTCGCTTACTCATTCTACCGTAATAAGCTGACGGATTACGAGCAGGTTTCCTTGGCACGATACCGTGCCAGATCTCAATCCCATTAATTTCACTTCGCATTAACTCCTCCGGGGGCAAACGGTCTATCCCTGCCTATCGAGATCTCCCGCGATGGGTGATTAACTTCCGAGATAACGAGCCGCGACGGTTGATCGCGGGTAATCGTTTCGGGTCAAGACGAGAGAGAATCTCAACGTCTTCAGTCTGCACACGTAAACTGAGGATTCTTTTATGCATACTTTGGAGGATTTAGGAATGATATTCAAAGTCAGATGGTACGGTTAGCCAAATGATAACGCGGGGAATATATGTATAGGAGTTTGAAAGAATCTGATTAATTAAAACCTGTTTTTGATTAAAGTGAACCATTTTGAGGGAACATGTAGGTTAAGGGGTCTCCCTACTTTGACGGCCTGAAAACGAGCGCGATATTTGGAATTTTTTAGGAGAAACCCTTCAATTATATTAATTGAAAACTGTATGTCTATATTTGTACATATTATAGCAATATTTAAAAAAAAATTAATTTAAAAAAACGGCACCCGAAACTTTAAATACGTTTTTCTCAAACTGATATTTTTCGAATTTGTTAGCATGATATCTCAAAAACTAATCACCCGATTTACTTCAAACTTGGCATATATCTTAATTATATATCCCATTCTCGCCGGTACTAAAACTAAGTCGGTTTTTGCAAAATTAGACTTTTGCGGCTTAAAACCTAGCGTTTTTTTTTACAGAAATTGATGTCTGTTTTAGAAGCTGCCATTTTTTTTAAATTTTCAGTATTTCTCGTTTAATCTAGTTCGAGCGATAGACACACTCATACAGATTACAAAAATTTTTAAATTTTCTGTTTCATACAACTACAGCGGCTGATTTTATGCTCACAATGCGCATGTGATTTTTGTAAGACGTTTTGTTTGAAGCAGTATAACTCCGGATAAAAACACTATTTTCGCATACAATTTTTTTTTCATACCCTCTATAGATTGGCAAATGAAGCCACAAAGCCGGAAGTAAATATATTTAATGGTTTTATTTTAAAAAATTGCCAAAGGTCGCATCTTTTTTCGTCCGTCAAAGTAGCGAGACCCCTTAATGAAAGGGGAAGAAGTTGAGCAATAAGAATGCGAGGCTGTGGTTCTTCCACAGATAACATTCGTCCCCGAAACAACGCCAACCGAAGACGAAGGTAACCGAAAGCTCAATCGGGCTTCCTAAACCGTGCACGACCCAAAGGGACCGCTGTGCCGCGGTAACAACGTGGCGAACAAATTAGAGTGCAGGCCTGGCAGAGAGCCTATTACGGTGCACGAGTGAAATCGCGCACCACGGGGCGTAATGCGACGTAAATTAATGGTTTCTATATCTCGGTATTAAGAGGGCGTGCTCCATCTTTACGCGTCCGCCGCACACTCTTTCTCGCCCGTTTGCGAGTATCTACCTTAATTATTGCATCCGTTCTCGAGGAGCATGGGAAGGGCACGTTGCCGTTCGACCATAGCGAGTTCTTTTCCTTTCCACTTCTCCATCCCCGCCGCCCGCGCCGTCGTGGATCCGAGACGAGCGGATGAAAACGGATTGCCTTTCGTCCGACTATACTCCCACTTACTAAAGTGATATTAATGGACCGTAAATTCCTTCGTCGTGTATATACTGGCTGATTCTAGAGTGGACGGTCGAAATTTGGAGGAGCCTTTCATTCGCGTTGAAGATTGAAAGCAAACAATATGGAGCTAGGTAGTTTCTTTCGCAAATTGAGAATTATGGAAAGAAAGTTCGAAGAACTATGTAGGGCTTTTGAAGGACCCGCCCCGCATTAGTCACTCTCCCCGGGATAAATGAATTGCGAATAAATGTATTAGTCACTGTATGTGTGGAGTAAAATATCAGGGAAGATTTCTCGAATGCCTTCTTTACGTGCTGAACAATCTACAACGTTAATGAATTCAATTTGTAGAAAGTACAGCAATATTTGCAATCTTCTGTCAGTTAAGATGAATAAAACATATTTTAGCAAAATATGCATCAAAATCCTTGCCCCAAAGCGAACAGAATGCTATTACAGAGTTTAGCCAGTCACTTGTGAAACATCCTGTACAGCTACATGCACGTGACTGCCAGCGAGTGTCGCGAGTACGTGCAGAAACGGGAACTGCGAAATGACACGAAACTCTACGTATAACGAACAGGAACCGGCGAGTATTTCATCGTTCGCCCGAGAACTGCCATGATAACGTTCCTATGATTCCTATTTCCTCTCCCCCTGTCCCTCGCCCCTTTCGAAAGACGCGTACACGCTGTTCTGTACGTTATTTGTAGAATAGGACGAATATACTCCGACACGTTCACGCATTACCGACTGCTCTCGATGTTATCGTGCCAGGTACTGCATTTATGAGGCGCACCGAGCCTCGGAGCGCAATATCCGACGAGAGTCGTCGAAAGACGTGACGCGTCGCTTCGGCTGCCCCGTGAATGGTAACCGAACTTTCGTAATCTCGTAACTGCGAGTTCATTGATTCTTTCTCGCGGGAGAAGTTCAGGTGTTGCCGAGCGACTGAATAGGAAACGATTATATACGAGGCTGTCGAGTGTGTCGCCTGCACGATGGAAAGCGTCCGCGAAATTCTCGCGACGTCTTTGATCGCCCCGGCAATCTCATATATGCTGAAGAATGTTGGGTACAATTCGAGGAGTCGAGAGTCGAATGGTAATCGAGCAACTTGTTACGTGTTCACATCTAGCAAATCCCAAGTGAAACTTTGAGGGGAGAAGTAATATTTTCAATCATCCCTGTCCCGCGACGAAAGTGGACAATGCAAAGTGCCTGCAACGCGGCTGTCGCGGAACAGAAATGAAATGACGAATTCGAGGAACCTCCCAGCACAAGTACACGATGGTCGTTAAACTTTTACCGCTGCAAAGTCCGCTCTTCTAAAACTTATTGCAAGAAGAATCAGGATTCAGGCTCTGCCTCTAGCTCCGCACCGCGAAAGTTACACTTGCCGGATTAATAAAGAGAAGACCGTAGCTCGGTATAACGAGAAAAGTTTCTTTCTAAAACCGGGAATCGTCAATTTCGGAACGGAACAAGTTAACTCTATTCCGCCGCACGATGAAAAACTAAAATTTCAACATTCAACGGACACGTACGGGCGCTGCCTACGCTCTGCTCCCACGAAACGCCAACTTCAAGCATTATTTACAATATTTCCGTGGATGTGAATGAATCGAATGCAGTTAGAAACTTACTTTCAAACTACCGAACTGCACGGCGAAAAAATATACATCTGATTTTATATGCACACCACGTACACGCCGCAACTACCTCGGAGGCACCCACATTTCTTACGAAATTCAAACGCAAACTTTCAGCGTTACTTTCAATTTCCCCTAACATTCAAACGAATCTAAACTATCGCCTCTCTACCATAATTCAAAAAAGATTTATATACACATATTCATGGCTACTGGACAGTAGCCATACCTATTTTATTTCCCTATCTAAGTCGTCATTTCCGGAAGTGGAAATGATCTAATTGACCCACCATTCGTCCTTCAAGATTCCTCGATATCGACCACCTCAAAAATCAAAACCAATTCCGACTACACCCCCAGTTTCCACACCATCCAAACCCGGAACTAAGAACTGAGTCCCCAAAAAAGTGTCCATACGAATCCATATTCACGCCTCTTCCCCTCCAGCGGTGGAGCAGACGGCCTCTATTATCGCGACGGTGGTCGGCGTACAAAAGTCAGCATCGATCGTTGCCGAACCCGTGCACGCACGCACGCACACCGACAGGTCCGCGCGAGAGACACAAAAGTGGGACAATATTGGCAAATGAGACGGTACATTTGCCAGGCATTGTCGACAGGCGTCGGGGTGGCCGCCGGCTACGCGCTCCACGCACCGTAATTGCGCGCATTGTTTGATGCACGCCGGACGATTCGTATCGAATCCAGCGTCGTTTTCTTCGCAGCCTCGCGTCCAGCCCTCCGTCATTCGCCAGAGGAAACGCTAGCCCGATGATTTAGCTGGGCGCTCCATCATCCGCGACGGATGAGTCACTGGCGGTAATGGGCCGTGAATGATTATTAGTAAGAGGCGATCTCTCCTTCGATCGCAGCTCCCGACGCTTCTGCGCCGTCTTTTTTTTTTCGTCCTTCTTAGGAGCAAAGGTGCCCCCCGCCTTCCGAGCGGGAGCACGTACCAGCGATTCAGCCGGTGGAAGGAGGAACAAGGGAATTAATCTTGCTCGAATAAGATTTGCTCCGAGGAGCGGGAAAAGCTCTGCCCGCCGCCTCCGCGGACTTTCAAGTAGCGTCATCGCGAGACCCGTACTCTTTTACTCGTTTCTTCCACTAATTTTCGCTTTTTCGCCGAGGACTGATCGATGGGCTGTTATTACGATGAGAATTCAAAGGGTAGTTTCGTTTCGGCGATTTTAATGCCACCCACAGGAACAGCATATCTTCGTTACCATGGTACTACAATTAGAAAAACAATTTTTCGAGAGAAGAAAATGATCCCGAGAAAGGAATCCTTTTGTAACATCAACGTCAACGTAGGCATTTCGCATTGCAATGCTAGGTAGCTCGGTTTACATACGTCCATGTAAATGCTAGAATCACGTTCGACTTGGAATAGGCTAAACGGTATGTGTTATCCCGAAATGAGAAACAGTATCAAACTGGCCATCTCGCCAGTAAAAGTTTCGGCTTGTCCGGTGGTTTATAGTCGGACGCAACCAGCCAGGAGTCTCCGTCTAACCGAGCCGAGCATTGTTCGACTTGGGCCCGTTCCTTTTCAGCGCGGAACAGCAGGCCGTGATTAACTCCCGCCGTTCCTACGGACGGCGTGATATAAACGCCATGACGATATCGCTCCGAGAAATGGAATTCCACGCCGGTAACCCTTTTCGACGTCATACCGGCTGATTTACTCGGCCGGCCCGCGGTTATCAGTTTCGCCTTCTGCCATCGGAGCCCGCATTCGAGAGATTTACACGTGCGGCCAAGATCCGCGGCACACATCGCCCTTGTCTGCGGATCTAGCGCGTTCTAGATATCCCGATCGGCTGGCTGGTCGCGTGACTTGACCATCTAAATTCCCGATAACGAGTGCCCGCGAGCTAAAGATCGAGGATGATGATCCAGTGATATGGCGAAGGGGGTTCCGAGCAGTGAAATTGAAAATCCTCGAGTTCCGCGATTGATTCGTTCACTTTTTCGTTTGTCGATCGCCTTAGGCACTGGGTGATATCTGGTGGTTCGAGAATCCTAGTAGATGTTGAAAGAAGCTGCTTCTTCATTCGTTGCAATCTTATAGTTCATTTACTACTTCAGTTCAGCTCTATCAATAAGCAATGTGTAACCGTAAACGTATCCGTACATAGACAAATCTCGACGTCGATTACGAGTGATTCATAACGCGAGTAAAATTACATTATTCTCGGGCTATAAGCAGAAGTCAGTTTTTACCTGTTATTTGTATACGGAATTCGATTTGATTGTTATGTACGTCTAATTCTGGTGTCTAAACGAATCTTGGATTTTTCGTCTCCACCGATCTCGATCCGCGAGATCCGTTTCGTTGGTACGTGTGAATAAATGAAGCACGGCCATCCGGACTACGGACTAGGTGTACGCGCGGCCGCTTCTTTAGCGAAAAGGCAGAGGGACGAGGGTGCGCCAGCCCGAAGTCACGTAGGGCAATAGCGTGAACCCGGACGGTTGCCCTTATCGCGGGGCGAGCCAGGTGCCGTCACGAGCTTGTTTCTGCATTCACGAAAGAAGAGCGTCGTAAACAGGGCCGACAGGCAAAAGCGAAGCCAGCGGTGACGCGGGCTGTATCGTGACGGGACGATACGATACGAAGGAGACATCCGAGGGTCCGTAAAGCAAACGAGCCACCTTATCGGCCGGTCCATCTGTATTCACCACGTTTCTGGCTTATCTTTCGTGTTCACCCCGGTCCTTCTTAAGCCGGGGCCACACCTGAATGAGTATACGCTGAGCAGGCTGAGCGGCGCACGAATATTCTGATGTGGACGGGTGAAACGGTAGCTAGGGCCGCATGCTTCTACGTCAGAAAGGCTGAGCGTGAACGCATATGCTAGTGTGGACGGGTCATTCGTGGTGACTCGGCTCATTCGACCCGACTCGGGGATGCCGGCGAAGGCACATGGCCTGAGCCGACCGTTGTCGGTTTTCTTCCGCACATCAAAGGGAGTTTGGAGTGCATTGCGTTCAGCGTGGAAGATAGAGGCAGAATGTGATACTTTTCTAAAATCCTCGATATCTCGGATTTTCATGATATTGAAATACACATATGGTAGCCCATATGAAATTAGGGAGGGTTAAGTCCTCATTTTTGCAGATTCGAAATTGTTTAAAAAATACAAATCTTCAAAGTTTTCTGCTTTCGGTGATTTTTACGAAACGCCTACAGAAATTAATTTTAATGTCTTAAATTATTGAAGGCATAGACTAAATAAATTTAAACCATTGCTAATATTGACATAAACAGATAATCAAAAATTTAAAAATTACATTTTGAATAATAATAATAATGCAATTAACATATGATAGACTTTAAAGCTCTATTGTACTGAATAATTTGTCTTTCTTTTCTTCACTACACCCTGCATTGTTCTTAATTCATATAGCCAGGCCGACTCGCTGTTGTGTTAAAAAATCACACGAGATTACTCGCGGCGGCAGCAATACGCCTCGTGGAGGGACGCAGGTAGAAAATGAGGTGTCCGCTGCACTGCGCGTGATCCCGCCTGTGACGTCTTCCCTTCGAATTGGAGACTGATCGGCTCGGCTCGCCCAGAAAAATTGACGAGCTAGACGAGGCGTGCCGGCTCGCGGAGCTACGACCCGTCTGATTCCACCTAAAGATAGTGGAAATATTAGCCTCCTTTTCGGCCGCGTCCAGATCTGAATAGAACCCCGAACCGAACGCCACTTGAAACTCCCTAATGCCCCCGTTCCTACGTGTGGAACGTATATTTCTAGCGATCTTCTTCGCCAGTTTCGACAGAGTCTCGTGGTTCGCGACAGCTAAAGATTGAAGGACAGAGAGTGTTTGGAGTAGTGCAGACGAAAGGATTGCCTGCCATATAACACCGAGGAAGGGACCTCGGGACCCTCGACGAAAGGAAGGTCAGGCTCGCCGCGATGTTCGGGCTCTTCACAGCCGATGTTGGAGAAATCCCAGACCATCAAAGGAATGGCTCACCCACATGGGGTAAACGACTGTAGTGGTGCATCCCTGTCCCTCACACCACCATGACTTGTTGTCGTCCTTACAATTGGGGGTGTCAAGTAGTTTAAAGAAGCAAGACAAGGTGGTAATAAGCGAAGAGTGTCCCACAGACCTTTCCAATGTACCTGCGCCTACGGGATTCCTTATATTTTTCCGATGGAAATCATTCCAAATTTCATATAAATCCGACTATTTTTAACGAATTCAGCTTGAAATGATATAAAACAATTTTTCCTGAAATTTCCTTCGTTATGGTCTGAATTACATTGTTCTTGGTGTCAGTTTCATCGGCGAAACATAAGGAATAAATTGACGTCGTTTTCGCAAAGATGTGATGAGAAATGCGGAACTCTTGAACATTTCTGAATTTTTAATGGTATCCCAACCGTTTGAAGGATCGAAACCCATCAAATTCGGTGAGGCACTGCAGGGGGTTGTCCTAGCCACGGGGTACCAGATGGCAAGTCTTTGACACGCGTCGGTGGACAATCACTCTGTATTGGTAAACGGGATGACTCGGAAGGTTGAGCTGTATGTTTATTTAGCTAACTATGTAGCACACCATCTTTACGACTGCGGAGTGGGCTAAGTTAAGCACAGAAGTTGGTGAAGAAAGATACAATGGCACTTTCGACCCCTCCGCATGCGTCATTCATGCGCGCTCAGCCTGCTCAGCGTATACGCATTCAGGTGTGGCCCCGGCTTTAAACGGACGCGCGGCTACGCCAAGTCGAGGCGTTCCTCTCTTGCCTGCCCTTTTCCCTCAGGAGATCGCTTGCTGCCTCACCAGGCCCGGCCATACTGCCACTCCATCACATCAGCATCTCTGTTTTCCACTCTATCGCCCCGTCACATCTCTCCGCTCTCTGGACTCTTTATCCTTCCTCCTCCACCCTGCCGCGCTTCGCCCTTCTCACCCTCCTCCCGCTATCCCGCTGCATCTATCTACACTTTCATCCCTCTTACTCGCCTCTATGGCCCTTGCTCCCGGCCCGGTTACCCGCGTGTACCACGGCTAAAAAGAATGAAGAAAAACGAGCGCGCCTCTGGATGGAAAGTCTTGCCACTCATCCGCGGCTAATCCTCCTTTTCTCTTGAAAGTCATCGTCGCGCCGCGCGCTGAATCTTCTCTGTCTACCCGCGGAATGGCGTTCCCTGGAACGCGACCGGATTAAGCTCGCCCCTCCCCATCCTCGACGAATGATCGGGACGATTTCCTCCTCGAGCTCTGGTTAGAGGCTCCACGGCACGGGGCGCCGAGGAATTTAAGAAGACGAGGCTAATAGAGGCAGACCACGATCTCGAGCAACTAGAATTGGATGAATCCCAGTTTGAAATACAGGCGGCCATCTGTACCAATGACTCGTAGGATACTGATCGCTAATGAGCTCGGCTTTTATCGAGCAACTGCTTTAAGTATTACAGTTGCAATTTGTCCGATGGATTTTGTTTGAATTTTAAAAGGATGTGAGAATTTGACGATAATTCAAGGACGATGGGAAAAGTGTTTCTAGGCTATAGTCAGCTGAGCGAGTTGCCGTCTTGGCGAGAGCATCGGGGAATTCTCGCCAGCTTATGTAGGACAGTTTGGAATATTCAGCGGCAGCTCGCGAGGAGTTTATTATATAGATGTACAGCCAGCGTGTGCATCCGCGCGGGGATCCTGCTTTATGGAAACCGAGGATTACCGGGGGGATTACTACGAAGATATAATCGCTTATGTTCTTCCTAAAGCTTTAAGTAATGTTAAGCCGCTGGTTACGATTAAGCCTAGTGAGCTTTTTATAATTTCCCCGCGGCAACTTGAGACTGAACCCCCAGCCTGTAGAGTTTAGCGTCTTGTTAATGGCCGATAATGCAGGGCTTCCGATTTACGTAATTTTTAGGAGGTTTCAGAGGGATTACCTTACAATATCTTACTGCCTAATTGCTTTTACGTTAATCATAAGACTATGTTATTCCTTGAATTAATAGAGGATTCCAGGGGTGAAACATTTGAAAGTGGTACGTTTAAGCATAAAACAATAATAATGCGTCAAAATGCACCATTCAAATATGTAACAGGTGTTAATAAAGATAGAAGAGTCAAGATACGAAACATTCACTCTGACATTTGGAAATTACTCACTCGCATAGGTCCTGAGTACAGACATTTAAAATACAATCATACCAACAGCCCCCTAATCCTGAAACACTTCACCTACGATTGCTCTACAAAATTTAAAGTGTTTTAGAAAGGATACAGATTTAACATCATAATATAATGAAGTGGAACGGCAGAAGAGGAACATTTTATTTGAAGACCGACGACTGATCGTGCCGCAGGAAATAAAACCTCACAATGCGACTCGTTGGAAGTGTTTCGAATCGAGTGCGAAGTTCACGCCTGGGTCGCGGTCCCGTCGATTGAGCACTTGGCCGAATCTTCGTCCAGTTTAAAAGCATCGCCCGGAAACGACCGGCACTCAGGGGACCGCGTCCATATCCCAGTAATTCCGGCGCCACTTCTCCCATCCGTGGGGAATCTCGCCCGCGACGCTAACGACAGAAGTAGAACACGGTGTGGCCCACTTTCGTGGCTCCACAATCGGCAGCTCTCTTAGGAGATCTCTGCCGGATGGAATTGCCGGTTCTAAGAGGAATTCCGCGATTAGACGTTTACAGGGCTCCGTAGGAATCTTCGATCGGATATCGATTTGCCAGCCGATC
Source organism: Andrena marginata (assembly GCA_963932335.1). Taxonomy (NCBI): domain Eukaryota; kingdom Metazoa; phylum Arthropoda; class Insecta; order Hymenoptera; family Andrenidae; genus Andrena; species Andrena marginata. The sequence continues at coordinate 12,142,506 of OZ010662.1, read as the reverse complement.
TTTTTACTGCTGACGACGCGGTGGGCGTGAGCAGAGCTTAAGGGACCGTTGGGCCGATCTCTTTGTTCTGCTTTCACTGCCTCTCTCTTTCCCTCTCTGTTTCTCGCTGCCTGGTGGTGGAGGGTGAGGGAATCGAGCCGAAGGCAACGAAGGGAAATAAAAGACGAACAGGAGGTCCCTCCTCGTACACCGAGACCTCCCGTAAGCGGTTCTTCGAAAGCCGGTCTGACCGGTACCACGGCAACCATTGTCGGACGTAGGTACCTACAAGATGTCGTCTCTTCTCGCGGGGCTCCTTGAGAATCGTAAATTTTTGTCAGAAATACGTGCCTGTTCCAGGTCCGATTTCTGGCGTCACGAGTGCCGCTTTAGAACCCCGCGCAAACCGGGTCGGACGTGATAATTCTTTGATTTTGTACTATGATAGTACCTGTCTCCGTGTCAGAGAAATGTAAAATAAATCGAGTTTATCTGAGCTTAGTTGCAGATTTCTAATTCGCAAATCTCCGTTGGGCATGTATCCTACGAGTTTGTATAACCTGAGTTATGCTCTGTTTCTTTACGCGATGTCTGACTATGAACGAAGTGATTCCACTTGTGACACCGACATCGAGTTCTTTTAAATACAGTTTAATTTTCTCAATTAAGTGACATATTTTACAAAGTATATATACTTTCACCTACTAGTATCTTTTTTATGTCATAGAAAATTTCGTTTGAATGTTGCTTCGTAGAAAACGCTTTTGCTCGCTCAGTTAGTACTTACAGATAAACGTAAGATCGCGGTGGGCCTTGATCGGTTCTCAACTCACCTGAAATAGAAAGAAATACGCGATTAGAATTGGTAATAACGTTCCATGGTATCTTTGCATATTGCTCAAGATCAAATATAAAAGATGGAGACACTTGTATCCTTACTTTGTGCCCGCTATAACACAACCTCGTAAAATCTATCTACTACATCGCAAACCTTTACAGCTCAATTCCTTGAAATTTGTAAAACCAGTAATTTACATTTTTATTATCAAGAATAAATTTCGCCGATCGGCGTAATAAGAGAGATGTGTCTCTTAAACAATACTGACCGATTGAGACGTTATTCGAAAATTAGTAGCCTGCGTACGTAGAACAAGGACATCATTACGAAGAGCCAGTGGGATAACCAGTTTTGTCGCTGTGCTAGATAGATGGATGTTGTCACACTGTCGCTCCATTGAAAACACTTTATTCCCAGCAGACCGGTTACTCGGCATCTCGATATCTTTATTTGTGGCGTTACTCGAGAATATCACAGTTTTTTCACAATCGCGGTTGATTTTAAAACCCGACTTACAATCGTGCTGTTCAAAACATTGTCACAGGATCGAATTGATTAATAATTAATTACACCGTAAACGTATCACAGTGATATATATCAAGCCTGAAGTGTTAAATACTTCCCTCCGACATTAACGTAAAAAACGAAATGGAAACTCTATCTTACATCTTTCAAAAAAACTTTGCCTCCTCGATCATCACACGATCCCCGAAGAGGGAAATCAAACACAGTTCAGTCAAAATATCTGCAGAATTGTATGCGCTACCAACGCTTCTCGGTGCAACATCGAAACCACGGTATTCGCGCGAGTGTTCGAGCAAAAAAGACGCGATCGAGGACACGAGGTCCAGCAACGCCAGCGACCGTTATATCGATTTTTCCGGTGAATAGAGGAGAGATACTGCGTATCTCGAAGCCGGTTCTTGGAAAATTACGATTCACTCCGATCCGCGGTGATAATGCCAGGCTCCTATCGCGGCATCATCATCGATAGTATTTTTCCCTAACGGGTCAATCTTGTGAAAGAGGCTCCATCTCGAAAAGTGCACGTACAGTCTAGCGTCCCTCTCTTTCTCTCGCCCAGCCGCGACTACGTGCCGCATATCCTTCTTCATTCTTGTCCAGCTATCTATTCGAGATCGTTTCCCGTCTGATAAATAAACCACCGAGCTGGCGAGATCATCCATCTTGGTTACCGACGGACGTGCTCGCCAGTGGTAGCCGCATTATAAAGAACCGCAGTCACGGCAGTCGGTTGGCTGATTTCCTCCTCGTGCATTATCGAGAACCATCAATTGGTTCCCCGGTTGTTGTTAGCTGGGTGGAGTAATAGAAAGAAGAGGAAGAACGGAACCGTCCAAGAGGCACGGCACCGACGAAGGGAAAGGAAAGCGTAGCCAAAGGAGCTTCACCTGTCCGTTGGGTTAATTATTCACGCGAACCTCCCCATCCAAGTCGGTTTCCAAGCAGCCTTCCCAGCTATACAACCCGCAACGGTAGACATCTGATGCGCGTTCGCGGATCGTTTGAGGGAAAGACACCGAGAGCACCGGCTGTAAGCCGGAAGGGAACGCGTTCCAGAGGAACGAATCCGCGAACGAGAGCTGTCATTCGACGACGTTGATATCCGCCTACTTGGCTTCGATGCCGTTCGGTCGATAACCAGAGGAACGAGATACCGATTCCCGGTTCTACGGTCAGGTAGGTGCGGGACGGAACGCCCATTTGAAATTCATGGCTCTCCTCGCGGTGAGCGCGACTCGAACGGAATCGATAGCCACGATCGGGTTAACAGCGATTTCGGGTTACGTTTAACGGCCGTTTGGGCGTTTAAAAACGCTGAGGAGGGGCTACGGTTTTCGGTAACGATGGCTTCTTTGCGCGAAGGAGCCGAGTGACGATTAACTGGGTCGCTTGAATATTCAAGCGGGAGATTTGAATTTACATCGAACCTCGCGTGGAGCACTCGACACCGTTCGGACTCGGGAAGAAATACGGGGGAAGGACGTGGAGGAGCGGAAGGAAAACTGGGGGGGAAAATTTGTCCGCCGATGGGTCGTCCGGTGGCACAAATTGCAATCTGCAGTGCATTAAGCTGTCACGTGAAATGTTCAGCTGTTGCGTTCGAAGCGCCGCGCTCCTCCCTAAATCCGCACTTAATTCTATCACGCACAGACGAGCACATTCATATGCAACTCGAATTCCTCACAAAACTCCCAACAATTCCCGCAGAATCATACAACAGATACCTCCCAGCGCGACTAGCAGAGGTTTCACTTAGAATTAGAAGAGAAGTTGGGTGGGCCAGCCTAACAAGATCCGCTGAAGAGCCACTCTAAGAACGAGTCGAGGGGGCCCGCGGGATCGTGCAATTAAACATTCGATCAGCAGACGCGATGGTTACCTTTCCGCGAGCAATCATTGACGATCGATCTCCAGAGCGCAAACACGACGCCGATTAAACGGCCGATTACACCAGTAATCGTTCGGCGGTCGGAAGCTGTCGAGTTGCGAGTCGTCGGGCGCGCGGGAAACGAAAGGGCGCCGCTGCAACGAAAGACGAGAGGTCGGCAATTTCGCCGGCGTAAGAACGCAATTACGGATCGGCCGACGAAACGTGGCAGCAATCGGGATTGCTGGGATACCGGTTGCCGCGCCGCGCCAACGCCATGCCAATTTTAAGCGCGCGTCTCTTTTCGCCAGGTCGCCAGACGCCGAGCAGCGGGAGGATTTAATTAAGGCGTTAATTGGAAAATGGCGAGGCTTAATCGTCCCCCTCCCTTCTCGCCCTTCCTCGCCATTTCCTCCCCGTGAAAAGCTACGACGATAACGACCAACTTTCCACCCGCAACTTCTGACCTCCTCCCTGCCTCGCGCGCGCCCTTCCGGTCCGCGCGCGCTATCTTCGCGACGCTAAAGCTGCAGACCTCTTCCAGGAAGATTGGTTGCGCGAGCGCGTTCCCAAATTGGATTCCGTGTCTGATGTAACCGTCGAAATAGGGCGGTATCGCGCTGTGTAAGCCGCATCGGCGAGCCGAGGTGAGTTTTTCCGAAGAGGAACGCCGGGATAAGTCTCCGCGGAAGCTTTTTGCGGCGTTGGAACGCGTCGCGAGGGAAATACCGCTGTTGGTTGCGATAGCTCGGTTTAATTTAGAAGCAACGAGTTTGCAGATATCTTTTCGGGTACTGCGCTACGGTGTTGAGCTGCTCGTGCAACCCTGAGCAAGCGTTTTTGACTTTGAAGTATAGCTCGCTTTCTACGCGCAGGTATACCTATAAATGTACCTACGTTTCCGCGCTAAACCGTGGGAATAAATGAAAGACACTATTAGAAAGTGGCAGCAAGAGGGGCAATTGGTTTAAACTCTTGTTCTTTGTGTAGGTACTAGAAGGTTTGTATATATGCCGAACCATGACTGCCTGAAGGGATTCAGTAAATCGCGACTTTTTCCCATCCGATACGCAATTCGCCCTTTCAGTGGAAGCATTTTCCACGATCCTCGACGTCTGCGCGCGCCTTTTAATCCTCCTCGACTTCCTCCCCCAAGGTCGTAACCCTTGCGAGCCCTTATCTCAGTCACCCTCGTTTCCTATATCTCTCTCTTCCCTTTCATCGCGACACCCCTGAACGCGGAGGACGGCTGGCTCAGCTCCTGGACTTTTTATCTTATTTCCTGTCGGCGAACGTAACTGATACGCGGTGCGCGCGTGTGTCAACGGCAAAAAATGGTCAACGATCTTCATAGATTTTGAGCGTGTCAAACTTGATCCTATTACTTGATTGAAAAGCGTGAGCAAACCAAACCTCTTAAGCCTACTTAAATACCAAACACGATTCGTATGAAACAGAAAGCTTGTACGAAGAAAGAAAAGTACTCAATCTCCGTTCAGTTTCCCTGGAAACCGTCGCCCTGCTACGGTACAGCAGGATATTCCCTACACCCTGCACATCGCAACCCCAGGCGCCTCCAGATATTTACAGGAGATTGCGTCGCCGCGAACAAGATATCATATTTCGTACACGTCGCGTCGCGATCAACGGGAACAGAAGAGTGGGTATTCTATTTTTCTGCTCGACGATCGGCACTCCGGGGTAGCCGGGGCTTTTTCTTATCGCCGATTGATACGGATTTCGTCGACAAAAAGCTCGCGACCCCCCTCCAGATACAGTGGCAGGGGTTGCGCCCGAGCACGGATATCACGTGGCCCCCCGATAGCGTCGCTCGGTGATTGATACACGTGTGTTGAACACGCGGCGTGATTGATGCTACCAATCGACGTCAATATGCTGTCGAGTTATCTCTCATTGGCATCGTGCATCAAACGCTGATCTACTTAGCTTGCTACGATGCAGCCACGTAGCTTCGCAGAATCAGCCGACGTAGAGCGGCTGCAGTGGGTCGCCGCTTAACCTACCATGAAAATTACAGACCAGACACCGTTCCCTACCCTCGCGCGCTTCTCAAGCTACGATTATGACGCATCGTTTTGCGGAGGAGCTGGGTAAACGAAACATGCATCTGTGAAACTGACATTTTTGGGGGTGCGAGGTAGCTGACGTAACGTCGGCGCCTAGCAGAGCTGAATTTTGTGCAGTGTAATTTGTGCTTAATGCTTAATGCTTTCTAATGACTCCATAGAAAGCCCAACTTTGTGCAGAGATGGCAAATGCTGGAAATTAGAGGATCATTAATTGATTAAGTCTATTCCAGTTTCGTCTATTCCCATTTCCAGCTATCTAATGAAAGGAATTATTTGCTAACACAGAGCTGATGAATAAATTCGAGGGTCACTCAACATTTATCTGTGCTCTGGCTAAGTGCCGAGGAAAATTCCATTAACTTACTCGTGAGCAATCAAGCAGAACATCTTAATGCAATACTGAAGTATTCAAATGTCATATTCAGGTCAGAAACTAAGGCAATTGCAGCGGGGATCGAGGAAATCCTCTGGGCGTTTCATCAACCTAAGCTCAGCGTTGCACAACGTGGCGAACTTACCGGCTAACTAATTCTTGGTTAATAATCCTCTGCCTTCTACTAGCTTGTAAACGCGCGATCCTCGGAATTGCAAATACAATGACAGAGAAGCAACTCTTTCGTTTCAATTTGCCATTCAATGATCACGTTCGACAGGGCACGATAAATTATTTCAGTCGAGGCTTACCGAATCAACCAACAGCAGCTTCGCTAATTATCCTCTTCCGAAAGAGCAATATCCGATGAACCCAAATTAAACGAAGCCTGAATTGTTAATATTCCCCGAAACATAACAAATAATCAGCCGCGCAGCGAAATATCCCATTCTATCTTGAGTCCATCGACCGACTCTTCGCCATGCCGGATCTCATCGAGTGTCACGCACCATCCGACGCACTTAATTGCCAATTATAATCCCTATTAATTAGCAGAGAGTCTCGAAATGGAAGTGGTCGCCTATTAACGAGGGGCCCGGTGCCCGGTGCCCGAGGACTCGGTCGTTTACGCGGCTGGCTACGCAATAATTCGGCTTCGCCCGCAGCCGGATTATCGCGATACGGCTATTTTCACGATAAAGCTCCTTTCCTTCGTAATTGCTCCGGCGCCGCTGAAACAGCTGCGCTTACGAACAAGAATCGACTTACAACCGGCACCCTTCGAAAGACTTGCCCCACCCCCCGCCCCCTCCCCTTCTCGAGGTTCGTCCTTGGCAAACACGCTCCTGCGCCCCCTTTATCGCGATGCCCACCCACTTTTTCTGTCCAGGCCAATTAAAACGCTCGTTGATACCCTGACAAAGTGGAACCGTGGTCTAGGTTACCCCTTTGTTCGTCTCTCACTGTGAATATTTTAATATTTCTCTCCTATATTACATCCAGCGCTATCCACGCGAATGGACACTTCAAACATTGTAATCCAATATATCTTGCTTTGTGATGTTCGTGTCTGAACATAGACGGACTATTTCACTGCCACCGTCCCGCTTCTCCGCTGAGATAATCACTCGTATATGTATACCTCCTTCAACACAGAGGCTTCGCGATCTCCGCGGGACAGAGGATCGACGATTTCCACGGGAGCGGATCGTCGAATTTATTAGCATCACGTTTGCCCAAGTTTACGCCGTGTGTTCCGCGTATTTCATCCTCTGACGGATTATCGCGCGACTTTAAATCACCAACTTAGCAGTCGCGGGGATTACGCAACTGAAGGATAATTTAGCCGGCTAATATATATGGAGGAATTAATCACTGGAAACGGCGCGAGATCGTCTTTCCTCTCGATCCACCTACGAGCGGAGGATAATGCTCTCGGAAATGCAAGTTTCATGAAGACTGGCGGATGGATCGAGCCAGCGACAAAGGTGACTCGCTAAGACAGGAGCTTAATCATTGGGCTGGCAAGTGACTGACTGGCGTTAACGGGTGAATTTTGTGTTTGCGCACTCCTTATGATAAATCATAAAAAGCGACCCTGCTTGTTCAATTCGCTCGGTCGCGCTTCGAGTGCATTCCTCGAGCTTCTTTCCAGCGATTTGCCTCGATAAAAGATAACCTTCATCGGATCGCCCGATAACTGGATTATCAAAGAAAAGCGGGAAGATCGACCGAAGAGTCTGGTATTTTATCGAAGTTTTCAGGCAAAGAATGGAAGGGTGGTCGCCACCGCTGTGCGACGAAGTGGGAGCGAAACCTTTCGCGAATTTCCACGAATGATTGCTCGTTTCTATAATCCGTAATCATGTAGAATGTCTAGGTCCCCCGGCGTCGATGCAGCAGAACAGGGCTCGTCGTTGATTCGTTGCGCCTCGTGGCTTGGGATAATTTTTAACACTCCTGGAAACGTTCGCGTGAAATATTACGGATTCCTCCAGTATCACTTAGGAAATCCTTTAATTCGAGTAATGCTTTTAGTTGATAAACGGGTGGAATATTGGAAATATGAAGGAGCTATGAAACGTTCAGAAACGTTGCGAAACCTTCGTTTAAAAGGGTACTCTAGTGTAACTGCCGGCTTTTCAACGCCATCTTCGGGAATTTATTTAACTATATTTATGTACATGTGCGATAAAAAAGGTAAAACAATTCTTTCTTTTCCCTATCTCCGACACTTTCAAAGTGAAACTTTGACGTCCAATTTTAACCTTACAATCGGGTATCGACGACTAAAAACGGCAAGGATTAAAAATACCTAAGGTTTCGTATATTCCATGCCATCTTATACCAATTTACCGGAATAGCATTGAGCCTGCCTTCATACCTTATCGTTTATATAGTCCCAGCTGTAGGGAAGGACGGAAGACGTCAATCAAAAGCAAAGAGGCTTTTCTGCGCTGTTAAATATACATTTGACGCTTAAAACTGACGCGCAGCCGTCGCCTTTTCTGTGGTAAACACGATGGGAAAGCAAGCTCTATGGCGCGCCGAAATTACGTCGATTATTCATACCCCTGTATTTGAATATATAGAAACCAAAGTACCAGTATTAAATGATCTTCCACCCTCAATGGTTCACGAATCCGTCGAGCACGATGCTTTTAATCTCTTGTCGAGGAGATCAACTTATCTGATCTGTACTCCAGCGGAAAAACGCCAGAAACCAGGAGACGGCAGAGAGAAAAAAAAACACAAATCCAGGGTTGTAACGTGGGTGGGTGCGCGGAAGGGTAGAGGCTGATCCTGCCATCGGTGTTTATCGACATCGGACAGCGGCTGGGCAGCGTGTAAGCGTTGTATAAAATGGAACACTATCAATTCGGGTATCAAGCGGCGCGATCGGCGATGGCAGTGCAAATATTTAATTACACGCTGCGCGGAGCCACACCGTCGGCTCACGCCTCCGCTAGGCCCGCTGCAAATAACTGGCCATTCATCTCCACGTTGGCCCGTGCGCCTCGTGTCCCGAGCCTCGTAGATGCATATAATCGCGTCGCATTGAACAGACGAGTTTACTCGTGCGGCTCCTGACCGGAAATCCGATAAATTCCGCGTTGGAGCGGGACGGGGCCATCGAGACGGAATCGCGAGCCATCTGATCAACAGGAACCCGGTCGTTTGCTAGGAATATTGTGGACCGCGTGAAAATTAAACATGCTGATTGTACTGGCTGCGGGGGAGTCCCTCCCAAATGAGAATGATCCATTAAACGCAATTACGATATAAGTCTAAGCGACTGATTTTGAATGGAGATGATATACAACGGAACGACGACAAGCTCGACAGTGTTGCGGAGGCTGCCACGATCGCGGGGAAATACGAACGCGACAGGGGAACGGAGCACACGAGCCGCGTTCCTTGAATGATATGAATATTTATATTTACTCAGGGATGCGTTCGTTGAAACGCCATGAATATTCAAATCCGTCGAACCCATCAAACGCGCGGTACATATATGTCGAGTTCCTAAAAGCAACGAATGATCGATGGCAGCACGAGTCCTAATTAAAAACCAATGTATGTAATGCGTCTCTCCGACTGAACTGTCTGATGATAGTGATAGATGTTACGCGAGGGAACAGTCGAATTTGCTGAGGCAAAATTCCAAGCTGAATCTTCCGTTCCATGAACGAACATTCCATAATCCTAAGCCTAACTTTCGAAAGTTAATAATCGCCTGTACATACCTACACACCTTAATCGAGGAATCATTAAACCATTTCCAATAGCAATATTCTAATAAATGGGCTGTTTCTACGCTGTTGCCGTCAACCCTCTGCATTACCGTCGCACAAAGAGCGCGCGATTGGCAATTAGAAACATGAAAAAGCGCTGTCCAGGAACACGATACTGTATCTCGACAGGGCAACATTTGCGAGAGATTATGACGAATTGTCAGAATTTCGTCGTTGGCCCGGCGAGCGATAACTAATAGGTTGTTGCCTGCGCTGCCGAACGGAATTGAAATTAATGATTTAATAATGTCGACCGATGTAATTATTTATATGAATGCACTTTGATGGAGTGCTTGTCAGCCGAAGCTGAATAATTCGCGATTGAAATGTGGTCGGGCCGCACGGTCGCATAAATTGTCGCGGAATCAACAATATATTCATCGGTGCTGGGTGCAGCCGTAGGTACTGTTTGCACAACAGCGTCAATATGTGCTCGGCAGTGAGAACTCCGTGTGTACAGGATTGCGCACAAAAACAAAGCAAAACGGAGATAAAAAAGCGAAAGAATATGTAGATAACTACCATTTCGTATACCTACCCAAGCTTCGCGTACCCATTCCTTTACCTCGTGCACTGGTAAAAATGGAAAGTTTCTACGATACATTGCTCTCATTATTTATTTATTTAGCTAAACAGATTATTATTATTTATTACCTCGATTTTACTATTGCCAATGTTCGTCGGAAGTATCCTAGCTATTACATTTCTGCAAGCATAAATCGACTCAAGGAAAAAGAGTAAAGGTTTCAATGTTCATGACAATTCATAGGTGATGTAGATATTTCCATGCACTTGCTTCTAAACGATCACACTTTCTTGCGCCCCGGGTAATGAGGTCGACTACCTTATTCGGTTAATTAGCATCGTTGCAGCCAATAAATTCCACTCAAGGCATGCGACAGCTTCTCCTTGACCGATCTCCCAATAAAACGTTCGTCGAATTTGCAAGCAGCCTGCAGCGCATCGCTGCGAACGGAGGACAGGCTTCCCTTAATTAATGAAATTAATGACCGTAACGCTGCCGGCGCGTATGTACAACGGACGTAGACTAATCTACCGCTCGGTCTCGGGGCCCGTTGATCTAGTAGAGAGACCTAAGGTATATCCGTAAGACGGACAATGAATAGACGCGAGGTTTGATTCACCGGTTCGAGAGTTTGCGTTAACTGAGGACAGTCGAAGTGGTTCGATCCCCGTTAAGTACTGTGGATTTCGACAAACTGACACAATATTCGCTGGAACGTCGTTAAACTAGCACTGCGAGCCCCCTAACTACTGATCAACGGCGTCTATGCCGCGATCGAGTCGTTCCAAGGCTTCCCGATTTTCACTGACCCGTCTGTGCCGCCAATCGAATCGTCTCGCTTTCAATGGCCGCTGAGAGAAGTTAAGGACCAGTCTCGGTACAAATAGTGTACAGCCGGACGCAACACTTCTAATTAAGTGAACTATTCGCTTCGTCGATCTATTCGACCCGCCTAAGACAATATTCCATCAGTTTCGGGCTTGATTTTAAAATTGAATGCAATTGAAGTGAAGCGCGCCCAGAATCTACCGCGGGTGTCTGCTTGTAATAAATCGAAACTCTGATTCGCCGGAGCGACAGAAAAATCATTCGTATGAAAAGCGCGTAAATAAATAGATGAGAAAATCTACAGCAATTTCCCGAAAGAGTTTACAGTAAATCCTCCATCCGTTCGAAGTTGCGGTTTACAGAATGCTTTACAGAAACCTCGATTTCGAGCGCGATAGAAGCACCAATAACGTTCGAACATTGCGACTCGAACGTTGCATCGCCGGCCGCAAAAAGAATATCTCCCGGGCGGGTACGATAAAACGTATAAACTTGGAGGCGAGTCGCGCGATGGAAATATTCTCGGCGTTATCCAAATTCATGAATTTTCCCGGGAAATATCTCGTCCCAGCTCACGGACGAAATACTTGTTGACAACGACAGAAGGTTGACCAACCGACCGACAGACAGGCCGAGACCGTAGTTCCGCAGTAACCTGGATTTGCGAAAAAGATTGCACGGTCCAGCGACCCGGAAAGAACAAACGGTGTTCGGCGAACTGTGTTTCATCCACGAATTTTCCCTCCACCGCCCCGTGCCGCCCTCTTCTCTCTCTCTCTCTCTCTCTCTCTCTCTCTCTTCCCCCTCTCATCCTATCAACTGCATCTCACCCTCGAGTCGGGCCTATATATCGCTAGTTTCCCTCCTCGGCCCATCCCTCTGCTCTTACGTCTTTTTGGAGCTCTGATTTTTGCTCCACCTTGTCAGATCGTGCCTTTTTCGCCGGCTGCTTCGCGGGCCAGTAACCCTTGGATTCCACGGCGAAGGGACGTAAGGGGCCTGGAGCAGTCCGTCGAAACGCCGAGAAGCTGGTGCCCCTACCAACGCTCCAGCGTACCGTTTCATCTGACAATTGCGCTATCTGTATCGGGAATTAGCCTGCCAGAGTCGCGATGAAATATCGGCGAGTTACGTGCCAGCGAACAAACTGAATATTTTGTTCGATCAAATGACTATTGAAGTGGAAGTGTAGTGCCTAGACGATGAGAGGTGTAGCGTGGATGATGTCAGGCTTGACAAACCGAGGGCACTTGACTTCTGTTCACTTTGATGAACTGGAGTTGGCCGAGGTTAATTGACTTTTTGGCCCTGGAAGTTTTATTTACGCGTTCTCCGCGTGGCTGAGGCAGTTTTGTTGGATTCGTTGGGTTGTGCTTGATTAGTTGATCCTTTCTGAAGACATTTGTTAGGTGTACTTCGTAGAACTAGGTGTTAGCAGATTTAGAGAAAAGCAGAGTATTCCTTTCAAGGGAGAAATCCATCGTGACTTCAAGTGCAATGAAATTCCAGGGAACAGTGAATCCTACACCTATCAGCGTTATGTAGAATTGTAGATAAACCTTTTTACCATTCATCCACTTTACTAGAACGATGGGTATTCACGCGAACCTCTGTGATCTGCGGTGATACAATTATCGCGCGGCACGGGCTGTGCTTTCACGTCCTGGCGAATGCGTGCTAATGACGCAATGGTAATGCAAATCTCCCGAGATACGTGCGCATGGACAGAGGCCATTGGAATCTGGTTCGTTAATGCGTCGATATGCCCGTTCAAGTTAATGCCGCCAGATAATAGCTCAGAGGAAGTTATACCGTTAAAGGCGCTCACGGCCGTTGATTGAACCCTGGAGATGTTACGCGTATCCTAGTTCCTTACGACTTTGGACATTTGCGTCCAGTTCCCCGCGGGCAACTTCCGTTGTAAAAACGAGGAACCATAATGGCACCTTAACGTCTCGATTTTCAAAGTAATATCCCACTCCAGCTCGGTACTTTTTGAATCAACGCCGAACGAGCCGCCCTTAACGATTTGATGAATTAGTTTTGTCTTGCGACCTTTTACCCAATAGGAAAGTAATTCGAACTTCCCTGCGGCTTAAAAAATTCTCGACTCTTCCCTAAGTGCGAAGTTTCAATATCAAGAGCGAGAATTTTAAGCATCGCTCTGAAGATTACGAGCGATCAACCGAACCTTGGATGGCTACCTATTAGAAGTTTCAAATCTAAAGTATAAGAGACAGAGGTTTGATACAGAAGTTCAAAGACCTTTCAAGGAAATCGCTAGATAAAGGCCGACCGGTGGATGGAATAACGGTGGAAGCGGCGGGAAGAATTGCATCGCCGCCTCAAAGGGTTACAGCGAAATACCGTGTCGAGATCCGTGACGTTCGGTTTTCCGCCACGTTCTCCAGAAATAAGTGTATCCGTGGAGCAGCGTCATTGCCGGCCTCCTCTTCCACCGCGGGAGAGAGAGCACACCAGGAGCAGACAGAAAGGCGCAGGTACCCCATAATCGTGGCTAAGCGAACGAACGTTCCCCAAGGAGTCCTTCGTCAGGACTTCGCTCTCGCGCGGCGGACCAAGGGTGGTCTCCGCTCTATTCCCAGATCGCGTTTCACCGGGGATTCGAACGGGCTAAGCGTAATCGATCGCCGTGAGAATTCACGTTCTGTTAACCTCGACGAATCCCGGTGAACCAGGAGAGGCACTCGGGACCAGCCGTGTCGTGAAAAAGTTAAAAGCCGTCCTAATAGATAGGCCCCCGCCAGGGGGTTGCAACCGGAGTGTCCTCGAGTCCTCGGTATTTCGAGTGGATGTTTCCTGCCAGTTGACTTTATTCTGTTTCACGAGCATGGACCTCGCGTCGCGGGACGTGGACGTTGATGCAACTGACATTGCCGGTGATAGATTTGTATGCAAGATCGAGAGTTGGTACCGCGAAGAAGTTAGAGGTTAAATGAGATTGATGCAACCGACTGTGTGTCGACAGAAACTTCTGCGAGATATCATTAGCATAAGCCGTTGGTCGTTTCTTTTTCTGGCTTTACGATATTTCCTCCCACAGCGCAATCGTAGCCCAGTAATCAGCGCTCTTAGTAACCCGTAATTTACCCATAATTCGCAACGATCCCCGAAACGTTTTACGTGCCCAGAAATAGCCTGCTTTCGCGGGGAAAAACTTTCGTGCTTATACATATTTGCAAACTACGCAATCGAAGTGGTAGCGCGGCACGCGAGCTCACCGCTTCCGGTCGATGCTATCGGGAGAAATGTTACAGCGTCGAGACGCGAGTGATTTCCTTCTCCAATCGTGTTGCTTAACGAACACCACCTCGGGGCACAATAAAAGAAAAAGCCACAGGATGTTGAGATGAATATAAAGAGAGGAAGCTTCGGTTCCAGGAAACCGTTTCAGCCCTGGGAAAGATCAATTCGAGGCCACCGCGACTCAGTTTGTAATTTGTCAAATTTATGGGGTAGCTGAACCGGCAGTTTTTTCTTTAATAGCGCAGGCCATTTGGTATAAAATAAAACTTCTGTTTAATGAACGCCGTACTCGTGCTTACTGCACGGTTTTTCTACTCTTTTCAGTGGCTGTGATCACGCTATGGAATAGCAGGCTCTTTCTTTCACTGTTTCGCACGTTTTTATGCGCTGTTCTTGCAAACAGTTCGAGTGTGCGAAGCTCGTTAAAAGTGATAAGCGAATGGGTCGCATGGTGGTTAGAAAACTCCAAACGAAATTGATATGAATTCATCAGCCACGTAGTACGTACATGCATAATAGAAATCAGGGGATTGAGTAGTCACTGATCAGACAAAGGCCCACGACATGCCTACCACTGACCTAGCCGCCGAATTTAAAGAATCCCCAACAATAATTTAATTTGAGAGTGGTGTAAATGCTTCTAACTTGTACCTACAACAGGAACTACAATTTCTCCTCGATCGTCGCAAACACCACAGCTCGTGGTAGAAAACAAAATCGTTCGCGGCGAACTATTACCGGCAGGACAACGATCACGTCAAATTCGACTATATATCCCTGGGCTACCGTTTTTTAGCTCGCTCACAGGGAACGGGCAGAATAGGCCACACGTTCCATGGCACGTCAATGGGTCGAGCATCGTTCGAATGGCATTTATCGAGATTGACCCCGGGCGTTTGCACAACTCGCCATGTACCGGAGGCGTGCGGGTAGATGCTGCCCGGATTTTCGGAAATCTCAAAAAGCTTGGCGCCGGGCATACGATCGGCAGCCTGATAAATATACCCACTCGAGCGTATAACGTATGCGCGGATAGCCGATTTTGTATTCTACCCGCCGATCGACCACTTCTCTCACAGTTTCAAGCGTAGTTTCGATTGCACTACCTTTTCCGGGCCATTGGCCCACTCTGTTTGCAAGAGAAATTCGTGCACGGGCTGCTTTTATTAATAGAATACTTTTATTTGCCTACGGGACTTCCATTGATACCGAAGTTCCTTTATTCCTTTCGTTCCTTCCTCTGCGTCGAGTGGCGGCCATTATCAGAATCATTCTGCTCGGGGTTTACGATTTTAACTTAAACGCTCGAGCTCGTTAAATCCCGTTTGCAGACAATTCAAATTTATACAATATAATTTCCGTTTCATAATAAGCTATTTAAGATGAAATAAATATGTCAAATTTTCTAAAATAATTTACTGAGCGCCAGAGGATCCGAGGAGATGTTGGTCTCGTTTTAACCAGTCCGAACGGGTCGGCCACACAATCGCGAAGTCGCTTCGCATTATTATTGCACTGCGAATTACGACGCATTATTTTTGGAGTCGCGGTGGACTTTTCACGGCCCCCTTTCGAACAGGACGCTTGCTGGCGGTGTTCCAAAGTGGTCTCGACTGGTCAGAGACTCAGAGGCCGACTTCCTTTCTTCGAGGAACGAGGAAAGGGTAAGAAGACCGATCTTAACACGAGGAGGTCACGGCCTGAACGAGCGTTCCTCTTTCCTCAACATTCTTATTCATTTCTATTCATATATAATTAGCGGGGTAATAACAGCCGCGAATTTCGCACAAAGTGACGTGGAATAATAAGAAAATTATGCCATGCATAATTGCAGACGTAGCCATCACAGTGCCATTTGAAAACGATGTAATATTTAACGAGATCCATCAGACCAATGGTAATTCTTTATTTGCAGCAATTTTCCTCGAAAATAGGTAGACGTTGCGGGGTCAATATTCTAGTGGTTATGGATATTCATCGCCTGCTGCATCTCAGAAACCGTTTTTCCGTCCAAGTGCTCGTGCAGGTCGTGACCCGACCCTTCCTTTCGCTCATGGCTGGTTTATCTTTTCGTCGTGAAGAAGAATTCTGCCCTGAGCAATGTATCGCTCGGACGGAAGCGAATGGAGGAGAGGAGAAAAGGTTCCACGGACGCTGCTCGATTCAGAGCCACACTCTAATCAGGATTTATTCGCAAATGAGGGCAACACACAATGCGACAACGCCGCTGGAAGACCCATTTTCCCCAGAGCGCGCATTACCATGAATGAAAAAGGAACTCGGCGTTCGCGTTAATGCTGCGAATGGAGCATATTACTCGCAACCATCGACATTCCACCCGATAAAAGAAGAGCGCTTTCATCGTCGAATTAAGTGCAGGTGGCTGGAGGTGGTCTCGTTGTTCTGAGATCACTCAGTTGGAACAGAAGTGCATGATAACGTCATAGATTCGATTCCTGGATTCGTCACTTTTACCTGGACGTTAGAACGAAATACATGTATCTAAAAATATCGAAGGAATATTCACAAAGCAGAATATATTCATCCCCTGAAGTAGAGCAGGGCAAAACAGGTCAGCACTCACACCACATCACAAATTCAACATAGATTCCTTAAATATAATATATTCTTTCTTCTAACATCCTATATTTGTATTTCTCGCAACGCAAAATGTCTAGTAGCAACGCGTTTAAATATCTCCGCGGCGTACACTTATCTGATTGTTAAAAATCATTTGCACGACAGACCGCGATCTCTTTCGACCGATACGAAATCTTTCATTAAAATCGTCGGACCGCTATGAAACGAAACCACGAGATCTGCTTTGATAAAGCATCGCCGGGCCCGTGTAATTTCGCTCCGCATCGGACAGCAAATCCGTACGTGTCAATTACAAAGCGTAGCGGGGCTCGATCGATACTCGTCCAGTCCCTTCGAGCTGTAAAAGGAAACGAAAAAAAAACACGGGACGGTATCAAAGAACCAGCCGTTCCAGCGGCTCGTTAACGAGTTAAGGAAAATGTATCCGGGGAATTCAATAAATTTCCGCGGGGAAAAGAAAGGGGAGAGCTGTCAGGTGAGCTGTAGGATATATCAATGGTCAGACACA
Source organism: Andrena marginata (assembly GCA_963932335.1). Classification (NCBI taxonomy): domain Eukaryota; kingdom Metazoa; phylum Arthropoda; class Insecta; order Hymenoptera; family Andrenidae; genus Andrena; species Andrena marginata. Next base: position 12,125,310 of record OZ010662.1, on the reverse strand, counting down.
TTCACTTACACTGGATTAACGTATCACCGTTACGACACACAACACTGGCTCCGGTCGACCAGTAGTCGTCAACGATATCTCGTTTCTCTATTGCATAGGGCACGGCTGGCTATATCAGTCCAGGAGAGCGTGACACTGCAGCATGCCACGAAGGTGTCGATAACGCTTTACCAGAGACATGGGGGTAAAAGGACGATCGTAGGGGAGGGAAAGACGTAATACTGCGACAGGTAGAGAGCCTCCACAGAAGCGTACATCCATCCATCAGTGGAGGATAATTTTGGATGTTATATGACGTCTTCATCGACTGAAAAGCATCTAGGAAAGGCTGTCAGTATTGGGGTCATTCTACTGCTTGAAGGCTAACAAGATTTCTCAAAGAAATGAATACAAAGAAGGAATATTTAGGTTTGCAGAATATTGAAGAATAAGCTACCATGGGGAAACAATAAACCTACCATGAACTGCTCTAGTATTGCAATCCATAACAAAACACGATGTTTCTATGTAGATGTCTAACGAGTACCCCTCGAGGAACACAGGGATCCCTTTTTTCCTAAGAAAATGCTTTAATAGAAGAATTGTTGCGATTCTCGGGCGTAAAAAAAAAACAAATCGCGAGATCGGTATAATCGGCTAGAGAGATTACTTAGCAGTTTCGAAGAAACGAGATTCGTCTTTCTTCCACGGTAACTCGTGCTCATCCCTTTCATCGCGTTCCCGACTGGCGCAAAGAACGAGGAGAATAGCTAAGAGTCGAAGCTATCGGGTCCGTTGGAGAATTCATAAATTCCTGGCTGTTCGCTCCGCTAGATATCCGAGTCTCCCGTGCATCTTCCTCCGTTTGCTGCTGGCAAAAACGCGCCTTCTTCATCCTCCTCTCTGCGAAGCTCGGGAGAGAAGACCGAGGACGGCGGGCTGGCAAGTCGCGCAAGGGAAGACAGGGAGGACAAAGCGAGACGGAGAACACCAGCCAGCTTTTTATATAAACGTTCATCCCGTTATTACGTCGCGGAGGTCTCCATCCAACTTTGTTCCCCGGCAATATACAATTATACAATAATTTGAAAGCAAAGGCCGTGGCTCCGGCGTATTTCATTCTTGCCCCCTCCTACGGCCCGTGCTTTGCTCTTGTTTTTCCCGCCCGTTGTTTCCTCTCATTCTTCAAGTGCCGCCGCTTTCCTCGAGCAATCTACCGAGCTGTCTTTCTTCCATCGTGATCCGCGGCGAAGGAAAGGAAAGCGCCTGGCTCGAGCGAACTTCGTCGGGAAGAAGAAAAAAAGAAAGAGGACCTAGATGTTCTTTTATTACAACTGCCGTGGTTGTACAGCGTTTTCGTGCCATTTCCTCGCTCCTTGCGTTTCTTAACGGCCCTAATTAGCGATATCGCTTCCCGCTCCCGTCCCGCTGGCCAGCTACGACAGAACTTCAATGTTGGCGCTGCTTTGTGCTCGTTCCACTGTCCCACGGAGAACTTTCGACCGATTAACGATTTAACGAAAATTCGTTTTGTTTAGAGCACGGCGTTCCTTAGGAATCGAACGGAAGCTGCAGAGGAGAATTAGTCATAAACACGGGATTAATACAGGGAGTTTACTGTTGCTGGGAAAACTATCGATCCCCTCGCGAACTTGGCACGTGGCCCTTTTCGATCGGACCGCTATCGACATCTCCGCTAGAAGTGTTCAATGGAACCCCAAGCGATGAAGTCCAGCCCCTATTTCTGCGCCATAGAAACGCAGATTATGTGTCGCCTATAAGAGGGCAGGGGAGGGTGAAATCCGAGTTGATGCATGGGGGATTGTGTACGCAAACGTTATCTACTCTGTCAATATGTAGTTTTAAAAATTCAATGTTACTCTATGTATCTTAGACGTCGTTTCTTGCAAAGTCAGTTATACACCATTCGTGAATTGTACCAAGTCGTTATCGAGGATGTTGAGAGTCTTAGGAGAAGAAGTCTACTTTCTAAGGATAGAAATGTAACTTCTGTATACTGGGATACTTGAAGTGTAGGGATGCTGAAGTGGAAGGCCACTTCCTCTACCGTTGGGAATAACTAATCGCGGTGCTGGGGAAGACTTCTGAATTATTATTAATTAATTAATAAACATTTCCCTCCTCGCAAGTCACCATTACTGACAGACCCATCCCCAACCCCCAAAATAAAACACGACGCAGGCTACTGTCGCTTTCAGCATCAAGAAACTTTCGAACCTAAAACTCTCGCAAACGATGGAAGCCTGCATCGACGAAGAAGTAGACCGCTAAACGATACACCGTCCAGGATTGCCCGTCTATCGATCGAGACAGGAGCCCGAGAACATGTGCCGAGAGGGCGGAAAGCCGGCGTGCAAAAGGAAAGAAAATAGACAGGAAAGGAGACTTGCACAGTGGGAGGAGGCAAGGAGTATGGACGAAGGCCCGATGGTACAAGGGATCGTTAACTGGCGCGTAATCGTTAGCTTTCAGCCGGCTGAGAAGCCCAACAGAGGGTGGGTTGAAAAAGAGATTGCGCCAGTGGTCTCCTTCGAGCTTACAAAGCCTCGAGACACACGATCGAGTCGGTTATCCGTGGTGTATCGATGCATCGGCCAGGAAAAAATGCAATAAACCGAGCAGCGGTCGCGAAGAATCACGAGGAACAATGGGAAAGGAGTGACAAGACGACTGCGCGACACGGTTGAGCGTGCAAAGCAAGCCGCCCAGCAACCTTTAATTAGAGGGACAAGTTAATTACTCTATGAAATGATTTTTTTATCTATCGTCTGATACAGGAACTTGAATTATATGTTCCGAAAATAGTTTCTGAATGCAGCAGGAATTATGACGAAAAATATTAAGTGATGCTTACAGGAAATACACTAATAGTAAGTATTAATTAAGATGTGTTGTTCCAGAAGGTTTATATGTACTTGGTGGGCAGGAAAAGACTGCACCCCTTAATTGCTGGACAAATGAAACAGACCTACATTAATCCACGTGTTAAGTGGATCACGTTCTGGTAATCTGTGTATTTTCTTCCCTGAAGCTAATGCCAGACCCGGGAGAAACTCGACCGTTAGGGTGTCGCGTGTTCGAGCTGCGTCCACCCCTCAGCGGCGATATAATTGGCAGGGATTGATCAGAAAAACGAGGAACCGCATCAGTGGCCCTCCTTTGGCCTGGGCATATGGTTTCGGGTTTAGGAACAATAGTCACACACTGAAACGTGGATTGCCCTTTTTGGACGGGTCCATGACGATTGATGTCTAATGCTACTTCATTGTTCCTTTAGCTAGCTTACTAAAGTGTTAACGCGATCACTGGAGAATGGACGCTGAATCATCGTTTGAAAACAATTTACACGATCGACAAGACCTGTTCGTGGTTATTTTCAAATCGGGTAACATCAAGTAACAGAGTCATTACTAAAAAATATCTTTCCTCTCAGTCCCAGTGATAGATGTACACTAGGCAATCATCAATGACTTGCACACCCACACCCTTCAATCCTATAATTTCCCTTGTGTAACACTTGCCTCCCACGCCGGTACAGACTTCTAGCTGAAATGTTGCAGAAACGAGCACCATTCTCACCGACGACCGACGTAAACAGACAATGGTGTATGTGTGTACGTTGCCGTGTAGTAGTGGCTATCGATACGCGCCACTTTCGCGAGCACGAGTAGGTATCAAGAACCGTGTACTCTGCCTCTTCTCCTCGAAATCTGAACAAATTGACGCGAACGCTTATTGAACTCGGCCGCAGAATTGGTCGATCGCCCGGCACAACAACGAAAATATATTTCACGTAACAGCACGCCGCGTTCGAATCGATAAATGCTTTCTACGTGACAAAACAACCGATTCAACCGATGGGACGTAATTCAGAGGCTGTTTCGTAGCCTCTTCACCCCCTCTGTAAAAGTGATTCCTGTCGTGGTATAGTCGGGCTTTCGGAGCGAGAATCGCTGTCCAGGCTATCGAACATGATTTCGAGCCATTAGGTTGGGTTCAGAACGCGTTTACCGAGAGATCGATGAGTCTATCGGTCTCTCATTAATCTTTCCAGCTGGGAGAGACTCTCTCTTTACAGCTATTCTTCGATAAAGTCCTTCAACGTCCAATCAACAATTCAATTTTCGATGTTGATGGGTTTCGTTCGTGTCGAGGAGCGTAACTTCTGTTGATTCTAATACTAATTAATATTATGGAGCCAAGTTGAAGGTATCAAGATTGAGTCGAATGAAGTTCGCGTGCCCAGTAACGAAATTTTTATATTTTTTGTCAGAGTTAAGGATCGCGGATATTTCTGGAAATACAGATAGGTGCTGCGCAAGAGTAACGATAATTTATGACGATATCTAGCGAAATTTAAGCCCTTATAGTAACAGTTACATTGCACCTCGTAAATGCTTAGAATATCATGAAAAAGACACGAGTGTATACGGAAATATCTTAAACGGTGACTTCGCTTCCGAATCTATTCAGAAACCATAAATAGTCCCGTCACAGTTTAACGTCCCGTTCAGGAGATCAAAGAACATTCCCCGTGTTCCCAACTCAAAACACGTGTTTGCCCAGTTAACGAAGTTTCGCGTATCGCTCGTTATTCTCCCGATTAAAGAAGCGCGGTTAAAAATAACGACTTGAAATACCGCGATGCCGACACGCAGAGCATGGGTCCCAGGACAGCGCGGAATTCGGGAAAATCGATCGTAAGTTTTAATTTCGCGGTGAACGATTTCCGCTCGGCGCGCAGCTCCATAAATTCCCCATGAATGCTTTTCACTTTAATTCGCCGATTTTCGTCCAATTGCAATTTCCCCTCCTGCCGCGTAATGGAATTTACAGTGCGCGGTACTTACGAGTGTATCGACCGAGGCCGCAGAAATGCGAAACGAAACATGAAATATCGTCGTTATTTAAATTTTTTACCGATGTACTTCCATTCGACGCTCGTTACTGAACACCTATTCCAGCCACCTAACAAACTTTCACGAGCGTACAGTTGCATTGAATTATCCTTAAAAGTCAGTGAAACGCAATGGGAAACAGTCTCACCCGAAACAAAGATTAAATTCTTCGTATTTCGTCGTCTGTCAAAGTGTCGCACGATTACGGCCCACCTTGGATCTGTATTAGAGAGACGACGCGGAACATCGATTCGATCCCATCGCGAGGATCACTCGGGCCAATTCTCGTGGAGGCGCGGGCCTCGACTTTCCGTACAACGAAAGGGCTGCCAATAAATACACGCAGCCTCCGATAAATTAACCACCGTCGGCGAATTGCCTTTCCCCGACGCGGGGCTGCCGTGCAGGCAGCTTTCGACGCGGGAACGAGAGAATTCCGGGCTGTAACACGCCCTTCCCGCTTTCGCGCCCCTCGGCCCGATTGCACGCAATATTTATAGCACGCGCGTAATCGAGCGTTCCTCGCACTAAAACCGCCGAGCCCCGGGCTGCCTTATATCGCCGACCGCTGATTTGTGACAGCCACCTCGTCTTCCGGCCAATCCAGCCGAGGCACTCGCAATATTGTGCCCGGCTACTCTTAAATCACGGAAACATCCAAGATATTTCAAGAGCTCTTGCTAATCATCTCGAGCCGCTCCCATGCGAGCAACCCTTGAGCTCGGGGGGTGTCACTCACGATTTCACCCTCGTAGTCACACGACTCGAAATCCTCATGGCCATACAATTTTCCCACAAGAGGACTGATTTGCCGGGGAATCGATTCTGAAGATCCATCGAACACACCCCCGACTGATTAAACTTGAGTAGCGAGAGCGATACAAAATAAAATGCTTAAACCCCCACGAACTGTCTGGCTGGAAATTACTGGAACACTCGGGCACGCGAGAAAAAGAATCGTTAAGTCAACCCCGTTTACGAATTTCCCAGATACCCAAGGGAACCAGTGTCGCAAACGAGAAGGTGCTCCCGATGGTAGGATACCCCGCCTGCTACTCTCAGTGTTAATTGTAAGCGTAAATAAACTATATCAGGCGGGCGGAGGCGCACCCTTTTCCCGGTTAACAAAAATGCAAGGCCAGCTGGGCGACCGAAGGCTAAAAGAATCACCGGCAAACGAGCCCCACACGCGTGTATATGTGTACAACGCGCTCGGTTGCGTGCGAGGGATCCTCGATGTGCGCCGGGGGGATGAAGGGGTATACTCGTTACAGAAAAACCCAAGCGCAACCCTTCTCCGTCAGGAATTCGTCGGCCCTTCGAGGGTGGTGTCGGCTACTAATTATGCGTGCGTCGATACGCGCTGTTTACTCACCGAAAACGCGAACGAGCCACGCTCCCGGGCGCGTGTGTGCCATTCACTTTGAAACTGTCTGCGTAAAGGGGGCGGCGGGGTGGGGGAGGGCTTACCTGGAACAAAAGGAGAAGTTTGTTAGTCAAACAGCGTAATTAGTAATCGAGTTCGGTGGCAAATAAGGGAGCCATGAATCTTTCAGGACACGCAAATGTTCTTTTCGCGAGGCTGGCCTCCCTTCGAGCAGGCGATTTAATTTAGCGCCGGAGGGGAGGCTCGTGAGTTCGTTAACAGGTGTGGGCGGTGCGTGCCTACTTTTTTCATCAACAGGTTTTATTTAACCCTTTCGCCGCGACGGTTTTTACACGTCCTGCTTTGGGTTTCTGGCTGGCGGGGATCGTACTTTCATCTTACCAGAGGAGGCCGAGGTCTAGTCGAGTGCATTTTAAGTGAAACCGGGGTGAGGTGTGAAGGGTTGCTGAGGACGAACGAGATGTGGAATAGTAAGGATTTATAGCTAGTGGCTTGTCCTTTAAAAAAAGTCTCTTCAAACCTGTCTACCGTTACCGTTCACCCGAATTCGTGAAGTTCTCAAACACCATATCCTAATCGAATTCACTAACAAAGAAACACATTCGTCCAAGAATCACTCGCTAAACGATGCATTAGCAGAATGAATTCCACGTAAAAGCTTCGACACAGAAGTCAACGAACAGTGCCAACGCGAAATCGCGGAGTCTTCGGATCGAAATATGTATATGTACATTTGCGGCAGGGAGAAAGTCAATGCATGCTGATTATAATGCGTGCGCCGATTACACGGCCGCACGGCTCAATTGTCCGGAAACGTTGCCAACCGCCTGAAATCGCGCGGTTTCCGTTCCATCGTTCGTGCACGCGCAATTATCCTCATACAAATTTTAAATCAGACAGCGCGTTACGCCAGCCAGAGGCAAACGGGGATGTTCCGCACCCGTTATTAGGAGTCAATTTTCATGGAGGCGAGCATAAATCCTGTAACGAACCGGCGCTCGCGATAAAACCGAATGGAACCGTCGAATCGATTCCCTTTTTCTCGCCAATCCTCCCGCGCTCCCTCATCCCCTTTTACGCCGATCCTTTCTGCCCGGGAAATGTAAAACGCTCCGGCTCGGTCCATTGAGTACGGGAGCGACATTAAATCGCGCTCGGTTATGGTGATTGAAAGGCGGAAATCAGACGATGCACGCGGCGCATAAATTCGGGGCGGCGAGTTTAGCATAGAAAAACAATGGAAGAGTGTTCGAGCATGTACGAACGCTGAAAACTCTAAGGTAAATGCCCCTCGCAACTGACCAGGCTCAATTTAACCACAAGTCGCTTTCATTTGTTTATTAAACTTGACTAACGGAAGTGTATTGTTCTGCTCGTTACTGATCCAGAGAATTATCTCAAACCCTTCTATTTCATATATTTAATTTAGATCATATATGCCGCGATTTGTGTCAAAATAATGAATAGGAACGATGCTCTTTCAAATCTAGATTCGCGTTGAAGAATTTTCGCTTTGCTAAATCGTTTCGATTAAAATGGATCAGGGTTCGCCGCATCGCAAATGAGCGGCATTCCGCTGTAATGCCTTGCAAATCTCTGACGATAAAACGGAAGCTGGTAGTAGGTTGATGAGATGTCGTATTAGGTCGAACGATCGCGGTCAAATCGGGAGATCTTATTTCCGTTCTCGTCTCCCTGTCGTCGGGCATTAACCACGCTCGCAAAAAAAAGGAAGCTGAGCCTCGCCTGCCATCGACAGCAGTATTCCGTTTTAATTTTCTTTCTTAAGTAAGCGAGGAAAAACGACGCCCCTTGTTAGGCGGGCGTTTGCCGCGATCGTGCTCTCGAGATTTTAATTATCTGATCAATTTGTCGCCGAGAGTTTTCTTTCTAAAAGCCTGCCCTGCGAGAAACCATTTCCTTGGGAATATCTTTCGAACATCACTTCCCCGATTATTTAACAAAATTACAAATTTCGAGCTTACGGAGCAAGGTCTCTTTAATTATTAATCAGAATTCTTAGCCACACAACGCGCGCATACAGTAATAACAGACACATCGTATTAGAGTTTGTACGTATTACAAACAAAATACACGTACTGAGGGGGGAAAAACTGCTCGTGCAAGAAAATCTGACAGCGAACGAGATGGAAGAGCCACGCACGGTAATTAGGTTAATGTGCGCCCTGAAAGAATGGAACCGTATGTATGAAAATAATCCAACATTGTGATAGTTAATTAAACGAATAAACTTAATAGGTATGGTACAATCTGAGACCTGTACTCGCTCCGCTGTAATCACGTTTCGAGGGCATTGCGTCACGCCATACAGTTCGCGCGAATGCGGAATACCATAAAACGTTGATTTGTCAAGTATCCATTAGCGTTCGTTGGTAGATGCCCGGTTTCCCGCGCGTCAGATAATTCATGTGCTCGAAGCGTTCGCGCCAAATTATTCGCGAAACTCAGTTCACCGTTCTGGCCAAAACACTAGCGCAACAGTCGACTTCTTCGCGAGGGGAGCACTCGGCTAAATCTCGTTTAATTAGAACACCCCGAATAATGGAACAGCTTGTCTGGGAAGGAGAGCACAATCTCTGTCGATCCGTTTCATCCAGATGGGTGACCCACTTTTGATCTCGAAAGTGCATGCTCGCAATGCACGTCAGAATTCTATCTTAAACTTTAATTTACCGCGACGTCTACCATGGTATATTAAGAGCTAAATTATCATGTACCAGATTTGACGATACTCTTAAATTCACTATCTAGAATTCTAAATGCTGCTCGAAGTGATTAAAACGAGTCAGCTTTACTATTTTATGAGACACATTCCGTCTTTGCTACTTATGACCTTAATTATCAGAATTGTTTATCGACCGAGTTGTCCCACTAATTGGACTAATCTTTCGTACACAGTTTCCTTTCGAATTCTAAATATGAAACAAACGTGAAGGACTACTATCCAAAGCTCCCCTCCAGCATTCTGGAGCTGCTTGTAGAATGTAGAACAACTACCAGGATCGAATCCCATGGGGCCGAAACTCGCGATGTGTGTCACCGTTTCAACAAAGGAGAACTAGTTAACAGTAACACGGCGAGTATAAACATAAACCCTAGTTAGTGCTCGTGCATAAGCTCTGGTTAAGCCACGGGTTAATCGTTTGTTTAGCCGTGCCCGGTCTATATTTAACGCTTTGCCCCGGCGTGTGGCTCGTATATACGAAAACAGCTCGACACAATCAAAATTTCGAGCTCCTGACCTTTGCGTTCGTGCATCCCGTCAGCATCTCGGGCCGAATCGAATTCGTCACGTACTGATTTTAGCTGATACATTCTTGATTCGTCGATGGAATTATTTATATTCCAGCATCGAACGTTTTTGGGATTTCAACACCAGGGTATCAAGATCGAAAATGTACGTAATTCAGTTATCCGAAATTTAGTTAATCGAAATTGCATATTTCATAGGAAATGGATCAATTAAATCTCTCGACATCCTTTACATTGATAATCTTTACAAAATGGAATTTTCAATTGAAAGCACTGACGACTCGGATATTCTTAATAAGTGTCCAGTAACTTTTATTCTTTCATCGCCCAAGTACACTAAACGTCATCCTATAACACTCTGAACTTAGGAATTTTCGTAAACTCCTTGAGAAGAGCCCAGGTTTCTCGTCATTAAACATTTCCCCTAACGTCGCCCGTTCCCGCGTGAATCGGTGACGAACTGCAGAGGCAACGACCGATACCCAAAGGCTACACAGGAGGGTTAACGTCACGCTATTTTCGTCCACGGAAGTGACGGACACACGGCCGATCCGCCGGTAGATACAGGCGCAGCAGCCTAATCGAATACGTCGTTAACCAGATCCCCGTTAACGAACTCCCCGCAACGCGAAAGAAACCGCCTAACTATCCCGAGAAACAGCGGGCGAACGAACCAGCGGCGCAAAACAAACTTCGGAACACGAAGACGACGAGCGCTGCATTTCTTCCGTGCCCGAAACAATCCCGCTGGCAGGATTCGACATCCAGCGCGATTGAAATCCAACGGACCGAAGATCCGTCTCCAGGGGAAGAGATTTACGAGCCTGAGTTCCGTTTCTACGAGCAAGGGGGTGAGAAATTGCCGATAAAAATAGCGCCGATGAGCGGCGTGGCGATGAAGGGTGCATCGATAACGGGAAGCGCGTTTGTGTATGAAATAGATAATATTAAGTCTGGGTTAGGTCCTTCGAGGAAAGGTTTCTGAAAAGATGAAGTGAAAGTTAATCGTTTATATCCTAAAAGAAATTATCCTGGTTATGGAGCAGATCGATGAGTCCGCGTTAAGGTGAAAAGGCTTGAAAAGCAGAAACTACCCAGAAGGTACCTGCTTTTAGAGGAACGTAAAAATGGCATTGAGTAGGCTATCAAACATTTTGTCCGCGCGGCTATAAATTCGAGGGGGTGTTACCACCGACGTCACCCGCGCTATAAGTAGCGCCGAATATCCTGAACATTGCTAGATGGCCTGTGAGCCATTGAGATACATACGAGCGTGCAACGTACTATCGGCTCACTCCAGCTCCGTTCGCGAGCCCTCCATAAATATCCTGTTAAACGGCCTCGATTTACTGTCCAATAATGGCCGAATACCAAGCGTCTGCGTGCTCGCCGATAGTCACGCTATTATACAGGTGGGCCAGGGCCCGAGTCCACGTAAGAAGGATCTCATTGTTGGATGTAGATAGCGAGCCGTTACTTTACCAGCGACATTGGAACGCGGCCGCAGAAGTGCCGACTGGGAATTGACCGTGTATCCGTGGCAGAGGATAGCAGCGTGTGCCATTTAAAGATAGAGAAGAAAGGGAAGCTTCTCTTTATCGCCAGCATGGCCTCTTCTCGGTTGAGTGCATCTCTTTAGAAATGTTTCACACCGCAGGCGTCCCAACTGGTTGACATTTCGTTAAAAACCGCCGCATCTCGATTCACGCGGGCAGCCCGCGTAGATAGCGACGAAAACTCGAAATTTCTCGTGGACGGTGTTCGATCCCCCTCGAACTACCCTCGAACCTCTGGTGCGTCCAGCGCCGGACACGTTTCTACGTTGCACGACTCGCCACGGTCAAATATGATTTGTCCCGCCGGGTGGCGGGCTTTCAACGTTTCCGGGAATTTCGCAGAGTCGCCGAAATCGTACCTGCCGCGGCCAGGTACTGGGAACCGAACACGACCGCCTCTGCAATAAATTACAGCTTCCACTCTCCCCGGCCCCCGTCTATATGCCACCGTCGCTCTCTTTCTCCACGAGTGTACGTCTCTGTGGATCTCTAACGACCGCAAATAAACCCGGAGTGACGCATCCTGTTCGGCGACGGCTCGCGTCCCGGGACCAAGTAAATAAGACATCAAACAATTTAGAGCGGGCCCGACTGTTCGCGGATAGTCGTCAACAACGAGTTCCACGGTCGACCGCAACGAGGTTGACGAGGTTGCGGGCGAAGGTGGACGGCTCGGGGCCGGCTGACAGAAGGAGGGGGGGCACTGGGTCCAGGGACGTCAGAGGGGCAGAGGGGAGGGCCTGGTAATCCGGGCAAGGTGGGAAGAGGGCGATACGGAGGAAGAGAAACGGCCGCAACGCCGACGCGACGCTCTCACGGCCCAAAGCCACCACAGCTCGCCTTGTTTTCCAAGAAGACAACAACTTCATTAGGCCGATCCTCTCCGCCCGTTTCGACTCCATCCCGGCCTTCATGAATATGCATGCCGACCGTCGCGTCTCGATATATCCTGGCGGGATTTCGTTCACGCGAACGGCGAGATCTTCGCGCGATCGACCCATCAGACGCGACACCGTGGAACCTGTATTGTGGATGCAAGCGGAACGGCGGGCTAGGCACTCGAGGCGTGCTCGACTAGTGCGTTAATCTGCTGAGCGTAGAACAAATTTTCGCGGGATTATATAATAGAGTACAGGTATAACCTAGGTTCGTATAACTATTTAGAAGATCGTGGTCAATGAAGCACGAGATTAAGTGATGTGCTTGAGGGTATAAGTTGCAAATTGGCGTTTTGTTTTTGTAGTACGTTTGACGTTTAGTATTAAGCATGTTGCACATTTACGGGGGTCGAACTAAGGACAGAAGCAGAGACTTCTACCGAATTTATTTTATCGACGTGATGTGTGGCACGTAGGAATGGTGTACAGAACTATTCTTATAAGAGAAATGGAAATAGAGTTGCATATTAATCGAACAATATCTCCGATAAATTTCACATCCGGCGACGTTCAACATTTGCCCATACAGTTCCTCGCTCTCTCAATATTAATAGTTCAATATCGATTAATATTCAGCAGCGATGGTCATATTTAACCATTCATTCACGATTCCTTCTGTTTATCGATGAAATCCATTCGCTGTTTTATATAAAGCAAAACAAGCTCGGTAAATATTCACCAGGGAATAGAGAAGGGCAATCTGCTCGATGGTACCTCCATTCTCCGATCAATTTAAGTTCGTATTCTTTTATAACGAAATGCGAGTGACAAGAAGAGCAAGCAAAAATCTCGACTGTTCCCCGGGAAACGCGTAACGAGGTGAAAGTGGACGGACTATTCGATAGGGACTCGTGCAAGGAAGCCAGTTCTCGGCGAAATCCGTGTCCGAACGAATTCGAGAAAACTCTGTTTCGCAGCTGGGCAAACTTCGCACTCCCAATCGGTGAGATACAATGCCGCCATGCTTCTCGAAGAGGAATGCGAAATGTAGCTCGTTTCTCGGCTCCGTCCCACGGGAGGAAACGGTCGGGAGTTTCTGGAAAATCGTTTGGAGATCTCCCAGCTAATCGTACGGCGATCCGTTCGCGTCAGACCTGTCTCTCCTCGATTCGATAAGAAACTCCGATGAAGAGCTTCCAGCGAAATCTATCAGGATCGCTGACAGCTTTCGATTGACCCACATTCCGTGGCGCGCGGGAGAAAAAAGGAACATAAACGCCAGCTGTTGCCGTCGTGTCCCTTCAGGATGCGTGCACGTATTGTGCCAGCGTTCTGATTTCGTCCAGGACAATCCCTCATCGCGCGAAATGCAATCCCCTGCCATTTTTCAGATGAAAACTTTCCGCTCGATTCAACGTCAGAGATAGTGCTCTCAATTCACACGATTATGATCCAGAGAAGAGTAGATTTTTCTAGGTGGCAGTTAATTCGACGTGGACTTGATTTTCATTACGATTGACTCTGCATAGATTCGCGATATTAACAATCACGATCTGACGAACAAGATATAATTGTCTTTTATCTTTGCAAATTCATAAGCTCCAAGAGTATCAGATTATAACGCGACCTATTTGGATACATGAATATTTCCCGGAAAATGTGTTCTATTAATGGAAATTTAGATCTTGGAGGAGTTCGACAGTGTCTTTAAGTATTTACAGAGAAAGGTCAGCAGATCGCGACTACCTATTCTGCATATGTATCCATGTAGCTTAAGGACTTAGTCCCTTTCCGCTGATTCCACGCTCCCAGAATGAATACAATGGTCCAGGGTGTCTTGAGAAACGTAAAAGATTCATGCAGCAGTCGCGTTCGACGTCTCGGAATTTAGTAGGCGGGTGTACGGTGTCTCCGGATCCCTTCGATCGCGACACGCGTCGAACGAGTAACCTATATTCCGTTGAATATCGGATCCTCATGACTACGTTTAACGGTCGGCGGCGTTGCACAGGCGGCCAGGGGGAGGGGGTGATAGATCGCGCGCATGTGAAGTCCATTATTCAAGAATGGAGTCTTCGACGGGGGCATTTTTGTTCCGGCGTGAAGGCAACGAGGTCTTATCGAGGACTCTGGAGAATTATGGCCGGGCTATTATCGGGCAAATTATATGGGCCGATTAAAGTCACGAATGGAACGATGTAAGACGCGTTCATGGAATTTTTCTGCTTCGTGGCGCGAAAGAAAGAGTTAAGTGTCGAGCTACTGGAACCACCGATTTTCTTTCGCCCGAGATAATTCGCGACCTAACAAGTGGCATTCCATCTGAAAAATTTCTTCGACAATACCGGACTCTCTTAGCACATCATTTGCATTAAAAAAATGATGATTCCCTGTAAAAAGAGGAGTGCCCTGACGGGTTAAACAAATCATCAACGATTCACAGTCGATATTTCTCATCCACGGTAGCCGCCCACAAAAAACCAGCACAGTTCCGAGCGAAGATACCAGACAAGTTATTAAAAGGACTCTGTTACTATTTATCCGACGTGTGCTAGGTTATTTCTGGAGGAGGAGGGTATCTGTTCCTCCCCAACAGCGAGCCCCAACACACTCATGCGTGTACCTATACACGCGACCGCCATCGGCACATGGCACATGGTATTGCTCTAAAACCAGAACGAAGCCCGTGCACGCCAGGTTTAGAAGCTGGAACGGGAGGACGAGTAACGAAAGACTCGCGAATGCTCGCAGGAAAGAAAACGTCGACGTGCTCTACGTGCACCGACGTCGTTGTCCGCTCGATCGAGCGTTTCAGCTTCATCTGCTCCTTTTCTACCTCGAGCACGGCGCATTAAACTCCGTAAATTGTCGCCCCCTTGTCGAACGACGTGGTCGCTAATTTTCCCTCCCACCGCCGCGATTTCACGCTGTTGATTCGACGGAGACGCGAGAACGAGAAGCCGTTTGCGATCTGACACGAGTCATTTCACGTGAGACGCTTCAATTCGATTGGGAACGGCCCCTTTTGACGACGAGTGTGGACATGGTGGATGTGAGAAAGCAGTTGAAGAAGGATACTTTCGGATTGACAAGGATAAATCAGAAAATTTGATGGGAAAGAAGTAGGAATTGCAAAGCCCTTCTGAAATAAATGAATAGCTGCGGAAGGAGGTCCATTTTACGAATAAACATCAATTAAATTCACACTCTACAAAGGTTCTCGTTCCATTTACCGAAGACATCACCAGATGTCCACGAATTAAACGATTGCGTGGAAAGGAATGGCGGTGGAAAGGAGATCAGAGATCTAAAGCGTTTCCTTTCACGGTTATTATTAAAGCGAAGACTCGAGCGTCTACGTCTGTCTTCCACGAAGAAACACGAGGAATTTAATTGCTTAACAAACCCTTCATCCCTCGCTTCGCGAAAAATGACGCAGGAATTTGAAAACCCACGGGCCTACGAGCGCTGGTACATATTATTAAGCTGGCATTACGCTGGCGAGCACGCCGCGGAGAGAAGCTTTTGATTGGGATCCCAAGGTGTATTCATCGTAGCTAAATGCACCGTCATTGAATTCGCGGCTGAAAAGCGGATCCCGTCGAGATTAGCGAGTCGGGACGATGATTTGTTCAGCGCGAAGGCGAACGAGCGACGTGCGCAGCGTTACCTCGGCTGTTGCACGCGCTGCAACGCGTGGAGCGCGCGAGTCGAGTAATCGAAAAAATGGGTCGCCTCGCAGTGGGTACTCTACACGGGGACCGGCCATTACAAGTGCTTGGGACGCGTTTAACGCTTTTTACCGCGTTGTTACTCGATTCGCTGCCCCTCTCGCCACGGCAGCCTGTTTTTCCACGGCCGCGGAGCAACTGTGAACAAGAGAAATGGTCCCGCGGCATTAAAGCAATCCCGAAAAAGGGCTAAAAGAAGCGGTTCGGTGGGAGCCCTTGGCCCGCGAACGAGCTGCATGAAATGATGAGCTTGCCACGGGAATTTTCTCGTTTTTGTCAAACGCAACGACGATCAACAGAGATGGGAAAGAGCTCGTATAGAGGCACACTGATACGCCTACGCAAGTGCTCCTATACTTTCTCTCTCCCTCTTGATAGCTGTCTCCTCTTTCTCTTTATGTCCGCCGGGTACAGTGTTAAATACGTCTATTTAATGGAATTTTAATGTCAGCTCCTCTGGAGAATCGCGCTAGAGAGGACACCGACGATCTAGAGCCCGCTTAGGTCATGCGAACCGCGATTCAAACTTGAATTTCCTTTGCAATTAAACCTCTATGTCGAAACCCCTCGAAGGTTTAATTTCGAAATGAAGTTTATTTGCTAATTTCCGCGCCACCGTCGCCGTATTCGTTAGCTGCCCTCCTCTTTCAGTTTTATTCGCGCAATATAACTCGACCGACCGTACGCTTTAATATTACTACGTTTCTTTGTTTTAACTTCCCCCGTGTTTGCTGCTTTGCAGTGTTTTTAATCACGGCACAAAGGTCTCTCCCGCGTTTGCGGTTACTTGTACGCGGATGCCTGGCCCCGTTCTTTCGTTTCTCAGTGTCCCGGTTTGATTTAAATCGAGCATTAATCGAGGCAGACGCGGTAAAATCGGTGTCGACGTCAGCCGCTTATTATTTCATTACATATTTCAGGACCAACGCTGACTGTACTGTTTTGGGATAACTCGCGGATAAAATCGGATCGGCGAGAAATTAAATATAGTCTCCCTTCATCGCGGGAAGACGACGTTTATGTCCGATAGGAAGATCTAGTTTACCAAAAGCCTTATTGGAACCACGGATGAGATATTATTTCACTGAAAGTACCTATGCTCGGTCGATTTTCTCCACCTCTACCGTAACTTAATAAAGTACAGCGATGTCGGGACGTGAGTTCTACTTAACGCTGGCGGATCAAAGTAGAATCTGTACCGAATACAGGAAACTGCATTTACAAAGTAGACGACGTTATAATTTAAGCCACTGGCATAGGAAATCTGCTTTCCTTCGCATTACCCTTCGCATCAAGGGCCTCAGCTGGAGTCCCAGTTTACTTCGTTTCCTGGCAGCATATCCCAAGAGCGTGGGATAGAGTGCGGCTTTACATTCGGGTTGCACACACTTAAGCAGAGCGTAAACTCAAGAATTACATATACAAACCTATCTCTAAAGAAACAGAAAATAGACCCCCGGAGTTTGGAGTGTGTATTTCGAAAGGGAAACCACGATTATCTTCATCCTTTACTCAACTAATTCACAATGTTAGATCCGTGTAACAGTCTATCAAAGTCCCTTGCAAGATCGGTGCCGCTGCAGAATTCCTCTGAAGTTATCGATTCCGGGAATATGATCCCATTCTGATTCACGGCGCAATAAAGATAAATCGCCAAGCAGTGAGAGCTATCCCGGTTAATCGTACTCGTAACTCCACCGGTAATGCGCAATAACATCTCCCAAATTACAAGCGTGTTTCTACTCCACTGAATAATCCCGTCAGCAGCATTTTCGCGTCAATCCAGAGCCGTTTCGACTACGAAGCCGCGACTTGGAACGTCTCGATCCGCGATTATACGTGTCGCTAAATTACAAGCCCCGCTAGCCACCCCTTTTTGCGGAGGTTCTTGGTGTCCGCCGCTCGTAAATCCGAGACCGCAGTGCCCGTCGACGATTTCGCACTTTGCCGCGGCAGAGGATAAAACCTTTGTCACAGTGCCCCTGGAACGGCTGACACGCCGCTGCCAACACCAATACGCGAGTTTACTCGCAGCTTCGAGGACATTCGTCGCGACGATAATTCGCAGCAGGCGACTATACAGCTCTTAAATTAAACGGGGGGCCACTAAACGTCGGATTGCTAATTTCGTCCCGTGACGAATGAAAGGGGAACCTGGACATTCCCGGCATTCCTGTGTATAAAAATATTGTTTAGGTGGAAAGCTTGCAGGGAAGAATTAAGAGGTACTAGACAATATAACGCGAAGAGTAAACGAAACTTGAAAAAGACTAAACAGTTCCGGCAAAACGATCGTCAGTGTAACCGTAGGAGGTATTCCTATTGCGTGCTCCACTCCGCGCATCGACGACCGACTAATTAATTAAACGCGAAGCGAATCAGGTTGTCGCGGCAACATTTGGAAATTAAATACACGACTCGCGAGCCCCTAGTATAATTACTATCGAGGAGCATCTTGCTGATCCAGAATGCTTAATATTCCTTTGCGAAATAATTATTTACAGAGGACGGTTTCATCGTGTAAAGTCGATGTCGCTCGGACAGATCGCGGGACAATGATTCCTCGCGGGGACCAGCGAGCAAGTCGGGAAACGTTACGCATTTACGACGTAACAGAAGATTTTCGAGGCGGAACGAAATTATACCGCGGGGAAATCGATTCAGACGATCGACACAGAGGCCGGAACCCAGGCATCATAGTGAAGATTCGCAGCCAGTCGTTAAAATAATCGAACGGGCCGAGAGAATTCCTCTTTCCCCGAGTCCCGATAATCACCGGCCGTGGAAAGGAAGTTATCCTCGGCGAGAGCAAGACGAAAGTTTAACGAGCCATTGCTCCCTTCGTTTTCGCGCCAGCATCGGGAATTTCACTTTTTATCGGCCTCTCATGCAGCAATTTACGATTCCAGCCAAGCGGTCAGCGCTCATCGGCGTTTTTCACGTGGCGTGAAAAACCATTTCGTCATTCCGTTGCTTCCTTCCCTTTTAATTATTACGCCAACCAGTCCAGTGACGTCCACATTCATTTCACTGTGCCACACAGTTGTAACGTATGTACATACGTTTCGCGACGTGGATGCGCATGGTGGTCTAGCGTTGAAACAAGCCACGCATTTGCCAACTATTTGTTAAGTCAGTATAACGCAGCCAAGGACATCATGTAAAGAAACGTTGGTATCTGTTTACACGAAAACCCCGCGGTTTTAACGAACAGGACGCGCAGCGATGTGCGGTGAATTCGATCGCATTGTACATCAAATCGTACGATTTTATAACAGCGACGTAACTCTATTATGTTTCAAGCTAAAAAAAAACGGGCGACTCGTATATTACAGGCTCAATAAAAAATGGTGTTTACGAACGGTATTTACCTTTTCTTCGTCGAACGTTTGCGTTCCCCGAAGGAAACGTTTACACCGTGCGCCATTGAGCTTTGGGAAGTTATTACAGTTTTCCATCGTCCCAAGTGTACATAGCGAAACGCGCGTTTCATATTTGATTTTACATGGTACACAGATACAACGAAACCGGCCGCGCTCTGTTTTACGCACGTTTTTCACCAAGTACGAAAGACATACCTCTGTTGAACTCTCACAGAAGCGCGCAGCCCGGAGGATGATTTGAAATTTAATTAAAACCGCTATTTACTCGACGGGTCAAGCGTAGACGAGTGGAACAACGCCGGGAGCGGCAAGCGACGCGATAGGACACTCTTTTCCCTCTTGCCACCGGTGTCCAGATGAAAATGGTTCCATGATTAATGGTAAACACTCCTGAAAGGCAAGTTCATTATAATGTGCCGATGATTCTTGCCCAATCTATAGAGTTACACCGATCGTGCCCTGCGAGCTGTTCAAACAGATCGGAAGAAGACGCAGATTTCTCGCCCGATAAATCGTATCGAATCGCGTGGAAATTTGCATCAGGGAACTGGTGTTTAATGCAGCAAGCCGTAACGTTTATACACGCTGATAATCGATCCGGCTGCATTAATCCATTAACCATTTCGACATACCTTAAATTACATGCAAATGCTAACGGTCGCGCGAACGACGCGCTAAATTATCATAAATAAACGGGCGGTTGTTAACACCAGCTTGCCAATTATTTACCCGCGCAGACGATACCGTGAGCATAAATATTTCGGGTGTTTGGCGTGCATGCGATATTCCTTAAATTATTTAATCCAAGGTGATTCGTTGTACGTTTTAAACGAGGCTCGTGACCCCCCATGACTATCATTTAATATAAAATAATTTTAAAGCTATATCGTCTCCGCTAGAGGAGCTTCTGAAAATTTTCAGACGCAGAGGCTATTTAGGATCGAAATCAATTGTCCAATCGAGACGATTGCGGAGCTACTCTTCTATCATATTTTCGGGTTATCACTTTATATCAAATCCTTTCCCATCAACTTGCGCACCCTCACTTTCGGAGCTGCGTCCTGCAAAAGTTCACGGCGAGAGGGACGAAGAGGGGGAAGAGAATCGGAAGAAAACGAGAGCGGGAGGCAGAGTTGGTCGCGGAGTAGCAGCGCGACGTACAATTAAACGCCAACTTCATGGCTGCTTACGGCCGAAATTTATTTGCATCGCGGCGGTAGCAACGCGCTGGTAGCTTGCTAATTATCCCGTATAGCTCCCGTCGTTCGCCGTTTCGCGCCAGGCGAAACGGGGCACCTTGCAATTGCTTCGAGAAAACTTGGAACCCTCGCGCTCACGATTTTCCTACCCCTAGCGTTCACCCGTTCCCCTTTCCCACGTGGCCGAGCGCTTTTATCGCGTCTCTCGGCAATTCCTTCCGTCCACCAGCAACCTGCGTTATCAGAGAACCTCTCATTCTTTACTATTTCCCTCTACTGTTCTAATTTTCTTATTCGGTTATTGGTACCAACCAATCGCCATGACGTACGGTATTTAACAGAGGCACGAAGACAAAAGGAGCACTTTTAACGAGTGAGCCGATAAAGCATCCCCTTCCACTGTTCGAATCATTATAATGCTCGATCGAAAGGAGAGCACCCTTTCATCCATTATCGACAGTACGGAGGT
Source organism: Andrena marginata (assembly GCA_963932335.1). Lineage (NCBI taxonomy): Eukaryota > Metazoa > Arthropoda > Insecta > Hymenoptera > Andrenidae > Andrena > Andrena marginata. Next base: position 12,104,536 of record OZ010662.1, on the reverse strand, counting down.
CTGCCGAACGTATGGATGCTAAGAATCCATTGCCTTGGAATCAATTACTGAATCCCTCTCATCGCCATAGAATATCAGACACCAGCCGTATTCATCGCGATGAGCGCGTTCTCTTCGTTCCCTGAACTTACATAATAGTATCCCTTCCTACTTCAGTTTCATTGGAGTCCCAGTAATTAAGAGATTCCATACACCCCGACGATTGAAAAAAGTGGATTGTTACGAACTGTTCTTTCGAGTAACTATTAACTTTCATTCGTCGAATTCGAGTTCATTCAAAATCATTCTACACTAAAGTATTTCCACCTAGTATTTCAGAAGCACCTTCTCAAGGCTTTCTAATGCAAGAAGATGGAACGACCTAGAACGCAACTGGTCCAAAGGGCCAAGTTCGAAATTCTCCAAATTCGGTGGATTCGCGACATGTGTGATCCCAATGATCGCACGTCACGTTCACAATAATTTCGTTCTTTATATTCCGCCTAGCGGTAATCTGTAAGAGTCTCTGAACCGTACTTCCGGTTACGGAGAGCCGGGTTGCCTGCGAATATCGCCTTAATACTCGGCAGCTCGTTTCACGGTTCCGGAAGCAGCGGTGCCGGTTCCAAGCTTATAATGTCGGTCGATCAAAATAACCGCTTTGCCCACCCCGGCCCCCGAAGAATGTCAGCTGCAACGGGGGTGGAATTATTCCCACGAGCGTGCCCGGCACGGAGAATATTCGGACGCCTCGCAGGAGGCGTTTATGTAAACTTCTTTCACCCTCCCACTATATACAATTGCAGCGTCAACTTTCAGGAATTACCGTTGCTTGAAATTATCAATTGTTGCTTCTGTCCCTGACACTGCGTTTCTCTCCATCCGTCCTTCGTACACTGCCTTTGAGATTGGTACAGCTGCCGGCGTCAACTGGTAGCTTGGAATTCAGATGCACTAAATGTAAGCAGAGCACGTTTCAGAACTTTGCGCCAGTATCGGTAACGTATCGTTGAAACGCCAGAGAAAATTCTATGACGTTGGCTTCTTCAAATGCGGATGATGAAATTCATCTTAACTCCACCTCTATTTTGTTAACAAATTATTGATTACATTACGCATTTTACCGGTTGGTGGATAACGATGAAGCTGTGGTGCAGGCATTTAAACGATCGATGCGCAGAAGAATTCGATGCACATTCCAAAACGCGAATATTCCATAGTATGCAGCGTACACCGAGCGCTGGGGAATTTGTGAGAGGTGAATTTTTGGAATCGATGAAGCTTGTTGCGCAAAAGTCAAACAGGTAGTAAACATGAAGTAGAGGGCGCGTGCAAGTATCGAAATGTCGCGGAAAATTGTTCGGAAGTCTCGTTTGGAGGTTTCGTGGGCCCGGGGCGGCAGGGATGCGTTGTTACGATGGGGGAAACAAGGAAAAAACGCCGGGTTTTGCGCAAAAATATACTTCGACGTAAACCACGCGGCTGCGGTATCAAATACGAGCGTGGCGCGAGACATGAAAAACAGAAGACGAAAATGCAAATTTCAGCCGACACGGGGGGAAGGTTTAAAGGAGAAACTACGAGAGCCCTGGTGCACATGTGCTCTGGGAGTATGCCGAGCGTAGCTCGATACCGTTAAAAAATTAATTCTTCCTGAAGCGAGACGATGCAGCGAGGAGAGAGAATGCGAGGAACTCACGAACACTCGATCTCACGGCGAGTGACAGCTGCGTTCGCTGGAAGAACAGGACGATGGTGTGCATCCGGTAACGCGTATCGACTGCCCCTAAACTTTTACGCTTGAAAATAGTGCGCATGGATTCTATTATGAAAGAATATTCGAGATCGGCACGCTGCCGCTACAGCTAGTGTAACGTTGCGAAATTAGAAAGTTCGCTCGTATCGAGCTGGAACAAGTCAGTGAAAAGAGGGAAATCTCTTGTTCAGTGGATATGGATTAGTAAAATTCGTTGCTTCGTTATTACTAAGAAAAGAGGTTGTCGCCAGATAAAAATGTTTAATGAGATCTATCTTCGTCAGACCAGAATTCTTTTTACGTGTATAACAATGCACCTGGTCAGTGAGGCTCCAGTTTCTTTGTTTCAGTAAAACGATGTAATCTTGTTCACATAAATCAACTCTTGACGCTCTCTGTTTAAAATTGTTATAACAAGAACACCGTGGTGCAGGTATGTACCTACTCATTGTTTTCAATTTTTTCATTTTTCTCTCGAAGTTGAATCACTCATGAATTCTACTGTCCAACCCTTTCGAGCAAACAGTACGAACTTATGAAGTTAACAAAATTGCCGGCACCCTCGGTGACAAAGCATTCGATTAATCTATTTAGTAATTAATTTATTCGGAATCGTGGACTCGATTAATTAATAAACGTATCGATCGTTCGCGCCAGTTACATTCGGTCGCCTTGGGTTCGAATCGTTCCGGGTAAACCGTGTGTTCGCCGTAATGTACTACACGCCGCGTGCGCGCTATATGCTAGCATAAATAACGCCCCGAACATAGAAATAATTTAGTTTAAACAGCGCGGGGCCATATTAGGTGCGTATAAACGGGAAACGTGCACGAAGGGCTTTTACACGCACGGTTAACCCTAATATGAAGCTGTAGCAGCTGCGTCTCGAGGAACGTTCATCAGACAGGACACGACGTAGCTATGTACTCGTAAATTTTTGTTACCATAAGGGAAGGCTTCCGTTCATCTGCTTTAACGGTATTTCTTATAACAAGAGCCTTTATTAAAACGTGTAGCGCCATTACCCTTCATATTCGTGTATTTTGCATTGATAATTTACAGGAAACAGATATCCTGTGTAAGATTTGAAGCAAAGTGGAAAGCTCGAACAAAATACACGAGGTCTTCTCAAATAATATCTCACTTTCTCCGACTCTATTACGAAGAATAAAACTATCTACACGATTTGCCCGAAACTCGAACGAGAAGCGGAACTTCGATTCGTGGACTAGCAATCAGCGACGAAAGTAAACCAAACGCGGCGAGAAATCCTCCCTTAAATCTTCGAGCGCCGAGCGATCGTTCGTACACGGAAGTTACGAAGAAGAAGAACAGGACCGCGAAGTGCAGCTGCAGCAGCAAGTCCGGCGGAACATTAACGACATACCGCAGCCAGGGTGTAGCCGGCAGTATTACTCGACTAATCACTTTGTAACACGTCTGAGGGAGCGGAGGAGAGGGCGAGACAGAGGGAAGGCTGGAGTTCCTTCGAGGTTGGCCAAGGCGAGGAAGAAGAACTGCGAGCGCCCCTGCTGGTGGCTGTGTTTCATGAGAGTGGGTCGAGGGCCCTGGAAAGAGGTGAGACAGGCCAACAAACGGTGCCAAGTGCCAACTCCTCTTGTTAGGGAACAATTAAGAAATGCAGTGTGCTGCAACTAGCGTCTCGCGGCCCGTGAAAGAGAAGCAGCAACTTTTCACGCACGTTCGCGCACGTACCCAACCGTCCAACACCCATTTTCTACGTGTTCCACGGCTCCTATTAAAAGCCGTCGACAATTAGAACTATTACCAGCACCGCGGATAATGAACTAACCGTCTGCGATGGAGGCGCGATTTTTCCGTAGAAATTCCACGCCACGTTGGGGGATACAGCTGAGAGATGCTCTAAAGTTCAATCACCCCTTGTTAAAAATTCTTACCACCATGTTGGGAGTTATTTCAAGTGACTTTTAAAAAGACTCAGCGAGATAGACGAGTTTCTCTAGAGAATAAATAAGGTAGAGCAACCATCAATGGTCACTTTGACAATCCTACTCCTCATACACCCTCGGACCTCTCACCTGTTCGTGTGATCCGATCGCAATTATTACTCCTAAGCATCTTTATCGTCACGAATGATCGTTAGCCACGGTGATTACGCTCGCTAAACCTTATTAGCTCTCTTGCGATTTTAATTTCGAGTCAAACCGCCGGCACTTTCTCCCGTCCCTTTATTAGCGGCCGGTACAAAGTGTCGATACCGTTTCGCCCTTAAACACAGGCGCAACGTGCGACGCCCGTAAAGTTTCGCACGAAGCCCGGTTTCCCGAGTGTACTACACATTTTTTATGAGTATTCAAGCAGGGTTCCGGGGTTCTGTCGGTGGCGACAACATGCTTCTGGTGCGCTGCTACACCGGTATCAGATTTGATGGGGCCATGCGGTCGTGTTACGCCGGTACAGGTCGTTACGAGGGGCGATCGCGGCCCCTTTCGTTCAACCATTACGAGGCATTAACTGGCCCTGTCGACTATTAGCGCCGTGGCAACGGTTATAATACTTCTTTCGGGCGGACGGCGCCGCGGTTTCCAGGGAAGGCCAGTTTCCAATTGCCCTTCGTTGGCCACGACTTCCACGGACCCCTCTCTCCCGTCGTTTTCTGCGAGGCACCCTCGCCTTCGACCAGCACGAATGCAGGGCCCGCGCAGGCCAGGTAGAGTTTAGACACGTCGTTTCGATCCCTCGAATCGTTACCGTTCGTTACGAAAACGAAGGGAACCCCTTCGTTGGCCCCGCTACGCATGAATCTTTGCGACGTCGGGTTTATTAAACCGTTACTACGGTCGTGGAAGCAGGAATGGTGGGACTTGCTGCATGCACGCAGCCTGCTTTCGATAAATCAACCACTCGGTTCAAATTACCCCTTGCGGGGTTGCGTACGTATTTGGAAACTTTGAAGGTATCGATTTATGGCGGATTGTATTTTCTTAAGGTATGAAGTATTGAGAGCGTTGCTAGTGTAAAGGTGAGATCAGAGAGCGCGTGGTTCGGCGATGTTTGCGCGTGAATCGCCGATCCACGCGCCGTCTGATCAGTCATGGATCGCCGAATCGGGCTCGACAAGTCGACTTGCCGAGCCTGGACGTGCCGAGCAAGCTCGCCGATTCACGCGCCGTCTGATCTCACCTTTACATTGACCAGATCGAGAAGGCCAATTTGATGAATAAAAGTCGACAGTTCGGTAAGAAGGGAATTCCATAATCGACCCTTTAAGCGTTCAGGTGTACACAATCCATTAATGGGCACGATCCAGCGTTCCGTGCACTTTCGCAATCAGGAGGGAAGAATTCCCTGTTCCGACGATGAATTCCAGGGAGCAGAAATATCACGTGCAAGCAGCCACGATACGCGAAGCACAGGGGGTCGGGAGACCGCGGATGCACACGCAGGGAAAGACGTACCTGGAACCGGGGTTGCGAAGTAATTAACCCACCAGGACGGCCGTTCGTGCTTAAGAAACAAGGCTGGCTTTCAACGACTTCATTCCTCCTCGCGTTTCCAAGTAATAATAAACTCGAAAGTCGTTAAGTTATATCGAGCCCCAATTACGGCGTAATAAAGCGGAATTACGCCCTGACGCGCTTTTGACGAAAGTCTATCGCTTTCGCCAACCGGGCTTTAATAATAGCGCACAATAGGGAAACCGGCAGACCGCGATCCTCCCATTTCGCCTCTCGAGAGTCGTCAGATCGACCGATACGCGTACAATTCTCTGTACAATTCTACGAACGCCGATTTTCCTCTTCCGTGGTTCGAATAAACCCCTCGCGGAACACTTTCAAGCCACGGCCGTACAATGTTTTCGAGGAAAGGTGCAATTTAAGTTGGATATATAATCTGCGGAGGGTCTTTTTCTCACTCTGTCGTCCGAATCGATTCTTTTTCCGACTTGGCTGTGGCAGCAACGCGACGCGAGCCAGCTCTGCGGACGTCCTTTCAATTACCCTTTCTTGTTACTCGATTCCCAGCTATCGACACTCCTAGTCGGGGCAATTTGAAGCGCGCCAGCTCGTCCAGCCCCGCGTATATAACGAACCACACGGAATCCTACGGTCCTACGCGGCTGGACGCGCACGCAACTGCTTGATGAACGTGGCACGCGATTACTTACGTCGGTTAATACGCGAATCGACGTATCGTTCCGTCGGCGGGGCTTCGAGGGGACTCTCATCTGCGAAAGCCACTCGAGCGGCTGGCGAGCGCACGCGGATACCTGACCCCCGACGGATGCCGCGGTAATTGCGTGCGAATTCCGCGACGTCGCCGCGTCGGCTGCTTTTTATTGCCGGTCGTTAGCGTAATTAGGTCCCCGCGAGTCACGAACCGTAGGCTTAGCGTAATCACGGACAGATGCATACGCGAAACGGAAGCGCGCCGGCGGAAACGCGCGCGCGCGCGACGCGCCGCACCGTTTCGTTACGTAAAGGTAATTTATACCGCGTGCCTGGCTGCGTGCGCTTGAATTTTCCTGATAAGAGGGCCGACCGACAGCCAGACGCTTTGCTCCATTTTAATTGGTGCTCCGCGCCGCGACCCGCGCGGGATTTCCTTCAACTTCGACGGAGAGCGGGAACCAGCTCTAGATAAGAGTTCTCTGGTTTGAGAGTTGATAGTCTGAGGGGTACAGAGGCAACGGGGGTAGACTGATCGAATTCTTGAGAATTCAGAATGTACTGGTGGTGATATTTATTTAAGTCCTCGTGGAGTTCCTTTCGTACGTAAGTTTATAAAAGTTTGCGCTTGAATTTAAGGAAAATATTAAATGAGGAATCTTCTAAATGTGCAATCTGCGCAAGAAATTCGGTACTTAATGTATGTAAAGTATAATGTACCGAGCCCTGTACCCTGGCTGTGGCAGACAAATTTATTTATAAAATATAGAGTGACACAAGGAGCACAAGCTACTGGAAGACAATGGAAAACACGTTACAGGAACTCAGTCTTCAATGACCGAGTCCCACGTCCTGGAGCCCGAGAATGTCGAGATAATATCGCATTCCGTTGAAACCCTGACGTCTTCACAGGGTGACACAGATCGTGTACGAGAGCAGCGAACCGACAACCGCCAACGATCCTCCTCCATATAGACCGAAATTCTAGTAGCGTTAGAGGCGAATGGATGGGAGAAAGAGTAGCAAATCGAACGTGTCGATCCGAGGATACCGAGGCAACGGGGCGAGGGCGAGAAACGCTCGTATCGCGGAGCTGTTGATAGCGGTTGTAACAATTTATTCAGCCGAGCGACGCGGGCCACGCGAGGGAACCGCCTGATCCCTGCGAGGAGTTGTCCTCCTTCTTTCCAATATAGTCTCCTGAGACAGAGCAAGATTCAATTTCGCCCCTCTCCCTCTCTTGTATTAACGCCGCGCGGGGCTGAATTGAACGGGAAGATCTAACAATAAGATTCCTGCCACCGACTGATACACAGACTGCCGAGGGTAGGTAAGCAGACACGAGATAACTTAGAGCTTGTGAAAAAAGATTCTCTTGGAGTGTGAGGATTTTGGAGTAAATGTGTTACTGAGGGAACTTTGCGACTAATAGGCTGGATAATAATGGTAAATTCGATAAACCATTCCTCCAGATAGAAATTTAATAGTCAAGTGGTCAAAATGGTATCTATATCGATCTTCTACTGGAAGATTGCTACCACTGGATTGCTATCCACCACTCAAAGGTTAAATCGATACGTTTCATACACTTTTCCAACACCCCTGTTCCTCAAAAATTTTCAATCAAAAGAGATCCGTGCATACTCGTGTGTCAGGCGAGAAAACGGAGAAGAATCTCGTTAAGCCACTGCAGAGGAACATCGGACGCAGTTAAAGCACACTCGAACCGTAGGACTGTCGTAAACCTGAGACTTAAGGCAAGAGATTTTTCGTCCGCGAAGAATGTAACGCCCCCGGTGTTATTATTTTAGCCGACACGTCGGTAGAGAGCGAACCTGCGCCGTTTTACACCACCGTCGGACTTGTATCTTAGGTGAGAAACTAGTTCCACGTTAACCCCGTTTCGCGATGAGAAGATACAGACTTTCGAACACGCTGTACTCCGGTCCCCGGGAGAAAAGTTCCGTGCTCTATCGTCGATTGATATTTTAGTGCTTCTGACCGGAGGGAATTAAATTTTATTTTATGAATCTGTAGTGTTTAACTGAATAGCAGAGGAGAAGAGACCGCGATGCAGGGGCTGAAGGATAGAGGCACAAAGAAATTTTAAATTCAGTTCACTCCGAGGAGCTCATTTCATACGAATTATTCAAGATCGCGCAGGCAGAGGTTGAATTAAACGCTGGCTAGCGTGAAACGCTCAGAGTTTCCGTGCCAATCGTATCAAAAAGCTGACCGAATTTCGAGCTGGTCAGCAGCGCACGAGCAAACAATCGAAATAACGCTTCATTATTTGGCAACCGGTGGAAGTCCATCCTCCGAGCCACTCAGCCACGCTTCGCGGAACAATAAACAGATGTGATTTACATGCGAGAATTTTGAAGATATACTCGTCGCAAACATCTACGTATATTCTCTGTTATATACGCTTTAACGAAGGTAGAGGCACTATATAGTTACGATAACGTCAGTAATATATAAATGGATAACCTACATTACCAATATTTACACGGTTATGGTGGATTTATGTTTTCTCGATAATTTGAATTTAGCTTAAAACACTGACATAAACGATACGCAATTTGTGAAATATTTTAAAACGCATGAAAATGCAGACTGTTGATAATCTCATCTACCTATCGCAATAAAGTTATTACCATCCGTATTCCTACTCCAAAACATTTAGCAACTCGAAAAATCCACGCAGACGTAGGGCTCGGGTTTCAGTTGTCACTTGCTCGTACTACTAGACGCGGCAGAATTTGTTTCGACACTACTTACTGTAATTATGTCTCGCGACGAGAAAGAAATTGATTCTTATTCGGAACAGCCGAAGACAGAGTCGAACCTCTGAAAAGTATCACTGGTAAAACGATACTAACGTAACGTATTAACTGCCACATCTACGAAGCATGCAACGTTCGCTCTCTGCAATTTTAATTACGATTAATATTCATGGAGTTACCCAAGCGGTCCCAGTTAAGCGCGCGACGCTTAGTTTTAGTTTCATCGATATCTTAACGAGGTTATCGAGAGGATCTAAACTTATCATTATCTCGTTGACGATCGTCAACGGCACGTCTTATCGAGACGCGCGGTACGGGCGAATCGTGATGCGTCGAAAGGTTTTCGGAGCGAGAAAGGGGCGTTCTGGTGCCGCCCGATGGCGCAGGTGAAATTTCATTAAAATTCCCGTCGGCCCTGAGCCCGGCTCGCCCGACTATAACACGCTCACTTCTGGTAAAAGGCCCCCGGGCCACGGTTACGCAATTCGAGGCATGTATTTATTTTTTTTTTTATGCACGCTCATTACGCGAGGACCTTAACCAGCTGGACGCGATAACGCGCGTTTCGCCTAAACATCCGGAACACCGCGCGCCACATTATATCCTCATTATCCTTTTTATCGCCGACCGGAGTACCCAGACGATCCCGCCACCTCTCGGAATCGTTTCCTCTCGTCGGGGCACTTTCGCGCGTTTACAGGCCGGCTACAAAGTGTTTTCCAGTAGGATAAAGTGAAACGGGAGGAAAGGAGATGGAGGAGAAGCCACCACGGGAGAGGGGAGGGGGGGTGGTAAAGAAAAGGAAGGCTCCACTCTCTTTTCCCCCGAGGGTGACTGTAATCCTGTCGTTGGAATATCCCGACAAGCCCCGCACGCTGTTCCCTCCACCCCCACTTCGTACCTCCATCGTCGTCGAGAGCTTTCGCTATTTCCAGAGTTTTTGTACGGTGTTTCGTCCACCGACAGCGGGGCAAGCTTACATCGCGAGCGGATTTCGCTTGAAATAAAGGAAAGATGCGAGCTAATGCAAGTAAAGCCGTTCTCTCTTTCTGGGTCTCGCCGAGTAAGCTGTCGCTTGTACGCGCGTCGGACGTCTGCCACAGAAACACGATAGAACTGTGCTTTATTTAACGCCCCAGCCTCTCTCCGTTCCTCTTCCTCGCGTTAATTAAAACTTATACTTCTTGTTCTTCGACCTGGCTTCACAGTGCTAATTAGGGGAAGTCATTTTTTTTCATTCATTCATTCATTCAGCCGTTCCGACGTCGATTCCACCTGGGAGAGATTGCTCTGAAGAATCGTTTCTGTATACACGGAAATACGAACGGATCCATGTCGCTGTGGGTCACGGGCGCTGTTTGAGGAACAATAAGTGGATCGTCGAGAAAATTAACGTCTCTGAAGTGACAAATTATTTCCTGTTCACGTAGGAAACTATCTATCTTCAAATTCCATCACTGTTGTTATCGCAATGTAAGCAAGTGTTCTACAGGTTCGTGATAAAACGGTCTCTATATCCCCCAGCTATATGAATCACGTAAGAAAAATTCCTCGGGGAAGCCTGTTTACTCGGAACTTCCATCGTTTGCCAACCTAAGAATCAAGTGACTATTAATCCCCAAGTTTTATCGCGTTGTTGCTCTCCCATCGACGCAATAATCTTGGCAGACTGGCGTCGCCGTCTTAGAGCGGGCTTACGGCTCTCTGCGTCGGGATCTATGGTTTCCAGGCCGGAGGAAAGACGTTTTGTTGCGTCTTCCGCTTTTCCTCTCGGACTTCATTCACCCTCCTGGCGCCCTACTCCCCCGCCTCTGCCGGTTCTTGCAGTTCGCGAGCTTCTTTCCCCCCCTCCTGGCTTTCCCCTTTTCGGCTCGAGATTCGAGGACTTCCAAAAGGAACTTCTAATACAAAAACGCGGTGCTCGAGGCCCGGCACGCGACGAACACGTGAAAGAAACGCTTTCGATCTAGCCGACGGCCCTTTTCACCCCCCGCCCGTCGGAAATCTCCTTCCACTCGGGTAAATTACCAAGGAAAGTTGGCTAATGATTTCTGAGATGAATGCGTGGCAAGTTAACGAGTAACTCTTTCACGGGCATGTCTTGAAGGAGGTAGCGAGGGGGCTTCAAAGGGGATAATTCGACCGCGGGTCAGCCAGCCAGCCAGCGAACGGCCAAAAGCTTCGAGGAGCTGAGCGGCAAGTTCGGAGGCTCGCCGAGCAAAGTCAATGTCTCGACATTCGTGGGAGGGGAGTTGGTCGAGACCGCAGGAATGCGCGGCTTCGAATACCGCATGGCGGATGAGTCCCTGCTATCATCCTTCATTAGCCAGTCAGTCTTGGCTGCAAGTGTTCGAGGGGGCAGGCGGCCGGAGCCAGGGAGAAAGGACAGTCGGTATGCTAGCTTTTAATCTTGGGAATCTTTAGGACGTTTGGCGACCAAAGGGAAACTCGTCGAGGCTGTCCGCCCGGCTCTCCTTTCCCCCCCGACTTCTCACCACCCCGCTCCCCTTTTCTCTTTCTCTCTTTACCTGGCTACTTACGCAAACATCATTCGTAGATTTCTAGCCAGAGCAAAGAAAGTATACCCGGCGAGCTCCTCGAGTTTACGGTCGAATTAAGGATTTACGCGGGGTAATTCACCAGTCGGGGCAAATCTTGCGCGGGAGCGGATAGTAGGGGCGGTTGAAGATTGAAGAACCACATCCCGGTACAGACCAGTAGGAGGCTCGGCCCCTTCTTCTGAACAATTATCGAACTCAAGGTCAGTTTTCGTTTGTAAAATTCGGGGACGGGGAAAATTGGCGACACGGTTCGTTGAATGGAATCACTTCAAGATTGCCAAGATTTTCGGCTGGCTGGCTACAGAATTTGAAGATTCTTGCGAAGTCGCTGTTTGATTTCTTTCTAACTTATGAGCTTTGTGATTAAAGTATGAATATTCGTAATTCCTTCACCATCAATATCTGAGTTACACTTTAAGTTGCCTTAATCGTGTAGATTTCGAATTTGGCACAGGTTTGTCAAGTACATCCACTAATGAATTTCTAAATTCGTTTATGGAAAACAGCTCGAGGTTTTCCGCGTTACGGGCAATTAGATAGGTAGTAGACACGTGTGGCGTTTCACGTAAATTTCATTACACTTAGACGTGTAACGCGGCTAGGAGGCGATATACGTCAAATGTGCGTGCAAATTGGATTAATGGATCAGTTTGAGAAGCTCGTCGAAATTAATATCCGTTCTGTTAGTTACCAGAGATTCGATAGCAGCGGCTTACGATTCATGATCGTATCCCGGCTGTACAGTCACAGCCGCAAGTAGAGTAAATTAACGTAGTGCTCCGAAGCTGGATAACGGAAAACCACGTACCCCGATTCTAGAATATGTTCGAATTTTTTGTTCGGGGTTACACGTTGCATACATATTCTACCACATATGTATATTCTTACTCTGCTGCTTTTAAATACCTTTTAAGGCAATGATATACTATTTCAATATACAATATGTAACTATCAACTTCAGTATTATTAAACAAAACTGGAGTTGCAAATTTATGAAGATAAAATAAGATTCCTTCTTCATTCTGAAGAAGACCAACATCTTTCAGGACAAACGATCATGTCCAGGAGCCATTGGAGTTTCTACAAAATGGTAATAATGTCCAACAATTATTTCTCTATTTGTTCGCTTCACTATTTCTAACACACGCGAAATCGAGCTACCGTCCATCTCTCAAACGTCGGTAACACTACAATCTCCCACCCCAGCGTTATCAATATCGATTTCATCAGGAAAATCGGCATGCGGGAGCCCGTTATCGCCCTGTCTCGCGTTACAACGCGTGTGCAATACGCCTCCCCGGTATTTACATATGCCCGACCTGACAGCCCACTAACGCGCAGGATGTAACGTCATACTCCAAATGCAGGTTTGTTCAACAAGAGATTAGACGCATTGGTTAAAGCGAAGGTAAACGAAACCAAGAACCAGCGTCAATGTTACCGAGAAATCTGACGTGTATTTCCCACGACCGCTGACGAAACAACGCGGGAGAAACAACCGACGGCGATATCCAGCTCGGAAACGAAAGGGAACGGCGAAATATTCCTGTGCTCCGGGCCAAAAGGGGGACGGCGAACGGGAAACGACGAAAAGCGAGGAAACTCGAGGTAAATTCCCGCCGGTAATTTCGAACGTAACGCGGAACGAAAGGAAAAAGTGGCGCGCAAATTCGCATAACAAGGCCGACAACCGAGCAATTAAAATTACGTTCACGCGACCGAAAGAAGGAAAGCGAAACAAAGCAAAAAAAAAAAGAGGAAAGGGGAGAATGAAACGAGAATTTCACACCAGCAGATGTGTAGGTGTATGCGTGTGGGGACCCCTGGCTGTGGAAAATTTCTCGTGAAAAGCCACGTGCAAGCACGTATGGCAGTCGCTATCTGCGCAAGAACGTGCGAGGCCATTTTCAGGCGAGTTACTAGCAAGAAGATCAGACCAGGAATCCGACGTTGTTTGATCTGTGCTTGGTATCTGCGAATTTCTTTTACGTAGGAGAATAAGACACGGCGAAATAGCCATTTAACAACACAAGATGGAAAGCACGCGAATATGCGGCTGATGCCAAGTCTCAGCCGCAAAGTGTCTCCTCTGGAAATGGGCAAACCCTGGGATGAACGCCTTGAACGTGCATCACCCTCCTGACCGTAGTTTTTGGAGCGGCCTACCGAAACACACGCGGCTCTAAACGCGCACTTCCCACATTCGGCTTGCACACAGAGGCCTTGCTGGCTGGTTGGCAGAGAGGCAGTCGAGCAACCAGCCAGCCAGCCAGCCAGCCGGCTGGTCGACCAACCAACCATTCCACATTCCATTCGACGGTTCTCTCTCCCCCGGCACATAATGAAGTCAGTCCCGGCGTTCTAAGCCCCGGTAATATCGTGTGGCAGGGCCCTCCCCGAGAGAGATAATATTGGTGATGTATGCTAACGGGCTTTTCGGTACCGGGCTACGTCGTTTTTACGTCCCCTTCGTACCCGCGCCCGCGTCCTCCTAAATGATTTACCGCGAAAAAGAGAACGCACGGGGGTCGGTCACTATCTCCCCGCCGTATCCCTTCGGCCCACCCTCTCCGTCCTTCCTCCATACACCGGCGCAGAAAGAAAGGGGAAAAAAACACGTCCGCCCTTTTAATCCAACCCCCGCGCAACCCCTCCGGTGTATACAGCGTGGCGAAAAGTGTTTTTTCGCGCGTACGCCGAAAATTCCGACGGTAAACCACCGGAGACTTCGTTAACCTTTATCCGCCGTTGCGCCCGGAGGGGGTGTCTAGGGTTTTCTCTCCCCCCCCCCCCTCTCCCGGGTTCGCCGGCGAGAGAAGGGTGGCGGCGGTGGCTGGACGACGGCGGAATGTTTGAAAGTTGGCGATTTATGCGACGTGCAGGGCATTATTGTTTCGCCGACGCCGGCGCTGGCTGGTATTTAGAACCGTCGTGTGTATAAGTGAAACTCATAATATTAATTAATGAAAGGGTATTTACGTGGCATTAACGCCACATTGTTTCGCGAAATTTTGCCAGAGGAAAGTGCACGGGGGGCTGAGCCGCCACGCGAAATTGTTATTGCGGGGTAATTAATGAAAAGTGCATCGCCGGATCGAGTTTAGCGCAACGCCAGACGCGCTAGATCATTATTAGCCTCGTCCCCGTAAGCTGCTTTCAATTTTCATTCGCGGGCTCTCGTTTAGGGGAATTGGTCAACAGTGCATTCACGCGAGCAAGTTTACTACGAAGTTAAGATATTATGTAGCTTTCTGATGGATTCTGAACGCGAGTCTGTAAACGGAGGTGTGTGAGTTATGGGATTTCAGGTCGACGGGAAAACTGAAGGATTTTTTAAAGTCCGGGAGCACGGGCACGCGTTCAGTTGGGGTTTATAGACTGGTCGATCTAATATCTCGTTCGACTCTTTCTTAATTTGATTCTACCATTTATAATATTCTATGTCGCGAAGTTTTACAATCTCTGGCTTCCACGCGATTTCGCTGTAAGGAGTTCCCTCGACAGGTTTTCGTTTGACATTCTTTATTGAAACAGCGCGAAGGTAATCCCCTGTTTAAGATCTGAATTACTGATAGGAAATCAAAAATTCCCTATTCTCGAAGGAGAAAGACCTGATTTAGGTCAAACTAGAGACCATAAAGTATTCTGAGCAACGATGGGTACACGGAAACATTGCAGCTTAAATTGAAATCAATTAATGGTGGCAGTAGATACAACACAATCGTCATTTATAACCAGAAACACTAGTTTCGCCATAACGCCAGACCACGTGTTCCTTTGACGTCAGGAACAAGTTTTGATATTTTATCAGAAGATATGAACTCACCCATTACGCATACGGAACCTTATTTCGAGAAAACAAAAACTTCAGTTCCTATTCAGCGTAGAAGTTATTTAAAGTGTGGTGAAACGTAGCAGACCAGGATTATACACATGACTATATAAATTAGCATTCTGTTCAGAAATTGAAGCAGGTTTCCTGCTCCATTTGAAATAAACACGAATGGCTAATATCGTAACAAAAACCTGATCAGGTTAAGAAGAAACTTAACGGAAAGTCACCACATTTGAACCTGAATTTCTCCTTGTCGAATACTTTATCGTTCCAACACAGACCATTAAGTACACAGCGGAAGTAAATATACGATTACACCGTGTTACATTGAACACGTTTCTTGTTATCTACGTTACACAAAAGCCTATCATCCTTTTAACATTATCTACCGATCCTACACCATAAGTTCACGTCTTCAATTTCATTTATAACATGCAGCTGCACATGTTTCTAAGCACCTCTGAATAATTCGAAAACATGGAAGAAGTAGACAGTAATACTTCTTTTTGAGCAGCGATAGGATTGCAAGGATTTAACTACACTAACTTAAAATTAATATTCTTGTCAACTTAAAACATCAACTGGAACACTTATGTAAGACTCAAAATGTACATTAAGAATGCTGGAACTTTATCACAGTTTCCTCTGCTCCATTATAAAAGACACAAGCATACGTTCACATTTCGTCAAATGCAGAGTCAGCATTAATGATTTTAAATTACGGAACGTGTCAGTGAAACGAACATAGGACGGTCGGACAGTGAGAGGGTTTAGCCGAATTATCGAGTAGTGGACAAAACGCGAGGGCAAGCGAAGGAAGTCTTTTGACTCGAACCTTTGTGGTGTCTAAGGTGAGAGCGTCCGCAGCAGGGTTGTTCGAAGTAAGCGTGGCCGGGGTGGGCACCAGCCGGTCGGTTGGCTAGACTGGGCCCCAGGAACTGTCCCAGAACAGCTGCCAGCACAGCTGCCCTGACCAACGGCAGCAGGACGTCCGGTAATCTTCGTCGCTGCATCCTCACTTGCGCACGTATAACTCACCGAACGAAATGGAGCACAGCACGCGCTTACTTTGCCGCGAAATTGAAACGGGCGTCGGTGTATCCAGTGTATCCGTGACACTAATCGCGGAGCATGGCGATCGTACGCGGGGATGTTGGGCCCCGAATCGCGAGCAGCTGAGAAACGTGGTCGATTCGTGACGATCGACCTGGCCTTGGCTCGGCAACGCGCCGCACGCTGCTCCCTCGCCGCGTGGCTGTTGCCCTTTGCCGTTGGCAACGAGCTGACGGACGTTCACCGATCCTACGAGCCTACGTTTCCTATCTCTGTCCGTCTCACTCCCACTCTGTCCTGCTCCAACAGGTATGCACAGTGCGGCCCCAGCACCAGGTAGAAGCTCGACGGCGTGCTGCGATCTTCCTCCTCTCGCCGCTCCTCCCCTCATACGCCGCCGAGCGTTCGAGGACAAAGGAATTCTTCCACCGACTCTCTTTACCGCCCCAAGACCGCGAGAGCGAGCCAATACCTTCGGTGTCCTCTCGGTCCTTCGTTGCCAGGTAGGGAGAAGACTCGGCGAGGGACCGGATACTGGGCTCAACGACGACGACAAACACGCCAGCCGTTCGATTCTTTGCTCTCCTTTTCACTCAACTCCGTTTGCACAGCGCGGCGTCCATGGTTCAGTGATCGGCGCGTAGCGTGGCTCGCGGTTCAGGCTGGGCGCGTAAGAGAGCAGTGCCAGACCGCTGCTCAAAGGTCTTACTTGCGGAGGAACGTTGCAGCACTTAGTGGTGTCTAGCGCGGCTCTGTGTCACTGGCGTGCATGATGCACTTTCGTTCGCGTCACATTACGTCACCGGCGTGTATCGATGTACATAGAATGGCGATCGTTGAACCGACGCGGCGCGAACGAACGCCCGAGAAGACCGAGCGTAGGCGAGTAAATACGAAGACGGCGACGTCACATCTGTTGCTCGGGCTCCCGCGGTCCTGGTCCTCGTGCTCCAAGTGCTTTAGCTTCTCAATCCCGCGACATGACGATCGCTCGGATGTCCGTTGACGCGCGAGTGTCACAACATGGTCTTGATTCACTGCCGTGTAGAGAGGGGAACACGCGGCGATACGAAACGTTGCGAGGAAAACGGTCTATACGAACCTCTCTCTGTGGAGGCCGCGGCACGACTGTACCCTCGTTCGCAAGTTGCCGCGTGCAGCGGCGCTCGGTCGCCCTCGGCCAGCCTCGGGGCCGCTCGGCCGGCGCTGCTCGTGACCCGCGAGTCTATGATTCGCGCCAGTTCCTTCCAATCCGAATCACTCGTCGACCATCGGTTCGTACTCGCCACCAAAGAAGCTTCACCCCTCTGATATTTCTCTTAACCCTCACCCCCGGGGGGATGCTTTTTATGGGTCGTATGAAAAATTTTCGACCGCCTGCAACCAATGCCGCCACCGCCGGAACGGCTGTTCGAAGTTCGGATTCCGCGCGGCAGTCTCGCGACAAAGGCTTGAATTATGGAGTGCTCCAACGACTTACAACGAAACCCCCTTATCCTGCTCCTATTAAGGAGATTTTCTTTCCATCGAATACGAAATTCCTTTATCCCCTTTACTTGCTTCTTCTCTTTCCTCTGGATAGCCGGCGTAATTTGACCTCTCGTTTAAGAATCATTCTGGAATAGTGCGTGGATATTATGTGGGACGATGAGAAATCCCTGTAGCTTTTGATAGATCAAACAGACATTTTCGGTGGAATTGTCTTGATAGATATTTTCATTCCTTGGGCACTGAAGTTTGTTCACTTAAATGGCTGATATTTTGCTAGCGTCATTCAATTTTTGAGAACACACTGATGTATTCTATTGTTGGAATCATGGTTTCTAAGAAATTAGTTGTAGTGATCACAGGTATCAAGCAAACTCATTTCATACCATGAATGTTTATCTCTCAGTGACACGAAAAACAAAGTTGCGATCTTCAATGTTAATATGACACTTTCTGCTCTAGATACACCGTTTCAAGTAGCTTGCACGTGACGGAACAAACATTTGGAGTTCTCGAACGAAATCAAAGATCTCTGCAGCGAGAGAAGTTCCACGGGGATAATTGGGACTCGTTTAATTATCGGCAACATTACAATTAGCCGACGAAAGTACACACTCTGTCATATACTAGTCACACGAAGTTGAATAATACGTCGAGAACTTTGAGACCCGTTTAACTAAGCCAACTTACATCCGCTGCATTAATAAATTAACGAATTACTTGTCATTATTGCGAATAATGAAACAGCTCTTGTTGAATCTTCGGAGTGGCCTTAATCCCTTGAATATAGTCAATCCTGATTCGAGACGAGACGAGATTGACGTGCGCAAATATGTCAAATGAAGAATTACTTTAATCTTTAGAGGGTCGGGTTTTTTTCATTGAAATTCTAAATGTTATTTACTTAAAATTTATGCATATATACCAGCAAAATGGCCGGCAACGTATCCAAATACTAAGGTGGCCGCTATAATTGCAAGCCCGACCCTCTAAAGGTTAATGCCCTCTGCTCACTGGGTTAGCATTAATTTTAAAGCAGACAAGTGTATGTCTGACAAACTTACGGACGATAGGTAATACAGATCACGTTTCCTTAAAAATCGGTAACGTCGACCAGTTTATTCGATTCGCAAACTTTTCTCCTGTTCAATTTAAGTTCGCTTAACTCCAACCACCTGAGCAACTCCAACAGTTTCGAGTACACGATGAAACATTTCAAATAAAATCTTTTGCCTCCAAGTAAAAGCGTCAAGCTGAGTTAAAAATTCTTCAATTTTTCCAAGATCAGAAATAACATTTGTGTAGACAATTCTTCCTTCTCCCCCGAAACGTTTCGCCCCACAGCGAAAAGCATCGAAGCCATCCGGTTGGCCGGCGTTAAGTGACTCACCCAGTAAATTCCGCGTCGGGGAGAGCGTTACGGCGTTATCGAATGCCGTTTCGAGGACGCAGCAGCCAGTACTCGAGTGTAACGAAATCAATGTATCGAAACACGACGTAACGTATTCCCCGGAGGGTCGAGGAGACCGAAGTTCAAAGCCCCTCAAAAAGCGCGGCACGCCATCATCATCGACGACTTCGTATAGCCTGGAGGAGCGGGGCCGTTCGTCCGCGGAACACCGACTCAAGCGGATTGTATGAATAAGTCGATATGCTAATGCAAAAACCCTCCAAGTTAGCTGAGCCAAGGCTGAGCCGACGGGCAAGGAAAGTTGCGAGACATATCCGGACCCGCTTCACCACCTACAAAGTATCCTCCCCCGCGGCCTAACGCGAAAAGAAGAGACAATTTTGTATCATCCCGCAGCCGCGGTACCACCAACCGCCATTACCACCGCCAGTGCCTCCCCTTTGTTGCACAGAGAAAGGAAGGGGAACTGGCAAGACGTAAGGGAAGTCGTAAGAATTTTAGAACAAAGGAAGAGCGAGCCGGCCGAGTCCTTACAGAAGTGGTGGCTTTTCTTAACTCTGTCCTCTGTGAACGAGCAGGCAGGCAGCCGGTTGCAACGACCAACAAATCCACCGGTCGGCCTGTCCCGTTTCATTGAAATAGTTTAGAATTGCATGAGCTCCTTTCCTACCGGCACTCTTCTTCCTTTGTCGCTTTTTGCGGCCCAAACTTGCCCCTATGCGCGAGGTCTAAGCGCCGTTCGGCTCCCGTTCTTCTTCGGAGGTGCCGTGCAAATTGCTGGAAAAACCGTAAACTCCTCGTTCACGAGGTCCGAGATGGATTTAGGTTCTGAAGTATAAACTGTCAGCGCGTGACAGGCGCAGACCTGGATGTCACGTGCAAATCGCACCCCGGCGCGGGAAATGGGATGGCTGAAATGCGAGAACCATCCTAGCGAAGATGCGCGGAAGAAACTGTCGAGCAACTTCCGCTCGTTACTTTTAAAGCTGTGACTGTAGGAGTAGCTGTATGGATCGTGGTCCGATTCTGTGCACTCGACGCAGGCAGAATTGAATACGCATTTTTAAGATAGCAATTTGTTATTAAAGATCCACTCTTCTGTAAGAACTGTTCGTGCACTTGTGTAAATAGTAGATGATCTGAAGCGAAAAATAAGAAAATGCCCCGAAGTAGTTGCAAGCGATAGAAACGATTTCCCAAAATAACAATGGAACAAACGTCTATTTTCAAAACAAACGCGAAAAGCAAACGGATAACTGCATCAGTGCTTAAAACCACATACTCCGGTTACAGAAACTGGAAACGAAAAATATTTCAATGCGCAATTACGAAACGTTTACCCCCATTAATTTACACTGAGATGGAAGAAAACTTATACGGTTCCCGGTTTTCGATATACCAGAATGGACCCCGTTCCTCGGTGACAAGCGCTGGGAAATTAATACTCGAAGGCGTATTCATATGCATCCTTCGTTGACGCGTCAGTGAAAATAAGACTCCATCACAGGGAACTTGTATTCGAGATTACAACGCGATTGCAGCGTGAATTCGACGGGGGCGTGTAACTGCCGACAGTCGTTTTGGCAAGGCGATGTAATCGAATGTCTGAAAGCGGCGTTTCAAGCACAGCAGCACTGCACCGTTCCGCTCGCTAAGAGCACGTATAATACACCCTGTCACGTTTACGTGAATGACACATCCGCGAGAAACGGCATTCTAACTTGGGAACTCCTTACGACCGTTCGGCATGAATAAGAAAGAAGGTATTATTATGTCGGCTGGCTGTCTGACGGCATTCATTGCCGGACAGTGTTCCGTGACGTGCGCCAGCATGCCGTAGGACGAAAGAGAGGGGTCCGCGAATTTCTCCGCGGCTGGCGAAATTTCACCAAGTTCCCATAGAAGCTCTCTGACTTACGGGGACGACGGAGGCCTGAATGGATCTTCGTGCAAGCCAGAAACACACAATTACAGGGAGGGTCGATAAGTTTCGGATAAGTTAAGTCGCTATTAAACGTCCCGTGTTTGATTTATAAAGGCGCGAAGTACGGTTAATAGGGTTTCGTTTTCGAAGGTAAAACGGCGTTTCCTTCGGTCTCCCGCGAGCACTCGCCGATAGCCGGGGAACGAAAGACTCGCGGCAAGTGAATTCCAGGGAAATTGCTAATACCGATTTGCGATAATATCAGGCCGGGGCGGTGTCACTCGAGCGAATTTGACTCGCAAATGCCCTCTAATCGATTCAATTTAAAACAAGTCCGAGCAAGAGGAATCACAGTTTTTATTTCTATTTCCATTCGGCTCGGGGGAAGATTAAATGTCAAGTTTCAGGGGAGCATGACTGAAAAGTTAACCCGCGTATTCGTATAATCGGGCTCGAATAAAACGTCCTCGCTCCGTTCGGGTCCGTATTTTCTATGGAAATATTTTTACGTTATTTCCATATCCCCTTTTCTTCTCCTCCGCCTACTAGTCCCTCCCTCCCTGCACCTCTTCCCACGCGTTTTACAATTCTTTGAGAGCCGCGAGACCATAAAATCTGGAGCGGTATTAAGCGATTTCCTTGCGCACGGCGACGGGATCAATCAGGGACGATCACTCATGCGTCCTCGATGTTACTTCAGACACAACCTGATCCTTCGTTAGTTCCGCTTCAATTGGGGCAAATGTCTGGCCCTCTGTTGGTTGGAAAAAGCCTGCCACGGTGAGATGGCTTTCGCGTGATATTAAATATTCGAGGACGTCAAATCGAGTCCACATTATCCTCTTATTCCGCGGAGCTACTCCCCGCGCCTTTGAAGCCTCCCACGCTTCGTCGCGCCCGAGGCGCGAATCGACGGATCCCTTTTTAGCGCGTACCATTCGAAAATATTTGCCACCGTGAAGATCAACAAAATCCGCATAGATGGAGATAGGGTGGTGCCCGAAACTGGGCCGGGTTATACAGCTTTTCAAGTATTTGTAGATCAAGGAAAGTGGTTCAGGAAAATGTTGACACATGAAATGCTAAAATGCTAAATACATATTTCGTTGTTCCTGTTGTAACTCGAACTATTGATCTCCTATTAATAATCCTTCTCATTATTCCGTATACCACTTCTGAGTGTATTCCACTGTTAACCCAGTTTGTTCTCAAGCGAAAGTGTCAGATTCTTCATATCTGAAATAAGAGGAATAAGCATCCAAAAATGGCCACTCATTTCTAGGATAGCCTGCGTACAGACAGAGGCTTCTCTCTCTAGTTTCGCGCGCTTACGAGCGTCAGGAAATTTCGCCTCTTTCGGGCCGCTCCCCGCGCGTCGCGTCGTCCCTTCATGACGCTTTAATTTCACTCGCCGCCGCTCCTTCGTCCCAGGCGTAATATTTTTCAACTGAAAATGAAAATGATTTAGCGGCGACGCGCGAAACAGACCCCGCGGCGTAATTGAACGAACGGGGCGAAACTCGAGCATCGGGCAGAAGAGGGGTAGGAAAAAAAAGGCGTCTACTTAAAAATTCGACAATTACGCCGACCCAATTTCTTCCCCTTTTTTAATCGGCTGAACGTTCTAGCGCGTCTCGCGAATGAAATATTAACCGCACTTTCGCGCCGCTCTTTCGACGCCCTCGTTGTTAAGGAACGCGATCCATGGCGGGACATTAGATCGCCGTTACGGGCTCTAATTGCGACAACGTAACCGTCCCAATTGCTTCTTAACATCGATCCACGCCCTGAAGAGTCCTACGCTCGTTCAACCCTGTGCACGCAAGCCTGCGAGCGGGTAGTTGGTCCTAATGGGCTCTCGCTGTTCATTATGTCAAGCGAGATTGAACGATTTTAATAATATAATATCGTAGACGTGACGTAGACCTGTAGGTAAGGGATTATGAAATTATGAATCTGTATTTAATTATAACATTTCTGCGTAGCGGGGCGAGTTCGGACTCGTTGCTTCTTCACCAAATCTCGAAACCCTTTCTCGATTGAGAAACACTGGATTCGCATTTATCCTGGAATAATCGAGACTTGTACCCCGCAGGATATCCTTCATCTTCGAAGCTTTCTTTCCGCTCGGTTGTCTGCCCTCTCCTTTTTTCCGCCTCGAAACATCGCCGACGCTCCAGCCCACTAAATTATACCCAATATCCACGCGGCGTAACCCTCACTTATCTTTCCTCCGAAACACATGGTGCACGACAGCATCGAGATCTCATCATCTCGTTCGAGCGACCGACGCGTAGGACTACGGATTTAATGTCTTACTCCGCCACGCGAACACCAGCCCTGGCGTTCTTTTATTCGGCGAAATCCACTTAGGCCCGCTTCCTTCTACGCCGGCGCGGATGAAATTAGAACATCAAAGAGACGGGCGCAATTTCGAAAAGGTACACCGAACGGATGATCTCGTTTAATTCCCCTCCGTATACTTAGAGTACCGAGCCTACAAACAGATGGATATTTCGCTGGCCTCGAAGCGGATCCTCGCAGAGCTTCTTCGGTATTACCTACGAGCTGCGAGTTAGCGAATAATTGAAACGAGGGAACTGGGTTTGAATTTTCATTCGAAGAAGTAGAAGCCTCGACAGGTAGAGCAAAGCCGACTCTATAGGCGAAAGAAAGCTGTTGTTCAATTATTATATACTTACCGTTTGAAATAAAGAAAAGGCTCCACTTCCCACGAAGTGATTCGGACACGATTTGAATTTGACGTTGCATTTCCCGTGCCTCACTTGAGCGAGCAGAACGGTAGGAAAGCGGGGAAAGCTTCCGTGCCGATATTTAAAATCCGCGAACAATCGATGCGGAGAGCCGGTCGATTCGCCGCGAGAAGGAAATTACTTTCCTGTACAGAGGAACGCGCGGCCCGCCGTTTCAAGGGGGGACTCGCTAAACGAATCACGATCAAAGGGAACCAGTCAATAGTGGCTGGCGCGAAATTGTGCCAAGGTTCGCAGACTCGGTCGGCAGGCAGAGTAGGTCGTCGTTCAATAACGACAGAAGGATCCTGTATCCTTCTCGTAGGGCTCTCAGCAGTCGTATCGCGTTGCGGCCTAATCCGCGGAGGACGACTTTGATAGTTAAGACGTATTCGAGGGCAGCGCGAGACAGAGGCTCGGAGCGTGCTCTAGGAACGGATCGGTGGGTACGAGGATCTCTTCCGTCGGGTTAGGAGAGAGGGCTCGAAGGAAGGTGGTGCTGGCAAAGGGAAGGGACGGCAAGGGTAGGGAACGGAGCGGTCTGTACGGGGGTGTAATCATCAAAGTGACCCACACCCCCGTTAAACGGCTCACGCCTCGATCACAGACAAGCCACGCCGCCGCGAGTGATACCAAGGCTGCCGGCCTAGGGTGTCACGGTGGATTTAATTAATGCAATTTAGCATCCATCCATCATCTCTCGCGTTTTTGCGTTAACGAGGACCGCCCTGGCGTCGGCGCTGTCGCCGCCGCTGCGCAACGGGAACCACGGGGGCACTTTGATGACAAGCAAGCCTCTCGATTATATCGACACCTGGACCGCTCCCCCCCCCCCACGCCCCCGATCCTCCTACCCCTTACCTCTCCGCTTACCGCACTCCCTCTCGCCTAGCGAAACCGGGGCTTTATGGTCACCCGCCCGTATTAAACTCTCTCTGCCATGGAAGGCGTAACGTACGTTAACCCAGTCCTCTCGTGTGTCCGTGTCGCTGCATGTGCGCCCCCTCCCCCCCCGCCACCCCTGTGCGTGTGTGTACCGACGACAGCTGCCGATACATTCTCCATATCGGCGCGATAGACGTCCAGGGATAATAATAAAGATATTAGACGTCGGCGAAAGGAGAGCGCGAGGGAGCGTGGAGGTCCATCGCTTGACGCATCTCCGGGCAGATTGCAGACGAGCGCGGTCGACGGGGCTGTTTGCCGGGAACGCAAGGTGGGCCGAGTCTAAAAGAGATGGATCACGGCCAGCCCTCGATAAAGTGAAGCTCGTATAACGGCGACGATCGATTCTCTTCTTTTTGTAATCGACGTTGTCGCCTCTCGCATAGTGGTTTCATAAAGCTGACCGGAGAGGCTCGCGCTAAAGTTCGACGGTGAATTTGCGCCGGCCATCTCGAGCGCGAAACCTGATTTATGGAACGGCTTTATTGGGGAATATAATCGATGTTTTCCGCGAGCAATCGTTTGATGGCTGGTTTTCTTTTCTTGCCCCTTTGTAAGTGAATCGTGGAGGTTTTGTTTGAGATTGTTTGCTGGGGCAAGCTTACGTTAAACTCTTGGCTATAACAGGCAGAGGGACGATAATTGTAGTCCTCTGGCAATAATGTAAATGCGAAATGTAAATTTGTGAAACCTTGATCTTGGCTAATACTCCTCACTCGCATCCTCTAAGTTAATAACGTTTCCATTTCAACGAAATCCTCTTCTCACGCCACTAAAAATCTCAGTGGTATTTTTACCGTGACTCCATCAGGTTACAAGACACTATGTATGCTAAAAATTCCACGTGGCAAATGGTATGTAGCTAGGTACGCCTATGCCGAACACACAGCTCGTCTATTGTTCGGAATACACTTCTACTTTCTCTTTCCCGAGCGGCATCCGGGGTAAGACGAAGCCTGACGATCGTTCAGCGAGATCGCGGTCGTTTTGCAATACCGTCGATTCAAGAAGAAATCCAGCCGTCTGCGCGAGGCACAGATCGATTGCAACGAAATTGGGGCAGAGACTCGAATCCCGATCCCGCGACGCGTGTTTGTTCTTTACAGAATCGAGCGGCAAGAGAAATAGGAATCGGGGCGGTGCAGGTAATCGTGCGAGGCGGGGCTCGCCCGTCCACGAGAATCATTCTCGACAAGGCGAACGCCAGAGAATCTTCTCCTCGACACGGCTACCGTGGAAATGACCGCGATTTCGGGCAACCAAGCGCGCAGGCGAGCCTTCGAGCTCGTGAACAGGATTACCAGACGAGCTGCGGTTACGGGAGTCCGAAATAACGCCGGCTGAGGTTAGGTATCCACTAATGCCGTACATTTCAGTCACGGAAACGCGTGTTTGCTCCATTTTTAGAGCAGTAAGGGGCGAAGGGTTTCCTCCGTTTCGATCTGTTTGATTGTTTACATTCTGGTGGTACCTGTGTATCGACCCTTCGTTAATCTGAATATTCGATACGAACCGGCGTGGTAACGGAGTTTCCAGGAATGGTTGAAAGGACTTTCAATCGTATCGTTTTATTATTCCGTGCTTCTTTTGTGGCAATTGCGTTTCAATTTACGCGATATGACTTTGTCAAAGAAGAAAGTATCAAACTCGGCCGCTTTGACCTTTTAGCTTTTAGCTTTTACTGGCGCAGAGATTAAAGGACGAAGATGATAGAACATGGCTCGGCTGAAACGAAATAAATGGAATAAAAAGGCTTTGAGGGTGATAAAAAAGTGTATTGATGTTTCTATCGCAGGGGTCCATCAAATTTCTGAGAATAATAAGGCTATGAAAAAGCTTCAATATCCTTTCTGTGTTAACACTTGAACCATATTACTTGAACAATGGTACTATCATTCTACGTGCTAGGTTCAGGTTTTTATTACTTGAAAAACCGGCTGTGTTTTCAGACGGAGCCTATTTCCTGAGATTTGTCAGCTTTTTACAGACTCTTGCAGTTTATGTTCTTCGAGTCATCTGGATTTATACCACGTCTCTGTGGACACGCGTTTCCTCGTTGCTCTATCATTTTCCTATATCACCGAACGGATTTTAATCGATTGTCAACACGGACGAAATTACGTTTCAATTACTCAGCGATGCGTGGTTCGCGTAACCGACGAGGAAAGCAGAAGTGAAAGCCGTGAAAAGCTGACGGACACTTGTCCCGAGGTCTGCAATCCAAACTGACGGTTCCAAAGTCGCGATAACGCGGGAATCGATAATATCGGCATCGGACGGCAATTGAAATCGATGGACAAGGCGGTACGGGTATCGTGGAATTGTCAGTGATTTCCTACTAACAAAAATTAAAGCATCTCCGCTAAATAAAGCGTAATTATTATTGGA
Source organism: Andrena marginata (assembly GCA_963932335.1). NCBI lineage: Eukaryota > Metazoa > Arthropoda > Insecta > Hymenoptera > Andrenidae > Andrena > Andrena marginata. The sequence continues at coordinate 12,077,506 of OZ010662.1, read as the reverse complement.
ATAATGACGGGACCGTGGAACTGTCGAGTCTCACGAGCATCAGCCACTAATCCCGTTCCTTTTTCGTTTCACGCGACACGATAATGATCGCATCGGTGCAGTTCGGGCCTCGACACCTCGTCATTTTTCACTGGACCGGCTGGATCGATAATCGCGTCAACGACCGTGTTAAGCAACGTTTAGCGGCGGCCTGTACATTTTTCACGGCAATATGCTTACCCCGTGCGGGGTAACGATCCCGTCCAATGAATGCGGCTTAATTGGTGGTCGAGGCCTCTAATTATATAGTTGATTGTCGATGCGCCCATCGACGGGCACCGCCGCCATCTGCATTACCAGTGATTACAGTGATGCCCCGCTGGAAACGATCCGAGCCATGTCCCCGACGCATATTCCTGCCTCCGATCGCCCATCCGGCCTGATTATGCATTCCGTTTCGGGGGGATTCGGCCAGTAGTGCATTTTTCACGAGCAGTTAACCGAAGTAATTAGCCGACGGCCGGCAAGCAACCGGAATAAACGGCCTGTACCGAAATGCATTCTGCGGCGTCCACCAACGATCGATGCCGTCCGGGCTGCACGCGAGACACCGAGACATTTCGACCCTCGAGATGTCAATTACCGGCGTCAAACGGGCAGGGGGGGGGGCGAAAAATCTCGCCGTGAAATAATGAAGCTCGAAGAAACGGGGCTGCCGTTTAGTTTTAGACAGACCGGAAGAGGGGACAGTGAATTGGACACAAGATTGAGTTGGACAAGCATTCTTTCTAGGAGGCGGTTGTTGGAAAAGCGATAGGCGATCGAAAGTTTGTGTTTGTAATTTGAGAATAGATGGGGAAGCTGTGAAAGATGTTCAGTTTGAAGGTGGGAAGAATTGTGTTGGATCTGAATTAGTGACATTTGATAAGCTATTAATTTAATCCATTTCTGTTGGGCTACTGGTGAACAAAATGAATGTTCGTGAATAAAGTGATTATTGAAAGCCACGGTTTGGCGAACGATCCGATTGTTCTAATGCAGAAACATTAATTCCCAGTCGCGCTGACGCTCGCGCATACGCACACTCGTAACAATCGCTTTTAATTGCATCGACCGTCCGGTTAATTGTCTAGACAACGGAGCTTGATTGAAGGCGGTGCAGCGAAACGAACAGAGACGGTAATGATTGCCAAACTTTTCGTCGCCCCCCTCCGCGCTCGTAACATTATTAAGGGCACCGATATTGAATAATTTATAACGAAATATGCATGGGAAAAAATGCCTTTCTTTCGTTTCAATTAACGCTTCGCCGAAGCAGTCTCCTCTCGTAATTTCATTAAATACGTGTCCAGAAAATGAAAGAAAAAAGAAGACCCGGCCGGGGTGCATCTAGTGAATATTCAGAGTTCAAAATTTGCACAGAAGGAGAGTGGCTTTCCACCGCGTGGAAACGCGACAGCAATAATCGCCTTTTATATAATTTTCTTTAAATCTCAATTATTTCAGCGACGCTTTGTTGAAGCCGGTTAAACCAAGGCATTCGATTCGATTCAATTCCGGAACAATAACTCGACATTATACAAATCAAACGAACGTTGATATTCATGAGCCGAAAGTCAGAGGGTGGAAATATAATTGCGTTAGCCGTACATCCCGAGCTACGCCGTGGCTGTCTCCGACGAATCCCTTCGTCGTTTCGATCCCTGCCGAATAATCAGTCGCGTTCTACGCGCTTCCACCCCGGTAGCTGGCGAAATTGTGCCGAGCCGCGCTGAAAACTTAGCTGCGCGATGCTCCCTCTCCGCGTTAAAAATCGTCAGCAAGGGGAGAGAAATTCCTTAGATCAACGAAATGCACTGTAACAAAGCAGCTTTCGAACTTCGCTTCGACTAATCTCCCTTCGGACTTGAAGACACGAAAAAAAAAAGACGGCTCCAAAGAGTAAATCGACTTCCAGCGTTGACTCACAAATTTCCCTCTCCTTTTGAAATACCAAGCTGCACAAGTTGACAAGTCGAGAAAGCTCGTCAAACGGACCTCCGATCGCCCCGAAAGTTCCTTTGCCTCGAAATCGAATCAACTGCGAAACAATTTTTAAACGAAGCCGAACGCAGGAAATTATCGAGAGGGCCGAAACGTTCGGCGGCAAGTTCCACCCTATCGAGAGGCCATTACCCCCGCGGCCAGACGATCGCTCACGTTTTACAAGCTTCCGTGCCGAATTGCCCCGGAGCATGAACTGATAAACGGAACAGAAGGAATCGAATATTACGGCAGTTCCAGGAGAAACGTCGCCGACCGTCGAACGGCACGCGGATAAGCGCGCGCGTAGTCGCCTCGCGACACGCCAACGCCGACTGCTTGGACAGGGGAGCATCAACGAGGATTATAATAATATCCAGTAGGACAGACGTCGCGTCTCGACGGGAACGGGGGATGGGTGGGGGGGGGGGGGACGAAAATAGAAGCGCCAGAGGACGCGGCAGATGACGGGCACGCCTTTCAGTTTTGTGCGGCCAGGGGAAATTGAAACAGCTAACCGCGCTGGTGTCGACGAGGGTGGCAACAAGGGGGACGAAGAGAGCCCGACGAAGGGGGGATGGGAGGGAGAGAGAAAGGGGACACGGTGCCTGGGAGAGGGTGTGCGGGAGAGAGAAAGGCGTAAAGTGTGCGATAGGGTAGAAGAGGTCCACGAGGGGGTGGAAATCTGCCGGGAGAAAGCGAGACCAGAGGGAGGAACGAGAAAGAGAAAGCAAACGCCGAGAGGGAGCCAGGGATACGCGGGAGAGATTCAATCAAACGAACGCATATAAATGAGTCGTTTCAGGGTAAAACTGAATTATACGCCGGCGCTGGTATGTCGGTGCACACAAGCGACAGAGCGTGCACGTGTAATCACGGTTAGAGCATCGCAGTTGCGTGCCTGGCACCCTGGTGTCCCGCGACAGGATGCACGTAGATTAACTGCGTGCTCTTGGGATGATTTGAAGTTAAAAAAAATTGAAACAACCATGGCCATGTGCGCAATAATTTGTAAAGAAAATGTGAACCACCGTGGGGTCGCATTTGTTGTTTGTGTAGAGTTTTCCTTCGGTACGATACGTTGCGAGGGAAGAAGGAAAACTTTGCTACGAGTGGCATTGGATGACGGCGCAGTATTCGAGTTCCCATTGGTTCTACCGTGGGATGCCCTATAGAAACGAATATTCGGCAGAACATTCCTCCCCACGAACCCTTACGCGGAAAGATTCGTTCGGATAGCGCGTGACTATCGAATGGCGCGGCAGGAAAGCCTGAAACGACCAGTCGGCTTTGTAAAGTGGGCAAAGAGAGATCTTCATCCCCTGCGAGCCTCGGAGAAGCTGCTCGCAGCTGGTTGCGCGAGGCTCGAAATTCACGCGCCTCCCCCTTTTTTCCGGGGGACGTTTTTGCCAGTATCGTTTCGCGACGCAGTTTGCATGATAACGAGCGTTCGAAACAGCCGATGAGGAAAGGGGAGTTCTGGGAAATCGTAGCTGGGGAACGTCGCGTGCATGTCGGCGTAATCGCGAGAAACCGTGCGTGACGACACGTTAGCTTTCTTGCGACGTATTTGTTCCTATGATGCGGCTGTCCCTTCGACATCCACGCGCGATTTTTCATGCGCTCTACACGTTCCGTACTTGGCGGAATGTCTGTTACGAAATGTCGAGACGGTGATTTCACCCTCTCTCGGTGGCTTACCCTTCCCCGACGTCCTTAAAAGGGATCCCAAAGAGGCCCTCGATAAACCCTTTGAATTCCAGGTATGTCCCCGCGCTCCACTCTTATTTCCAAGTGAAAATAATTTCAAGTTGCTGCATCCTCAACAAATTTAAGTCTCGACATAAAAATCCCAGTGCCTCCCTAATTTCGAGTACAGTTCCCAAACCTCCAAAATCAGACGGGAAGAATCCAAGGGGGACAATTTCAGGTAACGACCAGCCCTGCAGTTGAAACGCGAAATTCGCCGTTAATCTGTTTGTAAGCCACGAAACTCGGCGACCATCTGCAGCGCGCGATAAGAGGGTTGACAAGAAAAAACGTTTGTCCGGCAGAGAGCGAAATGGCGGTGCCCTTAACGCGGGCGGGAAAGAGGCGAGAAGAAACGGTAGGGGGTGAAACAAAGATAGTTTCTGGCCCGGCAGACCGCGGCTAGGAAATTAAATAACCAAACTTTTCTCAGAAAGATTCCGGGGGTTACTTTGGCGGGGGTTGGCGGGCGACGGTGGCGGGTGAAGTGACTGGAAAGAATCAAAAGAACAAACGGTAGCAACCGGGGCGAGCAGTGGCAAGCTCTGCAAGAAACTGTAAGACAAACGTGACTCTGCCCGCCATCTTCTGCCCTCTGTATACTACGTCGGACTTGGCGTCGCTTCAACGAATTTTCGAACTTTCCGCCGTCTTTCTGTTCAACGCTCTCTATTCTTCAACGTCTCGGAGGTCTCCGTTACGAGCCACGAAAAAAGTTTACAGGAATCTTTTTTCCATTCGTTTTACTCCCCCTCGGTTGCTTGTCTTTCCTTTCAGCCAAGTTTCTTCTCGTTACGCCATTGGCTGGCTATCGTACAGAGAAATTTTCGAGATTCGGTTGCTTGACCCGCTGACCGGATGGGCGATTTAATAATAGTAATTCTATCAGAATATTTAAAGGCCCCAGGTATCGCAAGCTGATAGGACAATGCAAAACTCTGTTATTAATAGAGGCCAATGCTCGTCTCGTTAAATCAGCAGCAAACATTTGCCAGGATTTATATACGCGCTGCCGCAATTGTTCTGCCATCGCTTAGAAGCTATTGAATCCGTCCCCCGCTATCGTCGATATGCCGACGAGTCAGGCGGGATCTTGGTTCAGAATTAATAGAAGCAGAAGCTCGGTTTCTCGACAAGGGGGTATGAAAATTCGGGTGCTTGAATATTGGGTGCATCGGCGCCAGCGAAGCTACCTTCGAGAGCGTCGTCAGCAATCAGTAAACACAATAAAGGAGCGGCTGCTTTGAGCCCTGTAGACGCTGATAATTGGACGAGGCCTTCGCAATACAGGCGTTAACCGATCCCGTCTCGTTCGTTCCCGCGTCCCGGGTCCAGAGGTGTCCAAGATTGCTCGAGGTAACGAGGCAATCCAGAAATGCGATTTGGCTTAACGACAAAAGCGATTTCCAATCACCAGGAACAACAGGGACCGGGAACTTGCATAATCCCGGCTGCCACGTTCTAACGAATCAGGAGGGATCCCGAGACTTCTAATTCGTTGCAATTGAAACTCGAGTAAATTGATTTCTTTCTGCGGCGGGCGAAAGCCCCGTTTCGTTTGGGACCGGTTAATCGCGTGCAATCCCCGGCAGACTGTACCGATCGAGGAGGAACACGGTTCTGTTCCTCGCCATTCGCGAACGTCTGCGTAGAGAAACGCGTTGCCACGATGATTCGTTGCTCGCCTTTCGCTACGTATTACTATCAACAGCGAATGCACTTTTACGAGCGCGCGATAAGAAGGGAAAGACAGCGTTGGCAAGAGCCCGCTCGTTGGCTCGCTACGCGGATGCTCGCAAAAACGACTGCAACGACATGCACCTTATATGTGCGCATACAATCTGCAGTTGCTTTCATGGCGCAGGGTGTTTAATCAAATTTCTACGATCCACCGAGCCTCGTTGCGGAACTTCCGTTCCCTCTTCGCCCCGGCAGCGAGTCCATCTCCTTATTCTTGTAAATGTTTAATTTCCAATTAAATTTTAATTCTCCGGAAACGTCAAACTCCGCCGCGATGCTGCTATTCCACTGAAAACTCCGTTCAAAGTTTAATTATCGTTGAACTTCCGGCACACCGTTTACCTCTATCTGCGACGATCGCGGGGTGAATCGCCGATGCTGCTCGAGACAGGCGGTCACGGCGAAAGGATATCGCAGCAAACGCTGAGATTTGGCTTTCTGGGATGATGAATGTCGACGCTTCCTTGGGAAGGACGCCGACGTTTCCTTGCGCGGGAAACAGAGGGGTTCTAAAAAGACGAGCGCGGTGACGAAGACGAAGATGCGGACGATGAAGATACAGGAAACTGAGATCGTAAGGGTATCGGGTAAGTGGAAAAGTTCTGTCCGCTTTCGCACTGGTCAGTTACAAATCTAAAGGATGAACATATACAATTTCACCACTGTATAGTCAGAAAATTGATGACGAAGTATGTGGACTATGTGAAAGTTATTATCATCCATAATGCTCAATTACTATTCGCAGCAAATAATTTTGGACGCGCTAGGAACGCCCAGCGATTTCCATGTATCGCCACGAATCGTAAGCGTATTTGATACATTTAACAGGACAGAAGTTTCGCGCTCGCCTAACCAAATATCGCGAGGTGGAAGGAAAACGGAGCAGGGGGCGAGCAAGAAGCGCGATTCCATCGTGGCTTGCGTCATCGGCCGCTGTAACGCTTCAGCGGGCAAGCAGCGACGGACGAACGCAATTTTTCACGGACACCGTCGAGGCGGAAGTCTGCCGGAAACCGGAAGCGGGATCGGTGAACGCGTGGAACGGCCGCGAAAGAGAAACAAAGCAACGCAACGGCGCGGCCGGACGCGCGTCTAGCGCGGTAGCGCGGCTGCACAGGCGAAAAAAGCTCGAGCCTTATCTAGCCAGCGACAGAGAGAGAGAGAGAGATTAACGTCGTTTGATGCATCGCGATGTTTCTCGTTATTCCGCATAATTGTGGCTATTTCTCATCTCTGATACGGGGTAATGCCGCGTGGCTGTGACGCGACACAATAGGGGGAACGCTCGTAGAATTTTTAATGAACTCGCTCGTCCTGAGTAACAATGCTGTCACCGGTTAAATCGGGCATATCTGACTGTAATCCTGCCAACCGATTTAAACGATCCCAGCCGCGGGCCGTGTTTCATTATTTCGCGGCGGCACGAAACGAATTGCCACTGATTCGGTCTCGAGCGCGAGAACGGACATGTCTAAGTTCGCGACGGGGGTATCGAGGGCGGAGAGGAGATTCAATTCTGAGTCGCGGAAAGTTTTAATAACGCGAGATGCACCGGTCCTCCGCGGCAAGTTTCATCCTTAACGTAGCAGGAATTATGCATTGTCTGTAGGTATACGAGTGAAATGGTCTATCTTAACACGCGGAGTTGGTGTTTTCCAGTTCAGAACTGAAATACGAATGTCCGCTGGTGTACAATTATATACGTCGACGGAATTACCGGTGATTCCACCAGTGACATCGATAAAGCCACGAAGTCCAAATTCAGATACTGAACCACACGCGTGAATCATTCTATGCGCAATTGTCAGTGCAAAGTGAAAGATGTTACTTAAACGGTACAACGGGTGACGAAGTTCAATCAGAAGCATTAAAACGATGAAAACAGATGAAGGAGGAAAGACTTGGTAGCGACAGCGTTACGTAGAATACATTTGTGGGCTCACAAAGGAATGCAGAAGAGACAGGAAGAGAAAGGGAAGTATCAAAGAGGAAGTAGATACGTACAGAAGCGGGCCAGAATGACAGACAGAAAGATAGATAGAATAGAAGCACAGGGCGAGAGAACGAGAGAGAGATTGAGAGAGAGAGAGAGAGAGAGAGAGAGAGAGAGAGAGAGATTGAGAGAGAGAGGGAGGGAGGGAGCGGCTTACGTATTACGTCAAAGGCTACATCGTCGGAAACGGAAGTGAGGTGATGCTTATTCAGTCGGAAGTTGCAACGGAGCTTGCTGGCTTTCACAGAGAGTGAGAGAGGAGTTGGCGCGCTCCTCTCCCGCAGAGAAGACGAGGGAAGAGACACCGGAAGGAAGAGAGAGACGGGGATAGCAGAGGACCTATCGGCCGGAAGGCGCAGATACTCTATCTACCGCGACCGTGATAGATAATACTCTGGAAAATTCGATAAAACCGTTTCGCTCTCACCAAGTCGATCGGTTACACCACGGGAACCAACGTTCCTATCCACGCGATCTATTTCATCGAATGCCTCTAATTACGATCGGTACACCTGATACACAGCCGGCTCTAAAAGCTGCCAGAGATTACTTTGCTGGCGGTTTCACGGCGCGGCGAAGGCTATCCGATCGTATCTGGAATCGTACGTGCGATCGTGCCAGCGCACGTGCAGGAATAATCCTTAACGCGGTTTGCGGGCCGCGAAGTTGACTTGATAAGTTGATTAGGATCGAAGAGAGGTAGCGCGGAGATGGTATGTCGGATTTGTCCTAGGGAGAGTCACTTTTGTCGAAAATATCCCAGTTCTGCTATTTACGCCAAGCAAATTGCGAGTGTTGTAATGTAATCATAGTGATTAAAAGGCGAGGATGTGGTTTGAATAATAGCGTTTGAAGTTTCAAGAGAGCGTTCCATGGAGCTCGTTACACCAAGAAGCAGGTCCTGGGTTGATTGTAAGCGATGCGATAACGACCAGTTTCTCGTTTAATCTTTTGTCAAACTGTTCATATAGTTAGGCTGGGTTAGGTTTTATTCAGGCTTAGATACCTAAGCGTGTATCGATGGGCCAGCGAGGATTGGCTGGAATTTGCGAACAGCCTGGAACAAGTAGAATAAGCCGCGCGAAGCGAACGCGTCAGACAGGCCTGACAGACTCGCGTGAAATAGGGAGCGCCCGAACGGCGGAGGAAAACGGGACCTGTACCCTGTACATACTAAAGGGAGAGCACAGCTAAACTCTCGCGGTTCTGGATGGTGTGGCGAGGCGTGATTAATATCGAAATAGGAATGACTTTATTCATGAAGGGCCGCCGCCTTGTTATGCAGATCGAATTTATGGTTAAATCATATGGTGCTGTCCTCGCTATTCCGCGCCGTTGTTAACGCTTTCCCGCTCGCGTTTAGCTCGAGGCGCTGCGGTGTCGGGATAACTAGAACGCGGGGCGAAAAGAAGCGAGCGTCCAGGAAGGACAAGCAGGGTCGTACTACGAACGCGCCTTAAAGTGGCTCGACGCCTCGGTAACGCTTGCTCGCGCTTCTTTTACGATTATCTCCGCTCGTTCCGCCAGCTGTACATTTCCCTTTTTGTCCCGCGGATCCTTCTTCCATCCACGAGCTCTGTACGCGTTTCAGAGGTTGCAAAGCTAGCTTCTTGTGTTCCGAGAGCCCCGCGAATCTACGCGAAACGAATTGCCGCAAGGCTTTTTCTCCTCGTCGGAGTTTCGCACGGCGTTACGTGCCGGGGATCTCGACGACACGTTACCGGTCACTGGGCCCCCGATTTTCCGCCATTGTAGAGGTAATAAATCGCGCGTGGCGATCAATATATTAAACAGAAATTTATCATCGTCACTCGAATGCTGTCACTGACGCCGCTTAATGGAACGTCAGGGACAGGAATGATAATGACTTTTCGCTCTATATTTTTCACCTTCCAGCCCAGGGAGGGAGAAGGGAACGTTATATCGAGCTATTACATTGTATCGCAGGCTGCGATGGGATGCAGTTGAGTTTTTATTACGTTTGATATGATTGATTTGTGACGAAAGAGTAAGGACAAATAGGTTGGTGGAATCCTTTCCAGCGTATCACTTTAGTTGTACACGATGAAAAACGTTTGACTAACGATGAAAATGACTCACCTTCGTGTAGTTTCTCCAGAGTTCCGGCGGAAACACCGACGAATAGGAAGACGAGCCAGAGCAGACGAGCCATTCTTCTCAGCCACGTTCGATTCCTTGACCTATCCATCGTGCTGACGGTTAAACACTGTAACAGAATTGGATTTTTCCGTGTAGGATTCGAAATGGATTCTCGGGCTGCGTTAACATTAATGCGAACGCTGATTCATCAACAAACTATTGTATTCTCTTAAACTTCTAATATCGATCTAATTATGAAAAGTCTGCGTGCTTTCTATTGCGCACTGATGACTTTTCATAAAATGAAATAGGTATTAGACGACTAGCGAAACCGACCGTCCCCTAGCCTCCGATGTCTAATAAAATTCTGACTACGTAGCCAGCCAGAATGAAAGAGATCAAAGGTCGGCAGTCGGCCAAGATTTCCTCGACTACGGTTCCAGCCAGTTAAGACACTATCTGGAAAATCACGATTCATCGGGTCGACCGTCTGTGGCGGCGTCAAACTTCTCGTCGGGGAAAGTTTCCACTTTTAGAAGATTCTTCGACTCATGCTGGCCAGCCAGCAATAATAACAAACGATACGACCAGGAGGTTTGCTAATATTGATGCTGAGCAAACACAAGCTGATCTACAGGGTAATCTTCGTTCCAAAGTTATGACATTAAAAATAACATCTCGAGGACAAAGCTGAAATGAAAGTCTACCATGGTGTCAGATCTCCATCACGATTGCTACACAGATCTGCGTCGAACGGACATGTTCCGTCCACTTTAGTAAGTGCTATATGCCCCACAAATTTGTCGGTGTCTTCCTCAGATCACCCAGTATGTTTTTATCAGTGGAAGTCAACGAGGCCGGAAGCGACGCTCCGCAAGGCTACGTAGAAACTTTCCAGCGAGTTGCCTGCTGCAGTATCAATAACCAGTTTTCCATGACGAAAAACTATCGGAGTCACTTGAACCGCGAACGGATATCCTTGGGGGGGATCCGGCCTCTTTCTTGCGAGCCAACTTGCGGATGTTTCTTCGGGGTTCTTGCAACGGCCGCGCGGCACGGAGGAAAGAAAATAACGAATGGTACTAATAGAGCGTTCTCGGTCGCCGAGAAACTTTTCCAGTGTACCCGGTGCAGTAGCCGCGCTCGGTATCGGGCGAGACACAGCCCTCGTAAATCAAAACTTTCTCACCTAAGTGCGCACCAGGGCAGAGCCGATTATTCGTGCTCGTCGAACGCAGGAAGGTGTGCCTGCGTTACCAGCGTTTTTCCTATCGTTCCTTCCAACCAGGCGTCGTGAATTAATGAAACCAGTGGCGGGTGTTTCGCCGAATGCGCTGAATCTCGCGAGCGGAGAAGTATATCAATTGCTGCCTGGACCTGGGCCATAATTTCCATTATAATTGTAATAAACGGTTTCTTGCCGGTACACTATTTTTCGTCAAGCACGCTCTTCTCTTTGCCCGAGCTTCAGCACTCGGAGGAAGCGAGTATCACGGAATTACGGGGCTTGAACTTCGAGCGACAATGTAGCTCGTTTTTAGTAGTTCATCAGGTCTGATTCACGGGAATCAGAATGCCGTTTTTCCGGCAAGTGGCGTTTACGTCGGCTTGAAAACGCGCGAGTCCTCGTCCCGCGGATTAGAAACGTCTGGCAATAATTCTCGCAGGTAAAGCGCACTCCGATGCTGATTCAACGCGACACTTGCCAACGTGTCATTGCGTCCCGACGCTTCTTCCCGGATGAAAATACGAGGGGAATATCTGTAGATGCTTTAAAACGTTCGGTGCAAGAAATTTGAGCGAAGGCAAAGGAGCCAGAGATTTAGGGAGCAGCGCACAGCGAGGTAACGAAGGTAACAAAGACAGAGCGGTTGCGCGTCGAATTCATCGTTATTAATTATAGCTAGACCAGAGATGGTAATTACTCGTTTCAGAAGGTGAAATCAGAGTAATTGTACGAGGGAAGGGAAGAGCCGGGCAGAGGGAAGAGAGGGTTTGTAGGATGGAAGCGAAGGGAACGCCTGCAGCGTCTCTGAATAGCGCAGTAACGCTGTGCACTCACGGAATCGGCGAAGTCGATTGCACTTTGGAGGCCTGGTGCAGCAGACTCAGCGTACTACGAGAGATCCACTCGATCGATCCGACTTAGCGCCACCCGGAATTTCTAGGACACTTATCCTCGGAACTGTGATTTTCGCGGGCCTCACAAAGGCACGAAATCCAAATAAGTCGCTTTGCCACGGGATTCCCTTGTGCGCGAAACTGGACACGCCCGTTCAACGTAAACTGACGCCGTTCGTTGGGTCGAGTAATCGTGCTGCCAGATACTGTGCGCACCTCTCCGCGATTTACAAGTTCGTCGAGATGCTCAACTCGCCTGAACGACATTCGGGAACGCGTTTGAGGATCACTTATCGCTACGAGATGTTTAGTTACGGAAAAAGTGTAACGGAACACCTAAGAAATTAGTTCTGAATCTGATACAGAGGGTGCGATTATTTATTTTAGAAATTTGATAGGTAGATTGTAACGTAACGTTCGAATTACGAAACGATGCATAATTATAAAAAGCGAGGAGTGCCTAAGTTCTATTATGAGTATCCTATGCGTTAATAAAAGTTCTCTGTGTTGAAATTAAATATCTACGTGAATTCTCAACGACACTGTAATATTCCAAACGGAGATGAATTTAAAAACACACGATCTCGCCGGTGGGAAATATAAGACGGACAAGCATGAAACAGCGAAATTGATGGATCTCTTAGGCAGAGCCGTGGAAATGATATTCTGCAACATTTCGAGGAAAATCAGGTCCGTAGTCGCTGGGTAACGTAGCCCAGACTGGACAGATCGAAGGCGCGTCGCCTTCCAAATTAACTTACGTTAATTGATTAATCGAATCAGGACTTCGCCGGTAGTAAAGTAATTGGCAAAGGATGCGTTGCTGGAGGGCCAGTGCAGCTCGAGGCAGCAACAGCCACTTAGCTACATTGCAACGAGCATTAGCGATAACGAAGTTAACGAGAGCTCGGTTAAACCGATTTAGAGGGCAAGACAAGATGGAGGGACCAACGGCCTAACACCCATGCCTGATTTTCGACTCAAGTCTGGCACCTTCAGGCTACGCAGGACTGCTGCTTCTTTCTCACTTCTAATATCGTTATCCACTCCTGCCTGTAATAAAAATAACGAAGAATGCAATTTTCTTTCGCTCCCACGCTTTCGTTCGCAGTGTTTCCAATTTCTACACTTTCCGCCGACCATTAAAGGAGATTGACGGGATTTTTCCGACATTTAACATTTAACGCAATCTCGTGAATACTATAAAGGAATACCAACCCCGTCCAGCGACGCCCTTTCTTATTCCGAAAACTAGATGATCCGTGACGGTTGGCGCGGCCATCAAAGGGCAGTTGTCCGTGGCCGTGCCCTACAATTTTAATTTGCTCGGGCGACTTTGACTCTCTTTCTACCGGAACGAGCAGGAGGAACCTCTCGGATTTCAATTTCGCCACGAAGAATCCCCCTCGACTCGGTCGGGTATAGAAATGCGGGACAAGAGGGACTCCTCGAGTGCACTCAAAGTTGAAGGACGCTCAGGATCAATATTTATAATCTCGATTCTAGACGACCAAGGGTCCGCAGGATCCGTGTCTGAGACTGCCAAACGAGATTCACCGTTTCCTTCTTCCCCAGCTTGAACCACTGTGTATCGGCCGCTAGGCAAATATTATTTTCAAAAACTGCTCGATCGATCGTCAGACCACTCGCGGCTAATGAACGTCTGGATGTTTTAAAGAACTGAATAAAATCGTTTAACAAAACAGTTGAGATCAATACTTGGACAGCGCCAGTGTTACAAATATTAGAAATTTAAGGACAATTTGACCATTGAAATTCCCACAGGAATACTATTCGCGATAAATCCATTGTCGTTAAATTTTAAATTCCTCTAGGCACGGTATAGCAAGTTATTACAAATTTTCGATGTCTTGATAACAGAAACGAAGATGATCAAAGTCTTTTAGCAGTTCATCTTTCGTCGTCACTCGATTATACAAGCTGGAGTTACTTCGAAATTCGTTGCAATTTTCAGGGATCGGTGCCCTCTCGTTCTTTCAATTGCACGCATCGACGTGACTAGATCACATCAGGAATCAGCATCCAGCGGCCTGTTCGTCCTTTGTGCGATTCACCCGGTGACCGATTGTTGACTAAGACGGCCCAGCCACCGGTGGATCGCAATCAGTATGTTGGATGGCTTGCGGTCGCCTCTACGGCGATGTAGCCGCGTGTATGTGTGTGAGCCAGGTTGAAAGGAACGTAAAAGGACAAGGCTGGCGGTTGAGTGACTCTTTGAAGTTTCTGAAAGCTGTGCGGTTACGCTCGACATACCCGGACTTTCATGGGGCGTGAGGTGAAAGGTGCATAAAAAGCAAAGTGGAAAAGCGTCTCCTTAGAAACGACAATTTGCTGCTGTCTTGTTAGAATCTTCCAGAGCGTTACAAGTTGAGAAAAAAAAGGTTGATTTTCACGTGGCTGAATAATCCTTCCCTCTCCAATAATTACTTTCGCCCTCTTGCATTCTAGTCGATTCTAAACTACATGCAGCCCTCCACAGTGGATCAATGCTTGACGACACCTTTGCCACGAAACAATTCTGCCTCTCGTACAATTAGAAAAAATGTTCCCCCGGTGAACCAGTGAAACGAAGAACGAATACATAATTAATGAGTAAAAGGGTGAATGTTGCAAATGGAGGGAAATTATGTTCTCGTGTAACGTAGTGACTAGAACATTCTTCTGTGAGGCGGATGTTGTATATCCGTTTTTTGCACCATTGTTGGAGATGGTATATTTATCGCCTGATTCATGAATAATATATCAAGAGTGAATAGAGTGGCCGCAAAGTGAAACGAAGTAAAAGAAATGGTAAGCACTTCCATCGAACGAGTCAGAAGACGAGGGAAATGGAGAACATCGTCCAAACATTTTTTCCGTGCACAGTTTCGAGCTTCTTCCCCTTAAATGCGCCAGAACGGAGACAATTAAAGCCTTTTGGGAATGAAGCGAGGTTCAGACACAATGCCGTGACTTTACCTCGAGCCGGAGAGCTGCGTCGCGTCATTATCGAGTCCCTTTACAAGGGATTCCTTGCCCAGTAATACCACCCACGACAGGTCTCGGATTTCGGGCAAACAAAAACTTTGTTTTAAGGATTTTGAAGAGCACGATGTTAAGCTGCGTTGTCCCGGTGCCTCCGTATGGCAAGGGTCGTCTTTCCCTGGCATCACAACAGCGCAGCTTTTCTACTAATGATTCGAGGGTGTGGTCGAAATCTCGACGAGCGAGGGTCCCTTTCTTAACTTGCCGTTCAGCGAGCGAGCGTACACCGCCTTAAGGATTTCGCTGACGCGTTCGAATGCAAATGATCGCCGAGATACGCTTCGGCACGCGGTTTTTCACCGCGCGGAGGAGTACGCTAAGGCGAAAATGAATTTCGAATCGATTTTTAAAGGAGCACATCTTGTGGAAAGCATTCCCATTAGAAACCAGACTGTAATTGAGGAGCAAGTATTACTCGACGTACGACAGAAGCTAGTTTTCTAAAAGGAGCATCCTCGTGGACTCCACTTTTCTCCGTAAATTGTTGCTATAAATAGGGAACGGTGTATACTTGCTTCGGCGGGGACACTGAAAATATCCTGTAATCGATGGCAAAAGGACGATGGAAGCCTCGTCATCGACCAGGCGATAAATCGTTAGCAAAGTTGACGCGACCGCAGAGAAATGGCGAGGACCTATTTGTGCTCGCGATTCAGGGTCGGAAGCGAGCCTCGGCGTGAATCGATCAGGACACGCAACGGCGGGGACCGTTTCGGCAAGTTCGCGGTAAGGCTGTTAACAGGAATTTTCACAGAGTGGCTAATGCCATCGTCGTCGCCGCCGTGAACGGTGGGGCTGGTGGCTCTTACACTGTCAAAGGCCCACGGCATTTTCAGTTTTCAGCCACGCGCGACGACGTGATAATCGAGTGTGCTACGCTTTTAGCCGTAATGGGCAGGTACACGCGCCGCCAGGAGCGTTGCAAAGAGAGCGGTTCGCCCCGAGGAAAGGGTGTAGCCGCGCGAGGAGCGAAGATAGCACGTTCAACAGAGAGTCCCGGGGAGAGAGAGAGAGAGAGAGAGAGAGAGAGGGACACAGCCACGTTGATAAACAAGTGAACGGGGTAACCGAGTTAGTTAGTTAGTAGATTAGGTTCACTGGTATGGCGGCGGTGATTTTATGACGAGCCAACGTGACGGAACGTTGTCGACGACGGGGACGCTGAAGCTGAATCGCGTGAAACGAAGTACCATCGATTTTGTACTGATAAACTTATGCACGAAATAGGGTCTTTTATGAGAGCGTGAAGGAAAATCGATTGGCCAGTGTTACTTCCTAAACTTTGGTTCCTACTTTCATTTTCCATAAGCTAATTAAGGGTTTAATGAAGATTGAAGAAACAATCACCGTCAGAAGTTTTAATATTCTTTTAAAGATAGATAATTTTAAAAGAGAATACACAAGCCTATTATGCGAAAGAACAAGTTAAACCCTCCGTGTTTCAGCGTTCGCTATAAGCATTTACGATTATGCGATAGCACGCGAGCGGATATCAAAAAGTAATTGTTACCAGCTTCCAGTTAACTGACCGTGATAATCCAGAAAATTGCGAGATACGAGGCTGTTCTAAACAGCAAGTAATACATATTTATCAAGGTTTATGTCGTGGGGAACTTTACAATCCATTTATATAATGAACATCCTCGATTTAATGGTTCCTGCTTCCGTATTAAAAGCCTGGACGCTGATAAACCATTAATTTCAATTACAGAAAGTTCCGCGGTCATTTGTTTGGAAACATCTGTCGTTGTCTCCGCTCTCGAAAAGACTAATTCGCGGTCAAACATTTCTCAACAGCTGCTACGGACGCGAGATGGACTTCCCGACTATTGAAAACAGTGTCCCGAAGTTGCAATCGTTAATTTCCACTCTATCATCCAGCCAATTACGACCGCTATAAACTCCGGTTAGCCGGTTGGTAGAACTACGTTAACAACAGTTTCCAAATTGGTTGTTTTAAAAGCCACGGGATTGGAAAAACTCCTATTCAATTCCGTTTCGATACATATTATTTCAATTTATTTAGCGCTTTGGCTTCGGCATATAAAAATTACGAGGCCAATGGAGTCGTAGAAAGTTCGCGAGCTCCGCGCTTTATTCGCCTTTATCCGTCTTTATATGTACTAAACGGACAACGGGATAAAAAGTGACTGGAAGTAAAGATAAATCGTTGCGCGTCCTTTTCGCTGGATTCGCCAGAGAAACTCTGGAGGATCGTAGGAAGGAAAATAATTACAGTTCCAATCTCTACCTTTCCCAGATGGATTCCCGCACGGTCGACCGGAGCAACGTGCCTTATTAATGAATAATTAAAGAGTTTAATGCCAAGAATCGCTGGTGACTGATAAAAGATCGTAAATGAGTTCCCATCCTTCCGCTGCGTCTTATTGCCAGGGAAATGAGCAACAGCATTACACGTAATTGCCGATACTTCACAAACTGTCTCGCGAATGAGAAAAATATTACAATAGCCATTCGAGAATGATTGAATCGCCAGACGTTTGCATTTTAACAAGCATAGGACAATGGAATTTTTAACTCGCTGAAAACTCAAGTTATTCTCATCGAGGCTCCCACAGCTTATTGCCTTCATTCCCTAACTTTATGAAATAATTGTCGAGTCACGGACTTCGATGGCTTCATCAATTTAGAAACGCACTTCCTCTCTGTATTCGTAATAATTTTTTACCTCCACGGATAATCCATCCTTTACACTTTTCAAAAGGAAATCACGCTGGAACGTGTCATTGGTTATTCATCTTTAAAAGCACACTGTAATCCCATAGTGTACGAAATACCTCGTCTATGTTTCAGGTTTTACACACAATTTCAGCCTTCCCTGAAATCATAAACAAGGATAATGTTTCCAAATTGCGCGACCTCATCATGTCGCCGCCTGTAAACAAATGTCTCAAAACAGCTGCACCCCTGGTGGATCCGCACGTGCAACAAGGGGAAACTTCAGCCCTATAATTCGCTCGGGGAAACGGACAGCGATGTTATTAAAACTTCGAACGAGTTGGCGAATGCCGCGAACGAACGCGGTCGCCTCTACTGAATCTAGACATGCAGAAGCTAAACCTACAGTGATAACGCGGCTAAAATACCGCGGAGGACTGAAGGGACAGGTTTCCACGGAGGAGGCCCCCTGTTACGAGTATTCAGCAAGCTTTATCGAAGAAGAAGTGGACTGGAGCGATGGAGAAAGGATCTAAACGAGTACCTTAGCCAGCTACGAACCGTCTCGGAGCGTGTTCTTTCTCAAAGCGCCGGTATACGCTGAGGTGAAGACGTTGAAGGGTTGGTTGGAACCTATAACGGATTCACGGCAGCTAACTCTAACAGCAGATGGTGCATTAACGCGATTAATTTGCCCGGTTACGGTGCGCCAGCCTTTGTTTGCATCTTCGAGCTCGATAACTTTGCTCCCGATTCCATTCCACCACCCTCGTCGTCGCCTTTTTCCGACGGCACGCCGCGATCCACCCCGAAGACTTTCTCCTTTCCAACTACGCCGTCTACTCCCCCCTCGAGCCGCCTGTTCTTTACAACCCCTTCCATTTTCCGGCTCGTCGCTTCGATTCTGCTTCGTTAGCGGAAGACCCTTCATAGAGGATAGGACGTACTTTAAAAATATTAAAGTGTACGCTCGCTACTCGAACGGCGCGACGGCTGTCCTTTGTTACCCGCTGGTAAGCGGCTCTTCGCCTTTTCCTTCCTCGGCTATTCGCCCCGCGACATCGCCCAGCTTCCAGACGGAATCGTTCTTACGTGGCCCAGAGAGACGGCTATCGTCCCGCGAGGCGAGTGAAAATTTTCCTATTGTCGGGGGCGAAGGAGGGCACCAGGGCCTGTGTGGCTGATTATCACGGACAATCGAGCACGACGGCGGCTGAATTAGCTTCTCCGGTCTCGCTGGGATTTGGGGGAAGCGTTTTATCCCCGGCTGATAGAGGGTTTTCATTTATCATTCATGGGAGGTCTTCCGACCCGTGTACATATTTGATCGGAGCGAAGAACGGGAGTCAAAATTGGCGTCTAATTTCGGCCGCTTAGCTAATAGATGTTTAAACATTCATGGAGGAATCGTGATGCACCGCCCATCATCATCAGGAAACGAATCTTTCGAGACCTTCCTTGCCGTGCTATCGACGGTGCCCGTTATGTTGGAAATTGGGTTTCGTATTCTATGAACCCCGTGAGAATTGAATAACGCCAGGAATGTTTATCGGGTTACTCGATTAGCGAGCATCGACTTTCGAATTTTCCATCGCGGCGCAGCAATAATTTTGGCGGGCGTAACTAGGTACTTCCTGTTTCATTTGCAGCTGCGGCTTTAACCGTCCGCCGAATGGTCGCGAAATTTCATTGCTGGCCGAAGGATGTTCTTGATTTATATTTAGCGGAGTGTTAAAAACCGACTCGTCGCTTTAGTGGATCGTATTCGGTGGAAAAACCATCGCCGGGTTCGCGGGAAATGCTCGAGTGCCATGGAGCACGACAAACCAGTAGCGAGCAAACAAAAACGTAAACGCGCCCCGTCGCCGCCGAATCCCATTGTGTCATATCCATTATTCGTTTCCCGCGGAAAAATAATTCCACGTTAATTTATGGAAACGACGGGACACGAGCCGCCCCCTCGCGACAACCGATACTCCATGCGAAGCATCCTTCAATTTTATCCCCAATTTCATTTGCCAACGACTATCGGCGTTTCCACTTCAGGAAGGACCAGCAGCTTGCAACGATTCTCATAAGCGGATCGTTACGGGGTGTTTCCGATTTACCTCGTGTCGCGTTTAAACTTCAAGTCGACTTTTATAGTTACGTTTCTGTAGGATGCACTTGCAAATAACTTTTTCACTTCTCATCGCAACCAATATTATTAAAAGGGAAAACGTGTTTATATGGAAGAATGTTCTTTTCAGTAGTATGCATTGGATAATTGAAATTACAACCCGAGACGAGTGAACCAGATCTACCTTTATTTTCTTCGTATCCAGCAAACGAGACGACGCGTCACGATAGAAGTAAATGATGAATCGATTGATTAAAGCGCAGCGGAGTGTCGGGAAAAAAATTCGGGGGAAATAATTTCCGGCCTCGCGGTTATCTATCACGGCGCTCGTTTTATGAGAAAAACGCGGGAGGCTTGCGCAGGGCAAAAATCCCGAAAGTGCTCCGTCAAATTAAGCCTCTGCTCGGGCGTAAATTGATAGATGCTCGCCAATAGTTGCCTCCACATTCATAAACAAGACATTATCGCGGTAACGCGTTCCATCTATTCCCGGTATCCACGGAGTCGAAAAGGAATCCCTCGGCGGGAGGACGGGACGATGAAGTTGGGTAATGCGAAAATAACAAGTCGGGGGATGAATCATACTCGATCTGACTGCCGGCGGGCACGTGAGGGGTTGGGCTATTGAGGGAGGCGACTACCCCCGGCCGATCACCACCAAATGGACGCTGGATATTTTATAAAAGCCGGCTTCAACCTCGATCAACCATGGCCCCTGTAGTTACAAACCGCTGGCATTTCCTTTTTTCGAGCAGGGAATATTGGAACACCGATTTGTATTCGAATTTAGACATTTGACAAATTCTCCGCAGCTGCCACTAGGTAAATAGCTATATCGGAAATCCTATTCGGCGAACACAGATTCCTATTTTTGCGGGTAACATCTCTCACTGATGATGACACATGTAACATTGTTTACCCCGCTTCCATCGCCCGTTCCCATTATCAGTAAACACATTTCCGAGTCGATCGTGTACCATAAATGATCCGTCCTCTCGGTATACACTCCCACCGCAATGGCATATTCTCTCGAGCAACAAACCAAGAGGACGTATAACACGTGCGAGCAATCGACATATCGAAGCACACTCGAGCGTCGAACAACAGCCGGGAAAACGAGTGGTTCACTGTTATTCCGTGCACGTTTACTGCATCATTAACGAATTATACGAGGCAGCGATAAACGCGAGATAAAGCCGACGGCATAAAGAGATTTACGATGTTTCGCGTATACGAGGCGTGGAAGTGGAGAGAATCGTGCAGGAGGGCCGAAGGGAAAGAAGATATAGAGACCAGGGCGCATAAGTTGACCGGCTTTCTCGTACTTCGACGCGTCGCCGATAAGTTTACAGCCCTGTTGACTACACGCTCCTTCCGGAATGGAAACGTCTACGCTGCTACTCCGCCACGTAAACGCTGTACGGATCTTCGCCCCCGTATTCCCTTCCGTTATCGAGCCGTTTAAAGTCCAGAGGATCCCTTTGTTCCTCAAGAACGATCGCGCTGTCATCGTTGCGGTATTACCCGGCGATTCACGATAATAGTCACTCGAATGGCGCGATCAACTAAACAGGGTGTTCCACTTTCATAGATTCATGCAAATGACGCTTAAGTTGTTGGGAATCTCATATAGGCAGTATCTGGTCATTCGATATTCGCTCTTGGATGTTTCTGAGGATCGAATTGAAATATTTGTTCCTCGGAAGTGGAAATTAGTAAATTTTCAATATACCTACAGTTCCGGAGAAAAGTGTTGGGACACTTTTTAGACACTCAAAAAAACTCAAGTCGTTTGGACTAATTTTAAAAAAGTTATTTTGTTTTGGAAAACAGGAACGTCATATGCACGGTCTGAATTACTGGATCGTGCCTGTCCACTGGCAGGGCGTGACTACTTGTCCGTCTTATACGCGAATGGCTAAGTAAGAAACATTTTATTGTCACGAGCCACGAATTGTTTCGATTAGAACTCGAGCCAAGTTATCACGCAACCTGTAACCTAGCTTTATAAAATGTACGTTTTCCACCATTCAATCCGTAACAATTGCAAGGTTCTATTTTCATTCATAATTCCTCGAGAGACGATTAAGATAAATCCTCCAGCTTCATCCATCCGTGCAGTTAAGAATTCTATACCCAAGAGCATAATACTCCCCGGAGGATCGAAACGAAAGTAACTTTTATATGGACGCGTAAAACCGTAAAGACGGCACCGAGTACATCAAAACCATGAAACCATCCTCTTGCGCGGCGTGTATAATGGATGCGCGGAAAATTGTTTCCGGGCGAGGTGAAGGTAAAAACGGCGGCGGCTTTTTGTAAGTCGGGATCGCGGTTTCCCACGAGAAATTGAAACGATTAAAAGAGGAAGGACGGGCAAAAGATATACGGGGCCATGGTCCTGTTTACCTCGAGTAACCATCAAACGGAAAGTAAGTCAAACGGGGTCTTCCTTTCCGAGGAGCTTTCCTTTCACACGTCTCATTTTCCTCCTCGCCGCTTTTGAAAACTTGTACACGCGTCCCGCTAATTGCACTGTGTACTCGTTAAAATTACCTTCCGCTAAATCCGGTAGACGGTGAACAGAAGGAGGAAGGAGTAAAGGGGCGTGGGTGGGGTGAAAACTGAATACATTTTTAATTAGCTGATGCTCGTTCCTTCCCCGACGTGAGAGGAGCCGTTAATTCCCGTCCGTCACGTCGGGAGAATAATTCGTTAAAGCACGGCGTGCGGCCAGTGAATCAGGAGGACTCCTTCGCCGAAAGTTCATGCTCGGGACAGACGAGGCAGCTACGGAAAACGGTTCTTTCGCGGCTAAAGTGAAGTTCAAAGGCTTTAACACGAACGGAGCGTGGACCGAGGACTTCTTCTTTCCGAGAGTTTTCGTTTTGTCTTCGGGAATACTTCCTCCTCTCGCTCGTTTTCCGTCGCGAAACTTTTGTACGCGCCTCGTTACAGCCTGGCCCCTCCCGAAGTCGCCCGAGTCTGTGTGCGCAGGATCGCGTTTAACACGTCACGATCTTTTTCAAAAAAACAACGGCCCAGCTTGTATGCCCGCGAAAGGAACGTTAACGCTACCAGATAACTTTCGTCCAAGCAAACATCCGTAAACAAGTATCACAGCTTTTCGAAACGAAAGTAGCATCCTTCCCCCCGAATTGTACACAAACAATTGCGATTTCCCTTCTCGACATCCTCCGCAGACCATTGGGTCAAATCGAATTCGCAAACGTCCCAGTAACGGCATCCTATTCCACTCGGCCGAGAGAACCATAGCGACGAGGCTGCTCCACCAAATGGACGTTCGAGGATACAAGTGAAGATAGCATCGGTAGCGACGGTAAGTGCCCCAGCTTGTAACGAAGATCGCGACGGAGCACGCATTATCGATTCCAGCGCCGAAGGGTTTCATACTCTTATTGTCAGTCATACGACTATATAGGATTTCCGGGATGGCAATCTCGTCTTATTTCCACGGAGTAAGGGGCGGTGAGGAGGGAGGGGGGGGAGGGGTCGTGGCAGATGGAGGAACGTAAGTCGGATCGCCTTCTCCGTCGCCGTCGCCGACGGCTCGCAGTTACTCGCTCAAGGGGCCAATAAAAGCGAACGTTCGCCGTGCAACGCCGCGTAATTCAGAATAATTGAAATACGCGCACACGCGAGAGAGAGGCTGATCCCAGGGCAAGGCTGCAGAGCGGATTCGAGCCGATCGTTCCCGAGGGCAATCGGCCTGGGCGCGAGTTCGCCGAGTCCTCATTTCCGCTTTATTGGCATACAATAAGGGAGCCAGCCAACTGGCCGGCCTATACTGCCGATCGAGTAATGGATTTTGATTCCATCCCCCGGCTACGTAATCGCAGCTGCAAATACCATTTCTCCTCGCGGGCGCAGATAATGCATCACTCGTCCGTTTCGTGATTACGATTCATGAGGCAGGCGCCCGTATTGCGCCTACGTAAACAAGGGAGGGGGCGAGGAGGAATGTGTGATCTTCGGTGAGGATTCGGGAGAGGCTTGTTTTCAGATGAACGTGGCTGCTGGTTCGCATGCAGTTTCCGTGATATCGTTACTTTCCAATGGAGATGCATAATCGGTATAGCCTGTGGACTCGCTTCGAGTTTTTAAGGGGAAAGATTCGTGGAACACTTTACACTGCGGATTTATAGAATGATAGGCTTTTGGATTTTTAGAGCAATGTGATCTGACGTAATCTTCACTTAAGCGTAGTCACTCGATACGATCCTTCAGGTTTAATGAAACCGTAGGTGTTGAGAAAAATCTGTGGAAAGTGGCGAGGATAAAGGAGATCGCGTTAAAATAATAAATCGACATTGCCCCGTGGCCATTCTTCTGCGGCGTTATCCTCCGGTAGGAAAGATCCCTGGTTTCTGGCGACAGAAATTTATGTCACTCATCCGACGCGGCAGCTTCCCTTGATAACGGCCGGGTAATACACGGTAATATTCAGTTACCGGATAAGGTTTAACTGCGCCTCGCGTAATTTCCGTTTCCTCTCCTCGGCCAAGATGGCAATCGCGTCATTACGCGAACACCGTCCGTTTCGTGGCTACAGAAAAAACCGTCCCCGGGACCGTTGCGGTGCTAATCAGGAAACAGAAGGGTGGGCAGAGGGTTTCTCTCTTAGATACGGCCCTGAAATCCCAGAGGAGTGTAAAACAAGCCAGAACCTTATGCAGCTTTCCGAGAATCTCACCTGGAATCGTTTCTACGACGCTGAGCCCGGTGGTTATTAATTGTAATTAAATCCAGAGAGTCGGGTAAGAGACCGTTGCGGTTCGAGTTAATTCGCCCCCCCCCCTTTTCTGCGTTCTTCGCCGTGCTCGAATAAAAAAATATTCTCACCTGCACCTTCAAGGAGCGAGGAACGAGAGCTCTGAGAACGGAACGCCTACTTGCTCCACAAAGAGTACCTAATCATCATTTTGGATTAAAATTAAATAGCGTGTTTAAATTTTTTATACAATTTTATACTGTTGACGAAGAAACAAGATTATACTTATATTTAATTATTCAGATCATCGAAAGGTTTTGCAGATATTTGAGAATTACTTATTTGTATGCTAATAGAAAGATCAACGAGGTATAACATGTAGGATTTGCATAGATTACAGATTTCATAGAAACGCTGCTCGATGATTTTTCACCCGTCGATCTCGCTTTGGACATGGCAATTTCAATGCAACCGCCGGCACGTCGGTGGCCTAAACCCATCCGAAACAAACGGCAATCGCGATTGCGGTTAATAATTCGATACCGCGAAACCGTGCGCGTGAGAGGGACGGACGAAACAACGAGGCGAGCGTGGTCGCGACGTAAAGCCGCGAACCCGACAAAATCCGACGGTGTAACGCCCGAAATATTGCTCGGTCTTCCTGCGCTGACATGAAAATAAGTTTCGACGAATTAATCGCTCGCAGAGCGACGGGCCACGCTCTGTACGCGCGTTTTAACGCGTTGCTTGTGCATTGTGGTCGGTCGGGCGCAGCGTATAATAACACCGCACATGAATCATGCGGATTGACGCCCCTCATTATTTATTGCACATGTTCTGACGCATATCAGATTTAATTCTGACGAGAGAAAATACTGGATAGCAACGACGCTTAACCTTTCACCAATCCTTATTCTGAAAAGAAAGTACTGAATTTTTTAAATAATATGTAGGTATCTAATATTATGTTCGATATTTGAATCAGCTAAGCACTGGTGGTAGTTAACTTAATTCGAAGTATAATGACATCCACTCCTTCAAATACGTAGGTAAGTACTGCAGTATGTCTGACTGTTCACAGACTTATTCTACTTGCCCGCCTTACCTAGGAACCAGTGGTTGGTATTTTCCCTCAAAATTTATGTAATATTTTTTTGTTACTTGTTGTCAAGAAATGGACTACCAGCGTAGGTATACATTATGATTGAAGAAGGGGAACTTTGTTGTATAATGTCCCTCAAGAGGAGAAGGAATTCTGGTACCGAAAACTTCCTAATTCTAATAGCACCAGGCGTGTAATATAAATCTTAACGAAAATTCATTCCAATATCTTCATGAAAACGGACGCACCTTTTGCTCGAATAGACGCGTTCGATCGCGTCGATTACAGAGCGTCGCCCTGTCTCTCCTTCCTCAAATATCTCGCTAGCTGCTGAGCGTTCCGTCAATAATCGATAATTCATTTTCACTCCGCACCGAGGCGCATGCCATATTCGGGAATGCATCGGATGCTTTGAAGTTCTCGGGAATTTTTTATTTTCAGGCACGTCGAGCCTGCATATCCGGAGCCTAGAGGATAAAATTTCGAACCTTCGCACAATGCAGAGTTTAATGACTTAATCGTGACCAGGGAGCTATATAATAAAAGTAAGAAACTCGATAAACTGCTATGGAATTTGAAATATAAGTTCCCAGGATTGCATCCCCTTGTGAGGACCCTGCTAACGACGAAACAATTTCCCATGCACGAGTATAATTGCAAGGAAAATACTGAAACACACCCTTCGCGCACCCGGCTCAATACGGCGTTATCATTAAAGCAATCAACAACCCCTTTCCGCATTCAATTTCCCAGGGTATGGGCCCCCGACAAGAAAGCACCAACTCTCCAACTTCCCGGGGCGCAAAACCCACGGCGGAAGGACAATCTCGAATTTTCATAAAGCGTCCGTGTGTCTGGTACATTACTCACGATAATCCCAGCAGCGGTTGCTCGGTTTCAGACTATGGAACCACAAACCAAAACCAGCAGGCGAGGGTGCTGGCTGAGCAGACTCGCGTGGCTTATGTTCGCGCGCCAACTTACGGTCCAAGTTTTAATTCAAACTTTTATTTATACGAGCCGTGCATTATCGTAAGCCCGTCCAAAGAGACGCTAGCTAGCTAGTGTTTCCTGAATTCTGCTCCGACCAGCCGGTCGAGGTTATTAATATTACTGACTTCTGAGGTGACTGTAATTACTGTTCCCAGAGGTGTCATTCGATTTAAAATTTCATTTTTTGGATCGTCAAGGCGAAGTTAACAGTAAACACAGTAATTGCTATTTGAGGACCGCGATGAGTTACCTGGGAAAAACATACACTCTCCATTCACCACCAAAGGGTTTCCTATCAGTCGCGAATCCCAAGTTCTAGACGTCTGGCTATCAATTCCTTCAAACAGATCCTTTCACCAAACATTCAAGGTCCTCGTGCTTAAAGCACAGGCCTGCTGTATAAGCAGCTTTGCCGAGTCCACCAGCAGGCCCAGGAAACTCCTCTTACTTTTCCTCTTCCATCCCTTCTTCAAACACTCTGCAGTCTCCAAAATTGGTGACCCTCGCACAGTAGTAATACGTAGCAATCATAAAAGGTGAATCTTCCTTTTAAATATGGACAATACCACCTTACTCGCTGCTAGCTTCCTGCTTCAATCCTACCCTTTAATACGAGTGTTTCGACGATTCATTCAACTGATCGATCAAAAACTAACATCGATATATAACTCCTCATATCTCCAAGAAAATGACGTACCTACAATCCTAACGAAACGTCGAAAGATCCTTCCAGTAGGATACGTTTTGTGTAGAATTAATTTGAACTCGTTAGAAACGACTTGAACCAAGCTCTAGAGAAGACAGGTCGACGTACCGTTAAGTGCAAACAACATAACGAATGGAGCTAAAGCGTCGAAGATACTCCATTATCGTGAACGTCGCCGCGTTGGAAGCGCGGCTTAAAAACACGGGCCGATAAGGGGCCAGCGGCGAGTGGCGCGTCAAATGCCGGGCAGGCAAATCGGATTTGAGATTCGCTTAGTGCCGGTGTTCAAAATCATTGAACATAATTAACCGGCGGCCAGAGGAGGAGCGTCTGCACCCTGAGTGGTACAGGATTCTCCACGCTCTCCGCGCCGCTCCGTTGCTCTGTCTGCTCCTCTCAATGGGGTGGCAGAAAGGTTAATGCAGTTAGCCAGCCACCCCCTTCCCCTTTCGGTGGCCCTTGGTTTCGCACGGGGAGGACATTAGCGCTCTTCTCGACGAGACAGGCGCTAGGGCCGGGCGTTTTAGTAAAATGGCCTGAAAATGCAATTATCGGCTATAGGTGCGAGCGCTAATGAATTGCCGACGTTATCCGTGTAGGCGCCTGCGAGCGTCGCCTGAAAACGCGGCGCCTTATCACGCTCGAGGCGGGCATAGAGAGTTTGCACCTGGAGGAACTGTACCTGCGCGTTATTGTAAAAGTGGCGACACATACGCCAGAGATACGGGGCCATTTTGCTTATACCGTAACGGAGATGTGATCATTATGCCAGTTGAAATGTTGGGACGATATAAAGAGGAGGCCAAGATTTATAGGCTCGCTCAGAAACTGTACGAGCTTAATAAGCGAAAGCATGAGATCGAAGGAGGGTAGCCGGAGCGACGTGCAAGTGGCCAGGATGCTGTAGTTTCGGGGAATTAATTTACGGATTAATAAGGGACTCCGGGGACCTGAGGCATTTACGTTGATAATTTGGGTAGCATCTGGCTCCAACATCTCCAAGAATTCTGGACTTCTCCCTCGGAGGCACCGATACTTTCGGATTAAGGCGGAACCTCTTCTCCCTTTCCTTTTGCTGGTAATCGGGCTGCCTGAATTATTTCACCCGCGTGAAGCGTTCGCAATTAACTTTCCTTGATCTGCCCGGGCGGCGCGACTACGCCCGGACGGTCAAACAGAATTTTATTACAGACAGCTCGAGGTTACTAAGAATATTTAAGAATGTTTCACAACGAACCTTCGCTAACAACGTGTACCAGCCAATTCATACGGTACCAGCTCTGCTTTCAAGCTGTCATTGGCCGCGCATAGGCGTCGTACGCCAGTAAATACATCGCCGAGCTCCATACGCCACATTGTATCGAGCACGTTTCTCGAATGTACAAAAGAGCGGCGGAAGAAAGCTCGACAAGTGAATCACGATCAATCCGTACGACTTTCCGCGCGCTGCATTTGCAAAAGAAACCCCGATTCTCGCACGCTCTGCATTGAGACTGCACAAAGGGCGGGTTCTTGGAAGTTCGATTCACGATTAGCGTCACCTCCGCGGGCGGCGCAAACACGGCCGCGACGAGGGCTTTCGTTGCCCGCGAAGGAGCAGCGCGTTGGAAACGAGCACTCGGCGATCGGGAAGTCGGGACGGAAGTAAGTCACGCCGGAGGTAACGAAATCGGGTCAACGGTGCTTGGAACCCTCTGATCCTCAATGGCGGATGATGAAAGAAGCAGCCAGCAGAAGCAGCGTGACGAGGGACGAATCTGGAAACGGAATCGCGCTCGGTACTTCGCCCCCGAGCAGAGCAGATCTCCGCCAAGTTCGTTGAATGCGTATCCAGCCCTCTAGGCAGCTTCCGTCCGTGTAAATGGAGAGCTCTGTTTACGTTTCGACGTTTCATAGTCATCCATCATGCAACGCCTTAACGAACTAACGAGGGAACAAAAGCACGGTTATCCGACCTCGTTTCCCCCAGATCTGTTGCTTGATTCCCCAGTCTCTGCGTTTCTCGCCTGGCATCGCAGCGTGAAATCTTTGCGGATAGGTAGAGGAGATAGGAGGTGAAGAGTCGTGAGCAAAGTTCGAACGTCGATGACGAAGCTACTAAACTGGAAGAGCGTATTGAGAATTCCACTTGATATGTGTCATTTGATGGCAGAATGTGATGTAGATACGATTTAGTTCTGGGTAAAACTGTGTGGATAGCAGTTAGAAAAACATCATCTTGCTGTTAGGAAAACTTATTCGTAATAAGGACACCGTCGTTACGCGAGGAGGAACCTGAAGATACGCCTGCTAAGAATTTTGATCGACCTAAACGTGTGGTGGCACGCGACATTCATTAGTATCGCGACGAAGCTCAGGAAGAAGCCAAGGATAGTAGATAAGAAAATATCGCCAGCGTCTCTAGTCATTATACTTTCCGAATGATCGTGCTAATCCACCCCCTCGTCGTTCAATTTACGTGGAAATTTCGAGGCCGAGCCACGTCTCCGGTGACTGCGTATGACCGAACTGCCATATTATCTCTCATTTGGCCTTATTACCCGGGACGCAACGCGCCATTGGCCCTCGAAGCATTTCGACGTTCCCCTGACTCATAACCTGTCCGTAGGAAGACGGCGCCCTTAATTAAGCCGGCTCGAAGGCTTCCCGTTTATACTTTGCACGAGCTTAGACGTCGACGTACGGAGAATCCGGCGCTCCGCGTAATAGTTCTTTCGTTCCTCGATTAAGCTCTTTGCTAACTTTCATCCTAGTCGCGAAGGTGCTCAGAGAAGCATTGACGACGGTACAGTAGCGAAGAATAAATTTCTTTGGGACTGATAACATCGATTTACTTGGACACTTTTTACTGTTCGCTGATGTTTCACATCCCTGGAATAAAAACTCACGTGCTCGAGATTCCAGATAATGTTTGTACTAATTAGTAGAAGATTATTGCGTTGATTCGTGGCGTGTGAACTGTTCCACACACGCATCGCCTTCTTAGTAAGATGAATCTTCTTTAATATTCTACGCGTGGGTAGGGTTTTTCACCCGTAGAGCCTTCGAGTGCTGGATTTAAGAAGGGCGTTTCAAAGCACCGATCTCTCATTTCTGATACCGTGACCCGAATTATGATCACGATCTCACGTTGTCTGCATCGTATTCATGGACCTTGCATACAGTATTCATACGTATAGACGGTAAACACTGGCACGCCAGCTCTCGAGTGCGATCGATTCTTCTGTCAAGAAATACGCCCTCCTTCCAGCGTGGCTGAAGAAGCGCAAGTTTTAAAGGTGATCTGACGCGGGGCAAGATAACAGACTTAAATCGGGCTACAAGTAGTTTAAGCTAATCTGTTCAATGAGTCTTTGAGCGTACAAGTCACAGGCCATGTGGTGCGATAAAAATCGGTTTGATTGCAAGTAGCAATATTGGAAGCCTTTTCAGAAAATTGCAGACCAATTATATTTCAGAGATATAATATATTTTGGCAACAGGTTCTTGATACACGTAGTGTTGCTCCCGCCCAAATAGGATTGCAGTCTTCTGGAAATCTTAAACTTTCTAAAAGGGCCGGAAGACGTGTACACGGCGAGTTGGGGTTCATCCACTACCTCTGAGAGATCAAACCCAATTATAAATCATGATAGAAGAGGGAACGGGAAAGAATCAACCCTGGGAAGCCTCTAACCTTTATGAGAGACTGAGAAATACCCTGTAAATCCTACATTCAGGTAGCTTCAATACAATTTCAAATAAGGTCTCCAGAACACAAAAGTATTTCTCACAGTCGAAACTCTCCCTACCCCGCGGTCATTAAACCCCACTAAAGACTCGTCCTCAGGCCACGGGCAATACCAAAAACAATTTTTCAGCGGCGGGAATGCAACGTTACCTATGAGATAGGCAAAGAATTTAACTAGACGTGTATTAATAGAACTTTCCGCTGGTACGTTAACCGTGCTCGCA
The DNA here is from genome assembly GCA_963932335.1 of Andrena marginata. Classification (NCBI taxonomy): domain Eukaryota; kingdom Metazoa; phylum Arthropoda; class Insecta; order Hymenoptera; family Andrenidae; genus Andrena; species Andrena marginata. Next base: position 12,046,472 of record OZ010662.1, on the reverse strand, counting down.
GACCTCTGCATTCGGCCAATATATTCGGCGAACGAGCGTGACTCGGCGTCGGTCGATGTCCCGGAAGCAACATCGCGTCCTAATGATGCGCGATTCACGCAACGTTAAATCGTTTAGCGACAGTTTTACATCATAATGCCGGAATAACTGGCGCGGCACGGTTGCGCGACAACCGACCGCGGATTAAAACGCCGCGATATTCGCGGGTATCAACAAGCTGTCAGGTACAGGTGGCAATACGAGTGACTCGTTCACTGTCGGCCGAGCAGGGTAAAAATGTGCCGGCGAAAATATGCGGTGAACGGGAGCGTGGCGAGACAATGACGCGAAAGTCCAGCTTGCCCCGTGTAATAAACCTGGTTACAATCCCACTTTTTTTCCGCCACCGGCTGCTCGCCACGAGCATCACGCGATCATTTCTATACGAGTCGAAAACACATTTTTTATCTGGTCGTAAAAGGGCACGCGGCCTGAACTGCCGGGTTTTATAACACAAACGGGGATATGGCTACTTTGCCAACCGAAACTTTCAATTGTTTCGCGGGACAGAGTATTAAACTCTCGGGGATAACGGGAACCGCGTGATCTGTGATTCATGAGGCTTTTGTATAATACGTTGACACTGTGTGTGTTTCATGAGGTGTGAGAGCGTTTGGATTATGATAGCTGTAGGTAGTAGGTAGTGCGACGAAATGGACAGAGGGACTTGTGGATGGTGAAGCTTGAAGGATATAGTGTGATGAAGAAGTGAAAGAGTTTTAACAGATTCAAGGGATTGCGTTATAATATTGGGTGTGATAGGAAATAGAATAGTAAGTTTATACCAGAACATTATTCAATTTACAAACAACATTATTTAATTAAGAAGACGCCTTTGAACAGTGTAATGAATGTAATGTATCATAATACACACTCGCTTTTTCGTTTCAAGCGATTCTTCCTTCGACGTTGAATTATAGAATTACGTTTATCGATGGGAGGACGCGAATGGGACGAGCGATTTTTTAACGAAACCGTGAATTGATTCCAGAATATTAGCTGTGAATGTTCAGCCGTTTTTATAAAAAATGGCTTTCAAGAATTAAATTCTAAAGTCGTCGGATCGACTTCGGTATTCTTTTAAATAGTCGATCTTAATGAAAAGAATCTAAAAATCTTATTATGCGTTACTGCCATAGGATCAATAATTTAACCAGAAAATGCAATTTTCTGTCGTAGTTTAGTCACTTAACTACGCTTGTAGAGAATATATTTGCAACTACCGCATTAGCCTACTTAGGTGCAAGCATCCCGAATTACGAGTCAAGAAACTCAGTAGAGTTCGAAACCCTGGAAGGCATGGTTTTTATATTTTCGTCATTGCGCGTATTGTGCCTCATCGAAATTCCACAATTTTCAGTTTAATATCTCTACAAAAGGAAGTTAAACTTAAATACTCGTTATCTACACATTTTTCGATGTACAATTTCCAAAATTCCGCAATGTTAACGATATATATTTTTCATAAAAAATTACCATTAAAAAATTCATATGTACAGCGCAAGTATTTATAACATGCAATTTCTGTAGAATTTCATCCTGTTTTCAATTATTTCCCTGACATGTGTCATAGAAACGAGTATTTAAATTTAATTCTTTTTTATGGAGATATTAAACTGAAAATTGTGGAATTTCAATTAGTCACGCGCAATGACGAAAATATAAGACGAAAAAAAATATAAAATCCACCTCTTACAGGGATTCGAACCTAGCTTAACATAAGCGTAGTTAAGCGATTATACTACGACAAAAAGTTGCATTTTCTGGTTAAATTATTGTTCCTATGGCAATAACGCGTAAGACTTTTGAATTCCTTTCATTAAGATCTACTATTTAAAAGGAGAGTGAAGTCGATCCGGCGACTTCATAATTTGAATGTTCAAAGCCATTTTTAATAAAAACCACTAGCCATTCACAGCTAAAATTCTGGAATTTATTTATACACATGAGCCACAACACCTTCTGCCCGGTTTCGTTAAAAATTCGCTCGTCCCATTCGCGTCCTGCCCTCGTATGTGCTTCGCCCAAAGTAATTCACAAGGAAAAGCATATTGCTCATTGTTTTCTGCAGAGTATTCTAGCATAACCTGGGTGAACAACGCTCGGTATGAAAAGCCTCATCACGACTCACAAATTACAAATATACTTTCGTTCGTGGCGAATTAAACGAGTTGAGTTTCATTCAATAGAATATGTACGTTGCTGTTCGCTCATTTGCGAAACGGGAGAGTGGCGTCGAATTCATCTTTCCATCGTGTGGCACCTCGTTATGTCTGAATGAAACGGCCGCAAAATAAAAAGCAGTTATTCCGAAAATGCGCGGACCGGGGCGCTGTTATTTCGCTGCGAGCGTATCTGCATAAATGCATAATGATTCTATTATTTTATAATTTGCTCGGGTCGGGCCGCCGCGCCGCGAGAAACTCAATTTGTAGAATTATATGTAAATTGCGTATGAAGTTATATTGTTCGCGCATTCGCAAGTCAAAGCGCGATTACTTTTAGCCGCGGTGTGCCTTGGAGCGATCTCGAAAACGCGACCGTTAACTACCAACTATTATGTTTGCCTGCCTCTAATATTTTCCATCGGATCAAGTCGCCCGACGGCGTCCCCAAACGAGAATCGGGGAGAAGAGAAAATTCACTTCGAAAAATGGACATTTCCGGTTTTCCCCATTATCCTTCATTCAAAGACCTCTACGCAGTAGAAAGCTCCCATTATGGGCAGACAATTCGGTTAATTTAAATTGATTAATTTCCGTGCAGAACAATCGACGTCAAAAATATTGGGGATCACATCGAAGCGCGAAGCACAACCAGTCGATCCCATGCACCTTGTTCTACATTCCTCACCTGCGTAAAACACCCATTCTTCCTGTGTCACTATTCAAACGAATCGGCTCCTATAGAGCAGACACACACGGCCTATTCAACACGTCTCAGTGTTGTCGACCCACGTGAATCCCGGGGAGGAGAAAATGGCTGGACTGGTTGTACATTCTGCTGCGGTCAAGTCAGTCATTCATTCATTTGCACCCTCCAGTATTCACCCGTTCCCGTTCCCCGCCCCATCTATCCTTCGAAAGCACATTGCCCTCCCATCCTTCTTCTATCTTGAATAATTTACTCCCATGTCTTTTATTGCGTGGCCACTGAACATCCTAGAGCTTTACAATCAAGTATGCTGATTCTCTATGTAGTGTAAGTCCGGGAGAGTCCGGCCAGTGTTGATATTTTAAAACTGACGCAAGATAGGGCACTGTGTGTCATTGACACAAAAGAAATGAAGGCGATTGTTGTTTATCTCACATTGACCATTGTCACAAATCCATATTTGAATTATAAGATACAGTTAAGACTTTATGCGAGACTGAAAGTTTTTAGACCAAATTACAGTGGTGGTGATATTTGAAAAACAGGTAAGTTTATTTACACTCTTCCGATATTGAGGATATAATATGCATATAACTACAGCGTAACACCAACAATACGTATTTATTCGTTTTTAATTTTTTTTGATAAGGTGGTCGATCGCTCCCTTGATTACCCACCCGTAGTGAGACCGAGCAGTTGCAGTGCCAATGTTTTTCGTTGAAAATGAAAATAAATATTTGAAATTATCGCACACTATAATTTATATATACTCTAAATTGCTTGGGCTTTGCTTTAATGCGCATAAAACGACAAAAATGTGAAAAACAACGACGCTACAATTTCTTATCCAAAAAGTGGTCGAACTCTCCCGGACTGACAATACATAATATGTCTCATATCATAACTACGTGAAAGGTACGCGCATCCTTGAAAACGTGACTACCAAGTACCCTGAAAAGGTGCGCACGATAATTCCTCGCAACGGGAGCGCTGCTACGAGACCAGAAAGCCACTTGAATCGATCGAAAGAAGGGCATCATCGACGCGTTTCGCTTCCATTAACTCGAACGGCCAGGATTCCGTCGCGGCAGTAAATTCACCGAGCCATCAGAGTGCAAAATACATTCCCCAGGCGGGCCGTATATCATTTAACGTTTCGGTGTCGCAACCTTTCCTTTCCCACGTGCGCGATTTGCACGATCTGCACGATTTGCACTCGACCGGCCAGCGAGTCCCCCTTCGGACACTTATTCCGCCGCGGTGCATCGCGATCCGCGGTGAACGAACGCGTTTCCCCATTCCGAGCGATCGAGTTAGCCCGGCGAGTTGCTGCAATGCAGATTTCATCGAGATCCTTATGGTTCCCTTTTGTCTCCGCCTTGTAGCGAGAGGCAGGTCGGGTCGTAGGTGTGCGTTGCCCCTCTCTTCGTAAATTCCGCGCTAATGGTCGAACGTTTCCTGTTTCTGCAACTGTTCGCGGGGAACGGCGAGGCGCGGCCGCGCTTTAAGGGAGCACAAAAGCTTGCTCATTAGAGTTCTAAAATTGTCAAAGTGCGAGCTAACAAGATTCCTTAACGCGCGCCGCCTAATTCCGTAGCTGCGGCTAAATAGGGCAGCGATCATAGAAGTCGTTCAGAGAGCTTTGCCGAGGGACTTCTGTGTACAAAAGAGGTTACCATACCCGTGAAAGAGAAAAGACCTGGCAAGTTATTTGCCACGAATCGACCTGTAATCCACTACGGACGAAAGTATCGAGTGCCTTCTGTCTGTTAGCTGCAGAATTTCGGTTCCCAGAAGTGTCTCGAACTTCTCTGATCGCACTAATAATTCAATTACCGCCGGTGCTTGGCAAGTAGCAGCCTCGGACCTTCCCGTCTACGCGCGGCATGTTTAAAAGCTTTTGCACCTGTTCCGAGGCTCCTAAATCCTCTTGGACCGGTTCCAATCCCCTTCGACGTCCCCGAACTAGCTTCAATCCGCGTGGCTGCTCTCCAATTCGCGCGAAATTAATAAAACATTGACAAACGTACGCTTTCGCCCCCGGAAATCCGCTGTGTCCCGAGCGGGACTGGGAACTTTATGGTTTATTGATTTGACAAGACGGAAGGCGTACGGCAGCGGAGCGGAAACGAAATTGCGTTAAGGAACGGCGAACGCAGGGGAACGTTTAATTGGGACTGTAAAACTCCCACGGCCTTTCTGCGGCCCTCTAGTTGCGCGTGGCGATCGAGCCTCTTCTCTGTTAGCGGGTAGTTGGTGATTTAATTCGCAACCATCTGCTCTCGCTATTTCAATAAAACCAATGCCACTCGATAATAATTGATAACTAGGAGTATCTCGGAGAAGTATCCTTCAATTTACTTGCATTACTTCGCTTCTATCCCTTTGCGAGGGTTTACTTGAGAGCTTTCGGACATTTTTATCCTTGTAACTTAATTGTTCGGCCAAGGAGCTCGTCCGTTGGATTCTTTCTATCGGCGAACAGCGATCGATCGAGAACGAATCAGCGGATATTCTTGCACAATTAATAAACTAGGAGGCCACGGCATTTAAAGGCAATATTGTGCTCAGCATTTCCACCCCTTTAAATGATCTATATTAATCCTCCACATTTTTCTCCAGTTTCCAAAATCTACCTGTTACGTTGCTTAATCCTTCTAATTCGAAGAATACACTCTATACAGTCGCGCTGACTGGATCGGATCGGAAATATTCATTCAGATTCGACGATTGGCTAATAAAAGTCAGAAGTCAATTAACCAGACACATATCACTTTCAACGTAGGCACGACAGAAATGTACGCTAGGCGACTATTTAAGACAATTCGCAGGCAGCGCGAAGTTCATCACGTCTGGCGCTAATTGGCATAATTCAGCGCCGCGGTGTTTGACGTCGATGAATTATGCCGCGTCGGCGCCGACGACAACCACGATGACATTGGGAGACGGTAATGCACCAACTTCTGTTTCGATATAGCGGACGGCTATATTTCAGGGTTCGATTGTTTGCCGTGCTCTTCGTGGTAATCTGAAAGTCGCCATTAAACTGCATGACGCATTTACTTGTTCTGTGTGCTGAGATTTATGCACCGACGAGCCCTGTTATTAATTAATGCCCATTTATGTATGTTTCAAAAGCAGACTGGTGGAGTCTGCATACTTTATTACTTCAGAAATACAGGCAGAAACAGTGTGACTAAGTAGGAGTGATTGAATACTGAACGTTAATCAAAAAGTGATTTAAAAACTTCATAAATATTATGCAAGACATGGTCCAATGTCCTACGATTTATCTCTCGTATCTCGAGGAGCAGAAGCATCAAAGTAGTTCCATCGATTTGAAGTTGAGTTAGAGAATTATTAATACAATATTCCATTAACGGAAAATTCAAATGGCGTAAGCCCCGGAAAATAAGCTGCAAAAAATCGAACGTCCTTGCATGTGATTTTACCGAGAACGTAAGTTTATCGTGAAAATGTGTTATGAGCTTTAGACTCTGGATGGAGGACGAATGGTTGCTTTGGAAGAATACGTCTTTCAAAGAAACAGCACATTGGAGAAGCATCGCAAGAACTAATACTATATGCTCGAATAAATACCTACAGCAAATCGTAGTTTCAATATCGCAATCAAGAATTCTTGCTATGTTTACTTTCACCACTGGTTCACTCGCGTTTGAAGCAGACACTGCGTACTACCTGCGTCGCGATGCCAGTATTTTTCCCATAAGCTGACGCAGGTGCTATGCCACCCTGTCTGCGACAGCGAAACCAAGTTATGGTTCGCATTAAAATAACGTATCCCATGAACGTAATAATACCGGATACGACAGAGATTGTTTCGAGAGGCGTGCGTACAGTGAAGCACGACAGTGTAATAGCTGGCACGTGGGAAATGCCGTTGTGTCGTACTACTAAGTGCCGTAACACCTAACGCGCGACAAAGGGAAATTCTAATGAGATTTTGCAACACCGTTGCACCGAACGCAATAACAGTGTACAAAAGACCGGCGTAGCGAACATTTCTCGTACACGGTTCGGGAAGAGGCGCCGGCGACAATTATCCGAGGGCAATGTTCGTTTCGAAAATGCTTGATCGCCTCTCTTGCGAGCTCGAGATTACAAAGCTTCGAAGCTATTCTCGAAGGAATTCCTATCTGATATCCAAGATAAAAATGGTAACCCTCGATTCCTCTCTACGTAAGCTTGCCAAAGATCCATAGCAATCTCTACATACACGTTGGTTACGCTATCTAGACTCAGCATTGTCCTTGGTACATATTATTCATTGTTCGTTTCAAATATTCGAATTCGGGGCAAACAGACTGTAATACGTTTCAATCTCGCATGGAGAGGATAGCTGGTCGCGCAGCGAATGTCTCGATCTCGCGACAGCCGAGGATGTGGAAGCAGGCGATCCTATACATACTCGTTCGATATCGGAACACTGGCCCCAGGGGGTGAAGGGACGACTTCACCTACGACGTGTTTGCACTCCCACGGAGTTTGAGACTCTCCTGTTCGCCTCGGTGCCAAACTGGGCCAATAACCAGTGATTGGTAAGTTTTAAAATAGAAATCCGCACGGGCACCGCCGACGCGGAGGCAGTGTACACAAATGTCGAAGAACGAACGGGAGAAGTCAACTGCAATCCGTCGATGCACAATTCGTGTGCCGCGCCTGTCTATTTCGGTAAGAAAATGGCATATCGGCAGGTAGAATGCCGGCTTTTTGATATGCCGTTTCGATTTGGAGTGGCTTAATAATGCATGAGCTTCGCCGTGCTGAATAACGATCAGAGAATCTTTATTCTTGAATGCTTTTAGGCCAACTATCAGGAAGTGCCTGTAAGTAAAATACAAGATACTATCGTATACCTATCACGATTCTTATTTTAAAGTCGAAATTCTGACAGATTGAAACATCCAGAAATACTTCCTTGACCGTTGGAAGCCGAATGTCTTATCAGTCGACGGCTTCAGTGGGGTCCATTTTGACCCAGAATAGAATTTTCTCCACACAATTCTCAGAATCAGGTTTTACGATAGATTTAGAAGTTATCGTGACACGAAGCTTTGGTTATCTCGAAGTAGTGAAGCTTATAGATGATGGCTGACGTAAGTAGCGTTGTGTAGGTCAAATTCACCGGGATTTTCTAATCCCGTTACAGAAACAGCAAACACGTACCAAGTCTCGATTAATATTCAACCGTTAACATCACGCGCGAACTGAAAGCTCTCATATTCGAGTCGAGCAAGATTACGCCGTAGCGCGAAGCCAATTTAAAATTAAATGTCGCGAATTTATGGACTCGTAAACGAGACGGCGGGATCCCCCTTTGGATTTCTACACCTCGGGGAAGGGTGAGGGAAGACCTCCCACTGTTGGCCGTACGGAAACGTCGAAATTCACTTCGGTAGGAAGGGCATAATACCCGGAATTTCGGAATTAGCACTGCCGCCGCCGCTACCGCACAATGGAATACATTAAACGGTATGCCCATCCCGAAAGCTAATAAAGTCTGTTACCGCTTATTACACCTCCGAATACTGCTTGAAACGGATACCCGCACGCGTGCGCCACGCGTTACTCCCAATTCCAGATCCTTCGATATACCCCGCCAGTTTTCCAAACACCCGTTAATTGGCCCCGACGTGATCCACACCCGCGTAAATGATTTCAATACCAGGGAAATCCTATAAAACCCGATTCAACGCGATCGGATATCCACGGCAACGTTCGGGGGAGAACAGGAGTTCGTCGATTTGAAAGCTTCCTCGTTTTTTCCAAGCTATCGAATCTTGCATAGGTATCATGTCTGAAATGCTATCGTTTCCGTTGATCTTCATTGGTACGTAAAGAAAACTCGGGTGGGTTGTGTCGGGGACCCAAACCGCAGATTTTTGGCGTGAATGCTCGGCCCTGATGTTGGATTGTGGAATGAATGAAATAGACAGAGTAAGTTTGAACGATTATATTGAAGTTTGATATTGATATTGAAGAAGTAATTTTGATATCAATATTGAAGGATTATTTTATTGATTATTGAAATTTACTCACCCACGAGCGTGGTACCCGCGTTACCCCATCGCCCACTGGTCCAGAACAGTCATAGCCTACTACCTACTTACTTACTTAGAGCATATTCCAAAGTCCAAGTTGAGTAAAATATTTTGTAAGTACAAGAAACCGACAGAAGGTACTAGACCTCAAATTATCACAGACCACCTTTAATCACAGTAATTGCAAAAGACTCTACGAAGATCGAACAGATCACTCAGAAACATCATTTCCCAGTAACGGCACATCCCACAGAATCGTCTGTCTCTCAGTCAACCCAACAGCGTTCAATTGAATAAAAAAGCAGCGACGTCCCTTCGTGCGGCGTCGAGTCGCGATTTATCGTAACAATTTGCCGATAATCAGCGTCGCTCTAGCGTGATATCGAAAATCCCATCGCGCTCCCGCGTCACCCTGTTCTTCACCCATAAGAAGGTATTTCCGATAAAGCCACCCCAAACTCTTGTCCTCTTGCCAGTGTTCCTCGTCGTTAGCTGGTCGCGCCCACGTACACGTGTCCTGGCTGCAAAAGGAAAAGACAGATACCCGGGGGGGAATGGGGGGAGGAAAGGACGAGGGGAATCCCCGTTGGCCTGGCGGACAAGGAAGAAAAAGCAACTGGAAGTCGAAGGGTGGATTCTTCTGAGAGCAAATCTTTGTCGTAGGAAATCGACCGTCATGCTCGACCGAAGGCTTTCGAGGCCCGAGCACGTCGCTACCTGCTGATTTGGCTCGATCGTGTCAAACACTAAGTGCGGTTTCTGTTGGAAACGATTCAAGGTTATCGTCCCTCCGCGACGCGTCCCCTTTGGAAAACAAATCGCCTCACGTTTCCACTAGGCCAGTCCCAACGCTGCATAGTAATAAACTTTGCAAGCATTGCGCCGCTGAACAGGAAATATCGATTGCCACGGAATCGAAGCAGTTTGCGCACGGTGTAACCCTAAGTTTGCTTCGTTAGCCGAACCTGTTCCCGAAACCTGTCGCTCGAAGCTTAATCGATTCTATTCCCGGACTTACGTCGGTGTGCAGACGGGACGTTAATATAACATGGTCGGTGTCTGGCTGCAAGTTTGCTTGCTAAAAAAAGAACAGTGATTTTTAAAAATCAACAACGGTTCGTGGAAACAATCCGTGGGTCTAGACAGGATGTAGCTGGACGGTCGATCGCCTTGTTTTTCTGGTGCTCTGTAACTATAGACGCTTTTGAAAACCTGTAGGAAAAATAGATTACGCGGGCAAATAAATTCTGTGTGTCAGGATCTCGCGTTCGAGCGTCAGCAGTCGACGTGCCACATCCACCGTCCCGGAATTAACGCACCGAGTGCTTTTACAAATCCCGACAAAGAGGGCTGCGGTAACAATAAGCCGCGGGGTAAGTGCTTACAAACACCCGAAGGGAGTCGAGCTTCCCACCTCCCCTATCCTCCTCTCCCCCCTGCCCTTCCCTCGGCCTCTTTCTCCCGTTCCCCGTTTTCCTTTGCTCGACCTTCCTCCTGCTGTATCTCTGCCCTCACCTGACTCGCGACGGAAACTTTGTACCTTACGAGTCCCCGTTTCCCATTCACTCTTCACCCTCAAGTGCACACGCACTTTTCTGCACCTGCTTCTTGTTCCAACAAACATTTGCTGCATACGCGATCCCATTTAACTACTCTGCGAACGCTGCTTCATGGTGCTCTATGTATCCTCCAGATTCTACTGACAGGAGCACTGCCCATCGAAGCTTTGCAGTTTTCGCAATTCCTTCCCCTCTAAATGATATAGTCGAGCACGAGCATGACTATAAGTTTAGGGAAGGTAAACGGTCCCCGTTATTTTTCATCGTGCAATTTAAGACAAAATTGGGCTCACCCATGGAGGGACACTCTGTGCATCTCATGAACACAGTGTCGCGTTCGTGTTCACGCATGTATACGACACCTAAACGCCACCGCGCACGCTCAGTGCCATATTATCTCGCGCGGCAAACAGGCAATCGACGTGCCAGCGTTATGTAGCGAAAGGAAGCACGGTGTTCTTGAGCCGGCGCGGGACACCGATATCGTTTAAACGCACTCACGCGCTCTCCAGACAATATGTGGGACGGAAACAAAGGCAGCCGCGCGACAGTCCGCGAGTGCGCACCCGCCAGATAAGTAGTATCCACCGCGGGAGCATTTAGGGATGGAAGTGGCGACAGCCGAGGTCGACTCAAAGGAAATTTATGCTTCGCCACGTAGGTATCAGCAGGATTTACACGAATCGTCCCTTCCTTCATCGTCTGGCTGTCTTCCTATACATAACGCTGCGTTCCCCCGTCCCATTTCCGTTTCGCCTTTTATCGTCCTTCCAGTCCTGCGCCACGGTCGCGATCCGTACGGACGATTGCGCGACTTCGAGCCACGCCGCCGCACAATGGTTCCGTCGAGTCGACGGAACGAGACTGAGATGGGCGCGACAAGTGTTGGTACATTTCATTATATCGCGGAAATGAGGCGACCAACTTCTTGCCGCGCGCTTAAAATCCGTCGCCTCGTGGCATTGCTCGAGAATTCGATGCTGTAGCGCAGGCATTGAAAATTCAGGGTTGATCGACTTCGATCTGGTGATCTGTAATGCTCCAAATGGTGCTGACTGGTTGTTTTTCGTTTGGAGGAGGCGCTTTGTGAAACTTCCTTGAGGAATTCGTCATTTTAGAGCCTTGTCATGATACTATTATTACCTACTTATGGGGGTACAATGTGAACTTCTTATAAAACCTTGAACGACATTGGTGGAACATTTCCTTCCAAGCTCGTCAGGTGAATATGTATCAGAGTTTACATTAATCCAGATATCACACATGTCAGAAGTGACGCCGAGTATTTCTCTTTTATGCATCGACAGACGGTGGTCCAGATCAATTATGCGTTTTTTTCTGTCGCGTCTCGTCCCCATCGAGTCACGTCGACCCGATAATTATTCCCTTGACGGTGATCTGACCGCGCCAGGAGTAGCTCCTCTTCGCCCTTCCCTCCCGCGATCCTTGCCCTCCCTTAAGTACCAGCCGGCGAAGAATTAATTTAGCACACATTAGCGGGTGTAAAAAGGCGGAAGGGAAGGCGAGCCAACTGCACTAGGGGAGACAGGAATATGCACTCCGGGCTGACGCTATGCAGGCGCTCGCCCGCGCCGCATTATGAATCCACCGTATGCATTAAAGGGTAACCTAATTCTGCGGAATTATCGCGATGTAACGTTTCTCTGCGTGCCACCGACGCCGCGATATCCGAGGTCCGCCGGAACCATAGGGGAACCCGCCCCAGGAAAATAACTCGTCGATCCACCTTTTTACACAGGCCCTCTTGTGCGCGCACGCGAGCAGTGCGTTCTTCAGCCCTCTGTGCGCGGGACATCTGTTCCACGATAAATTCCCCTCCCTGCTTTCTCCCCGAACGTACGACCCACTTATTCACGGGGCCGAATGTAAAATAGGAATTCATATGCGCATCTCGTAGCGCTTCGCAACGCGGACGCGCGCAAGAAATTGTTTCTGCGAAGTTCCCTTCGGCGGGAGTGATCGACGACGCGGGCTAAACGCTTCTGCAAACGTACAGCGGAAGCTGCCCCGTGTGCCGATTCATTCGAGTACGCAAGTAAGGTTTACTAAGTAGTAGCTGTGGCTGAAAATGTTTGAATGAATTCTGGATGAAGAGGAAATCTTATCAGGCTTGTAATACATTCTGGAAACTGAGAATGTTGGACGTGATTTTTCTCAAAGCTAATCCCACCTATTTGTCATTCCCATCAACGTGGCGTTCGTGCTTCATAAGATTAACCTAGGAACTGCGATGAAAACATTCTTCTCCGATAGGCAATTAGGAAGAGTATCCCGATGCTTTCGAGCGGAACGTTGTAACGATACTCGGATGCAGCCTGGACGGGTGTCATTAATCCCCGTGGTGGCTCGTCTGTCTTAATTAGCACACCGACCATCGCGGCAACGCACACACAAATTCAAACGACACGCGAACGCCGCTTTCCCGGCCGCGTTGCACCCTGGCGTGTAGTTACCACGTGCATCCACTACAATTTTCGCATTCTCGGCCACCAGGAAAACTAGAAGTGCTTTTTTTTCGAGCACGCGCGAACGAGTATTACCTACGGCGTCCTTCTGACTAATGACTGATCTTGTTATCGCGACATGGTAGACTCGGTTTCAGGCCACCCACTTTCCTGGTTAGGAAAATTCCAAGGTGAGCCTTGTTGCTGAACAGGTTAAACCTAGGAAATTATCTCGGTGATCTGTGAATACAGCTTGAGAGGAAAAATGTGTCGATTTCATGAGAGTTCAATTTACGGAGGGGTGTTTTGAAAGTGAAAGATTCGTGTTTGTACCTTGGACTCCGCAAGATATGATTAGGTTAGCTACGGAGAACCACCGTCTGCGCAATTTTCAGTATTCTAATATTAAAGTACGTTTCACCCCGTACAATAGAATATCGAGAAACCTACATAAGTGAATTATTAATTACAAGACCCCCCAAAGGGAATGTCTGCAAACATACCAATTCCTCGCATAGGTATATCTGTACTAAACGCAGCACGCACTGAGTTCATTTATCCGACGGTATAAAAATAATCATTCAATTAGTATACGCATTAATAAAGCAATTTATCCAGCAATAAGGCCGCGCACGGTATTCTATCCGCGAATCCACGGTCGAGCTTCTTGGAGCGTGAAACCGCTTCGATTTACTTGCGGCGCGGCGGGCTGGCTGCGTCGACTGGAAACCGGCTGGGCCTTCCAAATTGCACGCACCCCCGTTCCCCATCCTTGCCAAAGAATATTCGCGTGCGAGTGCGCGCGAGTTCCGAAAAGCTGTCGCGCGAACTAGGTCGGGTCAACGAATTAAGCGGTTTGTAGCGGTGGTGGGTGTACTCGTGCGTGAAAACGTAGCCTGGAGCCCCGATTTTCCGAGCGCCAATTAGGCCGCGTTTTCAATCGCGTGTGCACGTTTATTAAATGCCCATTCAATTAGATCCATGCAGCTCTCGTTAGGCGAAACGGAGTGGCCGCGGTTATTACCAAAGATGAAAGTTATTAAATGTATAAAAGTGTTTGTTTCGCTCGTTCCGTGCTCCGTCCGTGCCGCGGTGTGTTGTAAAATGTTCTTTAAAGCGAGAAACGGGCCACTCGGTAATTACTACGTTCCCTGACGAGCGTTCGCGCTTTCAGGTCTCTGTAATGCGTAGCACACTGCCTGAAATTTCAACACCCGTTAAAATGGTCACGTTCTTTGTAGTAATAACCAGCCTTCGTTATGGGGATCCGTTCGTTAGTGACGAGAGAGCCATTCTGTTATTCACAATTATGGTAGGAGTTAAGGAACGAGTTTGTTTTGACTGCAGGAATTTTTGCCAATTTTGTGTCTGAAGAAGATTGAAGAGTTCTCTGTGAGTACAAGAAATTTCATGATTTCTGTACCAATTGATAGACGTAAGAGAATAGAATGAAAATTTAGAGTTAGGAAGGTATGTAATCGGGACTTTATTTGGAGCCAAGGCAATAGCGATACTACTGGGCAATGGTTAGAGGATTGTGTTTGTACATGCAGAATATACACAGAAATAAGTAATGGAGGTTGATAGATTAGACACTTAGCAATAAAAGTGAATATAATGACCGCAATGCGTTGCACGCACTCTGGTCTGACAAATCACGCCTTATACTACTTACTCCCACGTCTAATACGGATTACGTCTGTTACTCGCATTCATTCTCAAAAATCGATATTCACAAGTCATTAGGAAGTCTACATAGAGCATGCAGCAAAGAAATAAAATTAAATAATAACAAAACACACGACTATTAGAAAGTCTATACATGTTTCAAGATTAAAGTGAATACGAAACTCGAAACGATTTGAAAATTACGGTACAGACCCTTCCATCAGAACGAATAACACCTTCAACCAGGTAGCTGCGACGTAAGCGGCAACATTCGAAACAATTCCACAGGCCAAGTTTCGTGTTCTACAATCGCAACTATGCGAGTATCCAACTTGTGCTATTACGCTAAGTGTCAACCTACACGGTCGTGCTTGTCAGGGTGCAGGTCCGTCTCCGTCTGTCTTGCTTTACAAAATACAGCTTCTGCAGCGACGTGAGAGTAAACATTTTACCTCTCTGTATCAGCAACAAACAGTGCGAGCATCGGGCAACAGCAGTGGTGTCCCCAAAAGTTTGCAAGTTGACAAGACCGTCCACTTCACGCGACGACTGGAAAGTCGAGGAAACAATACAGACGTAGATGACAAAGATGCCCTTCCGTATCACACTTAAGCGACGCACCATTCTTGGCGACGGCGCAGTGAGAAAAGATTCATGCTCGCGGAAGTGTCTCGTAAACGCTTATTGATAACACGATTTTATCATCCACGCGAATTTTATGGGGCGTGTTCGCGTAGCTATTGGATCGTGCTTCGATAGTGAACTCCCTCCTTTAACTTCACACCCGGTTGAGTCATATTGCACAACGCTTTACTCTGAAAACGGGGGATAAAAGAAATTCAACTTCATTCGCCGATTAGCATCGTCTTAATTTGAAACTGCATGTATCCTCGGTTGCGCATTACACGACGCTTTTATTCCGAGGTTGTGAGAAAACGGGGACTTCTGATAGTGATTTCTATCTGTCGCTGGCTTAATTAGACGAGCAGACACGAAGGCCGACGGCGTCGATTCCGAAAGATGGATCGATTTCCAAGAAGCGGTGCATCCGCACGCGAGCGCGCGGCGTACACGCAGACGATGGCGTGACCAGAGATGCCCGACAAACAGACTGGAGCCAAAGTCACGCGGACAGAAACCAGCACTCGCACCCGCCATTTGGTCGAGGACTTGGATCAAAAATTCCAGACCCCCAACAATCTTTATGGGCGAAATAAAAACCGAACGCCGGGCGGGCAGAGTCACGCGACTGTCTGATCGCGCCACGTCGATGCTGCTCGCGCAAACAGAGACGACGGGCGAATCGAACGGCTGGAAAAAGAGGGCGAGGCGCCGAACGTGCTTCAAGCTTTACCGTGCACCCGCGCGGCACGCAGAAATTCCCGGAAAACTCGCGGCAGCTGCGCGGTTTTCCGGTAACCTGGTGTTTTTTGCGCTTCGCAGGCCTGTCGAAGGGAAGGGTGGACGGGCTGACGCGAGAATTGAAACGAGAAGTCGGCAAAGATTAGGTTTTTGCTGTTCGGCTGGTAACTTAACCGAACGAGAGTTGCGCGGCACGAGCAATTAACGAGCGGCAATGTTCGCTGCGCGTTTAACTTTATTAGGGAATCGATTCGCAGTGTTTCGAACGGCGCTGAACTTTCGCCGATCGGCTGAACTTCTGCGGCGAACGCGACGCGACGAGCCTGATGAATGGGCGATGCGTCCGAGCATTGATTTATCGATTGCTTGCATTATTAGCAACACTTGGTTTTCGGTAAAACAGGGGAGGAGAATGTTGGCGAGTTGAGGTGGACGCTCGAGCTATTAGCAGGGATGAATTTAGCGGAACATTCATCGTAGATACGGGCAAGTTGCTAAGAAGGTGTTCTCGCAAGGCAGGTGAAAAAAAGGTACATACTAAGATAAATAAAAATTAAAATAGTTGTCAAATCGCCTTCCCTGTTTTAAACGCTCCTCTCGTTTATATTACTGTTGTAGATCGCGGAGAAGTTAAAGCGAAATTAACTGAGAAACTTAGACTGAATATGCCACAGAAAGAATCTAATTCGGAATCCCCATCTAAACTCGGAAAATATCTCTGCCCGTCGAGAGTTCGCAGGCTGTCCATGGCAGATCCGTGGATTCTATTAGGCGACCCCGCCACGACGAAACTAATAACGCGGCGCCAAGATATATCGTAATTATCTGAAAGGCCGGATAAGGGGTCCGGTATTCTGGATCGATAACAATCGGAGGCACGCCAGGGTACGTAAGTGCGTCGGCGTTTAATTTCCGAGGGCGAGCATGCACACCGAGGACGAGAATTAATATAGATGGATATGAGTTATCTGGGAAACGGGCCGGGCGGGGGCCAGGGCATGCCGTTGACGTGTATGACTCTCGTGATGGGGGATCACAAAGTCCTGACAGGACATTCGGTTGTGCAGGACGATAGATATCAACCCGTTTTAACGTAACTGTCGAGTGGACGCTTTCGAATCTCTGAAACTGACACTGATGGCTTATCTGTCCTCGTCTAAACGTCGCTGATACGCATCGTCGACGGTCGCCGTGCTCGACGGCTTCTGGAGAAAAGGAGGAACGTATCGGGAGGAACGGTGAACTGGATATGTTTTCAATTAACGATATCACGATTCGGAAAAAA
Organism: Andrena marginata; assembly: GCA_963932335.1. Lineage (NCBI taxonomy): Eukaryota > Metazoa > Arthropoda > Insecta > Hymenoptera > Andrenidae > Andrena > Andrena marginata. The sequence continues at coordinate 12,029,158 of OZ010662.1, read as the reverse complement.
AAACGAACGCTCCTCGGGTCTTTGGAAAACGAATTAACCTTTTGCCTTTCAGCTAGCAACGCTGCTGGCTTCACGCCCAAAGCTGGTTGTTTAAGTGAATTTAATTTAGAAGCTACCAAGAATCCGGGGAGATTTACAGTGAGTAAAAAAAGTATTGGCACACTTTTTAAAATCGCATAACTTTTTTAGAATTGGTCCAAACGATATGAGTTTTTTTTAGAAGGTAGAAGGATTACTTTGCTAAGTGACGTGTTTCGTAGTTTTGAAAAAAATGCAATTTGTCGGAATAGCAAAAAACATAGAAAGGGCAGTTTTTCAACTTTTTTTTCTGAGCCTGTAATGAAAATTCAAAAAACCCGTTTGTAAATTTAAGTAAGCTGTATACATGCTGAAAATTTCATCAAAATCGGTTAACGGTGCTCTGAGTTACAAACGTTTAAAGATCGCAGAATAAGGTCGAAAATCGCGAAATTCCCGAAATCAAGCGGAACACGAGCTTTGTTATAATAAAAGAAAACTGGATTTCATTCTTTAAATAAATTTTTACAATCACCTAATGCATTTGATTGAATTTACATTAAAACTATTTTTATCCCTTCAACTCGGCTCCCCCCGAAATTAAATCCTGAATGCGCCAGTGCGTGAATATCTGTAGAATTGAGAGGGAGCTTTTCTAATTTCGAAATCCTCTTTCCCTTAACGTCAGCGCGAAATTTCGAAACAGTTATTATTTGGCTATATAGACTTCTTACCCTTTACGTCCCCGAAACCTTATACCATTTGTAAGAGGATTCGTCAGTCTGTGTATTTATGCAGGTACATAACAGAACCAGCCGCGATACTACGATACGGCTAAGAGGATACCATGTTTCCTCGAAAGAAACTTGCTACCAGTCACTGGGCTGGATACGTCCAACGTATCGCGTAAGTCTAAGTTATCCCCTATATTCGCTAATTGTTTACGAGTACCAGATACTGCGCGGGGAGTTCGGCTGAAGTTTGAAATTGATATATTTCGCAAAGAAACTTGAGATACTCAAATATCTGTGTAGAGTAAACTTGTAATTAGTAACGTTAGAATAGAAACTTTGTTAGTGGAGCAGCGAACGTTCCTACTTTCAATACCATACACTGTTGTTACTTCGTAAGCGTACCTCGAACAAACCATGGTATTTCCTGCTTTCGTATTCGTCATTTATGACTTAGTTTAATGAGTCGATCTTACTGCTTAGCCGTAAAACGCGACTTCGCGTCGCGAGCCGCGTGTACATTGGAACTCACATGGAATTAGGAAATGCGGAACGTTGAATCGAGGTTGTAAGCTTCATCCCTCAAGTTCTACCCTATAGGTACCCACTGTTACAGTAACGATCTATGAAAGAGGACGCCTTTTAAATATTCTACTCTTGGGCCATATAAAAACTCCAGTTTATCGGCTCTCTAAGTGGAAAGTCTGGAAAGCCGATAAAAAGAGCGCTATAAACTCGCAGAATCTGAAAATACGTATTTAGCCATCACAGGGGCCGTATGCTTTATAAATCTACCATCAAATTAAATCGAACAATGGGCTTTCGATCCCAGTTCTCGAGTTCCCTCGCCGTGTCGACTCATCAAGAGACACGGCAGTGTCTCGCGCTCCGAATTGGTGTTGCTAAACTGAACAAATATGTATACATTGCATTAAAATCTTTTTCTTTCTTTCTTGTCTCAGCGGTGTCTTATCTTGTTTTATTTATTCACCAAAACCATAAATAAAATCAACAAACCTAGAAATGAAAATCAAAGTTTCTCATTGTTCCAGGATGGTTAGAAACTACAGGCGGAAGGCAGACCGAGGAAAATGATACTTCTTTTCTATTAATTAGTCAAAAGAACTGATTCCCTCGTGGAAAGGTGGATAAGCTGCCAAATATGTGGCAAATGGGCTCATTTCTCCTGTGTTGATGTACGAGATGAGGACGACGAAGCCACACATGCGTGCCTCCTCTGTCAACCCAATAAATAATTACTTTTACATATATACTTTATTTATATTTGTAAGAGAATCGGGAAAGGTTAATGAAAATGGAAGAGTGTAGTTCGTTCGGCTGGTTAGCAACAACTATTTATTCGACGAGTCGGCTGCGGATCGAGGCCTACGTCGATCGTCCTTTGTTTTTCCAGCCAGACGCTCCACGAGGAACGCCATGTCGCTTGGCGCGTTTTGCAAATAATTCTGTTCTTACATATTGTTCTTTAATTGGTACCCCATCTTACCCCACCCGTGAGGCAAGATGGGGAGAAACGACTTTTTCTGAATTTTTTTGTTTATTCTACTGGAACCTGTAAAACTTAGGTTGATTCGCAGTTAAACTGAAAGACTTATTACTAAAGAATGGTTCAGACATAAAATTGATTAGTTTATTATGAAAATCTGTGTTTTATTCAGCATCAAACCTTAACTACCCCCCGTCTTGCTACACCTTCCCCTAACTGGGCGAAATAACTAGACCGTGTTTATTCCACGTTTTAGCGAGTGTTCTACTTTATCGAAGCAATTTGCCGATAAGTGGAATGAATATGTGATCAGAAGAAAGTTTCTTTCGCATTTGTCGATTCTGGGTCTTTGTCATTATACGTAGAATTCGAAACACACAGAGCTATCGCTGGATCCGTGCAGTTTTGGTATCTGCGGCTGAAATGAAAGCCTTTCGAGCATTCGTAAGCGAACGGAGTGCCCTTGTCACAGTAACAAAAATTCGTGCAATCCTTGTGAGGCAAATACGTCACTGATGGTCCGTGCTCTGAATTGTGTGCCGGGCAAGTACCAATGCATCCCAGTGCGTCCTGAGGTTTATTGTTTGGACTTTTATCGCAAACGACTTCGTCGGCTAGTTTACAATGCCGCTGCACGCGATCATAGGCATATCCAATTGGACAAGTTTGAATAAATGCCTTATTATTGACGCATATGTAGTATTTATTGCATTGACACTCGTGAGGAAACGTATGGTTCGTTGTATCAGGGCAACTACAGTAAACTTCAGCATTAGTAGTGTCAGTACATTCTATACACCCCGCATACTCTGGCAAGTCGCACATTTGCGTATACCGATTGAATTTAAGCCCTTTGTGACATTGCTTATGCTCTTTGACGCCGTTGTTGCACTCATAATACCAAGCACAGTCGTTTTGATCAGGATCACGAATTATACAAGTACCATTACACTTCTCAGAGTCAGGAATAGGTCTTATACACTTAAAGGTGTTCGGATCGTCACAAATCTTCCTGATGTAATCGTATTTTGTACCTTTTGGGCAGGGTCGAAGAACAGGTTCTCCGTCTACGCAAAGGTAATATCTATCACACAAGCATGGGTGTGGTAAGGTTCGATATTCATGAGAACCCTTCGGTGGGCATTCAGTCAAGCTAGTGTCATAGATGTTTTCTGTATCAGGATAAAGAGGCGCAGCCGTCCTTGATGCTCTTGAACCACAATTGACGTCCTTCCAGAAAATACACAAACCCTTTATTTCGTCAAAATAAAGTCCATTCCTACACGCTTTTATCTGTTTCTTGCCATTCTCGCATGTGTAATAAAGTTGGCAATCCGTCTCGTGTGGAATGTCTATGATATCATTGCCTGGGGGACACTTTATTGCTGGCGGTGTAGTTGCAGTTGAATATGGTAGTACAATACTACACACCGCTTCTTCTTCCGTGACACATTTTCTTTGAATATGATCGAACTTCTCACCGGAGTCACATTGTTTTAGAACCGATTCTCCGTCTCTGCACTCATAATACTTCGCACAGTTGCACTCGTGCGGCAAGAGTGCAGTCATATGAATCGTGCCGTTTATGAGATCCTTCGATGGACATGCTGCTGGAATTTCAGTGGCAAGGACGCTGGCCACCATTGCCATTGTGGCAATCGCTGACAAATAAAAGTCTGAAATTAAGAAAAACAGCTTATCATTCGATATTTTAATATATAAAGCAGAAAGTATTTGTGTGTTTGTCCGTCGCCTAAAAACTTTCGAACTGTAAACTCTGGGGTCACAAAATGTGTCCCAGCTCATTATGCCTAGCTAATCCAGATGAATGTGACTATTTTCACAAAAAAAATTTTTTTTTATAAAATCATAATTTAAATTTCGGGCGAATCCGAGTAGTGAAACTAGTAATACATATAGCGATCCTTATTTTCTCTGTCACACGAGCCATCAGTGCGAATAACATGAATCATAGTCCTCTACTTATACCTACTAATAATTACTTTTTGCCCCGGAAACGGACTTTTCAAAATACATACCTCTCATGCTCAAATAAGTTATCACCGAATTTATAAAACGATATACACTTTCGTTTGTAATTTAAAACAGACTGGTCAATGTAAAGTGTGCGAAGACTTTTATATTATGTGGGGACTTTATCGTCGAATGATCGAATATTGTATTGTATCTGACTGTTTCCTTTCTAGATACGACTTTCATGAAGTGACTTCATATTGACTTTAATATTTTAATCTTATCTTGATGTGTCAATAATATACCCATGGTTCAAATTCCGAATTGAGAACGACGATAGCTTACTAAAGTAATTCACTTCTAAGCCGAAATTCATGACAACAATACAAGATTGGTAGATAGTAAGTACTCATATGTTAGAAAATTACGAGCGTGATACATCCGATTAGTTATTCCATCCTAGAACACTTTGGCGTTTTAAGACAGAGCCTTACTTAACCAGAAATGTGTGTCGTTGAATCTGATTCGAGTATGATTTATTTCTGATAAGAAATGGGGAAGATTGTATGTAGATTAAAAACCGGATGGGACTGATAGAATCGAATTTTTTCGATAAGGTTCTAGTACACAGGATTAAAACATACAAGCTTAAACTGTCAAGTACGAATAGGGGGTGTCCGGGGATATAGGGTGGGGCTTATTGTAGGAATTGTTTCCGAATAAAAAAGACACGTTGAATAAGTAATGTCGAAATGGGGATGTAAATTGGGTTGCAATATCAAAGCACAACGGGGTAATCGAAGGGAGAGTGTAGTGATAATGCAGAAATCATGCATGAAGGCACAGACGAGGTATCGAGAGACACGGTAGTGTCTCGCGCCAAGTAGTATTTATTGCATATAGGTATATGCGCAGCGCAAGGCACAGTGTGTTCTATAACCCCACGACCCGCTATCAAGAACCCTGAGATTATCGAATCTCAATAACGGCTGATCCGATTAGATTTTGAATGGTCTTAATGGATAGCTTGGGTTTGATTTATATCAGAAAAGTGTTTTTGTTTTGTTCCTACGTGCCTTATGAGCTGAGATATTTCAATGCAAAGTTCAAATTTGGCGAATTTTATGTTCTTCAGATTAAGAATCGTCCTCGACAAGTGTAGGCAAGAGGAGAGCATGAAAGGGTGAGCAAATGTCTCTCAGGCACGTCGTTCATTCGATGAAGGTTTCGGCCAATCTTGTAAACAAATTGTCACGTGACAGCTGGACAGAGAGCACATCTGTCGAAGTAAACGTAACTTAGCGACTCCATATTAATACTACACAGTACGATATTACACATGCAATTTCGCCCACATCAAAATAGGACACAGAATATAGTGCACATACAATTTAGAACACATGCAGTTTAACGCACAGTTTTTTAGTGCATATCAGGTTAACGGACAGCAAGAGTTCACGCACAACCATCTTCCCGTCGCCGTCGACTGTTTCACAGCCGATGGTATTAGTATTAGTTGGGGCTAGATTAAAATACTTGGCGCTGCGCTCCGAATTGGTGTTGCTAAACTGAATAAAAATGTATGAATTGCATTAAAATCTTTCTCTTTCGTTCTTCTCTCAGTGGTGTGTTGTCTTGTTTTATTTATTCAGCAAAACAATTAACATTTTTTTGGTTTCGCAGCGCCAAGTATTTTGAATAAAATATTTATTTCCATAAAAATATATTTGCTTAATATTATTATCTTCTTTGTTTCTTCCAATGATGAATATTTTATTCAATTTAAATCCGATTGTTCGTGCAAATAGCCATTGTTATAATTGGCGCAATTTTTGTATACCATTAGTTTTGTAAAGATATTAATTTACGACAATGTTTTTAAACGGGATTCATTTTGTAGGAATTACTAATTTACCATTCTTCGCGCGTGTATACCTGGCGCTCTTTTTTGTACCTTTTTTTAAAAAAAAGATAATTTTGTGGGGATACAATATACGCGGTTGCTCTGCCGCTACGATACGAAGCGTCCCGTCACGGGCGCGGCAGTGATCGTCGATAGATAGAACGTTCGTTCCCCAGATACGCGTTTTCGATCAGTAAATAGAAACACGCGAATGTGGATGTTCACCGTTTTCGTGTTTGCGCGCCGATAATTCCGAGGGAAGCTAAGATTAACCGCGACCTAAACTTGACTCGCGAGTAATCTGCTCCCCAACTTCCAATAAACTTCCGCCTCGCTGTTAGTATTCATATATGCATCCTACGTGAGCGCACAGAGCTCAGATTGCCTCGCGTCTTCTCTGATCCGGCATGAGTACACGGATCGCAATATCGTCAGGGTCAATCTGCGGACCTCCGTCAAACGGAAAGCAAATCAAATTCCTCGGCGAAGCATGCGCGCGCGAATTAGAGTATTTCGACGGGAATCCCGCTTTGATCAACGCACTGGCCACCTGAGTAATCTTGTCTACAACCGATGAATACACCCACCTACCTCGTGATTATTATCAATCGCTATCGCCCACGAAAATCGTGATTTCCTGCTACTCATGAGGATTACGCTATCTCGTCCGTAAACGGAAGTGTCTATCAGTAGAGGCTTTGTAGTTGACATGGATTAATAAATATACCGCGAATATCTGTGACGCAAAATGGAAGTACAATTGGAAACTGAAGTAGTGTGTATTTATTTCTAAAGAATAATAATTTCCTTGATGATATTGGCAGAGAAAATTAAGATAGCCTAGTAAATATTTCTTCTGAAATATTTATTATTTTCTTAAACCTAAAACGTTTTCTATATTAACCGAAGTTTGTATTACCGAATCTGATTCATTTGCTAGAAACTATGTACTTCCCTAATCCTTCGGTCTATAATATTAGACTCATCGTTACTCTAGGTTCTGGAATCTAGAATCTAGAATCTAAAACCTAGAACCTAGAATCTAGAATCTAGAATCTAGAATCTAGAATCTAGAATCTAGAATCTAGAAATACCTTAAACCACCGTGCATTTGCGGCCGAATTGTTAATTCACTCCGTGAATTTTGAAGGACTTACATATGTACCATGATTCAGAAATAACACATTAGAATACGATTTCGCATCAAGTCCCTTATCACGATTCGTCGGCTAACTTTCACGTAATCATTCAACAGTCCAGTTTCATTCCCGCCCACTAATTTATTTAAAGCGATCGACGTTCCGTAATTACCAAAGGTTGTAACCGCCACGGACGCGTGCATTATTCTGGTCAGAGTGTCGTGTTACGGTGGTCACCGGCCGCATTAAGTTATGTTGATCGGATAACAGAGGGGAACGTAATACCATTTGTTGGGGTATACCGTATTCCTCGTAAAATTAATTTCCCCACCCCATGTACGAGAAATTAATCTTCGAATACTTCGATCAGCCTCTACTAAATATAACGTAACTCACATAATATGCTGGATAACGCTCGCCTGAAAGTAGGATATATCATGCAGCGAGTACTCACCATCTGAAAAAGGAAAATGAAGATCCCGTCAGCGTTATGACAGAATACAGTAATTCCATAACAATACTAACATAAAAATGTATATTCTCCTGAATATTACTCTAACAAAATCCATTTAATTCCAATCAAGTTTCAATGCGTAACATCATTTGCAATTACTTTCTCAATCGCTTCGCTGCATTAGGATACAAATACAGGCAGATTTATCTAGCACACACTGGCTAGTCTGTAAAAATGACAAAAACCAGATCTTCGCCATCCGACAGCACTCGTCTCACCGAATGTGTAATAATTGATTCAAGCATCGGAAGCTCCGCAGGTCCCGAAGCCAGTGGACGAAACGAGCAGCCGTCAATTACCCCATCGTGGCACGATTTCCAGACGGCTTGGAAATAAAAGCCTTCCAATCTCAGAGTTAATATCACGATGCCAGAAAAGGCCAGGATGGCCAGCAGCGCAAAACAGACGGTGGAAGTGGGGATCACTGGGAAAGACGAGGGGTAGGTGGCAGGAGGAGCCGAGATGCGCTCTAATAGAGACAGAAAGCCAATCTACCCTTCCGGGGCCGAAATACATGTACCGCGGCCTCTCTAATCTACAGGAGAACCCTTTCAGGTTTTTGGGGTAGAAGTAAGCGCAAACACCGCCACCCTCCCCTCGACGTCGCCGCCAGCCCCGTCGTGGTCCCGTTCCCCGTCGACGTCTCTGGGCCGATGGTTTTCGCTCGATCTCGCGCGCCACGGAAACTTTCTCCTCGCAGCCGAAATTAAACCGCGACGATGGAGGTCCCGCCGAGACTTTAACGACGGGTGAAAGCGGTGCACTCGCGCGAACGGAATTTTCACGCTGACGACGAGGGTTGCCCTGCTAGACCGCGGCGAACGCCCTCCCCGCTCGCCTGATCGCGCTGTTTTGCGATGCTTATGAGCCTCTCGGTTCCCCGAGTGTCAGGGCCTGCGTGAAATTCATTGTTAAAGACACTGAATTGAGGAGGGTTGACGGGGTGCAGGGAAGGGGAGCCGTGGCATTTTTGACTAGAGGGGTGAATCACCTAATAATACGTCTCCGTTGCGTTCGAATTCAAGAAAAAAGTGACAAGGATCGTGATTGACAGTGCTTTGGAACTACGTGTACACAGTTTGCACCGGATAGTTTAAGGCTAAGTAGCTTCATCATAGACGCTCCGCGAGATCGAGCAGTCCTCGAGGCATCCATTGTTACTTCTTTCACGTTTCATCGAACATTTCCATCAGCAGGCTGGGTAAGGAAGTTCGACACAGCTGCCACTCGGTCTTTCTTCCTCTCCGGTTATCCCCGTCGCGCTGACAATTGGTAGGACAGAATAGCGCGGCAACCGAGCGTTTCGATCCGAACAGGAATCGATGGGAGTTCGCTGGATGGTGACGAGAGAGCAGTGTGCTCGCCCCGCCGTTCGCTGGCCCCGACCCCGCGGCAACAAGCGCAAAAGAGCCGTCGACTGGAGTCGCAACAAGCGGCAAGAAATTTTTTTTTCCTCTCTCGCTCGGGAACGCTCTTATCGTTATTACGTCGTTTCACGGCCACAATGCCGCCGGGGAGCGCATTGGCTGTCGAGCTGGAGAAAAAGAGCGACGCGGAGGAAAGACTGCTCGTCGAGGAGAGCTTGGAAAGGGGTGAACCGGGGAGGGGTTGGAGGGGAGGAGAGAAACGATTGCATTCGGCCTGAATGCGGAACATAACGGGGAGTAAGTGCACGAGAGAACGGGTCCTTTTCGCAGTTTATTCTTCCTGAAGTCGTACGGGGTAGGCGAGAGGGGGGCTGGCGAGAAGGGGGCCCCTCGCGAGTACCATCGTCAATAGGGAGGACCTCGTCGTTGCTCGGCGGCGTGCACGCTCTCGAAAGGGTGAGGCGTGGCATAAAGGCAACGATGAATAATTATCGCGAGTGCTTAAAGGAAAACAAACAAGTAACCGCGCTCGACTTGACGGCTAAGTGGCGTATTTAACAAACAACCGACCGAATGGGAACAGTGGCTGCACGCGGACCGACTAAACCGCGGGGGCTCCCTCATCAGCCGTGTACCCGTCTGATTAAGAACGCTCCACGGGGACCGAAATAAAGGAGCGCTCTGATTTCGTTATCCACGCATTGTTCTCGATTTTCAGTGAAGCTAGCGGAAGATGCTTTTGACCGTCGTTTACTGTCGCCTTCGTCGCAGAATGTGCGTCGGATGCGATAAACCTGCAACGGAGCAGAGGTGTTTACAATTTAGTGTTTTGAGCGGGGCAGGCGCCTTCTTAGCTTGTTATTCGTGAAGATTGATTACCGAGCTTGATTAGGGAGAGGACATTTTTTTAAATCGTTTACTGCTTGCAAGGTTGTGTTTGGTACTTGGATCGCAAGTGTGTAATCAATGAGAATGGCGGTTTAACTTTTCAGATTTCAATGTTTAGAATAATCTTCACTGTAAATTCCGTGTCATTGCACAGCTGATTCCTTTTCGAGATTTGCCAATGTCAAGCGACAGCTTTGTGAAACGGAACGAACGCGCGGCTCCAACTATCCGAGAGGCCGAATTTGACCTCGTTCGGAAAACACTCCCCAGCATTACAAATGTAAATGACCAGGAATAAATCGAACGGCCGCTTCAACTATCAGCTCATGCAAATAGCCAGAAGTTACATAAAATATCGTACTTCAATATAACTCGGCCGATTTCCCGGCGCCGGCGAAAATTTGAAGAACCATCTCCATTGAATATAAATCACGCGTTGCCCCACCTCCATTGCTCCACGTCCCTCAATTTTCGTATTCTACGCTCGGATATTCCAATTTCTACCAGGAATATACTCTGGCCGGGGCGGTCTCTATCTAGTCGAAGCGATTCTACCGGCCATTTACATCTCGGCCTACATGCATAGTTAATCGGCGGCCAACCAACCAACCGCCGACACGGCTCGATAAGGGCTGCAAACCGAACGTCGATCGCTGAAAAGAAAAAGAAGCGGGCGCTGCGTGTCGTCATTTAAAATGGATCAAGTGCAGCTGAGTGGAGTTGAAACGTAGGTTTTAATCGAGACTCGATCAAATAGAACATTCGGTGGAATGACAGAGTGTGAATAATACGTCCCTGGGAACGAATTGCAGACTCCAGAGATTTCAGAAAGCTGCGCAAGGGTACAGGCGATAGGCTCGCTACGTTCGCGTCGCAATGGTCGAGCACTGTCGGCCTGGTTATGGCTATCAAACTTTACGATCCGCCTACATCGCATCTCCATTAGCGAGGGCTCGCACCTTGCTCCCGTAACGCCAACCGAGTCTTTTCCGCGACACGCTTCCACCTGTCCCCGCAGCGGGAATCGCGGACCGAAACGCGGATAAAGAGCGAACGCAGCGGGGCGAAGAGTAAAGGAGGAGACGCTATTTTTACCCTTAAATGTAAGGGCATACCGTGGTTCCGCATTACGCGGCGGAACAGCGGGGGCGCGGTATAATATACCCGAGGGAGGGAGTTCTCGGTTCCACGAGCTTTAAAGCGCACCCCCGCCGTTCCCTGGCGAGATGAACGGAGAAGAAAGGAGGTTCGAGAGAGCAGCCGCCGCGCGGACACAGAGAAGATGGGAAGGAAAGAAAGAGCGAGGAGATAGAATGGGGACGGATGCTAAGGGCGCGACCCGACCCAAACGTTAGCTACCCTTTGACGTCATTTAGATAAAATACGCACGCTGGAATCCTTGATGCGCGCCGTTGGATTCCCACTGCTTCCCGACGGATTTGCGAGCCCTTCGAGTCTGCACGACCTCTCGCCGTCCGGCGAGAGATGAATTTTGCTGGGGGCGGTCAAGAGACTAGCTGAGGAACTGCTACCTATATCATCATGACGGATTCACGCGTGATAGTTAACACTCGCGAAGCCCTTATTACCGACTTTGTAGCAAGAAGTCTGTAGACGTCAATGGAAGTTAGAAAACGTCCCCGGAAGTCGCAAGACTCCAGAATCGGTATAGGATAATTACTGCAATCGAACACCCTGGGACTTTCCCTGAGCCGAGAAAATTTCGGCAGTCTGCGTCTTCGTGTTGCCTTAGCGCCCGAAAAGTGGCTTGAATCGAGATTACTGGCAGAAGGGGAGGGCGAAGTCGCGGAAGGGTGAGTTTCGAGCGAGGCAAAGTTAGCGACACGTCCAAACTTATCTGCCCCCCCTGTTTAATTTAACGTAGCTTCGAGTTAGCCGTTAACGCGGTGCCGGCGAAACTCGGCCGACAAGCGTAGCCCCCGCGATCCTGAACCGTCTCCGTCTACCTCGACCACCCCTCCTTTCTTCTTCGGCTCGTCCACGTCCACCCCTTCTTCTTCCTTCTTCTTCGCCGTTGTCGTCGCCGTTGCCAACGATACGACAGCGAGCCCTGGCTGGCCCACGTTACGGTAATGCGATACATCGCTGCAATATCCCCTTGAATACTGCGACAAGCCGTTTCGCGCCATTTACCGCCTAATTTGTAGCTGGAGAAGTTCGCGCGAGCTCGCTGCCCCGGCCAGAAACTTCAGCCGAAGAAGAATCGTGTTTCGTGAGCGCGATACAGGACAGGCAAAGGGTCGGGCAGATCTACGTTCTTCTAACTGACAATGAAATTTAAACGACGCACAATGGGAGCGCTAAGAAATTGAGTAAGAAGGGGAGGAGGCTCGAGGGAATTGATTGGAAGCTTGACGTTCGGTGCGTTTAAGGTGCAGCTGGGTTCATCCTGGTGTTCCGCCGTTTCCACGATGCAACAAGGGGCTACCGTTTTTGGGACGGGACATGCAAAAGGCGTAGGAAAAATTAAGTATCCCGCGGAAGCGTGTCTCCGACGCGGCGGAGGAATTTTCATTACAGTTTAAATTTCTCGAAAGATGTTTCCATACGCGGTGCACCCGCCCCGATGTAATATGCAAATTTCCCTCCTCATGCGCGGTAGCCTGTATTTCGCTGCGAATAAATATGCTTCGAGGAAGAACGGGAGAATGCTCTGTCTGATGTGTGTAGCCTCGCAACGGTGGCTCATCTAATTATACGACATTCTTGGAAGAAAATGGAGTTCACAAATAGAAGCTGTACGAATCGCATAAGTTCATTGTCTGCTCTTCGTCTCTCCACAGTTTTATGAGCGCGATGAATAATCTGATATCGTTGAAGCTACGTTCCGTAAATCTTTAACGCGTGTCAATAAAACGATCTTCAAGTTTCAGTTTAGTCGTTCAAGTTTCACGCATTGAAACTTTCATGCCTGCGAGCACCTGTATCCATTTCCGTGCAAACACACACGCGAATAAACGAATACGTGACGATGCACACACGATGCGGGGCGATCGAAAAAAAAAATGTGCAAAATTTCCCCGTTTCCGCGGAAAAACTGTAAAATGGCTCTTTGAAGGCGCGCGTGCACGCGAACGCGAATCGATGTTTCGCTGGTTTCCGCATGGAGTACGAAAACACGGGCTCCTCGGCCTGCTACAACCGATTCCACTTGAGCGAATGTCGAAACACCGTGTCTGTGCATCGTTTCGTTCGTGATTTTACAAACGTGTAAACCGGGATCGATGAAACGAAACCTGGTTTGATGAATAAAAAAAAAGGCGGGGGGCGAAAAAGAATGAAAAAGACCGGCCACATTGCCAACGTCGAACAATTCATGTGTCTATGGAATATCGCCCGCTGATCGCCTCAATATCCGTTTCTCTTTTTTGGCAGACGGCTTTGCGCGGGATTTAACTTAGAGAGGAATCATGCTGCTGAACGAGCGATGGGTCTTCATAGCTGGTACGTGTTCATAACGACGCATGCAGTTCTTCAATTAAATTACCAGACCATTTCATTCCGCGAAATCGAATGGTGTATTGCGCAGATCGTTCTTGCAAGATTTAATTGCACTCCAGTGTTACGCCGCGTTGTTGTACCTCGACTACTATCCGATGTATTGGACCGTTATTTTGATAAATGTCGCTATAACTGTAGATATAAGGGATACCCTGCTCTTGATAACTATTATAAGTTTAAAGAAAATATATCAGAAGATATTAATTTCATTAATTGAGGCCCTTGGCAACAAGAGGGGTAGAGCTCCATCTTTACCAACTTGGAGTAAATAAGAAAAAACTGTTTATAAAATTATCGCTTTGATAAATATTTTAGCAAAATAAGTAGTAGTTATTGAGCTGATAAGTTTTTAGTTCTATTTCTGGCGAACTTTTCAAATCTGGAACTGTCCAAAACTAAAATATGCATTCAAAATTTGCAATAAATCACTTATTTGTTATCGGATTTGTATCAAACGCAAAGAATTTTTGTTTACGTATGTTACATGTCGTGACTCAAAATCTGCAAAAAATGGAGTTGCACCCCTCTCGCTGTAATGTCCTCGATTTAAAAAATTTCAGCTTTGCCATTGTCCGTCGTAAATTTCAAAGTCGATGAAAGTGTTCATGGTGTGCAGATTGGATGATTGGATGCAAGATTTGGATCGTATGCGATAAGTGGCTTGCGACCCGCATGCACGTAACACATCCAGGAACTAGATACAACCCCTAATACGATTAAGTAGAAATCCTTTATTATTATTCCTCCCTTCGCGTTTTCGACGAACAATTTTGAATGGTGCTAAGAGACTCCTAGCGGTGTTCAGGCTATTGTAGAAACTGGTATATTTAGAATCCCATTAAGGATAGAAGCGGAATATGTATTCAGAATCAAAGAGGTGCACTTTCGCCCTAATGATTGTGCACAATTGCATTCTAAGTTTAATTCTATACTGTAAGCCACTCCAATGAAACTAGATACCCTTCGCTAAATTCAGTACGCCAGCTCCAATTGCACAACTGTATTCGGTGTTTGGACACCAAAGATTACATTAAACCGCTTGGCCAGTACCATAGACGCGGCAGCAAGGGAAATGATTCCTCAAATAACCGAAAAACGAAGCAAAGGAGCTCGGGGAACATTTCAAACGCTCGTGTGTAAACTCGAAAACGTCTTGGAGCCCGGATCCAACCGAACTTACGCGGGGGAGGGCGAAAAGTCGACAGGGAGACAGAAGGATCCGGCGAGTTGGCTGGGGAAAGTAGAAGTACGGTCTTAAGAAAACTCGCAATATTTACGGAACGGAAATCAGGCACGACGTAAAAATACAAATCGCCCTAATCATTATTTACTTTGCTTTACCGAGCGTCGCGACGCTCCCCTCCTCGCAACGGCTCCCCTAGCGCGAACCGTTCAAGAGAAGTTTTCGACCTACGCTGCACTCGAAAACGTCGATTCACGGTAAAATCCAGCCGTCGGGGACCAAGTGTCTGATTAAAGAGGATCCCTGTATCGATCTCGGTGGGGCTGAAACGTTGATTTCATCAGTCTCGTGGGCTGGAGTCGACGAACAGGTCTCAATTAAGTAGAATATCCGCTTACTACGAACGGCGCGATGTGCAAACGAACGCTTACAAAATTGAACTCGCCTGACACGTTTCCCTGTTACACTTTCCATGTACAGGGTATAAAAATGAAAGCCCACCTGTAGTCATCATGAATATCCTCGTAATGAATTCATATTATTATTGTTAGGAAATTTTAATCGAAGAGTGATCAACCTATGCAGATTTCATTAGCGTTTTCTTATAATAATTCCGTACTCCAGTTTTATAAACACAGGGAAGAATCTGTATTTTATAAAACGAAACGTAGCTGATCAGTACATTTTTCTCGGCCTTTATTTCAGGAAAATTGCTCGAGTTTTAATACCGCAGGAGTATGAACTAGGATTTAAGCGACATTAGTCACAGGGGGAAGTTAATTATTCCAGCAGATATTTACTGGCTATCAGCGAACGATCGCAACGAAGAAATTCCCTTCTGATATCGGCGGTTAATAAATTAAACTTCCATAGAAAATACTTATCTCCACCAAGGGAAATTCCCTCTGATAAGTGGGCTGCAACGCGGTAAAAGAAATTCAATTAGGTTCGCAGCCGATATATCTCGACGCGTCTTTTTCTCTTCCCGGGAATCTTGAGTCTTGAATCGAGGCCCCCGTTTAATCTGAGATCATCGGAAAGGGAAAAATCTGGTGGTTAATCGACCATGAGCGCAGAGAGAGCATGTTTCGTGCTTAAGATAAAGTAGATTAGTAACGAGAGGAGGCGGCTGAATGATTGAAAATATCAGTCGAACAGGGACAACTAGTTTGTCCTACAAGTTCATTAAACCTATACCATATTATCAAAAATTTGACGTGTATCTGGAAATTTGGTGTTATACATACATGAACCAGAAGATACACGAAGAAGTCGTTAAGCATAACCTAACACATAAATAAAGGAGTGAACATACCATCGCATTGCACATATTATTCCCTACAGACAGAGTGCCTCAATTCGTCTTTAACCATCTGAGTGACTAATCGATCACCACTATCGCGTCAGAGTCTATCGTTCCAGGAAACGGGCACCGTTCCGCAGGGAAGAAAGGAAAGCTACGGAAAAGAAAGGCAGCCCGTAGCTCGTGGTCCGCAGTAGGGAATGAAAAATAAGCTGAGAGGGTTCGGGGACAAAATGGCTCATTGGCCACGCGTTCGCCTAACTACGTTACTCGTGGCGGGGCTATTTCTTCTCGCTTCGAGTCGACCGAGCCCTCGAACAGCGGAGGGCGAAATTGCGAGCGGCAATCACTGCCGCCCGTCAGGAGCCAGGGTGAACGGAGCGGAAAAAGAATTTCGGAAAAAAGAGGGGGGGGGGGCGCGACGACGAGCGTAGGGGAGGGAATAAATATCCGAACGTACCTTAGCCGCGGGCCTGGGAAATTGAATAGTGCCCGCGAAATTGAAAGCGGAAATTCGAAGCGTTTCGTAGCTGCTTTGTTGCTTGCCCGGTGGGTCCGAATTTTATTTCGGCCCCGACGTTGATTTCGTTGCCCGCGATACCGTGGATCGTTATGGAAACAATGCGCGAAAAGAATTGCCCCGGGGCTGGAAGCCAATGCACTCTGCCAAGCCCGACGTATCGATGGGCTTCCAGCGTGTGGCAAGCCCCCCGGTCACATTTCAATCCGTCACACGCGCTCGCCTATCTTAAATCGATCGATAATCATCACGTTCCGTAAGACTCTGCCCTGAAGGTATGGAGGAAACGGGTTCGTACACAGGGCTTTATGTGTGGGATGCTGAAAGTTGTGAGCTGCATTTTCATGAATCTATGTTTCCAATGGTGCATTAATGGGCAACGAAGGGAATCGAGATGCCATTGGAAGCTTTCAACGTGTGAACCATTTGGATGAATACTTCATTAAATTATAAGTATCAAGTATCAGGATGAAGAAAAAAACACGTGAGTTTAGACGCACCCTGTAAAGTAGAATTTCGAAGTGTCTGGGTGGCACAACTAGCCCATTGCATGTACCACAAATTTGCCCCCAGGTGAAGAGGACTCGGCTCCTTATTTTACACAAACGAGAAACCTCCAAACCACGACCCCTTCGTCCAGCATTCTACCCCGCACTGCGTATTAACAGTGAAACGAGTTACTGCAAACACCAGTAACTATCAGATAACACGCTTAATTGTCAGCAAACATCCGAAGCATAAACGTGAAGTGGAGATAACGTATACATGTACGAGCGCTGGTCCAACTCATCTACGTAGATAGAAAGTTGGAATGCACGCGCGATCAACCGTAGTGAATTGTCATCGGTCGTCTCTAGTGACCGCAGAGTGCAGTGCACAAACGTGCGTTGTTCGGAATAGCTGGAGATAATTTAACGAAGAGGCCACTCGGCTTCCACTCGGGCTTCCTTTATCAAGCATTTAACCAGGAATCCGTGAAACGAATAGACATTCCAGAAATGAGCGGAATGCTTCGCCGCGGTCGTTCGATCGCGTCGCCGCGGTGGCAGAATAAAAAGGATGTATCGCTCGAATGATCGTAACGAACGAGGGCAATTAACCGCGGGGGCTGCTGAGGCAGCGGATGATTCGAGACTGGCGGAAACGCGGCCGACCGACGTCGTCGAAGGAAACTGCAGCGCAGTTATCGGGAACAGGATTATTCAGGACCTCTGATTACGTAGCCTCCAAGTCTTCCGTCCGTTCCTGGTCTAAATGTAATTAGCTGTCGACCACGGGAATTATCTCGGAGCCGGGATCGCGACGTGTAAGTTTCTCTGGCTCGATACGTACAGCACGAGTCAAAAGTATCGGATCACGTGTCTCCCCCGTAATCGTGATAGAATATCGAAAAGAGGGTGGATTAGTTTTGACACGCTTTTAATACCTTCTAAAGATATTGGAGAAGTATTAGAGATAAAGTCTTAAAAGAAGAATAATTCTCCCTGCAAACTATATATTTCTAAATCATTGAACAATCTCAAACCACCCCGATTCCGTTGTCACTACTTAATCAATTGAAATGGATGATATCGTCGATCATTATACATTAATGCGAATGCACCAGTCCCCGATGGTGTCCTCGCGCTCGTTTAACGCGAAACGGTAGTCCGTTGAAATATAGTTTATTAATGAGGGATTACAATTCAATTACACGCGCCTGGAACGTGACAGAACTGGAGAAAAACTGCCGACGATCCTTGCGTATCGGCCGATGAAGCCGCACGGGAACGAGCATCCGACACGGGTGCCTCGTATTTTATCAGAATGGGAGTATAATTAGTTGGAATAACCGAAGATATAGCGGGACCATTACGCAAGCAGCGCAATAAATGTAAATCAGGCGGCCGCGGAACCGGCAATAATTCCCGCACCAAAAACAGTGGCGCGTCAAGCGGCTCTCTATTATCATCCCGTTGGCTCGGGGAAAGGATGTAAAGCTCCAAGGGCCCGGAAATAATCGCCAGACGCGCCTCTGTGGCTGAACGCAACAGCGTTATCGGATGCTTGGAAAAATCGAGCGGGTGTTCAACCGGCGACCGGGAAATTTAAAACGCGTAGGCGTGGCGGTGGCGGGGGAAGGTCGTTTGTGCGCCCGTTACAAAGGAAAGGAACGCATCTCGTCTGTCGTCTCGGGTCCACCTAATTCGCTTTCTGCGGTAATTCCGCGAGCTCATCAAGAACGACGTCTAATATCATAAAGAGGCCGGCTGTCGTCTCTCGGAAATGCTCGGAGCAACAGACGCGTCTTCCCAGCGTGTTTCAAACAGTCCGCGAAAGCTCGTAGTCTCTCCGCAGAGAGAAACGTTTTAAATCAAACTACGCTGCGTTTTAATTAGGTCTCGCTAAACAAGCTGCTTATTCCCGTTGCATCGCTAAATCCGTTCGTCTCTCGTGGTCTCCCTTTTCGTAAAGAAAATATTTGCTTAGGAGTGTATAATGTGACGTGCGCCGATGCCGAGGGATTTAATAAAAAGTCCCATAAATTCTTCAATCACGGTCTGCTATTAAATACGTAAATAAATACGCATGATGATTTCGGAAACTATGTCCGAACCGTTTTACCCATAACGAGGATGTAAACGCTCTTTCAAACGAGCGAGCAGATTGTCGCAGAACGCGACGCGCCGTCGATGATAACGAAGCTCATCCGCCGTGGCGACTCCAGCACCGTTGGCCTGCTTGAGCGTCGGGATTTTTGGCTGAAAAGCAGGCTGGAACGATCGTCGCGATTTCCTGCGCAGACGTGTCCCGGATTTCCCTCGTCTTCGCTCGCGGGGCGGTATCATTTGCGCGGCGATCGAGGAGAGCTAGCGGAGAAGGGCCGCGTCGTCGGTGACATTCGTTTCTTTTGTCGTCTGGCGCATTAAGAGGGAAACGGGCCGGGCCGGGTTGACACGAGGGAAAGAGGGAATGCCTGCCGCGTAGTATCCTAGCCACGGTGCCAGGGTCGAGGTTCAGTCGACTGCTTTATATGGAGCACAATGCAATGGGCGTCGTTATGGCCGAGCATCGCCATAAAGACTAGCGCCACTCGCGGCACAAAGCGCGCTATTTTGCCACCCTCGTCGCCGCAACTCGCGGGCCGTGCCTACTTTTTTCCCGCAACCGTACACCCCCGCGAGCCCTCTAGCCCGACAGTAACGGCGCCTCTCTCACGTACTTACTTACTGTCCCTCCTTCTCGCCCTCGTCGGAGAAGAGCGAACGGCCTCCGAGTGTCTCTCGCCCTCTGCCAACTTACCTCCCTCTTCGTCGGCCTCGAATCTTCCTCCCACCCACGCTTTCTTCTTTCTCCATTCTTCCGCCTTTCGTCCAGCATTCTCCGTTATCGCTGCTATCCAGCTTCTCGCCCTGACCAGTATTCCCTCTCCATTCTCACTCAACAGGACAAAGGCCCGAGGTGTATTTAAAAAACCCAGTCTCATCTTTTTTCCTCGAGTCGAATGTCGATTTGTGGCCTTGATACACAGAAACGTCACTTTGCTCTGGTTCATTGCGATCCATTCGCCATGGCTGTTCTAATTGAGACGTTTGAGTCAGTGAATTTTTCGTGCTATCAATTTTTCATCCTCGATCGAGATGTTATGAATCAATGGTGTTTCAGGAGCCTACTTTTTGGCTATAAATGAGGATAGGAAAGAGACTGATTTTAACCAGAATTGCTTTATCCAAGGAAGGTCCGCAAATTGCAGTTTCAAAACTACCAGAAAATCTTCGGTAGTGATTTTCGTCCTAGCATCGTCCTGGCTAGTGTCGGTAGAAGCTACGCCAAACCGAGCACACTGGCGAGCAAGAATCAAAGTGGATAAGGGATATAGCAATCGTTGACGTATAAACTCCCTGGCTCAGTGCTTTTATGGGCCTAATATAAAGGAACGACCGCGGTCAACTATCTGCCAACAGCTATGCGATGTTTCATGAACTTTTCTCGCGGAATCACAACATAATCCCTCACCTACGGTGAATCCTCTGCTACTTGCGTAACTTACGCTTGCCATACTTGCTCGCGTCCTGCCGTTCACGCTTAATCAATCCCTAGATTGTTTCACTATCTAATAGCATCTCTCACTCCTAAGTAACTTCAAAAACGATGACCCAAAGAGCCACTCAAACGAAGGTGACGCCGCAGGCCGAACTTCTCTTCAATCACGGCGCGGCGCAAAGCAAAAAGTGAATCCGCTCTTCTTGTCAATCGCAGATCTCGGACTAACTTGGGTCTGCTTGGCTCGTCAACTTCTCGAAAGGTTTCCTGGACTCTTAGCCCCTTTTCTACAGCCTGCCGCGACAAGTGTTTAGAGAACTTCGCGCGGAAGTATGCAACTTCAAATTCTACAAGTTTCGTCTATTGAAGAGCTTTTCCTGCAATTTGTCTTTCCAAGTACTTTAACTTCCCGGGAATGGCGCGCCTCGCAGGGTCGTTCGCAGAAATTCGAAAGAATAATTAATCGTGACGACTGGCCTGTCGCTTTTGTTCCCGCGCGAGGCACGCCGGGAGATTCGGCAAAAATAGAAATCCAGGGAAATTTCGAGGCCGGTGCCGATGCAGCTGGCCTGCATTCCAATCAGCGTCCCGCCACAGTTGAGATAGGGAATGCAATACGCGCATGAAATACGATATTCAGGTAGTTTCGGGCGCGAACCCATTCGACTGCAGGGGATCTCGGGTAAACCGTGTGTCGCGGCGAGATTCCGCGTAACAGCGCGGAAATATAACACCTTCATGGCCGGTGACGCGGTAATACTTGCAGTGTAAGGTTTACCCATATTTCAGGCTCGAGCGCATTGAATGCAGCTACAGGGGCCGTGGAACAGCCGCGCGGCTTTATTCGACGGTGTAAATCTTGGGGGAATCCTCGAAGAATATGGAGGGGTCTCTGCTCGATTCATTTCGAGGGTTAAAGGAAGTAACGGGGTGCCCTCGACTTTGACACACTGTTCTTAGAAACGAGCAAGGGAGTCCGAGAACTTTGATAATTCAGGGTTCACGTCGTAGAAGAACCTGTGGAAAATTTGTTCTCGTAAATAATATTCACTGGGTGTAGATAAGAAGTTACAATAAACTATGAATAAACTTTCTGGCTTAAGGGGTTACATGCACTCAGAAGACCGGAAAAAGCATACAAGTTCAGAATTGTTCGGGGGAAAAGTATAAGTGAAAATCATACACAATGTTTTTCTACTAAAAAAGATATCTTTGAACTATTTTATTCTAATTTTTCATGAAATATTATTATTCACTAAAGGGGGTCTCGACTTGGTTATGAGTCGTGATTTTTTTAAGAATTAGCTAGTGGACATTCTCTAGGATAAACGATGCATCTGAAAGCAAAAATTCAAATAGATTTCATAAATAAATAACTTTCAGACGTACCTGACGTTCTCATATTTTTAAATTTTGCTCTCAATTTTTCAATAATGGAAATACTTGCAATCCTTTTTGAAAAAAAAGAAACTTTTTCCACGAAATTCGATATTTCAACTTCAAGCGGTCGTCATTTTTTACCAAAATACCTTAAAATTCGGAGAACGTCGGGTACTTCTCTAAGCTATTTATTTTTAAAATCTATTTGAATTTTTGCTTTCAGTTGCATCGTTTGTCCTAGGCAATGTCCACCTGCTAATGCTTAAAAAAAGCACGACTCACATAAAAGCCAATATCTCCTTTAGTTAATAATAATATCATGAAAATTTAGAATAATATAGTTAAAAGATGTATCTTTTAATAGGAAAACATTGTGTATGTTTTTCACTTGTCCTTTTCCCCCAAAAAATTTCTGAACTTGAATGCTTTTTTTGGAACTCTAGGTGGACGTTACCCTTTAAGATAAGGCTATTTCGAGACGCGCTGTCTGTGCAATGTCAAGTACAATCTACTTACCCCCACTGTCCAACCTATTACCACGCTCGTGTCAGTATTAACCTTTCTCAACCGCGTTCACCATTTCTTTCTACACTCAAAGTTACCCTAAAACACCAGAAAGGTGAAAATATTTGTCAGCCCGAGTAAAAGTATGCCGCAATACAAGTTACGATGTCATTCTCTTTTCAGAAGCACAAGTAACACTTCCGAAAGTCAACAGTGTGTTCTGTGAAATTGGAAGTGCTTCGTCGATACGAAATTTCTGAAACGGGAAGAGGAATGGAAGAGATATTATCTGGTCGTGGACGAAGTTTCGCTTGGCGTGATAATGGCGTCGTTTTATCACGATCATCGAGCCGCGATTCTGCATGCGACAAACCGTCGTTACTTCCCCTTATCCTCCCAGCTAAGCTACCCCTCCGCAGGGCTCGCCCATCCCTTTCACGGACAATCATCGGCTTCCCCTTCTTCCGTGGCATCGAGAATCCCTCGGTTCCGCGCGCTGCCACTTGACACTAGACGGTCTCTTCTGTCTAGTGGGGTGGCTGCATCCGCAACGTTCAAAAACCTCTGGCTGCTCTGACTGCAACGACGTGTACAGTCGCACACATACACACACACAAGGATGAACCAATGCGTGTACACGTTGTGCATCCCGGATGCGGTGGCGTCGCGACGCCAGACGACGCTTCAGACACCTTTGACCCTGGCTTCTCTGGCGTCCGATCGCTTTGTTCGCTCGACACTGGACTTCAGTTCACCTTGCGAGGCGACGCACGTTAAACCCGTATGTTAATCTCTGTTTATTCGGACAAACTGATCGGAGAATTTACTTACATTACCGATGAGTTTAATGAATATTGATTGAGGCTAAACAAACAGACCACAAATTTTTAACATACGTTAATCCGTTGCGAGGTATACTTTACCCGCAGTAAATGTTAAATAATCCCTGGTTGGAAAAATACAAATTACAGTGAAAAGAATTTCGTGTCTAAAAAAAGCTTCGTTGTACGTTCGGCCCCTCAAGATTGTCGTGGAAAGAAAAGACATCTCCATCTTCCATTTTCGGTTTTAAATAACCCTCTCCCGTTTAATCCCGCGGAAACGTCCGTTTCAGTCGCTGACGAGTCGCGCGTCGCGGTAAATAAAAGCGTCTGCGAACTCCTCGGGAAAACTTCGTATCTTCCGCGGCGCGATTTAATGGCAGCTTGCCCGCGAAGGAATATCGGAGAGTGGAAACGTGGAATATCCTAGCATGCACGCATAGCTCGCAGGAGGACGTTCGAGCTCTTACCTTCGATTTTTCTCCGACAAGGACGCAGACGAACCTGGCTCGTGAATATCGAGATCGGGACCGTGGAACTCCCTGTCCCCGAGCGTACTCGAGCTAAGGCGAGAGGTGGATATACGATTCGAGACGTAAAAGCGTCGCCCCCTCCCCGCCGCCGCCATTAATAGTATGCATTTATTCGGAGACGCGGAATTAGACCAGGGATTGCGGCCGCAAGCAGAAGTGGGCGCTCGCCGTTTGAAAATCGCTGGGCAAGACGCTTTTGAATTATTCAATCTTCCATCGATGGAAAAGCGTTGCCTTCTACTTTGCTCTCTTCCCCCTTTTCCTCCTTTTCCTCTTTTCCCGTCACCACCCGCGACTTCTGTCCCACCCTTCCGCCGCCCCGTTGCCACTCCACGCTCGGTTGCTCGGCTCAAGGAAACGATGAACCTAATATTCGCCAACTGCCCCCTTTATTCTCGAGCTTCCTCTATGCTCGCCACCCATAATGACGGGACTCCGTTCGTACCATTTCTGTTTCTTCTTCTTCGGCAAGGGTCGAGCAACTAATGGCTGGATTTCACGGGGATTCGGGGACGAGTGTATAGAATGATAGAAGATCTGGGGGAGGGAAATATCCCTTTTGGGGCTCTGCCATGTATCTTCAGACACGTCGCGTTTGTACGACGAGCTTGGGATTTATTTAAACTGGGAGACTGTAATTTTATACGAAATTATCGTCCGTGTTGTAGTATCTTGTACTGTTCGACATCGAGCAACCCGCGTACGTGCAGTTTCGTCCCTGGAAAAGCAACAGAGACGGTTGCACGACTGACTGCAGCCCCGAATATGCATCTACGTGGTCAAAAGCCGGTCAGATTCAATTACGAGCCAGTTTAATAATTCCTCGCCAGCCAAGTCACGTACCGTGCCCAGACAGGAGTTGCCTCCGTCCGTTCCGCCGAAGTTAGGAACATGTTTTTGAGCTTGTCGCCCGCATCGTTGCCGCGGACCGAACCTCTCTGCACTGCAAAGTGCCCACGAAAGAGCCAGCTGTATTCTTGAGCGGAGAAAGGAGGGTGTTTGCGCGTTAAGCGAGACCGTGGCGTTGCAAGAGAGAAGTGTGACGGGGATCTCTGCTACCCGAAAACTTTGCCGTCCCTTAAATTTTAGTTTAATATCTATCTAGGGTCCCTTCCACTTGAAATGATCGAGCGCACTTGCACGTCTCCTCCTGGCCAGACGCCACACGCCTATAGAAGAACCACAAAGAGCAGAGCGTGGAGGTCCGATTCCATCGATTCTCGCGTGCAGACGCGTCACAGGAATATACGCGTCGCCGAGTAAATTATTGGACGACACGCTGCATACGCGAGATTACGCCGCTTCGCCGAGAAGGACATGGCGGTAACATTTTTTACGGTGACTGGCGCGATAAGTGCTCCTCCCGCGAGCCGGTCGCCTCCGTTGCTTATAGCCGCGTGTATAAATCACGAGCATTGTGCAGAAGCTGATGAAAAGTCACGCCGATAATATTGGCACGGCAGCGCGGCTCCCAGCGTGAATTTTGTTTTTCTTTCTCGCCACTCGTAAAGCTCAACCGCGTACACCGAGCTGGTACGCTCCGTCTCCGCGACCCTTTCGTGTCTCTCCGCGTTTCTCGCATTCCCGTCCCGCAGCTCCACCCTCCCGCGGCCCCCTCTGCTTCTACAATAATGAAGTTGTCAGTTTTTGCGGCCCGTCCTCCTGGTGAATGCGCATCGCACGCCTATATGAAACGGCGACGATGTGCGTGCGCGCTTGCGAGCCAAAGGGAATATCAACGGCTCCCATCTATGCGTGAAAAATGATGGTGATATATCAGGCAGGCGTCATTAATCATCCCTCGTGCCCGTGAGCAAGCGTCGTGCCGCGAAAATCCTCGGAGCGTAACCAGCGACGGCGACGCCCGCCTGGGAAAAATCATCCCCGACGCGGCACCACTCGCGAAAAACTGCTTCGCCGGCTCCCCCTCCCCGTGTAATCGTTCAGACCCTACAGGAACAGGCGCCCAACTACAACTCTCCGCGGGATTCTCGGCGAATTGACAAAGCCCCGACCGGGCTAATCGAGTTGCGGGCCCCGGGCGGCAACTTTCGCGCCAGGGGGATGGTGCGGCAGACGAGATTTTAGGGCTGGCGAAATGGTGGCCAATTTTTTTTAGAGAATCGCTGGAATTTTTAAGCGGGAAGTTAGTTTTCGTGTACTCTGTGGGAGGTAACGAAGTCTGCAGGCCTGAGATATCTCGAAAATCCTTGAGAATTGTGTGAGATTTTTTAGATACAGAAACATGGTTTGGTCTTGACGAAATCGATAGTATCGTAGAAACAAGCGAATTGAAAATTTTGTAGACATTACCATAGAATTGTGGCACGTTTGTAAGTTTTCAAGAGAATTTTAAAGGCTATTACCGACCTTTCCGAGTTTCTATTTTCAATTTTATAAAGTGTACAGCGTGAAAACGTACTGCAGAGAGATGCAGTGAATATTTCTCGCAGCATTCTGTTCAGTTTGTAATACGTGAAATTATTTCACGGAGATTATTTTCGGATTTTATTAATGTACGGGGCACATAGTCACGGAGGGATGCAAATATTAGCGGGCACATAATGGAGAAATACTCTATTAATTTTTATATCGACCGAAACAATTTCGTTTCCAATTGGGGCGCCATTCGGAAAAGTGGATTTTATTCCCGGGAGGGGAGGGGGCGGGGATCGATATGGAAACATATTCGCCTCTCTGCAATTTATAAATATTTAGCGAACGCCAAAGACATTTATACAAATCGATTTAACGAATATATGATATTTCCAAGTACTGTAATGTGCCATATAATACATTTGCGCGCTGTTGTCTACATATAATAATAAACAATTACGGCGAACGTACATAATGCTTTCAGACCTCAAATGCGCACGATTCATCGAAATTTCGCCGAGTTATGAATTTCTATTAAGCACTATCTATAGGACCGGGCATTTCATCGTTAAAGGACAACGGACACGTCCAACGGAATTGTCAAACAACAATCGCGCTGCATTCCAGGTTAGATTAACCGCAATGCATTGCAATTAACGGTGAACGCTTAACTATTAACGAGGCTCTTTCGCGTATTAATACAAATTATGCCAGACAATTTTCCCACCGACGAACCGCCGCTGAATCGACCTGCGTGAATCCATCGAGTCATCAACTCGGCGGGATAATTTGTCTCCGATGCTCGTTAAAATTTCTATCTACGTGGCCCGTCGGATTCCACGGATCTTGAACGTTCCAGTTGGAAACGCGTCCTCGCGTCGCAGCTTGGACGCGGTTCGAGGGATCTGGAAATTGGCACGACGATGGGGGGAAATCGCGGGAAGACGGGTGCCTCGAACGCCAGGAAAAAGACAGCGCGAGGAGACGCGTCGACATTTCGCGTTCGATTGTTCAAAGGTGTGGGTAACGACATCATTTTTCGCGTGCAGCGTCAATATTCGCGTTCACGCGCCAGCGCGCGCGAAAATGCGTGGTAAAGTGCGTCGTATTGTCGATCGTTTGTATACAGAGGCCGCGGGGCGGGCGAAAGAGAGGCGGGCGGAGTGAAAATCGTGGAAAAAGGAATAACGCGGAGGCGCGAAACCGAAGCGGAACAGAGACCGAGGGTGAACGTGAGGGGCAAACAAAGAGGCATTGAGAGGGATGCACGGGGAAAATCGGAGTACGTGGAGAGGAACAGAGGGGGAGAGAGAAGAGGCGAGAGGGTAGACAAAAGCGTTGATATCATTATAAACGAGCTGGCGACCGGATCTCCACTCAATTTGTTTGATATCCCTACCACGTAGCGTCGACAAACTCCCCCGAAAAGCAACTCTCCACGTCCCATCTTCCGACGCGCCATTTTGCCGTGGTAATACGTCCTCCGAAATCC
Source organism: Andrena marginata (assembly GCA_963932335.1). Classification (NCBI taxonomy): domain Eukaryota; kingdom Metazoa; phylum Arthropoda; class Insecta; order Hymenoptera; family Andrenidae; genus Andrena; species Andrena marginata. The sequence continues at coordinate 12,001,460 of OZ010662.1, read as the reverse complement.
TCCCGATTACTCCGCAGGAGACCCAATAAAAAAAGGGAAGGTTGCGCCTCCTCCACGGGGGATCGTCGGCTACGACCTTCCCGCCCCACGGTTAGATTCGATGGTCTGGCCGTGAATGAGGCTTAAGTGCCATCCAGAGTAACGATTGCCACTTAAAAATCGTGATTTGCACGTTCGACCCCCGGTACCGTGCGATCTCATCCTTCCTACTGTCACCGTTACAGGATGTTTAAGGGTAACGCGTAACCCACGGTCACCGTCGCGCGTGGGATTTTCGATGGATGAACTGGCCCCGATTCAGCACGTTAACGAGTAATCGTTTCTATGGAGAAATGTGTGTTAAGTACAACTCTTCGAGTCTACGATATTAACATTCAATTATCCTAGGGCAAGTGCACGTCTGATGAAAAAGTAATCGAACGGAGGCCCTGCCTCCGTCCCCGGGGCCGAGCAATAACGTCGAATGCCTCGCAGTCTGCATATCTGGAATTGGATCGGACTTTTCATCCCTAATCCCTCCAACCTCCAGCGTTCAAGTGCTACGTTTCAAAGGAACCAGCAGCACGCGGGGCTCATTTCCAAACAATAACGGGCACGGTTCTACTGAATTCCATCAGCAGGACGAGGGAACTGGGCTATTTCGAAGACAACTGGCGGCGATAACGATCGCCAGCGTAGCTTCCCCGCGCGGTTACGCCTCGGCGTACACTTGACGGGGGTGTGGAACGAGCGCAGAGGGGTCGGCGGAGACGAGAGAGCCAGAAGGCCTTGGTGGAAGAGGGAACGGTGGAACGATGGGCGGTGTAAAAACGGAGTAAATAAGGGGTATCCCACTGTGTTCGCCGCGGCCTTATCAGATGCCGGTCATGTAAACCGATTCTGCAGATAAAAGTCCGGCGTCCACCAGCCCGGCGTCGTTGGGGTTTGTGCACGGATACAACGTGGCACGCGGCTGGCCACCTGCAGGTGCACAACACCGACACGTACGTCAGCTCTCGTAACACGAAATGAATGATGATTCATGCGGCACGCGAGCGATTTCACGTCGTGTTCTCGTATTCTTTACCGACGTAACGGTCGAACGGGAAGGGCAGGGGGTAAGTGGGGAATAATACGCCGTCATTTGGCCTACGTGCAACAGGGATCCAACCCCGTTGCCCAATCGATACGCTCTCGCGAGTAGCGTGTCTCGTCGGCTCACCCCAGCGACTGGTCCCTATCGTTTCTTTTTCTTATCCCCCTGTTCCCGATCCCCTCCCCCACCCCTCCCAAGGATCGACCGTTTCCTTTCGACGGGACCGCCGTTTCCGCCGTTTGCCAGCCGTTTCAGCTTTCCGCGAAACGATCGCGGCAACCCCTGTCAGCCGAGGAGATGTCGCGCGTCACGTGAAACCGCGACGCAGGAACGCCGATCGTAATTATTGCGTTTAATTCACGTGACTACTGACTCGACACGGAACCGGCTGCTGGCCACGTTCGTCACGAAGGGACGTGCATGACTGACGGCGCGGCGTTCCCGGGTCGCGTTACACGTTACGCCTGCGGCTCGAGAGTTTCGTTACATCTTGGTGGGATTTGCGGCTTGCCGGCGAGTAATCTGTCAGTCAAAGTATTTGGGGAGCCTCTGGTGCGCGCGTGCCTCTCGTCGCTATTGTCCGTCACGGGGTGCCCGTGGTGTGGACCGTTTTCCATGGAGATCTCAAATATTTCTGCCCGTACTCGGGCACTCCAGTAATTGCACTCGTAACGCGAATTACTCGTATCGAATTCTACTTTGAACTCTGTAACGACACAGCCCTGCTTACTGCCCATTATCTTACGTCCTCGTTAATCAACTTCCTCCTCGCATTTGTTCCATTAATCCCAATAACGTGCTGTATACCCTGCTGCAGTTTAGCCGTATGTGTATTCCCGAGCAATTTTACAAGTGATGATAGAGTTACGATACTTCGTACGAGCTGAGCTATCATACATTTTACACTGCGAAACACAGCAACGTGATATGATTCATCGCCACGGAAACGTGTCAAAAATAACGTATGACGTTCTAGCCAACGGCCAGACACGCTACTGTAAACTTAATGACATGAATAATTACATTCGACGGATCCCAGATTCGAATAAAGACTCGTAATGTCAGATGGCGATATTAATATAATAAAGCGCATCTCGAATTTGGCATTTCAGTTGTAGACCATTGCAGCGACCCAGTTTCACGATTGCTGGCGCACACTGCTCGTGAATAAACTGTGCACCTTTATCGGCATATTATTGTTGGATTGTCGGAGTGTCACTCGAGGCGGGAAACGACGAGTCTCGTCAGCGGTGGCGTCGAAAGGAAAGGGTATACCGAGTGCCCGGACATGAATCCTCGAATAACGAGTCTCTGTTGAAAAAAGCTCGCCAGTTACCAACTACCTACATTCACGTTTGATGGTTAAGTAATGGTGGCTCGGCGCTGGTGCCCCAGCACCCTGTCGCGACAAACGAGAAATTAAATGCGAGCGAACGCGCGAAATCGTTGAATTATCGCGACAGGCGTGTAACCCCGCGATATTAGCGGGCGTGTCGGAACAATTTCGAGCGCTAACGCGTGTCAAGTATCGCGCGCGGTTTGAAACGAGGAAAAATTACGAGTTTAATAGCACTTTTGCCAAAACGTTCGAATCGTGGGCGCACTGTCGGTACACAGGAACTGAGCACCACCGGGACAATGCATCGCAAGCTCTTCAGGGTTTTAGTAGACTTGAGGTACCACGGAATCCAAAGGATAAAGCCAACGTTCAAGCTCCACTTTATAATGCGACGCTTTTGGAAGAGCATACACTTTGCTCGAGTTCGTACCAGCAATTACGATGCAATTTGTTAACGTCTGACTGTGTTAATCAATTACGGTCGTTTGTTGCGCCTTTATCTTTCGCGAGGGAGCACCTTCGGGCGGTTGAAACGCTAATTCGTTTTGAGATGAAAAATTGCTCGGTCAATTTTACTTTACATTTACGTAAATTCCCACAGTCTGTATAAATGGTGCAGAGCGGGCGATAATATTAGGTTGCAGGGGATGAAATATCGTTTCGCTTGGATAGAAGGAAGAACGTCCCGTGTACTTAAGGAAATAACTCTCAGTCAAAACATTTAGCGTGTAAGGTATTTTCGCAACGAGACTTTAAACGACTTGCTTTGATCGAGGGAAATGATTTTCATTAGAGAGTTATTTGAATGAGAAACTAGGAGGGCGTGGAGGTTATTAATTGTGATTCACTTTCGTTAGGCGAGCCTCATTTCGCCGATTGTATTTGCAGACATTAGATAGCCGAACGATTCCGAACCTGGTTTTACCGATAATCTTTTGCCATCTCCGTGTACATGCGGTCGCATAATGTCATCACGGTATATAGCCGACAGCAGGGTAATTAATTACGAGACCGTTGCCCGACACCGCAAGCCAATTAACGGTGGGCGCAGCACGGCCGTACTTGAGTCCCGTTGCTGTCGATGCGACTTGGAAAAACGTCTACACCGTAGAAAATGCCTAATGAATGGACACGAGACGAGTGACACGACGAATTGCGACCGACTGCCGTTGTGTATTGATTAACGCTGGCAAAGCATCCAGCCAGAAAGCGGAACAGAGGATCAATGACAACGGTCTCTCGGATGAACGCTCTTTGCCCCCTTCAGTGGCAGGTGCTTCTGATTTACCAGCCCTGTTTCATCTGAAAAACCGTCGGTCGTGAAAGAGTTCTAAAGTGTTGGTACGATTGGATTTCACTAGGCGCCAGGAAATAAAAGTGCCTGTGAACGTATAGAAGAGCTATGATAAGTTTAGGTTTTTATGGCATGGGCAATGAAGATATTAAGAATCATGTTAGAAATTAATACATAGTATCTGTGATATTATTGTGATTATTCTCTTAAACAAAGGACCGTATTCGAAGTAGAATACAGGAAATTTGAAATTCCTTTCTATTCTGAGTTGCAACTCACGTGTCCTTAAGTCTTGAATGAACTTTGAACTCTGAAAGTTCTATCTCTCGGCATTAAATATACCTATCAGAAGTGCCATTATTATCAAAGCCTTTTCCATTCAAAACGATTGTTTCTCTTTGTCAAACACTCCACTCCACTCCTGGCTCGAGCGATGCTAACTTAGAAACTTCACAGGACGTTCTCGATTAGGAGTAAGAAATGAATCATAGGTCAATAGAAAGGGGGCGCGTTCTTATTGCTATTAACGGGCGGCGAAGGATCAAACGGTATACGGATCTTTTGATGTTGCTATCGGATAAGGGATCAAGAAGACATTCTTTTGATACTCCAGCGGCGCTTAATTACCGTTCAAAATAATAACAGCTGCAATTACGGCGGCAATCAGGAAGCGTTCCTTCAGGAATGTAGCCGTGATAACGTCAGGCTGTTCCCATCGCGAAATTAATTTGCGCCGGTAATCGCATCGACCTCGATACTCGCCGTAATGTGCAGAAGTCGCGCGAAGGAATAGAGACAGGACGATTTCCAGCTCGACAGGCATAAATCGGTGACGCCAACCCGGACTGCAGGCAGTTTCTTTCGCGGCACGTAGGTAGCAGAAAGTTCTCGCGAATACCCAAAGTGTCCTTTTCACCACGAATCGTCCAACTCGACGGAGAGGAACGGTTTGCGCCGGTTAAATAATAATTGGCCCGCTGTCAGTCGGCTCACGTGCTAAACTTTATTGGAATTGGATCCGTAATCTCGGCACATTTCCCCAGATGCAGACGGAGCGAGCCTTTCTCCCTCGCCTCCTTCCCCTCAGGACCACTTTCTGGTCCTAGCGGACCTTCTTCGCGCGGTAGCGCGAGCTATAGCCGACGAACGAATGCCAGTTAGGGATGGATCCTAATCTGACGGCCTACCTAGCCGTGATACCTTCACGGTCTAAGGAACGGTTACTGTGCAAGTGTACCAGGGGGATGCGAGTTGCTCGATTTCGGATCAACGTCACGTTACCTGTCGCATTAGCCTGCCTCTCGGAACAGAGTTGCCCAGGCATCGACTGTTTCGAGTCTCTTTCTCCTTATGGTTGCGTCCTACGGTGACTTAAATGCTTAGGAGACGCGCACACTGTATAGGTGTTGGTAAACTGTTGGGATTTTCTGAAGATGTGTCCACTTTTTACTGTGGGAACAGATAGGAGATGTAGCGCGACGATTTAGATACATGGGGATGTTTACGCAGGTTAGTATGTACCTTGTGTGCTAGTTATAAATGATGATTCCAACGTACATCAGTTCGCTGCAATTAAAACAATTAAAGCCAGCCGTAATACAAGCCTTGCAACTGAAGCAACTTCGCTCTATTAACTGACTGAGCTATTGAAATGTAATTCCTACGTATTCAAATCGAATCAATGTCGAAGACCCAATTACAGCGTAACACAATAGGAGCATTCTGTTCGTAAGTATTCCGTTAATTAACGCGACCAAGTACCTACTTATTGAGCCACGGTTACGCAGCTCGTGTGTTAAAATTTTAAGGCTTCTAAACTCAGAGAGTAACGAAGTACGTATACTTTGGCTTATGTGTGAAAATCAATAATTTATGCTATCACGAGAACAATATAGTCTACCGTGACTAATACACTCCAATGATAACAGAACTATCGTGAAACTGTTTAACCCCTTTCTATGACAATAGAAGAGATTCTAATGAAGATTAGTGAAAGCTGAAGGAACTCGAGAAGATTAAAAACATAAACACGTGTTATATTTTCTTCCTCAAGAAAATAGTGTGCCTAGCAAGCTCCCAGGCTCCCACCTGCTATCGATTTCAAGACCTATTTCCTTTTAATCGGTCGGTGTCACAGCCAGATTCCCTCTTGATTATGACTCAGAATCAAAGGAACGCGAACGGCCGTGTCGCTTTGAACGCGTATCGTTTCGCCTGTCCCGCTCAGCTTTCGTTCGAGCAGATTCATCGTCGGTTGAAAGTGGCCGGTGGCACGCGTTCGCGCGATCGCACGCAGGGACTATCGTTGCGTGAAGGAACACGTCCGACAGGTCCGTCGGCTCGGTTAATGGGGATTTGCCCGAGTAAATTGCTAGCAGCAATTACCGAATAGCGACTCGGATAATCCCTTCCTAGTGCGCCTTGGGCTGACCCCTCACTCGATACGCCGCTCTCCCTTCCGCTGCTTAGTTTACAGGGAAAACCACCCTCCTTGATCCTGTCCCTCGCGTGTCACGTGCACGCAGTCGCATGACGCACGTGTGAGCCCGTGCGCGATTCCGTTACCAGAAGAACGCGCCTCGACTGGTCGAGAACAAGAAAGCAGCACACCGTGGAACCGTCGCTGTCGATTGGCAGTTTAAAATTCACGGGGGTGAAGGATGCCTCGCAATAGTCGAGGCAGTTTCGTGTAAAATAGCTAGTAGAGGCATCGGTAGGTATTACGTGGAACAGCAATTGCAGATGATCGTAAAAAAAGTAGCAGACCCGTGATACTTCGCTACTGACGAGGATAAAAGATATCTATTTAGAGGTAAGTATGTCCCAATCGTCGATGCGTTTCCGTTAACTAATAGGACCTAAGTAGTTCACTGATTCCCAACCTGTGGGTCGCGATGTGTTTCCTGGGGGTTTATTTTTTAATATTACTAAGTTAGAATTATATTCTGAAATACCCATTTTTAATGTGTTTTCTTTACCTTCTTAAATTCACCTTACTTTACCCGTATGGGCGCGGGTCTCCCAGTTTATTTGAATATTATAAAAAGGGATCGCGACTCAAAACAGGTTGGGAAACACTGACCTGAGTAGTTATTTCAGTAACTTACGCTGCTTGATCGAGAAGTGTATCTCGCAGTGAGTATAAAGATGATCCTTTTTGCTCTGCACTCACCTGGAACAAAATAAAAAATACTCGGTTGTTACACAGTTTCTTCAGCATTACTATGGAAATAGTTAGGAAGTTAAGATTAAAACTCCTTATCAGCGAGTTTACTGTACACCTACTGTAATTTCTTCAAGATTCTTTTACCTTTCGTGCAACATTGCAAAGTCATAGAGAGCACGTAGACTTTCGTGACCAGCTGTACGTGTTTAAATACATACACAATTATGTAGCTGAGAGAAAAAAACTCGCAAAATACCCGACGTAGTCTATGCTGCCCCCTTGTATGCTCTTTAACTGGCACGAACTGGGTGGAAGCAACAAATAATATTTCCTGGGCCACGGGACGCGCCCGTGAAACTTTCTTTCCGCGCCTGGGAAGGGTGCTCCCTTCAAAGGGATCACGCGAGGATAAGAAGAACATGACGGACGACAACCGGGAAGCTGGATGAAGTTTGGATAGCTTGATATTTTCACTGACGAGAGGAATGCATATATTTAGGCCACCAATGTGGTCCAATATTCACAGATAGCACACTCTCTGTACAATAATATCTCAACCAGGCACGGTGCACTACTGAAAACTTCGCAAGAAAATCGCTCCAAACTTTCGCCCTTTCCAGAGTTTCGATGTAATCAATACTCTTCGCCGCAGATCTACACGCGGGCTCTGGAGAAGCTAAAACTTGAAACTCGATTTTCACGCGAAATATTACTAACTGCAGGCTGAATTTTATCCAAATCGGTGATCCGCATCTCGCGGAATCCCCTTGCAAGGCATGGCAGAGGCGACGTGGTGCTGGCCCCTCGGTATCTCCGGAAACGAGGGTTTGAAGTCTGGTCTGAAATGTTTTACCAGTTGCCGCCGCCGTCAGCTAAACTACACAGCCCTCCGCAGTTTGCCGAATGCACGGTGGAACCGCCGCTCTCCGTCCAAATTACCAGGGCGACTTTCAATTTTCGCAAAGGCGACCGGCGTTATGATCAGGCCAACCCTGATACGTAATAACGGGTCCCGTAGAAGGAGTACCAGTGTATTTCCTGGTTGCGCAAAGCCTCCGCTGGAGAGAAACGGGTAATAAACGATGCACTGTGCACAGCTTAAACGGAGCTTTATGAAATCCCAGCCATGATTAATAATTTTCCCCGCGCCCCCCCGCCTCCCGGCCCCGTCACCCAACTCCACGCTCCGTACCTCGTTAGGCACATATCTCTCATCCTTAAACCTTAGCGTTGGCTTATGCATCGAGGTCCCCTCGGTGGCCAGCTACCTTTCTCCTTTCGCCATTCATCTTTGTCTCTATCTTGTTGCACCTCCCGCCCTTTGCCACCCGCCTACCCCTTCTCTCGTTCTCGTTGCTGGAGCACCTTGGATTATTAATTCCCCACCAGCGGCACTCTTTTTGCCACGACACCTTTTTCTCGGCTGAAACCACGGCCACGCGCGACAACGGGAGATTCTCGAGTACAATGACGAACCACAGGATCGAGCGTTTCCGGAATTAAATCGGTTACTGTTACAAAAAGGAACGATTCAACGTTACGACCAAGACGAAGCGCGTTATTACAAGTTTAATTAAATTACGAGGCAATTTCCCGTAGTAAAGGGGGTGGTGATCGCTTGCTATGTTGGATAAGAGAAAATCCTTCCGTAGAGGAGACTTTTAAATAAAATCTGAGAGCCTCGCTGGCGCGCAGAATTACGTTACACCGTATTATCCGTGCTCGGTGTTCGGGAGCCTGAATAAAGTGTAATGAATCATGTTACGGGTTATGGAACAATAATCTTTGAGACTTGGAAGATCGATAAACGGCAGTCTCGTCGGCGGGCGATTACGAATGAATATCCCGGCACGGAGTTACGTGGCGAGGACGTCGATAAGGAGAAGACAAATGCGGCGAAGAATAGCTAACATCATTACTACAGCCGTTCGCGCGTAAAACAGGATTATTCTCGTTTGTGAGCCCATTAGGGCGGCGTTCCATAGCCGCCACGCATTAAACGGATGATACGACCCCGTTCGTTTGCACACGCCTCTCCCTCTCTAATAAATGTAATACTAATATAACGGGCAGCCGCGGCGACATGTAACCTCGCGAGTGATTCCTGTCGAGCTGTCGCGCTCTCGCACACTTTTATGCCCGCTGCCGCGAACGGCCGTGCCTCTTTCTTCTCGTTCCCCCGTTTACGGCTCGAATCGATAGCGCTAACTGTTTTAAACGCGGGCACGTACACGCGGCTGACTTCACGCTGCTATTTTCTGTGTCAACACGGGAATATTGAAGCAGGTCGTTCAGGCTGTTGCCGCGCACGTCAGTCATACCTCCACTAGCAGATAATTAACCCGACCGTTTACATAACGATAACTCTATCGCCTTCAGTCGCTCCGCGTTCCCCTGGTGCCTTATTTTTTTACAACCTCGGAGTATTCCCCGGGGCGTCCTCTTTTCAACGAAAATTAGAAACAGACGTAACTGATAAGGGTGGTTTCCTAAGTTCGCGTGCAGCATCTAAGTTGCACTGCCATGTAAGAAGAACTTGCGATTCAAAAAATTCAGTCTAGGCTTAAGGGGTTATGCCTATCTGTAAAGTCTGAAAACAGAAGTATTTTCGGGAGTTTTTTTAAAAACTTCAAGACTTTTTTAAATAAACGGTCGTGTATTAGAAAGTATATATTTGAAAGTTCTTCTAGTTGTTTGCAATGCGACATCTAAATAAATAATGGAATTATAGGCGATCTCCCGGTAGCGTTTTTTCAGTACGGTGACCACTGTAGCTTTGACCTGGTTCATCAGAAATAAAAATTATCTAGTCCTGAATCGTGGCTTTTTCAGTTTCGTTGCGTAGTTTTAATTTTATAGATGAAAAATTATGAAAAATGAGAGAGATTCTGCGGAGAAAATCGATACTTTTGCTACGAGAAGCCGCCGTTTTGTAGTAAATTAATTTTTCGGGATAATGAACGATTAAGGACTAGATAATCTAACATACTAACTAAATTTCCGCGAATTTTTTATTTCGGATGAACCAGATTAAAATTAGAATAGGCACCAGAAACTACTGAACAAAATCGCTGCCGGTAGATCGCTGTTATTTCTTTTATTTATTTATATTTCCCAGCGCAAAAATTACTACAAGTAGTTTAACATGTAGACTTTCAAATGCATAAAGGTTTGATTAAAAAAGGTCTTCAAGGTTTCCCCCCAAAATTCCCGAATATACATGTTTTTCAGACCTCACAGGTAGCCATAACCCCTTAAGAGGGTTTAGGAGGGTTAATTGAAGACTGCGCAACGTGCCCTTCAAAATCCTCGTGATTATAAGCCATAAATCAATTCCGACAGAGCAATGGAAGATAACGACGCGTATTCGTGAATCCAATTGCGTTTCAATCTAAATTCCGTTAAACTCCACTCGTTCGTCGCCGCGCAGCGATTTAATCCCGCGCGGACAGTACTCGTGGCTACCAAAAACCCCGACAGCTCTCAACTTTCTCTAAATCCCTTCTACCGCTGCCTACTAATTTCCAACTCGTTCGAACACGTGCCGAACAGACGAACTGTCGCCGGCCGTTAGTATCGGGAGGGTCATCTGCATCTGCATCTGACTGCTGTGAAAAAAAAAAGTAGAGAGAGCGCGCCACTCGGCGGTTGCAGCGTACATACCAACGAACTTTCCCGCTCTCTCTCTCTCTCTGTCTGCCCCCTCTGCTCCCCCGCCCCTATCGTTCTATTTCGCTCTCGCCAGGTTGAAGTTAGCGTTTTCGCCCGAGGGGTGAATGTCTGCCAATGGCAGACGACACTGGTGGCAGCGGTAGCAGCAACAGCTCTTGCTGATGGATTGTCTCTCCTCCACGCCCCCTTATTACCCCCGAATCCCTGTCTGCTCCCCCCTCATCCCGCCTGGTCTGCGTCACCCGATCACCTCTCACCCCCTTCGCGCAGCGAAAAATACCAAAGAGCGCCTGGGGAGGTGGGAAGGCAGAATTCCCTGGCGGAGATCCTCTCCAGGAACGAGAGATTCCAGGTTCGTAAGGTGCTCGTTCGATAGGGGGATTGAGGCACGAATCCGCCGGCTTCGATCTGCTCGCGATCCGCTTCTCGTTTTTCGGCGGTTCCCGTGTGCTGCCGCTCTCACGCGGCAGACGGGGATCGAATGGAGGACCGCGCGGGCGGAGGGGTTAGCGGCGGAAGGTAGAGACCGAGGCGAACCTCGAAAATTGAAACAGAATTCGCGGCGCGAGGATGAAATACGCGGAGGATTCGCGGGTCCCTGCTAAATGGAGCCTCGTAACTTTCGCGAGGGGCTTTGGATCCGGGGCTGGGATACGCTGTGGCAGGCAATAAGGGACTGGTCCCTGGAATCGGTGACATTATAAGCGCCATTTCTCTCGTATCTTCTCTTCTTTTTATTCGAACGCAGCGAGAATGAAAAGCTGAGGCTTGAAGTAATCGAAATGAACATTGGCAACTCTGTAGGGTGGGAGGGTTGAAACGCGTTGTGTTTAATGAAACGCCTGCCAATACTGTGACATCCATAGCAACGATTTCAGAAATAACACAGCTATTTATTTGGGCACCAGTTTTCGAAGCTCTCGCGAAATAAAATGCATGTACCGATCTAGCCGGGAGAAGGGCTGAAAGCAACGGAAGTAATTAACCGCGGGATAATCGCGGTATTCAAAATGGTAGAGGTGAAAAGAGCCGCCGCGGTTATAAAAGGCGGTCGATAAATTATCCCGCGCGCAAATTGGATCGCTGGGAATCTTTTCAGCAGTATCAAACGATGGATCAACTTTTAATTAAAGCCTGGATCAAGGCGGATTTAAGATATTTATTTTATATTTCAACATCCCCCTTGGTCGAGCCCGACTCCATGAAACCTGTCGACAGAGGCCCCGCGCGTAGCCCAATTTCGGCCATCCACCGTGTTTCTCTTTTCCCCGTGCCATAGAGATGTCTCTTTCTCGCTCCCCCGTTCTCCCGTCCACCCTTTCGTCCCGGCGCTTCAGGTGCCCACCCCCTCGTGGCGTGCTTTATCCGCGCGGATTCAGCCCTTTACAACCTGATTCTTCAATCTCGCAAGGCAGTAAAAGCTACAGATTTTACGAGCCGCCGAGACGGGCGTGCACGCGCTCCACACACGAGCTGCACTCGCACGCACGATTTCACACACGATTCTCTTCCGGTCCCGAACGAGAGGACGTCGCCGGTCGCTACTAGTCTGGCAATGCTCAACAACTCTGGCAAACTTTTCGCTCCAATCTTAAGGCACGTACCGAGCCTGTCGCGAATATAAAGCGTCGGGAAATTGGTCACTCCCCCCTGCCGATGTCCGCTCAACTGCTTTCGATCGCACTTTTTCACGATCTTCAATCCCCGAGAAACTATGTCACCACTTAAACTCGAGGCTGAATCCAAAGAATAGATGCTTCAGTATGATTCTCGCGCATACTCTGCAAGGAGTGCATCAACACTAAAGTGGATGCAAGTATAAATCGGCTTGAAATGTTGCGATAATATTTTTATCAAAAACGGTTCCAAGCACGATTAAGCGTCACAGTGTAGTATCATTTTGTGAGAAAGAAATCGAAGAGGAGATAATCTACCAATGAATCTGTAAAATTTCCATCGGATTCAAGAATTTCTATGTCGATTTTCCGCGACGAACAGGAGCATCGGATATTGTGCCGGGCGAGAAAACCGAGGCACTTCCTTCAACAGGTATCCACATTCTCGTCGAGTCTCGAGAGTTGGCCGACCAGAAGTAAAGGCGACTGCGTCCCGAACTCTCGTCCTCCCCGTGAATTCTCGGCGGAACACACTTTCCAATCTGACTTGACGCGAACTAGGAGGGAAAGAGTTAGGAATGGGTGGGCGGGAGACGCTGGAGAGGAAAGGGGTTCTTATATAACGCGGCCAGATTGAAGGAATGGAACAGCCGGGACGAACGTAATGGCGGAACGGGGAATACGATTGTCGGGCCAGCGTTCCGGAAGAAAAGTGCCTTACAAAAGTAGGAAGAGGGCGGATGAGCTTCCAGGTCGTCAGTTCTAGCAAGGCGATCGCGCCTCGGGAGAGAACGAGGGAAGAGACCTAACTCAGAACGGGTATTGCTAAGGGGAGGGAATTCTTGGCGTATGACTGTCACTGTCAGCCGATGGCAGGGTTCGCGACAGAGTTACAAAATACCATTTTCAAATCAAAGAAGTCCCTTACACCACCGTTATGCACTGCTCTTTGCAAGGGAGCTGAATAATTCGCACATCACGCGTGTACAAATTCCTCCTACTTCGATCTGTGTGGAAATCAACCGCGGGCAGTAACAATGACGAGGGACGAAGGAAGGAAAGGCCGTATCCCTGTCTTTCTCCTCGAACACTTCCTCGCGATTCTTCCCCTCTGCGCGGAATCCTCCTTTCTTTCCTTCCACGTATCGAGAGGATCGCAAACGAATGGAAAATACATGTAGATGTCTGGACGCGATCAGCCCTCGGTGGATTCCTTTTTTCGTCGGGCAAACACGTTCCTCTCCTGTTCCCTATTCGTGGATCCCGGCCGTCCGTCGGCCTGCCCTCTTTCGCCCTACCCTCGGCCAGACCCTTTTGTATTCCTGGCGCATATCACTTAAGGGTCAGGCACCCTCAAAATAGATCCGTTTCACGAAATAACACGCGTTGCCACGGGCACCCTTCAACGGCTGCGCATACCAATGGGAACGGTCACGTTTGCCCCGATCAGAGACCATCGGCCGGTGCGCGGCGATGCCCCGATAACGCGCTCCCGCTTCCGAGATATCCGATCAGGGGATCGGCGAAGCGAGGAAAGGCAAAGTGGTCGCCCGATTCCCTCCGCGTGCCGAAAGGCCAGGCACAGGTCGTGGACCGTAAACCGTGGCTCTGACTGGCCGAGGCTTTTCCATTAGACGGCTATCGGTATAACGTTTGAGCCGTACGAGCTACTTTCCGCGGCAGAGACGGATCCGCGCTCCTTCCGGTCAGCGGGGGAATTTTATGCGCCCAGTAAAGGATCTCGTACGCGGGACGGTCTCGTAAAGAGCTACCCTGGGATTGCCCGAGCTTTCTGCTTCCCGTGGTGGATTTCAATTGTCAGGTAAGAAATCGGGGCGGTCGTGCCGTTTCGATATTCATCGTGGCCATTGAATATAGAGATGATAATGCCCGCGGTGATAGACGAAAAATGGGATGACGAGGTAAGTCTGTGAATCAATCTCGGTAGGGATGAAGGAAAATGAGATCTTACATATTTTCGTATTGAAGAATTCCCAATTTCTGCTGAATTGTTGATAGAAAATTTAGGACGAATATACGTCGGATAGACGAGTTCTTGTAATGTTGAGTTAAATATATATATATATATATAGTGCGTCGATCACTTTGTGTCGTTAATTTAACGATGTTAACAGCTGCCGACCAGGGTGCCTTTGTGCCATAAATTCGATAGAGAGCAGCAGCTTGGAGCTGTCGTTGAGCGGAGCGTCACGAAGTCGAAGACCGCAATATGAGCCTAGCCGACAGTGGCAGCGGGTGGTTTGTGGCCAGCCGCAGTAGATACGGTCGGCCACGAGTCAGACCAGCGGGCGAGCGGAAGCGTTAATCCGTCGCGAAGACCGAAAGGGGGAATGAAAAAAGGCAGACGGCCGCTCATGACAAATAAGCTCTGATTTAATTTTCACTCAACCGGGTTTCGTTAGTGCGACGGTCGCCTCCCCTCGAACCCGTTGCTGCGGATTAGCCTTAATGTCGCTGCGGGAAGCAAAAAAAACAGAAAGGAAAGAAGAGTGAAACAGGGGGAGGAATAAAGAGAGCGAGAAAGACGGCGGGAAAGCGGGTGTGCGTGTGAGAGAGAGCGAGAGGGAGAGAGGAAGAGAGAAGAGAGAGAGAGAGAGAGAAATAGAGCAGAAATAAGAGGAAAGAGACAAGAAGTGGAGGAAAGGAGTGGACGGGGGCATAGTTATTAATTAATCCCGGCCCTCCTCTGGATGCCCGGCACGGCGGCCGCAAAATAAAGCTCCCGGCATAAAGAGCTTTACTTCCTGCGGGCATGAAACAATTATCGCCATCCGCCGTGAGCACAAAGAAGAAACAGAAGAAGAAGGGACCGAGGAAGGGTGGGGAAGCAGCGTGATTATACGCCGAGTCCGGCTTCGCGACGATCAAAGGGATCCGCATCGGTGTGGTCGTCGCTAATCGTAAGCCTTTACGTAATAGCCACCCCCATCCCTGCCAGTGTGTCGAAACCACCGTCGATCGGTCCCGACCAGTTTTTGCTAGGGTGGCGAGGGACCAGCGGCGAGAAGATAAATTTCAGGCTCTTTTGTGAAACACCTTTCCGCCCGTGGCCACCAACACCCCCGGCGGTGATTGAGCATTTTAAAATTGCGACGCAAATGACAGGTATTATGCAGCTCTTTCGATCAAGCGCGTAGTCCCTTCTTTGGATTAATTTCTTTGATTAATCACGCCCCCGGTCAGTTTTTCGCTTGAAGTTCATTGGGTGGAGTCTCGGGGACTTGCCGTGATTTAGTGCCGAATTTCTGAGGAAATGTAACTAGAATCCTGTTATATCGTACTGTTCGACGACTGTATTACTGCCTTTTAATGTTAAGAGCTTAGAAAAGTTTTTCTCTGATATTGAGGGAGATATGAAATTTCTGTTCCTTGATCTCTGCTTGCAAGCGAATAAAATAATCCTGATATATAGATCTGTCTAGAAAAGAATTAAATTAATCGTATGAAATATACTTAACTCTGCAATCTGTGTTTATCTCTATGAATTACGAATATTTATTACTCTTATTCGCATAAATTTTCTTTAATTCAGCAGCTACTTGATAAGTTTATTGACATATGTAGAGGGCGCAGATCTTTGCACTGGTTGCAAGAGGGATATTTGAAATACGAAGCGTAATAGCACGAGGGTGCCACCCCTATATGTCTTGGCGCCATCTGAACTAGGAGGGCTGTATTTTTCCGTACTACCCCTGGATCGATTAATCTTCCTTGCCAGCAGATGGCGCTGTTAAAAGCGAGTCGGAGGGTGCCGGTACAAGGGGTGAGTTTGTGAAAACTAACCGACGGAAAGCGATTTTACCGACGTTCAACCCCTCGGTTCCACCGACAGATTAACCAACCCCAACTGTGTCTGGTCTGTCGTAATCTCTTTCTACTAGTCGCACCGCAATAAGGTTGCTTACATTTATAATAACTGAATAGGTATTTTAAACCACAGTTTTGTGAGATACAAACTATATTTAATATTCCATTACTTTTTTAACGCACATTTAAAATTTTATACTCTCGGTATAAATGCCAGGTATATAATAGAGCACGAAGAAACCCTTTCGAAAATATTCTACTGGATACGAATGAAAAAGTAATGAGGTTTCTTTAAAATAAGTGACTTACCGAAATAAAGGTACGTTGCGATATTCATGGATTAACTACATCCACCTAAAATATTACGAAGTTACCCCACGATCAGAATTTCGATGTCTGAGGTCAATTTCAAATGGGGGAAACAGAGGGCCGTATCTTTCGAACTCCAAATAGGACACGTGTCCACCAAACCATCCCCCGAGACAGCTACCACTGCAATCTGCGACGTGACCCTCTAAAAACGGCATTTCCCTGGTACACTTTAATACACCCATTTCCTATTTCACTCTCAAGATCTGAAATATCCGTGGAACATATTTCCCGTCTTCCCACGAAGGATACCATTAGAGATCTGTATTCCCATACTCGAAACCCCGTCATTGCACGGTAATGTGCATTTTAAATGTATCGAGCGTACGATATCAAGGGAATCCGATTTATAGAACGCGAAACATTTTACGGGCCACGTTGTTCCAGCTTCAAAAATCTCTCCCCAAATGTTTACCCAGCTCGCCGCGAAACTCGCCGCCTTTCAAAAATGAATTTCACGGCAAACTCGATTGCACGGTTACGCGGTTTCGTAATTAAAACAGCGATAAATCGGTTTCCAATAAACGTTACGCACCCGCAGAAGAACAGCGGCCCGCGTGCACGGCGAAAGAACGCGAATAATCGTTATTTAATCCCCTCGTGGAATTTCAGTTCCCATAATTATTCGCGCGGCTCGCGAGGGCTGGAAACAATTAGGGCCATTTATATTCGCGAAACGCGAGCGACGCGGGCAAAGAATGACAGGTAAATTCAGGCTGTGAGAGCCGCGGAGGCCGTTCTAGTAGATATACCCCGTGCATTGTCAGCCGCGGGTTACCGCTGGGGGTAGTGGTGGAGGAGCAACGTTAATCAGGCCGAGTAAACACCTGCCACTGATTGTGCTACGTATATGGGAAATACGCGGCGGCACACAAAGCGTCAGGAATCTACCAGGGGTGAGGCATCGATCGTCCGAAAGCTGGCATTATTCGGCCAGGAGGAAAGCCTTGCACGAAGACCGCAACCCAAGGCCCTTTTGCGGACGGCGAATCACGCGCGTGGACGGTACGAGTTAGGTGAATCCGCCTCGCCTCGGCTAAAATCAATATTATGCTGTCTTAATCCTCCATGCTTCGGATTGTATCGCTTAATCGTCAAAATAGAGAAACAATGGTCTTGCCAGTTATAGCGCGATGAGTGAACTCGCTTCGTGTAAAATCATCAAGCTCTTTGGCTCTGCCACATCGAGAGTTAATTTTATTTCACGAAATTCGGTTTTAAGTATCGCGACGTTACCTGTAGTAATATTTTAAAGTACCAGAGCTTTTGTAGAAAGAGATTTGGCAGCAATCGATGTGAAATTTTTTAAGCCTAGTGCTTGCGAAAAGGTTTAGAGGAATCTGCGTGTTTCTGTAGTCTCAGTAAATCGTGAAGCCTTCCTCAGTGGTATTTACATCCTTGCTAATCCCCCCAGGGTTGTCACTTCTTAAGGGATCGGAGGGGGCCTCTTAAACGCTTTAAACGACTGCAAAGAGCGCTAGAATAAGGAAGTTATCGGCTTAAGACGAAACTGAAGTGAACGGTAACCATCGGATGAATAAAGCCAATAGTATTAGCCACTCTGCTCTCTCATTCTTTTTTCCTCTGTGACATCAAAGAGGAGTTTGCTCGCTCTCGCAACTTCCAAAGTTATCGTTCTACTTGGAGCTTGCAAGTCTCACAGACTTCAGAGCTCGCGAATATCATTGCACGGGTGGTAACACTACGCTGAAAGTACTTTCTCATTTTCAATACAAGGAATACTTGGGGTGCACGGGTATTTTGGGGGTAAAAAAAATCGGGAAATAATCGATTGTTTATGATAGCCGCTAGTCTTAGAAGTATTATAAATAAGATTTCATGGAAAAATTCGAAAAATTGAAACGTAAAAAGTAACAGGCGGGCCAATGTTTATCACTTAAAATTTCAATTAAAAATATTAATCCGTTCTCGACTTATGATGTTCACCGTTTTAACAGTGTATTGCGCAGCGCCCACTTTGACGCTTTGTAATTCCTTTAATTCTTGATATGTTTTAGACTTCCTGCTTTTAAAATGCGTGTTAATATCCAGAATTAAGTACTGTAACACGTGCAAATGGTATAAATTATTAGTCGTCTTTCAATCCAACCCAGGTGGAACCGTTCATTTTAGCTGTCTAATACCCGTGTACCCACCTAATGTCTCGCGGATCGGTCCTGTCTAACCTCATAAAACAGACGCTAAACCCCCCAAGAAACGACATATGCGTGGTGAGTCGTGATCCAGCTGCTTTTCATTCCACGTCCCGACAAAATTGTTTCTGCGCAGTCGAATTTTCATCGGACAAGAACTCCCTCGTCAAATAATGCGGTCGCGGGAGGTTTGAGTTCCAAGAGACTCGTCCGCGCCCGACAAGAGAAAGAGAAAGACACAAGGCCAGGTACGTTCGGGGCGGTTTCCAGTTGTTTTTCAGTTTCGCATTTCCATACTGTCTGCAGGAGCCTGTATGGAAATTCGACGCGACGGGCACGCCTCCCGCGTACCAATATTGAGTTCGAACGAATACTGATGGGCGCATGCATTATCCTTCGCGTATAGACAAACGTGATACAAGGAACAACGTGGAAGCAACGCTCTTCGGACGCAACTACCCTATCCATCGAGATCGGTCTCAGGAGCACGAGAACTCAAAAATATTTATAAACGTCCGCGGACTTGTCAGAATTCCCAATCTAAACTATGTGGTGATTCTTTCATTTTGAAATAAGAAACGTATTCGATGTACACGGATAAAGTTCGACCTGCTCGTTGGAATGCATAATTAGAGGCTGCAACGAAGTATGCATTCTCATTCACGACAAAACCGATACGTTCGCTATTTACATGCATCTACGGTGCGTCCGCGGGGGTCGACGATCGACCGTGAGCAAATAACTAAACGCTGGATTTCAATTAGTATTCTGACTGCCTATGTTGTTTAATGGATATTTCCAGTAGCTGGAGCAACGGGCAGCCGACTTGCACGAGCAACACGCCGGGATAAACTGTAGCCTCGTTGTTAATTAAAATCATAATTGTGCTCGCAACAGAATGCCCCCGAGAAGGTCACATTTACCGGTTCGCCGCCGTGCTCGACCGCGTATTATGTGGCGGGCACAATTTCGTTGACGTAAATTTCTTCGATGTTTTCTGTCGCGAGCAAAGCGTCGATTTTGCGGGAGGTTGTAAATCCCCTCTACGCAATGTCACGTACTCTTGCGACGTCACAAGAGCTCACTGGATTTGGAGGTTTAACGAAGGGTGTGTCGTTCAATAAAGTGAGACACCCCGTTTAATAGTAACAATGAATAAGTAGATTTATACTTCAATGAGACAGCCCTGGTATATACGTGTACAAAAAACATGACTTCGTGCGAATACGTCTGATTTCGGTTGGCTTCTGACACGGAGGAGCTTGACTTCACGCAGGAAGACTGTGGAACCTCCTTCAGAGGGTGTGTCTTGGAAAAAAGGAGGTGGTCGAAACTATTAGCTATTGGTGAGGCGCGATGTGGAAATGGTTCGAGGAAAATGCAGCGAAAAGGGAAATCTTAACGAATAATCAGCCCGTGAGCCGGTCGTCGCACGGCCATTTGTTTACCATCGCGGCTGTCTGGAGACCCTTGGCCGTGACTCGGGTAGATTGCCTGAATTTTCACGGCAAGTACCGTGACGCTAGATGTTTACAATCCTCGTATCAAGTCTACGAGGCGAGGACTGACAGACCGAATGTCTAACAGATGTGGCGTCGAAAAGGAGAAGGCATCCTTGCGCGTCCTTGGTGGTCTGGTGAAGCTGACGCTCAACATTTTTCATAATTTTGCCGCGCAAGACGCTTGCGTCTTACATTTCGTATTTACAACGAGTCTGCATCGCCTCCTGACAACGAGTGTTGTTTCTATCGAGAACAAACTGTCGCGACAATTACACCCCGCTTTCCGTGGAAGGCAAATCCATCGACACACCCGTGTAACATTCACCTCGTTTTCTATGACGAGACTGGAGCACGCAGTGCACAGATATATTTTTAAGTAAATCTCGATCGACCGCTGCCGTACCGCTATTTCGTGCTGCTCGTGTTTCCCTCTTTGTTTCTATTTATCAAATTGAACGCCGCACCACGGTAAACTCCAAACGACCAGCGAATTAATTTCTCGCCCGTGCTAGGGAAACAGATGAAAAACTGGCACGGTAGTCGGCGAAAGAGTAATCATCGCTGAATATTAATTGTATCGCGCGAAACAAGCTGCTGCATTCTGTTTCTGTTGCGCGTGGTTCTGCTAATTGGTAACAGTGGAGTCTACCGTCATGTAATGTAATTAGTAACTCGGATACTTTGCCCCGAGCGACAAGCATGATCGTTGTGAGCAACCAAAATGGACCTTCTCAACATGTTCAGATATTTTCTGATAAGTACTCGTCCCTGAATTGGATTCACAGGTATCATCAGTACTCTTCGCGATTTAAGATGGTTTAGAACGAAGCTGTCCAATTAACGATCACAATCCTCGAAGCTTGCGGTAACTTCCAACGCGTAGATTGTAAAATTCTAAGTTGCTTCCAGAAAGTACGTTCTCCAAGAAACTCACTGTCTCCAGCGGAACATACGCGGTTCGCGAAATTACAGCGATACGGTTAGGGGAAAGATGCGCATACGTTGTCGCGACGAAAGGAGCGGGCCCGCACAATGGCCGACGAATGTCTAAAAAGCGGACTGTTAATGGTCAAAGGAACTTGAGTCGGCGGAAAGGGTTGGTCTCGAGGACGCTTTCACCGTTCCCGTGGACGCACGGGCGCACCAACAAAAGTCAAAAAGGTGAGCGGAAGATTGCATCCCCCGTCTCTCCGTTCGCTCGCTCCACCCCACCTCTATCCGCCATCCTTCCGGCTCCTCCGTTGCTCTCTTTCCCGGGATTTCCCTCGTCCGAGCCGACACTACGCGAGGAATCTCGCTCAGCCGAACTGCAATGGAATTTACTTAAGCGCTGAAGAGGAGTCGGCGAGTGGAGGGTTCGCAGGGGTGATGGTGGGCGGGGGGGGGGGGGGGAGGGTAGGGAGGGCAAGTGGGTAGGTGGAGTCTCGAGCAGTACGAAACGGGGTACGAGAGAGGAAGGCGTGAAAGAGACGAGTGGCGCGAGCGGCAGGAGCGAGGAATAATGGGAGATTAAGTGAGAGAATTAGGTGGAAAGCCGCTGCGATTGCGGAATAGAAGAAATCCAATAAGAGGTAACTAATGCCGAGGAGGAAGCCCCGACGAAAGAGGGTGGAACGTCGCACGCGTCTGTCCGCGGGGGTAAAAATCGAAAAGGGACAGCGAGAATAATAAGCGCTGGGAGCTGGTGACAAAGGTAGCAAGATTAATGGGGGAGAGTAAATGGACGTGCGGGAGAGGACACACGCGCGGGAGGAGTAATGGAAAAGACAGGGCGGAGGAGTAGCCGATACATACAGAAGACTGGAGAGAGGCGTGTTGCGTTACGAGGCCCCGATCCGAGCCGCTCTTCGCGGTGAGATGAAAGCAAACGGAAGGGCGTAAATGTAAATTGCTACATTCCTTCGGTGTTCTTAATTAACTTTTTTGCAATTATCGCCGCGCGAACGTCTGCAGCTCGCTCGTATCTCTGGCGGAAAGGAGGAGAATGGGGCGCATAGAGGGAAAAGAAGGAAAAAGTTGAGTCTTCCTTGTTCGGGCGAGGCAGCTCGTGCAGAGAGAATTCCCTCAAAGGCGTGCCTTTCTCTTTCTCTCCCTCTCTCTCTCTCTCTCTCACTCTCTCTCTCTCTTTCTCTTGTGAGTCGTGAGCGCCCTTTACGGGGGTGTTTAAAAACCGCGTGTACTTTGTACGCAAGAATTGCATTCATTCGGCACTTCTCAAACGCTACCTGACTGCGCTGGATACGCGGTGAAGTGGGAACCACGCCTCTTGACGCAATTTTTGAACGCGTTTGTTGCCGCGACTTTCAACGATTCACGCACGGGTGCGTGCGCCACGTTTTTTCCCGGGCCACCCCCGTTAACGGGCAACGCGATTTCCTTGGCACGCGAAAATGCGTAAAGCAAACCGGCAATTCACCGGATCAAGTGGATTTTACGCTCAGCTGTCTTCGACGAGTCATTGCCTTTCTTTCAACTGTCCCGGTTGATTTGCACGTAGTCTGGCACTGTGTTAACACTCAACAGGTATCGTGGTGTTTTCTAAGGTCCAGAGTAGTCGCTGTAATTATTGGATCTCGCAGTCCAACATACCCATCCCGTGTGTATATCATAATAGGGTGACCCTTATTTGTTAGTGTAGAATTTTTTTTGTATTTCTTTGCTCTCACCCCCTAGATAAAAAAGTAGTCCCTGAAAACGTTTATTGCCATCAGACAATATCACAATATTTTATTATCTAAAAAATACATGGAAAAATTGAATGCCCTTTTAATATTACTTGAACAAAAATTTCGATAGAGCTTACCATTTTCGAGAAATTCTTCAAATTCAAACCATTGACGAATTCTAAACTTTAAGCCCCGGTCGGCACCCTTTCCTGTTGTCTGATTGCAATAATCTTTTGCGCAGACTATTTTTCTATGAAATGGAACCATATTAGGGGGTGAGAGCAAAATAAATCGCAGCTTGAAAATAAGGGCCACCCCATTATCATAAATTAGGATGATCATAAAACAGATATTCTCTATCTCGATTCCAGAGGCCATTTCAGCTTTCCCTTTTAAATGCAGACGAGTGTAGACATTTTAGTTCTTCCGTGTAACCAATCACCGTTACTCAAGCTAACGTCAAATTCACGGCAGTGCTCCACGCACGCACACACTTCTCAATACTAACACGCAATGTGCATTAGTACAAGTGCATTATGCTCTTGACATGTTCATTTGCCCGTTGTCTGCATTTATGCATGTGTGGCTGTGCATATGTGTGTGTGTGTGTGCGTGGTGAGCATTCAGCCCTCAGCGACGGTAATGGCGAATGCATAAACAAGAGGAAATTTAGGATATTATTTGCTGTGCAAAGCAGTGCACGGCGACCGGCGCGTCGCATTTAGGTGACTGTAACGATAATCGTGATTACGCGCATCATTGCTATCAATTAAAATCATCCTCTCGGCGCTGCAAAGCGAACATCAAACTGTACACCGTCGATGCTAAAACGTAATACCGTTTAAACGAGAATGCGACAATCGTATGAATATTCGTAGTCACGTTTACAAAACTCCCATCGGCTATTAATGAAACATTCACTCGGCGCCGTTCGGTAACAAAATGTTTACGCCTGGCATCGTTGCTGCCACTGGCAAGCGTACTCGATCATTTTTTCTCCACTGGTCATCGATTATTCGAGCCGTGGAATAACAACGAAACAAGCTTACGACAATTTGCAATTAAAATGCGCAGACGGGCATAATTAACGTGCTTGTAAACAGGACATGTTTCAGCGTGACTTCATCGTAAAGGATTCTCACGGGGGCGAGCTTTATTCGCGCGACAGATACCGCTATCAGAACATATTTGTGCAAAAATTAATTGCGAGGCAGCTGTACGGGCGCGAATATTTCGCCAAGCTTTCAGCGCAGGACGCGCTGGTAGAAAAGCTATTATCGTCGACTCTGTTGCACGAGTTAATGAACGAACCGGCGTCGAGAGTGCGAAAATTCAAAGGTTCCCCGCAACAAAATCCAATATACCGTAACGCGTTTCCATGCGCCAGCTACGCTTACATCCCCCGAACAATCGACTGTCTAACGTTTCAAAAGAACGAACACAACGATCGGGCGAAACATCGCGATAGTATCGATTTTCAAACGACCCTATCTTTATAGGTACGTATACCACAAACGATATGAAATTTAGTCAGAAAAATAGTAAAAAAGTATGAAATTTTTAGATCTCTTTTACTCCTGGCATTCACGAATACCAGAGGAAATCTCGTGCTCCCAGAGTTGTAGATTGGAGTCGTTTTTCTATAGGCTGTATGTTCCACCCTGCACAATTGCTGACAAGGAAATGTGAGGCAACCCGGAAACTCAGAAAATTATGCAGCTTCGTGTACAAGTAGAGTCGTTGATCCGTAACACAAACACATTTTTTGTGTGTGACATATAGTGCGCTTTAACAGGATGAAATTACCCCTTGAAAAAATGCAGAATTTCCCTTTTTTGTGGAATATCTTGAGAACGGTGCGAGGTATCGAAAAGAAGTTTAAACAAAAATGGCATCTTTTTTTATATCTACAAAAGTGCATACAAATAACTATCGAAAAATTCGATAATTATTCAATCCTTAATTCTATAATTCATTTTACGCAGTTATGTAGATTTAAAAAAGAAATACAACTTTTGTTTAAACTTCTTTTCGATATCCCTCACCGCTCTTGAGATTTTCCACGAAAACGGAAATTGTGTATTTTTCAAGGTGTAATTTCATCCCGTTAAAAAAACGCACTATATATCACGCACAAAAAATAGGTTCGTGTTACGGATCAACTACTCTACTTGCACACGAAGTTGCATAATGTTCTGAGTTTCCGGATTGCCTAACTTCCCTTTTGAGTGAAAGGATGATTTTGGATTCTCAAGTAGAAACATTGAGTTCTAATCGAACCCAAGCACACAAGAACATTTCTGCAAACTTGCTGTCTGTTCTGCATGTATGGACCAGGCATATAATTCGTTAAGAGCATCAAGCTCTCATCAACTTGCAATTCAATTTGCGACGGGATCTCGTTCATGTGTACATTCGTCCACATACGATATAAGGCACGGACAAGTTCTACTGTTACACGCGTACAGAAGAATTACAACTGAGATAGGATTGAGCCACTTTCGCATGCAACTTTCAAGTGAAAGGTTAGGATAATTCCTAGAGCAATGTTGTAAATTTCTCGCAATACAATTTCCTACGAAATTCAGGCATAATTTGTAAAGGTCCAAAAGAATTCCAAAATAATTTTCAGCTACAGAAACTTGATGCGATTCATGAAGTATTCGGTAGGGAAATGATGTGTACAAGATTACGGCGGAATGAGGTAACGTTCCATTAAGCTTCTATGCGTTTCGAAGATATAGTGAAACCGCGAAGGGCTAATTTACCGCATAGAGCGAGAGAGAGAGAGAGAGAGAGAGAGAGAGAGAGAGAGAGAGAGAGGAGGGCATAAAGTTAGACGGAGACAGAGGAATAGTTACCGCATTCGCGTACACTCGACGGAGCACCGTGTCATCCCTGAATCCGTATCAAGCATCTCGCGTCGCTCGTTATCTCTGAGAAAATATTGATGTATAACCGAAGCGTTCGCGTTGCAACGTGACTGTAACTCGCCCCGTGTGTTATCGAGCCTCTTTAATACATTACGATTCGATAATATTGTCAAGCGGCGCGGTGAATTGCGTGCCATAAACCGTGCACGCGCGTATCTTGCATACTCGCGGCTCACAGGGCGGGTCGGGCAGCGGGCGCCGGCAAAATTCGCAATTCCCGCACGCCGAGCAATGTTAATTGAGGCAAAAGCAAAACGCCAATCCGTCGATATTATGTTACGCGTCGTTGTTCTCTCGTAGAGGACACAAGCCGATCGACGTGCATTGTAACCAATCCCGCGCCCCTACAACGCTATCCATTAATCTACGGGCCCGATCACCTCCACGTATGCAGCACGCGCGTAGATTTCGCCGGACGGACCTACACGCCCAGCCCCTGACACACCTGTGCACGCATGCCACTTCGACATTGGTCAATATACGGCCTGGACCGTACAACTTGATTAGATTGATTGTTTTCGTTGTTTGCACGCTAAACGATTTCTTCGTATTGAATAGTGGCCACGGCCATTCAATTCCGGTCTCTCGGAAATATTCAATTAAGTTCTCTCATTGTTTCGCTACCGGCCGCCTTATTATTATTCGAATAAAATTGGCGGCTTTGGCGGGTCGTGGACGAAAGTCCTGTCGAAACTTTTGATTGCCATTCGATGCGTGACGAGTTCACGATAGAACATACTTTTAAAACATCACTTAAGAAGTTACGAGGGTAGGTATTAGATGTCTAAATTGAACAGTTTCTTTTAGGTTGGATTGAAGCACGGCTAATAACGTATACCATTTGCACGTTTTACAATACTTTATTGTGAATATTAACACGCATTTTAAGAACAGGAAACCTTAAGAATGTGAACCAAAGAGATTCAAATCTTCTTGATTCCTTCAAATTTGGTAGATAACAGGCGAAAGTTTAAGCAGCCTTGACAGAAGGACTGGTTATAATTATACGACTGCAAGGGCCAGTTAGTGCTTTTCTGCCAGATAAATATTACTCCAGCATCGATAAGGGATTGAAATGAATTAACTCTACTAGCTTCGGGGCGATTTTCATTCGCCAGGGTTGAATTAAAGCGAGCACATTCAAAGGAAGCTTCACACAGCGCAGAAGATAGCGGCGTTCCTCTGTAATTTATTTTAACGCTACTGAAGCACGTCGATAGGAATTCTTATAATATAGTCTCAGAGCGCGTTGCCGCAACTCCGCGAGACTCAATAAGGGCGTGCCTTTTCGCGTTACAAGGGACTAGGGCGCGGGGCGAAATTCGTAAACCCAATTTTGCGTACGGCCCCGGCCAAATACTTTCCCCCGTCGGTGGAGCCTGTAATCCTCCGACTAATATAATACAAGGAGCGGAATGCGCTTGCGTGCATTTCCGCGCGGCGCGGCTCACGGCTTTGCGCCTTATCGAAACTTTTGTAATTAAACGTTTCATCGAGAGGCTCGTTAACAGTTGCCGTGGAAATTTGAATATTACGCGGCGCAAGTTTGCGAGCGTGGCCCGTGTTCTTTGTGACCCGTTTACCTGGAATACCGTCGCCGTGCGTCGATTCTACAGGGTGTTTCGTTGTTGCCAGTCATAATACTTAGCGGGTGAATTCAGCAGACGGCGACCACGCCGACGATCAATTCTATAGATAATCGCATGCAAGCGCGCCTCCTTTTACGTGGTCCCTTGTGCAAGCGGAACGGTTGAGCGTGCAATTATGGTGAACGCTGACTGACGTTCAATGAGATAACTTTCCTCTCCACGTTAAATAACTGATGCCCTTCTTGCATATTTTACACGTTGCTCGAGCCACGATGAAGCTGCTGCCTGTATCGGATCGCTCCTCGATAAACGCGCCCGGCGCTAATGCTATTACGAACGTCGATACGTCAGGAGCTGTTCAGCGAGCGATTTAATTTTCGTTCGACTGGGGAACGCTCGGACGACCATTTCCCGACTTTCGTGCGCTGGAAATCGTAGCCGTTGCTTGGGCCCCGACGTTATTTTTAATTTCCTATCAGAGGCACGCAAGTTCTAATCCGCGTGCCGTAACGGGGAGCGAAGGTGGTAGATATACGTTGGATAAAAGTGGAGTAATGTTGCGGAGGGAAGAACTTTCGCGTTCGATGAACGCTGCATTATTTTACCATTTAAACATGGAGAATGTCGTCGAGTGAGTTCTTTTCCGAGAGAAAGCGTTCAACTGTTGAAATTTCGGAAACGATCGGCGCTAGGTATTGAACGCGAGTGGAATTGAAATTCAAATTAGACTCGTGGAGGCGAACTGAAGAGACTGGGGGGGGGGGGGTGAAATTCATGATGCTACGCCTCGGCTGTTTTTTTTATTCTCTTCTTTTATATTAGACCGGCCAACCGTGATAATAATTCAGGTCGAAAGCCAAGTTCTCACGTGAAAATTCGATATTCGCGTCACGATTCGGCGACAAGTTTCGAAAACTTTCCCAAAGGTATTTTCTACCAGGATCTTTTCCCAAGATACATGTTCATGACCCGCGTCGAGTTCGAATAATGATCCCAACGATGTCTTTGAATAATAAGTATCATCAAGCTACTACTTCGGAAAACGATTTACTATAAACCTGCCATTGACATGTCTGAAAGTTTTGTCGCTATTACGACGATAGTTTCAACAATGCCGGCACAATAGCTGCTGCTTTCATGATAATTTAACAGGAACAAAATATTAAGAAAGCGATATTGTGACGCCTGTACTGAATGGATGGAGGTTTCAATAATACTCTGTAACGATATACAGCTTCCTGGATACGAAATTTTTGCCAGCTCTGGAATATACGGAATAACGATTACGCTGAAGACTGAAAAGCACAATGGTAGGACGTGAACCCTGGATAAAATGTTGTACAATCCGCGGCGGTCCGTAATTGCGAAAAAAAAAAGGTAAGCGTGCAATTAGAGAAACGAAATGAAAATGGCAATTGCTATCGACAGTCACGAATGAAACACGCATACATATTTATCCGTATCGACAGTCAATAATTTTCAATCACAGCCCGAGCGCGGGAAGAGCGGCCGCGCCAAGAGCGAGCACGGCAAACTCAATTATTATTCGCAGAACGCATTAAAGATAAATAATTCGTGCCGACGGATTACAAATAAAATTCATTTCGCCGTTAAATCTACTGTACTAACTCGGTTATATCAATTATGTCGGTGGACGAGAGAGCAGCCCGCGATCGGTTTATGGCTACGCATTAACCGAATGGAAATTCAAAGCGCAGGCCATGCGGGGTAGGATTGAATTCTTCCCGTTCTTTATCTCGCCGGCGTGCCGCGATACGAATAAACGAGCTCCATATCGAAGGGCCCAAGTGCGAAAACTCGTAAATCGCCCAACAATTGGTAATTCGCGTTTTATTAGCGGCGTAATTTAACGGTCACCGAATATTCAACGAACGTATAGGTACTTCATCACGTTCCCGAGTAACGAGTAAATAAAACTACATATTACCGAGCGTGGACGGCTAGTTGAATTTTCTGCCGCGGTATTTAATCCATCGTTCCTTTGGAAATCGCGCAACGCGATACGAAATTGCCCCGAAAAAGAAGGGAGAACTTCTTTCGGAGAGTACGGAAATATAGTTTTATTCGTTTCGGAGCTAGTCTAATAAATATTTGTTTGCTTTTCTTCCGGCATATGCGCAGGGACGTTGGCTCTTCCGCGTATCGATCGTGTCCCTCGGAACTAAGTAATTTATATTAAGCTATTTGCTCCAACGTATTCGCGAAAGTTGAAATCACACAAAAATTGAATTAACCGAAGAGAAACCTTGAGTTTTAGTGATAACCGAAGTTATAAGAAATGGATAAACGAGAACCAGAACTAGAACTTAATAATGAAACTGAAGTTTCTATAACGGAAGGAAGAAATTCAGTATTTGTAAAGTTTTGAAAATACAGTAAAAGTTACTGTTTCCTTGCATTACTTGTGATCCGCGAAATTCTTGTAAGTATGTCCTTCGAAGACAAAGAGGACCCTTCGTTTCCGTGCCATCAAAGATTTCGTTCGAACGAGAAATTCTTTCTCTTTACGACAGATTTCTCGTGCGTCTCCCCGCAGGCTTAAAACGCGCCGGGAACAGACAGACAGAGAGAGAGAGAGAGAGAGAGAGTGAGAGAGGGGGCGACGCGAAGAATTAAACCAGACAACGTCAAATATTTGAATTAATTTGTATGACAATCTCCGCCATGCCAGACCCTCGGGAAACCTTACGCGCCCATCAACTTGCATTCAGTCACGTAGGAAGTTTATCGAGGAGAACTCCATCGTGCATGCAGAATTCATCAGGGAAAATGAATAAACCTCGCCCTCCTAATCCGCCATTTACGTCCTGGAGGAGCATATTGCCGTGGATTTCGGTTTTTAGAGCGACGATCTCGCCAGACGTCTCGTTGCAACTTTTCAACGAGTTAAATTGCGAGTCACACACCCAAAATACTCAGTTTAATTAGTTAAATGTATTTTTCAAGCAGTAGATATTTATTTAGATTCAAAAGTACATTATTCTATTATTCGTACCTACGAAGACCCAAATTCTCGGCAGAATAATCCTCGAATAGCACTCGCAACAATTTCCGTGAAAAGAGGTGTGATATTCTGGCCGCTAGAGAGGATTTGTAGATTCGTAGACAGGGCATAACGAAATGGAAAGATACGCAAGACGCTTGGCCGCAAACGTACGACGCAGGGTCTCCGCTAAGAGGCCAGCCTCGAGAAATACGACGGGATATTCCGGGAATTCTCGAATTTCGTTACCTCCGTGCGGTATACGCGTGGGAGAGACTGCGGCGGACGACGATGCGTTTCAACGATGCAGCCAATTCGCGCTGTTCGAACCGAGGCGAGTGAAAAAAAATGGTCCGCGGATGCCGCGGCGCGACGGGAGAAAAAAGAAGAGATAATAGACGGCCGGGCACGAAGCGTCCCGTTCCGTTCCTGCTCAGATTTTCATACCACGAACCGCTTTCGCCCTCCCCCCCCCCCTGCAGAAAGAGGAACGCCCCGCTGTCCCTCCTTCCCCATTCAAACCGAAGTCGGATCTCACTTATTAAAAGATAATATTCCAGAGACTTAATTCAGGAAAAGGAAGTCTGCCATTCGGAGGGGCGCCTGTAAAGCGCGTACAAAGAATTCGGTAATTAACGTCGCAGCGACGCGAACTGTCTGGCGCTCTCGGCGAAGTAAACCTTTGCAGCAGAGAGATTCCCACGACTGGAATCGCGACTTGAAAAGACGACCACCGATTGCTGATGGTGCCGACCGTAGATGAAAAAGCTGGTTCGCACAGAATGAACCATAGAACTTCGTCACTTTCATTTATTTTTGTTAGTGGATCGAGTGCAATCCTCCTTAGGTCTTGGATATGTTTCAGAACACTCTACAAACTTACGGTGGATTTATAAAAACACTTTTGTTTGGAACTGTTAATAGAGAGAGATTATTAATTACACGTTACTAATTTAATACGAATCTACTTGAAATTTTCTATGCCATCACGCGTAGGAATTTGTTGCACTTTGCAGATGCATTGTTACATTTATCATGAAGCGAGGTAGAAACACACGAAACCTCGTCATTTATTTTCTCAGTTTCGACCAAGCAGAAA
The DNA here is from genome assembly GCA_963932335.1 of Andrena marginata. Classification (NCBI taxonomy): domain Eukaryota; kingdom Metazoa; phylum Arthropoda; class Insecta; order Hymenoptera; family Andrenidae; genus Andrena; species Andrena marginata. Next base: position 11,970,155 of record OZ010662.1, on the reverse strand, counting down.
TAAGAACTTGCCTTCATTACACTAATCACGCTTGATATATCCACTCGGTATCAAATATCTGCTTTAATATATGATGATAATAATATAGACCACTTGATGCGACGAGGGAAATGAATGAAACCACTAGACCCGAAAAGCGACAGCGAAAAACCTGGAAGCCGTCGCGCGCAAGTAGTATAGCCGCGCGTTTAGTCAGCCGTCTGGCTGGCACCCATTGTCGCCGAACTTCCATTCACTGGCAATAGCTTCTCTCATCGAGTCTCTATTAGTATCGTTCACCGCAACCGTTTCACGGCCATCTCTGAAAATGATTTCCGCGCGTGTCAACGAAAGCCCGGACGCCGTTATTCCGCCGAGAAAAGAAGAATACGCCTATTCGGGGGCATCGTCGCCATGGTGAATAGACGGCGAAGAACGAAACGGTGGACTTGCACGAACCGTGCTGTTTCACGTGCACTCGCTGGATGAGCAACGTTGATAGGTTGATGGAATTCCACGATGATTCGAAATGCCGATAAAAGGTAGAAGCGAATGCGCGTTAGACAGGCGAAACCGGGCGAGGAAGAGAGCGGAGGGAGAAAGAGAAAGCGCGGAACGAAGCAGAATGCAAGCAGGAGGAATAAAGAGCGGAGGAGAGCGCGGAAATTCCTCCGCTAGCAATTTTACCGAGCGATGCAGTTACGTATGCACACAGGCGCCCGCCTGCGCAACACAACAATGAACGTCGGGATAGCGAAAGTCGTACACCGAAGCCGCTATTTGAAAATAGCCAAAGTATGCGCCCGTCGCGCGTATGCATAAAACCGTATCCCCAGGCAAATCGGCATTTTAGTCGACTAAAAGGTGCAGCCGGCTAGAACCCTTCCACGGATAGATCGCTCTTCGCCGTTTCTCGTCGGAATACTCGATTTTCAGGAAACGTACGGAGAACCGATGAAAACGTTTAGAGGTAAACATGCGGCACGATCTGGAGAAGGGTCGGCAGTTTTTCGAATACGATAGACTACGGCTCAAAGAGATTTAGCACCGTGGATATTTATTTATTTATTTATTTATTTCACTTGTATAGGATATTGAAACGAGTCGGCAAAATTTGAAAATGCATAATGGAATCCGTTATGAATTTTAATAAAATCGGCTGTTGGGCATTAAAACGGAAGCCACGCTCAACAGAGCCACACTGAACTCAGAAGGACCGGATTGGTCGGCGGAGCTGGAAAAGCCGGAGGAAAAATTGCGATGAAATTGTGTAATTTCGCAGCAATTTCGTGGCACGATAACGCAAATGCATCGCGGCGCTGGCACGATCCTTGTGATAATGGCAGTGGAGGGGCGATAAATCGTACAACGTTCTCGTGGCATTAAAACACTGCGAGTTGCAAAAATGACGCATGATTTTCTGTAATACTGCTATAGAGTGTCCAGACTCGCGGAACGTTTTTTTTTCTTTTCGTGCTGAAAATCGCCGCGATAAGTGAAAATATTTGATTCCACATTCTCCACTTGTTTCCCCGCGAGCAACCGTCCCTCTCGCGGGTGTGTCGCATTCCGACGGTCAGGCTGTATTATTTAAATCGGTGATTTGGGGAGGAATGGGCACACCGAATTAACGAGTACATAAATACGCGTGTGCGCCGCGCAAACACGCGTCAAAGGGGTCAACTGGAACAACGGTGCTGAAATGACATCGTAAAAAGCAGGGAAAAAGAACGTCACCTGATGTGCGCGGAGAAGAGAAATGGAGGAGGGACGCGAGAAAAATTCCGTGCACGCGCTGACACACGGAGGAAATATTTGCCATGGCGATGGCGCTAATAAGTCCAAAGCCTTCATAAAGAGGACCCTACTTAAATACTTAGCAGCACGTAGCTCGCGCCGTACTTCTTCCCACCCGGCCGCTAGATCTACACGCCAGAAAAGTTTAATCATTTCGGCTCGCTTAACGAGGATTCAGTATCACGGAGCGCCGGAATGTTCATTCGACAGAGCGTCCGTTGGAATATTACACGCTTAAATGAACGCAGCAGTATTATCCCTCCCGCCAACGAAGGGACTTCTTTATCCGTCGTAGTAAATATGAAACAAGGGGAGATTCTTTGATGGCTCCTCTAAATTTTATTCCCTTGGTAAGTAACCTTTCGAATATCCGCTCAAAGATGGCTCAAGGTACTGCAAAATTTGATCGAATGGGAGATCCTTTTATCTATGGTATTTCTTTCTAAAAAAAAAAAACGATAAAGATAATCAAGTCCTACTGCTTTAGTGTAGATACACTTAATCTAGACGCCCAGATAATCATTGTGCTTTAATTAATCCACGAAACGGCGTCGAAATCGACTCCAGACGAGGGACGGCCCTTCACGAGTCATTGAAATTCCCAATTTCCGAAGGGTAACGCATCGCCGCACTCCCCTCCGTCCCCGTTTCGTGCTACGTGCGCGTCAAATATAAAACTCCCCCGAATCAATCGCCTTTTCGCACGGCTATAGCCCGCGATGAATCGCGGAAGCGAGACCGTCCTAGAGTCCCGACTATCGACAGATTATGCGGATAAACGACAACGCGGCGAAACCTCCAGCAACGAGTATTTAAGACGCGGTGTCGCTCGTAAAAGATTAGCTCGTTAAAGCTTTACGGTGCCTCTGGAAACGAACAAGGTTCATTGTCCTCGCGAAATGCTCGCCGGAGGATTCCTTACCTCGGGTCTCGCCTCAAACCGACCCCTTATACAATTTACAGGGAAGGCCATCCACGAGGGTTCGCGGGCTCCCTTGCGAAACGACTTTCGGTGAAGAAGAAGACGAAGAAGGCGAGGAAGAATTGGAAGAAACTGAATGGAGACGGTAGTAAATAAAGAAAGAGAAGGGGGAAATCGGCAAACAAGAGGACCTCTACTTGGACGAGTGTTAGCGTGTTGATTTTGACAGGAAAGCGCTCCGCGGGAGCAGGGTGGCTTTAATTGGTGACTTGGGATATCTCGGTGTGCTCCGCTGCTTGGAAATATTGCCCCGCAGTTTCTTTCCGTTTGTTTAAATTAGCGACACCTTTTAGAGTCTATTAAAAGGGGTGTCGCGTTTCTCAGCGTTGGGATACAGCGTGATCTAGGAGGAGATCTGCTATATGTTGCAGTGTCTTAGAGGCCAAACTAAGAGGAGGCGTAAGAAGGTCCTCCTGCAACGTTCTACGATGCGGCAAGTATATAAATTTATTTGCAAGTTAAGCAATCTTCTAGAGGAAGACCAACTTCCACGTGATTACACTGGCCAGTATATTCTCTCGAAGGCGTGGCAGCTTTATTCGTTTTTCACGTGCTCGTTAACATTCACAACGGGGAGCTTCTCTTTTTTCGGTGCTCGGAGGCGGTACCCGCGGCAAGTGGCATTATTCCGAACAATTCATCGGAACGATATTTCAACTTCACGGTGTAACGCGGGTCGCACACTTTGTCACCCTTTGAAACGTGGCTGGCCGGGGAGAACCGGCAGGGATCGCGTAAAAAAGTTATCGGAGACCCCACCGAATTGCCAATGATCCTCGAAACTCTTTTCCTTGACGCTATTCATCATTCGGGGGGACAGATTCGAAAACGTTTCCGCAGAGGGAGGCGTAAACCGTTTTGATTATTTTAAACAGCGACGGCAGGGAAAAGCAAAATTCGCCGACGACGCGTTGGAAACGCTGATTTATCGATGCATTTATTCGCGGCAACCTGCGTGCAAATAAATCGCGACCGCATATTATTTTCCAAAGTCGATCGATTGGAACTCAACCGCGTCGAACAGCCACAGAATCGAAGCCGGAAATCCATTTTATTCAGAATTTTCAGAGAACTCCGACAACTGTAAACATTAACCTTCCAGCGTAAATTTCTGCGAGTACTTGGATAAAAAAAAAATAGGTATGAAGACTAAATCTAGAGTTCTGAGATTCTATCCTGGAGTTCGCGAAATATTGGATCTCGGAATTCGGCTGGTAGAGCGTACGAAACCTATTCCTAGGCGAAACGAGTGTACTCAGGCTAATGGATGACTGTTTCAGTTATGAAAAGTTACTTGGAACCTGTACAATTTCAGTTTCAACCGTCGTTAATATTTCTCTGTATTTATATGTCGGTGTGTAATTATTTCAAAACGTTTTCCCCTTTGAATATTGAAAGATATTAATAATAATTAAACTCAGGGTGGATGCACGTGACCGTCTGCGTTTCCGTGGATGGGAATCCGTATTCGGAGATTATTTTTCCAAGCCGATAATAAGGGGTTGGCGAAAAGAGACGGGTGGAAAGGGATTCGAGCGGAGACGGCAGTGAGGCGTGATATTGATACTCCTCCATCTCTTGAGGGGTGACGTCTCCTCCCTTTTCTCCATCACGCTCTCTCCCCCTTTCTCCCGAAAACCCGGACTCCGGACTCGTGTCTCATACAGCACGTTCCTCTCTGCCTTTAAAGCCAGTGGCGCGGCAGTGAGCGAGCAGGATTTTTACGATAACAGATTACAGGATCTGGACTGACTGGCGTGAGTGAAAGGGATCTAGGAGCCATCGTTTCGAAGTCAGTGGAGCTCGACCCCTATTTAAGGAGTACTGGCGGGAGGATCGATCCTGGAATCGATTCGAAGTAAACTGCTTTAGCGCTGACTCGCGAGATGGTCTTAGTTGGAACAAATGGAATTTAATAATCACTTTTCGACCATGCTTTGGAAGAAAGGCAGAAAACACGTTGAAGAAGGCAATCAAGAATCAATCGAGTTGCGTAGCCAACCCAGTGATCCAAGACCTGGAGTTTAATTTATTATAAAAAGAAAACAGAGCCAAATCTGATACTTTACAGTGGCAAGGAGTCGGAGGACACTGACTAACGCAGAGCCCAATGAATCCCGATAAAGGGGAACAAATTTCCATTAAACCGGAGATCCAATCGCTGCAACGTATTTACAGGATAAGCTTTTAACCGGTACAGAAAAAACAGATTTCTGAACAGATGGAAACAGCCAATAGAGGAATGTCTAGTGTAATTAACTTTCTCGTCATCCCGTGATCGGGAAACACGATTCACCGCCGGCTCACGTTCGAATCTCATCGTTTCACCTTTCAGCTGCAGCTGTACGAGGGTGGAAAAAGAAATAAACGAAAGCCAAACAAAAGCCGTTATGGATTTAATTCTGAGCGTACACCGCGAAAACGTTGGACAGTCGAACGAGACCGGTGAGAAAGAGAGAACTTTCGTAATCGCGGTCCGCGCTTTATCGAACCGCGAAACTTTCGAGGGGCGCTGGGGGAGGGGGTGCGTCTGGATTACAGAAGCCGGATAAAGAGTCGAAGAGTGGGAAACGGATCATCTTCGCCCCTCGCAGAATTCAGATTTTTCGCGAACCTGGGCTCGTGGGTTAACGACCCTGAAGAAGCGTTGCGCGACGAGCGTTGGAAAACGGTTGCGCACATTTTCTCCATTTCTTCCCGAATCAAATTACGCCTCGACACCCAGTAAATCGAGATGCAATCCTATCTCACAGGAGGATACACAGCGTGCACGTTCTGGTTGTGTATCCTTGCTTCCTCCACACATAACACTATGATACTGTTCCGAAGGGTGTAGCTCTCCGAAGAATCCTGTAAAATTTTAAATCCCGCCTACGCGAATATTGTGACCATAGACATTTCATTTGAAAAAGTAAGAACAGCTGTACCATTCACGATGGAATCATATTCGAATGAATGACTTGGATCCGGGCAGCCCTTGCTTTCATACAAAGTAATCAGGACACAGTGAAATAGATATGCCACTGAAAAACGCTGCCTCCGAACATTATTTACGACTTTCCGCGCGTGTTACCAGCTGTGCACGCTATCACGCTCGCGTTTAATAAGTTCATTTCTAACACCGTTGTGGCGACTGGACAAGTAAGCGATTTTTAAAAATAATTTTCAGGAAAAATTTACAGGAACGAAAATGAATAGATAAACATGCACAAATTTTAATACATTAATTTTATTAATCTTCTAGATCCCTCCCGCGCGCTGCTGGGATGTGTAATTTCCATTGCACGTATGAATTTTTTTATCGAAAACAAGTTTTTTGAATTACGCTCGAAAAACTGTCCATCTTATTCGCGGATTTTCAAAACTTCTTCTTCTAAAGCGCCCCATTTTTATAAAAATGATTTTTATTTCAAAATCAGTGCGTGCAACGGAAACTACTGTCATATAGCTTATTTTAAAAAAAATGAAATATGATTTCGGACCTGCTGTTCCATAGTTACGCATCGTACCAGCGCGAGTGGGGGGTCTAGAACATGAATTAATATATTAAAATTTTCGCATGTTTTTCTACTCATTTTTTTATAGTCTCTTAGAACATCGTACTAAAGCTAGGTAATACAAATTTTAATTGAAAACTGTAAATTATTCCTGAAAACAATTCTTAAAAATAGCTTACTTTTCCAGCTGTCACAGTGGTGTTACCCCTTAATGGCACGCACGTTTGAAGAACAGCTGGATATACCCCGATCACCATTTTACAGAAAAGGACTGTCGAAGTCGAGGTTCCCGTTTCCAAGAGATACGGGCCCGAATGCACGACGAGGATTGCTCGCGAACACATGGAATTGCGATTGCACGATAGAGTTTCGGGCGTTTTCGTCGACCGGTTGGCAAACTGGGTTCGGAAATACGCGAACCGAGGTTTGGGGTTGTATTGATCGCAGCCGGCTGCGCGGGGTAGTGACTGAAACAGTGGGTACACCTCTAGTCACCCAAGTAACAAACGAAATTCGGACAGTCTCGGTCTTGGGCGATCCGGTTTCTACAACTAATGGGGCCTTTCCCACCCGGTGGTGCCGAAAAATAGTTGCGGGAACACGAATCCCGTGGCCCCACGATACAGGGAATTCCAGGCGCGTACGCGTTATTACCGCTGGACGATACCATCGCCGGAGATAGGACGAGATGCAGCGAAGTATAAAAACGAAAGCACCGCGGTGTGTTTCGGAGGGGAAGAATAAAGGGGGGAGAAACGAACGACAGCCACGTAAGCGTGCAGCGTCTATCGCGCGGCGATCAGACCGCAACCGCGAAGTACCTAATCTGAAATGCTTCGGCTTACCTTTAAACGAATTCATACGCGGCCAGGATGCACGTGGAAACGCAAAGGAAACAAACGCATGCCGCGTGGAGGAATACGGAGCTGGTGAAACATTACGCATTCCACGATACCGTGGCGAGGGGTGGGAATGGGGTGATTCGGGTGGCGCGATAACCCGCGATTACCAGAAACGCAGGGGTAGGAAAGAATTGGATCGATGTTCATCGGTTAAGCCAATTAATCCGCGAGCTTCGCGGGGAAATGGCTCGTTGGGGTTACGTCTGTGCGAAACCAGTCTGACGTTAGAACGTTAGAAGGAAAGCTTCTAATGGACGCAGTTCTATTAAGAATTGTTGCGCTATGGGATTATTTGGAAGCATTGGGAGAAATAAGCGTGACATTAAAATTCTTCTAGTTTATTCCTTTGAAAGCTTCGTTGGATTGACTGCAGTGCGTTTGTAAATGGTTTTGTGAACGTAAGTTGATAATTGGTAATTGGTAAGAGCCTCAAAAGTTGAGGGTCGGAGACATATTTTCTGAAGTTTTCTAAAAACTCTGCAGGGGTGTGGATTCGTGTTAAAAAACTCACACTTGAAAAAATTTCTCCTGCGCCTAATAATTCTCGAGATATTCCAGAAAATATGTTTCGACCCTCACCTTTGGGGGTGTTTCCACCCCATCGACATAGACGATTTTTCACTACTCTGCAAATCGGTATAGTCTCATCAAAATCGGCGTGTGCGGGTTCGATATGTTTCCTTGTCAGTTAACGTATTGTGTGTGGTATCTTTAAATCTAGCAAGAGTAATGCATGTTTAAATTCAGGCTCTGGTTCACGGTCATTGATTTACTTTGATATGAAAATCTCCTATGGTCGATCAACACGGAAAAGAAACATAGAAATTCGAACGAGAGGAGAAGTGAGACGGAGGGAAGGAGCGGGAGGTTGAATCGGCGGGATTGCAGTTCGGTGCATTGCCTGCAGTGCAGATAAGGGCCTTCGGTCCCTCGAGTATCACGATGTCTCTGCATGCATCTGTACTTTCGTACGCGACCGATAGAACAATAATGCATTCCAATACTCCTGCACATAGTTACATCTGATTCACGTACTGTGTTCAACGAAAGTTTCTACGAGAAGCTGACGTGTAAAATTGCTCGCAAATATCTGCATGTAAAATGCATTTTAGCCCTTGCTATTCCTTCTATCACTCTTCTGTTGCATATCTCGAAACTACTTTGCTGTCAGAATTTACTAATAAGTGTTTCATTCACATATTTCTCCATGCTTCGACTATGTACGAGTATTTTCAGTAGAAACGATCAGTGATATTTCAAAGCTCGTTAGGAATCGTATTTCCATAAGAATTAACTTTTGATACAAACACAAGCACAATATTAATACTGTATTTATCGATTATAGCGTAATAACAAGAGTAGAAAGAATTTTTGGAGAATCACACGAACCATTTCCAGAACCTGCACTGTATTTTCAGTGGAATTACAATGATTCACTCAATCAGCCACTGGCTACCAATGAATTGATAACAGATGAATGGTTAATAAATAATAATAATTCCACAATGACGCTCGATTTTCTCCAGCAAATGAGCATTTCATCGTTTAAAATTTGCAAAATGTATTTTAATGAATTCTTCATTACGCCGATTGTTCTGAATCCCTCGAATTTCATACACGTCCCATGATCTCATTACTAAAAGATGTTTTACACACAACACACAATTGCGACGCTTAAAGAAAAAACACATTTTCAATTATTCGTTAATCAATTGAGGTAGACGTCTCGATAAAAGGGCTACATTTTCAAAAAGTCATATTTAACAATCCCCCGCGCTGCTTCCCCATTCAGACGTTACCCCCCCCATAAATTGTCCACGCGTCAGACGCACCGCGGGCGCGCGCTAATTAATAATATCGCCCAACGACGACGACGACGACAATGACGAGATGAAATTGCCAGGTTTTTCCTGGCAGCTTATCCGATCGCGGGGACGCAGAACCGGTGAAACGTCCTTCTAACGCGGACGACGACTAAAACCCTCGCGCGCCGCTAAGGACCTTTAATCCAGCTTTTATCGCGATCGTGCGCGGATACGTGATCGCGGACAAGGATTTACCGCAACGGCTCACCTGCTCCCAACCAGGCGGAAGGTGTAGCCTTAACCGACGTACAAGTAATCGGTAAGCTTTACAACGACGGAGCGGTTACTTTTACTGCCACGGTCAACGCACGGTTGATTGCGGCATTAGAAGAGGTGAAGGTGGTTTAAACGAGCGCCACGTCGCCGCGACGGTTCGATGCAGGAGAGGAAGCAATGAAACCGGCGCAGTCCTGTTACCCGCGTGGCCACGAAGCCGAAATAATGGCTCCTTCCGAACACGATTGCCTTTTCCCTTCAACGACGTCTACGTGTCGATGGATCGGTCACGCTGCACGTGAGGCATCGCGATCACGAGACGCCGCGCGTCCATCTGTATGCCTCGCCACGACGGACACGGCCCCCACCGGTCGGCACATGGCAATCCGCGGACACGTACGCGATAGCATCGATTCGTTGGGAGATCAAAGACAGAAACTAGGTGGTTTCATGACTCGAGACACCGATGGTGAAAGAAAACGTGGATTGTCACGCGGAAATACACCCTCGCCGGGGGGTTGGGAAAGTAACGATCGAGGAATTATTGATACTGCTGCGTACATCTGGGTTCATATTTTCAACCAATTGTCATTTACTCTACCCCTCGACATGCGTGTCGACAAAATTATTATTATTATTATTATTATGATTATTATTATTGTTGTAATCAACGGGTAAAACCGTTTAGTACATAGAATACATTGTGGTAATATTACGTTAAATAATACACTACAGTAATATGTAAATTAGCACTATATGCGGAGATGGCCACCTAATTATCTGTATAGAGAATTTCGGAATGAATTAGGTAATATGAACCGATCCAGAAACATATATAGGTTAATCGGATTCGTAATGCTACATTTGTCGGTGTGTAATCTCCGCACAAATAAGGAAAACGTCCTTAGTGGTCTTAGTGGCGCATTGAATTCAAGCGATCCAAGCAAATCTGGCCAGTCAATTAGGCTATTAGGTAACGACTTTGTAATGAAATGCCGAATCAGAGACTAGCAGACGATCTAATAGATTTGTGAGGTTGCAAGTCTGAAGGATAGGCCGATAATCGTGATCGGTAATATTCACAGGACGCCCTAAAATACGCGCTGCAAATCTCAGGATCCTGTGTTGGACGCATTCGAGAAGTTTCATATAGTTCGTATACCCAGGATTCCAAATTAATTAGGCGTACTCAACATGTGGTCTAACGAGCGAAGTGTAGTAGAAGTCTCCTTGAGAGAGAAGAGTTTCCTTGTTCTTGAAAAGGGCCGAAAATCTTTTCACAAATCCCAATGTTCTAAGTGCTTTGCTGGCTAATTTGCTGGCGCTCGCGGTGCTAATACTTTTTGAAAAAGATTTCGCCTTGCAATCTCCACCCGCCATCTATATTAATCATGGAAAGTCCCTTCACTTCCTATCCTTTCTACCCTTCAAGCAGAAGATTCGGGGTGAGTCCGCGGAACAAACCGGTGCAACAGCGGCTGCAACGACGCAGCCATCCTCGCGGTAGATAAAGAAGGAACGCCGAGAGGGACTGCAGCGAACGCAGCCAAACTCGACTCATAGACTCGCGCCTGGCGTATAATGGCGAACAGAAGTTTCGTTGCAGGCCGTTCGGTTGGCGCGTCCTCTCGCAGGAATAAATATTAAATCTGTACCTGGGGGGTATTCGCGTCTGCCGTCCCCTTCGCCGTCGCTTCTTCCTCCTGCTCCTCCCGGCGTCGTTAGAAACGGGAGGGGAAAAAACGCCCGCCAACGCTCATATGCAAAAAGCAGAACAGTGTCTGGGATAACGGGAGAACATTAAAGTGGGCAGGGCAGGGCCGCTACACGGAATGAATATTTAAAGGAAACCTCGGCTTTCCACCAAGCGCCCTGCAAAGACCGTGGGACGTCGTGGCCTGCACGTGAGGTGGATGGCGCAGGTAGAGCAGGAGCTGGGAGAAGCCGGTCTCGCATTTTGCGGCTGGGTACAATTTTCATGCCCGCTGGACGACGAACTTCTTAGCTGTGCCCGACCCCCACCGCCCTCAGCATTCCCCAGGAACACGTACACGCGGCTCCTTCCGCTAATCGACTAAGTTCCCGGGGAAGCGGCCTGCAAAAGTTCCAAGTCGGCCCAGCCAGGCTTCCGCGCAACGCCGCGATCGGCAACCTTCCACCCTTATCGAATTTCAACCGCGTGATATATGTAAAACCATTTCTACCGGTCGACGTACGCGCCTATAAAGAACGAGGGGGTGCGTAAAAGTTATCGCGGGTCGTCACGAATTATTTCCAAGCTGCCCCGGTTTCGGTATGTTCCTCGGAGGATCGTGACAGAGCGTAACGTATCGCTGGGGAGACGAAATGTATTGCCGAATTGAGAGGAACGCGCCCGTCTTGTGTCGATTCTCTGCCTTTTGAGGCAGTTGGGACACGCTCTTTCGGTCTCGAGCGATGGGAAGCGTTTCCAGTCGGTCGATACTTAGAAACGGCTGGAGGCGGGTTGAAATGGCTCTCCATAGACGAATGGTCACATTTACAGTCGGATATCAAACAGATCAAGAGCACGCGCGTTGCAGATTACGCAATAGCAACCGTAGCACGTGACGCTTACGTAAGGTACAAGTGGCATTAGAATCCCCAGTAATATTGTATTATTTAAACACACCTCGACGACAGATTTCGCCGTGGCAGTTTATTAAATTAGAAGCAAAAGCTTCGAAATTATCGTGTGTTCATGTTTATGCATATTTGCCGTTGGTACCCAACGGGGCACCTTACGTAATTCAATTAACAGGACAAGAACGGGCGCACACGTTTGCGGACGTAATTAAAAGCCGCGTTGACGTTCCCTAAAAGCACGCTCGCCGCGATTTCACCCTAAAATTCGAGGGTCCTCGGCGTCGTTTCCAGGTGGGCGACAACGTCCTTTTTACCCTTCGAAATCCACTACCCGCGAGGAACGTTTTAACTTTCAGGGAGAATTAGCGCCCGCACTACCCCCGCTGTTCCCCGCGTGTCGCGCACTGTGCTATCTTTCGATATTGCCGATCATTTCGCGGGAATTAATGGAACGTTATCCGCGCGTAATAATGGTAATGAGGGGGGCTTTATATCTACGCGCGTACTCGCAAACGCGAGGAAAAGCTAGACGGGCAATTGCACTTCGCCGGCGCGAAATGGGTCGGCCGATTACGCTGGAAATACGAAGCACTTTCTGAACGCGTACACGATGCCAAACCAGGCGTCGTAACGTGGCGCACGTGCGTTCGTTGCACCGCGTCGCGGAAAATTGCACATGTAAATCGCGATCTTTCCCCGACGCCGCGAACGCCGTGGCCACTGTTTCCAGTGGCGGCGTCCTTTCAATTGGACGATGCAATCTCCTGCTCCACGGACCAGCGCGGTTAGGGGGAAAAGTGTTCGATGATGATACGGAACAACGGCAGTTTGCGAGTGGCCTTAGTGCTGGATGCTTGCAGGCTGAGTATCCTCGAAGATGCGGGGATAATTTCGAAGCCGGCAGCGTCGGGCGATTACGACGGAGAGAGTACGACGGTTGCTTTCAGAAATAGGAAGCTCGATAGAGATCGGATCATCGAAATTACGTCCGGCATATCTTTCCTATATTATCGTTTGAAGATCGAACGCCTTATGTTGTTCGATACAAGCTAGGGGACAGTTTAGAAAGGAGAGAAATTTCTCGTTTCAGGGACCCAAGATTCTTTCCCGTTTGTTCTATTTTGTTTCTTCTTGCCGTTATTATTGCAAAAACCACTTAGTTCATGTTGCTGGTAGAGCTTCATTAAAGTTTCGCGCTAACGCACGCATTCGTGGATTAACAATTGCCGCGCCACTTTTTTTTTTCATTTTTAATTACAATAGACGGGTTAGACAACCCTGTGATACAATTAATTACAAAATGAAGTAGGAAAGCGGACGCGTATGAAGAAAGAAGGACCGAGAGAAAAAGAAAAGTAAGATAGAAAGGCACGAATATACAATATGAGACATTCAACGCAACAGACGTAAATGCTTCGTACGGATCTTATCTATTGGATCGGAGAAAAAGTCAGATTGGTCGTGATAAGAATTAGCAAAGCTACATATGCCATCGATGCAATTATGTTTGCCATAGAGGGTTCGATGAGTTTTTACGTTAAAAAGATTACGATGCCTTAGGCTCTTAGTGATTGCATTAAAATTGAGTTATTTTAGTATGGGTCGACAGTTTATTCGGCTATTTATGAGATTAAGTAAAAATGTCAGGTCTGATATAATTATTCTGTTTTGAAGAGTTAACAAGTTTAGTCTGGACAGCTGTGGCTTCTAAATGTGGAAATGTATAGGAATACTAGCACCGGATTTATAAGCTATTATCCTCAGATATTTATCTTGAACGCTCTCGATTCTACTGCAGCGTATTTTGAAATAAGGATACCAAATTATAGATCCATATTCGGGATGAGGCCGTACTATGGTATTATATAAAAGTGAGATTGACTTGGAAGTATTATCAGCGTGATGGATTGAAATATCGAGCCCGATATATCACGTTTGTTCTACTTTGATGCGGGGAACGAATATGCGCCGCAAAATGCGGAGGCTTTCGTACTGATAATATGTGCGAGAATGAATATACATGGAGTACATGATCAAAAAGATTCGTTCGAGAGGAGAAAAGTTGGAGGAGAAGTAGTTTTCATCCTGTGAAAAGCCAGTAAGATTAAAAGAGCCAAAAGTTGAGAAAGCCGCAGAAACGAATAAGGAGAACGAAGACGAGAAAGGGCAAGAAGGAAAAAGAAGTGGACGGAGGCCCATACACGGTAGCAAATGAGGGCACAGATGCTCCGAGTGATAAGAGATGATGGAAAGTAGTTCCTGAAAAGAGCCATCGCGGTAGCTATTCACAATAGCGAAGGTCGTTGTGGTTCAGGCTGCAAGACGCCGCTGCTTATGGCGAATAAATATTTCGCAGGTGGTCGAAAGTACACGTACATGCCAGATAATGTTAGCTGATACCCTACATCACACGATGATGGATTTTTATAATCAATCTTGAAATAACAAAGACATAGAACATGTTAGACCCGAAAGAAACGAAACGTAAGCCAGTTAAACTAGGTATCGCATAAAATTCTGAGCGACAGTATCCAATCGGAATTAAAGGAATCGAAGGAAAAAATACCGATGGTATCCAGGAAGTGGTGGGACCACGTAAATAGAAGCTGTATTGCCGTGGCACAATATAATTAGAACTTGGTGAGGATATTCATAGTCAGGCTACCTGATGTCAAGGACTCCAGGTGTCGTCTATCCCCAAGGCCCTTCAGATCCCTTGAAACCTCTGGAACCCACACAATGCCTCGTCTCCAGGATCGCTACAGTCCCCAGATTATCACTATCCACTGTCCATTCTTATGATTTCCTGTATTTCGAAAACGTCTTCCAATGCAGTGCCTGGTTTACGACCATTCGCCCATTACCATAAGGTGTGACGAAACTTCGACATGCTTCGCCGTGTTCCCAGAATGTCCAACCAGTATCAGTCGTCCATGGATTAGCAATGAGGGTGTGAGGGTGAACCCCGAGGATTTGCTGTTCGAGTAATTGAAAGCTGGCGTGAGCCTCAAGGCGCAGAACGCTTAATAGCCAAAGTTAGTCGTGTTTCTATGCAAATTAAATGCTTATAGCCATTGAGAGGTAGGCCCCGTAGAAGGGCGACGATAGTAGTAGTGGTCGTTCCCCCTTGTTGTTTATCTACGGGGAAGGAGGGGTGCGGGGGGAGGGGAGGTTCTTGGTGGACTCGTAACGCAAGTAGTTAGTGCCTGTGGGCTGCGACGAACGGCCAACGTGTGCGGAATAACGATAAGCTCCTAATGCCGCCGAACAGGGGCCATATTTATGTGTCTCGCATGCCCCGCGTTTTTCTTCGTCCGTTATTGCCACTGAAAGCGATCTACAGTTTCGGGGCTACGGCGTCGTTTTAGCATGCACGTCGCAGCCTCGGAAATATCGAATGGAATCTAACAAACTGGGATAAGCCCGCGTCAGATAGAGGGGCTACGGTACGCGCGGGCTTTGTATTTTATTAACACGCGCAGATGGATTCGGGCTCCCCGAATGTAGCTGAAAAAATTCCGTCGGCCATCTCCTCGACAAAGGAAAAGGTGAAAGTGAGTACCTAACTCTAAGAAATCACGATAATTATTCTACGTAATGAATCGCTTAATAAAACTCGCTTTCAAATTCCATTCCAATAATCCGAATATCACGCGACTTACGCGAGTTTACATCCGACGTCGGGTCGAGCATAAGTCGGACGGGCGCGCCAGCGTTAAGCAACAAGGATTTATATTGTCCCCCTCTGGAAGAAAGCATTTTAAAATCCCGTGGCGCGGGCTCGCCGTATCTCTGGATCCAAGGAGACCCCACCTTAGTCACGATTAACGCATGAACACCCCCGACGCGCGTGTCACAGAACACCAGAACGGACGACAGACGACCGGCGGCGAAGAAGACACGAGAGAAAGGCGTAACCCCATCCGACGGAGGGGACGTCTCGCAGAGACTGCTGTTTACACTTAACTTTATTGCTTTCCGGGCAAATGCGTGCGGCTGAGTCAGCTCGGAATTAAAACCCCTTTCGTGAGGCGCGGCTATCAGTTGTCGCTGATCAGCTCGGATGCGGATGAGGGAAGGAAGAAGGTGCTGGGGGGCACCCGTGGCGAGCCCCCGCGAGAAAGGGGCGGCGGTTGGCCCGCGGACGCTTCCGTTCCCGGGAACCAGCCCCTCGTTCAGCCTTGGTGGACAGAGAGCCGAGCCGTGAGTTGTTTAAGGACCCGTGCCCCGATATCGGTGGCCCTTCGAACACGTGCGGACGAGTAATATTCGTTTCTCCGCGGGCGGTAGCAGGGATGACGATAAGAATCTCCGTCGGTCGAGTGGCCATTCTCACCGTTTCGATCGATATACGACTCGACCTCGGTCGACCACACGGCCAGGGTAATAACGAATTTACACCCAGCGTTGCGGCACACGCTAGCGGTGGATGTTGCAGCGATCACTGAGCACCCAGAGTCGTTCCATCTCGAATAATCCATATCGCGGAGATGGTTCCAGGCGTCCAAGGTAAAATTCCATGTACCGTCTGCTAGAACGAGTGGACCTTTGGTATTGTTCGTCAAGCTTGTTGAAATAACTCGAAGCGTTAGTAAAGCTATTGTTACTGGACGCTGGGTAGTAAACGAAATTTCTACTTTCAAACGACTGGCCAGAAATATCCGTTGGCTTTGCGAATCTATGTACCCACTATCTAAGCGGCAGGTTAGCCCGCGTCGGTTGAACCCAGAAACTTGGAGAATTGTTAGAATCCAGACACGAGCGCGGCCTTGGGAATGGACGCGGACGGTAAACTGCGTTTTATATGCCCAATTTGCAGGCCATTACGGGCGCTTTGCTGAAATTTCTGTTTGATGCACGGGAAATTCGTTAAGTTGAGAGGGGACCTTCATCAACTGCGAATTTAACGTCGTTAGACGCGAAAAGATGCGCCATTCGCTAGACGATATGAAACGGAGCGAAATGTATAAACGCGGGTAATTGGATTTATGACGGAGACGAGTATATTCAATGACATCTTCAGGGATTAATAAATCTCTACCTTCGAGTCGAACGAGATTTACGGTACATTAACTCCCATCCAGTGTGAAACGTTTCCTTAAGACCCAGTATCTGAAGAAAACCGTTTGAAGAACCAGTCCGATGATATAATTTCGTGAAATCTGCATTGTGTTACTGCGTCAACGGAATTGATAACATTGATACAGTAGTCATCTAAGCGAACGGACAGGAAGCCTGGACAATAATCTGGAGGTTCACGTGTGCACGATTGCTCGTTTCGTCGCTACGATGATTTGAATGTGCAAGACGGCCCTGCTATTATTGATAGCTCGCGGATGATAACGCACACATCTGTGGCCCTCTGCTGTAACTGGCTGTGATAACCGCAGATGCAACCTGCAAATCCCTTGAAACGATCGTGGTTCTATTCCTGACAATTACGTCACGACAGGGAATTGTAGAACACGAGCAGAGAGCGATACAGTTTCGACGCGCAGCTTCCTGTTTCCAATTCTCTGGTTCAGTTAAATATTATACAATTCACGTATCGCGAAGGGGGATGTTCCTCGAAACAATAACTCGGGCTACGTATTTGGCAGAATTTATGTGTAATGCGACGCGCTGTACCTCGCAGCGCGCGCGCGCGCTCTTTGTACAATCATCCAGGAAGTTTAACTTTCTTCACCGGAAAAAGTAATATCGCGGTCCATTGTACCTTTTGTGCTTGAATTGTAAATTCTCCGCGGAATAAAAATATGCATTTTTCTCTCTCGGTTTCCGTCTTCCATCCGTCCCCCGTCTTTTGTCCTCCCCCTTTATAATTCTTCACGTCGGTTTTTGTAATTCAGTCACAGTTCTTTGCTTTTGCTCTTGTTTTCACCCCTTAACTTTCTTCCCCCCGCCTTTCCGCGATATCTAACTCCCCCGTGACTTCGCCTTTATTCCTCGGCTACGTTCGTAAACTTTGTTTAATCTGCCGGTATCGATCGGGTGCAGCTTATTGTCGTTCAATTTAACGCTAGCCACCTAAATAAAGAAAATCTCTATTCTCCCTGGTTTCTAATGAAATATGTACAAAAGGCCATGATCGACGTTTATGAGACGCGAAAGACAAAGCGACCACAGCAAATACTTTACACGCGGCATTTTATCCTACCCGCGATTTAATTCCAGGGGAGCAACAAGGATTAAACGCGTCGGACAATTTAGTGAAAAATAAATTACAGTTATTGGCCACTAATACGTTAATCCCGGACAACACCGGCGGCACACATAAAACGCGGTTGCTTTATTTTTTAACGCGAGCCCGGGGCGGTCTCTTCTCCTTTCTTCGTGAAATATGTTCTTAATAAATATCACTCTCCATAAATGCGGGAAATATGTTCCTAAGGCCCTTTAACGGCAGGGAAGGGGGCGCACGATGGTCGCGTAAATTCGCACAGAATGAAATTTCCCAGCCCCCTTTCTTCTTCCTGCTTCTTTTCTCTGTAGAAAGAAAAAAGAATGTGTGGGAAGAGGATCAACGATTGAACGGGGAGGCGGTGGATGTGCAATAATGAAGAAATAAATTGGCAAAAATGTGTAGTCGAAGCAAAAAAACTGTAGCAACTAGAGGCAGGTACAAAGAGCAGGGGTAAATGGGGATGGAAGAGAGCGGGGGAGCGAGACAGAGGATGCGCGATCCACCTGAAACCGGAAGTGCCCGTGTGCGCTTAGGGCAAGGCCGGGGAAAGCGGCAGAATCTCATTTAGGCTTTTTACTGGGCGATCGGTTAAATAGCGTGGTCGTTCGAGACCGTTCAATCGAACGGAATCGGGCGTTTCGCTGGAACTTTCAGCGGCAGGCACGGGAAATACTTTCACCCGCGCCTGGTCTTTTTAAATGCCCCCCCCCCCCCCGACATGATTGTTTCCAGATCAGTTTTACCGTAAATCGTGATCCAAGGGAGGATTCGCGCCAGGGCGCTACCCGGAACCGTATTTTTCCGCGGTCAGCCTATCTAAATTGAAATCGTTATCGAAGTTATTATTCGTCGGAAATTTCATTCTGCCCGCCAATCGACCGTCCTTAGTCGCAACAACGCTCTCATGAATGCATCGGCAGCTGCGGTCAATCAACGCCGAAGGTGAATTAAGCGAGTCCCTGAATAATCTACTAAATTCAAGAATTCTTTCAAATTTCGTCCAAAACTAATTTGGAATACAAGAAACCCTTGTGCAGATTTTAAAATTGATTTACCACATAGTTATCGAGAAATTGTTGATTAAAGTTGATGAAAAAATGGGGTTATAGCTTCAGTTATTGTTCTGAAACAGGAAAAGTGTATTCATGAAGTGTACCAAAATTGGCACAAAATTATATCGAAATGTCAGGAAATGAATTTATTAATTTCTGCAAAGCTGACCACATGGTTTCTTCGCAAATGTCCATAAAATGTAGGTTTAGGTGCAAATTTTTTAGAAACTACGTAGAGCAGTGCAGGTGGCAACGTCGCACAATCGATATGTTTAGACATTTAAATAGCGAACGACGATTCAAATTCATACGAACATATTTCGGACATTTTGATTATAAAAGACGCTCCGAATGAATGCAACGTTATCAGATTTGCTGCTCCAATTCACTACGCTAACCAATTTAATATTCTATTTTCGTATTACAATTCTTTATATTAACATTGGACATTTTAAAATATATACACATGGCGTTAAAAAGTATTTTTATTATCATTTCTATAGTATCATACTATTCCATATTTATCGTTTATTACCCAACTCTAGTTTGACTAACATAGTTGGTTTGGAACTACTTTAAAACGTTACGCGACTGGAAATGACGATCGGAAAAGTGTGCAACAGAACGAGAAGGGTAAACACGAAACGACTGAAATTGTAAAATGGAATTGCGAATGTAACGGGTGTTACGTAATTTTTTTCAGAGTATCGAATGTCTACGAGAGGTATCCGAACCTTCGGTGTCAAGTTTTGTGGAAATTTATTTTCTAATAGTTGTTTCTAGGCCGCTTCTCGAAAAATCTGCTCCCTCGGCAAACATCTAGCATATACGTTTCACCGGGAAACTGGGATTGTTAGCAAAGAGAAGATACCCGAGATGGAACACGTATAAAAGGAGCACGCATAAAGAATGACTTGATTCTCACGGTACACGACTTTTTCCCTGCTTCTTTTCGCCCATATCCGGTATGCCGCCGACGCCGGGGCTGGATGCCTTCAAAAGGCAGAGCAAACAACATTAGTGGAGCGGTAAATAAAATGAAAAATCTTGACAGGTTTTTACTTTCTCCACGGCGAAATAAAATTTTCCGAAATTACATTCTTGAGGGATGAATAAGGAATAGAACGTGGCGCGTTGGACGCACATAATTTCACAAAGCGGTGCAATATGTTCAACCTGGTGATATTAAAAGCATGGTGCATCAAGAATTATATAAAAAAAGGACTGAACGTTGGAACGAAATTCAATCGATGGACTCAACAAAATCTGATTATCCCCTCTTGTGTATTAGACGTGACTTGCGAGCACCTGTATGCAGACAACAGAGGAAAGAAAAAGAACAAAACGTAATTGATTAAATTAGCCGCGACTGTAGCTGATTAATTAACATCGGTAATGAGATTGTGTAAATGAAAATACAGCGCTACCAGATCTGGGAGGATTTCGAAAATAATACTGTATCTGTCGAATGCTGATCAACAGAAAGTCTGTTTCTCATTTGGAATTCAATATGAGTATAATTTAATAATAAAACGCCGCAGGGCTACCTTCTACGTTAAGCTATGAAAGTAAATATACTATCGAACTGGCTAATAAGGGAATCGATCAACGTTGCTATTGCATTTGTTCTCGCAATAGAACATATTAATTCAAAAACTCTAATCCTCTTTGGAATAATAAGCTACGTATTAGAAAGAAATTTACGTAACTCTTAAATCCCTCTCGATCCATAGAACCGAGCATACGGAACGTTATTTCCTTGCTTCCTTGCGCGTACTAAAGGAGGCCTCCCAAGTCGATTGGGAAATATTTAATAACGGTAATGCTACGGGCTCGCGGAAGAGCTCCTTTTGCATGTAAATACGCGCCACTACTAACTTGTAACAAGGGATATGCAACTGCGCATTTGCGTCGGTCCTGCTCGCTTCCTTTACCCCGTGCAATTTCATCCGCCCTCTCGATCTCCTCGTCCAATGGCTGAATTCAATTTACCTCGCGATAAAATCGTCCGTTTTTCTAAACGTCCGATTCACCGTAACCTTCGTGAGAGACCCCAGACTTCCAGCTATTTCTGATCTTCGTGTAAAAAAGGGACCCAGTGTTTCGTGATTCGGTTGTCTGACGGCTTCCAAGATCTTTCAAGTATGATCTTCATCAACATTACGATACACTTATGCCACGATTTTAAATCCTTAACGACCATGAAACAAAGAAATAGGTATTTTATTGAGAGTATTTGTAAGTAATATTGCGAGGAACAATTTAGTAAACTTGCGAGGTGATTAGAAATATTTATTTTCGTCAAGTATGAGACGGTGGCTGTGCTTACATAATTCATGAAGATTGCAGGATATTAGATGCTGATAATATGCAGCCTCACACCTTCCTACACGCTCATCGTGACGAAAAATGGCGGTATAGATAAATGGCGTCGTTGAAAAGTGTGTCAGCAAACAGGCGAGGACAAGTGTACACAGAAAACGAAGGAAAAATGTTTGAACAAACCCAGCCTATAAACCGCCCCTTTTCAGAGACAGCCCCTTTTTAATCCGTATAAAAACGCGGCATTGTTCGAGCGAAACGCTGACCACTATACAAGCCAGGCGAATACTCCAGTAAAATTGCTTTAAAAAAATATGACAACTGGGAAGTTCTCACAGTACAAGTCCGAGTGTGGGAATAATTATAATTAACAGCGTGATTGTGCTACGGAGCAATTTGTTAATTGGGACGTTTTCTTTGCCACGAGTTACTCAGATAACTAAAAGGCTTGGAAAGCCTTTTTACAAAATCACACAATGATATTGTAACTGCTATCATTTTCCAAAATTAAATTCAGAGAGGTATGTATACAGGGTAATGTTCTACGTATGCCTGACAAATGCTGAACATTTCTACTTAACCCGTCGACATGGAATACAGGTGTTCACTCGAAACACGAGGATTTCTGTTATCGAGTTATAGAAATGATTGATACGCTACGATAAGTCAGAAGTGTCCATTTTGTCTACATCTCGGTTGTGTATCGATCATGATCCAGTAGCTACGGAAAATCGAATGAATGTTTCCCTGGTTTCATAACCGAGATGTAAGCCTAATCGATATCAATAAATTGGAATCTCGACCAAAAGCGAATACCAAAAGTATCTTAATTATTTTGCCGATAGATAGTAATTTTTTGATATTTGAAACTCCGTTTGGTTCACTATCAAAGCTTTCATTCATTCCATTTCATGCGCCACGAATTTCATATCCGGGCACGAGATAATTATCAGCTGAAATGAAAAAGTGGAAAAAAATTGCACACGCGTGTATTCAATGTTCGGCAATCCGTAAAAATAAATCAAAGTTAACGTAACTAACGAAACAATGGCGTAACGAGTGTAACGCGATAAACGATGCGCCAACTACTCTGCCGGCTGGCGGAAATGAAATTTTACAGAATTTAGAACAACGGAAAGTTAGTACCACCGGTCTGGTCCAGCTTTTTGGGGCGTTCTGTCGCCAGATTTCCCGGCGAACGCTCGACTGTCGTGTAAATCTCGGAACGACACGAAGACTTTCCGAAACTTACCATCCAACTCCGAAATTCAAACAAGAAACTTGATTAAAACTCGCCTCGGCGAATCCACCGATTTGAAACGCAAAAATAGTCAGATATCATATTACCTATAAACAACGTAGGTATTAAACGAAATCCGACAGCTTAAACGATCGGCACAAATCTAATGAAACATTCGGCATCGCCATTGATCGCTATTACTAGACACTTCCACCATAAGCAAAGTGAAGTTCAAGCAGACATAAGTCAACTAGGAGACAATCACGATCAGTCCATCGGACTGCCATCGTTTACAACGGCGCCGATAAATCAATATCTCGCGGGCGAGAGGGCGAAATGAATTCAACGACGACATATGCTCGACAACCGCGTTGGTCCGCGAACGGGAAAGAAATGTAAATTGAAACGATAAAAGGACCCTCATCGAACTCCTGCCCGTTTTACGATTTATAGCTCACTGGCTGACGCATCAAAGGAATCCAGTCGAATCTACTTGGCCCCATGGTTTAGGGGTGGATCTGTGGAGGTCGTATCAATTAAAATTGGTTACGGTACATCCGAGAAATCTCGCAGCGAGCAGCCTGTCATCGAGAGGGTCCATCGATCCCGCGGATCGGTCGTAAAATAAAGATTTGGCCAAGAGGGTGGCTCGTGGTCTCTTTCACGAGGGTTACTTTGCCCCACGGTATCCGTGCTGCTGCACACGCAAACATTCACACGCACGCACACATAGCGGTTTCGATACTATAGGGGCGGATCTGCTCTGCTCGGCCTGAATACTGATTCTCCACGGACGCATATATTACCCACGCGGATAAAAGATATTTGCATTTTGATGGACCGTGCTGAGTGCATTTGACGTTTCATATGCATTCCTCTAGCACGTCTGCGCGCGTACGTACGTGGCAAAGCGCGAAGAAAAAAATCACCCTTGCCCTCCCCCGTCGTCCGTGGTATATGTATTTATTTCGAGCGCCTCGAGGAGCCTTTTGAATATCTACGCGGGGGGGGGGGGGGGGGCGAACGACGAGCCCCGAATCGAGAAGAATCTTCCCCGTCCGGGGGAGGACCAGTAGCTTCTCAGGTCTTCTTAAGTCCTCGCCGCGGGACCGTAAGCCGCGGATTCGCGGCGGAGCCAAAGCAGTTTTAAAGATGCAAGCCGGCTAGTGTAAACCGGGAAACGAAGTTGGAAAGATATACACAGCAGGGCAGAGGTTCAACGTCGCAGTGGGGTAAGACTCCGTGAAACGACTCTCATTTAACGAAGTCGCGAAGACGTCCGTGGAAAGAAAAAAGAAGGCGTGCCAGGGGAAATAGCTGCAACTTTTGCTTGATATAATTAACTGGTTTTTATACG
This sequence comes from Andrena marginata, assembly GCA_963932335.1. Taxonomy (NCBI): domain Eukaryota; kingdom Metazoa; phylum Arthropoda; class Insecta; order Hymenoptera; family Andrenidae; genus Andrena; species Andrena marginata. Next base: position 11,946,158 of record OZ010662.1, on the reverse strand, counting down.
AAGAATTTCCGACGAAGAAATTCTGCTCGAATAAACATTGTAGATTACAGGAGACGTCTGTGTAAGCTCGCGTTTGGCGGTCGTTGCCAGGTTTATTTTATCTGTTTGCGATATCCCCCTATCCCTGCTCCGCTGTACCTATATCGCGGCGACGCGATCCGTTTCACTCGCATTTTACCAGTCCTCAACTTTCCTCGCGTGTAAACAGAGACAGCAATATGCAAATATCGCAGCGATGAATGCTGGCTATGAGCAACGGAATATGAATGTTGCCTAGAAATTATTCATGGTCGCCGATATTAAACGCTTGCCAGCCGAGGCTGCCGGGGAATCAATTGCCGAAAAACGTCGATATTGGCCCGGCTTGAAACCGGGATAAAGGCGAGGCTGCGGCCACAATGGCCCCGAAAGACGTGGCAAATTGAAAAATCACCCATCGGTGAATGCAACATAAACGAGAGGCGGTCGCGAGCGCGCGCGCGAGCACGAGTGGATGAGCTCCCTTCAAAACGAGTTAGAAACGAATTTTTCTCTCGCGATATCTGGCGGCGGCCGGTGACTCTGGCGCAACAGCGGAGGATAACGATTTATCTCGAGAGCCATTAAGTAACGCTGGAAGAACTGAAAGTCGACTTGCTCACCGTTATAGTTGCGCCCTTCGCTAGCCGGCGGCTGTAACACGCAGACAGGTCCCCGAAATGCAGTCTTTGTTGCGACTCTCAGGATCTCGCAGTTTCTTCAGAGGAAGCGTCCCGTCACTTCATGTCTCGGTAATTGCTGTCACAGAACACTCTTGCGCGAGCAGAGTTGCGTCTTCCTCGCTTCCGACCGGCGAGCTTTGTCCGGGGTTAGCATGTCTGGAAAAAGGGCGAACGCCTTGAAGAGTGTACGTGCGCGCAGTATGCGTTAGCGAAATGACAGTTAGCAGCTGGGCGCGGATTCAATTTTCCGTTAATAGGCTTGGATCTAATATGTAGTTCTGCGAGCATCGAGTGCATATTGTGACTCTGATGGGCCATAGAACTGATTCGTAATACTCTATCGATTCGTCGTCGAGCGACACGTGGCTCGAAAGCTACCGCTATAAAACGAAGACACGAGTCTCGACAATTTTCCGGCACTCTCACCCCGAAGCACGTATAATACAAGCCCTCCCACGCTCGAGCAACCTGCAGCGAGCATTATCCTTCCTCCTGGAGCGAGTAACCGAGAGGAACTTGCGCCACAAAACAGGAAAATTACTCCTTTGACGCGTCGCAGGTAATAGCGGCGGGAAAAAGTGGGCCTGAGAAAGGACCAAGGGGAGCCGACAGGAACGGGACGAGGACGAGCGAGGGGGCCGTGGAAGTTGGAGGAAAACTTGGGAACCCGGGGGAATGCTTGAGAAGCTTTATAACTTCGACAATCTTAAATCGACAGAACTACCGTGTCCGGCGGTGGTGGAGGGTGTCGGCGAGCGGGGGACGAATAAACGCGCGCGGCGATGGAAGGCACGATGAAGAGGACAAGCAGATAGGCGGACAGGGGGTGAGCAAAAAGGGAACGTGAGAAATAGCTGTGTGTATTACCCGCTGGTGGTAGGAAGAGGGTGGCAACCAGGATACGCTTTGACACTGTCCATTGTCTTTCTTTTATGGGCTCGCGTGCCTTCCACCGAACAGATTCGAGAGCCCGGGTTGTAACAGGCATGGTGAATTCATTCGAACGAATTACGGACATAAAAAGAAGGCCTGTGAACCTTTGCTCGATCCACTTTGAGTAATTTAAGAGACACATAGTTTAAGTGTCAATGGATTCAGACGACTGCTCCGTTACAAGAATATCGATAGTTACCTACTATTCCTCTAAACAGTCTAGGGATCGCTGGCGTACAATGCCTGATCCTGAGCAACGCCATTAAAACAGTACGGGCGAGCACATGCGTCCGTCTGATGCGATCCCAAATAATGAATATTTAAATAACACGGCGTGGGGGAACTAACTTTTCTGTGGCGCGACAGCTCTGGGGCGGAGGACAGTCGAGACAGTGGGACAAAAGGAATCGACAGGCCGCGTTAATTTAATGAAAAATTCGCGATCGTGCGACGATCACACAGCGTTGTTGCTGGCGGCGCGGCGTCCCTTCTCTGTCGCCGTCGAAGAACAACCGACGAGTAACTAGAGAAGGATCGTATGGAATTAATGACGGTGCGTTCAGCACCCTTGTCTTCTCATCGTCTACTTTCTGTCTGTGAACGAACCACCCCTCCAGCCGACGTTTCGCCGAAGGCGCGACGCATCGACGGACAAAAGGGAGCTGTCTCGAATAAAGTTAAAACAGTGCAAGCAACCGGTGTAGGCAACAATCGGAAGGAGAGAACGTGACGGAGCTGTGCCGGGTCGCGGGTCCCCCGGGGGGGGGGGAAGGGAAGGGGGGTTGGGAAATACCTACGCAACCCCCGTGCACACCCGTTCTCGCCTGTCTCGAATCGAAGAGTCGCGTCGGGGGTCGCGATGCGGCCCAGCCACCCCTCCACGATCTCTCTTCTTTTCTCCCTGCGACGATCCCTCTCCCTCGCTCCCTTCGGCCAGCCGCGTCCCAAGCCCGTGCTTCTACCCCTCGAAAAAAAACTCGGCTTGCATTTCAGTAAAGAGCCAACCCATCCGCGTGCATGGACAATGGGGCCAGACGCCCTGCTAGACGGTCGACAACGCCCTTTCTTTTCGCAGCACGCGTGTGTCCGCGCTTACGACAGCGTGTGCGTGGCCGACAGGGAATACACAGTGTCTTCTCTACCCCCTCTTCACTCTGCCATCCACAACTCGCCCGGTCGCTCCACCTCCTCTGCCGCTTTTCGCGTGTGTCTGACTTCTTTTTTCAAGGGAGCTACAGCGACGGCGACGATGTCTCGCCCTCGCTTCCTGCTCGCGCCGAGCCGCGCCGCGCGCAACCCCGGCACAGCGGCGCGGAAAACAATTTTCCGCGCCCCCGCGGGAGGGTGGCCACGGGCCTCGGTTGGTACTCGCCCAGCCGTAAGCACAACATCGTCTGTGGAAATTGTACGAGCCGTCGATTTCTGGCGTAATGACGCGAATCGCTGAAGCCGTTACATGCAATTACGGGGCCTCTGATGTTGCGCCGCGTGTCGCGCGAAATTTGCGTGAAAAGGTGGATTGATGCAGCCTCGTAATTAATCACTCCGAACAGCACGCAAACGGGCAAGTACCCATCCATTCGTTACACTAGCCGCGTTTACTTTGCGACCATACTAATCGCCTGATCACAGAATCGTAATCAAAATCAGATCTCTTCGCGACTGCTCTTCTATTTGCACCTGCTCGTTACATCGAGTGCGAGAACCGTCGCCGACGTCTGCGAGCGCGCTCGAGTTCGACCGTCGCCGCAATACAAAATCACGGCTAAGTCTGCACGGCCATTATTCAAATTGTAAACACGTCTAACAATGGGAACGTTACTTTCTCTCTCCTACCTGGTTTCTCCTGGATTTTCAATCCCTCTCCCCCCCCATTATTCCCGTCGTCGAGTCGAATCAGTCGAGTGCATTTACGAAAGTACCCGTATTCACACCTTCCATGTACGGCGCTGAGCAGCCACGAGGCGTAGGCTACGGAACAGGAAGCCTCTGAATTCTTTTGTTTCCGTGTCTGGGCGCGCGGGAAACAGCGGCGCAGCTCTGTGGCTGCTCGTTAAAAAACGAAAAGGGTCCGCTCGTTTGTCCTCGCTTTATTTTTCGTTCCATTTCCCTTTCTCTCCCCCGACGACCTCTAGTTTCCTCGCGGCATTCGAAAGTAATACCCCGCCGTTTAATAACAATATTATGTCTGGATACATACGTCTGGAACAGAGGCCGCGAATAAACCTCAAGCAGCGGGGGTGGCGAAGGGGGGGTCGGTGCCAAACAACCGGCGTGGTGGACGTCGAGGATCCGAGGGGTGAAGGCCTCCTTTCTTCCTCGCGAAACAAAAATGTCGCTCGCCGAGTTTCTCTTGCCGCCGTACATAACCATCCGTGCCACTTTTCAACCGCTCCTCGAGACTGGGAATTTAGCGGCCGGTTTTCTGACTGGGAGAGTCCTAAACCGAGGCTCGAGATCATTTCCACGGAGGCTGGAGTATGTTCCGTCACGAAACATCACAATTCAAGGAACTGAACTTAAGCAGATCACTTGGAAACGTCGATATTCGCTGCACAACAGGGTACTGTTGATAAAGGAACTTGTAAGAGGATGAAAGAACTTTAGAATGATTAATATCGCAGTATTATTGCCAGGGAATAATTATTCAACGGTGGAGCAAGCTTCGGTTATATACAAGCGTTTCAGCAACTTGCAGCAGAAGAAAGCCTTCAGTAGTCAGTGTTCTTTAACTTTAATCGCCAATTAAACTCCTTCCGTTCAAACTTCGATCAAACCCATCGACCACCTTGCTATGTTCCTTTCCAAGTGAACACGAGCTCACTGAAGATCCTCTAAACGTAATAATAATTGCTCCGAGAAATGGGGAATAATGGGATTCGAGAAATATCCGGCACGATGAAAGTATTCATTGCGCGAATATCGTCTGTACGTTAACGGAGGGTCCGTTTACTTCGCATTTCCTTTGTTCTTAACAAACGTCGTGTCTCGTGCGTGAAATCACGTGCTCTTCAGGCTTAAGATTTCCGAAGGCGACAACGACGACAACCTCTCGGTTAATCTGAAAATCTGGGCACAGTATATTAATGATTCCGTTCTTGGGAGATTCATTGTTCCCGAGGATCTATCACCGGGGATTTGGTGGTCCTCTGTCATCGTATCTCTATAATACCCAAGCTACAGCACCCTTGCGCTCACCTCCTACTGCCCCTTAACAACAGTTCAATTAGTTCCGACTTAACGGCTTTCAGTTCCGGTGACTCGTGACCGGAATGTCGGACAATTATTCGTTGGGCGGAAACTGCGCCGCGCCAATCTTCGCCCCTCGGCGAATAAATCCTTTCTGAGTGTCGGTCGATTCCACCTACGCAGGATTGACTGCCACTTTCGCCGCGGACTGCGAACACTTTGCGTGACCGCCTTACGCAATCGACCCCTTTGCTTTAAGCGTACTTAAACGCGCCAAGACACTTTGTTCGCAGCATCGTCTGATCGTATTTGAATGTTAGTCTCGCCAAACATTACTGGTCCTAACGCTGACGGTTATTAACTCGTGCAATTAATGGTAGAGCATCAAAGGGAAAGTGACAAACATGCACAGTACTATTTCCCACCATCGAGCAGACTTTGTGTAACGCAACATCGTGCATGGAGGTCGTCGTCGGTTAATTACAACGAGCGCAGACACACTGCCAGGCTGCCAGGCTCGTCTTTCCACGGAGACATGCCAAACAATGTATGAAGCGAGTAAAGGGTCTTTCTCTTCTGTGAATCATCGAGCTTCGCAAAAAGTTTGCATACTCGTAGCTGGTAAAGTTGAAGGCGTGCAGGCTCCCATTGATTCCTGTCTGGAGAGTAGAAGAGATCGACAACCACGAAGAAGATCATAGGATCAAGGGGTGGGAGGGGGTGGAAAAGCTGGGGCGTGGAGAGGCAGCAGTCGAGGGCGGCTTAATGTGTTTGCGCGAACTAGCACCTATCTGAAAGCGTCTGGCAAATGAAATACCGTTGCGTACGTAAACGAGCTGTCAGAGCTCCCGCGAGTAAATAACTAACTTTCTTGGCTCCACGTGGCGTCTTAAACCGTCGCGGGAAGCTCGTTACGTGCTCGATGTCCTACCGTCGCCGCGGCGTACCTACCCTCTGCACGAACGAGAAAGCTAATACTCTGATTACGAAGCGACGACTTCGCTGATTAGAATCGCCAAGCAAGTTATAATCGTCGGGCGTTATTTGCGCGATCCGGTTCGCAAACAGTGGTAATTACTCGAGGGAGGAATACGATGACGCCGGCTGCGACTACAATTTTCTGCCGGGGATGGAAACGTCGCGGCAACTACAGCCGCGTTACGCGATCCTGTAGCTGGAAAATTCTACAATCCCGACGACAGACGAACGATATTGCACGTACTCTTGAGCTCCGAGGCAATACGGAAACACGAAGTCCAACGTCGTTCCGGCAAAGAGACGAAGCGGCCCTTCCGAGCGGGTGTTTTATGAAGAAAGTTCAAGTGGGGGCGGGGAGGGAGAATGAACAGCGAAAGATTTTTCCAGTGGCAATAAAGGGACTTCGCGAGTCAAGCAAGACAAAGATTTATGACGGGCACGTGATCTTATTTTGCTTGAGTCGCGGAAAATTGTCCGTAATAGGGGAAATGAAACGGGAGTAGGGTGGCTCGTTATGGGACGTAACTAGGGGAAATATGGTAGCTTCTAAGTAATTCAAATTAATGGCCCCCGTCCTCTGGTCTAAACATTACGATATCACTCCTACCTCGAGGGCTTCCGATGGACTCTTTGGGAGATTCGAAATTATGTTTCATCTGGGAGGAAGGGCAAGGCAGTGAATCTTTTAACGCAACCACCAATGGCTTGCAGTCTCGCTGAAAATAGTTTCAATCGAAAGCCGCCAGATGCAACCAAGAATTGCAAAGCAGGAAAGTGGAAAGTCCACAGTTATCGAACTTTTCTAATAGAAGCATTGTCAACGGCGCGTGGTAGCCCGTGAGGTATCACGAACCACTGGTTGCGAGACTCGGCCGCGGCTTCTCCATATATTGAAGCAGAAAAGAGCATTAAACACGTTTATCCACGGACCCAGGACTTGGCGTGCCTTCAAAAGCAGTTATTAAAACCGTCGAGTGTTACAGGGGAGTATAGAGGCTTCCGTAGAGCTTTTGATAATAACGGGCAACGAGATATGAATTATTCTTTTTACGCAGATAGGAGACTCGTCCCTGGGGAGAGCACGATGCACGTCACCGACAGAACTTACGTCGCAGACTGAACATTGTTCAGAGATTACACGTCAATATCCGATCCAGGATAATTCTGACAGAGGGTGCAAGCCATGAATAAGCTTTTCATCATTGTACGTTCCGAATAGTCTAGCTGTGTAAGGCTAATCCGTTCACTTCAAAGGCATAATGAAATGTGCCGCAAAGATCTGTGGAATAGTTAAATATGTAGAAAACGAGATGGGGATGAGGCGATTGAGGATACAAATATCTATAAATGATTCTTAGATAGAGTAAAAATATCGCCTTCTTCCAACAAGCAATAAAAGTGATGATCATGAGTTTCATAGAATCCATTGTGCTCAGCTCTTGTCACAAAACAATCCACGTCAAAATACAGCGGAGCATATAGATCGTGCTGACGAATCCCGAAGCTTTTAAACGTACGCAACGCGTTGTAACTCATTCGCCGAGTTTTATTGAAACAATGGAAAATTCATATCGGAATCTCAACTGTGTCGATGGAAAGCGGATTCGCTTTTCCGCGGGGGAGTGGGGAGTATTGTCGGGAAGAACAGTCGAACAACTCGCCCGTTTCTCTCGTTTTTGTCGATTAAAAACCTCTTCTGTCAGCGCTGCGACAAAACGAACTTCTCCCTTCCGTCGAACTTTTATTTTTCGAACAGCCGAGCCGGGAGTAATCCATTCCGGGCCAGGAATCATAACTTTGAAACCTTTCTTAATTCGTCGCCCCGCGGTCCCTCCTATCGTCTTCTATTCTGTCCATCCCCCCCTCCCCCTATTTCCGGACGGGTTACCCGTCGCTGAAACTTTCGTCGAATCAATAAAAGAAATTGCCAGCCGTGTGGCGAACAGATTTGTTAATTCAATGATTCTGCCTCGAGTGACGCCAGACGCTGAAAGTTTAGCGCGTCTCCGAAAGTCCCAAGTTCCGTCAGGGTACGGTACCGATAAGAAGCAACCGTCTAAAATTGGATTCATAGTTTACAGACTGCATTTCCGTGGAACTTAACTTTCCCATTTAACCGGGCCCCTCGCACTCCCGCGTTTCCTTTCACAGGCCAATTCCTTTCTAAAAACACCAGCCTTTGAAGGAGTTCAACCCCTGGGTACGCAAACTGCTTAGAATTAACCCCCGCGAGTACAAAAGCCAACGGAAGCGAGTGCGATGTAAATACTGGAGCATCAAAGTAATCCGCTTAACGAGCATCAATACCACCGTCAACAAATCGAACTTACCAGAGGATGCAATGTTCCCTGGTTTAGTACCAACCCTTTCTACCGTATGTGCGAATACAAGTTTGTAAATTATTTCGATGGGTAGTAAATTAATTATCACGGACGAAACACATGGCATAACACTAAGTAGTGTTGTCACGTAGAATCACGAATGGGCGAGGAAATTCTACTATCCCTTGCATTTACATAGAAAGCAGCCAACGACGGACTAACAATAAGTAGTATAGCCTGCGGTTGGTCAGACGCGAATGAATGTGACGCACCGACAGTTAATCGAATTCTAATACGTAATATTGACAATGAACTGCTTTGTGCGATTATGTGATCTTCATAAACGAACATTCGTGCCCTATTAGTTCCATAAAGTTGCTTCGTCTCTTATTAATTACTTCCTACACTGTCGATATGGCTTCACAAAGGACGCCCTTACTTAGTTACTTCCTACTTTCCTCACTCGAAAGGACTGGCGCAACGTATAAAGATAAAGAAAGGAAATCGAAGCGGAGGAGTAATCAAATGACACACGGCAAAATGAAAGGGTGCGCTCATATCTACTTCCGGGCAGAGATAAAAAAAACGGACATGATAAGAGGTTGGACGTAAGTCGCAGACACGTGAGCTTGTAAGCGCGGTAGAAGGAGACAGGATTGGACACTGCCGACTTTGTATGGCGCGCGTCCATAGCGCGAGTGAAATACGGGGAAAGAAGACGGTGGAGGACGAGGGCCAGCAGGACGGCTTATGGATTTTCCCCTTTCCCCTTCGGAACTTTCGCGCGGTAACCCTTCGTATAAAAGGTTGGGTGGTGTCAGGACAGTTAGGTCGTCGACGTGACCCGAGAGTTCGCCTGGAACAACCTCCATTTGTACGAGGAATTACATCCGCGGACGAAGAAAAAAGATATTTCTTTACCGTATACTAACGCAAAAAACGAAGGATGAGCGATTTGACAGCTTCAGGCGGAAGGACTCGAGATGACATTACGTATCTTAAGGGGGGACCCCACCATGAAGCCACTAACAAAAAACCAAGTTAGGGATTTTTTTGTTCCTATAAATAAAAATATAGGGCTTGTATTTTTTATACAGTTTTAAAGCAATCTTTATTTTACTAGAAAACATTTTTTTTATGAAAAATTGTACAAAATGGTGGCGAACACACTCCCAGGAATGAGTGGATCATCTGAGAAGAAAATACAACAAATATATATAAACAGGAATATATTATGTTTGACGTAGCGTAGGATTTTCTCAAAATTCGAATTATTTTGGAAATTATAGCAGTTTGAGGAATTGAAATATTCAAAAAATCGTACGCTAGGTCAAAGATAATATATTCCTGTTTATATATCTTTGTTGTATTTCCTTTTAAGATAATCTATTCATTCCCGGGAGTATAGGGGAGTTTTTTTGCAGAGCTCCGGGAATCCATTTCGCTTGCCGCCATTTTGTACAATTTGTCATACAAAAAATGTTTTCTAGCAAAATATAGTTTGCGTTAATATTATATAAAAAAATCCAAGCCCTATATTTTTATTTATACGAACAAAAATATCCCCAACTTTGTCTTTTCTTAGTGGTTTCGGGGCGCCCCCTGCCCCTTAATTTGGGAACCTGCGTGTCTGATGATATTTGTAAGCTGGTAGTAAAAATTTCTATGAAAAATATACTATAGTAGAATTATGAAAAAATACAATTGAATTTGTGTGGAACTTTATTTGTACCAGGCCATGTAGCCGAAGCACAACACTAACAAGGAGAGTATCCCAGGTGTCCGCCTCCGATTGCGTCGATTTTTGGATAATTTTTAGATGACCGAAAAATAAGATATACGTGTTTCTTTATAGCCGCCCGTTTTCATATTTAGGGGGTGAACTCCCCAAAGTTCAGCTGTTCGCCTCCGATTGCTTTGGCCAAAAACCAAAGCAATCGGAGGCCAGCACCACTTATTCACATGAAATTTGAGAAAATGTATTCGCTGAAAATGCAAACAGACCAAAATAAAAGGACACCTATTTCTTATTTTTCTGTCCTCTAAAACATATCCAACAACCAAAGCAATCGAAGACGGACACCTGGGATACTCCCCTTGTAAGTACAGATTATTTTTAATGGAAGCCATAAATCAAATAAGCATGTTTTATCAAAGGAAAGACACTGTAATATTCATTGAATACACCGGCATAAGAAGAACCGTTATGCCACTGGATTATTGATCCGAAAGAGTGATGTTTGATGTTATATTCAAGTATATAGAACGGTGTCACGAGCAAAGTACTCGACGCACAGTATCATCGACTATCGCAATAGCTCACTGACACATGGAAAATGACCTCTATAATCGTACGACACCTAAATAAGTGTGTCTGTCATGTAGACCAGTCCCAATGTGATAATGCACATTTGTTGAGCACTCATCACCGTTAGCTTCCTCTCAAATTAATGATGGAAAACCTACTACAGTTCATATACACATGCTTTTCAGATCGACGCGTGCATACTAAATATTTAGCTGTTTGAGGGCGCTGAAGCCCTTATACACGTTCTGATTCAAGATAGAACGTCCAGGTCATACTGGGCATAATCAAACGAAAGGCTTTAGCGTTTCTATACATAGAACTTCATTAATAGGTCGAAAGGTAGTCGAACACTGGTTTAAGTGAAATCATATTAGACGAAACTAGGACAATTACAGGCAGCTGACGTCAATCATTTTATTCCTATAGGAACTAAGAACTAAGTCAGCTAGCTCCTTCGACCACTATATCCTTCGAATTGTGCTATATCGTTCGGTGCTGGAACCGCATCGATTTCCCAAGACGCATTACACGCTCTCATCAGAGTTCAACAGGGTCGAAAAACGGCGACACGTACGGGAATTAGAGTTTGATCGATGGTTACAGGGACTCGAAGGCGCGCGTAATATGCAAGGATGGGAAGGAGGGCCGTAACCTACGCGATTTTCCGGAGTACCGCGGGAGAGCTTACCCTTTCGCTCCTCACAACCCCAGCCTGCCGGCACCCCCAGTGAGATTTTTAATGACCAGCTTTAAGATCTTTGTCCGCGACGAAAGTTAAACCAACGCAGACCGGCCGACGGTGCATGATTTATGAATGAAAGAGACGTATTGGTCGTATCTGAAAAACCAACAACAGTCGCGATTTACCGCTCTGTCGGGTATAAAACATTTATTTGCTCGGGCAATACGCTAAACAAACATCGGCCCTTCTGCAAACCTGCTTGCACGTTATCTGGCTCGCGTGTAACTGCGGCTATCTGTCACTGTTGCCGTTATTATTCGGGCAATTCAATAAACAGTATTGTTTCTATCGTTTCTCTTTCAATCTCTATCAGATTATTAATCATCGATCTAACGCTGGATGAGTAAATTCGACGAACTGGCGGGAGTTGCGAAGTCGAAAGACAGAAGATCATGGATGATGCTACAGACTTATCCAACTGCGTTCCCTGAAATTGACAAGAGGACCGGGGCGAAGGCAACGTCATGTAGAAAACACGGGAAGAGCGAACAACAAATATACCGCCGATAAACAACCGAGATACCTCCGATTTCCCACAAATCATACGTAAACAAATGCGACGAGGAAGACGACGTACTTAAATATCTTTTCCGGATAAGGTAAGTATATAGAGCGACATTAAAGAGGAATATATGGAACTTTACATTTAACGGGTCTAGCTACCAAATACTAATTGCACACTCTTCATTTAATTTGATAACTCCTATAAGCCAGAAAATTCCTAAACTCCTCTGACAACGCCTCTCTTTAAACGCCCAAGAACCCCGTTGTCCCTATCACAAACCCTTCGAAAGCGTCTACTCGCACATGCCCCCGACACAGTGATAAACAACATCGACGGCCGTCGACGCCCCCATTCGTCTTTCCGCTCACAATTAGATCCTTTCTACACCGTTCGAACCTTTGATCTTCATATCCGTGATATATGAACTCCCACGTCACGTGTATCGACATTAATCGTTCCCCCTCGAATTTCTCAACGGCGAAAATATCGTCCCTCTGCGAACAAGAAGAAAGAACGTGCTCCCGATGGAACGGAAGCCTGTAAGCTGGACCCTCGCCCACAGCGCTGCCCCACCTACATCAATAAGTTGGCTGATATCTGTTTGTAGTCGCGGCGTTCCTGCTGGAGCAACACAACCCGACGATGGATCTGGGGGGGAACGTCGGTTAAGCCGACTGCTGCTCCCGTACGACGGGGTGTACGCCATATTTTACAGTATCAATCATAGGGAGCAATAAACGGGTCCGCGGGGGAGGTGGGTGGCGGTCGGGTTGCTAAGATACAGAAGCGGTTAATGGCACTATTACGTCTGGGCTAGCCAAACTCGAGCGAAGCAGAGGCCACGAAGGGGCTGACAGCATGGAGGGGCGGGAGGGAGGGGGTGGACGACGGGCGGATGATGTCGTCGCAACGTGCTACCAGCTGTGACTTATGACGTATCACGGTGAACGAACAACGCCGTGCCCTGTAGGTGGGCCTCAAAACTCAGAGCGGTGAGCGCGCGGGCGCGTTCAATAAGCCATGATTTATCGAGGGACGCATTACGCTCGGCCTTTAAATTCTTTTTGCCGTAATAATGCACCGTGGGGGACGTGTTAGCCGCGCTACGAAACGTCACGATCGAGTTGCGAGCAGTGGAGATCGCCTCGCCACCGAGATAGATTAATTCCGGACGAAAGTCTCGCGGTGAATCTGTTTCGTCGGCATTGCAGCCAGCTTTCTCGGGGGCCAAGTGGCATGCTGCGGTCACTGATTAATACGGCTTACTGGATCGGTAATAACAACAGCCGTGAAAGCTTGAAATTCTTGGCGCAGAGTTAGTGAAAAACGAGAGACGAGCTGCCGCGGGAGTAATCAACGATAATTTAGGTTCCGTTAATTATTACAAAGGTTTCGAGCAATTCGCCAGCCAATATCAACGTGGTGATTTAGTTATGAATGCAAAGGGAGAAGGGGGACGTAACGACGGTTAAGCAAATAACTCGCGTTCCTGTGTTATTTGGTGCAACGGAACGTAACGAAGTCATGGAAAAAGATATACGCGCGGCGCGGCAGTATTCCCTCGTGGCGAGTTAACATTGCAACGAGATTAATTATCTCCCGCTCCACGGGCGTTTATAATAAACATTACGGCCGTGTTCAGAAGGATGCATTAAATTTTCTCGCACACGGAGGAAAACTCGTGAAGCTAGGGAAGAAATATGGCAAAATGTATGCAAGGCATGCTTGATCCACGTTCCTTTAATTACGCACTTAATGATTTTGCAGCGCGGCAACGTGATTCAATTATTGCGCTTTTCACAGATGAATCGATATCAGAAATGAATTTGTTCAGCTGGCTAGCGCCGTTGGGAAGCCCGGGGGCGAAAGGGGAATAAAAATGGCAACGATGCCGTAATATTATCGACAGATTAAACTGCCGTTCATTTGCACGTCTGCTGTTTGAAAAGTAATTACCCCGTTGTCATCGACAGACCACCATTCAGCCACCGGGAATACTCAACAGCTGCAAGGGTGAACCTCTTCATTATTTTCCAATACCTTCCTGTTAGAGCCACTATCTCCGAGGCTACAACCGTTGGCTTGTATACGCAAAACAACCGAAAAGAATTCTCGAGAAATTGACTGTGAAATCGTCTAGTCTCTACTACACTCTGTCTCGCCGAAATAAATTTTTTCAAGCTGATTACGTGCAGGTATGTTACAAATAGAAGACAATAATTTTCACCGGCAGTACATGTATCATACCACTATCGTACACCCGTTAATAAAACCGGCAACCTTAATACCTTCGAACACGATTAGAAATAATCGATCGACTAATCAGGATTATAGGCGCAATTTATGAACCTACAGTACACGCCCATAAAATAAATGGAACTTGTCCCTAAATGACATGTGTTGATAAAGTATATGAGCTGACAAACTCGTGTTATTTATAAACTAAAGCCTAGCAAAAATAATGCATACTTAATTTTGAATATGATTATCAGCTACTTCTCTGTCCAAAATGCCCGAATTATTCGACTATTCTGGAAACAATGTGCGAATCATTTCGAAGACCCCAAGACCTGGAGCAAGAAGCTACATACCGTTGTCCTCGCCTTTCAATTTGCAAAGTAAGGGAAACAATAAGCCAGCGACTTCGAACGGCGCGAGGAAGCCACTTGGCGAATGTGAGAAACGTACTACCCTGTGGAATCTAGATAAAGGCATTACGCCCCCGTGAAACTGTAGCAGTGGATTATCACGCGGCCATTAATTCGAAAATATAGAGCGAAGAACAGCAGCGGCGGCAACAGCATCTTCTTGACTACAACTGCTCCCGTTTTTCACCTACGCTGCAGTAATCCCTCAGTGGGGATTATATGCAGCATGTCCGTGTAAATCGCAACGTTTCCACTGTTCCCAAACGGCTCGTAGCTCGCGCTCGCTCTCCTTCGTCGTTCTCTTGCGTTTTAACCTCCCCTCCACCCCTATCCACTCCCCCCCCCCGGCTACCCCGTTGCTGTGTAAACGCTTCAAACACGCACACTTTGAAGTCGCTGGCTGGTTAAATAGCCCAACGGCCAAAGCAGCCGCGCGCACACCATGATGTTTTGATTCGAAACACCCTCGAACTGTATTTAGAAGAGATTGCGTGTTTGAGCTGCAGAGATTGCCAGCTTCCCGATTATTATTAGCGCGTTTAAATAGGACGTACACGAGCCTGCACTCCACGTGCGTGAAATGGAAGGGTAAAGGGAGTGGATGGCGCGATGACGAGCACTTGGTCCGCTACGAGGCCCTGAGATATCGTCGGGTAACGAATCAGCTTGATTGACCATCCACGGGCGGTCACGTGCAAGCAAATGCGCGCAATGGGGAGCCCGGCTGTTATTAAAACGAAGGGGAACTGCGGCCGTGGAAATTAACCCGCCCGCGGTATTAGATTGTCGTGAAATTTCAGGAGAAAATTCAAATAGGAAGAGAATACAGTGACGGCGGAGGGCACACCGAGATATCCGGAAGAACACGCAAGAGTCAACGCCATCAATGGAATTGCACCCTTCGTTAACTGTGCACACAGAGATCTTGTTAGGGAGGCCTCCGATCAACCGCCGCGTCTATAACGCGATCCGCCCGAACCGCTATTACGGCATTAATCCACCGTAAGCGTAGCGAGTAAATCGCGAGATAAGATCGAACAAAGCGTCCAATCCACGAGCCTGCATCCGAACGTTGCGTACGGGCACGCAATCGTGGACCTTTATGCGTCCACTGATGCGATTAGATGAAAACGAATAGTTGTTTCGACCGGGTCCCTACCGCGGCTAGGGGGACGGCCTCTTTGTGGGGAGGTTTATCGTGAAAGCGCAGCACGAAATGATGTTGCGAATTTTATAGAGATCGCAATTTAAGCGCCGCTTCAACGACGGCATGGACTCGAAACGAGCCGAGGGGTCGAGAGATTTGTACGTGCATTAAAATTGCAATTACGCGGGAATATTGTATTCTACGATGCATACATTTTGAAGTAACAACGCCCACTAAACAAAAACCGGATACTCTATTGTTTTAATTGTGAGTCCGGGGATAGAAAAGTTTGCGGAATATGGAAAGTGGATAGAAATGAGAATAATGGCCAAACAAGTAAATGTTGTTAGAATTCTCTGCTTTGTGTAGGAGGATTTGAGGGAATGCTCGCCTGAATACGTATGTGCTACGTTAATTAGTTGTATCGAATAGCTTGCTTCGCGAGAAGAAGAAACAATTGGGGGAAATTACTTTTAAAACATTCGTGACTGAACGTTTCAATCTTTTTCTTCGCAAATACAGGAGCCGAAGGCGTCTGGAGTACAATTTCTGTTCAACGAATACGCCCGAAGAAATAAACCCTTCCCTGTCGCGTCAGACTGCTCGACCTCATTTTCATGCAGTATTCCTAAACGAAGTCGTCGACGTCGAAAATAAAGTTGCCTGATTCTTATGGATGCTGAGAACCGTTCAGTGACTGCCTGACAGTGATGCAACCTATGATTAATCATCCCATCTCATCCATTCTATTATTCAGAACTGACCGAGGTCTTAATATTTAAACATAAATTACATGTGTCTCTCGAATAGTGTGGCGCATAAAAACACGAAGAAGCAAACGGAGTACGAACTTGGATGACAATTAATATGCTAGCGTTGTAGAAAACGGGCGCAATTCCAAGCATGTTCTGTTAAAGTAGTTTTTCATCGCATTACGTATTTAAGAAACTGAGTCCTACCACCGGCGCAATCCTGTTTCCTATTCAATAACGCATTAGGTATCAATGCGGGGAGAATGGAGTTCCGTTAAGAGTATTAAATACTCAAACACGAACTTCTAAAGGCTTTTACCATTTGATCGAATTAGTTGTCTCGTTACGTGAAACGTAATTTTCCGCGTTAAACCCTTGCACAGTTCTCCACAGTGACGGAATTAAACATTAAAATTTCATTATTACGCGGTTTCACTGTCAGCATTTCGGCATGAAATATTGCATGTTAACAATGTCATTAGCAATTGCGAGAATTTCCTGCAAAGTAAACCTTCGCCAGGCTTCTCGCCGATAGACTATTTCAAAAGATAATAGGCCAGGGTAAATCATCTCGAATATCACTTTGCATTAAACGAAAAACGTGACCTATCGACAGACTCGCGAACAGTTCCATGTACCTAGATATTAGAAATGTGCCCTGGTCAATTTCAACAGGGAGGATGTTCGATTACTCGAGGGAAGATCTCGTCGCCCCTACGACGCGATCATCAGATTTTACAATCTGCGCGAGGTGTTCCTCCTTTTTTCCAGCCAAGGTGGCACGGGAAGCAATTCGAACCGAGATCGAAGCGAAACCTTGATTACCAGCGTGACTAACGAGACCCGGTCCTTCCTAGGAAACGGGAATAGCTTGTTCGTTCGTACCCAGCTATCTCCAGAGAATCGATTTAGCGACGGCGGTGCCGCCGTGCCCCGCCGATTCTTCGACAATGAAAGATCGATTTCACATTTGTAATCGAACGAGCGCGACGCCTACACGGATGGGTGAGAGAAAAAAAAATGGAGCCCGAAATGGCAACGCCACGGAAACGGGGGATCGACAAAAGCCATTATTAACTTCGCGTAATGGCCGAAGCGAGAATTCAGGTCGAGAATTCGACGTGGCGGGGAGGAGGAGGCTGGCGAGTGTATCGATACCGATCGATACACACCTCCATTTGCTCGTGTAAAGAGCAGACAGGGGGGGGGGGGGGAAGCGCTTCAAGATTTCCCAACGAAATTCGACCGACTTCGGAACTTGGTTGCGGCGTAGCTGTGGTTCGATTAGCTGAAATATCAGGGAAAGTGTTTGCACGAGAATGCCGCAGTAATGAAACTGGAAGCTCGTCCGCTGGAAGGCTAACTGACACGCATTTTCCTCCGAAACCGTAACTTCAGCTAGCAACGCTACGAGGATTTCGGCCGCGGTTCAAAATTTCGTTACAGTCGGGATTAAATTCACCCGCGGGGAACGACATTTGGATGGCTCGTTGTCCACACACGACTCGAATATTGAGAACGTATATCCTTTGGGTAGTCGGCTCTTCCTTGATCAAAAAACTTGTTGGATAGGCTCGGCGGATAGAGTTTCTGGTTTTGTATCTTCCGGCGGCGGTTGCTCATCAAAATACAAATGGAAACTACACGTGTAATGCGGTTAGGTATGTATATCGATTGCTACGGAAATTCGCTACGCTATATTGAAGTAAAAGGATTATGCATACCAATGGCGCCGATATTTGGTTAGCCGTGTATTTCGACATCTACCACAGAATCGAATAAATGAATCGAGCCAGGATGAAAAGGGCCTGAAATGGGCTGCGAGCTCGTCCGACTATTCGCTGCGCGTTTTAAAGCGGAATGCTTCATTTCGATTTAAGTCAGTGACCCATATAAACTTCGCACTACCGTTCCGAACTATTCAAAATTGAAACGTACTGCAATTATTTTCACTGCACGCGGACCTCGGCTGAGTTAAACACTACGTTACAAAATCACGGAGCGTATATTGGCCTGTCCAATGGTTAAGTATCCCAAATTTAGAAGTAAAAAATCTATTTAAAGCTGTGTTGCATTGGATAATAGAAATGTCTGTCGACGTTAAAGCAATCGACGAAATAAATAACAGATCCTGCGCACAAAGGGGCACACACCACTTCCCGTGTCCTGTAGACACGCGCAAGGACACAGGGCCAAAAGGTAGCCGCCGTCGAGTATATTCTTCTTTCCCCTCTAGTTCTCGTATTCCATTCTCGGTACAGCGTATGAAAAGGTACATAGGTACATATGTCAAACAATAAGCGCTGTAGATATACTAAAATCTCATATTCGCCCTGAAGCACATCAACCCCTTCCCCCACTAGAAAGGATACCAGTTCAATAGGTGCTGCTGTTGCAGCACTTCGTTGCTTATTGACAATCTCGTTCGCGAATATCATGCATGTTTAATAGAACGTCAAACACGAGCGATCTCTGCGTATCGCCAGAAATTATGACGAACTATACAATACACTGTTAGAGCTTATAATATACTCTTCATCTTGCGAAGGATATTATTGATTGGTGTCTTTATAAAATAGCGATAATCCTGTGCAATCGCCTCAGTTATTCTGAGAACAAATTCGAAGGAGTGAAAAAATAATTTCTTTAACATGAATACCTTGAAACTTTGAAATTAAAAGTTCACGAAGAAATTCTTCTACGTTCCGAGAGCCAAGCTATCCACTTACTTACTTGTCTTGATAATTCTGAGAGGAACATCTAAAGAACAAAGCTTCTTTTTAATGAAAGTGTTTCTACATATTGGAACTAAGAATTCTTGGCAGAATTCTTCGACAGTCTAAAAGCTCAGGACGTAATTCGCTGTTTTTCGTGGACGATAGGAATTCGAGGAACAATGGCATTGAGAAGAGTACAGAAAACAGAGCACGTCGAGAAAGCAAAATGTCCCAGACTAATTCTAGGAAAAAGCGAGATGCAAACGTGTCGCCGTAGGCGCAATGCGACATTCCTGGGTAAACATGATGGTTATGGGTAAAAAGCTTTCGGATGCTTTTAAATATAGGCTAGTCTCGAGCTGGGGGACGGCGACAAAACAAAGGCTACTCCATTTTCCTTGCCCGCGGATACAGTCTACAAAAGAATTGCGGAATCGCGTGTTTGAGCGATTCAAAAAGATTAAGTAAATATCGAGGCCAAAAGAACTGTTGCATGCAAAATCAATTATCAACTTTTTTGTTAGTAAAATATTCAATACCTCGAATGATGTCCGTACCATACAAAATGCAATATTCGATGAACATTAAAATTGATGAAATACATGCGCGGATTTTAATTTTAGAATTTTACACAATACTACTCGCAAATGACCACGGAATCGTACGTTTCGGTTATGCAGGAGAACAAGTCAATAATTGGGTAGGCAAGAAGTACGAATGAAACTTCATACGATATATTCTACATAAATTAGTAAGTGTTTAACGACTGGCTCATTCTCCGGAGCTGTGTGAACAATTTTTTTTAAATTAAAAACCATCTTGATAAAAATATCATATTTGTTCAGACGGATTCTCTGAATTAAAACTAATCATTTCAGACATCTGCGATATTTAACTCGAACATTTAAAATAGGAGAATACAATATATTACATCTTAACCCTTTCAATACCAAATAATTTATTTTCAATAATCAAAGCGTCTTATATATACAAGTACTTTTGTACTATATTGTATATCTGGTGTTGCATATAGCGGATATCTTACTCCATATTAAGAGCACATGTATCGAATATAATAATTAGACAAATAAATCATGATTCTCTCAGTTTCTTATTCCTCGGATATAAGACGCTTTAGAAATAAGCTGTTGGAATGAAAGCTCCAACAACCTAGAAGAGGTACATACTTCGTTATACCAATATGTCCATACCTTGAGACGCCGTACGCTGCAGAATGTCTCCCAGCTCCAGTGCACTCAATTATGCAACGTTTGCGAACCACTGACGGCGGTATGATTAATTAATTATGTAACCTAATCGAGGCAACACGTTTACGCGGCAAAGCCAGGCCGACCGAGCTACCCGCGTCGACTATCGACGTCTACGTATCGGGTGCAGTGTCTAACGATGCTCGCGATGTATCGATACCACCTCTCTGGCATAACGTCGCGTGTCTCTGTTGTGCACAGGTTCGAAACTCCCGCCACGCCTCACGCGGTGTTCTCACCGGCTGTCACGTAAACATCACACCCGCGTCCCGCGACACCGTGTCACGAACGGTCACCGTAACGTTGCGTCAACACATTTCGAACGGCATATCGATGACCCCGATCGGAACCATCCAAGCTACTACGATCCCAGTGTTACGAATCACAGTAGATCCTCGCCGAATACGACCATTCCCCGTTCACCTGGCACGCTGGACTCATTCCCCATCCGAGAGACCCTCATTCCGCGTCCACGCGCAGCAACCCCATAAACCTTTAACGAACTGGCCGCAGCCTGACGTCGCGTCGGCGACTCGTGCCGATACGCATCGCGCGACTTTACGAGCCGCATTGGACTTCGCCTGGACCCGGGCTCGACTCCAGTCAGGCACACTCGATGTTTAATAAATTCGGGAGGCGAGGACGCGGCGAATGGGTTTCCGTGACACTTGGCGACAACGGCGTACACATGTGACCGTGCCGGAAATGGGCCACTCGCGGCTCTCGCAGGAGGAACCACACACGCGATCCCGCGCACTGTTGCCGAGGCGGTACAGAGTGACTCTACTGAAACGCGGACGCGACGGTTACGTGGCGGCCGTCTGGTAACCAGACAGCAAGAGACACGGAGAGAAAAGGCGCGGAAACTCTCCACTCGCGATACGGCCCGCTGACTGAATCGAGCGGTGGACGAGGGACGGGCGACGAGGAAAGCAGGCGAGCCTGCCGGAGAGGTGGGGGTAACTGGAAAGGGTGGCTGAAGATACACCCATGCTGCGAGCATGCGCGCCGCGATCCTTGCTCCTGCTTGCTTCGTCCGTCTACCCTTATCCTCGTTCTCGCTCCGCTCCGTACGTTCGCCCGCGACCTCTCTCTGTTCCTCCCTTCGGGATGCTGTTACCCCAGCGCGCCTCTTCTCTCGCTTTATCCTTGCTACGTAGGCGCACAGGGGTTCCTCAGGTTCGGTACGTGCCTTTATTACTTGCCATTATTTCTCCGGAATGCTGTTAACCGTAACACTACGAAATGATAAATTAATTTGTTCTCGTAGCGGCCGAGGCGGGAAAGTGTATCACGCCCGATGAGGGCCCTGTCCACGTTTTCCATAGACGGGGAAAGTAATGGGGTGCGGAGAAGAACCGGCTTCGCCGAGCTCGATATTCCCGAGAGCGAAATCTTCCTCTCCGTTTCCATCGAGTGGCTAATTTTTTTCATTATCATCAAGCTTAGGTTCCCTTCCAGAAGGTGAAATTGTATGCACAGGCTCTTGCCTCGTACTTCGAAGCGAATACAGAGACTGTGCTGTTATAGTACGACTTACTTCGACGATGGATCCAGCACTGAGCAACAGTAAGGGAACTTTGTCTAAATATGCTTCCATGATAAATTGTCTTAAATTAACTCGGATTTCCATTGCAGAGTATCTCAAATTGTGTGTTTCTCGCGAAAGTTAAACGTTCGATATATTAACTGACTCTTTCAACTTTCAAGATGGAATCCTTTGCAACATTATTACCACCAGGCGTCGATCCTTTTTGTTAACGAGAAATACATTTTTTCTATTTTATTAATTGTTATGCGAAGCGCACCGAGATTCTGCGCGAGTAACCACCAAACGGACCGTGCACAGACCTACTTTTATGGGATATTAATAACGAAGCTCCTGTTAAACCCGCCTGTTCTATTCGGAGAAAGTTCTTAAATATCCATCTTACCATGTGCGTATAACCACGCTGATGCGATCCTTATAGCGCGCGCGGTTAAACCGAACTTTCCTTGAATAAACGCCGCCGATTAAATCCATTCACCTGCTTTATTCGGAGATATCGGTCAGCTTGCGACTCGATAAATTGCTCGGCACACCGATGGATCCACGGTGCCGCGGCAGTTTGTAGGAACAACCGGCTCGTTACAAACATGTCCAACCAAAACTGACAATAGGGCCACGTCCGACATTGCCTCTCTATGGCATCCCGGCCCCTCTTGTCCCCCGTATATATGACCGTGATAATCGTAATACAACGGATGAAGGGCCGGACGCATAATAGTGACAGGGTAGAGAGCGTTAGTCGCGGTTGACGGGGCGTAGTTGCTGCCTGTTCCGTTCCGTAATCGATGGCTTGTGACACAATCGTGTTATCACTTTTCGTTCGTTCCGGCGGCACGCGGAAACAGGGCACCGCAAATGTAGGAAGCTGGCGCTGTAACGTACACGAGATTTTATTACGTAGCCCGATATCACATTCCAGCCGTTGCGCGCGACATAAATTCCCGTCGCACTTAAACGATGACGGGTGTTCGACGATCGTGTCGGCCGGAGTCTCGTTTCATCGCTGACAAACTGGGGCTTTCGTGCGATCGACCGACAGAACGCGCGCATACCGCGGAAACGTCCCTGAACCTCTGCCATTCGCTTTACGGCTCGCAACCGCTATTTTCATGATCGATCCAGCAACGCCGCTGTCTTTGGAGCAAGTGCCGCGGTCACAAAATCATTTACGTTAATGAGCCACGCGACCGACACTCGATATAGGACTCGGCATTCTGCACACCCACGGGGATGTTTCGTGCCCCGTGCAGATAATTCAACCCGTTAATCTGCTGTGCAGCGTCAGTGGGTCTTGGAATGGCCCCCACCCTGCCGCGAACGCTTTGAGCTGTAAAAGCTTCGGTAACGTAAGTACACGATGTTTTGTAAGTATTCGGTATGTTTTAGTGAAAGAGTCTTTTGAATTCTTGCGATACCATCGAGCTACACGTCGTCATATACAAATGAAAGATCTCGAATTCACTAGGATTTTGTGTTAGGTTCTTTAATATGTACGTTGGTCCGTCTACTAAGTCTACTTTTTCCACGTCTCGAATGCTATCACCAATAATCTGGCTGCCGATACGCGTAGAAAGCAGACTGATACCACACCGCGAAACTGGCGAATAAAGTTTTTCCTCGCCCACGGGAATGAATAACGAACGCCGTTCTATTCTGAGTCGGAGATATTTTCTATCGTATTTTCGTCTTTCAATTTCTGCTCCCCATGTCGCTTTCATATCGAACTGTCGGAACACCGCTGGCTGCTATCATATCTGCCATCAGACACAAAAACCATTCCGTCGGTCTTTATCCAGTGAAGTGGCTAGCCTGTGTCATCATCGTTGACCACGACCAGTGCGCCGCCCAAAAACGAAGAAATTCCACCTTTGATTAAGCCCCGTTCAATTACACTCGTTCAACAGGCATCCACTATCTCTGATTGTCTGCTCGCGCGAACACCGCAACCGTTTTCTATCGTTCCTCAACGAAATAATGCGGTTAACCCCTTCCTTCGTGTCATCCATCTGCATATAGTTCTTTACAAAACGAGGCGATTCCCACGTAACATTTACCATGCTGCATTCCAAGAAACTTCAGACGTTCACACCGTATCCCCGTAATCACGATTTATGAGGGCGAATTTAATTAGGTACTCGAAATTATCGCGACGAGTTGGAAACAGATACAGTTTCTTTCCTCGTTGTTCACGTACACTTCTACGTGAACGCAGAATATGAAGGTAGGATCGTGCGGCGATCTAAATATGCACGTACTGCCGGAATACCATTTACACGGGCACAAGTGTATGTGTACGTAGACACTCATATAGCCGTATCTCTCCTGTAACCGCAAACCTATCTGGATTCTGCACGATGTAATGCCGCTTGTCAGGAGTTTACGACTTCTACCAGCCACAACGGACGGATGCCCCTTTTCGTGCTCCCTCGATCTTACCCCGGACGCTGATTAGGTAAATAGCCCCAAGGTTCGACCCTTGCGCCAACGTATCCGTCACTGTACGCCGGTGGGTCAGAAGAGGAATGTGATTGCATATGTATTGGCGGAGAGCCCAGTAAACTGATAGCCCCCTTCCTTAGGGACGTATCAGCGCGGAAAAACATGTGATACCCGGAATGAACGTTGGGGATCTAAAATAGCGATTTCCAAGTTTTCCCGTGTCGACCGTCCCCTTCCCGCCTGACATATGGACTAAAATGTTGCGCCGAGTAGGAGCATCCGTTGCTTCACCCCGCTCTTCAAACTCGATTGAATAGAAATAATCCCTAGCGCTCCGAGGGCGAACTATAGTTCTTTGCGAAGAAAAGATTACACTGAAGCTTAATGATGGAATATCGTAGAAGGTATTCTTGGCAACTTCTGACTGAACGGTCTTGAGTCAACGGGTTGGAATAGTAAGGTGAGCCTGATTTGACAACCTGACGACGACCCCTCAATAGTATCGGTTTACGCGTCTCTTGAGAGCGTCCCAAGTGCCTCACAACATTTCTTCCACCCGCAGTACCGTTACCCGGACTCCTCCCACCGATAATTATCTGAACTCGAAGGAGAACAGACGCTAGGGCAAATGCAATTACCTGTCACGGTAGCAGGCAATGCACCAGGTCGTCTTTACACCTCATGAAACTCCGTTTTTTCCAACGAGAATGCCACGCACCAAAGACCACCAAGATCTTTCTTTCTCCAGTCCGTTCGTTGGTCAAGCAACCGGGTCGTTCCCTGTCCCCTCATTCCTAGACCCCTGGGCTCGGTGTCGGTATTTATACCGCGGAGTAATCGCAGAACACCGAGAGGGCTGCTCCGCGGGGCAGAAAGAACCCCGACCAAATCTATGGACCGTTCCTTCCAGCAACGCGAAGCGTAACTTTAACCACTCCACGCAACGCGGGCAACTTGCGCACGGTATCCAGACTAAAAGCCTTAATCGCGGCTTGTGTTTCTTTCCTGCACCGAAGCAGAGGAATTTCCGCAACGGTTCGCCTCCGAGGTTCAAGCCTCTCCCAGGGGGTGGCTTCTCGCCCCCGCCGTACTCCTTAACGCGTCGCGTCGATGTTACGCGTTTAGGTAGCCTTCGCCGTAGATCATCCGTGTAGCGACAACTCTCCTTGGTAGATGACCGTTAAAAAGTTTGGTCGCCGCGGAGCAGCTTTTTCGAACCGCCATGCTGCCTTTTATCCGTGATAAATGTTATAGCAGAGTTTACGCGGCCCGTATCGCGGCGCGCCAGAGGATCCGTTGTTTAGATACAGAACGTTCCACCAGAAAAAAGAAATCAGCGCGGAATCGTTTCACGTTTGCGCAAACGAACCTCGAGCCCTCGGATCTCGTTGACACGATGCTCGAGAACGGATGATGCGGTGGATTCAGAGAGATTTTCGGATTGGTATCCAGCTTGGCTTGCGGTGGAAATTATTTTACCGTGGAGCGTGCAATTCGCCACCCTCCCACCCACGCGCCTCTTTCTGTTTTCGCCTTTTTTTTCTTCCCTTTCCTGGGGAAGGGGCGCAACGGAGTTTTATCGATACACCGGTACACGGTATTCATCCCCGAAAATCGTTTCCTCAGCCGTCAGCAAAGAGAACCATTTCCTTTCCATTATTTTCAGCGGCATTCCACCAGTTAATATTGGAATCCCTCCAAGTATTTCACAATTCAAATGGCATCTTCGGCCTCGTACCTTCTCCTCTCCGCCGCCGATATAAACGCCGTTTTGCATATCTCTAATTGCGCTTTCGTTATACGGAAACGTTGGAATGCCTTAATGAATTGGTCCGTTATGACTCGGGACGCTGGTCGAATCCGCCAAGTCGCGAAACAATTGAAAAACAGACGATCGCGCGTTCGAACGTGTCGCCGGTATTCTAAGCTTCGTTTTCAATTCAACTTTCGCTCCGGAGGGTGGTTGCAAGCTACTCGGAAAAGAAAAGAAGAAGATATTCCAATAGCCCTCACCGTTCGCAAGAGAAACAAAATATTATACGCGGAACAACTCCCGACAGCGCCTGATAGTGTACCAGAACATGTTCTAAAACTATATACATATACAACAAATATATCAAAGCGTATTCCAAATTTTCCATGAACAGTGAAGATTGAAAAAAATCACAAAGGAGTCTATTACACGATCTATGAGGCGAACTAAAAATAGATATTCGAAAAAGCGCGCAGAACGGAATCAAGGAAGTAGGAAAGGGTTGGTCGAATAAATTCCAGCAAAGAAACGCGACGTTGAGTGGCCCGTGCACAGCGTACCATAAAATTATCTGCGTGGAGGCAACGAAAATCATTCAGGTACGCGAAGCCAGGAATTCCTTCCGCTTTTTCTTCTACCTCGGGAACTCGATATTGTACAGAAGCGGGTGTATTCCTACGAGCCGGTTCGACGCAAGCAATGCTTCGCGTGCCCCCTCGTACACGTACGTACGTACATTCAAACGTCTGTGCGTCCTTTTAACGACCTGAAAGTAGCCAAGATACGACGGCATGATATGCTTAGCGGGACGTATTGTGCCCTGACATTCATTCCGCGGGCGCATGTAAGCGAATACTTGAGCGTAGACAGGGTGACGCGCGCGTGGTGGTTCAGACGTTCTCTCATGTATGCTCTCGCACATGATCGTGCTCGGACTAACAGACCGTAGGCTATCGCGCCGCCACTCGAGACGGCTGTTAGCATGTTGACTTAACTGCCTACAAGAATTAACAAGCCTGCCACTTTTTGTCCGACTACTTATTTTTTTGCGCGACATCCAGGGACGCATCTTAATTATGGCCAGCCGTCTATGCACACACTACTGCACCTGAATACTTAGCCAACTTATCGCTGGCAACGCTCTTCCCACCGAGCGCTGTGAAGTCACGTTGCTTCCTTGTTGCGAAAAATGCTTGTCCACGCGAATAGCGAGTCGATAGGCGAGAGCAACTTCGTAGATGTCCCCTCTGCTACTCGAGATAGAAGTTTTGCGGACACAAACGAAACCGATAAGCTCAGCTCGCCACTCATAAATTACCGGGCTGATTAAGGATAATGAACCTCTTGTTCCTGCTACCTCTAGTCATTCTTAACTGCCTCTCCCCTCCCATGTAATATGTATCGCGAAAGTTTTGACAGTTAAAGAGAAAGTTCGTTGATAGCCCCATACGACAAAGAAGCACCTGGGGCGGCGGTTTTTAGAATACACGCGGGGGGCACGGGTTTCAGGTGCACGATCCTTGAAGACACGCGAAAAATGTAGACGCCAGGGTAGATGGTCCGTCAGGTTACCGATGTTCCCTCTGAGACTCGTCAAACGTACGAAAAGATGGCAAACCTACTTCTCCAGAGCCCCGGATGTCTGCACGTCCCCCGAGGGTCAGTGATAAAAACCGAGACCAGTCAGCATTCGACAATGAAGGCGCCTTCTCCTTCAGCCTTCCCCGACGTACGGTCGAACGCAGTTCGGGGTGGCGAAGACGAGCCGGCGACAACCCGTAAACTCCCGTCGATTGTCGTCGATTCGTGAAACAAGGGGATATGACGAAATCGAAAGTTGGGATTCGACGGTCCGCTAGGAATCGCAGTTGTAACAGGGGCGGTGGGATCGTAAAGCAAGGGATGGGAAAATATTCTTCCTGAATTCTGCTTTTCAGGACGCTTCACCCTTTCACGGATGGAACTGCTGTTTGTCGGGTATTGCTATTCAAATTTTACGAGAAGCGTTTCCCTCCTCCGATTCGCAAAATAAAGAAGGGAATCATAGCGGAGCTTTACTACTGCAATCCAGCGCAGCAGGATAATTTCTTATACAGAAGCGAGCTGGGATCCGAAATAGCTAGTTTCTTTCACTAGTGGGACTAGCGTTCACTGGAAAATTAAAGAATTCTCCGTCGACCTGTTTCCCCTTGTATCACAAGCTTTGCCGCACCCTACCTAAGCATCGTCCACTAGATCAATCCGCGCGTCCTGCGCACGAGTCATTTGCAAAGCAGCGGACGCGGCACGCATTTGAATTCGACGGTTGAATGCGAAATCAAGACGGTCCCGGAAATGGCGGGAGGGGAAAAAACGATATCAAATAATTTCACGATAAAATCGAATCGTACCTGGGCGCGGACGCGACAGAAGCGATCCCGTTTTTCTGCTGACGATGGCAGAGGCGCGTCTCTAGCCCTCCTATCACAATTCGTTTAATCAACGGACAATGGGGCTCGGAAAACGAATTGTCATGCAGACGGAAGCGTTGGTTTGACGCTATCGAAACATTTCAGAACGGTGGCGGCTACAATCGTGTACTCAGCGCTGTAAAGCAAACATGACGGATTAGAGTGGCATTGTTGTAAGGAATTCGGGGATGAGACAGCCCCGTTCACTCTCGTCCAGTCGTCGACGAGAAATGGATAGGAAGGTAGTTTGGGATTTTGATTGAGGTCGGAAGTGCGTCGAAGGGACGAACCAATATCCATTGTTAGGATTGTGGAACTTCGCTATCATAGCTTCGACGATCACGGGTTACTTTGCGCCGATTCTACCAGCGCGCACAGCTCCCGCGACCGTCCGCCTATTCACGCATTTATTTGTCCGTCGAATCGTAACTGGCAGAAAATTACATTGACGAGTGAGCGACGAGCGATCCTCCATCCATCACCCTACGGCGTAGCTTTTCGGATGGAATAATACAATGCGCGGTTTGGACCGGTACACAAGCACAGTCGCGATATAAACTCGGAGGGAATTATGTCCCTTGCATGGTGTATTTTTCGGGGACGTTGCATATGAGATATTCGATATTTAATTAACTCCGGGCTGATACTGTATCAAGCTTGAAACGAACACGTATGTGTATCCTGTAATTCGATGTTGAAACTATTACGCAAAGAATCTGACGGGATTGCTACTCTCCTCAGATTGAAAGTTATAATTATTTTCCCTTGTCATTATTTACCGAGAAAATCGGAAACACCGTTAACCAGCCGTGGCGTGTCCCCTTTGCTCCAACTTCCGACGGGCTAAATAGTTAGAGGATTAACTCCGTGATTACGTCTAATGTATTCCCAGCGTCGGCCTCTACACAAAGAAGCTACTTTGCCGTATCGCAGAAGAGTGCCTCCGTTTCCTTTTGACGATGATATTACGATACTTCCGAAGCGAGGCACAAGGAAAACACAGGCGAACAGATTGAAAGCTCCCTGCTAACAAAGCGAGTACAAGTCGCTCGAAGGGAGAGGAGCGCAGATTCCTCCTCGTGTTTGTTAATATTGTTCCGCGGAACACTTCGTACGTTGCTTTTTATAGGGTGAATACGTTACGAGCCGACGTCGATCGACGTGCTTTGACCCGAGGCATTAAGCGTGCGCAACGCTACGTCGCGTGATAGAGGGCAACCTCGATTAATTACCTATTTATCTTGAGGGTTATCGGTGTACGTTGAAACGTGCGGCGTACAAGAATATTAACGTAGCGTGTGCTCGCTACGCGTTGGTGTACGGATGTTTCGTACTTGGTATCTCCGTTCGATGATTTTGTGCTTTTAGCGTGCCGGCAGAGCGTGCACGGCTGTTTGAATTATAGCTGTGTGAGTGGCGGAGTTCACGTGGAAACTCCGAAGCAATTACGGCCATTCAATAACGCTCGCGGAACGTGGAAAAAGAATTTTGTACGATATTCACTTTTACGAGACGTTGTTACGAGACAATCGAGGATTTACGATTAGGGTGGGCTCGATTGTGGGGTAACAACTAATTGGACTGATAAACGTTCAGTAAAAAGAAATGGAGGCAGCAATATCCCCCCCCCCCCCCTGTTTACGTAAATTCCTAATTTTATCCACTTCTCAGAAATATCATTTCTTCTCTACAGATATCTACTACAAATTCGTCTCATTCGAGCCTGATAGAATTCAAATCCGAGAGGATCCTCGTGTGATCCTAGAGAATAGACTCCGCAGATGTGATTCCAGGGGATCCAGGGTTAAACCGACTTTTCCCTCGCCAGTAGGAGCCGCGAAAAAACCTTTCCTCGAACGAAACCCCTCCCTGGGGCTCGCGCTTGATCAAGCATGGCTCCGCGCTAATCGCGTGATCGAATTCGAAGTTGGAGACGAAACGAATGAAATGGGGCGTTAAACCGGCCGTAAGTTAGCGCTGTCTCGCCTGAAATTCCGAAATAAATTGAGCCCCCGATTTAATTAAGTTCGACCGTGTAAGGCGGCTGCCTTAGCCCGACAAAAAACAAAGGAGCAGAAGAGAAGTGACCGGAGGGCACGGAAGGGGACTGCGTGGATGAAAATCCGCCGAGAGGAACGTCAAGTTTTCTCGATCGATTCCAGGCCACCGTTTCTGTATTTCTCGCGGCGACGGGGCTGGAAAACTCGTAGCCTGGGTACCCGCGCCGTTTTTCCCCGGTATCGAATTCGCCGAGGAAACGTTGGCCAGACGTAATAGGTGTAACGGGTAGGGGTGTCCCCGACTCGATTCCCAAACGGCTCGAATCGCGTAGTAATCTGCCTGGCTGA
Source organism: Andrena marginata (assembly GCA_963932335.1). Classification (NCBI taxonomy): domain Eukaryota; kingdom Metazoa; phylum Arthropoda; class Insecta; order Hymenoptera; family Andrenidae; genus Andrena; species Andrena marginata. Next base: position 11,915,410 of record OZ010662.1, on the reverse strand, counting down.
TTTACTTGGAAATCTCGTTATTCGAGTCTGTTCGGGCGGACGATTAATATCGAGGCACTCCTCGATTTATCGGCGCGCGGGGGCGCGGGCGAAACAAGCGTACAGTTCCTTCGGAAAATGAAATAATAAAGGGGCGGGACACGAGTCGAGACACGGAAAAGGAAGTAGAAGGAAATGCTTGTAGCACGAGACAGTTGCTTGTCGAAGTCCTCGCCTGTTCCCTGAATCGTGAAAAGGTTCAACGATATCGTATTCTCCTTGCCCGAAGCCAGGGCCAAGCAGATTCCAAACACTACACGGTGTTCTACCTGTTACAAGAATGAAGATGATTTTTAATGTAGAAATGGAAGATTGTTAGATAGGAGGAATTAGTAAATGTTGAAACGACCGGTATAGCTGGTCGGCGTTCAACGCGAGGTGAGCAGACAGATTCCAAGGCGCGATAAATAACTATCAAGTGCTTAGCATCAAACCGGTAATTTATTACGAACTATAGTATAATGCTCGTGCGTGGAGTTTAAAGTAAGACTATAACGGCGCCGCTACTTAGTCATTATCAGCAATTTAGAAATTTATGCCAGCTAATAATGTGCGTGCTGGAGGTACTTAATTTAGGTACGATTTATACGTTCCTCGCCCGTTAAGCGTCATGTTCAAATTAATTCCGATTACAAAGCTTTGTTCCACGTTTTCGGATTGGCCGAAAAATTGGAAACCCGATCGAGTCTGCAACGTTTGGGGAATTGAATAGCGTCGAATGCTCTTGACACAGTAACTGCAAATACGGAGTATTGGAAAATCGATTAATTGCCCAGATATTTAGCGAGTACTCGAGGCGGTGTGTTATCAAAGAGGAGTCATTCGGAATTCGAAATATCGACTGGGTTCTCGACGTTTAGGGGCGCGAATGGATTACAGTGCTCTCAGAGTAATAGCTGCGAGAAGGGGGCTGCCTCGAAATCGGAATATCGGCGGGGTTTTCGTCGTTTAGGGGCGTGAAAAATTACAATGCCTGGGAAATAATGAGCGCAAGAACGAGCCGTTGTGACGGGATATGACGGGAGGGGGATTCACGTGCGCCTTCATCATTCCGCTCAATGACGCGTCAAACGCAATCAGAGTGGAGATTACCCCGACGGGGGCCTGGGGCTTCGCACTTCCCATAACCATATCCTACCGATAATCCAACCAATTATTATAGTTCGTGCGAGAGCACGAAGGAAGGCTGGATAGACGATGTCTGAGGCATTATTTCCGCTTTGTCGGGTACACTGGTGTCTTCCTTTCGTGGCACTTAACGTACTATCGGTGTGTTGCCGGGCGGCTCTATGGAGGCGATGCCTTCGCGGCAGGCACACGAACACAAATATCGATCCAAGGTATTACCGTATTAATCAGTTTATACACTTCGTCGAGGCAAGCATTGAATTAACGCTGCTCCAATCTCCCAAGTTTCTCGAGTGTTCTACTCTTCGGAGTGCTCGCGTAATTCCGTGTAATTAAATGTAACGATGTTTATTACAACACGCCCCACCCCCCCCCCCCCCCACCCCCTACACCTACACTTCTTTCACCAATAAGTTTCAGTTCCTTCCGCCGGCTCGAAGCGACTTAAACAGACCGCGAGCCACACAGAATGATATTTGGCAAGCAAGAGCAGAGATTAAAGCGTATTTATTTTAATTACTTTCTTTTAATCATCTCTACTGGTATTTCTCTTTTTGCTTTACATCGTTTTAAAACTTCCCGGGCGGCACAGGGAATATGAAAAGTGTAGTTGTTAAAGGATAGGTACTCGGAGGGCTGTACCATACAGAAGCAACTAAACACAGGGAAGCTAGGTAAATACAGACGGATACATTTCTTTCCTCACTTTTCCGCTGTTCCCTCGTTACATGATTATTTTAGTACGCGTAGGGGCAATTAGTTTAAATTAAACCAGGCGACTATAATTCCGCTGAATGTTATTCCTAGCAAGCGCTGCGTATATTACTTAACGATCACACGACGCCCCGCCTGAAAAAGCTACCACATCTTTTTATATCAACTTCTCGTTCGTTCGGTAAATGGCCGAAATTAGATTTGTCCACGTGGCTCTGCGACCATTTCGTCGAGCTGTTTTCAATCCTGTAGAAACGACGAAAGTGAGTTAACCAAGCTGATTTCTCTTCCTGTAGCCTAATTGGCCAAGCCGCTAGTTGATTCTGCCATTATTCCTCGTTCGCCGGTTGCAAGCTCTATATAGACCACGGACTTCCGATTTAATGACGTATCCAACCCGGATCACGTCTTCATTCTATCTGTTCTTTACAAGTGTTTGCAAATTGTTCCTTCCGGGAGTAGAACGAGGTTAGCATTTCATCAATTTAGAAGGAAATTTTGCAACTAATCAAGCTATTCCGTATTTCAAGGAAATATTATTCAGTCGATAACAATTAACATTCCTGCTTAAACGTTAAGCATTTGAAATATATTGAACGAAGTGAAAGTACGCGAAGTATACCAGATTTGATAAACAATTTTGAGCATTCATCGTTTATGTCAGCCGTGCCAGTAGCAACTATCGATTAACAACTCTCCAGACCCACCGAGCAATGAAAGGTGTTCCCGATGGAAGCTTCGTCAAAGGAGACGGGACGATACGTCGATGCTTGGATGCAGCATCTTGAGGAGATCGGGGCGAGTCCCTGGCTACCTGGACAGATTCGACGGTGAAAGGGCAACGAACCGAGTGGAAGAACCTTTAAAGTCCATGGAAACTGACTCGTCTGGGTGGAGGACAACCCAGCTGGGGCTGAACTCGATTCAATCGCGCTGGATTCGAGCGAGCAATGTCGCTGCGGAGTTCGAATCGTGTTAACGATCGGGCTCCTTGTCCTTGCTGCCAGTAACGAACGGATTGTTAGGTCGAATAGGAATCGATCGACGGGATCGTCTAATTAAATTGAACCTCTTCGTCCCACCTTTTCTTCGACATCTCCCCCTCCCCCCTATCACAGTAATTAAAAGGAACTTCCTATAATTTCCATCGTTGCCCGCCCGAGCCCGCCCAGACGTCATTTCGCCAGCGCCCGCGACAGTTTCGCTCTCTCCTTTGTCTTCCCGACAATTCCACGTCGCGCGGCCAACTATTCGACGGGTTTAACGGCCGAGAACGCGTACGAGGAGATTCGCCCGAGATGCATCCCACCCGTGAATCCAGCTAGCGCGTTAAATCTGCCGCGCAACACGATACGAGGATGAAATCTCAGGTACACCTGTACCGAGTGTATCGCGTTCCGCGCCCCGACCGGCGGGGGGAGGGGCTACTTAAGTAATCCGACGACTCTAAGAATTTTCGTCGGAGCACACTGAGCAAATACTTTTTCGTCGACATTCAACACCGATTTTGTCTTTGGCAACTTGTGAAGTTGCACTAGAGAACGAAGGTTCTGGATGCACTTGCGTCGTCTATTTACCATGGGTGAATGTGAGTTGTAACATATGTAGGGGAGAGGTGATATAAATGGGACAATTTTATTTAGCGTCCATTTCTGATAATATCATGATAGGTATTTAAAGCACAAGTCCATTAATAGGAAGTATATTTATTGGCCTTCGATAAAAATACATAGCAAACTCTTTGACAATAATAGAAAATAACAATGTCTTCGATTTTCAAGTAAGTAGAAAATGTCCCTTTCACGACTAGGTAGTCTTAAAGGGGACGTTAGACACCATGAAAGGGGTACGTTAATGAAAATAAACAAAATGAGAACAAAAATAGGATCAAATGTTAAAATATCATTAATGCCACACAAAAGAAAAAGAAAATGAATACACCCTGCCTTTTATAGCACCTCTCCCCTAATACACGAGGTTTTATGGTCCCCTGATATTTTTACAATAGCGGAAAAATATTTGATCATGTCTGACCGAAGAAAATGGGGAAATATCCCAACGTGGGTAACTTTGGAGCCCAATCAAGCGAGGTTAATTATCCCCTGGATACGAAGACGTCGGAGCGAATTATTTGATTCAGAGGAATTACGCGTGCCCGGTCGAAATGCTGGCAGCCGCGATGCGAATTGCCACTTCCATTCGGTCTCGTTAAATTCAGGGCCCCGATGGTTACGTATCGCTTGGAAATTTAGAGGCGGCCGCGCCTCTAATGTCTACGTTACACCGATTCCATTTACGCGGCAAGTCTAATGTAACGTGGCTCCTCGCCGCGTCCCGTCGTATTACAGTCGCTTGAAATTCAGCGCGTGCGAAATGTCTCGCGCTAATGGCACCTTTGACGATAATTGAAACCACCACGGCCGCCGCACGCTAAATAAGAACAACAGAACGATTTCGGTCGGAGCGGTACCCGAAGCGTACGGCAACCGAGTGCGTGTATCCCCAGGTGTACGTTAATGTGATTACTTCCCGAAATCTGATTGCCGTCGCGGCGGCTACGTCTGTTACCGCTCGGGCGGATCCGATGATGCGGATTTGAGGAATCGATTCAACAGATACATCCAGCGTCGCTTCGTATCACCGCTATCGTGCGAAACGCAATGCTCGCTAAGCAGATTTTCCTGTCTGAGCCACGGTGCTGGTATTGTTGTGTTATGGGAGCCTCAGCCGTTTCCTCCGGCCTTCTAGACACCACCGGATGCCCCCCGCTACCCCAATACAAACAGATCCTCTTTGAGACTCTTGAGTGCCATACTCGAATGCGCATGAAAATCACAGTTTATATCCGTGGCTACGCCGTTAGATAGCTCGAGCAATCCAGTCACAGAAATCCTGGCTCCTTCTCCAATTTTACCCAGGAAAATGTCCTTTCTCCTACTGCTCCATTCGCTTTTGGTATTCGCAAATGTTGACGCAGACTTGGGAAGTCGCGTTCGCAGATCCACGCGTTGGATATGAAAATTTCGATTAAAGTTCTCCGAAGCTTCGGCTAGGAAATCAGCGGGTGCTTTTGTTCGCAACGAATTTGCGTGTTAGGTAGCTACAAATGATTGAGAATTATAGTACCTAGTACATCTCGAACAGAATATCGCGAAGAATATTAAAATACAATGTCTGATTGCTCGCACTTTACAGTTTCACTTGAAACTTTTTTATTTCCCGTCTCGCGACGTTTAACACTCTTGCTCGCTGGTTCCTGGATCCTTGTACGCGAACAGAATCCCATACCCGGCATAATCACGTGTAATCGCTGACGTGTGAATTCTGCGAGAGCCACATGGACGCATCGGTGCTCGCCACGGGGAACTCCCAATAGATATGCCGACCAGCACCCGAGACGCTACTCGAAAACGCTACTCCATTCGAAGGTTATTCATGCGCTGCTAAATCAGTAATCGAGCGTGCAGCGTAGAGTTGAAATATGAGCGTGTAATGCGCATGAAGAGAAATAGACCCGCGCAATTTAGTCCAATATATGTGCGCGTCTGTAACGTTCCAAGCTGCGAGTATCCTCCTCACCGTTTAATCGAAAAGTAGAAAACTATGAATGCACTTACCGGCATGTGGAAATTAGAATACTCTATTAAAATCGCATGCTACGAAAGGATCCTATGAGGCATTAATTCTTTCATGTGCTTCATAAGCTCATTAACTATCTGTAAAACAATACGCGGTGAAGATTTGTCGCTGGTCCAAAGGGTTTCATTATTCAGTCATCTTGCTTCCGGCGAGCTGTAACTTCTTCATTAATCGAATAGAATTATCAAATTAAAATAGACAAAAGTTTCGTAGCATAAACGACCCGTTCGTTTCGCGCTAACAATCCGCTAGTTCTTGAATGTTTCAAAATCCGTTGCATTTAAAATCACCAACAAAACGTTTGCATTCTTTTCGCTCGAATCAACCTGTTGCATCATTGTATCCTAAGCCGACCGCAGTTAGTTATACTTTGAAAATAAGCCAGCATTTGTGCGAAAGCGAAAGCTGGGATTCACGTGGACTGAATGTACCGTAGGCTATTTGCAGTAGCCCCGTCGAATAAACAGGATAATTGTTTGCAAAGTGCTGGCGAAAAAGTAAAAAAAGGCTGCAGAGTGGCCGGGCGAGCTGGATTATCTTGGGTTTCAATGAAAGGTAGTTTTGAAGCAATAGAAGTATTCAGAACGTGAGAATCGTATATATTTCCTTGAAGACTCTTGCCACTGGCGAGAGATGCACTCAGTGACTCAGAAATTGCTAGCAGGCTATAATTTCATTTCTTCAATCAAATGAAAAAGTAATCGACGTTCCTCGTCGTCCCAGAAGAATTATTCCCTCGATCAATCATCCACGTCTACGATAGAGGTATTAGAATTCGACGATGCTCTATAACTTCTGAACCAAGCCCGGCGGTTACCGCTGAGCCGCGTAATTACGTATAGCAAACAAACCGTTGAAGTGTAAACTCTTGATGACTTCGGGTGCACACTCACAGCGCAGATCACGTTTTACTTGCGGGGCGCACGCGTAACGCGATTAAAATCAACGTTACCTCCTTGGCGGATTCCTGGAATTTACGTGTAATCGATTTCCAGCGTAATTAACGAAAGTACGCGCCTCGGTTTGATAATAATGACGTGAAGCTGTAATACCTTTGAGCGCGCCCGTCTAACGGGGACACTAACAAAGACGCGATAGGCGGTCCCCTCAACAAGGAAATCTGCTAACGCGTGTACTCCTGCCAGGATGTTAATTAGCGAGACGACTATCGCCTCATTCTACCCGTCGCTGTTTCCACAATTCCTAATTCCGTATAATCTAATTCTGCGTCTTGCATAACCCGCGTCTAATTAGCTTGTCACCTGGGCAGGCTGTGAGCAGGATTCAACTGCGCAAACCTGCTGATGGGGCGAAAAGTTTCGTTGACATTTACCATATCCACCTACCCACTATTAAATTTATCAAAATTGCCTTAAATATCTACTTTCACGTCGACATTTACAAAGACCAATTGGACCTGGTTAAGCAGAAAGCTACCAACCCTCAAAATTACGAAAATTCAGTCAAGCAGGATCCCATAACTTTGCGATCTTTATTTTGCAAAAAAATTACCAACCCATCAGAACAACTCATACATTATACAATTATTAAAACTACCAAACCATAGTTCCATTTTAGACTTAGAAAATAAGAACTACAGAAAATTTAGAATAATATTAATTGTACTACTCACTCTTAAATAACCCATTAAGAAACATTGTGAGACAAGAACAAGAAATAAAATATACTCAATAGAAATAGAGTAAACTTACTCAGTTTCAGGTCATTGAGGGTTGGTAGCTTTCTGCATAACTGGGCTCAATTCCAGCGCTCCTTAATCAATGCACCACAAGTGTGCTTTGGTATTCTCTCCCTTCGCCGTCCACCGAAAACGAAAGACAGCCTAGCTTGGAGCACGAGCACCCGGACTCGAGCAGGCTCAGACCTAGGACGTATGCAAATCGAAGCAGGGATATAAGCCCCCGAAGTTAATTTCCTATCGTGAGATGCACATCGAGGCGAGCGTGACCGATTAAATCGAAGTGGACGCAGATCGAGCACTTGTCGATGCTAAAAGTGCATCGCGCTGGACGTGCAGGTGCGTACGAATGCAACGGGCTCGCGGAGGCTGCCGAAGAGCATCGAGGACGAAAGAGGGGCAACAACCTTGTACCGTGGAAAACGTGGACCACTTAGCAGACTGGCGCGAGGCCAACTGCAATCCCTGCACAGGCACGCTAAGCTTCCTGCATTTTAAACGCACCTGGACGACTTCCGCCATTAATAGATTATCCGTGGAACGTTCGTCTTAGTCTACCTTAGCCGGGCTGTGTTGCTCCTCGTGCGGTTCGTTCGAGCATCGAGTGGAGATTTACCCGTCCAAGGGTTGGGTCGGGCTCTCACGCTCGTCCAGATTTCCTCGCCGAAGAATGTCTTCCTGCTCTGGCGTCGCATGGTTTATTTATACCCCGCCCCGAACCCAGCCGCCGCGGTTAATATAACATTAAAAAGGTGAATAACGTCGCGTCGTTTGCGCTCACTCTTTCAACCGAACAAGCTACGGTACATAAATTTTCGATGTATGGCCCTCGCGACACATGCTTAGCAATGTCCGTTAAAAAATGACATACCGTCTCACCTGTTGCACCAGAATGGGAACGTCCGGCGTTTTACTTAATCCTACGGCTAAAGAGCTCGAGGGAAGACCTTCGTGTTCAGGAACGCGGTACCACTTAATAATATTCCGCAATCTGCAGGATAATGAATCATGCGCTTTGTCCTCGCGGTCTGACTGCCCGACAACTGTTTTCCCTGCTCTGGGCACGATTCGTGGTTGACGGAGAAGATTCGTGGATTTTGATGAAACCGATGCATATGAGGGAGAATCAGAACCTGACAAATTTTCACAGAATGCTCAAAATTTTCAGTACGTCCAACAGTTTGGTGCATGTATCTAAGTCATTTCCGAAATTCGTTTCGACGTGAATTTCGTATTATTAAATTCGTGATAATTCTAGTTACTCTATCACAGAATTCCATTTAAGGAGACTACTTAGGCAGTCATTCTCTGTGAAAGAAACACTTTTACCCGATGTTTATTATTATCGTAGAGATTGCAAAAAAGTTAGTATGAAATATACATGTGCTTTAGAAATGGCGGTGCTGACTGGTAAACATTTTAACGATCTTCTGTAGTTCTGCCGTAATATTGGCGTTAAAAAATAACGTAATCCAATTTCAAGGTATGATTCTTGTTTTTTACATCCGTAGTTTTCCGCGGAACCAATAAAAACTAAAATAAAAAAAAATTATAAAATTGGTGGCCGAAAAGCGGCGATTATTTCAAGAAAAATTCAGTCGTGGTTGTGCGCTACTAAAAATCCGCGACTTTTTAATTTTTTCGGAAAATCTCGAATTTTTACGGAACATATCAGAGGTTTCGCGGGAAATGGAACATGTTTTACACATCGTGTATTTTTTCATGTCGATTCGAATCTCCGCTTTTTTGCAATCACTGCAAAACGACAGAAAAACACCTACACATCAGATGTATATATATTATCAAAAAAAATGTACAGTTTATAGTATTAATAAACATTACCCAAAAGTACCAGGCACAATTTCTATTCATCTCCTTGCAATTAATTCGCAAAAAAGTACCAGACACAATTTCTATTCATCCCCTTGCAATTAATTCGCAAAAATGTACTTGATTTTCGAGCGATTCGACTGCCTAAGTAGTCCCCTTAAACTTTCCATACGCGGTATTCTATCTCGCCTTATATCGCGCCGCATAGAAAAAGCTCGTGAAGCCCGACGTTCCCTGTGGGGCGACAGAAATTTTTGATTCAGAATCAGCGTACAATGGGCCCGCTGATTCGCGAGATTGTGAACGGCATCACGTGCGCGGTTTTATTAAATGAGATTCAACCGACACGTTAAAACGACGAATCTCCCCGTTGGATAAACTTAAGCCGCGCATATTACGTGACAATCAAGCCACACCTGGTCCCAATCGGACTGCTTCCAATCCTCGCCCCGTTTCTTTCGTTCTTTATTTTTCATCTTTTTCAGTGAAAGGAGTCGAGGAGGGTTGCTTTATCCCTCCATCGTTCCTCCATCTTCCGCTCCTTTTCACCGTTCCTTTGAGTCAACACGGAGCTTGCGCGCGGGGATCTACTCCCTCGCCTCCCTTCAATCAGCCTCTTCCATATTTATGCGCGGACCGGCACTCCTCGCGGAAAATTTTCTCCAAGTTCAAAACGGACTACATTATCATAATCTGTCGGGAGGCACGACACTGCCCGTGGACTCGGTGGCTTTAACGTAATTATTAATCAGAATCCAAGAAGATGACGCTGCGGGGAATAGAAGTCTCCCCACGCGCGTTTCCCCCGGTAATGTGATTTCGATTATGAAAAGCAGCCTGGCTGTATCAGCGCGTGCATACGTGGCCGATGGAAAAGTTTACTGAAACTTTCGGATAAACTTTGTTGCGCCTATTATCGGCGTTAGTCGACTTGACTTCATAAAATATACCTATTTATCCTCTTCTGATATGTAAATCGATCGCGAAGCGGCCTCGGCTCTTCTTCTCTTTCATATTTCTATGTGAAATTCTAATGGCTTAAAATCTCTCGTAAATGTGCATGCTACTAAGTACTTTTCTGTTCTCCTATATTGTTTCTACTTAAAGTAATTTAATAACACAGGCATGCTTAACTTCTCCCAAGAAATCGTTTCCAGCAACCTTATCTTTACACAAGTTTTAACCCCGCGTGCATTTCGTGCAGCTTATGAAATTTTACGGTCGGGTTATAAATTTTTATCTCGCGCCACCCTTAACCTTTTCAGTGTTTCCCGATTTTCTTTCGCTCCACTTCCACCGACCCAGCGAACTCCCGAATACACGCTTTCTTTCCCACCTTATTGCCACGTTCCTTCTGCTTACATTCCGCGAAAAACTTTTCAGAACGCAATTACGCTGTACATCTTGCAACGCCACTATCGGCAAAAACATGTTTCGCTAGAGTAGAAGAGACGCCACCCCATTAACGTTCCAAGAGTTTTCTCAACAACAGATAAGTAAAGGCGCGTGAATAGGATTGCCTATCTTAGCTTTAATATATAAATAGATTCCCAAAGGAAACTGTCACCCCAAAAAGATGAAGCTCTATACCAGTTAACCAACTAAGATTTTAATCAAAATTCTCAAGAATTCTCATCTATCCCGCAAGGGGCATACATAATTCTACATTCGATCGCACACTCTTGGAACACAGAACTCTTGGCGTTAACTTGCTAGACCACAGATATTCCACCCTCGAATAATAATTTCCCCCCAAAAAATCATTCGTCCATCTCTCCCACGCAAGCTGGCCCCGTATCAAATAAAAGATACGTGACGCGAATCACGGAAAATCGATGAACATTGATGGAACCACGAGTCCTCCCCTTGCCACGATCATCCCCTTGTTCGCTGCCGAGCTGCCCAACGATGCGTGGACCTGCGACGGAAACACCGGGGCAATTTCGGCTAGAAGTTCGTCGAACCAGTTACTGTCGGACACGCGAGACGAATACCCTGTGTACCTATCTGGTAAGCGCTGAGAAGATTACGGCGGTACGCCGTCGTCGAGCTAATAATGCAACGACGACGGCCGACGCCTCGTCGCGCCCAACCCTTTCATTGTTATTATCTTAATACGATAGCGTAAGGTCTAGTACCGTCTGACCCGCTCTCAGTTTAACGAGATTAGCATAATACCGCGAAGCCCTTCTCAGAAGTCTGGCCTCCTGCCACCCGTCTTACGATTAGCCGCCACCCTTTCCACGCCATCCCCTTTCCGCCATGCCGCTCGCCGCGCTCGTGTCTGACAAGGATCCACTGACAGAGCCGCGTGTTCGTCCATTCACCTGCTAGCCGAAGTTGCCGCGACGCGGATAGAGAGATGGATGGGAGGCGGTCGGGGGACATTCGCGACCGAACGCTGGCCCAGAGCGGCGCAAGGTATGAGCTGGCATTAAACAGTCCGCTGTTTTTCCCCTGACGGGCAACTGCAGTTAAACTGTACTCGGTATTTTAACTGCAGTTCAGAACTGCACCTGGTAAGTTTCGCCTTTAAGCGTAGATGTCGTTTGCGCTGGGCTGCGCTAATTTTTCAGCGGCAAGATTGCGGTATCAGAATGGGGTGCGCCGAGGGTACGTGGCTCGGTTTATGTTGCGGTCGAAAGCGACAATGCAACGACGGAAGATGTTAGTGGATGTAGTTTGTACAAGTTTCGCGAAGTTTTCACGGCGGAAGGTATCTAGAATTTGTAATTTCTCATTTGAATTTTGCGAGTGGCATGTTTCCTCTGCACTTGAAAGACTTTGGGCGGGAAGAATTTTTATCGTTACGTTGCGCGATAAGAATTCAGGAAAAGTTACGCGCCCACTGTTAAACACCAGGCTCCTGGAGTCTCGTGTTTTGGAATTGCTTTGCCTCGTACTGCGTGGAAGTGACTTCGATTATTATTTAGGACCCGGCACGACCAAATTCGGTGTCTACCCTCGTCACGTGTCATCTTAATTTCCTCTGACTTATTCTAATCCTTGCCGACTCGCGTGGATCGCTGTGACCCTCGGATCTTAGGCAATCAAGGAATGTGACGGACCCTCGGCGCTTCGTTTCTCTGGAATACTCTATGAAAGCTACCGGCGCTGTCCGAGAACGTCAGGCATTAAATCGGAGGAAAAGAGTAGGAGGAAACAGTCGTCGGTAGCGCTTGCAACCCTTTCACTGTTTCGATTCGGTTTTACGATGCTTAGTTTAATGCGATTAGTCTGATACTTTACCCTGCGATACCGTCTGCGCCGTGCAGCGTTTGAAGTGTCCCTTCGGCGACCAGAGACGACCAGGCCCCTCCTGTAAACGCATCTAAGCGGATACGCGGATGTAATACGTACACAGCCGGGCAGAAATTCCGCGCCACGCGTATGAAATATATTCTCCGAGTGTCAGGCCATTCCATTGGTTAAATTATTCATGGCTTGCGGGACACTTTGTTGAAATTAGCATGCCGGCCATAATGTTAATGAATTTTTCAAAACACGGAGAGACCGAGAGAGGGCAGAGGCTGGAGGCTCAAAGTGCGTGGCCGCACGGACCGTAGCGGTGCGCGCGTAATTAGATCCCCTCGGTGCTTGGGAATGCAAACTTTATGGGATTTGTTAAGATTACCTTTACTTTTTTCATTACGGCCTCCCCCCCTATGTTGCCGTATCGGCGGCTTAATAATTAACTCCCGCAGACGGGCCGAGCTAAATGAATCACGCTGTATCATTTTATAACGGCGGCGCAACGGTACTCAGCGCTCTGATTAAAGCGTATAAAAAAATATATATATCAGAAGCTCCCCTTTATGAAGACTATAAAGCCCCGTGTTCCGCGGCCTTTGCGCAATTACCTAGCGGGCGTGCGCGCGTTAACAAAAAAAAACGATGCACCGAACCCATCCATCCAGTGGTGCGTTGAACGGGATTTCCGGGATAACGCGCGGAATCCTTGCAATGAAGAGGCTGTGTAAAATTTTCATCGCCGGTTTCCGAGGATAACGCCGCCGCGTGGCACGCCCTCAAACTTTCAGGGGCAACGAGCAACTTCGGCGGCCGCGTTATCTTTCACGCGCTAAAAACCGCCCGCGCCCCGGCCGTAATCTAACGTAATAATTGATCGCCGGGCGAGGATAATCGCGGCAGCGAGGCTCGACAAAAGCGTCGCTGCTCCGCCTGGCTCGGTGGGCGGCCAAAAACTATGTACTACACGTGAATCTCATCCATCAAGAGGAAATGGGACGCCAATTTATTTCGACGCGTCGCAGTCATTAACTCCAGGCGTCGGGGATTACGCTGCCACAAATAATTTTCTGTCCGCGGTATTAATAACGCGGCGGTAACGAGTGCATGTATAATACAATTATTTTCTATCGAACGGGGTGTTTTGTTGCTTCCAATATCACGAAGGCGTATCCCCGGACAAAGGTATTGTTTTTAATGGGGTATGTATTTGGTACCTGAAAGTAGAAAACAGAAGAAAGATTTCCTGTGTTCGCTGCTTTCGCGAACTGTTCGCATCGCTGGTGATACGGGCAAGTAGAAGCGGCCAGTATCCGGTCAGACACGACTGACAGATTTAATCCGTGGACGGATCTATCGTTAAGGTTCAATTAACGATTTTACTACTGAGTACAGTACTAAAACTGTAGGTATTATCTCAAAATTATTCCTCTCGACAAATGAATCATTAATCTTGCACCGTACACTCAGTTATCATAATCGATGATCGATGATCCACACCCACCTCTCCTGCATTTATGAAAAATTTCCAACGTAGAGGTTTTCTAATGCCGCACCGGAGAAAATTTATTTTTTTATTTTTCCTGCAACGTCTAGGACCAGTCAAGCTTCCACGATTACGAGGGGGCCACGCGCATTTGCTCGGCGAAGAGGAAGCGAATAATAAACGCGAAGAGAGATGAAAGGACCGGCGAAAAAAGGAGGAACACGTTAATTACAGTTCATTCGTAATGCAACTGTGCGCGGGCGCGTTTGTGATCCGGCGTAATGCGAGCTCTCTTCAGCCTCCCGGAACTTCGCTCAACCCCGCTGCGAATTTTCCTTCTCTCGGCCCCCCTCGCCTCCGCCGTGAGACTACGCGAATTAGTATCCGGTAATGTGTTTTCCCCTTATTATTTCTCCTTCGAATCGTAAGTAATTTTGCCAATTAACCGTGCTCCAGGCTAACCCGCTCGCCGAGATCTCGGACAGAGTGTTTCGCAGCTGGGAAAGCCCGGGGAACTTTATTCGTTTCTTTTTCGCTGGAACTATTAAGGGCGCCGTACCAATCTAAATCGTCCCTCGTTTTCAGCGAGATTAAATTTCCGGGGTTAATCGTCCCGACGGACTCTTAATTCGTCGCCTTGATTCGTCGTTCGTCCAGGACGCGTTCCTCGGTCCCGTGGAAAGTGTCTGGCCGGTAACGAGCGCGAACTAGGACGTAAATAATTATATAAGTCAGAGGGACTGCCGCCCGGTATCCTTTAACAGGGATTTAAGCAATGAAACAGAAGGACTGTAAATTACTATCTTCGAGGACGTAACTCACTTTGTTCAACGGCTTTCGTTTAAACGTTAATGATTTAGTATAAGGGGAGCTCTTTTAAGCCGTGGAAGATTTTTTCTCCTACCCGGGCGAACAAGTTCGATGGGAATTAGTAGCGCGAAATCGAATGGAACCGATGCGAACTGAATAGATAAATTAAATAGCTCACAATTCCGAGCTGTTCCAGGGGATTTGCGCGCGAGATACAGCAAGCTTTGTTTTCCTTTTTACCGAACACGCGATCGAAATTACTTTCTTTTAAAAGAAAGATAAAGGAGGATGGAAAGTAACAAATGCCAGATGATTGATTCGCAGTCACTTGCTGTCGAGTGATAATATATTTCTCATCACTGTCTCTCCATGCCCATTTCGCAGAAGAAATGCGCCACCATTTCCGAATCACGCGACCCTGAGAAATTGACCGATTTTCGAATGGCCGAAAATCTGTTGAGTCCCACTTGATATCCCATTTGCCTCGCAGCATTTCGGGCTTACGAATTTAACACATCATTTCACGTACGGCTCCTGTGAATAAAGATTCATGGGGGGAAAGAAATATCCCTACCTTTGACAGTGATTGTCAATTCGAGGATTTCCTTGGACGGCCTAGACGCCATCACTGGAAGAGGGGACCGAGTTATCGAGGAAGAAACAGATACTTTCGAGGAGGCCGGGAAGAGAAAGCTCTCTCCAAGGGTTTTCTCTCCCTCCGCTATCGAAGATAGACAGGGAAGAGGATGCACTCGATTTCAAGTACCTTTCAGGACTAACAAAAGCCGCTCGACGTAAAGTTTTCCCAAACGAGTGGCCTAAGGTCACTTCAATTGCCCAGTGGTCTCGACGCTTTTAATATCGAATGATTTTCATGATTGCCTCCTTGAAAGTTCGAATATAAACATTGGTTTCGAGAAGCAGGGATATTGGAGAAATTTCGAAAGCTCCGATGGAATGAAATGCATGTTCACAAGTATTTCTACTATTCACAACAACGAAAGAACTAAGTCAGTTTAGAACTAAAACGAATTCGAGAGCAGTAAACTTTTGCTTCTGAAATTCAAGAAAGAACGTAGAACGTAGTAAAAGTACGCAACAACGAAGCAGTAAATTTCTCTGTCCTATCGGAACAATAATAATTCACAAATGATCTGCTGCTCCGTGTTCCAAAGTTTTACGGTGCCCTTAAAGTTGAACGAATCAAAGTTTACGTCCCTCAAATTGCCTCGGGAGAGCTGCGCCCAGATCCTCTCCACCCGAGTGCACAAATTTCCTGGAATTCTTATCTCGTATATCTAGTTTAAATTCCCGAGGAACTCAATTTTAGAAAAATTACGTACAACGTCCCCACGTTCGATACTGAACGTGGCCGTAGTTGTTAGAACACTCGAGGGGGAGCATCAACAAGAATACCATTCCCTTTCAGCGAGAAGTTTCCATGAAAAATGTACAAGTCTGCGTCGATAGAATGAACGAAGAGGAACTTACTGGTACATCGCAGGTCGCTCGATACTTTACGTCTGCATTACGGGTACTTGTGCGAAGAACACCGAGGCTCCCAAGTGTTACCGAGTGGCGCGACATCGGCTCCCACTTCTATTCATCAATTATTTAGCCCCTCGGGTACGGCTGTCATAGAGGAGTCCATGAATGCCGACGTAGATATGACACATTCGGACGGCCATTCCATTGCAACTTGAAACATCCTATTCCGTTGGAAGACGAAAACAACCCCCGTAAGCGGCAGCCGTTAACCTACTTCCCGGCCCCTTCTACTCTCTTTTCCTATTCGCCAACAGCTGCCAAATCTTCTGGCGGCTTGCAAGAATTTTCCGTACGTCTTTCCCGAGAGCTTGGACATTACGCATGGCCGGGGTTGCATTATCGTCGTATGTATATTTATTAACGACCTCTGCCTAATTTCACGCGACACCCTCGAGTCGAGAAGTTGGACATCCGAATGCGATTGTTCCTTTCCATTAGAAGGAATTTAGAATTGACGCCCATTCTCTTTCGCCAGGTGTATCGATATAAACGTACTTTTTACGTTAACAGTTTCCAATTTCAAACCTGTTCAAGTAACAGTGTTGGCAATATTTGTGACGAGATATTTAGAAGAGAAATTGATCTACTAAGAATTCTGCATTCTTACATCTCAATTGTAGAAGCAAGTTGCTTAAGATATTCCACATGGAACACCCATTATGTATCTCCAGTTTACTTCCGCCTTCAGGAGCTTCCTCTAAGGACCTTTCAGAACCACCAAAGACACACGGCAAATAGGGACAACGAAGTGTACGAAATTCCTACGGTCCCGTAGGCGTTCTCGAGTAGATCGTATCGCAATCGTGCGCCAGGTAGAGCCGTACACACACCCCCGTGATTTTCGCGAACGAAAGTGAAAATCGATCCGCGCCACGCGTCTGCGTGCTCATTGGCCCACTTTCCCTCCTCTGTTTTTCCACCTTGTTACCGTAGTGTTCTTTCGAGCCCTCGGCAGGACGATCCGGCTCACGTATCACGTGCCGGGGATAATCGACAAGGTGGCGGCACTCGAAGCGAAAAGTTGAAGAGGCCCTCTCCTGCCTGGAACGGTCTGGCCCGACCTCTAAACGGCGGATATCACGCGGGGTCTCGTCGAGTGGGCGACTGACATTCGCTGGAGCGTGAGCGGACGAGCGTCGAGGACGAGAGATAGTCAAACGAGATTTAGCTCTCCTGCTTCCCCTCCCTCGTCCGCCTCCCCCCCCCCCGCAACCCAAGGGGGACGGTGGACCCGTTTTATAATGAAGACCGATGACAGCCTGGGCTTGGCCCCGGAATCGAGTGAAATGCCGAGGGTGGGCTGAGTGTGCCAGGCGTAAGTCGTCGGCTGGGATACGCTCGGGCTACTAGGCGAGGCTATTCATCCTGATTAGATGCGGTCTCCCACGGGGACAGGCCGGGAATCTCTCTGGTGAACGTGCACGAGTTATTTGCAGACTGCTGGAAAAAAGAACGAGCCCCCGCGGAACCTCTCCCGACCAGACGGACGTAGGCGACGCACAAAAGGGGCGTCTAGTTTTTCGACGGCGATCAAACAAAGTGTACAAGGTAATATTCGCGGGACTGTTCGTGTGTGATGTTACCCTTTTATGGGGGGAAGGTGGGGCAGAGGGGTGGTAGATAAGGGGGACCAAATTGGACCTCCATCAATGGCGCAGTGCGCTTTGTCTAACGTGCTATTTTAGAGGGTGAGAAGAGGAATTCTACGATGGATCGTTGTTTTATTTTAGAAACTCAGCTTCTCTTACGGCGGAGCAGTTGAATGCGCGTACGAGGTGGTTAATTTTTATCGCGGCTTTCTCTTTATCACTAACGGAGAAGCCTGCGTGGAATGATGAATACGAAAGTGCCTTAATTTCATTCGCATCAAAACACGCATATCCGCGGGACAAAGCTCTGTTTGTTCACTAGTATTAATATCTGCCAGGCTCGAGAGGAGGATCTCCCTGGCGTTCCGTTTTATACCAGGCGTATTTCATTTCCCCAGGTGCCGTTTAAACGGCGCCGCGAAACGTCAAACGCCTTTGACCGTATCAATTTTCAATTCGCTCAAGCTTTCCGCGAACATTTAACGAAGACCGGCCGGCCGCGTCGTTATTAAATATCGTTACATTGTTCCGCGTTCGCCGCGCCGTTGTAGCGCGTACACGCAAACGATACACCGCGTAGACGACGATATTTCAAAACATGCTTCACGCGCGTCGAAGCAGCGTTACCTTGAGCGTCGACGGTGCAGAAAGGGCGTCGCCTTTGCGCCAAGCTCTTCTGCCCCCTGTACCGAGAGTGAACCCCGAGACTATCCCCCCCTCCCGCCGCGTCACCCCTCGCCCCTGCCTCCTCCTCATAGCGGAAACTCTTGAAAAACAATAACGCTGTCGTTGACTCTGAATTTTCCGCGGTAGCAACTCGCCGTTATTTCGTTCCCGCCAGCGTAACCAGGGGTGGATTTTCGACCGTATTATTTCCCCTGCGGCACTTTTCATTCCTTCCTACGCGAGCGACTCGCCGCACGGGAGGGAGAAGAAAGCGCGTCCCGTAACCGACGACGGAGTTACGCCCACGACTTTTCCACTTGTTCTCCCCGAGACTGAACGGGAAAAGGCGAAGAAACGAGGGTGCAGGCAGGGAGCGGGTGGTGAGGGACGACGGGCTGGAGCGAGAGGAGAAAAACTGAGAACCAAACCGAGCGGCCGGCGTTAACTTTCGGCACTTACAAGTTTGATGGGATTTTCCTCTCTCCTTACAATCTCCTGGGTAGCCAGGCCTGGGCGAAAATTGCGTATTTCTATCGCTCCTTGTATCTGGCCCGTCCCAGACCTCCCCCGCTTTTACATATTACAGGGACGTGGAACTTTTCGCCGCTTCCGGACCAGATAATCCATCCCCAAAAGTGAATACCTCGTGCGCGGTTATTGTCGTGCACTATTGCTGCATGGTGTCCGATAAATAGTGACGCGATCGATCGTGCGATTTATCGTGGACAAACGACAGGAATTAATCCCTGGCCGGGTACATTGAATGTCGATTCGAAACATCAGATTTCGAATAAAAGTGATTGTAAGTTGCTCGTTTCATTTGGATCGATCGAAGCCATTGTCCCGAATAACAATAAAAATGTATTCCGCGCGATTTAATATTGCGCTTTTCTGTTTTCACGTATGTACGTTGATATGAAAATTCCCAAATTGCGCACGAATCATAAGCGAAGCACCATTAGCAAAAGCGTGGCTCATAAATGGTGATTAAAAATGCACGCGATACGTATGGTCCATAAATGTTTCCAGCGCTTAATTCGCGGCGCACGAATCGAAACGACGGAATCGCGAGCGGCGCGCCTCCGAACGATACCGATCTAATTTGCATGCATAAATTCGTAATATCGGCCACCGACCCAGCCTCGATTTAATCGAAGACTCCAATATATCGCGCGCCGAGCACAATGGTAAATGAACAATCAAGCATTTTTGCCCGCCCCTCGCAGCCGGGTTGTGCTAGATAATTGTAATCGACGTTATTGCCAGAATTTAATTAAACCAATTAATTGTCGGCTTTATTAAACGACCAGATCACGCCGCGATAAATAATTCAATCGGACTATCAGCGCTCGGAACGTGTACGTAGCGCGTTACTTCCGCAGATTCGCTTTAAAAATCTCATTCCGTACGTGTAAATATGAAAGTTGGCAAATGTATTCAGCGCGCTGCGTTCCTCTCACTTTTCTCGTTTTAAATTTTCCACCCGTGTTTGTGGGGCGACATATGAATAAAGATAATAAAATGAAATCATTCGACACATCGTGTACTCCGCGGGATATAAAGGTAAAACGAAATGCCTGGCGCTGGCAGCTGCGTGTTTCTCATCATGAATGCATTCAGACCCGTTAATCCTCGAATTTGCCGGTGAAGACTGCCACGGTGGCGAAAGATCCCGGCAGAATCTCGCAGCGCGGATAAACAATGCACGTCGGAGGGGAAAAAATAACCGAAATCCAGATGCATTCAGACTTTATTTTACCACCGTACTCCCTCGAACATTTAATATCGTGGTCGTCACCGCGACATGCCGGAATATGCGCGCTCCCGGTAAATCCGAGCGAGAGCGTATCGTGCTCAAATCAGCCGTAACTTTCGGTAGCAAATTCCAGGCCGATTCCACAGAAAAGCCACGTGACTCCCATGGCCTCGCTCGCAGTTTCCCGTCCACCTTAAATCCGGTTTGAGAGCTTCCGGAAGCTCCGGACTCGTTCGCCTGTGGTGGAAACTTTCATCATTAAGTAAACGGTGGCTGGGATTTTCATGCTGATTCTTGGATGCTAGCGTTCATTCGGGTCCTCCCCCGCACGGCCTCGTTTAGATATACCTCAATCCCCGAACTGTCGCGAATAGCAAGTCTTCTAACGCGGCTATCTCAAAATTCGGGAAGTGAATCGTCGTGTGTGTAACACACGTTAGCGTAACGTTGATGTACAGCATAAAGTGCAGCACTATCTCTTATATAAATCACAACAGGGAAGGAATGTATGATAAACCCGTCGCACGAGAAGAAATTTCTATTAAACCATCGTTTCTGTGTATCAAACTTTAATTTCCTCCAACGCAATCAGAACTGATTGTGAATACCGCTCCAAGTAGTAGTGTACGCCATTAGTCAGACACTGCAGAGTCTCCAGTGGGAAACGTACGCTGAGTGGAGGCGCGAGTAGCATTTCGAATTGAAACTTGAAATAGAAGTGTTTATCGAGAAAGACAGATATATGGATCAGTGTTCCCTGACGAATAAAAATCGGGAACAAGATCTTCAGAGTAGTCTACGTCAAGTAGTTACTATTGAAGCTACAGTTTCACGGTATATGCCTATGCTGATCGTCGGTTCCTGGGTGACCAAATTCTTCCCCCTCCCCAGGGGGGGATCCCTGCCCGGCAGATCGTATTTTGCGCCGAGATTTAGCGCTTACCCTCCTCGTTTTTTAGCGCGTGGCACGCAGACCAGCGCGTAATACACACGTACGCGGGGAACGAACAAAAGCGCTTTTTAAAACAAATTTATTGCTGTGCACTGGGGGTCGCCGCGAACACGACGCTTACCGGCCACCATCCCCCCGTGCCACGTCCAGCCCGATGCTACCCTCGTGGCCCCACGAGCCCCCCTCTTGTTTCCGCGACCCCTGTCTCGCGACGCTACCCCACAGGCGCAGCCTGGACATTTACGAGCACGCCCTAGTGCATTTTTAAACCCGTTTCGGCCGTGCAACGGTAACATCGGCCCCGTTGCTGTCAGTGAACGAGCATAATCCAGGCGCGGGGGGTGTGTCGCATAATCGCGCGGAGGCGAATTATCTGGGCGGTCCGAACAGCGAAGTAGTGGGTTGAAAGGAAAAGCTGACTATGAATCCATACGATGTCTAGGATTTCAAATGATTGAAGAGTCTTCAATGCTTCCTCGAGTGTCTTTCATGCACGGCAAAACATTGGAGAATTCCATAATGGCACACCTGTGACGTGGATACTTCCTGCAGTGGAATCAGAAATTATATAGTCTATGGTTATGATGAATTCAATTCTTAGCAGGGTTTGGAAGACTTGTAGGAAGAAATTTTAATGACTCGCAATGAAATCAGCCTTACAGATAATGTAAAGGTGTAAGATATTTCGACGTGTGATTTATTTGAAGATAGTTGAACCAAGAGGTTAGATGGATCATGGGAGTTGATCGAGATTTCAATAGAAAGGATAATCATACTCTAAATTATACGGGCGGGCGCAGGGAAAGTCATTAATCCCCTTTCTACCTATTCTGGACTTTACATATTACCACTTAGATGTACTGTTCATAGTTCTCAATTCAATTGTTCCCTTGATAGCGTGAGTTTGAAACTCCATAAATTACATTATGCTGATGCAGCGGCGGTACCTACCTGTCTGGCAATTCTTTTGTCCTCGATAATGCGATCACCTCCCAGAAGGATGAACAAAGCTCCGCAGGAAGCTAGGAGTTTCCTTCCTCTATCAAAGCACGATCAACTCCAGAATCTGAAAGTGATAGCGAGAATGTTGAAGTGTCCCGTATTACGATTCAGTTGCTTTCAATACAATCTCGAGTTCATATTTACTCGCCTCCCTATTCATTTACAAAATTACGCACAATTTTTACGCCACGCGTTCAAATATGCAAAGTATTGCTATTTTATCTATTTTATTTCTTTGAGCCTCTGTAAAATTTCTCGACTGGTGTCCCGGTCATGAACAAAGAAACTTTCACCCTGCCCTCGATCGCCACTTTCATGTGCATCAGCCCAATGCTTAAATATACAATACGTTAAGACACAGATCAAGTATCTATGAAGCAATGCGCCTCTCCTCTCGTCAACCCGATACAAAGAAATCGAAGCATGCCTGTCAATCTTGACCGCCTACAGTTTGCAGCATTCGCCGTCCTCGCGCGTCACACGACCATTTAATAAACGTTTTCACCCCGTTTCCTCGACGACGAACCAGCCACGTTCCAAGGCTCGCAACGAGCGGTGAAAAATGCGCCCGTGCTCGCCATCGTGCACGAACGCTCGTTACCCGTACGTCTGGCCTCGTCTGGGAGAAGCCGCAAGCACAAATTGCGGAAGCGGTAGACACGCTTGCAGGCTTGAGGCGGACGCTCCGTGCGAGCTCACCTTCCGGTCGACTGGACTCTCGTTTGTACCAGCCAGCAACAGTGGGGGAATAGAGGACACGTATATACAAGCCGTCTTTGTGTATACGCCGGAATACGTGGATTCTAACTGTCGCTCTGGGCACGGAGGAAAAGGGGTATTAGACGTGGCCCGCCATCGCCCATCCACGCCGTCCCCCCACCTGGGCCCCCCGAAACCCCTTTCGCCCGGCCTGTCCGTGCGAACCACGGGCACGGGAACTAGAGCGTGAACGTATCGTCTGTCTTGAGACCCCGAGACGCTGATGAGCGGACACAGGCGTGGAATAAAGCATAAGCAGAGGAGCCAACGAACCGTCCGGAAGCCGGCGGGAAACGAGCGCCCCGGAAATGCTTGCGATCCCGACGACGCGACTTGATTAAAGTAGCTACGGCTGTCGCAGCCGTATCGATCGCCAATCTCGCCGCTTTGATTATGGACCGGTGTTTGCCCTCGCGGAAGACACGGCGCGGATGGCAGCGGGATCGACGAACGGCAAGCCATCCGGAAGCAGGGCGAGGTGAACTGTGGAATGGACACCGTGGACGCACAGCCAGACACCGTGTTTCGGTTCGGTCGCCGTGACTTCGAATTGCGCTCGCGTTCGACAAACCGAGGGAAGATGACACACCACCTTGCCAGCGTGAGAATTCAGAGGGGATGAGCGAGGGAATTAGGGCGTGAGCGCGGTGTGCAGCTTCGGAGGCGAAAAATTGTAGAGCGTTGATAAGAACGGTGGGCAAGGGACCGGGGGAACAGTCGCCTGCGAGGGCGGAATTAATGGCGCCCGTTTTGTATGATAACACCGTCAATGGGATCTGGAGATCGTCGGGTCCAGACATTCTGCTGAACTCGATTATCCACCAAGTTTCTCGGACTCCGATGAACGGTGTACGCGGTAATTAATTCGAGCGCAAAGGATGGAACGACGATCGCAATTTTGTGAAATGACACACTGACGCGCATAGAGGGCGAAGGGTGAGAATGGACGGTGTCGGAGGAGAATACGTATGCGGGATATAACGTTTGCATTTCAGTGCGGGGACGTCGCGCAGGAACGTTCTAAATTTCGAGGCGGCAGTTCTTGTTCCTTCCGTGGAAAAAGGGCGGTGAGGAAGAAGCTGTATGCACGCATACTGTTACGAAAATATTTCTGATCTGCCGTTGCGTCTTCTCTTTCATCCCCGGTTCTATAGAAGCCGAGAATTGGAGTGCGAAGGCTCTGCACGCCTCCGTGGGCGAATACCTCCTGCACGAGAACCGAAGAATACGACTGAGGAATAGGTTAGGTGGCAGAGTAATCTAGGTAGCCTGAACGTACCGAACACGGAACGACAGAGAACGGCGAAACCCCCAGAGGACTCTGGGAATTGGCTCTTACAAAAATATCCTTCGCAGAGGATATTTCACGTAGGATTTGTGGGCGACCGGTTCGATTATGAAGTAGTTTCGATCTTGTTCCACGATAAAGGAAACCAGCGGATTGATCGGTATTTGCGAAGTTTCTATCGGCGGATGGTTAAAGTAAAGAATGTAGCTTTTTGAAAATATTAAATGATTCTTTATCAAAAGAAAAATATCTTGCCTTGGAACTATAACCAGTGTTCCATTTTATTTATGGGTCACGTTTCTCTGAGATATTTCTCCGAGTACTTTGCGTTGCAATGTTTATGCGAGTGGAGAAATGCAGAAATCATAGAAGAGAAATGATACTGCCTCTGTTCCTTCAACCAAGTCTCGGTCCAACTCAGTGTCTGCGTCATAGGCAGCTACGTTTCTGTTACGACGACATTCGTGAAGTAGAAGAAATTGGAACGGAGAACTTCTTCATGCTGTTCGGTGCAAAGTATCGACGAAGTGTGGAGCGGATGAACGGAAGGCGGAATGACGGCAGAGCGTAGCTTGCTTGCAAGAACGAGGACAGAAAAGGGAGCAGAGAGGAAAACAAGGCAAAGTCTGTGCAAAAAGACGAGAGAATCTTCGCTCGTACGTGCCGCGCGTCCATCCATCATGAGCTGACAACTCGCCTGGCCTGGCCTGCCACTTCTCCATCACCTCGCGTTTAGATTATCTCTACAACGCCTCTCCTCCGTCGCTTCCTCGCCCGGAGAACTCATTTTCTTTCCTCCATGATTTCTGGATCGGCACTCGGATATGCTTATTGAAGAGATTCGAATCCATTCAGCGCACAGAAACCAATTCGAACAGGTTACAATGAAGAACACCTTGTTCCTCGTCAAATTCGACACATCGTCGGCTCATGTTCGAAAGAATCGATAAATTGTGTAACAAGTACTCAAAATGTAGAACGAACACATACGTATCAATTAATCAAGATCAATATTTCATCGTAAAGGGACTGCTAAGGATGGAAGAATCATTGCCAATAAATGACACGAAACAATTACTTATTGCTAGTTGAATTCAATGCACCGAATTGATGGGGAAATAAAAGCGTCGCAAGGGCAGGTTCGGCGAGCCGCAGGGCGGAACTTTTCTGCCCGGAAGCAGGAAGGGACATCCCTCGTAAATATGGCTTACGGGCTCAAAATGTAAAATAATGAGACGTCCCTGTTAATATTTATAAGCGCGCATATGCTCGCCGGGGCTATTTTACAAATAAATGGATATAAATGTCGGGGGAGCCTTTTCAAGGTCTCCTCCTCAAAACATTAACTTTCACAAACTGCGCGAATACAGGATTCACTGTCCCGCGCCGTTTTCATAAACTCGTGACGCTTAACTGGGGTGAGTAGAACTAAGGAATAGGAGTGGTACAAATCCTTTAAAAGTCGTCACTGTTGTGACCACAGTATATCCACAAGCTCCCTGACGTATCGCTACGGAGATTTCATTTCGCATTCGGTACCATTTCGATTCGAGAGAGAAAATAATAAATGTGTTTAACGATAACAAAGTGAGCGAGCGCCGCGGACGGTTCTTCTCCGGAACGAACGGAACTAGTGAGCGTGTTCCGTGATAACGGTGGAAAGAAGAGCTCGTTTTCTTTTATACGTCCGAGGTAGGGGTGGAAACTTATGCTTTCAGTGGACGCGCTTGAAACAGGCAATCCCCCGCCTGGAATGGAATTAAACGGAACGAGCCGTTGCTATTTGTAAACCACGATGTCCGGGCTGATGCCATTCCATCCGTTTGATCCGCGGGCTATTAAAAATGCAATCCCGCTCTGTTATTAAACGCCATTCTCAGCGTTCCCTCCGCGGGAATTTCTCGATCTGCTTTATCAGCCGGCCCTCCTTAAGAGTAAATCAGCAGCTCGGCGGCGTTTAATTCGTTCCGCGTCCTCGCGCATCGTCGGCCCCTCTGAAGTCTGCCCGCCCACAGATTATTCTGGTTGTTTCAATTAAGAAAGCCCCTCCCCCCCCCGCCTCCCCCCGTTTTACATACGAAACAGTTGCGACCCCGACTTAATTACATTCCTTCCGCGGCCGTGCATCTATCACTCCGCCGTGGATTATGAAAAAAAGGCGCGAACCCTGAGCGGGGCAGGTTTTAAACGCGAAAAAGAGAGCAGCCCGACTGCGGCGCGATTGTTTGTCCATACGCCAGGGATCCGCGTTTTCTGCCGTGCGAGCCTCGGCCCTCGCAGACCCGTACAAATAGGGTGGAATGATGGATATGATAAGCTGTCCAGATAGCGGAGGAGGGTTGTTTTCAATACATCAACCCTGGTTAACCTTCCGGCGGGATCCGCTCGGAAGGACTCCGTGGAAAGGATGTAGGCGGTGGCGGGTATCGAGGAAATCACGTTTCTGGGTCAGTGGGTAAACGCTTTGGTTGCAACGGAGTTAATTAAGCCAACTGAAATTCATTCTGGTGGAGCACTTTCACGAAGAATTGATAATTAGCACTTTTGCTCAAGGACCGACCGCGTTGAAATTCCTTTTTTTCACATTTTCAACTAGTTCTGCGTAAAATGTGATTACTTTCCGGATTGGGTCATTTAGGGAAGATCGCACTGGCGAGTAAGCAGGCGGGCAGCCTGATTAATCAAGGCCCGTTGATTAGAGGCCTTACGGAAAACTCGAGTCCGCAATTACACGTTCGCACTCACGTGCCTCGCCTTTCTGTTTGATTAACGTTGTACTTCCTTCCTCTTTTTTTCTTTTTTTTTTTTATTTCTAAGGTAACCCCTTTCCAGCTTCACACACACAGAGCCGTTCGCAGGACACACGCACGGAGGAAATTGAATTTGTGACCGCGAAAGCGCGACGAGGTTTTCTAGCTCGAGGACTCGCGATATTCGCGCCAATTCACTGAAAGTACACGGAAAAGGAACGTGATCGAAATTCGATAACTCACGGCCCTCATACCGTGCTTCTTTGCTGCACTCTGCTTGCTTTTGCTCTTGCTTCTCCTAAAGAACCGGCCGCGAAAATGCAGCGACCAGCGCGTTTACGGCACGAACGACTTTCAGTTAGACATCTAAGGAAATTATCTCGAACAGCTTTGCCACGTTCAATTATCTCGTTAGAATAGTAGAGTTCTGCTTTCGTACGGTTGTTTAAGCATTCCGCTTTGGTTAGGAGAATTAAATTTTTTTAAATATTTTTTAAAGGGATCCTGGAAGAAAAGAAAACTACTTAGATAATATTCTTTAGTTAAATTTTTATAATCACCTAATGAATTTGATTAAATTTATATGAAAAATATTTTTATCCCTTCGACTCGGCTCCCCCCCCCCCAAAATTAAATCGTGAGTGCCCCACTGTTTGAAATTAACCACGAATTTGTAGAATTTAAATCGTTGCGATTTCCGAATGTGGTAGTTCCGCTGTTGCCGTAGATAAATTTCAAAGTCCAGGAGAAAATTCTAATCTCAATGATCCTTGAAATGGAATAGCAAAGGTAATGAAATTCATACATTCGGAACATCGCGCATCAAAGTCCATGCATTTCGCCTCTGGTCCACGGGAAAAGTCTCGCGCGGATGGAACGTGTATGTAAATTCTGTCAGATGTACGGGTGCTCGTCGTGCACCGCAACGAACAAACACAGACAATGCATCACATCAGCCGTCTGAAAGAATTTCCACTATTCCCTCAGCTTTTATTCCTCCTCGCTCGCCGGCTATCTCTTATCTCTCACCGTCTCCCTCGCCTAGTCTACACCGTTGCACCACCGAAGGATCCGTCGTCGGAAGACAGATACGTCAAGAAGAAAGTCAGAATCTTATTTCCCGAGATGCTCCTTTCCCGAGCCTTTTCTCCTTGCCCCCGCTTTCCGCGCCTGCTGTTCTCTCTCCTCCTTTACCACTGGACGCAGCCTTCCTGTCTCGCATCACTGGCGATGGAATAGCGTATCAAAACTGTAAGACGTTGAGAAAGGGGGTTGGAAAGGTGGTGGAGAGAGCCCAGGGTTGACAGTCTTTGCGGTGTAGGATCACATGGGCCCAGGCTACCAGACGTCTCGTGAGAATCCCGTTTTCGAAACACGAAGAAGAATCGTTTCTCATGCTTTAAACGCGAATGGAACGGACGGAAGACTTAAAGTACGTCCATCCGAGACCGCGGTGAAATTTCGTCTGTTAATACGATACGTGACCCTGGATTGGTAACTGAGAATCAATTGTCTTCTGTGCACTGTAAAACACTAAAATTCTATATATTCCGAATATATAACATTTACAAAATGTAAAGTATTTGAAATAAGTTTGAAATAATCTTAAGGAATGAGATAAAAATTTTGCGATCTTTGCGTTTTTATAATTCTCAGAAAAATAAAACAATTGTAACCTGATGTTCTGACTTAAAGTATCGACTATGGTTTCGATTAATAATACGTGAAATATGAACGCTCGGAAAATCGTTCGCGAGCTTCACAATTGTAGCCGTTTAGGTTCAGAAAATCCTTTTTTCAACACCTGCATGAAAATGTGTGCTTTTTTACCCCTGGTGAGCGGGAGCAAAATGACCAATTTCAGACGTATTCGCGTTTTCTACTTTTCTCCCAAGGGAAAAAGACTTTACGCGCATGCGTATTCGCATATTTTTTTACTTTCCTCCCTGCAGTTTGACGTTACCCTATGGTATGAAGATGCAGTTCTTCGACTAATCGTTATCTATCATGCGTGTTTTATCATGATATTACAACTGTCACAGCACCATTTTTCATTAAAAGATACAATTAAAAGGTAAAGTGAATAATAATGACAGTGATAGCAACACGGGATACCACACGACCCCCGATATAGCAGAAGCTGCAAAAGCTATCGAAGAAAATTTGCTACCATCAAAATCGAAAGTAAAATACCAGATGATATACCAAAAATTTATGGAGTGGCGAGATAACCACTAATTGGAAACATTTTCGGAAGCAGTTATTACACGTATTTATTAATTTCGACAGAATAAACGAGCAATCGAACATGCATATTTTTTTGCGAATCGCTCAGCAGGCTTTCAAAAACACACCTTTCATGCAGGTGTTGAAAAAAATATTGTACGTGACACGGGAGAGACGCGATTTCGCCTCGCTGCGCTCGGGCCGCAAACTTCACGCTCGTCGGAATTGCTTTCTTCTCTCCCTTGTCACGTAATATACTATTAAGAGCGATTTCATTTTCCCGGACGATTTAATTAAGCCTAATATCCAGATTTTCATGGGGAGCCGAGTGTATTAAAGAAAATTATGTCCCCTGGCCGTGGGGCGTAAAGCTGTTTTAAGCAAGCCGGCTCGTATTAAAAAATATCGTCTATTTCTTTCAGCTCGCTCGAGGAAGACGTCGTAAACGTAATTTAATTTTCTTGTGAAACTCCAACGCCGGCGTAAAATCGAAACTGTGTACGTAGTTTGGAGGCTAACGTTCGCCATAGTTTCATATCATAAACGCGAACCGCAGTCTCGAGACCGCGTTCGTGACACTTCATTCGCTTACAATTCGCTTGATTAATGCTCACAAAATTTTAACATTCCCATCTTGATACGTATTACAAGTTTTAATCAAGGTAAATCGAATATACTGAGCAAGATATTTATCAACCGCCATCTCAAGTAGGTACTCGAAACTCAGGCATAAATATTCATCGAAAAATTAAAAGAATATTGAAATTAGAGCATAACATGGTTTCTACGGTAAAAGATTGGCATATTTTCGCGAAAGGGCGTCCTCCCTTGAACAAAAGCATTACATGGAGGATTTTACGGAACGTTTCATCCACTTTCTTAAGGCTTTAACAGGTTACATCAAGGTTCCACGCAATGGACGTTTTAATAGAAAATGACATTGCTTTTAACGCTGAATTTTTTTTACACAACACCCGACAATATGGTTTTCTCAGTATACGAACGAGTTACCGTTTTAAACGCGCTTCTTTCACAGGATCCTTCTGCAGTCTGCACTTATATCGTCCCAGTTTCAAGATAATGTTAATTAATAATTAATGAAGCTATTGGCGAGGCCAATCGTTAAATACCGATAAGTTCACCCGCTCCCTGTGTCGTTTGTTACTTTTAATAAATTTAGAATCAACGGTGAAATGGGGTTATCTTCTCTTTCCGTGTTATTCACTTACGATTCATTATCGGATTTCAGTTACCTTACGAAAGCCAAGAAGCACAATACGAAATGTAGGTATCGTTTTGAATGGGAGACAGATTTCTGTCAGCAGCGCACAATTACGTGCTTCTCTCGATGCCAATTCCAGCGTGACGAGCGGGCCAAACGTAAACCGACTCTATAATTTATCACTCGATTCCCGTTCAGTCTCGGAACTCCTCGGCTCGTCAGGAACCGCCGAACGCCCTCCGCAAACTAAACGGCGCCCGATCATTGAATAAATCATCGCCGCTAATTAATAGACCGAATTTACGGTACGGCGAGCCGCTCGAGCGACGCGTGACACATTTCACGAACCCCCTCCCCTAGGCAAGATGCTGCTCCGTATCTGATCTCGCATTAATCCAGGGCAAGCCGCGAGACCGGCAGCAATTCGGCAACTTAATTAAACCAATTAATATTACGAGCGACCGGAATGACGAGCGATCGCTATCGGGCGAACGTTTCCGATATCTGAGGACCAGCGCGCGTCCACAGATTCGATGAATGAACGTGGCCTGGTTGCTTCCAGTGAGTTACGCGCACTTGTGCAATAATCTACTTGACTAACTGGACCCAACGGGCCATTCGACGTATCGTTCCAGTTTATGTGAAATTTTCAGCAGAAAATGATTCCAGGGACATGTAGTTTCACGAATTATGTGATTATTACAGTTTCTTTGCTCTTCTTTGCAGGCTCAAAGAGGAACATGGCCCACGAAGGGCGGAACCGTTGAATTTCAGGCGTTTCCAGCAGCCGTGTCACAATTATCGAGAAGCATGCCATCGAGGCACTATCGACCCGCAAAGTGTCGGTGCTGGTCACAGGCTTTTTCTACGGATGGATCAAACGGGCAGGCAGCAACCAGTCCGGGGCCGGTTTAATTGCTCGGAGCTCGTGTCGTTCGGCAATTGCCCGCTGCACGGACCAGATAAAATCCTCTCGTTTTAATTATTCTTCGGTAACGACTCGCTCGAGTAACAGCGTGCACTCGCGAAACCGTTAATAAATTAATAAAAACGCGCTCCATGAAAAAGCATCGGGAACGAGATTATTTTTCACCCTCCCCTACGTACAGCTTTCCCCCTACTTTCTCCTTCCGTGGGTACGAGCGTTTTGCCTGATTTCCGAACTTTTGCCGCGCGATTTCACATCGCCTGATAATCCTACCGAAGCCATGTGTACTTCAATGAACTCCAAGGGCCGAACTATCGGTTGGACAAAGTACGAGTAAACGATTGATTAACTTGCCCCGACTCGAGGCGGAACGTTTAACGGACCAATTCATTTCTCCGTCGCCAATTATCGACCCTCCCAATGCATAACTCGCTCCGAGTTCTTGCGTGGACGGACCGCAAACAATCCTGCCCTCGTAATTAATCGAAAAGTGGGCACTTGGAGGGCATCGATAAGATCGATTGTAATCGGTTATCGATGGCGTAGTCAGCGAACAACGGGTCCGAATTTATCGTCCGCTCAGAGTCGAAAAGGTCCAGGCGCCGGGAAAATAAAGCCGCGACAGGTTGCGGAGGAAAGTGGACGGAACATCCGGATAGAAGCGTGTAATCCACTGGCAGCCATGGAGATCCGTCGCCTCCTCCAATATCCCGTTCTATTTAACTTCGATGCTTCCGATTCGTGCCACGGGAACTCGATATTACCGAGTGTCGCTCTCTGTAAAAAGCATCTGCCCGATTCTAGCGTTTACTTGTAAATATTAATATTCCAAATTTGGAAACACCGTTCGGAAAAAATACGCGGCCAGGTTTATGAGAGACGAGTCGAGCTGGTGAATGTAATCTGGCGAACTGGAAATAACAGGAAAGGATAATAATCGAGTGTGTGGGATTCGAAAAATTGAAAATTCATTCCGGCTCGATTTCGACTGTCCGTCTATGCGCGGTTGTTTAAAAGGTATGCATGAAGTATGGTAAAATGAATTTCGAAAAAACTTGCTGTCAAACGGACATTCAGCAATTTCACCTGTTTGGCCAGCAATCCCAATATGCCTGAACAAGTCCGTGACTCGGCATTGATTAATAAATATCCTCGCGCAATTAATTGGATTGCAATCACTCAGGACAGATGTGTATTATTAAACTTTCTACCGAATACTCGCCGTGCACCGTCGCGGGGTCGTTCCACCGTAATTTCGTCGGACATTTGTACTCTTAATAATTCACCAGCCTCGACGTCGTATTAATGTATTTCTTTCATGACGCGGTACAGTATATAATTGCGCCAGCAATGGAACAGGCGACTGTTCGAACACAAAGAGCACAATGCAGGGGGAAACGGTTCGAGCAACCATTTCACCTGAATTTCCATTCGAAATTTACGCAATTATGTACACACAATGTGTCAAACATAAATGGCTAAACTATGCCATCTTACTCCATTCAACTTGTCGTTCAGTAGCTTTCATTTTTCAGTTATAAACACATTCATTCGCTGTAGATTTACTGTCGCCCCCTTTGGCATACGAGTTCATTGCTACGTGCAAAATGATAAGCTAACTGTTCCACGACAAATAATAATAAGATTCGAACAAATACGCTCGAAACCCTCTACGTTACTTGAGCGAAACGTTTCTTAATCATTACCCCCCTTTCCTAACTCTATTTACATATAATTTAACCGAATGACTGTCCGAGGCGAATTGCTTCACATGACCACGGTAATCACGGTCTCGTCTGATGACGGCGGTCGCGCGCATATAATATTTCATACCCCTCTCGCAAGAGGGGTTGAAAAAATGGAAAAGCAGCAGGAGGAAGAGGAGGGAAACGAAGGGAGGGTCTACGACCCCACCCTTCTAATTTGATGTTGCGTGTTATTAAGGGGCCATTAAAACTCCGTGCATCTACTAATTACCCGCACGCAGTCTGTGAGCCGTACGGTTTAATCAATATTCGGCTTTGTTGCGTCCAGGCGAAGGAGGCCGTGAGTGATATTCGTTTCCCGGGGCCTCGTATCGGTGCCATCGTTGTAAATGAGAATTTCTCGTTCGCCATTGTACAACGAGGCGAAACACATAGAGAAAATGTGGCGTGCGTAGGAGCGCGTGCGGACAGAATATGGAAAAGAAGCGAAGTTCGAGAATAGAGAGGGTGGAGAGTACGTGAATTTTTTGCAATTTCGATGTCGTCGATGTCACTGGGAACGATGGGTTCGATAACATAACGTACCATATAACAGGGTAGCATTTATTCATTTTAGCGTGTCTCCTTTCTAATCGGACAGCTTTGAACAGAACTGGAGATCGCGAAACGTTGGCGCACTTAAGCGAAGAATACTTTATTCATTCAAAGACCTCCGTCCCTACGCTAGTTCACTTTTTACAGTTCGCTTACGATTACAACGCGGTTGGCTGTTTCTTCTCCTTTTCATTCTAGTGGATTTTAATTTTAAATCTGGGCTGAGAATAGTGTTTAAAAGCGGATGGGATCGTGGTTGAAGCTACATTTTCCAAAGATTTAATAACTTCGAACAGCCTATCTGTTCGATATAAGTGAATGTACCCACCTACATATTCGTAATCAGTTTTATAAAAGAAAGTAGTAAGAAGTAACAAGAGTGATTTATTGCGAGGTAAATGGAGGCTCCCGAATAGTTACAAACTTTAGACAGTTTCAATTGATGAAGAAGGGGGAAACGTGTAAAATGAAAGTGGAATAAGTTTAGAAACGGATAAAAGGGCTGATGGAGGAAGCCCGATAAAATTCGCGATAAATTAACTTCCGCTTGAAACTATTCCAACGAGCAATTGGCAAATGATATTACAGCCAATCAGAAGCCACCCACTCGTTAACACAACCCTAGAGAACGAATTTTTAATTCGTGGATCGTTTGCCTCGTTTCTTTCCCTGAAGCTAGAGATCGTCTCACAACGTAACACTCTAATTCCACAGATTGATTAATTTCGATATGAACTGGTAAGTCGTAAGGGAGCTTGAATCTCGAAATCCCATCTCGGAGGACCTGTCCCATAGTCGCAAAAGATTACATCTAGCTTTCAAATTACGATTACTTAATGCTCGCGGTGAAGAGGCACGTTAAACAGCTTGTCGACGATCCAGGAAGAGAACGAGAACAGAGAGGGTGGAACGCGAAACTGCTTCATTCTCGTAATTTCCATATATCTTTCACCGATAAACGCCGGGCCATCGACAAATGAGACCGAGACACCCTTTATCTGGGCCAATGAAAGGGAGGGTTACTCTTTGGAGGGAAGTCGATAAGTTCGATAAGTCTCGCGGCAACGGACGTGCTTTAGGAAACCTTAGCACGCAATCATAAGCTCTCGCTTTCCCTCCGCCTCTGCCTCTCTCCTGCTCTCGCCTGGAAAGGCTCGGGAGCCGAACTTTTATGAGGTTCGATCGGGCGAGCCCAATCGGCGCGCCGTTTGATTTAACGCCGTCCCATTTATGCAGGTAGTAAAACGCCACTGGCTCGATCGATGTGTCTCGACTTCGGGTGGAGGCAACACACTTCATTTGAATTGTACGACCCGAGTAAACACCCTTCAGAACTGCTCCTTGGAATATTCGAAATGCAGAATACTTTGGAACACCCTTCAGTGATGGATTGACTTTAGCTACCATTAAATAAACTCTTTACAATCTAAGTACCGCGACGCCTTTAAACGTTCTGCGTACGAGTGGATGAACGCGACGTCAGTAGTAGTACTCAGCATTGATCAGGCATTCAAGGGAACAGCCCGCTGGTCAGACCAATTTCCTCTATCATTAGCCACGACTGCAGTTCGATTTCAGGTTGCGAAGTCAACTAAGTTTCGAATGCTTGCCACAGAAAGCACAGTAAAAGAAGAATGCTTGTGTGTAAGTAAACTACAGAAATGAATAAACCATGGCACTTGTCGTTGCTCCGTTTTTTCATTCCGGTAAAAACATTCCCTAGTGAAATATGACGAGGAAAAACATCCCTCCCCACACGTAATAATACCATCCGTCACAGAGGAAAGCGATTGCAGATGTCTCTTTCCGCTTCGCGCAACGGCAAGGCAACGCTTAAAGGAGCGTAATCCCCTGATTAACGTCAGCTATTTCCTACGGGAACGCGTCCGTGAAGGCGAACAATAAAGTTTCGCGAAAACATCGAGGTGTAATTTTGACGCGTATCTCGCGAGTCCCCGTTATTCCGCATGCAGAAAACGCCACACGTTAAACGACGCTCGGCGCGGATGAACTCGTAAAGCGGCGAGGCTGTTACGCATCGAACGAACGTCTCCTTCGAATACATTTGAATCTCATTGGAAACGAGCAATGATCCTTCGTGCCTGTAAGCCTACATCGAGCGCGTTCATCTTGATATGATAATCGGGTCGGGGCATGGCGCGAACGAATTCGACAGCCGAAACTTTCCGCGGGCTTTCCGAACGGAAGGAATTGCTGGCGTGTTTGCGCGGAACGTGACCGAACAGAGCCAAATCGATTTCAATACTTTCACGTTCAGTTATAGCACGGCTCGTGACGACTGATGAGATTAAATCGGCCGAGGTTAGAAACGAGTTTAGTGGGCTCCGGGAATGTAAATATAGAATATGGGTGAATCGCATTATAGTATACCAATGGAATTCGATTCAAGACAGGTGGATAGCGCTGTAGTTACTTCGGGGAATTGGTCCGTGATCCAGTGTAACGTGGAAATGTCAGAATGAGTGTGCAAAGTATCAAAGTCTACGATAAGCAAAAATCGGACACGCATAACCAGTGGGCTTGGGAAAAGGCCCCGTAGCTATCTACTACGCTCCGTCACGCATGCGCGATGATGCACGATGACGTCGAACCAATCAACGCCACGATGGTAAACGAAACGGCGCCACCGTCAAGTCAAGCCAAGCGACGTGATTGGCTTGACTAGCTCGGCTTGACTTGACGGTGGCGCCGTTTCGTTTACCATCTTGGCGTTGATTGGTTTGACGTCATCGCGCATCATCGCGCATGCGTAACGGAGCGTAGTAGATAGCTACGGGGCCTTTTCCCAAGCCCACTGCGCACAACAGTGCAGCAACGACCGAATAATGTGGAACGATGCTACGGCGAATTGGTTTTTAATATCAATTACACAGGGAAGCTCGATATCACCGATGTGATTAAATGACTTGCAGCGTAAAATAATAATTAATGTAGGATACGTAACGAGCCCCGGTATCCTCGATTTTATTTCGCCCTCGATGACCCAAATAAAATGTACAATAATGTGGTACGCGGGTAGCTTATACCGCTTGTTCATCGCGAATTTCGTATGGCACGTACGGGCGAGGAGGAAATGAATCCAGTGAACAGCTGCGCGTTGTGCGACTGGTTGCGAATACGCAAACATCCGGGCTTGAAAAATTCACGCAGCGATTGCGAACACGTCGAGGGATCATTTAGACCGCTTTGTTGCCCGCGCATTGTTTGCAACGGGTCATCGCAAGTTCAACCGCGGAAACACTCCCTACACAATGTCTGCTTGGAAATAGCAGGCGCGATGCGCCCGCCTGAAATATTCATCCATAAAGCCTGCAAACGGTTCTCGCGATTACATTCACCCGATCAACGCTTTCGTGGAAATCGCGTAGAAAATGGAACTTTCGCTTCTCGGCGTCCTCCAAGCGGGTTAAATTATTTCGTCGTGTAACGACTCGACGAGACTCAACGTTTCCTGGCGTGCCGCATGTTTCTACGCGCTGTACCAATTAATTGGGAGGTTTGTCGAATAGGATTTTCAACTTGTTGCGAACGATTTCAATTGACTCAATATTTTCGACCCACGTTTGCGCATGAACTGCCTAGTTGTACCATAAATTGCGAGACAACCTGCATCCGTGCCCCAAGCGATTGGCGTATTTTTCTGAAAAGGTTTTCCTATCAATCAAGCAGAGGCAAATTCCTGCTCCACGCGTACACTTCTCTTTCCTCCTGAATTCTATCAATCGGCACACAAGGCACTCGAGAACGTCCAATTCGATGCCTCGATCCTGTTCCTCGGCGAAGAGCAGACAGCGAGGCAGACGCGATAAGCCCATTGCTCGGCGGACGAGCACATAAAGGAAAACAGAAAATGCAAAGAATTAAGGGGGCCGGGGGCCGGGGAGGGGAAAAAATAAAACAGCGAAAAGAGGGGAGGAGGGAATAGGAAGGCTCATCATTAAATTCAAATATTCGCCGGCGTACGGGGTAGGCCGACCGCCGGAAGCTTGGATGCAGCTGCTCGTCGGGAATTAACATCGTCCTCTGAAGTGTTATCGAGCGTCGCGTGCACCACGCCATCTCGAAAAGCAGAGCTTCCCCGAGGTTTTTATCTGTAGTAGTAGAAAGTTGCGGCGATGATGATGGCGGTAGCGGCGGCGGCGGCGTCGGCGGCGTCGGCGTCGGTGATGGCAGTGGTGGTGGTGGAAGCTGATATCGGCGGTGAATGCTGGTGCTGGCGGCGTTGGAATTTTCCTTGCTTCCATCACCGTGGGAAAAAGCAAAGAGCAAAAGCAAACAGGGGCAGTCTACCACCCCCTCCCTCTCCACCCCACCCCCAGCCCTCCCCGCCGTAGCCCATCTGTCCCCTCGCGTTCCCTGCAGAGTGCTCCGTTCGCTTCTCCTTCCTGTTTTCCCGCCCCCGGGCGCATCGGAATCTGTGCCAATGGATGCTGCCGCCTCTCGCTGGTCTTATTCGCCGGGAACGGGCGGAAAATGTGAAAAATTCCTATTAAGGGATTCCAATAGGGTTCCGCGGGTGCCGGGCACATAAAACATAATATTATTTCCGGAAAGCGGCGGCGCGAGAATTCAATTTAGCCGCATGGCACATAATGTAATGCTCCTCCTCGTCCAGGCTGACGGCACTGCCGCTGCCTATCACTGCCGCCGCGTTTATTTTTTCCGCGCCACCCTTCAGTGTCCTCGTAGCCTTGAAATCTCTAGCGGCCGTTGGCAAGCGAGCTCGCCCCGAGACGACGGGTCCACGATGGGACGAGCAGAACCAGGAACCGAGCAGAATCGTTTCGCCTTTAATCCGGAAGGGATTCAATCGGTCCAAGCGCGAACGCTACGAGAGTGGAGGTCCGTTTAATGCCAACCGAGCCTCTCGATTGCTCTCCGTCCCTCGCCCACACCCCCCCCCGATCACCTTCCTCTCCCACTACGAATTGCCCTGCTCCATTCTCTTTCCGCGCAGACCAGAATTTCCCGGTATTAGCCGTCTGTCGAGGTCCAGTCGGAAAGCCTGTTCGCCGTGGCTTCGCTGCACTGCTGGAGCCTGATATCCGGCGCAGCCGTTCACGCCGTGGCATACGTGTGCCGTTACCTTTAACGGACATGACGTTCACTGAGAGCCAGAACTGGATTTGACATTTCGCGACCAAACGGTCGCCATCTGCGGTCCCTGCGGTCTCGAAGCCACGCAGTGACGTTTGGATGCCGATGGCTAACCCTTGCACGTTGTACCGCTGCTTTACGACGGATTAACACCGCAAAACTGATTCGAAGGTGGGTCGAATTTCCTCGCCGTGTGTCGCAGAAACGATGCACGCTCGAGGTCTCTCAAGGAAAACGTAAAAGGAGAGAGTATAGAGGTTTCGGTATCTACCTCTCAGTATTTCTCCGCGCTCTGTTTCTCGCAAGCATTGGAATGATCAGACGATTCCTTCCTGTTGTATTCGATATATGTAGCATTCGCGTCGTAATTTCGGAGGATAATAAGAGCCCGAGATCCCGGTTTAATAATGTTTTCGGGGATCGCGACGCTCCGTAAATTTCGACGGAGGTATAAACTCTGAAGCAGCTTAACTGCTCGGAGGCCGCATTATGTATTAT
Organism: Andrena marginata; assembly: GCA_963932335.1. NCBI lineage: Eukaryota > Metazoa > Arthropoda > Insecta > Hymenoptera > Andrenidae > Andrena > Andrena marginata. The sequence continues at coordinate 11,876,214 of OZ010662.1, read as the reverse complement.
TTACGCATCTCGGGGCTAGGAACCAATGAAGTAACGGCAAATTCGAGAGCCCGGCAAACGTACTACTGGGAATCGAAGCCATTAACCTTGCTCCGGAGCGACCCTGCGGCTTACGCACCACTAAATAATTCCGGAGCACATCTAAGAACCCCGTGGATCGGTGCCGAGGCTATCAAGACGAGGATCTATGAAACGTCCTGCAGGGGTGGTCCTCCTTTTGATGATATTGTCGCGCCCTCGCCGCTAATCTTTCATTTTACCGTCCCATTTGCTCGGGCAATTCACGCCGCACGAACAGTACGGACTCGACGAAAGTCCCAGGGAGAAAAGAGATCCTCTCAAAGTGTGCTTTAACATTTCCTGCAGGCCTGTTCGTCTATATTTCATCGAAAGACTTACGGGAGGTGTTACTTTTCGTTAATAGGCTTATGAATGCACAACTATTGGAAAAGAAGCAACTAAATTCATCTAGGGTGGATGTAGATACCAATAAACCAACACATACCAGTGAATGAACATATTTTATTAAAACGATTAAAATAAGTTACGAAAACAAGCAATTAATTAATTAGAAACTTCTTTGAATTTCTTGCTTCATATCCAACCAATTTTTGCTGCACGTCGAATCAATCGCGCCGCAAACATAATTTCATAATAATGTTCATTCATTACCTTTAAGTATTCATTTATTGGTGCGTTTACCCTATTTCGTTCTCTGCAGCTTACGAATAAACCGACATACATAGACGTGAGAGTGAAAATGGGTAATTTCGATAGCTCTAATTTCGAGTACACGATTACGCGAGGATAACGCGAGCACGAACAAGCAAACATTTAATTTCCCGCCCACCCCCGTTTCGGGCCATTAAATGCCCCTTTGCCCGCATTCCGTCCGGTTATCGGATAAATCCTTAGCTCGTGCAGAAGCGTAAGATTGTCTGCAGCCAGTATGCAGGCCAAGTGCCAAGGCGACCGTGATTCGAGGCTGGGAGCACGAAGAGAAACAAAACTACCCCCGGGGTAAATGTATACAGGCGGGCGGGGTAACGATGTATCAGGACGGGAGACGTATTCGAGTCTATTATTTTCAACGGACGACTCATTCTTTTCCCCCTCTCCCTTTGTACCGTGCTTCTTGGTTTTTGTCCTCCCGAGCAAGCGTACCTATTTCTGATCTGATTTCCCCGTTTCGCAGCTCCTCGCCGCTGTCTGCAACGCTTACTCGTTCCCACGTATTTCCTTTGTCACTTTTCCTCGTAAACTGCAGCTCAGGATTCCCCGTACCCCCTTTAACGTAACAAAGATCTCGAACAGCATCTAGCATTCGCACGGGAAGCTGGATCGTAAACTTCTTGCAAGGGGATGCTGTATCAAGCGATGGCTTCTGTTACCTTATTCGCGTGAATTCAACGGGCGTGCTCGCTCGAGGCCGTCGTTTAGCGTTGTTCACTGTGAATCTTTCATTCATTCCCAAAGCTTTTTACCATGGCTCATGCTCGAGAACATAGCACGCGGGAAATGTAAAGGGGGCTGTAAACTAACGATCAACCGTGTAATAGAACTTTTATAGCGCACTTCCCGTTCAAACGCTTCCCCTCTGTGTTAAGAAGCTACAATAAGCAACGCAGCCTTATTAAACTATTCTACAGGAACTGAGCAGTTCGACGCAAGACCCTCGGAGTCAACTGCTCGACAAATGACGCGAACGCGGCCGAAGTTATAATGAAGTTTTTAAATTCTGTCACACCTATACAGTAAACTCGAGGTCGAGTGAGGGGCGACACGAACGTTGACTAAATCGATATAGTCCTGGTCGTGAATAAAAGAGGGTCCATCTAAGTTACGAAGCTCGCTTTAATTACTACAGTGTAGGCTAAACTGTAATTTTCTCGGGGACAGAAAAATTCTTCGCCCGTGAATGGTGTTCGGGTAGTGAAAAAGGGGGGAGTTTGGTGGGAAGAGGATGTAATTATTGTTGAAATATTTAGATACCGAATACCTCAGAATTATCCCTTTCAGCGGCTTCGGATAATCTGGGACGCGTCCTAACGACGCGAAAAAGAGAACAGCGTCTTTTAATCTTCCACGGCTGGCATTAAACGTCTCTGACCATTAAATGTCCGGCACTTGGCGAGCAGAAAAACTGAATGGATCGTGAAAAACTCTGTGTGAACCCTTACCGCCATGTTCCCGCGAATTCCCCGTGAATACGCGTATGGATTTTTTAAATATGCACTTTCGCGTGGAGAGTGTTTTAGATCTTCTTGCGCGCGACGTATTCATGCACACCTTTCATAAGGAACAGAATAGTCTTTCTGCGCTCACGCCGGTAGTCACTTTACTCTTCAGTTTCGAGTGAATGTCCTTTATGCAGCGCTCCGGCGAGAGCATCGGTGCGTGGACCGTTCATACCGAACGAATGTCTGAAGAGAACAGGACTCTCGTCTGCGAGCGTTTACGGGATATTTTGCTTTACAACCGACGCTGCCTTCTGCGCTTTTACCTAGGGGTGAATTTTCAAAACGCGTTTGTCCGTGTCTACGGACATGAATGAGATTGAATTGAATAATTTAATTTCAAGATTTTTAAGTAAAACGGAAGTTTTTTTATATATCGTATGTAAACTGATTGTATCCTTCGTTTTTTTGCACTCAGATAAACGGTCACGTTCATAGCCATTTTTACAATATATATAAGCCGTCTGACTTGTGTGGAACGTTACTACTGGCCAACAATTTCGGTATCCATTCCACACATGGGGGATTAATCCTTGATTGTGAATATCAGCACTAGTTTAAACCTGTTAGCTGGTTTATGCAAACGCCTATCTAATTTATTCGTTGAAGCATGAGGTCAAACGTAATCTAGGGCAACTGGCAGCAATAAATGGAATTGGTCTGCGTTGTGGGAGACAGAAACCGAAAATTATTCTTTGAAAAGAGAAACGTTTGGCAGCACGTACCTTTTATCATTTATATAATAAGCAGTCGCTCGTGTTTGTTACGTACAGAAGCTGGTTCGGTTTAAGTAGCTGAAGGAAAACAACGAGAACATGGGACATTAGCAACAATGTTCAAAGCATACAGACATTGGTCGAAAGGTCGTTCGGTAGCCACGTCCTTTTACCCTTCGGCCAGATTCGGCGAGGAAAGTAGATCCGTGAGATCGTACGAAGCAGCTTTTACTTGGTCGGAAGGGAATATCGACTTTCGATAAAAAGAAATCGTGCTTTGAGAGTCTTGTGCCTCGATGTAAACGATTCCAGGTTCTGCCAGCAGTGGTCCATTAACGTAAAATCATTCAGGCTTTTTTTGAAATTCTCTTTCCACTTTCTCTCGATTAAATCACCGTATAATCCTGTATTTCATATCCTTCCCCAGTAGAAACTGTACATCCTCCGAGAGGAAATATCGAATCAAATGGTATCTGACCGTTTCCATTAGGAATCTCCCATTTGAACATATCGGAGGTTCCCTGATGCAATATCGTAATATAAATTTGAATAAGAAGTAAGGCGCGGTGACTAGTGAGATCACAGGACGTAACGCTTTCAACAAGTGAAATAAATCAGGATTTAGGCATCCCTCGGTACACGCTGGCCACCCACCGCTTTTGGACTACGCCTCCGCCCTTTCGTGTTTTACAATTACGGTAGTTTTATGAGTTTCAGCCGCACCCGCTCCCGGTAGACTTCTGCCAACTTGTGATTGCGCAAGTTTCTGGTTTATGAGCGCGGACCGCCGGGCTTATCTCTCCGCGATTCTACTTTCGCTGTGATTGCACCTGCATGCGTACATTTATTATTTACGCAAATCAGTATTCAGCGGACTTCGCGATGCGGCTTCCCTTGGGCGTTAAAAAGTGCGACGTTTCTTAATTCTCTCCCACGCATCCAACCAAAGCCCCGAGACGTGGCGAAGTATTCTTCAACCTGTACAACGGCAACTCCTCAAGTATAATGCATAGTATCAGTTTCTTTTGAAATATGAAATGAAGCCTGGAATCGATGAACTAATACGAAGCGGGAAGAGACTGAAGTCGCCGAATGCGTTGACAATAGCAGCCCGTTCTACCGGTGTACGATCGTTGGCCCCCGATCTCCCCGCGCCGGTGAAAAGAAATTGCGTCCCGTGGTTTTTCAGCCGTCCCTACCGGAAGTCGCGGGTGAACGTGACAAGCAGCTTTGTTCAACCAACCGCCGAATCTTTCGAGCTCAGCCGACAAATTACTCCGGGCGTCGATCGCGCGTTCTTTGTTCCACGATGATCCCGGCGTCGGCCAGCACTAACGAAGCAGTGGCATAATGAGGTGTGACACGAGAAGGTGGTAGGCAGTCGCTCGTGAGAAGGTGGAAGGGGGACGGTGGAGGGCTGCTTCAGACACCCCAGCTACGCAGCAGACGTCTGATGGGGTTCGACGGTGGTGAGCCCGCGGATTTCCATTCTGCCCGTAACCCCCCAGAACGCGGCGAGGCCACAACAAGGCAAAACACACCGGGCGAAGTGTACTCACGTGCTCGCCTACACCAGCCGCCGCATAAACAAGATTGTGCATTCGTACACAAGCCGGCAGCGATGGGTCTTCGATGCACTGCACGCAAGCCGAGGATCAAATTAGTCTCCCGAAAGCCTGCAGCTGCTTGTGCTCGTATACGCCATTCAGCATTTAGGAATATACATGCGAGAATCATCGAAACGTCGCCGGCATAATACGGGACATTAGAACCCGCACACCAGGAGAATTTCCTTCAGGAACAAAATTAATGGCATCAATTTATCTTCGCGTACAACGTCGCAATTAAAACACGCGTATCGCGCTCCCCCTGGAATTACAATCTAAACGCGGAACGCAGCTCCTGCATTAAGTTCCGCGTTCAAGCCAGACATTACGTACTAAACGTCCTGCGAAATTTCGAACTTTTTGGAACACAAGTGTCGAGTGTAGTTTCCAGCTTCCTGGGGGCAAGTTACGAGAGGTACTGTCAAAGCCATTAAATATCTCGAAACTATCGGATTGAGACTTTCGAAATTTTGGGATTTTCCAAAGCTGGAGGGTTCTCGAACGCACGCCACGAAACTTTGATCGTCGATTCCGAGCGTCCTTCTGCCATCGATGCGTGGGAGTGCGGTTCGCATGCAGGAGCGGTTCCTCGACAGCTCGTTCGCACACAGGAACGGCGAGCGGCTGACTCGGTGGCGCCGACGTTCCCCAACGCTGAGCAGGAAACACGCAGCGAAGCCCCGAGGGTCCGAAACGACTCGACACGGCGCGGCTTTACCGCACTCTGCATCGATACCTTTCGATAACATCAACCTTCCGCCACCCTCGGTGTTACTCGCCGGTGCCACTTGTCTCCAGCCCCTTTTCTCGCGAGCCCCTTGATCCCTCTGTCGCGGGCCCACCGATAAGGGCGGCTGATACGTGATCGATGAGATCATTCGGAACAACGTTTAATTAAACGGAAGAAAATCTTTATTATCCCGCGCTGCAGGCGGGAGAAGCAATGGAACGGAAGAAAGCCAGGGTATTCCGCGTGCTCTTGGAGTTTCCGTTGCACCTTAAACGTAACCCAGGAACGCAGACGTCCCGGTCATAATTTCGCGAGGGGACGCGACAGTGGGAGAGCGAGATATCCTTCGCGAATCATCGTTTCGGGATCCCGCCGTGGCAGAATGGATTCCGGGTGTATCGTTCGAGTAAGGAATTCAAAGGGACGCGGCAAGTCGTTGTGCCGGTGCAGCTCGCCGAAACGTCGAAACGGCAGACGAGCTTTACAGTGGTAGCGAACGTCGCCGGTTGGATTGAGAGTTCAACAAGAAACTCAACCTTCCGTACCATCGAGCCCGGAAAGCGAAGAAGCTGCGAACATTTTCTCGTCAGACGAAATTACCGTCGCTTCTTCGAGTTCTTCGATTTGCGTTACCCCCCGACGTTCCTGCAGGCACCTGAGACAAGAGCACGCCCAGAGAAAATGCGGGAATGGCTTTTCAGTCGGCCGTCTTCTAATGTAACGTACACACACCGGCAAGATGTAAACCCGATTCCACGTTTGCCTAACCCCTGAAACGGACAGAAGCGAGAAACATGCTCCACTGAATTACTCTTTTCAGTTACCCTTTCCAAGACACATTCGCGATTCTTCTGGATTCGAAGGAGAAAATATTCATCGATAAACTTGCGAGCATACGGTATTAGAAATTATTCAAAAGAGGTCTGAGGAAGCGGAAGATTTTCCTGGCTGTAGTGCGACTTGAAAACTTACATTTTTCTAGAGATACGGTAAGATCCACAGAATAAAGGGGTCGCGGAATTTCAAGGTAGTATATAAAAGAAAATAGGTAGGCGCTTTTAGTACATCTCCTGGCTGGTAATCTTACTTTGCCAAGTGAAGGTTTGTTTCCGGGTATCCAGCGAATTGAGATTTAACGTTTCCAAACATCGCCCGGCTCCAGTGACAAACGTCTCTCAACGATCTTGCAGGAGGAACGTATGGCGAAGTGTAGGGACGAGGAAGCGAATTGTCTGCCAACTCCATTTAGGAGTCGAAAGAGTCTGACAAGCTATATTTACTGCTGCAGCTATAACAACGTCCATTTCTCGAGGTTTATAACAACGCTTCTGTTCATCCAATTTTGCATCCGAGTCTCGTGAATTTTGAAATATGTACTCTGTCGAATACCGAAATCCTGAAATGAAATGGATACGGTCATTACACCGTATTCCTGGAAACGCGCAATTCTTCGGCCAACCGGCTCCTCTTTTTAGCGCAGCGCGGGGATTGGTTAAATTTTGCAGGGAAAAATGATTTCGCGCCTATACAGTTAGTTTTCAATCTCTTTGTCGAGGTGAGCGGGGAAAATGCTGGAAAAAATTCCGGGCAGACGCGATTAATAAAAGTGGAAAGCTATTGCGGCTGGTCGGAAATACGCGGAATCCAATCCTTCCGGTTTACCACGCTTCCGCGTGGCGCAAAACAAGGACTTGGAATTGCGGGTTCCGCGAGGGCAGCTGAGCGTGACAAGAGCGAGAGTTTGCATTTGTCCCGAAATCGTGGACACGCATGGAAACCGAATTGTCTATCTGTCGCTGGTGTGATAAAATTGACGGCATCGCGTCTCGTAAAATCAAATCGGCGAGAATTTTTACGATCGGCCCGAAAATAATTGGGACCCCGGAGGTGGGGGGGGGAGAGGGGTCGGTGGGCACCGGAGAACCTATAACGAGGACCATTTTACTGAAACCCGTGGCCCATCTATTACAGTAGCGACACCGGCTACGTACCAATATCGTGACGAATTTTTTTATAAATTGAATGCTTATTGATCGCTTGACCGAGAGGAAACGAGTCGATTCGTATTCCGCGGGTTAATACCACCGAAACGAGACCCACCGCGCACCGCGTTTTATTCTTCGCCAGAACTTAACCGGAACAGACTAATTAGCTGCGAACTGAATGTTACAACGTAATTTCCCTCTTCCTTTCCCTTTTTTATACCACACTTTTGAAAGCAAGAACCTGGAGCCGCTCGAACGCATTAATTTTTCCTCTCGTCTCGCAATTACAACGCAGGAAATTAGAAACATTCGAGGCTGGTTGGTACGTTCGCGTTTATAATTTACTTATATCGCGCAACGCCCGAAAGCCTGGACCCCGGGAGCCTTTACTTTTGTATTTCCACGCTGGCGCGCCTGTGTTAATTAAAAACTTCCGACCATCTGAATTTTCCCCCGCGCCTCGGCCGGCTTTTTTTTTCAACGGGCCCTCGTTGTTGCTTTACAAAATACCGCGGTGACATTTATAAATCGGCGATTTTAATTCACCGGCCGATGCGGAGCCAGCGAAAATGGTGATTTCGCTCCTGTCCCCGAGTGGCGAGGCCAGTAATCAGACACTTTAATTAACGCACCTTTCCCCACCGTCGCGACGCTTTATCCCTCCGAAATGCCGATAGCTTTGGATCTCCTGATTGCTGGCTACGTTGCCAGCAACGTCTGGCAGCTACTAAATCGATCAAATATATCGACGTCTATCGAGTATTCCAACCCTCCCCCGTACCTCAAGACCGCGCCTGTCGTCTACTCACGAACTAATGAATATTACTTTATCATGCCAGCCAGTGAATTACTTAGATACTCGTCCCTTTTATCGAAAAAAAGATTCACAAATGTTGAAGCATACCGATATATTTTTTAAGTGAAGCGGGCAATCTAGTAATCTTGTGGTTTCTTAAATATTTCAGAATATCCAGCTAATAATCAAGAAGTTTTGTGGTTTTTCGAATATTTCATACTGTTCAGATATGAGATTGTAAAGTAGAAACCGAGCAGAGTAAAAGTGATTACTACTTAGGAAGAGACACGGTTAGGTGCGATTTAATACGGAATAAGTGCATTTTTTAAACATTGTACGCTTGAATTCCTGCCTCGGACTAATTATTCTAGTCTGGGTGAAAGCATTGAATGTAGAATAAGAGAGGCAGTGAAAGGGCTTCGCGAACCAACAGGTGCTCGAAGTCAAAACGAAGAGAGCTAATTTTTAAAGCTGTTCATGCAATAAATTTTGCATTACGAGTCGCGTTATGACGGCTGACGATGTCGAGCCGTTACGAGCAGCTTTCGAGGCAACAAACTGTAGACAGTGCATTCTACAGGTAGACAGACTTTTTCGCGCGACACATACCGACCATAAGACTGGGAACGATGGCATTACGATAGCACACGTTCTCTTACTGTGCTCTAATACATATTTACAGTGAACGATCGATCATCGTCGACACTTTATTGTCGCTCCTTTTTCATTAGGTGTTTTCGCGGAAATATCGAGAAAACGTTTGAACAGTCGAGTAATATGATTCGTACAGATTGATTCAGTGAATACCAGGGGTCGAATGAAACTGTTAACTTTTATTAATAAAAGTTATTTATAAAACATTGAACTTTTAAACCATTTATTTTCTGGTTGAAGTTAACTTTGTACATTAACACTTTAACCCCGTTGTAAGAATTCAGTTTTAACAGTTATTTTATGTCCGATTAATAAAAGTTCTCGAGCATCATATATTTTTGAACAGGTATTTAAAGGTAAAATATAAAAGTTAGGAATATTTTTTTCATTAGTATTATTTAAAGAATTGGAAGCGGGATAATATAAAAGATAAAGCAGATTGTGATTTTTATTAACAATTCCAGGAAATCTGCTTGTCACGACTTTAACCGTATCAGAATAGATTAAATGTTCCTGTCTGAATAGAACTTTTTTGTACTTTTAAGAAAATTAAAGTATCTTGTTTACACAAAAATGTATGGAATGAAAGTTTCGGTTAATACACTTTATTTTAGGACAGTTTACTCGGAATAGGAAAGATAATATTAGTCATAAAATTACAGGTGTTTCATGATTAATTAAAAATTTTAACAGTTTCATTCGACTCCTGGTGAATACACATTTGAGGCAGTGATAATATTGAATCTACGTTAATTGAATACGTCTGGTATATGTCGATATATAATATAAATAAACTCTTGGAAGCGTTTCCTGCATCTCCCTTATATACGTAACTTTAGTATCCTGTAATGTTGTAGGAGTGTAAATATATATATTTAAGAAAAACATTCCAAGAGTGCGATACTGTACATTCCTATGTGTACAGGCTTTGATAAGTTGAAGTGTATCCGTGTAGCTATAGGGAAGCGTGCAGCTGTCTACGAATCTTTAACGAAGAACATGTTTCAAAAAGAATTCCTGAATTCCAAAGAAATGACCCGAGCGATTCTGTGAGCTTTGAAACGAAGAGACCTTACGCAATACTTTTGAGCCGTGTTTGCCCCGTTATCTGTTTATAAACTATGCACTGCCTGGATTCCTATGAACGGTTTAGAGAGGAACGAATTACAGTATAATGCTTTTCGTTCTCACCCTTCGTGCCCATTATACGACTGCCAATGAAGGCAGCTGACGCTATCCTGGAGAGCATTATCTGGCACCACGTTACTACCTAACTCCAAATTAGTGCATAATTAGTAGTTACGGGGCGGCGATATTAAACTGCAATCTACTTGGCGAAGTAAATTCGCTGATGCCGGCCGGGCTCTGTTTAAACGTGATCACATAATTACGGGTACACAACGGTTGAAATTGAGCCGTTAAACAAATCGCCCGCTGCAACGACAGCCCTTAAACGGAAATTATAGAATTAAGAATGCTTCGCCGGCTGCTTAAACATTTATCGACGCGAAACGATTCCGCCGCGCTCCAATTCGAGCTTGTCGCGATTCGCTTCCCTCGCGGGCTTGCTCCGAACAATTAAAGAAATCAATTCCCATGATTGTGGCTGAGGATAAAGTCGGAGCAGTCAACAAACTTTTCGTGCTCGCCGCTTTAAGTGGCCGCCTCGTCAAACACATTAATGGCTACCCTACGGGAAATACTGTTCAAACTACCGTGTTTGAACATGCTCGCCCAATAATGAAGGTATTCGCTGGGCCTGCTCTAACAAAACTCGGTCATCAGGGCCGATGCACCGAGAAGTAGGCAAATACGGTATCCATTCAACGTCAGCGGTCAGCTTAATCGCAACGGAGAATACGTAGTCCCAGGAAGAATCGATACTGCCTGTTCCCGTGGCCCTGGTACTCTTGAGTTACGACGTCTGATCGCGAAGGTCGTTTCACCCTTAACCTCTCCCGTCCTCTTCCCGCGTCCGTCCACCCTCGCCGCTCTTCCTCACCCTTCTACGGCTCCCTGCTACCCTTCCACTACTATCCCTAGGAATGATAGCCGCGGTGGATCCGGGTCGCGCGTAAATTTCCAGAATCTTAGGTGATTTATAGCCGCCTGAAATATAGGTTGCTAGTGGGAAAGATGTTAGCTCGCTGGGCGCCGAGGTCGTGGCCAGTTTGCTTTTAACTTCCACCGATGTTCGGGGTGGTAGTTGCGGAAGCGGTGCTTTTCAAACATCCAATAGCTCCATCTTCCGCTGAGCTTTGTAGGTATATTGCATGGCATTCTATCAACGACGTGTATTGGTATGCCGCTCGAAACGCTAAGGGAGCAGGACCGATGGTACGTAATTAATAACCATTATTTGGGTTATACTGGAACACCAACTTCTGGGGCGTTTCTACTTTCTTGCTGCTTCTCCTAGTATCATTAGTGCCATGTAATCCGTATTATTTGCACCCCTTGTCGACAGAAGTGTGCTACTTCCTTTCTTAACTATCATTACCAACAACAGCGGTGCATCGTTGCAGACGGTTATCGTTGATCGTTGGAATGCTCCGCGGTTGCAGGGAAAGCGGCTGATTCTCTCCAAGACATGCTGGTGTTTTTGCAAGGGGTTGAATCTTGCGCCTCGGGGGGTTGCTGTAGGTGTTAAGGGGAAGTCTGCGAGGCGTAGACCTGGCTAAGGATTTGTTACGCAAACATCATCGTGACGCTACGATAACAAATCACTACGTGTTGACTTTCAACGCTACGTACTAGCCGAATCCCGTCCCCGTGAATCCCCCGTTTCTGTTTTCTCTTCCCTGCGAATCAGATTTCCGGATCCCAGACAAAGCTTTTCCACAGCGCGCAACTCACTTTTTCCGATTTCCTATTTCCCTCTCGTTTCGATATTTGTATTTTTTCAACCCGGGCTTTTCGTTCCTCTCCACCCCTTTCGGCGCCCGGTTTTCGGTATTCGCGCACACGTTTCCCGCTGTAACTACGAAAACTCTGGCACCGCATTTTTTCCCGCGAGAAAATATATATAAACCGTGATCCTTGCTTTTACCGACATTAACCTTAAGGCATTCCTTCCTCTCTCAATTTATTTCTGTCACAGAGCCCGAGCAAAAGGTGTATCAGATAATTGACTCGTAAAATAACAAGGACAGCACGGAGCACAGCAATATTCCTTCGATTGCTTCTTTCCACTTTGACATTGTTCTGCTCGCTTCCAGATAATTGAAGTGAATAAAGAAGCTTACTGGGCGGCTGCGAGGGCTCGAGGAAGGGCTGATTCTTTCTCGAGATCCTCTTCGATCATTTTACGATGCCATTACCGTGCTTGAAATTAGTGGACGATCAGGCTTTAAGACAATTTTTTCTAGTAAACGATCCGAAAATATTGTCATTCGAGCGTCGATCTTTCGTTTCCCGGGTCTGACAGATTTCAACTCGGAGCGGGATGATTAAATGCCAGGAACGCGTGACGGGCGGCGACGTTTCATCCGGCGGATTCGATTTTCGCGAGTGACACTAATCGATCCCGAGGAGCGGAAAGTTTGCCGTCAACGGGAAACGGAACCGTCGGCCCTTACGTGAAAACGGAAATTTTAGAGGCCCCAAACTATGGACGCAGTCCACGCACGTATTCCATCAAGAGCTGAAGCCGGAAGTGGAGGAGCGGCGGGGTTGAAGGTGGGTCTCTGGAACTGTACTTTACAACCAGGCGTGCCACCACGTCCAGATAAATGTACTCCCACTTGAATAAACTCGTATCCCGGTCATCGAAAGAGGGGCTCCGCCGCTAAGCTCGCCCTTATCGTGCGTATTCCAAGCGATTTATATCGATTCCCCTCGATAACGTTACCGGCTTTCCTGCGTAACCAGGACCGCAAGTATTGATTCAACTCGCGTTAGGAAAAGATTTCCGCGGGCATTGAAAAGCTGCGCCTATTTCTGGCAAGCTGAACCTATTTCCATAATGCTAAGGGAAGCGACAATATGCGAATGGATTCGTTCGTGGGGACGCAGGCTGAATTTTAGTGTGCTAAATTTCTAGGCAGCCTCTTAAAAGTTCCTGGGCAAGTGCAATCGTGACAACGGCTTTTCTCAGCTCCAAGAGCTTTGAGTGCTGTAACTTTACGATGGTAGAAAATAGTTTACAAAATATTGTAAGTGTACTACCAGAGAAAAATGGGATATGAAAGTTTGTGATTTAGTTTATTCATGGAACAACAGGAGACCTTGAATTCTATAAGAAATCGATAAGATTCGTAAGTTTCGAGCAATCTGATCTACGCTGCAAAGTCTCTATCTGTACCTGACAGAGTTTAAACGTGGACTGAAACTGCGTACCGTCCTACGTGAATATCACGATCGTTGTTTTATTGCCGTTTCAACCAGCAATGTGATTCGCCCTGGGAAATGATAATTCATAAGAGGTACCGCACCAGCGTACACATAATTCATTAATACACACGATTAACGCGAACATCCATCATCGTTAGAACCGGAACGAACGCAGAACAGATCAACGATTTCGGTTGGCTTGCAACGACAAATGCGTGCAAACGAATACAATGACGAATGAAGTATTTATCATGCGTTTAATGTATTAATGTTCGTCCCTGTTGGCAATGAAACGCACGTTCTATATGCTCCGCATGCTTCTGGGATAAAATTCCGGTTTAACGAGGCGTTGCAAATCGTAGCTAGTTTTATCTCGTCGTAAAAAGAATTTACATAAGAAACCTTCCGACGAGGGTGATACGACACGATACTCTGTAACCACCTTTCCGTATCGACAGGAACAAATACATAAAGCATTGGCTCGACCTACTCTCGACCTGAACAGAGAACTGGCAGCTCCCTATCGACCTTTGACTTTGATCGATCACCAGCACCAGCGCCGGTACGTATCCAAACTATTAAAATCCCATAATTCTCTCTGCCTATCAACAATGCTGTTTCTACTCGACGGTGGCCGAGGGGAGTTAAGAACAATACACGTAATGAAATATCCATTCCGAATGTTCATGAAACGATCGTCCGAACAGCCTTGCGAAAGAGCAGCTGTGTTAGAAAGAAGGCTGAAGCATGGCCAATTTAGTCACGATTCTATCGCAGAACTGTATCGAGGGAACGTACAATACACCAGACGCGTGTCATTTATTCAGTTATCATCGCGCTGGCTATCGTCGTGCAATCGTTGCACGACAGGGAATACACGCAGACGTCTCACTCCCGTTGCCCGTTCGAGTATTAATTAAACTATGTGGACACGTTGACACGTAATTAATTTTCGTATATAAATTGCCCTCGCGCCGGTTGGCGGATCGGGGGGGGCCGCGTCAATCCATTCTGGATCGTGTACGTACTATCGACTTAAAGAAATGTTAAGTAATGCATACAAGATAACGTCCCACCGAACCGGTTACATTTCGTTATTCTATGTCACGCCACGTCGCGTTAAGCACAGTATTTTGCACGCGCTAGCGTGTCGTACACAATATCTCAGCTTATTAGATCCCCCGAGATCGATACTGGCTGCAGTTCGATAGCACCGATTACAAAACAGCCGCTTGAGGCTAATTGCCATTAGACGGTTCTATATAAATAATAGGACCGGTCTTGAGGGGTGAACTCTACGGCTGTCTTTGCGGCGAATCCACGTCGGTGCGCGATCGCAATCCTGGGAGCGGGTCGCCGAAAGAGACGATCCTCGATGTATCCCGGTCACCAGGTCGACAATGTCAGATTCATCTCCGCGGGCGCAAGAGAAACTGCCGTTGCAGCGACCGAGCATTTTCCTTATTCATCTGGCAACAGGACATTTCTCATGTACCGCAGCGTGCAAGTACACGGCCCCGACGATCGGGAAGTCAATAGGGAACAATGCAACCTCGTTTTTCTCGGGATTTCGCAGCGTGATGCACTCTTTCTTGTCGTTACTTCCCCTCGCGATAGAAATGTTACTCCCCCGCGGATTACCTGCGGACGAACGGCGCAGTTGCACGTGACGCACGATGGGGGTGTATTAGTCATTAGATACCATTCCACGGCACGTCGGGTAATATCGTTCGTTTCCCCGTGCCGCTAGCTAGCGAATTTCATAAGATGCGGCGTGGCATAAGCGAGAACGGTATTAATAGGTACACCACGTTTGCTGATCAAACGGGTTCGCAGTTGCAGAGACGGTATAAGAGCCACACTTACGCGGAACGGGTATCTATCTACCTCTATCCCCCGGTGTCTATCCGAGCACCGGGAAGCTCGGAATGCGACAGTTGCGTAGCAAGCTTGATTACACGGAGAAACATAAGAACAAGGGATTTATCTCCCGGTGGGTTGACTAGCGTCATCCGCGAGTTCATCTGTTTAGGATTGAGATGTTTGTCTTGCATCTGACGTTGCGTCTTACTTGCCGAAGATAGGAAGCCGCTAGGTGCACTCGAGCAGAGGTTTGCCAGGTCTGCGCTGCATGTGACGTCTAACGCAACGCCAATAACTCACCTAGTGCACGCCGGCCTCCGAAGAGGGAACTTGCTCCTCGGAGCAACCAGATCCTCCGTACCCACCTCCCATCCGCCTCCATCTTACCTCCCGTTTCAGCTTGCCACGCCGCCATCTCCTCGCCCACCGCCGTCACCTCGAGACTCCTTCAGCATAACCCTAGGCACCGCCAAGTTTGCGAACGGATGAACGAGAAATTACAGGGAGGTTTGGCTAAATTCCTTCTTCGACCTCCTGTTCCCCCCTTTCGTTGCCTCCCGTTTCTCCCTATCCCCTTTCCAAGCTTTCGCCTTGCTTCTACCCCGTTTCCCTTTCATCTGCCTCCCCGAAGGTCCTCGCGGAGTTCATTCCCAGCGGGAACGGTAATTACTGTCGAACGAGTCCTGGCTCCGATCATTAATTCACCTCCGATGTCGAAGGTTATACTTTGCGCTGCCCCGATAAGCAGCCCGAGATAGGATAAGAAAAATTACGATAGACTGGGCCACCCTGGGTCAAGAAGGCCCCTTATCGTATGGCGGGACAAGCCTCTCGTACGTTCAGCAGTTCGGCCGTCGGTTTCCTCGATTTTCAAAGGAAATGGAATATGCGATGATGCGACCGGCTCGCTGGGTACACGGGAATATCGATGAGACACCAACGTCGATATTTTCGAATAGGAAAGCGGAATAACGAGATCAGTGGCTTTAATTTAAAATCAGTGGGTCGACCTCATTTCCTGAGAATCCCAGGCGCATTATCCGCCGGAGGACTCGTAATAAAATCTTTCCTTGGCACGGCGAATAAATAGCGCCTCGAACGTTTACAGAAAGCGTAGTTTCCACGAAGATGTTCCAGATTAAAGTTACCGCGATTGCATTCTCCATCAGGCGAGGAGGGTATCCATGCAGAAATGCATAAGCGAGATATCCATTTTTATAAAACGGATTCATATTTACTGATAATCTTCTGCCACTCCGCGAGTTCCGTTAGATAGTTAATTCTGATACGTACTTCCTTCCTGTACCAAAAGGATGAGATAATAGCGGCTTGATGAACACCCGGCCGCTTAAATGGAAGGAGAATCTTCTTTTTGGAAGTCTGCCCCGGCGAATCATCTTAAGTGGGGCCTCAAAAATGAAGGACGCAAGATCGAGGCAAAAAGAGCGCCCCGCCTTTCGTCCATTCTTCTCGAGGCGTACTGTTTAACGAGGTCAAAGAAGCCTTCTTCATTTTGCCGTGCCGCACTCGGCCCCGCTCCTGTTTCTCGTTTCTAAGCCGCGCGCCCCGTCGATTTCTCAGGTAATGACTAGTTCCTCCGCATACTTTCCCAGACGAGCAAAGTTTCTTTCTTCGTCGCTGCATTCCCGAGGAAAATGTACAAAAAGGAACGATCCTGGTGCTGCTCGTGGCACGGGTATCCTGCTGGCGTCGCCGGTACCCAGCTTCCAGCCCCGCCGCGGAATAACTCGCCGGGAGAAAAAAAAAAAGAAAGGGACGTCGCGAAACTTGGGCGACTAATGCACCGGAAAATATATATTTAACAGTGAGCAAGGGCGAAGTAGGTACGACAACCTCGGCGTCTCTTCTCTCTGTCCACGGCGCTTTAGGAAGCCCGTGGCGCTAGGTATCGATGCGCTTCCCATACCGATGGAACGTTCTTTCACTGCCACTCGCTGAGAAATACACTCCCTTTGTGCTCCATGGGAGAGGCTCTGATCGGGGGCGTAGCTTGCTCGATTGGAATGGTGCATAAGGAATATGTTCTTCAAGGCACATCGCGTTGCTCATTTCACACGTTCAGACTAACAGGATTTCCATGGACTTTCCAGGGAGTTGAATGTAAGCATTGCGCAACGCGCAAGTGTTACTGGAGACACATTTATCGTAAGTCCGGGAGAGTTCGAGCACTTTTTGGAAAAGAAATTAGTAGCATCGTGGTTTTTCACATTGTTGTCGTTTTATGCAGATTAAAGCAAAGCCCAAGCAATTTAGAGTACATATAAATTATAGTGCGCGATAATTTCAAATATTTATTTTCATTCTCAACGAAAAACATTGGCACTGTAACTGGTCGGTCTCACTCGCATGTCGGAGTTAGACCGTCCACCCACTACGGGTAATCGAGGGAGCGATCGACCAGCTTGTCAAAACAAATTAAAAACGAATACATACGTATCGTTGGTGTTACGCTGCAGTTATATGCATATTATATCCCCAATATCGGAAGAGTGTAAATAAACTTACCTGCTTTTCAAATATCACCACCACTGTAACTTGGTATAAAAACTTTCAGCCTCGCATAAAGTCTTAACTGTATCTTATAATTCAAATATGGATTTGTGACAATGGTCAATGTGAGATAAACAACGAGCGCCTTCATTTATTTTGTGTCAATGACACATAGTGTCCTATCTTGCGTCAGTCTTAAAATATCAACACTGGCCGGACTCTGCCGGTAGTCGAACTCTCCCGGACTTACCCTAAGTGGAACAGGGGTACATACCTCGGTGGCAGTAGTATAGATACGCCACTTCGGCGACACGTCGCGAATGTATTTTGTTCGAGAGTACGGATCAATGTTTTTTAAGCGTTTCATACAGAAATCACTCTAATGATTGGAAATATAACGGATGATAAATAAATCAACAGGAGTCAGATGTTTTTTTAATTATTGAAGCCATGCATGAATTGTCGTGACTAATCATTTCTGACGAACGAGCTTCGGGGATGGGGAAAACAAATACGTTGAATTCGCAAATTGTAAAAACGGCTGATTGAACTAAACGAAATGTATAATGGATCACCCTGTAAAGTATTGAATTATCGAAATAAAGCGAATAATGCGGGAGGTATTCTCGTTTTGAAAGGATATGATAAGAGCACGGTTAAATAAATTACATTCACGTTAACAGAATTCGTTCGGTATTCGCGCAATTAATGCCGCTCTGTCGGGAGGGGAAAATGGCTGCTAATTACCGGTCCGTTAACGCAAATACACAGCCGGTTGATCCCCCGTTACAGAGATTACGCATCACGGGAATCGTTCGCGCGACGTTTTTCGCCAGTTTTTACAAGTGTCTGCAGCAGATGCTCGCGTCGCGACGCCGTAATTATTCACGTGCAAACATTGAAGCCCGTTCGCCAAAGTGGGGAGCGCTTTATTTAATCCGCCCGGTTGTCGTTCGTATCGAGTGATGGCGAAAATCACCGTGTGGTGGAAAGATGGCAGGCAAAAGCCGGTGCTCGTACATCCTGGTCGAAATGGAATCGAGCACCCGGCTGTACGAGAGACAATGAACTCCGCGTGATTATTGAAAACCGTGCGAGATAAAAATTCTTATTAACAACCACGTTCCCTTTATCGTGCGCGCGTGACCACATTCTGTGGACTAAAATAGGAATTTTATACAGCCGGGCGCATAAATTCCAAAGGACGACTCCAAAAGCGAAATGGGCACTTAGGTCACTTTTGCTCGCCGATAAATTTATTCGAACGTAACGGGGAAACACATTCGAACGCTTAAAATCGTCAAGGCATCGCGGGTGGATATTTTTCTAGCGAAAGCGAACGCGGAGGATTGATAATCGCGGGTAGCGCGAAACGGCGATGTAAATTCGCAACGCTGTCGCAAAATGAACGCCACGAGGCAGATTGCGGGTATACACAAGTTCTCAGCGCGGATAGGAACGGAGGACGACCGACCAAGAGGGTAGAAAAATGGTGGTGCGAAGGAGGCGAGAGCTTAATTCTCCTCGGTTCTTGCCCCGAAGCGCCGACCTACTTCCTTCACGGGAGGCATCAAAGATTTTTAAACGAGCTCCGCGTATTTCCTCGCGCGAGGACGAAGCACAAATTGTTAACTCGTTGTAAAGCGGAGCACTTTCATTTCCGCCTTTCTCGCCTCTCCACTAGATCTATCCGCGGCGTTACGTTAATCTACCGTATCTGCCCCTCTGTATCTGCTTTCATTAAAGCGAGAGAAATTTGAACGACACATTACTGCTGAATCGCACGAACGTACCGGCATTCCTCGGCTGAATCTGACTCGAATTACATAGGTAAAGACGGCGTTTATGCCGCTGGCACGTGAAACAGAAACGCTTCGAATATTCCGCGCGCATAATCCCTTGTTGTTAATTCCATTAAACATGCCATTAATAATAACTAAGCGTGAAATTAAGGGCATTACAGACACGATTCGCTTAAACCTCTCGCGAAAGGTAACGTTGAACTGGCACAGGAAGATTAACACCGTCCGTACGTCTATAAAGCGTACGAGCTTTGGGTTTAATTGGTATTTTAAAGGTAAAGGACTCGTCGTCGCAGGGTAACTAAAAACGAAATCATATCCTACATAGCGGGAGATATGGCACATTTGACCTGTGTTAATCGGAGGCATTAAGAGCGCCGAGTGATAGCAGAGAATCCAGCTTTGCGTTAAGGGCGAGGATCGGGGCCATTTTATCTGACCACGCCTTTCCACTTCCTGGATTGTTTCCTCGTTAGGTTTACGGCCTGCTAATCGTTATATCTTCCTTCCCCTTTCTCGCTGAATCGTACTTACGACCAGATCGATTCTGGTGAGCCAGGTAACTACTTCCCACAGAGAAAGTAGAAACGTCAGGAGTTGGCTGCGCGCCTACACTAAATTCGCG
This sequence comes from Andrena marginata, assembly GCA_963932335.1. Taxonomy (NCBI): domain Eukaryota; kingdom Metazoa; phylum Arthropoda; class Insecta; order Hymenoptera; family Andrenidae; genus Andrena; species Andrena marginata. The sequence continues at coordinate 11,856,356 of OZ010662.1, read as the reverse complement.
TTAACGTCCGTTTTCTAGCGAATTCACGTGTTTCCTAACGTCTACAAACAGCCCTGAACCCCCCTAAGCACACATTCGCGTAGCTAACTAGCGCTCAAAGGCTGGCACAAAAGATGAATGGAAGGTCTGACGGTGAGAAAGACTAATTGGTGAAGAAAACGCAAGCAAGTGTACATTATATGTTAATTATTCACGTCTGAATCGTGACGAATAACTACCAAATCGCTTCCCTACGACCTCAAATTGCTTACCGTAATTACGCCCGCCTCTCGCTAATCTCATGCTCCACTTCAACCTCCCTTTTCCCGTAACATAAATTTCCAAGGCTACCGAGGATATAACATATAAAGCTCTCGCAGGAGAGAGTCGCGGCTTGCCGGTATTAATGGCCGAAGGAATTTCTATGTTGAAAAATAGAGGGATCTAGAAATTTCCGATAGCCCCGATACCCACGAGAAATACGGTCTTCTATTCGTAATATAAGTTGTCGCGGGCTACGTCCGATCGATCGGCCACGCGCAATGCCGCGGCTGTGTTTAAGGAACAAGAAGCCCTATTACTTTTCATGGCAGAGCCCTCCGTCGTATAGTTGCAGCCGCAATGGCCCTGAATGTTCAGATTGAGATACCATTGAACCGCTTTTAATCATACGCGCCGACACAAAGGATTTCACTCTGCGCCCTTTGATCATGAACATTGAACCCTTAAATCATCGCGGCGATATAAGGGATGGGAAGAGCAGGCGTAAGTCTTCCTACGACCGGGCTGTCTCTACAGTTATAGAGGGAAATGACGCTAGTTTCACCAAATCTATGGCCATGAAAATGATAAACATAGAATATAGCAAATTCTGCCAGGGGGGGGGGGGGTGACTGATAACGAGGCTTCATCTTCGAAGTAATTCGTGTTAGAATCGAGAAAAGGATGGGAAAATATATTCCATGTAGGTTTGGACGAGTGGTTATCCTTTTTCTGACTTAGCAGAAATTACGGGACGATTCGTATTCCTCGAGAAAGGAAATGTGAGAGGAAAAATGAGATTTGTGGTAATCTGTATTCTGCGACAACGAAACGGAGCTCTCGTTCGAGATCGGGGGTTTACGAACCGAATGCCAGTCGATGGTCTCCTTTGATCAAGCTCGACCGTTACACTTTTATCTCCCGCAGCTAAATCTATCGCGAGTCAGACGAGAAATGAGGATCGGAGGGAGTTAAACCGTTTAGGGGATCGTGCGCGGGCTGGTGCTTGATAAAAAGTAAAAGGGCAAGGCCTGCGAGGGCGTAGCTTCCGATCGAGCCGATCAGAATCACCTTGAATCACCGTTTTAATCCCGAGTTATGGCGATCCGCGGAAGCCTCTGTATCCGCGTGGATCTCGAGGAAACCCGGAAGGAGATGGGAGTGGTGATCGCTGTATTAAGAGGCACACTTGCCCCGGGCTATTAAGGAGATCCGTAGGACGTAACAATGGAGCCGAGTGAAAGATTAATCCGTGGAGCCTTCGGGAGATGGAGATAAAACTGCTCGAGTGTGGAGGTGGAAAAGTTTCCCTGTAACCGTCGTAAAAGCAACGTACCTACTTTTTGTTTTACGGCACGCCTGATATACAGTTCACATGGTAATCGAACGTTAGCTCTCAGCGCGCCGATAAAAACAAGAAAAAGTCAGGGAGCGATAAGAAATCCCCACCGTCGCCTGCACACGCGTACAGATTTGCTTACTTTCGTTCTGAATGCAGATGCGCGAAGGAGTCAGGGATGGTGTGCAAGTTTGCATTATGATGCATCGACGCAATCGTGCAGTGGAACAGGGGGCGCAGTATTTCTCGACGCCCCCGGAACTAAAACACTACGGTTGATCGCGTCGATATCTCAGGAACCAGGTCAGGCCAGAGGGAACCGATGCATCTGACATTAATGCGTGATACAGCGGTCCATTAGGAAGATTCAGTGCGATTCCAGTAGCTGATGGGGAGGAGCGGAAATCAAAGGAAAAACGAACCCGTGGCTTCCATCGCGATTGAAGGTGGCGAGGCCGTAATCGATAAGAATCGGACTTGAAGCCTCGAAGGGAGGAACGGCGATGGTTGTTCGGGGCCAGGAGAAATGAGAAAACGGAAAGGGAGAAGGAAGATACACGGGGAGGGGGGGGGGGGGGGCAAGAATATTCCATCGAGTTAGCCGCAGCGAAATACGATACCATCTTAAATGCCTTTGCTCCACGCATCGGCTCGTTCAGCCCCACTGGTGGGCCGCTCGAGTTTCAAAAGAATTTGTTGCTCCGCAATGAAATTGTCTCCCGACTCTTTTCATCCTAGTTACACAAACAAGCTTACTAACCGCGTAGAATTTATTGTCGTGTTAGATATGTCGAAAGGTGAAAGAAAGGCTAGACTAAAACTGGTAGAAATTGCAGTATATTCTGTCAAGCAATAAAGACTCCAGGCGTCCGTTCGCTCTAGAGAATCAGTGGTGACTGCCCATCTTCGAAGTCACGGGCTCGATTGTTTATTGAGGCCGGTAGATAACCGGCGAAGGCGTCTGTATTTCGGGGTGGTCGCCTTAGCCGCGTCAGCGTAAACAAAACCCACGATGCCTCGACCAGCCCTCTCCGCTCAGCGACGAATTTTCTTACAGTCGATTCCGTGAAACACGCGTCTCCATCGATTTCGTACTAAATTGTCAATCGAATTGTTGGTCGAGCCTCGAGGGCAACGTAATACGACCAACTGTCGGCGAGAGATTCGTTTTCTAATAATAAACAAATTTTTCCAGATACTGCAAAGCACTGAGAATATGAAGAAATACAGATCCTAACGATGGCCTGCTAGCGTGTGAGTCATGTGCCACGTCGCTACGGTTACGACCAACGAGAATCACCGAAGCAGCTGAGTAATTCAGCAGCTTTCGTATTACGCGCTTTCAATTACCGTGGACGTCGGTTCACCGAACGCGCAACACGTACTCGACCGAGTTAAAAGAACGATCTTGACCGAACCCATTCTTTCTCGCCAGGGTTTCCGCCGGCATTTTCGCGATATAAGAAGGGAGAGCGAGGGAGCGAAAAAAGGTGGTCGACGTCGAACGAGCGGGTATCGAGACCGTCACGTAGAGGTCTGTCACGAAAAGCCGATGGTAGAGACGGGAGGGAAGGGAAATAAAGGCGGACGACAAAGAAGAATGAATTTAGCACGAAACACCTATCCCCTATCGGACTGCATCCTTCTCCTCTGTGATGCAGGATTGTCAAACGCAGAGGAAAGGGCTGGCACGTCTCTCCCCGTGAGAGACAGTCCACGTGCGCCGCGACTTCCGGTAACAGCAGTGGAAAATAGAAGAGCCTCTGCTCGGATATCCGGCTGAACGAGAAACCGGGTACCATCTCACGGATCACGAGATACACGAATTGGTTCGCTTCCATCTGGACGGCGCAATACGCGAAGCTATACGGCTCGGAGACGGGAAGGAAATTTACTTGACGAAAAAGCTCGTACCGCGATAAATAATTACCTACTTCTTTTATTGTGGCAGACTTGATTAAATTGGCTTAATATTTTCGTCGCTCTTAAAGGGAACGAAAGGTACGCTTTGATGTTGAAACGCTGCAAAGAATGTGTTCGGAAGGAAGCAGGAGTTAAAAGACCTTAACACGTGTAACTGTCGTTATTCTTGTTTCTGTTTCGTTCAAACGAGTATTCTTCGAGCCTGTAAACCTGTAGAACATTCTGCAGGAATTTTTCTTCAACGAGAGTGTAAAAAATAGCGTGTTTTAAATAAGGAAGGAGCATCAGCATGAACAGCTTTATACCTCGGGCTAAAAGAGAACTCTATTATTTCCTAACGTGATCTCCTCGAGTATTTTAGTTCACTCATTTCCGTCTTTTTACCTCGCGTATTGTTTCTAACCAGGGGAAAAAGGAAACAAGCGCAGCGGCTCTCTCTCTCTGGCGAAACAAGATTTATTATATAATAGATTGAGATTTACGGATCCGGCGAAAGGGAGTAGTTAATGTAGGTAATCCGTATTCCTTGAATAACCCTTCTTCACCTCGTTCCGGAAAAATAAAGGAATCAGCCGTACAGATGGAAAAGAAATGACACTAAATCACTCGTATCTATCTAACGCGGAGAAAAGGGATTTCACTGGGCACAAAAAGACGCCCATAAAAAAGTATCCCGCGTTATCTACCCGGGATTGGCGTCCTCGAGGGCAAACCATACTGCTCGTTTTCGCATACGGGGCAGGACGAGAGTTTAAAGATCTATCGGCTGCCGCGGAAATTTCTTCCGCGGGGAACGGAAGCCCGGACATTATTACAGTGTTTATTTAATCAGAGCGTTCAGGAACTGTGCTGTGTTTAAAAACAAACTCAAGGGAAGAAGAATGATTAAAGCGAACCCTTGCCCTTTGAACGTCCATCGTTTATTAATCGAAGGGCCCCTCGAAAAGCGAGGATCCCAAGCAAGATTCATAGCGCGAGGTGATAAGCTCTCAAAGGAAATGCCGCTAACGGGTGGAAAGTTACTCGAGTAAAACTGTCGGGTGGAAAAGTATCAACGCAGTCACGTAACGCGTTGCAGCGGAAGACCGCGGCTTCCGCCGGATACGAAATGGCGGAGGACCGATGGAAAAAATGGCGAGAAAAAGGGGAGGAAGGAGCATCGGCAACGCATTCCGTACGCAACTCTCCTCCGCCGGCGGTATAGCCGTACCTTCTGAAAGTTTCATGAGGTTCGCGCCGATCGGGGAAAGCTTTTTATTCGCGTGGAACACTTTGCATTTTTACGACGGGAGCAAGGTTACGTGTAGGGTCCTTCGACGAGGACCTTTGAGGTCTCCATGCGTGTTACGAGAAGCTGAACGCGAACATCCCCCGTGTCAATATTCCCCCCGATGGTATGCCCGGTGGGGGCACTCTGGAAATGAAGCCCGAAACTCGTGGCCGCGATCGACGCAATTAAACGATATTTTGAGCAATCTGCCCTGAGAAGCGAGACAGAAGAGGATTCTTGCTTAAGCATGTAGATTAATGGAGAGATGTGAGTGCTCTGACAAGGGAATTTTGGGGTAACAGGCTGTCACACAGGGTTGGACAGATATTGATACGACAATAATAGAGGATGATTTTTATAAAGGCAGAAATCAAGCTCTCCAATAATAGAGCGCACGGGTAATGGGAATCCTACTATATTCGTGTGCGTCGCTGCAAAATCATAGTTCGAGAGCATTCCGAGGAAGAATGCACCATTTCACTGGAGCTGCTCTTTCGCCAGGCACGAATTAAATTTCAATTTTCTGGGGAACTCGAGGATGCCAAGTTTTAAGATAACTAACTTTCCTCGCAGTTTTTCTATTACCAATATCTATATTATGAAGGTAGGTAGTTGAATACTTAATAAAATCTCGAAATCCCCTTCGCGGCTTCTTCTTTTAATCTTTAATCTATTCGCCGGCGGTACCGCGGTTTCCCTGTACTCCTGGAATTCTTCCAATCTCGACGGAATATTTTGCTCCCTTTCGCCGCTTCTAACTAACTTTATTCCACGGCCTTAGCTCCTCGTCGACCTCCACTATACAGATCCTATTCTTATCTGGGAAATTCGTATTCCATGAGCCCCGTTGGCTTCTTTCTCGCCACCCCCGAAGTCCTTAGCGTCTCCCACTCGTTTCTCCCTTCATCTTCAGCGGATGGTGTGCGGGGCGGGGGGGGGGGGAAGGGAACGGGGAAACTTGCGATAAGTCGATCCGTCAGGTGCGACCCGAAAAGAAAGCTTTCAATGGAAACGTCTTGGGCTAAGAACGCAGATTCCCCGGACCTCTCGGGGATCGACGAACTTTTCGCAACACGAAGACCGTAGCATCCCTCTCTGTCTAACTTCGCCCAACTCGTTTCCCTTCCAGCAGTCGCGCGCAAACACGAAGGATCCAAGGATAACCCGGAGAGCCCTCGTTCTCCGACGCGTTCCTGCCGCGGACGGCGACAGGCCTTCGAAAATAGACGATCCCTGACAGGGATTTCGCAATTTGACAACCATCTTGGAAGAGAGCTTTAGTTACTCGTAGTATTTAAATTATGCGAACCCTGCGTGACGAATTAATGGTATCTCTTCACCCAGGGAAGGATCGCGAGACTTCTCCGAGGAGGCAGGTAATTGTGGAATAAAAAAAAATGGATTCTGCGCTTGTTACTTATTTCTGTACAGAGAATGGTACGCCGATTCTACTGCGAACTTTTCCCAGCTCTACACATACTAGTAAAAGCAATTTTTCGTGCTACAAAGGAACGTTTTCAGGGAGTGGAGAGGGAGCGATCAAATAAGTCTGCGAATTTCAGGTGCGAATATGGAGGAGAAAGGCAGTCACGTCGAGAGTCGAAATGGTGGAATAGGGGAAGTAGGGATGAGAGAGAGAGAGAGAGAGAGAGAGAGAGAGAGAGAGAGAGAGTGAGTGAGAGAGAATCTACATCGATTCCGTGAGAAAGGTGCATCGATATATCTTGGACTCGAAGGTGTTTTCCTCTCGTATAAACGGTTTCTCCTGTGTGAATCGCGTATAACTTCTGGAAGCCCCGTGAAATTCTGAAAAATTTATCGCTTACTACCTCCGTAACGCACCGCGGGTCTCAAATGCGATGTGTTTCGCTACGTCGAAACTCTCCGGGAAGCGAATCGATCGATGCATATTTAAAGGCTCGATCATCCTTTCGGCTCGCTTGAATTCTAACAGAGCGATCGGGGAGGACTATCGGGATGAATTTTTGAATACGCAAGGTAACGTCCCGGGGGACCTTGAAGAATGACGCGTAAAGGGTAGTACGGGTATGGCGATAAATATGTGAATATCCTGCTGCCATCAGAAAAATCACCTAATGTATTTGTACGTCGAAGAATATAATAGCAGCTGAATTTAAATTCATTCGGCAAGTAATGCACGAATTGCATTGCAGAATTTATTAAAAGAAATCTAAACTACGAAGGAGATCAAAAATTTCACTACCTATATATTTTTATCCTGAAGTACGGGAAGAAAATTAAATCGTTTCCCCGGTGAAATCAGCTACCCCTTAGTGGCCTTAACGAAGTAAAAATGTTTCTTTCAAATCAGTAGTACCGGATCAAATTAAGCTAACTAAATTCGCCAAGATTTTCTCAAGAAGCTAAAGTAGACAAGAGCAAGTAATTGCTGCAAGCTCACTGACTTCTTATTCAATAACGAGTACGCGTTGAAGATATTTCTTTCAATATTCCAGCAACCGTTGCGCAGAATGATTTCATAGTTTTAAAGAAGGGAGTCTAGACTAGCGATATCTCAAGGAAAATAGACTCCAAATTTCAGGTTAATTAGTGTCAACATTTAGACGGATAAATGCATAGGCTACCTAATTATAAGACATTCACGTTGATCTACAATCTTTCTTTATTATAATTACCAGGATGCCATGCACGGAGTGTCTATCGAAGCGGTTGGCTATATCGCGCAGCGATTCACTTTGAATCGGCTGTAGAGAACGTCGGTCCTCGCATTCGAATACCATGCACGCACGAGGGATGATACCATGGCTACGTTCGAAAACAATAAAGATGCCATGCTCCGGAGGGTGCACAGGAGGAAGAGTAGGGAGGGTGGTTTGCGTATCCTGCCGGCATTCGTAATTCCGATGACGCGATAATGCTGACCACCCTGCCAGCCGAAACAATTTATAAGTCCCTATCTGGACGGGTCACTTTAAATTATGAAGCTCTTTATTACGGCGGCATGGCAGAAGACGCTAAACGCGCTGAGTCGTCGCTACCAAACCTATCTACTCACCCCCTCGCCTCCCCTTTCATCCTGCTTGCGTACCTGAATTTCAGTTGTCGCATAAGCGTGAACCTGAAAATTAATCGTATGGCGTCGCGACCATCGTGCCCGTTGCTAGGCGAAACTACATTATCAAATTCGAGAGGACACCGACCGAGTTCTAAACCGATTTATCTTCTTTTAATCTAACATATTGTGCCACAGTGTACACGTCAACCAGAATCCCAGGAATATCAAAATATACCCACAAGTATGTCCGTCAATAATTGTTGCCAATGAAAAAGCTTCCGCGAAGCCTAATAATTACCAGGCAACATATTGGCGAAACCAATGACGCGAAGGTACGTATATATTCCACGATTCATGACTGAAAATTGAATTTCGCATAACGATGTCGGCAAAAACAGTGCGTTCTCGCCCCCAAGCAACGCCAGCGTTCGTCGATTCGTTCATTATTCGAAATTCAATTAGTCTGCCTCCCCTGTGTTGAGGTACGATAATGATACAACCTGCATGACCCGGAGCTATGAAAAATAGCATGGCTACGCGTGTCGCTGAAAAACGAACGCTTTGCGCACCCGGCGGTTCGTTAATATTCGGCGGAAAAAAAAGATATTTCGCGAAATTGCGGGAATTTAATTAATTGAAAATATAATTGCGGCAGGGACAGGAGGAGGTGGGTGCAGCCCGTTTGTCTGCGGTTCCCTTTCATGTGGTATCGAAAATCCATCGTATACGAGTGCGACGCTGTATGGATAAACAGTATGTTTCATGCTATCAAGTATATAGAGAATTTTGGATAGTATGCTTGCCGAGTTGTACTTTCCAATTAGAAGTAATTAGAGGAATACTTTTCTGTTTAATAAGTGATTGAGGAATGTACAATATTTCATCAATTCTTTACTGGATTATTAAATCATTTTCATGGTGTTGCCAGGATTAGTTTGAATTTTTAAATCTCCTCGTTATCAACTTATATTCATTATTTTATAAAATGATGCACGTAAAAAGCGTAATTTTTAACAAAGCTTGCCCATGCATTATATATATTACAGTAGCTCCTACTTTTGATGAAACAAGAGGCTGAATTAAAATGTAAAATTAAATAAAATTAGATGTCATAATATTCAGAATGTAGAGAATTTCGTTCCCTATGCAAAATAGTTTAAACATAACCTGATTATATGACTTCATTGTCCACAGAAATATGTAATAATCCAAAAGTTCTAACATGCTTTATTAGTTAGATATTCTATACAAGATATTATTGCTGTATAAATATAATATTCCTTTCCATCCGTGCTATTTTCATCACCCAGAATCGCGATTTTGTTTAAATATTTTAAAGTAATTATACATTGGAAAAACGTTAAAAATGATGGCAATCAAAAGTAATCTATATCAAATTAAGCAATAAAGAAAAGGAAATACATCGTTTCACGTACCGCTGATGCGTTGAATGGCGTCCTAGCACAACGGTCCTTGTAATCCTTTCTCGCCCTGCTAATCTCTCCGGTTTCCGTCGCAATTTGGTATAACACGCAAAAGTTTCGTCAATTCACACACGTTTCGGGAAATTACCGCACTCGAGTTAGTGAGTTTCTCCAATAAACGTGACAAATACCCTCCAGTTGAAATCAAACGAGATTCACGACCACAGAATTCTTCAGTACCCCATTACTGTCTTACTTAACTTTGAAATCTAATCGAATCAGTCTATACATTATGCAGTTCTTATATTAATCCTCCTCAACCGTATCAGACAGAACCACACACGAGGAGTACTCTAAACATTCCTCCGGAATAAACTAGTGCTTTATTTACTCGCGGTTCCTCGATAAATACCAAGTTTTTAACACGGCTGACGATTACATTTCACGGGGAGACAGGTTACTAACGTTTCGTCGCGTTTTCGCGTCACTAGCGCCGCAACCGGTCGGTGTTCGATTCTTGAGGTGAACCGTGACATTCGCGCCAAAACGAGTATCATCGGATTCAGCGGTTAGAAAAATTCACGCGGTACGCACGGCAACACTACACTTGCGAAACGAACGGCGGCTAGAAATCGATACGAGAACGATGCGATTGAGGATGGATACCATTGACATACGTCGCCAGCGTGAAATTTCACGAACGCGTCGCGAGAGATGCAAAACATCCGCGCGCTACCCGACGACTGCTAGAGCGACCTAACGCCACTGCTCGTCAGGCGGACACTGCGCATGCGATGTAAACAAACCGTAAAGGACGCTTCGCCTGCCGGGTAGGAGTAGAGTACATATATCGCTCTGTATCATGTAATAAAGACGTAATCGCGAAACGGAATAAATACGTGCACGCGATTTAAGCGATACGTTCTTCCAAACGATTTCCTTCGCGGAGTTTTGTAGTACAGAATTAGTGGAGTTAGTCATGTTCGTAGTGAGACAATGCACTGTAGCAAATATTACTTTAAATCAATGTTTAATTAGAGGTTACACGGAGTAGAGGTTAGGTAACCAAATGTCGGGGCGGGAATGATTAGCGATTCAAATGTAGATTTGTATTTAAAGTGTTAAAAAGTGTGAGGATCTACCCTTGTAGTCGTTTATTTTGGTACAGTAGTGCGACGCCTATCTTTTATATTTTCACTTATTTTAACGGTACAGTTACGTATAATATTTTTGCGACAATGCGATTTAATATATCCTTCATAAACTAGTTATATGTGTACAGTGGTACAAAGTATATTTAATGGGTCAACTTAATATTTGATCTCCAATATAGATGATTAGGTGTACCTATATCATTTACTTCACTTTATTCCATTGCACATAATACATTTAGTACATGAGACACTTTTAAATTTTTACCTGAAAATAGATAGTTTTTTTGTACTTCATTCTCCAAGATTGTAGACAGCATTGTTTGGCACAGCCACAACCTATACCACAGATCGTGAGATATTCACACATACAGGTTGTTCTAAAGAACTTTGGGAATTTTAGAGTGACGTAATAGAAAAATGCATTTAATTCAGAGACGATAAAGTGGAATTATGCGAAATGATTCATCAGCCGGCGAAAATGGGACATGAAAACTTTGAAAAATTTATGTTTAACGTGTTCGCACATTTATAACCGACTTATGCTTAAATTGAAACTATCGTCGACATATACATTCAATTCCTCCGATAATTCTCTGTCGTTCTACCATCTACCCACCTTTCTCTATCCTTCTTTCGTCCCTCCTCTCCTTTCCATGCTGGCGTTTCCCTTCAATTTTTCAACTTAAATGTCTTCCCTTAGATCCCACTTGGCATTTTCATTTCTCCTTTCGTCAATGCGCGTTCCAGGCCGGCAGTTGCCGATGCCTTCGCCGAGAAGGGCTATATTCTCTGAACGACATAAATCCGAAATAATTTGGCTGGCAAGTGTCTGGCATTGCACGGCCGTTTAACAGCCTCGTAAAAAATGAGCCTCGCGAATGGTAATAGCTCACTCCGTGATTGACCGTTAACTTTTACGTCATTACGTGACACGTAACGAATTACCTTTTCCCTTTGGCGTGCACGAGTGAAATTCTGAAGGAATTCTTTAAAAGAAACTCAGTTCGCTCTCACTCCAGACATTTCTCTACCCGTCAACGCAAAAAGAATTGCGCGAGTCTCCGCTGAAAATTCTATCCTATCCACTGCGCTATTCAATCATTACACAAATAGATTTTCGCGTGTACCACTTACTGGAAAATTTCCTCCCGTGGCAAACTTTTGCACTCCAAGAACACTGAATTGTGTGATAACGGAATGGGAAAGTTACTTGAAACGTCTAAAAAGGTCATATCCAGTAATGGATCGTACTTTCTAGATTGACCTATACACGTCGGGGCAACTTCAATCAGTGCCTTCGACGTATAAACAGTCCGAACTTTTAACCACCCTCTCAGCAACAATCTTTCATAGAATTCTGCGTATATTTCAAACTCGAAGTAAATAATTCATTCGTCAGAGTTTCAAAGGAGAGCCGAGAGAAGGGATACCGAACAAAGTTGAATATTCTGCAAAATCTCCAACCATTCCGCCGCGAATATTCGTTCATACACTCTGGATATTGTAGTTCCACGTGTATTTCCAAATGACTGCGAAATTGCTGGAATATTTCGCTCGACCGAGACCTTTAGCATTCGGCCCCTCGTATTCGGGGAACAAAAGAGACGTAGCGCGTCGAGAAAATATAATTTTTGCCCGGGTGGGAGACTTTTGAGAGACATATGACGCCATATTTCGTAGGCAGGCTGATGTATCTCATGTTATCTAACTTGATTTATTAGGTGCTATTGTAATTCCGACGATTGCTTATCGTTAGGTCCGGCACTGTACTGGAAAGCATAATTCAGTCGAGCTATCTCGTTCCTCCACGTGTCCAGCAATGTTTTCCCTCTGCCACAGTTTAACGTTAAATGGAATTCAGTCGGTATACCATGCCCTGGGCTAACCTGCCTGCTGCGATGAGCTTTATCGTGCCAACGTAGCTATAATACTAGCATAGCGTGATAGATGAATCATCGCAATTGTTACCACGTTGTTCTTAGCTTGCACGCACTCGCGCGACGGCCATCGATCTTTCCCGTTCCTTGTAAATGCCAATCATTATGCGACGCATCGGCGAGAGTTCTGATAACATTATGCAGATAAGCTCCCAGTAACACGAAGATCGGGACGATATGCTTTCGGCACTACAATAATCGCATTCAACTGAATTTACAGTTATAAAGTAACTTGATACACTAACCCGTAACACCACATTTCGGAATGGGAATAATAATAATACTTGATAAAAAAGCCTCCTCTTCAGACCCTTCTGGAATAAAAATTTTAATTAAAAAAAATTCCAAGTAATCCATACCTTTACATCCCGCTTGTAACAATGGCGCAGAAATGACGAGCGTTTTATATTGAATCCCCTAAACGAACCTCCATAGCCTCGGGAACGAACGTATGATCATCCGATTTGTTTATTTCATCTGGGATTTACGTAATTAAATATCGATTCGTTAGTCCGTCATTGGTCGCTTAACAAATACGTGGAGTAAAATGGCCGTCGCCGCTCCGGCGAATGATTGTAAATGTGGAAATGCTTCTGGTAACAGCGAAAGGGGGTCGGAATCTTCGTGGCGAATGTAAACGCACGGAGAAGGCTACGGGAAAAATGGACGTGACGTTCCCGATGGTTCGTTACTGCCTGTTTCGGGTTGTTTATATTTCATAACTAGGGTCGGAGGTTCCCGATCGATACCGTCCCGCACGGCGAAGAGGGCGAAAGACACGCGGAAGACACGGCATCCACGGTGTCGAGTAACAATTTCTGTCACGAACAGGCGACTACCGAGCCTAGGCGCGGCGTGTATATTGTTAAAGTCGTTAGCAGCGAGAATTAACCGAATTATTCGGTTACATCGGGCAACGTTGGCGTCTTCATTGAATTACAACTTAGACGGATCGAGGCGGCATGTACGCGCCGAGTTTACGGCGGCCGGGATTAGCATGCAAATTCGATGCATTGAATTTCATAGTTTCGACAGCTGTAACAACCGAATAGATTCGTTGTGACGTGCCGAGGTCGTCGCCAGCCTCGCAGTCATCGCCGTCCTCCAACCGCCGCCTGTTCCTGATAAGCGAATTGTTTAGTCGTACCAGACTTGCCGCTAAGCAACGGATTAATCCAATTTAGCCGCGATACCAACGTCGAGCTTGCTCCGCGTCTCCCAACAAAGGCGGGAATTTATCAAAGACGCGACGGCGGAACCGTAACTTTCGACTTTACCGCGATCGCGGGCTTAATGATTCACGAAATGCCTAGGGGGGGGGGGAGGGGGCGCGGCTCGTCGAGGAAGCGAGGAGCAGAACGTTCATCGATCATTACCAACTTGTCGATTCTCTATTTTCCGCGAGATACAGTAGGGTTCACCTGACAATCCACTGCAACGTTATTATACGCTATTGCGATACGAAATGGTACGAAGCTTTTTGAAATTCTGAAGCCCGGGTAGTCTGTGATACTCGTGCACTAGACTGCCACTTGAAACTGAAGACTCTTCATTATTCATCTCGCGAGAATCATCCTCTATGATCTACATAAATATGTAACAGATAAATAGGCATTCAGATCTGACGTGAATTTCATTTGCAGTAGCTCTTGTAACACTGCGGGTTCGATTTCAATCGCAATTGGATGTATCGGAGTGAAGTGAAATGGCATAACGAGGTGTGGCGCGTAAAGCTGATGATCAGTGTCGCTAAATCGGATCATAATATTAGCAGCTGCAGCTAGAAGTTCAGCTAGCATTCCCCGGCGTTCTGCGTGTAACCGTGTGAAAATTGATATCGCTCGCTCGCAACTTCGGTATCTTACACGCGTTCAACTAGCCGTATGCATGTTCCTCGTGGCAGCCCCGTCAGAATAATCGTTTCTAAGCAGGTATTATCGCTGCCATGACGGCGCTAGCATGTCGCAATTTTTTCTTTCCCGGCAGCTTAACGTGCTCGCGATCTTCACACGCTCGCGAGCACGTATCTTTCCCATGGATCTTCGACGTCCTTGTTGGATTATCGCGTGATGGAAATTATCCGCAGCCTGCTGCCCGAAAAGTCCATTAAACGATCGGTGCTACTGTCAAAAAAAAAACAGGCCGTCCCTTCTCCATTCAATTCGGACTTTAATCTTTCCATCATTAGGATAGAAGTTGGAATATATTGCTCCTATAGAAATTACTACACACGATCGTTATCAATTCCACCGTTGGTACGTGTACCTACACATAAAACCTGTAAACGCAAGGTCTTACAATTAGTTTGCCGTGCAATGTTTCCTGCTTCCCGTGCGAAACCAAAAGCATCGCTGGACCCGCAACTATCCGTGAGCGCAAATACGCGTGCAAGAAATCCACCGCGTTGGTTTTCGAATAGGCGAATAAAAAGCATGGGACCCGGTGCGATCCACGGTTGCGGAACGTGGCGCAAAACACTATCTACGGGTGACCGTCGCCGGCCATCGCGGTATGTATCGCCCGGGCCCGAAGGTTTTTCTAAAAGGTGTGGTGGAACGACATAAGCGGCTTAGGAACACGGTACCTAACGGTAAACGGGTTAAAGCTCGCGGTTCGAGCCGACTTTCGCGGTGGCGGCGAACTCTCCTCACGTTCTCGCGGCACGAGCAAACCACCCTTAGCATGCAAGGGCTGCGAGCATTTGGGGGAGAGAGGGGCACGAGCCGCTCGTATATTTTGCTAGCGCCAGCTTTCGTGCCGTTACGTTACCCCATTCGTGCTCGGCCGTGGTTGCGAAGCTGGATAGCTGCTGGTTCCACAGAAAATAGCTCCTTGCCTGTCTCTGACCGGACGGAATGCACACGAGCTGCTCTTCTTATCCGAGCTGCGATCTATTCGCGCTGGCCCACTTTCTTGCACGTCCTCTGCCATCCCCCTTTCACCCATTATCTTCGCTTTTAGCTTTCCTGGCGGGCTTCTCACTCCGAGCCGTTATTTCATCCCCGCTGGTACTGTTCTTTATTCTACAGTCACCAGAGAGGGACGCTGGCGTATGCCGTTCGTAGCGACTAGCTTCGCACTCGCGCGCTTCCCATTGTTTGTTGGCAAACAGCAACGAGTAATCGAACGCGTGGAATCGGTAATTACTTTAATGGAAGCTCACTTGTTGAGACCGTAGAATGGATTGATGGGAAGATTTGTCTATTTCGCCTGGTAAGGGGATGAATGTTTCATCTCCTCGATTCAAACTCTTCGACCTTACGTATATACATGTACTCGAGAGCATTGGTCTTATAACGAAGCTATGTAGATTGCGTCGAACGTGACTTCTCGGAGAAATGACAGAGAGCAGCGGCTACCTGTCGGTAACCAAGTTTTTTGCCCCCCCCCCCCCCCCAAAGGACGAAGGATAGTCCTCCGTGCTTGAAATGCAAATTTTAATAGGGTTCCGAAGAAGGCACGGGGAAGAAAGCACGGAGCACTATCATTATTCCTAGAAAGAATTCCGCTGCCAGGAAAGGGTAACGTGCAATTGCGATGCAAGGGAATAAATGCGATAAAATGGTTCCATTTCCAGCATCCGTGAAAATGCTTTTCTGCTGTCGCACGTGCTCCTATAAACATCTCCTTGGGACTGTTTTCTTGAATAGTTCGGAATCTCAGTCTAGTTGCTCCGAATGTAAGTAACGCTGTTCTCAGAGATAGTACAGTTTATTCGGCGTGACCCAGTTATTCCTGTCACATTCTCCTGCCAGACTCGAGACTTCTTTTCTTCCCTTCCACAGCCGTTGCGAGCATTAATAACGCGAAACTGCAATACATATCCTAAGAAGCGTGGCTTGAGGCACACTTTGCAAAACATTAGCGTAAAGAACATCTGACTCGCGTGTAATTTTATACGTATTATTTCTGCGAGCATCAAAATTCTAACGGCCTGTAAATTCTTATCGTACACACGGGGTACCTTCTTATCAGAGATACCATTTATTCACGCTGGCCCACTTCCTACTCTCGCCTCTCATCCCATTGTCTTGATGCAACCCCGCGTAGGTATATCTATGCGATCCTACACCTATCTTCACGTTGCTTTCTCATATTTTTTACGAGTCAGTGGATGGCAAAATGTGAATGTACTTCGAGCTCCGTATAGAAAAGGGTACACTTAAAAAGAAAGCAAGCAGTCTGGCTTCTAAAATGGAAGGTACCATTTTCGGGTCTGCCTAAAAATCGTTTGATAATGGATCTGCTTCGATAGCAGAACGGTGGTATATTACTACAATATTTACGAAGATTTCGTGACGCCAGTTGCTTTTGGACGAGTCTATGTATATTAAAACCAGCGCTCTTCTTACTGAAAACGCAATTTATTTTTCCTGGCCGACTTCCATTTTCGTGTGCTCTTTTCCCTGTTGAAAGTAGTTTCCCGAAGTCTACACGTTCTACTTCTCTTTGCACCCTACAACTTCGTGGCAATTAGTTCTTCGTGTATACCACGCTCAGATGGAATCTCTTTTCAGAATTTTAATGAAACACCGTGCACTTGCACGACAGAGAATTATTAAACTAAGGAGCGCAAATCATGGTTATTTCTCAGACAGACTATTTTTTCTGATCGTGTGGCGGATAAATACATAGCTCCAACAAAATTCCTATCATTTAAGACACAACGAAGATTACGCATATTTACCATTTTATTCGTGGATTTTTATTCGTTTTCGGATAAGTTAATGTAATAGCTTCAGCGAGTGCTTTAAAATATAACGTGCGACTGTACGCTGAGAAGTACGCACGTGCTTTACGAAATGAAATTTCAAAATAATGCAATTATGAAAAGTCACCGGGCGAACGAATTATACCTACTCCATTTCAGTCTGTTTGCCGGGCTTCTATCTATTTATATGATTATCCGCTTTCCTCCCTTCGCCTCTTCCATTCTCGTTTGTTCCTTCGCCTGTAATTTCTGCAGTCTACATCATCCCCTATATTCCTTGTGCATTCCACATAACACCAAATCGGATTTAACGAAGCAATGCTCGCTACGCGAAATGTAATTTCCAGGTAAACTAGCAGGACAGGTCTTCTTCAAGCGTGGGCACGATTTTAATGCGCGCTGTATAAAGTTCCCCAGTAAAACTCGACGGAACACGATGCAGATTAATTTGAAACCACATTTCGGATACGCTTACTACAAAACTGGTTAGATACTTTCAATTGCATCTCGCTAATAACATTAAACACTACAGCTGTTTCACTTTGTTATGACGAGCCAGACTAAATCCCAGCACCGCATAAAATTTATGTCCACGAGAAATTGTTTTCACAATTTTATATTTCATTCACCGTGCAAAGGGTTGATTCATTAAGAAAACAGATTTACTTTCATGAAACGGGTACAATTCTTCAATGATACACATACGTATGTAATGGAAAATTGTTCGAGCACAATTTCCGTAGTTTTTCCGCGAGACGATCGAACTTTTAGCGTCGCAGCGAAAATCGTTTCTCGTTCTTGTCAAATTCAAGTCTCCGCGGAATATTACGGACCGGGGTGAACCGAAAGGATGACGATCAAAGTCGTGTCTGTTAAGTTTCGCGATGGACTCAATTAAAAGTTCTGGAGAGTTGAAACCTTTTCGTCGTACATGGGAACCCTTGTCAGCATAGAACGCGGGAATTTTTCACTCTGCCGGATATTATACTGTGCTTGTGCCTGCGAACGAGGAAGTTCGTGTAGACGAAGATCGTGACGTGTTAGTAGCGTCTCCATTAAAGATTTACTATCTTGAAGGGCCACGGGATGTTTGCAGTGCTCCTAACGAGATGTACATAAAGCAGAAAATTAGTCGAATCTTCTGTAACCAGGCTCCGTCACAAATAGTATTACAAATGTCAAGCATAGAAGGGAAAACACTAATAAACTGCGAGCAGTCCAACTGGGTAAATAGAACCATCAGAAGTCTAACAACTGGACTCATTATCGCTTTATCCTTGATCAAAATCATGAATTCCTAATTCAGTTCCATTCATTCGTACCTAAAAATAGAAGTAGCTTCTAGCACTATATAGTAATAGCATACATTGAGTTAGAAACATAAAATAGACCTTTACATCGTCAGAATATTAAAACAATAAATAAGAGTCGAATTCGCCGGAAAGCCTAACCACGTTCCATGCAGCAGCAAGCTCGCCATCCCCTTTCAATTTTTACACAGACAGGAGTGTGGACAAAGCCTGAAATTGCTCGTCACCTAATTTTCCGATCCGACCGTAGCAACCCTATCTCCGGAGATTCGTTGAACCGGAGCCTTCCTGCGTCCATCCACCGCCAGCTGGGAATTTCATCCCGACAGGAAATGCAGTTGCAGATACAGGAAAGACAGATCTGTGGCAAGGCACGGATACTCGGCCCAGCAGGCGAGTGTGGGAGTCGCCGAGTGGGTAAGTACAGGAAAGCGAAATATACCCGACGAATTTAATAATTTCCCCAAGCATCCGCCGTCAGCCCTCGCGTCGCTTCCTCTCGGCGCGGCCGCCTTTCGCTCAGCGAAACGAGCATCGCACGCGCAAATTGCAATACGCTCCGGCAGTCTTTATTACGTTCCTGGCAATCAGGCAATGCAAGATACGCGCGTGTAGTACGAGCAGGCCAGAGGGAGGGCCGTCGGTAACCACGGCCATCGCCGCCGTCGCGTACGGATTTCGAGTCGAAAACAACGATACCACATGCCGTCCGACGTGTCCGCCACTCGAGCCCTTTAACGTCGAGAGCGGCTAGTGTCGCTACGTTGCGAGCGCATCGGGCGAAGGTAAACGCGTAAACGCGCGTTCACGTCCGCCCACGCGCAGCGCCGCGTCTCCAGTTTACGATGCTCGAGGACCGCCGCCACCACTTACCGGATGTATCAAGCGCGGCAATCTCATTACCAGCCCCTTCGGGATATATAATAATTAAGCGGAGAGTCGATTCATTAAAATCGCCGCTTTACGATTATTATTCGCCGCCGAAAAGTGCTGGCTTTCGAGTGCAGCCCGTTAAACGAGGCGAATTATTCCCGTAGTCGTGTCGTCAATTATGCAGCGAGGCACTACAGGTGAAGATTTCGAGGCTTTGTGCACGCGCTGGTTATTAGAGGGCGGAATAACGAGAGCGGACGTGTCGCTGGCTGTATTTAACGCGTCGTTTTCTCAGCTTTTAGTTAATTCGACGCGTATGTACGTATTATACCAATACCTGCGCGCGCGTTATCTCATCTTCCAATGCGAGCGCTGTGTTTAATGAACTACCAATTAAATGTTACGCGAGCTAATGAGCTCGTGATCGATTTTTAATCAATTCTGGATGGACATGGTGGTACAGAGCTCGAAGCTTATATTACTCGCATTGTCGAAATAAGGAGCATTGTTTCCCGATTATACATCGACGCTTGTTACGAGGATTCCAGTATTGTTCGCAAAAGGTAGGTACAGGGTATAAGTAGCAATTTATTCTTCGCCCAGCATCGAATACATTAACCGCACCCGCCGACACTGGGCGGCTAATTATGCCAATCGATTCCATTATTTAAATCTTAAAAACGCAATTGAACTAATGAGCGTGGGGAAATCGGCTTTCGTTACGGCGCATTGTTCAATTATGCATCCGGTTTTCAGGCTTCCATCCGATAAAATAGTGGGAGCGGACAATTTCCTCTTCGCGCACACGCGCGCGCCGCCGCCGTCCGCGTACGCGCACGCCGGCTACCTGGTAAAGTCCTTAATTAAAGCTTTCCCTGGTGGGCGAAATCGCTCAAGAGTCGGATTAGTCCCTCGAAATCCCCATTAAACTTAAAATGAATTTCCACCGGTCTCGTGGATGCGCACAGGACAACTATACTCAATGGATACTTGTGTACATGTGCACATATACAGGGCGATTCTTGTGAAGTGACCGCTACAATTATCTCTAAAGCTCGAGGTTGCGTAACCGTTCTCGCAAGCTTCGCGTCCAATTCGAAAGGTAGTTTGGAAACAATAATTCTTTAGGTGAGTGAGTGGCGGGCATTTCGTGATCCCTTAAGTATATTTATTATTATAATTAGATTAGTGAAGGATATCATTAGGTTACTTGGAATAAGCTAATTAAGGTAGATGGATATATACAACATGCAGTATTCACTGCAGTCGCTATAAAACAGAGTCGAGTACTTTTATATCGCCTTATTCGTTCGTTATTCTTACTGTAGGTGTACGTGTTCCATCGATCTCCACATTCTTCTCGCGAATTCTCTCCACCACCCTAGCAAGATCGCTGACGGCCCCATCGGTCACTGTACAAGAATCAGCCTGTACACGCGGGGTTCATCTATGTCCACACGTAAACACACCCTCGCCGTATAGCCTGCCGTATTCCCCACCACGTGGCCGTGTTTGTACTTGTCTATACCTTCTAACCGAAAGCCCTAAATAAAACCGTGGATATCTGTATGCGGTGAGCGTTGCTACTGTCGTTCGCGCTGATTGCTGTGTCCTGCTACGGTCTCGTTGCTCCGCTGCATGGGGGTGAAAGGGGGATCCGGGGGGGAGGGGGTTTGAACGCCGAACGGAGGGCTCGCGGGTGGACCCACTGTTTTCCAGGGAGGGAATGGTTTGTATGTTCCCGCCAGCCGTTTTGGGGGTGGCTTGCAAACAAACCGCGCTCTGTTATTTGATTCCGTCCACCCAGCGCCATTTCATGACCTCGCACGAACTTTTCGAAGCCTAGTGCGCTGGCCGCGAATAACGAGAAGTCCACGCCTATTCCGCGTCGATCCGCGAACATCCGGGACGGAACAGATTACGGGGCACCGTTAATCTTAACTCCCCCATCCGCGTGGAATATTCTCGACGCCGCTTTTGCAAAGATCATCCCTGAACAGTGATCCCGATCAGTTCGTGCCTGGAAATTATTACCCCCGAAGACGGGCTTCCTGGCACGGAACACCGTAGGCACGGAAATCTGAATTAGCAATGACGCTCGCACGCTTAAGAATGCCGTAGAATTTAGTATACACGGCTGGGTTAGCTCTAATCGTAAAGGAAGACATTAAAGCAGCGCGCGACGAAATTGTGCCTTTCATGGTCGTCGGTATAAATTTTTATATTTTTTTGCGCACGGCCGTAAAAGCTTCATAAAGCTCTGTTCTGTATCGGTCAGACGGTGTTCTTTTTATGCGCCTCGTAAATTCGTTAAGATTTCACTCGTGCGTCCGGTGCGGACGTTTACAAATGTGTGAGTGCTGGCACGGATTACGGAATTCGTCGGCGGCTCGCCTTCAAAACGTACCACGTTCAGTGTTACCGAGCGTAAAGATTTTTATATTCTCCTATACCTATACGGTGATTATGATTTTACAAGCTCCTCGCTGCCGTGAAACTTTACCGACAGGGATTTTTAAAAGGGGACGAGCAACCGGGGCTGTTCTTCTCGTAGGATTCTTTCATCTGCTATCCGAAAGCTAGGTAGGTGATTATACAATTGCCTTCGATTAAACTCGCTCGAAAAACCGAAATCACATCGTCGTGCTGCGAACGATGCATTCCACGGTCCTGCGACTCGATAGCAGCGCAAGCAGTCTCTAGTGGAAAGCTGACTGCAATCTCATCTATCTTCAGACGGTATGCGAGTTGCGCCTAGGGCTAATAAGGTGTTATTAATGTCGTCACGCCACAGCTATCTAACTGCCTCCTAACTTTCCAAACTATTCTCACCCGACGGGCTGCTGCTAGTCGGCATATTCCTACTCCATTTGGCTGATTCCTCGGGCAGCCCTGCCCAAGCCTCTCCACTCTGCGGATGGCTCGTCGTTGTCTTATCAAGGTGAGTCGTAAAAACGCGGAAGTCGATGTTTTATATGAATTGAGTTCGGTCGAACCTGAAGAATACACGTGGTTCTAGACCGAAGTTGTTCCTGACACATTTAATGCAAAAGATAAACGCGTTACCAGAGGCATTACACTGGTGGATTAAAAGATATGAAACTTTGACGTGGCACGAAGGATGCGATGTTTAAAGGACGAGAAACTGGAGCACAGGTTTAATTAAGACGTTGTTTAGTCGCGTGCTTTGTCAGTCAAATCGATGTAAGAAGTGGCTATAAGAAAATCCCACGAATGTTCGCCTCCTACAAGGCTTAGCCTCCTCTTGGGCGCAGCCGTGGGCGGTGTATCGCAACGTGCGTTTACAAGGAGGAAGACTTTAAGTAACTCGATAACTGGTTGCACTTGACAGATGAAGAGACTCACTCCCTCGCCCTTCATCCAGCACCTGAAAGACGAGCTTAAGTCCCAAGAATGAGAAACTTTCGAGATGTTACTTTGAGGCGTTTCTCGCTTTCTTCCGCATGCGGAGCCCCTTTCAACGCTGTACTCACAAGTGCCGTTTCGAAACTTTCAGGCTTAATTGCTAATTTACATTAGGGAGAGGCACGCCGTTGGTTAAGACAGCCTTTAGTAAATGGTAAAGAATACTGTACAGTGCGGAAAAGAGCAAACTAAAAGACATTAAATTTTATTCAGGCTTCTTCCCGAGGTAATCCATGCTTTTGAATAGACATCTTCTGAGAAGATGTAAGGCACCTACGCTGGCAAAATATTCCTTAATTCTTCGTTATCCGAGTAACAGTATCGGTATTTTTATTTAAACTCAAACGTCGCGATTCATTACGCGATCCCACGCAGGTGTAGCGAAAAAAGTTTGCGGTCGCCGTAGAAATTTGCTCGGCGATATTAATTCGCGAAGAATGCGGTGAGGCGGACGTAGGCGAACGACGCTGTTTCGCGGGCCGAAAGTTTTTTAATTAGAAAAGTATCCCTGACACGCACCCGCCTAATTAGTAAGGTTGCAAAATTCAACTGCGGTACGACGTGCCACGTCAAGTGACCTTAATTAAAGGGTTCGGACACCATGTCGGGGAACTCGTCGCGTGCTTCAACCCCCTCCGGCCGCTGTTATTGCTGCTCCTTCGTCTATGGGGACATAAGTCGTCCAGTAAATTCCTTTTTACGGCACCATCCTCGATTTCCTTCGGATAGGGGAAGAATGTACCGCTCTCCCAGGCGATTCCGTTTTCCTTCGTTCCTGGTCCTTCTCTGACTGTGTAAAAATGCTTCTGCACACTTTCCTCCTCACGGCGTACGTTGATTCCCGGCGAAAAATATCGCGCCGGGGGCATCGCTGACGAGTTACTACATATTAGCTAGTGGAACCTTATTTCTTTAAGAAATATTTGCTGCCGCGCCACGTACCGCCACGTCGTCACGATCTCGCGATATGCCAAGTAATATGGTTCAAGGCACGATGGATTCAAGAAGATTCCGGAAGAAGGAGCTGCTGTGAAGCAGGTATGCTTAAAACGATATTGTTCAGTGAAGAACGTGGGACTCGCAAGTTGCTGCTTACATCGTCTGGACACAGTTCCCTGGATGTTTTCATTTTGAAAAAAGTGGATGGCGATATTACCTAAATCGCTGCATACTCGAGAGGGATTTCGGCCTCCCCTCGTGCATCGCTATTTTCTGCAACGAGGGTTCTTTCGTATCGATAACCGCTAAGTAGCCCACGTCGGTTGCACCTTCTTTCCACATCCCATGATTCGAATACCTGTACAGGTGGATAGCAGAATTATCTTACGAGAACGAAACCCCATCGCGCACTATCTCCATGAAGCAACATTCAGTGTGGATCCAGCCCAGAACGTATCCATAATTACCGACCTAAGAAACCCTATGATGCTGCGTCTAAACCAGTGCACCAGCTCTCGATATTAGCCAAGCAATCCGTGCTGATTTAATTTCAGGAATCATCCTCCATCCAAGGTCCACAGCAAAGGGTCCCTATGAAGCGAGCAGCGTGGCCAATTAAACGAGAAACAATCGAGAGAAAGTCTTTCTTCCCGAAGCAGCACTGGGGCCACCACCTTCATCCACGATTCTGAAATGGACTAGGTAGTCCTCCCTGCTGTACCGTACAACCTCGGCCGTAAAATACATCTTGGAGCACGCTCGTCGGTGGAATCCAAACGGCGCATTTGCGCAATGGGACGTGCAAGCAGTGCACGAAGTGTGGCCCGTTCGTGTACAGAGAGACGGGGTGGAGTCGCTCGACCAGAAACGAGAGAACCATAGAAAGAAAAAGGTTCCTGCGGCGCGCTGGCCCCGCCGCGGCGCGAGCCTCCATTTATGGGATTGCATGAAAAATTCCGCACGCATATTCCGCGATGTTTCGTTTCCTTTTGCCGGGCCAGCCTTGTTATCGTCGCTCGGCCGCCTCTAAACCGATTGCTCGCGCGCATTCGCCCGTGCACACACCTATCCAAGCCTGTCTGCATCTGAAGCAACCACGAGAGAACGGGTACGTGCCAGTGTCGCATCCCCTCGATTCTCATAGAGCTCCGTGAAGTCGAAATATAAACTCCTTACCACCCTCTTCGACGTTCGAAACATACTTTGATCGTGGCAAAGAATCTTGTGCTTCATACTTCATCCGGAGAGTAACCACCGTGTAGGATATTAAACTTTTGATACCGGGGAAGCTCGGAATCATTGCGCTGAAAGGTGTTACATACTGGATTTTTTAATGGTTAGTTTGAGATTCGTTTTGGAAAGCAATCGACGGTCTCGTGGATATAGAATTTGTGATCTTTGGCTGTTATTTTGAAATAGAATTTTGCTTTTGATTCATCGGCGTCTTGTTCCTGATTTTTTGCTTCTATCTCTATCCCGCGCACCCCCTCTATCCAACCCTATACGTTCCATCGAGCTTGATTTCACGCTCAAGTACGTTGGCTTCCTTCCCTCTGGTAACATCCGACCAATTTAGTCCAACAAATAGCGTCGTTTGATCAAACGCACCGTTAATTGAAATAACGAAGCTAATATCCTCGCGGGATAAACGACGGATCGATATAATCGTCGCACCGCGCAAACAATCAAGATTATTATATTTTTAATCACTCGCGTGGCGCGCATTGTTCAGGCTGTCGATTTCAAGCGGTTTCGGCGGAATTGAAATAATCTGGAATTAAATTAAGGTAACAGCCTATTTAGCGTAATGTAATATAACGCGAATGTTCATGCACTGCAATGTCGTATTACAGAGGCGATAATCTGCATTAAAATATCCTGTTAATAAATTACGTTCCGGATTAAAATCGGAAGCCCGCGGCTGATTTATATCATACATTGTAACGACTTATAAATTTATGCGGGTCGCGTGTGCTCGTCCGCGGAAATTCATTTCGAAAAGGAATATTGGAAAGCAGATTGTTTCTTTATTCTGAAAAATTATGGAACTCGGATATTTCGCCAATCGAAGAGTGTGCGTTGCACCCGTTTTAATGGAATTTTTATCGAGTGATCAGGGAATTAGCCGCAATCGAATTGAACTGCCGTTAGCCCTCTACGGTCCTCCACAGACCTGATAACTATTCGCAACGCTCATTTACGTCTATAGGAATGTGGCTGACATAAAACGTCGATAGTGTCACTTTGGAATACCCGGTGAATGGACTACACACCAGCCAACTGCAACCCACGCATCTCATGGATCCAGCGATCCGCGAATCCCTTTGTTCCCGATTGATAGATGAAGGCTACGCAAATAGGGTCGCTGGTAATGTTGTCGCTACGCACCACAGTGCACTTGAAAGTGCTATTTCAATTTCATACCCACACGATCGGCTCTCAAAGTGACCGACCAATCCTACATTCAAAGCACTTTACCCGCCATGCATTCTCACCGCCATGAAAACGATAAAGATTTCACGGTATGAGGGAAACTAATCACTGGTCGCGTTGACCCCAACATTCTGTGACGAATCACCGACAACAGATTAATTGAACAATACTTACACGATATTATTCGTGCGATCCTATTTTATTTACAGAATTTTAACCATTTCGCGCCAAAACTTATCATGTATATGATACATTCCCTTTCTTTGCCGTTTTAGAGTTTGCGAAGTTTCATTGAAGAAAGCTGGGCCTATCTGAACCCTGTATTCATTTGTTTTATGCATTTTAACCTCTGAAAATACCATTTTAAACGATAAAAAGAAAACGGGGTATTTTTTCTTGAACGGGATCCAGGTTTATTTAAGGGGTAGCGAGATATGAAAGAAATATTAATGTCGGTGCATATATGGCGATCGTTTCAGAAATCGTAGAAATTTCAAAACAAAGTATCGGCGAATGTAACCTGTGAGAAACTTGCCAAGCCACGTTGCAGAATATCCAATACGCTTAATCTGGAAAGAAAGAATGATGAAATCGTATGACGATTTATGTATGATGCACTCTGCATAAGGGTGAACAGTAGTATTGGGAGGCCGCGCGGTGCATTATGCTCTCTCATTGTGTCGTTCCACCCCTCTGGCCGTGCTCCACGAATAATCCTCAACAACATAACCCCATTAATAATCGCCATAAATATTCATTCATCCGGTGATTTACGATTCCGCCGGAGGTACATGCACGATAACCCGGTGTTCTCCCAAAAAATTGTTAATACCGCCATCGCGCACTGACACCGTCTCTGCCCGCGGAACGGCCAATATATCCTACTTTCCTCAAGGAAATACGGGCCGAGGGTGAAAGTTTAAAAGAGGTCCGCACACAACCCTCGCTGTACTTTATGCACCTCGATAATCGCGCGACGTACCCTACCTCCCTTTTTAATAACCGCTTCCGTACAATATGGCCTTTCAAATACCTGAACGCGACGTTCGGTTGTAATATCCTTCGCGAGCTCTCCACCAATTCTCTAATATAGCGGGTTCGTTAAGGGCTGCCTTGAATCTTAATTACGACTAACGTTAACGGCGCTGTAGTTTTTAATATAACGCCTGCCCATTAAGGGAACAAACTTCCGTCTTCAGGGTCTCGCGCGGAGTCGATTTTTGTGACTACTTCGGGGTCTCGCGCGGAGCCGATTTTTGTGACTACTTCGGGGTCACGCAACAGGATAGTTTGTCGATTACATAAATCTTAGTTATTGCCCCACTCACAGCGCACTTTACAGACTTACGTTAGTGTATCGCCCGAGTTATCAGAGTATACACATTCGTGGTCGAGGAATCATACGCTGCAAACCAGGAACATTGTAATGACTGTTATCATTTGCTAGTAGGAAATTCTCGTAATAACTTGGATGGAAGTATATAGTGTTGTGTGAAATTGGTAGGGTTATTTGGATTGATGTATCATCTATCCAAGATATTCATGAAGTGATTCTAATTTAAATTGCCCTTGACTCGGTGAGAGGATTAACCGTGTAGAACGAATTGAAGTTGGCTGTGGCGAACGATAGACCACTGAAATAAAAAGCTGGAATTTTGTTCGATGGGGAAATAGAATTACTCGGTTAATTTGTAGCGATCAGCGAAATAGGAATGACACTTTTGCGACTACCGTCGCGTCGCTCTCTCTCTCTCTCTCTCTCTCTCTCTCTCTCTCTCTCTCTCTCTCTGTGCCCCGGAATTTCGTGTATTTACGTTGGCCACCATCTATCAAACGCGAACAAAGCGGCTCGTGAATTGTTCGATCCAGGAAATTTTTGGACCGTGGCTGGTCTGGACGCAGCTCGTTATTCTTCCTCCCCCTCATACCCAGCGTATTGTTATTAATGTCATTCGTGTGTTCGTTGCCGGGCCGTATGTAAATTACCGCCATGGATCATCGTTATCCAAAAATCAGATAGTCAACTTCGATCCCACCTAATTGCAAAATAGCAGCCACGGTGTAACGCAGTTGCATCGGTCGACGTTGTAATGAAACGAAAATTCCAAATCGCAGTCCTGACATATCTTTGTAAGAAAGTGAGAACCATCTAAACACCATCTACCTTGCATTTCATTGGACATACGTTCTTGTACATGTACAAAACGTCCGTGTCTCTAAGTAGTACAAAGCAATACAACGTGTCTCCAAATCAGGTAAACTCCGGTGTAAAAAATTGAATAACTGCGAAGCCAAGCTTCGGCGTTAATTCCAGCGATACGCTAGCCATTCGTTAACCGATACGTTCGCGGGGGGAGATCTCATTTCGCGGTACGATCGGGCGAGAAATTTATCCGGGGACAGGTGGGAATAAATTGCACGGGCGAAACGAACACAGAGAATTTTTCCGAGATGGATGCACGATGGAAACGAGCGTGTACGGTGTTACGGTTATGTGTAGCCTGGTATTAAAAGTGTCAGCCCACGCGGCCCCGGTGGCCGAGGGATGGGGTTAAAAATGGTGGGCGTAAGGCGGATCAGAAAGAAGTCCATAACTCGAAATATCTAGGCGGGCGTATAACGGAAATTTAAAGCCACTTCGCAGCCGCGAAGGTGTCGCCGTATATTTTAAATTTTATCGCGCCCGCGGCCGAATATATACGGCGGCCCATCAGGCCGACGCGACGCCCGGAAAAATTGTTCCGGCTTTGACAGCGTCCCGACGTCCCGTCGGCGGACTAAAAAATTCCCAGAGATACACCCTTGATTTCAGGGAAACATCGGAACCGTAAACCATGCCCAACGAGGGTACCGAACGTTGTGTACATTCTCTAACCGCGCGAATGTAACGCCGAATTTATTAGATCGCGCAACGCGCACCGTTCTGTCGTGCTCGCGGGGGCATTTTGCTTACGATTAGTGGTTATTTCACTTGCAATGGCTCTCCTCGCTGGGTATTAATCGAGGAAAAGTGTACCATATAATATAAGCCAAATGTAATCGGAGTTGGTGTAGTCTCTATGGTCGCACTGTGTCGTTATCGGTGTAACATTGGTAGGTACAGATCGGTATGCGAAACGTCGTTGGTCGCTTAAGTGGACAGAAGATCGCGATGCGAAGATCGTAAAGGAAGACAGATAATCTGTGGCGTCCTTCGTTAACCCAGTACATCGTAATAGGACGCTTCGAGTAATGAGACCCTAAGTACCGTTATTCGATAGGACGAACGTCGTTTGCCAGAAGGGTTGTTACGTAGCGCGTCGCATCGTTTGATTACGGTTGTTTGGCACAACAACGTATACTCACGTTTCACTCGCGTCTTTATTCTGATATTTATAGTGGTTATTTGGTGGAAAGGAAAAAGGGATGTGAAGAACGTGAGAGGGATATTGTAGGCAATGAAACGTGGAATACAAATTTCATTATCGATTTAATGGTTATACAGCGGACACGTTGCGACGGAACAGGTCGTTCGAAATTAATTACACAGCCGGCGGCGATTTTCTTTGCTCCGCTAATAGAGGAAAAGGAAGAGGATTGGCAATTTGACGTGATGAGAGTGGCGGGATTCCTTTCTTTCTGGCTTCCTTTGTAGAAGGGCGCAAGGACCGAGTCCTTTAACGGTTGCCCTAACAGGTGATTCTGCCTCCTCGAAGGATTCAATCTCTTTCAACCGCGCTAACGCTCATTTCCGTCGGAGCCTCTTCTTCCCCTTCGCCAGCCCCCTTTCGGCCTCCCTTAGAGGCCCGTTGTCGTAACTTTTATTAATTGTCTAACGATGGGACTACTAGCAAGGCTCGAAACAGTACCACGAAAGGCGACATTATCGCATCTAGTGAATACTTGATAGCAACACCTGATCGTAAGGAGATTAAGCCTGTATGGTGCGGTACAATTTGTCTTTAACATTGAACGAAGCCAAAAGCGCGTATTTTAAGCAGCAACTTCGCGCACAAATCCCAAACGACAAGTGAATTTAGTTTCTTGATAGTCTGTCGCCCGTTGCTGCGCAAAATTTTGCGATTCATTCTTGTCTGCTGGTTGAGCTAACAAGGGGAGGACAGGGTGTGGTACACATCGGTTTTGGTGAGCCTTGGTACGATGGATATATGTGGCGAATAAGTAAATAGGTGTCCGAGCGTTTAAGTCAATAGACCTTAATAATAGAGATGTTTACATGTAAATTATTAAACATTTCATGGTGGCCGTGGGGTTTTAGTGGGTAAAAATCCCACAGTACCCTGACGCTCACGGAGAATTTTCCCCTAAAGGCGTCGGGGTGTCTTTTGAAGATTTCCTCGCGTTAAAAAAAAGAAATGTTAATTATATTTATAAATTATTTTTGGAAGCATTATAAAAGGTGAATATTGAATCTACATGTATAGTTTTATGTATTGACCATTTTTTAGGAACCAAATATCACTCTCCGGATTTATCAATAACAAATGTGTCATAGAAACTTTGTAGTACCTACTTCTGTCTATTGAATTCATCTTCGTCCGCGTTTTAGTAAGCGATTATCACGATCCGAGGCAGACACGTTGCTGTTACATTGGCGATATTTCCACTCGATAATTCTATTATGCGGGCGTCTTAAAGCATCAATCTAGGAGCTTCTTAATCGTCAGGTAGGTAATTGCAACCCCCGCGGTTATTCGCGCGTCGCCCTCTTCCCTGGTACTTGCCGTATCGCGGGCCTCATAAAGCACTCGCAGTTCCATGGCGTCGCTCGTTTTCCCAGGGCGCTCTCGTGCCGAGAGCGTTGAGACGCGTCGATTCGCTCCACGACACGGACACGCGAAATTCAAAGATGGCGAGCCTCCTCAGACGAGGCTTGGAGAAAATTTCCGTGGTGGATTGGGTGGCGTACGGGGGAGGGTGGGCGAAAAAAAGAGTTGTTGGCCGCCGAAAGAGAAGCCCTGCACGATGCCCTTGATGAGGGTGTGAATAAGTATGTCTCAAGTGGCTGGAGTGGCTGCGCTATCAGTCCGGCTTAGTGCCGCGGGCGAAAATTAATCTCGCGTGCGTGTATCATCTTCACGCCTGTGTATCTCTCTGCGCGCTTGCGCACGCGCTCATACACCTACGTACGAACGTTGCAGTGATATGCATCGCGGTGCATAAACGGTTCCGACGAGGCGGAAAACCGCTGTCGAAGTTCTACGGAACGTTCGCGCGGGAATAGTGGTTGGTTCTAGTGACAACGTTCAGGCGTCTGAATTTACTCCTACCAACTTTCTACTTGACAATGATCGGCGCAAGTCGAACTAACTTTCAAACGGTTCGAAGCACTTTAAAAGGCAGTGTAAAATAGAGATACTTAATTCGTATAATAATATCAAAGGAATTCGATCGACGGTCGTTAAAATGACTGAGATTGAATACTGATTACGAGACAAGTTACGGAAATGCAATAAATGCTTCGAAGATCGGTAAGGGCGTTGCGAATGACGCTGATAAATCTGTGTGTGAATTTTAGAGGGTTGTAAGGCACGAAAGCAGGTTAGAGCTTTAAACACGGGGTAATTATTTCTGACTCGATGCCACCGTCAAGTAGTACAAACCCGTGATCTACCTGCCGGTGGACGGATCCAGGATCCCATTACACTGCAGGCCTCTAATTGTCCTCGCAATTCAAATGGACTGATGTACGTACCCTAAAATAGGAGTACACGACGTGAAATTGATTAACTGGTCGGGCTACGTACACCCTACCACGCTAAAAGCTGTGTAACGTAGCTACGTGTCTTGCATGAACGTTCTCCAAAGTCCTGTTATCAGCCTGGAATGTTCATAGAATTGTCCCTGAATTATTAGAAAAGGATGTGACAGAATTGTGAACGTCGGATGTTCGGGGACGTCTCGAATCATAATAAATTCACGATGAAATCTATGCAACAGTAACTTCCCAGGTTGGAGCAGAAAAAGAAATCGTTGAAAATCCGTTTTAAACGGAAACATCTCTCAACCAGACTGCAATAATGGTCTTTTAATATTTACACGGAGGAAAATAACTATACGAGGAGTTTATCGAATCTTTGCGAACTCTCTGACGCTCCTGTCGACTAAACAGGCGGCATTTTCAATGGTAAAATTGATCGAACATCGAGGATAACACTCATCACTGGAGTTCGTTTAATTCGCAACGAAATGGATGTTTCTCGCGTAGAATTTCAGTTTCAACAACTCCTGTTCCAGTAATTTTTTCCCATTGATCTATACGTCCCGTTCAAATAACTCTTCCGCGGCGGGAGCACGATTTTCATATTTCTCACGTTACGATAGCAATTATCGTAAAATTTCTATCCAGCTGAGAGCGCGCTAGGCGAAATTCCATGTTCACGCACGACGATACGCGAGCTTATAACTCTCGGATAATCTGATCGATTTAGAGGATATCCGTTAAAGCGCTTTCTAATTCAAAGTTCGATCAGCACATTTCAGGATTACGTTCTCCCGACATCTTCGGGGGAATGAAATATTCGTGGATTCAATTTTGCCCCGGCGGCGAACGGAGATTTCCTCGATACCGAGATGTATATTCTTATCGAGGCGATGTAAAGGCGGCGTAAACGGAGCAGAAAGCTGGTGTCAACATGACGAGGCAGGAAAATCATGGGTTCGTGTTGATTTAGGACCGGCAGGCGACAAGCCTCGGGAAAACTAGGCTAACCCTTACCAGACACGTGTTATAAGATCAATATTTTTTATTTCGATAGCCTGCAATGTTTTTCCACGCACCAGGGGGTGAGCAGCTGTGCCATGAAAAACGAGACGCTTGACATAAGCTGAAGGAACAGCAAGACTTGAGCAAAATCTCGATGCGGAAAATGACAGTATTACAAGTGTGAATCTAGAAATTGATGCTCTCAAATTTATCACGTTGATATGATCATTGCAAATTCGCAGCAGTGGTAAAGTCAGCGAGGGCCCAAGCGGTAGCAGAGACGAGGTACAAAATAGACAGAACATCCAATGCATTTTTCTCCCGGGTTTTTTGGGGTCCTAGGACCCTCTATTTTAATGGCACATGCGACGTTACCGGGATAAACTCGGAACAGATATTAACGTTACACGTGATAAGAATTAGAATTCAACGCGGTTGAAATTAGATCATTCGAAACCCGTGATTGACAAATGTTTCTATCAGGATGATAATTTAAAGATCGTCTTATGAACATGTTCCGCCCAACGGAAGAGAAATAGAATCAAAGTTCCATCGGTATCCGTGTACATGAAAACCTTAGCCAACTAAACCAAAGAGATAATTCGAAATAAAGTTCCATCGATCTCTTCAGTTTAGATATAGAAGCTAGGGAACTGCCAAGCAATCACTCGATTAATATAAATTCAGAAAACAAAGAATGATGAGAGGTAAGCATGAAATGACTATTCGATGTCCGAGTCGAAAGGGAAAAGCGTTCGGCGCCCCCGAGGCGATTCCTATTGCTCCCAGCGACTCGTCAGGAGCATACTAGGTGTGACCTGACTCAGGCCGGCTAACTTGGAGATTGGGCAATCGGACCGGGTGACTTACGCAGGCAGTGTATTTTTCGACACACCCCCTACGCCCGAAACTTTTCCCTTTCGACAAGAACACCAGGCGTCGAAACTGATCCATCCATACCGATTCCATGCTCAGCCATTACATGCTCATCAAAAAGTAATATTTCTGCTCATATATTCATCCCAGTGGCTATTATTATGATAGATAATGCAAACAACATTCACAATAACCACCCAGTATAAATTATTATTAACTATGATCGATTAAACTCGAGATATAAAGCTATTATAGTAACATTTGGAATTTGAAATGACGTTTTACGTCGATTGAATTTTGTTTTATTCTCAACGTTTAAACGATAGGTAAATGTTAATGCTTATATACCTATTGCGCAGTATTAATAATAATGTGGAAATAGGTTTCAGTTAGACTTCGTGTAAGTGAATACTTTCAGGAATATTTATAGAAATATTTCGAAGTATAATTTGCTTTCTATGAGCGATGATATACGGAATTTTAATTAATTCCTCTTGCTAGCAGCTAGTAGGAAGAGTATATAAGGTCTAGAAGGGCTCGAGTGATTATTATGTGTGAACAATTTCACAGTAACTTTGTGCAAGTCTGCTGTAAATTTCCGTGTTAGCGACAAGTCTCGAGACAAATAGTAAATTTTACTGGAGGTCCATTATATGCATCGTCTGTAGTTGTAGCTTTGATACTTGAGGCTGTAATAATAATAGCAAATTTTACCGGAGGTCCATTATATGCCTCGTCCGTGGTAGCTTTGATACTTCAGGTTCCAGTAATAATTCATATTTAACAAAACGCAGTTCCTGGATCATTCGACAGGAAGCGGAAACTGTAACAGAGGAAGCCGCTTCTTTGCATTTTTCAATTTCCATCTGCTGGCCCAAGCTGCTTTATCGCCGGCTACGGAGAGCTTTTTTATGGGGACAATCGCTGAGAAACATCTGCGGCTCAGGGCTGCACAGCAGAATTCTAAGGATTTATCGAGGGGCCGCGCGATTTAATTTATTCCACGTTTAAGTAGCACGCGGAAATAGATGTCATTCTTGTCGATATGAGGTGCCGCCCTTGTCGATCAATAACTTTATTCCCGTTGGAGGGTGTACGCGAGTCCAATTCGAGATAAAGCTCACCGGGAATGCGATTCGAAATTGGTCGGATCGAGGTTGCATAACTGTCGCCGGCAATTTTCACCGCCGCGTAAAGTAAATCTGATTCGGCCCGCGAAACAGTTGCGTCGTTAAATCTGAAGGAACGGCAGAATGCATTTACAGCTGACTGGATGGGACGAGGAGGCAAGAGCGCGATTAACAAGACCGACTAATCGTGCTCCACGACGAAGGTAAATATTAGGACGTTCATTCCCCTCGCTTTGAAGCGTAAACGAACATTCGTACGGCCCGAATTAATTAATTCCTCGCTAAGAAGCTTCATTATCGCGGAACAATCGGGCCCGTCTCAGACGTCTCGCGCAGATCCGCGATGCATTAAGCAATTCGGTTACACTCGTCTCGGAGGAATCGCGAAACGAGTTCCTCGAGGACCCTCCTGGCAGGAAGAAGGGTCGAGCCCCCGTGCTCCTTCTCGCCTGTGCATACATATACGTTGTGCTACGGGGAGGGGGATTGTCAAAATTTTGCCAGGGTGACAGGTACAAAAGGGCGGCCGAAGTTACGAGAGGAAGGGATGCCACCAGGCAGCCGGTGCTCGAGCCTCCGCGAGAACCTCGGAATCTTTACACCCTGGTACAAAAGGGGTCTACGGTTTGGGAGGTTTAAACCTGCCGCTGGCATTTAATGGCGTCTGTAAGTTATACCTCCGAGGGAAAGGGGGAGTCGAGGGGGCGAAGCACGTAACCCACGGACGGCTGAGATCGAGGAGTGGAAACGGGAGAAGAGGGTCGAGTGGATGCGAGTTGTAAAGATAGACGACGAGAATAAGACGAAGGAAAAAGGAGGAAATGGGGAGGAGCAATGGGAGACGGAGAGAGGACCCGAAGAGGCGAGCAAGGGAGCTAGACGGAAAAGACACAGTTGGCGGCTCCCACACAAATTACCTAAGAAAGCGGTTCTTCAAGTATCAGTTAGGGTTTAGTTCTCAATCTCTCGACTGCGCCGTGGCCTTTCCCTGCGAGGAGGGGATAAATTTCGTAACCCGCCAGGTTAAATCTTCTGGTTGGGCCGCCACAGGTCCTGGAAGACTCGCCACGTTCTATCATCGATCCCTTTCCCCCGCTGTCCGAATCGCGGCCGCAAACTTCGTCGAAAGCCGGATCTCTCTGATCGAATTACGGGGGAAAGAAGGGTCCGACTTTTGCACGCTCCTATTCGCCTTCCTTGTTAAGGGCGGTTGATCACGTCCCGTCGCGGTGCCAAAGAACGAATGGGGTTTCATTTGAAATGGCGGAATTAAGGATCGAGCTTATTAGAATCTTGGAATCGAATATATGTGTAGTTATATACACCTTTGTTGAACCTTTGCTACTGTAATATCGTGGGATTTTGTGAAAAGGGTGAGAGAAGAAGAAGCAAGATTTAGAAAGTGTCAATTCTGAGTAATTGTGCTTCGAATTGGAATGTCAGTACTCTTAAGGGGGAGGCCTACCTAGAAGGGTCGAAACAACATGCTTCTTTGGGAATTTCTTCTAGAAAAACCGATAAACTTTTATTATTAAACATTAGTCTATTGAGGAGAGTACATCTTACGAGTATTTCAGTATTTTTTGTGGCAAAAAATATTGAAAGGTTTGTGAGTTATAGGCTATGCTCGATACGTTCTTCGATTTTAGGCGCTTTGCGGTGACAACCGTAGCTCAGTGCAGGACCATACAAAATTGAAAATGCGATGTTTTTTAGACAATATATGAAATTATCTAGGCGCTATCGGGCCCGGTTTTGGAAAAATTATTTTGAGACAAAATGGCGGCTATGCAAAGTTAAACCATGGATATTTGGCAAAATATCGCTCACTTTTCGAGTGTAAAAAAATCTAAGCAAAAAAGGAAAAACTCCCGATAGCGCTTAGATTTTTAACCCTAAAATAGGCTTGCAAAGCCTCGAGTAAATCGGTTCATTAGTTATTGAGTTATGTGTCACCGACTTTGAAAACATGATTTTGAGGAGAACGTGTTTAAAGTTTTGGGGCTGAGAGCTTTACCGAGAAACACCTACCTACTTACACGCGTATAAGTTTGTCAATATTGGTAGGATTAACTTGACACTTTCAGGAAGTATTTTCAAGATGTTGTACTTCAATAAAAGAGAAACAGAAAATTTCTAGGTAGGCCTCCCCCTTTAAATAAACTTCAAATCCGGTGCATCGCGTTTTATTGATCTCATAAAAAAGTAGAATAACGCGCCATTAGCCAGACATCAAGTAGAATGAAAGTGGATATTGGAAAGCATAATGAATATCGAGCAGCTCTTTGAAAAATACTTTCATTTTAATCACATGGACAAGAATGGAACTCGTCGAAAGTATATATGCCGTTATGCAAGAAGCTGTTGAAAGGATGTCAAGTCTTATTGTCGCTCCGTTAGCACGTAACTTTTCCTCTTTCAATTTGCATTCGTTTGCCGGGCGATATCGGCACCTTTTACGCTTCCTTCTACTTTCTCCCCGAATAAAAGGATTCCACATCATCTGTATCATTTCCAACGATCCACGCCATTCGTTGAATTCTCAAGTGGCTCGCGGCGGCGATCTCGGGCGACACGTTCACTCGGAATTTGGAGAAAAGGCCGCTGATCAGCGGGATAAAAGAAGTCCGAGTAAACAGGAGGAGGGAGCTTTTGTGCCGGCGAATGAAAGCGCGTCGATCTCCCTTCCCCTGCATCCGAAGATGCACCGGCATGGAGATTACCAGTTTTATTTCGATATAATGCCACATATGAGGGTAACGCGAGTGTTGGAGCCCCCAAAGGCGCGCGATTGTCCTTTCTGAACATGACCAGACACGCGCTTTGAGCCTTTGCTCCTCCACAAAAACACGTCCATGCGACTGCACCAGTGCATCGCGCTTTGTGTATCTGAAAAGGGTATCGAGAAATCCGGAAAGCAACGAATAAACGGCTGCTTTCGGAATTTTCCAGCAGCGTGGAGTATATCCCGGTTTGCAAATCGAATTCGTCGAGCAGGCGAGGAACATTATTCTGTACTCGGTTTCATACGGATTACAAACACCGGCAATATTATATAATAATATATCGAGCAGCGCCATTAACACGATCGAGCACACTAAAACGCGACGATAACTATTAAATATCGACCAGGTGTGAACGTATCGGGAGCCAAGGATCCACTACAAGATGGCAGGTGCATTTATCGCCCCTCTGAATTAATTCTCAGCGATTCAATCAAGAGAGGATCCGCGCGTCTGCCTCGTAAACCCGACTCCATTCAAAGCCCCGATACTATATCTCGGAACGTAAGCCACGCTTTGCCGAATGAGAACGGCAAAATTCAACGGACTCGAAAGCACGTAATAAAACCAATAACTGGCTTCCCGGGTCCATCCAGCCAGGGGTCACTTTCGATCCACTACCCTCGGCGATTCCCTGAATTTCTCTTGGCGCTGCCATTTGGTTTTATCGTTCTCGTGCTTTAAGCTCATCTGGTAAGTGCTTGGCCGGCTCGCATGGGACGTCAAAAACGTCGATCGAGCCTTTCATTCGGTTCGATCAACGGAGCCCCGGCACGACGCAGCCAACCGTCAGCCTCGAGTTCACGACAAAAGGACGGAAAGGGCCGCGAAGGGGGCGAAGGGGAGATACCTGACTTCCGGTCCCCGCAACCCCTCCATCCCCCTTCCACCACCGTCCACCGACTACCGCGTCTCCGCTTTCTCGGCTGGCGCACGACGAACTCCTTTTGTTCCCGAATTCTATGATTTTCGAAACTCGCTGTTTAGCTGGAAGCTGGCCGGTAATCAGTCGCCAAACAATCTTGGATGTCGACGCGCTTCCAGTCCCGTGCGCAAACACGACACTCGGGCCGCCTGTAATGGATGATCGAAACGTTCGCGCGAACAATGGGAACGGACTGTGAATCGATCAGGAAAAGAGCACGACTACGTTCTACGTAAACACAGAGTTTTCGAACGCAACAAATTGGGGACCAGAGGGAAGGACATGGCTCGCGGGTGGTAGATGTAATTCCCTTGAATGGGCACGACAGTGCTGATGGTTCTTAACGTGATTATGCGGTAAAGTGTAGACGCTATTATTAGATTACCAAACCACCCCGTAGGAATGCAGCTAAAGCGTCAATACGATAATTACCGAGGCTGCGACGTTTACACGTTCTCGACGAGCTTTTCGAGGGCCTCGGGAATCAAGGAAACGTGACCCTTCATGCGCGCTCAACTGTTTTGCTCGCGAGCGGCATGCGAGTACCGAAATAAAATGAAAAGAAAAAAAAAAAGATAGAAAACGGGGAGAAAAGGCAGCACCACGTCGAAGCTCACGTCATCGGCGCGTCTGCGGCGAGACCACGTACCAGCAAACACGTTAATCATTCCCGACACGCTCGCGTGGTTGGACGAGAACGGCATGTCGTCGCATTAACACTCGTAATTAAATTAAAAAATTTAAATAACACGCCGCCAGACGGGAATCTGTGAACCCTCTTACGGACCACCTTCCAGCATTCAACCGCATCGGGGTCCTCCTGCTTTTTTCGTCGGCGGGCAACCCTCGCGACGCGGCGCGGCGCGTTTCAACGACCGGACCGCTCGAAACGAGAAGGACGTAATCATTTTCCTGGCGTTTGCCGAAGCGACGGGGGCTGGTGGAAAAGGGTAATGCACTTGAGGGAGCGAGATATAAGGAGTTCCTTCGTGTTCTTCAAAGTAATGAAGCAGATATGCAAAACTACTTAGGACGTCTCGTTTGGCCTGACTCTTCCTCTTATTTCCACGATTCATCCCGCTGTGTTCCCACCCCCTACCATCTGCCTCTGTCTCGTACCGTTCTGCTCGCCGACCTTCTGCTTCCCGTCCGACCGTCTTCGCCTCTCGCTCCTTCCACCCGCTGCAAAACGACCCTCCCCCCCCCCCCGACCCCGACCTTCTGTCCCAACCGCTCCACCCGCTCGGGATAGAATAAAAGAGGCGTAATGCCCCGCTATTTGCATATTAAATTTGCCCCTTCATCCGTACGGCTCTATTCAAATGATTATTCCTCATCGTTCGCTTTGGCGGAGAGCGTGGCCGAGCTCGCGGGAAGTGCGAGCCGCGATGCTCCTACGGGGAGCTCCAACGGGAACGTTTCAATCCGCTCCACCTCCGACACCTCGGCCTCTCATCAAGTAATTGCGCGGAAAAGCAAAATTTCACATCCGATTTACGGCGAAAATTCGCAATAAAGAACCCCGGGCGGGCTACCTCTTGCCCCCTACAGCGATCACGCACGCGTGCTTGCGTATTAACCGGCAGCTGCACTTTTCCCATGATTCCTTATTTCCTCTTTACCTTTTCAACGTTGGAATTAAAACGAAATTCTCGGTCAGAGTTGTTTTCTCTCCACAGAAGTTTGTTGAGCCGAAATCTACCTAATTCGGCAAGCGCTGTACGTATATCGTCTGTCGGATAAAGCATGAAAGCGGCGTTTCCATCCAATCAGGTTTGAAAATTTCAAAAGACCGACGGTAACGATTGAAATGGATTTTGAAATACAAATCGGGAGCGAGGAATTTTTAGAAGCTTTTACGCCACTGTTGCGAAGCTTAATCGTACAGTTAGAAGCGACTTTTGCAGCGACGGAAACACGTCGTCGCTTAACACGGGTTACGCGACGGCCAAGCTGGTTCACCGAAACTTAATATAAAGTACAGGGGAGATTTATGCAAATCGCTGTTACTCGCCATGAAAGTGGCGATTTACCAACAAAGGCCGCGCTGAATGTAGGTTAACGATAGTGGTATTAGACCGCGCTAGTCAGACGTAGTATCCAGTTAATCTCGAGCCGTTGACCTCCATTCTGGGAACACGTCATATTTACATACGGTCACGTGTTATTAAATAACGGTATGTTAATCTGCCTAGTAAACACGTCGCACCGGCTTTGAGCGTTATTAGCCGCGCCCTTTAGTTCGGCTCTCACCCCCGCCCCTCGTGGATATCGGCGCGTTCGAATTACCGGCGCACGTAGTTATCGTAACGGAGCACGCGTCGAAACGAGGGACGGGAAGTTGGTAGACGGTGTGGCGGAACGCGGGAAAACCGGTAGAGAAAAGGGGGAAAGTTTGCACCGGCGATGTTAAGGCGTTTCGGTCTCCGTGCCGTCGCGTAATATGAGAAGATCACGCGATAAAGTTACAGTCCTTTCTTCGCGATCGTCGCCGTCGACGACGTCGTGGTTGTTGTCAAAAGTCCCTTACCTCCTCGACCACCGCCGGGAAAAGCCGAGGGAGATGGGGTCGCGGTGTATTACAGCGCGAACGTGCATAGTCTCTATGACGACCTAATAAGACCCGAAGCCGTAATGAAATCCCGAGAATCCTATGGGCACGAACGAAGCAACGATCCTACTTTCTAAATACCTACCTACCCACGTTACGTGTCTTCCATGGCGATTTTTCCCTATCGGGGAAATCGCAGCGCCCTGTTTAACTGATTTCTCAGAAATAATAAGAATTTCATATTCTATAGTAAATCCTCCACTTGAGTCTCAATTCATGGATCAGCTTCCTCTCCACCATTCTCAAAATTGCTTCACCTACTTCAAACACACATTTATCAGAGAGTTCGAGGAGTGGCAAGCTTTTTATCGTAGAGTGATACAGGTCTCTCTCTCTCTCTCTCTCTCTCTCTCTCTCTCTCTCTCTCTCTCTCTCTCTGATCTGTAGAGTCTGTATTAATGGTGATTAAGCAACGAACGGCAGCAAAACAAGCTTTAAATTGTTTGTCACGCAAGATACGAGGTATATCCTGTGCAATCTTCGCGCAGATGTAACTCGCGCGCATAAAGTGCGGCCGCGTGAATTAATCAAGCAGGCCGTGGCCCACGGAAATTGTTCGGGGCCGAAGTCTCGGGTTAGTATTTTATTGTCGTGCCGTTTTTGTAGATTGAAATAACTAAAGCTTTTGCCCCGCGCTTCGGAATCCAGCGACCGTGCAAGAAGCATCGATATAAATTTCTGAAGCGTGCGCAACGACCGCGTCCTCGTAATCCTGTTGTACGATCCTGGGCAATACCTTATCCTTAGCGCGGACAAGAAAGCCAGCTGGAACGTATGAGCCGGCGCGACCTATGAAATGTAACAATCGCGAGCGGTATTAAATTTCAAGGGATTTCATTTGTCAACGGGGACGCGATAAAACTACCGCTCGCCGTAACGAGCTACAATTGTACGACGTTTTCCGTTTGCTAATTAGTATTTAAGGGGCCATTCCGGTTCGCGCGCCGATCAATTAAGCGATTGTCGGGAATTTATTGCGAAGAAAAGAAATATAGTAATGGTGCAACCTATTTTCTATTTATTAAACTACGTTTCTACTGCAAGTAAGAAATATCACAGTAATTAAATTAATGTTCTTAAAATGCTTTTAAAAGCGGTCTCAATCGCATGTTTGAAAAGTGACG
This sequence comes from Andrena marginata, assembly GCA_963932335.1. Classification (NCBI taxonomy): domain Eukaryota; kingdom Metazoa; phylum Arthropoda; class Insecta; order Hymenoptera; family Andrenidae; genus Andrena; species Andrena marginata. The sequence goes on along the minus strand of OZ010662.1, from coordinate 11,814,185 downwards.
CCTCGCTGGCGCAGGTGATTCCAGCTGTAAAAATCCACAAGATCGAAGTTCGTAATAAATTATGTGCAGAATGGATCGAACTGGATGCATTCAAACTATATGAGCTTTAAAACGCGTGCATGGCAATTGGAAAACCGCCAAATTGTATTCGAGTTACCCTCAGGAAATTGTCGAGTCGTTATGGCTCTCTGAACGCCAAACATCCCGGCCGATCGCTATACGCTAATTGAATATACGTGTTAGAGATCTAACACGTATATTCCGTTTCGTTCGACTGTGAAAAGCGTTTTTCTCACGCCGCGGATAAAACGATTCTTTCGCGTCGTCGAATGGAGTGCCATTTTTCCGTTAGTTTCCACCCCCCCCCCCCCCCGTATAATGCCACGTCACGTATTATTCCATTTAACGGTGATGAGATTAATCGTACGACTGAAGTATCGCGAGATTAAAGGATTAGCCGATGAGCGTCTGCCTCTGTATTTTCAATCTTTTCTCGGTACAAAATTAAGTGCAACGACACGCCAATCGTTCCCTCGCTGTAAACTCCTGCCCGTTCTCCTGGAATTAGATTTGACGAGACAGGAAGCCCGGCATTAATTGAAGGCACGGAGCTGAGAACCGTGTCTGAACCGTCGATCTTGGCAACACAGGCGGGCAGAGAGGGGACAGAGGTTGATCGAGGAAATCGCAATACGAGCAGCACGCGTCTCTTGTCCCTCGGATAAAATCTGACCGGTCCCGGCAGGCTGCCGGTTTTCCGGGGAGTCCGACACATCGATCACGTGCACGCCTAATAGCAGCACGTGTTGGTGATTACGCTCGAGGGACTGTGGCTAGATCGGGTCTAGGTAATTGCCCGAGCATCGGACCCCCCCACCACCCAAGCCTTCGATCTCCATCCAGCGTACCGGCAAGCCCCGATGCACACCAGAATCCCCGCATGTACGACCATCGATGGTATAGCCCAGCTACGTACGCGATTGATTGGTTAACATGTCTGGCTGGCCTCCAGTCTGGCCTTGATTATCTATCTCTCCACCCTGTCTGCAGCTTACTCACCTCAGTCCACTTTCTCTTACCCCTCCGGCTCGCCCCTCTTCCCCTACTACCACCAGGAACACGACCGTATCATTCAAATTGCAGTATTAAACTCCCCACCCCCCCCCCGCCCCTGTTCCCCTCCCTAAAAACTGTTCCCCGAAGGGACGATGAAAATCGTGCATTTTATCGTGGCACCGCGTAATTGAACTAGCTTACTGCCCTGGACGAAGAGTTCTCCCTCGTCGTTCTATTCGTCCTCGATTCTTTCCTTTTATATCAATTTGCCGTGGCTCTGCCTTCTGGCATTATGGCGTTCGTCACTTTTGTGTCTACTTTGAATGGGAAAGTCTGAGAACTTGGCGATCTTATTCCGAGGATTACACGACCGTAATCCTGAACCACGTCTGAAACTTTCGTTTCATTGTTAGATGCTCGCGGATATTAGTGTCGCAGATGCAACGGTTATTTATGGAATAGTGATTCTTAACATCGTGGTTATTTGCTTGTGTGGCGGGATAACGGATCTAAGCAAAATAATCAATGACAATAAGAAAGCTTGCAGAGATAGAACCAGTAGTATAGATAAAAAAGAATAAAAGAACGTAAATTTTCTATATTTGAGTAGCTTTGGGATCGTCTCTACTCGTGGTTGTCACCGAGACCTGCTCCCTTGCGAGCAACGCGCTTCCGCCGATTCGAACACTGATTCCATTTGACGTACTCGTCAGACGACGCGCGCGAGAGAGAGAGAGAGATACTCGGGTAAACTTTCGAAGGCCTGCAGGTGTGTTAGTATTAAAAAGCGTTATGGAAGGTAACTGAAAACGGCACGCAGGGGTCCCCGGTGTCTTTCACAAAAGAAAGAGGCGCGACATCCTGTGTCTCGCCCCTTCCGAGACGCGTTTTATTTTCGGCCTCGCAAAGGGAAGCATTTTTGCACGCTGTCTGAACACGTTGCCTAGGGTAGGTGGATGGGTAGGTGTAGGTGTCTATTAAAGCACAAGAGTGACATAATACTCGCCACTTAAAAAGGGTTGCCGTGTGACCAGACAGCCAGAGGGGTGTCTGGTGTCTCAAGAGCCCCACTCTGGGGTGTACCATCCACATCCCCCGGGGTCTTCCCTTACGAGCTACGTTAAGACAAATGCGTGCCCTTAAGCGCACGCATACATATGCATGCGGTGCCTGGGTGTAGCAGCACTTGTATACCTGATTCAATACCTCCGAACATAGCGGGGAATCGATCGGTCGTTGATTTAATCGAACGACTCTGCTTAACCAGGTAGCTGTCGATGGCCGGATGGTTCGTTTCTTTAGAAATCTGCTATCTTTGGCCAGAAAGGGGAGAGACTCTTAGGGCAGAAACTAAATAACGATAGAAAATTATTGATACTGCAGAACGATTACTTTTACTAGCCTCTATATGCATGGTTTTAGCTCAGAACGGCAGAAGGCTAACAACAAGATGGATTCAACGCAAACTTGATCTAACTCTCGTTGCGTTGCTCTCTCGAATGTCTCTGAACACTCCTAGTGAGAGCAACTTCCAGGATGGATGTTCTTTCTAAAATTATTCCTCTCTTGCGGAATAGTATTCCTCTTCATTAAGGAAAGGAAATTCGCGAAACGTTATCCTCGTTAGGACTCGTTAAAACAAGAAAGCAACGATTATTTAATTGCATTTTATTGCAGGGGCAGAGTTACGGCTCCGCCCGAACAGATTAAATGACGCATTAACTACGGCATAAAGGTAAGCAAAAGTCCTCGGGTTTCAGATACAGAATTTCCACAGGATCTGCACCTGTACGATGAAATTTAACCGGCTTCCGGTGGCTCCCCGCCCTCTCGAGACGTTTCATTTCGCGGATGAAAAGCAGCCGCGGATTACCTTTACAAAATACGCGGGGATCCTGAGTTCTCGCGGAGGCGGCTTGATCCCCCCGTCCCAGGAACGTGGAATACAATTTTATGCCTCGTTTTTTTTTAAGAAAGACAGCGATAACCCCCGCTGCCAGACGAAGACAGGTGGGGCACGCGAACGGGGTACGGGGGCGGAGGAAGAGCAGGACGAAGGGAGAAGTAAAAAGCAGATAGGGTGAATGTCTGCTCCTTTCTGCGATGCGTGACCCTCCCTGGAAACGTAACCAACCCCGCCCGTAGGTTAGGCCACCTCGGAGGGTGTAAATGTACTGCCAGATAGATCCAGGGTTATAGGGTGTCCCGGGATATTCGAGAAACTCCCCCAGCTCGTTTAGCGGATCATTCGGCGCGACAAACGTCACGGGCAGTAGTGCGGGTCAACGTTTCGCGGGACACGCTGTATACCAGCCGGCAGAGAGAATGGTTGGCTCGCGACGCAGGGTGACGGGAAAGGGTGCGCCAGAAATTCCACAAAATTTAAACCTCCAGACATCCATCACTATACGCGACAGCCGACCCCCTCCCCTATCGACGTGCCAGACTATACCGCGCTTCCCAAACCTACCAGCCCCCGCGTTTCGACGGCAGCTTCGTCAAGTGTGATCTGTCATTCGACATCGCGGTGGAAAAAATATAGCACCCCGGGCTGTATTGTCGTCGAGCAACAGGGTATAAAATTCGTCGAATATTTTTAATTCGCCGGGGCGTCAGCTGCGCGAGATCCTTGAACGATGAGTTACCGTTCGAAACTGTTTCGCAGCTCGCGATCCTCGTGTAAATTTCAATCCAACGCAATCGATCCGTTTCACCGTAAGTCGCGCCCTTTGCGGTCCCGCGAACCAGAAACAGGTTACACCCTCGATCCCTTTGTGGAAGACGCGACTCGTTTTTTTCGGAGAGGAACAACAAGGCCGGCCCGAGACGCGGCTGCAGCGTCGAATTAAATCCGCGAAGCCGTGAATTATAATCCGGCCGGCTCTTCTCCACCCGCGGACAGTGATGCTTTTCATCGTCGGATTATCTCCGCCAGGCTAAACAATGCAAAATTATAACGGACGTAAAAAATGCACTTCTCCCCGTTTCGCCGATCCCGCTGCAAGAGCGCGGGGGCTCTTCGTTACAGTGAAATATTCAGTATTGTTCGCGGACAGAGAGGCGGCGCTCGACAGGGCCCTCGTTGTCGATGTAAATTTTTTAAGCGGCTCGCTCACGTGCACCGCGCATCGGCCAGTTTAATTAGAAGCGAACGCCGCTATTATTTCACCGCTCGTCGACAGTGGCGTAACGGTAAACGTTCCGCCGCCGATTAAGTTCCTTTCAATGATTTATTTCCTTTTCCGATTCGCGACAATGCGACGGTTCGCGTGTGTGCGCGCGCGCACGCTCTTTCTACCCACCCTGTTAACGTTTTGTGTCGCGAGAAATTGCGGCGATGTAACACCGGGGACTCCATCCCGAAAGCGGGGAAGCACAAAGGGAAGGAAGAATGCAGATGCGTGCGGCGACGGGGGGGAAGACTGGTGCGCCGGAAACAGCCGAAAAGAAACAACGCGATGCTCTCTTTTCCATCGCCAGTTAACAATGTTCGCGAGATAACAAGGAAAGGGTCCTCTGGTCGTTGGCTACCGCAAATTTCGTCATGCCGATTAATTATCTGACAAAGGGAGAATATTACTGAACAGATACTACCGAACACGACAGCCTTCTTAACGATAACGACAGTTGTGTAAAATGCAGAAAATAACATCGAAGGGTTAAATCCCAAATTCATAAATACAAGGAATGCTGGAATGCCAAGAGGAGTCCAATTCTACGAACTGTTTCGCATTTTCTTAATCGTCCTACCTGTACACGCGAAACAGCGCTCACTGGCTTCTCCGCGGATGTTTTACTCGGTATATATACAGCAACGTCGATTCGCCAATTTCTAGCGGAATATCCAGTGGCGGATTTAAGGAAAAAGGCCCCGGTGGCAAACGTTCTGGGACATCCTTTATACATGACAGAATAAATGACCCAATTACTGACACATTAAGCGTTGACATTATCTTATAGTTTTGTACTTATAGACTAAAAGTACATGTTGTTCTTGTTATTTATTATTGTTTAATATGTTTACTTGATGAACAAAATTTGGTGGATCTGAAAACTTCGATTTTCATTTATAAATTCATTAATTTCAAAAATATATTACGAGATCTATTACTGACACCCTTCAAATGTATTCGACTGAATTACTGACACCCCCAATTACTGCCAACTAACCTAATACTGCTTATCTGTCATTTTAAGGTTACGTCGTGTCATGTACATGAGCAACTACTGCTATGACAGTAATACCAAAATGCTTGAAACGCTTGTACCAATCACTGTCACCCAATTAATAAGTAAAAAGACTTAATGAATCGTTGAATTCGAATCTTTATTACTTTCTATGATGCTTATATCATTTACAATATTATATTTTGTTACGTTAATAGCTTAAATATTACAATTACAGCATTTTCTTTGACGCCTTGTTTTCTCTTTCGCTAGTAAGAAAGTCATCGTTTCCATTCTCCTAATATCCGCTTAAAATTTTTTATCGTTTTATTCAAATTAACGAAGAAAAAATTTAGTACTATTTTTTGTATCGTATAAATAACAGTTTCAATTGTATGCTAAATTTTTTTTATCCATCGTTTTATAAGATTTATTCGTTATTTTACGTAAAATAGCTTAGGGTGATAGTAATTGGGTAGGTGGCAGTAATTGGGTCCTTTACCCTACAAATAAATTTACGTGCATTTGGTAAGAAAATTATAGAAATAATTTTTTGATAAAATTTTAATTTTCATTGGAAGATGGGGCCCAGACGGCAATTGCTCATCGGCCGCCCGTTAAATCCGCCACTGGGAATATCAATTACATTCGTACAGACGGTAATTTGTATGGTAATCCAAGGATTTTTCGAGTACGGAATAACGCATTCGCGTCACGCGTACGGCGACCGGTGCGCCCGATACACACGGCTGGCCATGATGTTCACAATATTTGGCAAATATTCATAGAATTCTTCTTTTAACTCGCGGATGGATAGACATTGGAAATATTTACCGAACGTGCTACAATAATATGGGATGTTCTTCTGCTGCGGCGCGCTTGTTTTCGGTGTCCACTCCCCGCGCGCTCAGAATATTTCGCGGCGCGCGTGCCCAGGCACAGGCGAGCGTAAAAATACACCGGCGATAACTGCGCCGCGCGATAACAGTCGCGAATGTTTCCCGACCTCTCATAACCAAACTTTCGGCCCCCCCTTCATCCGGCAATGACAACTAACCCCGACAAATTCAAAATTTCACCGACTTTAAAGTAAACGTGGCATCTCCCCCACGTTCCAGCCCTCTCAGTTTTCCGAAGATGTGACTCGACCGTCCGTATAAGCTCCACACGTATCGGCACCCCACTGATAATCACTATTTTTCATATTTATCGAACGCGCGTCCACGCTCCCCTCCAGGTGAGTTTTATACACAGTCCCGAAGTATCCATATATTTAGCAGAGATTTCTAGGAGTACAATAATAGAATGGTAAATTTGGATGCGATAGAATGAAAGTAACGTGTAAATGGCGTAGATGTTCTTTCTTCCATTGATCTCGCAACAGTTTCCAGGAATGTGGTTCTAGTTATCAACAGAATTGTCTGGTGTCCCCATACTATCGACTGCTAATAAGAGTTTGCCATTACTCTGTTCTACTAGGAATATAGCACCCATCCAGTACATTCACTGTTACCTAAGAACCACTCAGCCTGTCCGTCCAACATTCCAACACCGGTACAATTCATAGCATCGCATACATAGCGCTTTAAACGTTTCCATAGCACGATATTCCCTACTGATCGAGCGCAGGTATGTTTACCCTGACGGAGAAGCTCTATCGACGCGATTGATGCAAGGCATACCTCGAAACCAGTGGCCATTGCCCTTTCCGCCGCGGGGATTCGTTCCCGATCGCCCATAATTAATTTATTCGGAAGATAGTCGGGCAATCGCGCGCGCCCTTTCCTCCGTTCGATAATACTGGTAATGGTACTATGATCGCCCAGCCGTTCCCTAATCGCACAGTCGCTCGAAATAAACCTGTGCCCATTGACTCCGCAGCCGGAGCCGTTCAATGGATTTCGAGGGAAACGATTATGGCGAGCAGCCCGATCGCTCGGAAGAATCGGGACAGGGGGCGTCGGATGCCGTTCGAAAAATGCGCTACAAAGAGGCCGTGGAGGAAAGCGCCTGGAGGGAGTGGAAGGATTCGTTGGAAATCGTTTGCTCCCGCGATCTCACGGACCTGACGCAGGGCCAGCCGCGCCGCGATGGCCATCAAAAGGCCAGCCAGCAAAGTGAAAATTGCGCGGAGATGTGTGAACAGCAAAGGGGCGTAGGCAGCCACGGAAACTTTCCCGAGAGGTGCACGGTGAATTTCAACGGCGGGAACGTTTCGGAGAGCAGAGACCGCGGTCCGCGTCGTCACTGCTACGGACGCGAGAACAACAATATGTTCGACGCGAATTGCCGTAATAACCTCCGCGGCAACTGCAAAAGCGGCATCAACATCAGCGTCGTGTCTCAGCGAGAGCGTTTGTACGAGGGGGAGGTCGCGATCGAGCCAAAGTATAACATTTCGTTCAAAAGCGGCTACGATAGGTGAATATTCTGCTGCGGAACGCTTGAAACGCTAATGTCGCGGGGGCCGTAGTAAGGGGGTGAAGTAACGAGCCTCGGGTTTCAGTGAAAAATATCTGTCGTTGCCTTGAATCCTCCTCTACGGAATGTGTGTTTTGGAAACAGCGGGTGGAAACACTGGGGAAAAGATATGAGGTGCGCTGTGCAGAGTGCAGTTTGGATACCATGGAAGTGTGGTGGTAAAACTTGATGCTTTTTAAACGTCGTTTCCGAGGACGCAGCGAAATGTATACGTTTTGTAGGGAAGCATTCAAGGAATGGGTAGTTTTTATTATGGGGCGACGTATCGCTCCCTTTTTTTTTCGAGACCAGTGGTTGACAGGTGGTCTTCGAAATCCTGTTGAATGGAAAATTTGAATGAATTATTTTATGACAGAAACTCTTCTTAATGCTTTCGTAAACCAAACTAGACACACGGTAGCGCAGTTCACGATCGTTATATTTCAGTGTAAACGAAATGTGGGGCACTAAGGGGAAGAACCGAACGAACCTCGACTGCCCAGCAGTGTCTTTCTCTACCAAAGGCGAGAGGAAGAAGAGATCTAAAAAGAAGGAAACGACCAGGTACTTCGCGATTCAACGATTGCGTTCATCTTATATAAGGGAACTTCGGATAATGATCACTTAAATCGAATCTAGAAACCAAGAAGAAGGATGCGAGAGCCCTTTGAACTTTCGTTGCACCTTCGAGAATTGTTGCGGCAATTGTGAATCCTACATCATGGAGATCCCCGAAAGCAACTGCAGCGCGTATCAGAATTGGCAGAGCGTGGATTTTGGGTCGGCGAACGCCTGCTTCGATGATTGCTGTTGTCCTCGAAAAATGAAAGTGTGCTCTTCGAATCTGAGCGCAGAATCGATCGCGCATCCTCAGCAATTCTGCGTGACTTGTACCGAAAGTGGCAGGCGTTGCTCCGCGAAGGAGCCAAAATGCGAGCACTTCGTGACAGACTGCCACGCGTCCAGCAAGCATTGCTTGCAACGAGTGCACTTTACGAAGGATCTATCCACGAAGACGAATCATTCGTCGTGCTCCTTCTGCTCGAGGAAATGCACACCGTCCAAGGCCAGTTTGTTCGTCGAAGTTGGAGAGAGCATGGCTGACGTGTGTAACTTAAGACAACGAAGATCCGGCCAAGCATTTCGATGCGCCAGTGACTCGACAGAGTCGTTTGGAAATGATTCGAGAGAGAAAGGGATCACGGCTGTGAGGAGAAATAAGTCAGGCTCGTTTAGAAGTCGATCGAAATCGAAGAAATGCACCACGAGTTGCAAATCTCGACTAGGCGCTGTTACACGCAGCTACTCTGATCGCATTGCCTGTACGGATAGCTGCGTCGACGATGACGCTACGGAGCTTAGAATTTGTGAACCGATGGAACCCTGCGATCAGAAGCTGAGAAACGCAATATCGAATTTGAGCTTTCGCGAGGGTAGCGAATGCAGGTAATTTGTATTCTACTTCTAAGTCAAGACGAGGGGAAATTAATATTACGACGAGATAAATCTTTTGAATAATCTAAATACAGCAAGATTATATGCAATCTATTTTATTCCCTTTGTCGAGATTTAACATTCCCCGAATGAAATTAATTATTTTATTCGTCGAACGTTGCAACTTCAGCGTCGAATAAAATTTTCAACGTTAACTTAACTTGAACTTTACTCGCCGAAAAAAATTAACTTTATTCGTCAAATAATCTAAAGTTAAAGTAACTTTTATTTGATTCGTTATTTAAATAATTTTTTATCTAGTTAATGCCTAACTCTGATCAGAACCACTATTATTTCTCTCTGATTTTAGCTATATTAATCTAGTCATCAATACCATCCGTATGCTAGGCTATTGATAAGATCGATTACTACACCTCAAATAATCACGGCGTTCTTCTAACGAATTAATAAAATATTTCGTAGGGCACAAACAGGAAGTGAGATGTGCGTGAATAAAGGCACAGCCGATTGCGACCAGCAATGTGACACGAGCGGTCGGTCCCTGTGGGACGATATTCGAAAAGGAAAGATTTGGTCGCAGCTGCAGGACACGTACAGGGACTTCGTGAAAGTGGCGACGACGAGTATCAATCAGCTAGTAAAACAGTCATCCAAATTAAAACGCTCGAAGAAAAGTGGAAAATGTACTCCCACGTGCGAAACCTCTCCACTGAACAGTGGAAAGAATAATATACGGTCAGACCCATACGATCCACCAGATTATTTAGGGGAAGAAATGCGTTGGACGGAAGTCACGTCGGATGCGAAAGACAGCGACGCGCGTCATTGTCAAAACGTTTGTCACTCGTTTAACGAGACCCCCAACGTCACTGGACTACCTGTATCTGAGAAATGTATGTACTGTAGCGGGTCCCTGTCTTAAATTAACGTCTAGCATTGCGAAACGATCGTTTCAAAGCTACATAAACCTGTCCACTTAATTCAGATGAGAGAAACGTCGATTTTTCTGAAATATATAATTAGCCTTAGATTAAGTTCCTGTAAATCGGTGGTGGCGCTAGAGAAACAGGAAGTTTTCAGTTTCAGACGATTACTGCAGCCACTATCGCGACGCGCGAGAGCCGACTCCGTCGAATAGGGGTTGGCATTTCGACCCTCATGATGGTGGCGTTCGAGGGAACGTATATCCTCCTAGCGGAGGAGCCCTTCAGGACCTGCAGCGTCCCAAGTACGCCAAGGCTCGGAAAAGGGGCGGCAGCGATGGGAAAGCCGGCACCCCGAGCCCAAAGAGGAAAGATCCGAATGCGAGTAGACGCAGGAACCCTAATACCGGGGAACAGTGGAGTCCTTCAAGCAATCGTGGGCACAGTAGTTCGAAAAATCACCAGAGAACGAGACAGCCTATAATCCAGGAAGAAAGTAACTCAAGGAACCAACAGATCAGACCCGTGGAGTCCTACGAGCCCAGTTCAAAACAAACGACTATGTACATTGACATGTACGTCCAGACGAGTACCATTCACGAAGAGGCTGAGCCAGGCAGCTCTCCAATTGTCACTGAAAACGTGGAGTATCGAAAGAGAATCCAAGCTGTGAAACGCGTGGGAACATATTTGGAGCCGATCGCGGACGCCCCGCATAGCGAAAGGGGCGCTTCGCCCAGAGAGAGAGCTTTGCCTGAAAAAGAGAACTGGCCAGGGCCCACGATTCAGGAGGTGGATGCTTCGGAGCAGTCCCTTACGCGCAAGGGGGAAACAAAGACACCAACGAGGCAGAGGAAACCTTCTACAGGGCCCAGGCAGACGTCTGCAACTTCGACGCCGGTGCCCAGAACCGCGAGGCGTGACGCTATTAAGGCGCCCCAATCGTCGCCCAGAAGGGAAATCGCGCCGAAGGGCAGACCAGTGACAAAAGCTTCGGAGAAGGTGACGAAAGAGAAGACTTCGACTACCGATAAAGAGGTGCAGTGTGACATCCTCAAGACGCATCAAGTGATATGCACGAAGCAGGAGGCCAGGGAGGCGACCAGCGAAGTCGATGAATCGTGCGCCTGCCCTCCAAAAGAAGGAACAGTTGGGCCGGCAGATGCGTCAAAAGTTGTGTTACCTTCTGACACGACGATCATTGGGAGTCCACCAGTTACGTCTACGATAATCGAAGATGCCGACGCAACTGACGCCGCGCCCGTGGAGAAGCTGGATGCAACTGGAGAGACACCTGTGGATGATGCGTCCACGAAGGAAACCACGGATAAGGATGTCACGGAGGAAAGTGACGCATCAGCTGTCGAAGAAACTGTGGCCACGCCTGATGCTGAATCAAAAGCTATCGGCGCAGAGGAAAGTGTGGTAGAAGGCGAGGAGGCAGTTCCTGCGACTGAACCTGAATCCGCTCCCGCGTTGGACACGTCGCAGGCTGAATCGGCCCCGCTAGTCGCGACTCCGAAGGGAGCTGATTCCACGATGGAATCGCAGGCGTTAGAGAAGATCACTGCCTTGACGCCCGTGGATGACAAGGAACTGGAGAAGGTAGAGCAGTTCGGAGCGTCGCCGATAGAATATTCCGGGGAGTTCGAGGGCGGGCAGAACTTCGTGAGCGTGGAGATGCAAACGTCGAGCACGATTCTGACGAAGATCGTGTCCGAGTTTCAAGTCGGGGACAGAAGGAAGCGGATACTGATGAGCATAAAATTGCAAACGACTTTGGACGGGCCGAGCGGGGCGAGCGGGACGGACGGCGCGGACGAGGAGCATCGGGCCGAATCGAACGGCGCAGAAGTACAAATGGCCAGCTTACGTCTTGCTTCCGTTGTAACCGATCAACAGACGAACTCTGCTGAATATTCATCCAGGCATGGTTACACCGGAGGCAGGAATAGAGATTAATGGTCAGGCAGAACGGAACGATGAAATTGAATATTCTATACAGGCAGCGATTGCGACGAGGCAGACACCGACGCGTGACAATTTGCCGCGCAGTAATTATAATCAAAGGAAACGGCCGAGCATCAGCAAGCCGAAGTACCCGCGAGTGAGAAAACCGAAAGATAATCGAAATTTGAGTAGTAGTTACGTTGGAGGAGCAACTGATCAGACGGGGGAAACGTGCTCCGTGGAGGATGATTCAACAGAATCGAGTAACGAAACTGCGTTAAGGGGTCATGCCTAGTTGGCAAGCGAAAAGAAACGTGATTCTCGGGAATTTTTTGTGGAAAATCTAATGTATATCTTTCACAACTATTTGCTTATTTTAAAATTACATATATTCAGCAACTCTTAGTAATTCTGTTATAGGAAAATATTAAGAAATGAACAAATAACAGCCACTCTTCTGGAAGCTATTTTTTTAGCGGTGAGCACAATTTCTCCGAGTCGGATCATGTAAAATCAGAAAGTGAAAAAGATTCAGTTAATATATGACTTTATTTCGTTCGTGAACGAAGGATTTAAAAAAAAAACAGTTTCAGACAAAATGGCGATCGTTTAACGCAAAATCATAATTTTTCGATGTCTGAATTGTTCGTTTTTCGTAAATTAAAAATAGAATTCGCGTCAGAAACAAAAATCCTTCGTTTATGAACTAGATAAACTCATATAGTAACAAAATCTTTTTCACTTTTCGATTTCAGATGATCCGGCTCGGAAAAATCCTGCTTGTTGCTAAGAAAATAGCTTCCGGAAGAGTGACTTTTATTCGTTTATGTTTTAATATTTATCTATAACAAAATTACTGAGTATTGCTGAATATATGTACTTTTAAAATAAGCGAATAATTGTAAAAAATATACATTAGTTTTTCCACAAAAAATTCCCGAATATCACGTTTTTTTCGGCTGCCAAACTAGGCATGGCCCCTTAAGGAGTCATGCGTGTAATTAAACACAGTTACCATTATTTGTGGAATTTAAGGTGAAACTACAGTGAAACGTCCCTTTCTTTTAGGAGTGATATACGAACCATGCACTGGGCCCTGCGGTAAAAAGAGACCGATACTTTGATTAATGGTAAGACTACGATCCTGCAATTCTGTATTTCAAAGATCTCCTACGTTGGATAGTGGTGTAGGTTCTTTATTACACAATTTCTTTTCGATATATTTTTGCGTTTTGTTGGGTAGAATTTTAATTAAAGCGTGATCAGCGGGGGGTGTGCAAAAGTGTGTTATTAAGCGGTCCTCATGAGAGCAGAAAGATATATTTGAAGGTATCATATGATCGTGATGAAGAGATGTAATTAATTCCTACATTCATTATGCAAACGAGACTGTAAATCAATCCATATTCATTACGTACACGTGACTTAATTCTTCATAACCTTCGAGCGTGGAATACATAGTACGCGTGTTAAATTATACGTGTAATCCTTGAGAGTTATAGTCAGTAACGAAATTTATCTAGACACATCGAGAACCTTGACGAAACTTCGGAGCTCTTAAAATCACGATTCGTTTAAATAGAATACTTCCCTGTAAATGATCCAGTTACAGTGATACTAACCACACAATTTTAAAGAACGTCACAAAATGGTTACCTGAGAACTACATCGAAAAATACTTTTACAAAATAACACATTAACGTTCGCCATAAGAAACAAATATGTAAAAATTGAAATTGCTAGATTAATTTATAACACATTCTTCTCCCCGAATACAACAGTGCCAGTATGAAATAAAGCATCTATGAAAGAAAACCGTATTAACAAATTGATCGAGTCACAATGACTGACAACGCTTCGCCCGCATCAAAACGCTTCAGCGTTAAACAGGATGTCGACAAAGCCTCGGAAAGAAAGGCGGAGAAACTCCCTATAATAGAGTCTGAAACCGAGTACAGCCAAGAAAGTTATGACGTATGTACTTCGGATGCTGCGACTGAGACGCGCGTTGAAACCGACAACGTGCACGTAACTGCGGACATATATTCAGCTACGGATCTTCCTTCATCGTTCCAAACGAGCGGTGAACCTCTAAGGCCCGGAGTGGTAATCCTAGAGTGTGACGACGGCAAGTGCGCGATTCTTCGCGCATCCAGAAGCAAGACTGTGAACACCGACATCGCGTCCAGCTCCGCTGAACCAGGCCTGATGTTAAAATGCATCTTTCCCCGTACCGAGACGAAGGAGAAGGCTCGGCCACGCACGATCGAGGGGTCGGAGGACAACGCGGGAAAGAGTTTCAAGGCTGAGAGCATTCAGGTGTCACGCGAGCTGACAGTGTTCCGATGCAGGTCGAACAGAGGCATCGTAGTGAAAGGCAATCTGCTGAAGTGCAAAGAGTCGTGTCCGAATTTGGTTATAGATCGAACTTCGCAGACGAGTGGCAGAATTGACCGCGGGGCGGAGCCTGAAGAGCACTGCGACGTCGGCCAGGTAGACGTTTCGGTGATGACTTCGGTGACGTTGGGGGAAGTGGACAGTGAAAGAGCACGCGCGAAGGGTACAGGGACGCCGATGATAAGCCTGAGGTCCAGCACGCACGTGAATTTGACACCGATAGAGGAGCTGGAGGAACATGACGCGCAATATGAAGACTCGTCATTGGAGAAGCAGCAAGAGGACGTGGAAACGGACGTCTCGGTGTATACGATGCGCGACGCGTCATACGCTTCGGACGAGGCTTCTTTATCGACGAAGGGACAGCAGGCGTGGGTATCGGATAGCGGAGACGAAGAATTAGAGTCCTTAACCGATGATGACGCTGTGGAGTTTGCTGATAGAACACAGGACGTTGCTGTCGATGCGTCGGACGTAGGAGTCAGGGTGCAACCCCTGGGGCTGAAGAAGGAATCCGCGAAGGGCTCCGTCGCGAGACCGAGGAGACCGTCCTCGTGCATATTCGAAATGGGAACAATAATATCGAGTGAATCGATTAAGTGGGTGGATAAACCGAAAAGGCGGAGGTGTCGCGAAGAATTTTACGCACGAGCGAGTGAAAGCTGTTGCGGGTGCTCGAGGACCAGCGACGGGGTCTCCGGCTGGCCAAATATCGCCCAACCATCCCAGAGCAATTGCATGGTTCAGTGTGAGTTGGGTAGGAGCGTCGCGAGCCGTTCGATGAGCAACCAGACGTTCTGCAGCGGACCGGTGGAACGTTACGGCCGTTGCTGCAGCTGTGCACCTCGATCTTGCAACGAGGTGCCGGCCAGATCGAGGAATAAGAACGAATTTTGGCCGATGGACTATTCGACGACTAAAAGCATCCCTTCCCCCGGCTCGTTCCAAGGGGCGCTTATGCGCCAACAACTCTGCAGGATAAATAATGCCCAGGGGGGCTGCCCGATAACTCGAGGACCGTTGGAAATGTGCGCTCGGAATCGTTTGAGCCATAACAACGCGTGCAATCCGTGTTATTTAAATTACAACTGGTGCAACAATGGCTACAACGCTCGAAATCCGAACACCACGTGCCCCGCTACGAGGAGTCAAATGGTTTACCAGGCCCCGCATGGATATTACTGTAGCTTTAGGGCGTGGTACTGAAGGACGAAAACCTTGTCGAATTATCTGACTAGAGTACAAGAATCGTAAGATAGAAGTTTTCCATATGTTTGCTTGCTGCGATGCTGGTACCACGTTTCGAAAGATTTGACGAAGATCTAGGTACTTAGAATTAGTAGAATGGTGGCAGGAAATGACAAATTTGTGGCATTGCTGTTTGCTTTTTGGATGTATTGTAAAATGGACTGAATTGGGTAATGAAACTACTATTATGTTACCATTACTATATAAATACGATTACTTAAGTTAAATTATATTAATAGGTACCGTGGGAAAAGGTAATTCCACGGTCGAGTGCCTTTGGCTGCATTTAGATCCATAGCGCAGAACAATTTCCAGCGTCCGGTAGTGGAGATAAATTTTAATTCCTCGCCCGACGAGTTTAAAAGTTCGGCAAAACAAATTTCTTGCTGCGGGGGATGTTGCAGCGTCATAAGTAGCCCGGCTGGTGGTCAGCAACTATGGGGAAGGAAAGAACGTAGAAGTTTGCTGCAAAGTTCGTCGGCCACCAACGTACCAGAAACTCGGCTCGAGCATCCGCTTGGAGCTAGAAGCTGCGTCCGACGTGTAATTACTGTCTGGTGGCTCGTTGTCATGTCGCCGGGTGTAATAAAAATTCTGAGAAGAATACAATTATCGTGCCGCATTACCAGCTTCAACAGGGCATTTTAAAACCGCACTGCCCACGTATGCATGAAATGCGAGGGATTGTTTGAAATCTAGGAAAGTAGAGCGGCCCGACAGAGACATTCGTTTTGCCTTTTCGACAGATTTGAATTTTAATTCAACACTGAAAACCCTTACAGAGATACGGCATACCACGAAGCAGTACATATGTGTTGTGTATCCAAGATACGCCACTTCGATTCTAGGTCAAGAAACTACTGAAAAGCTCCACGTCAGTAAATCACAATGAAAATAGAATGAGACGTGTTTAATCGAAGTATCGAACATTTCATGACAAAATTATTTGAAGAACGTGCACCAGAGCCCATTCAGTGACACGAATTCGAGGAAAGTTCCAGCAGTGCACCATACCCCGCTAAATATAAAACAGTTGGACATTTCGTGACAACAGGTCTTAAGAGACCATTCCGGTGCCGTAAATGGCTTTCGCGGTCAGCTATCCTCAAGACGAAAACTTCTGCGAAGTTTACCGCGAAGTTTCTCGGTCCCCTGGCTACCGGAAACCCAAGCCAGCAACCCCGACTGAACCAAAAACAGTGCACGGTGCACGATGCACTTCAGTAGGTACTACCTGCCGCTGCTTCCCAGAGCACTAATTTTTTCAAGAAACCGTGCTTCTTTCTCAAGAAGAAAAAGGGCAAATGGAGTAATGCAGGTCAAACGACGTAGCTCGCCAAGTAACATCGTGAACTAGGTAGCCGGAAATATGAGGGAAGAGGCAAAGAAGAAAAGAAAACGTCACGAACCTCGGGAAATGATGGTTTTCAACGAAAGTTGATAACTCTTGCGAGTCTGTGGGTAAAATCTCAGCGGAGCAACCGTTCAGGGATATTTCGTGGCCGAGGAAGCATCCTCCGACGAGCGAGCTTAAGGGAAGATCCTGGTACCTTAAGTGGCTTTAATGGTCAGTGTCCATTGAGACGAAAATTTCGTGGAACTTTGTCCCGAAGTTCGTCAGAAGCCGACGTACAAGGGACGCAACCTCGCAGCGTCCTGAGTGCCAAGTATCACCTAGGACACGTGAGTAATCCTGAAGAACATGTTTCCCACCGTGCGGCG
The DNA here is from genome assembly GCA_963932335.1 of Andrena marginata. NCBI lineage: Eukaryota > Metazoa > Arthropoda > Insecta > Hymenoptera > Andrenidae > Andrena > Andrena marginata. The sequence goes on along the minus strand of OZ010662.1, from coordinate 11,796,807 downwards.
TCGCCGTCGGAGCACTTCCAAGCCAAGTTGAAGCAACATTCGATGTTACATACCCGCAGAGACGCAATACGATTTGCAAATTTCAGACCCTAACGATGACGGAGCGAATGTAACATCTCCAAGTTCATCAAGGCGAAGGTTACTAAATTCAGGACTCTATGAGGAGTCGATTAATTATATAGAATGAATGAACACGAAAATGTCCAATAACCAAAAACGAGATTTGATTACAGATTTGTAAATGTAATTTGTTATAATCCCTTCAAGTTTTTCGAAACTGCTTCATTTTTAGATCTATAACATTTACTCCCCTCAAATAAAGTTCACGTTCCACTTGTTCATAATATTTATTTCACCCAGTGTGTGATTCCCGGCATTTCTATTCGATTATAACAAGTGGCACGTTATTTGGCCATATGTCAATAGGTGAAACGGGATAAATATAACTAATTAAATTCAGCAATAATTTACTGAAGTAAATTCAAACAGAACAGCCATTTCAATATTACATATGTGGTGCTATTGAATATTTACTGTAAAAGCAATAATAAACGAATTATCTCTCGAATCAATATTTAATAAGAGCGGAATAATTTCCTCGGATATTAATATTGATCCAAAACGGTTGCATCGCACACGTTGCTCGCGACCATTACAATATTTTACTAACACCGATAATAATCTAACCTAAACCGATAAGGCAAATCGAAACGGTGGACGATTTCAATCATGAGGCTCCTACCTTGCTTAAACAATGCGTCTTATCGACCGCGGAGGGTGCTCTGCGTTTCGAAGCTATCCTCGTTGGAGTTCTTAAGATTTCGGAATCCCGATCTGAACGAGGATCAAATATTGTCGAAGATGGAACATCGGGGGAAAGATCCGCACGAAATTCTCGCCGAGCATCAGCTGCAGATCAATTGCGAGAAAAATCTGGCAGCAGTTCTCAAGAAACTCGATATCAGTTTCCGTATCACGAAAAGGTAAAATAATGAAGAGATTTTGCACCCCGTAACGCGTCACCGATACCTCGTGTAACAAGTACGAAAAAAAAAATTAACAGACGCGGAACTTTTATTCGAGCAATGGATGCTGCAATGTCGACATGGGTTTTACACAAATTTGTGTCGGATAACAATTTAACGACGTTTTGAACAGTTATTACGGCACACTAAAACACGATTTTTCGCCGATTTTAATTAGATTGAAACGCGACTGATTCGCGGGAATAGCCAGTGGTGGTTGCGGCAAATATAAATTATTCCTCATTAACTTTTCAACGCGAACGTTTGGTATTTTGTGTTGGTCAGAATCGTGGATGCGGCGAAATGCGTGAATTGGGCGGATCTGGTGATACCAATCGGCGGCGATGGCACGTTCCTGCTTGCATCCAAACTAATTACGGACAACAGAAAGCCGGTGTTTGGTATCAATACGATTCTCCCGCCCACAATTAGCTGTTTTACGCTGCCATCGAAGTACGCCGCGGATACCGAGAGCATATTTGAAAAACTCCATTCAGGGGAATACACGTTATTGATGCGAAGTCGCATACGTACAGTAATGAATGGGGAGGGACTTTACAGACGACCTTTTCACATACACGAGAAGAGCCGTACAAAAGGAGAGAGAAGAGCCGAGTGGGTGCATTATAGAGAAGTCATCCTCTCTGATCTAAGCTTGTTCCCCCCTGTCGGGAATCAATATGTGCATTTTTATTCGCGGCCCCGCGATTCGACGGCTGTAAGGAAATACATACACGCCGGGCACTTTTCTCTTTCCTTTCCTTCTTTCTTTCTTAACATTCGCAGCGTTTCAGTCTCTATCGTTCTTCCCACAAGCGGGCTTCCCGCGGATAGTTTTTTTTTCATTCAAATTCGAACAAATATAAAGAGGATTTAAAAGGACTACACGCGTATCTCGGGTTTTTGTCTCAGCAAGCGGTTTCAGAGGAGCGATATAAAACATCCGGAATTCACCGACCGAAATAGTAATTCAGCAATCAAGGCTAACTCTTCACAGAACGGCAAAATAGGTTGGATTAAAGATTTACCTAGTTTTGAATGTAAAAGAGTTTTGGAATAGGAGCAAGGGCGTTCGCAGACTTATTTTCGGGGAGGGGGAGGCTAAAACAGTTTGAACATTTAAAATTGGAACTTAAAAATATTCCCGTTTTAGTATAAACTTAATAAAGATTAGTTTTTAAAAATAAACAATTTTTCTGAAGTCTGGGGGGGGGAGGGAGCAAGTGCTCACCTTGAGTTCCCCCTGCGGACGCCCATGAATTTGACTTCCGGACATTTTCGAAAAATTTACCTACCCGTTCCTTGTTTTTATGTCCCTTCAGTGGTTCTGTCTGAAATTACTTCGGGCGACGGGGAATCTTCCCGAGGACTCGTTTAACGGAGCTTTTACGCGGGCAATTTATTTTCTTAAGTTTTTAAGTAAGCCACGCGTATCGTCGATTCTGCTGTTTCATAAAGACCGCGATGCTTCTTCGTATCGCGGCTGTTCCACTCCGCCGAGCAGTTTTCAAGTTATACGCTCGCCGGGCGTTACAACTTCGGCAGTTATAACTCGCAAATTACAATATCCGCGTAGTGGCGCAAAGAACTTAGCGCAAAGAAGTCGTAACTTCTGAATTGCGTACGAAATCGGATTGCTATCTGGCAGGGGCGCGATATTAAGTGGGTATTAAATGAAACTAGTTGAAATTCCCAGAGCCCTTGTGCGATCGACGCAGAGGAAGATAGCGGACGCTCTTCAGCCACGTCAGAGAACGTTGCCCTGGCTGGCGCTAAACGAAGTTGAGTTTCCATTCACTTTTCTGGCTCTGCGCGAAATTACCCCTCGCCGCCGCCGGTGTATGTTTAAAGGTAATTAACATTCTGTCCAGGTATTCATGGGCGAATTTTTGGCAGCGAGGCCGATCACGCTGGTGGTCCGAGTGGAAAATCAGGAAGAGCATAAGTTTCGATCCTCTGGTGTATGCGTGTGCACTGGATCAGGCTCTGGATCCTGGTACACGTCTATGAACCGTCAATCACCTGCTACCATTCGGAGCATCGTTGAAATAGCCACGGGCAGGAAATTAAATCCGGAGGAAACCAACGAAGTGGTGTACAAATACAATCGAACTCTGCCATACCATCCAGGTAGCTACATCGAGCATCACTCTTAATAACTGAAATCATAGGAACAAGTAGTGACGAACGCAGGACCGTTTGTCGAATTAATTGAGACTTCGTAAAATAATATCTACTGGTCGTGTACATTGCAGAAGATTTACGAGTGACGTACATGATACGGGAGCTACACCGTGGCGCGCGTTGCGCAAAGTCCAAGTGCTGCATGGACAGGCAAATGTGCAATAGGATCACTGTAAAGTCTTGTGGCTTTGACGCTGGGCTCATCATAGACGGAAGCTTATCCGTGCCTTTCAACGATGGCACATATGCTTCCTTTGACATCAAGCCTGAATTCTCTCTGAAAAACATTATTCTAACGTAATACCTAATTTATGCAGCACTTGCAATATTAAGAATCAAATTCTCCGAAATATATCATACTAAAATTGTAATTAATGCAAGCAATTAACTGCGAGTACTTTGCATTGTACCTAAAACTCTCTATATACTCAATTTAAAGAAAAGGGGGAAATTGTATGTGGACTGTATGACTTAGAAATTTTATTGACAATTGTAAGTTGCACGCTGCTTTATAGTTAAAGAGATCCTGAATTATACTTTGTAATCCAATTGCGTTTTTACTTTATTATGTGATTTACGTGCTGTTCGGTTGATCAATGGCACAATTTCTCTTTCGGGAAGGATAAAAGATCCAAGGAGGCTTTCCCCTTCGCAATCTCCCAGGCCTGCCGTCGATACAGTCCGATTTCTTATTTATCTCTAATGGAGGAGGCGTGGGGCGAAGTAAGAAATAATTGCGCGGCATTTGTTCCGAAAATGAAGGTAGAGTCCGGAGCCAAAGAGATACACGAAGGGGCGGTTATTCGGTGGCAAAGGGCGGCCTGCTCTTTTTCTACAATAACGAGGAGGGTGAAATACCTTTCCAGCTCCGTTTTCCGTTTCCTTGCAAGGAAGGCAACCTACCGTCCAGACATCCATTAACCCCGTAATTTCGGTTTCGGTTGAACCGCAGACACGCCGACCTTCGAGATCAGGTGTTCATGCTACGTAGCTGTGTACGAATAAACATGCAGAGATGCTCACACATTCTAGAGTCTGGGGATCTATATACAGGGTGGTTCGATCGTCGCGGTGATCCAACGTGTATCTCCATGTTCACGGTAGACCAGCTTGATTGCAGCTTGTGCACCACCCCCATTTTATGATAAAGTGTACGCACGAAATTGGTAATGAGTCGGTAATAAAGGTAAAAATGGCAGAAACTTTAGGATTAGAGTAAAATATTTACTCACTAAATACATAGAAAAGAGTACGAGTTGTGTAAAGAATCTCCCTTCGTTCGCTAGTAATTCCAACAAGGCAGCGATTAAACGGAATGTCAAATTTGTTAACTAAAGTCACACCCTGTATACCCACCACTGTATAACTTCTCCAGCTAAGTGCACTGTTTTCGTTCTCCTCGGAGCGCAAATTGTGGGTGCTTGAGACACAGGATACTAAGTAAAGCACTCGCTACCGACATTTTCGGGGCAGGCACGTAAAGCAACCCCTGTAAAAGAGTGGGGAAGGTGTAAAAAGTCTGGCTTTATGCGAGCGGACAGAGTGTGTCGAAAATTTTACTGTTATTGAAATCGAAGGCCGGGGGGAACCAGTATCTCCGAGTCTGCAAATGATCTCCTTGTAACGTTAACAACATTGCTCGCTAAAACTTAAAGGAACTTAGTGTTCAAGAAATATCTAAAACAGTTAAGTTCTTCACCTCCAAAGTTAGCTTACACCTAATTCCTGACTAGCTTATGAATTATCATTGAATAAACATCAAAATCTTTGTCTAAATTAGTGTAATTTATCAACTATTAAGATACAAATGTAGTATTATTTTAATCATTATGGAGTGATAGTTTACAAATAAGAGTCCACGAGACTTTCATGGAATTTTGGAAGCTCAGAATATTTCTGGGTAATTTTTTAACTCGCAGTGCTGCAAAGAAACACTGAATAAGCAGGCGAAAAATGGCAAGCGAGCATTAATTAAGTAGAGTAAATTCTCAAGATTTTCACAGAGGATCGCTAACTTATTAAGACTGGTTTCCCCAATCAGATGGCTGACACACCAAGAACGAGTCTCATTAATCCTTGCGGAAGATCCAATCCGTAAGAACAATGGGAGATCCGCCCCAGACGGTCTCATCGAGGACAAACAAACGTACGACCGACCAAGAACAACGGACGACATCGACCAACCCTTTGTACTTCGTAATTGAACGTGCCTGTCTTCCCGGCGGAACTTTTGAACGTTCCCAGCTCCATAAAGATTCGACTAAAGGAAAACGGAGTTGAAAATTTCGTGGCCGTGAGAACCAGAACGTGCCCATCGTAAATATTCGCCGAGAGCCTCGGAGAGTATCTTGATACAACGTAACGAACAGTTTCAACATTTTTACCCGGTTGGTATTCGAAGCACGTGGCAGAGAAAAATCAATATGGCGTGCACCAGGGTGAGAACTATCGTAACCCGAATCGGAGAAATTAGCAGAGCAAACAAGGAGCTGAGATGGAACTCGAGAACTCGATCTTTCTGCGGTTTCAATACATACTTCATTGGAATACTGCGTAATATAATATACAATGTTTGATCAGCAGAGAATGAGGGAACGGTTTTAAACTGAGCTCGTTGATCCCGCACACCCCGCCACCCGAACCCCTACATTCTTGCAGCACATTAATGAGGCGGTATCGTACCTGGGGCATTTCCAGAACTTCCTGCGAGCTCTAATAACTGAAACGGAATTTAATAAAGCACTGTGCGAACGGCGTAATTGACATTACGCATTCTATTTGCGTACGTTGCCCGAACGTTCGGCCCGAATGGACTGGCGCCCTCGGTTACAGGAAATTCTGCTCCACTCATCCAGCTTCCACAGCGTTCGTCAAAGTTACAAATCTAAATATTCGGCACGACCCATTTTATTTATTCTGGGAACGTGTCGCGAATGTGTAGCCGCTCGATTCGATGTACCGCAGTGCCCGCCATGGCCGAGGCCGTCGGAGCAAACTGGCGAGAACATCGAGTCCGTTAACGTTGCATTAAAACGTCGCGACGAGACAACGCTCGGTACCACGGAGCTTTCGAAGGGAATGCCTCGGCCCCGATTTAGTTATCCCCGGGAAAGGGACATTCGGAGCAGTTAATGGATGTTCGGAACCACATAAATTCTTCAATGATAACCGTCGTGCCCGTTTCCTCTTATCCGACGATTTACTTCCTTCGCTGGCGGGCCGGTAATAGTGGTCCGCGAAATTTATTTGCGGATTCGCGGTGAAACGTTAATTCGAAAAGGTCGGAAGGTAGCTGGAGGATCGTTGAACGAGAGACGGGCGAAATAAAACGGGCAAGAAGGGGAAGAGGAATGGCGGGAAGAGATAGCGGGGCTAGGTGGTAACAAAGAATCGCGATGAGAAAAAGGGAAGAGTAAGGCAAAAACGGAAAGGAACGACGAGGATTTCGTTAATGTCATTTTTTCGGGGCAATGGAAATTCGTTCCTCTTTAGCGTGTTAAGCCACCTGCGTGCCTCTGTAATTCGATTCACTCTTGCCCCGCCTCACCCTGCGGACGCTGCATCGGCTTTGCGCGAACATTTGATGGATACTGTGCTTTGGTGGTCGCGGTGAAATTCGAGCCTTTGTTTTTGGCGAGACCTCGGTGAAGTTCGATATTTTTGTACACTTAACGTTCTTTTCTTACAATCTGGCTATAAGGGCTTGATCTTTCAATTGTTCCTTGCGCTTGGAGCTTTCTTCCTGCCTTTCAATAGCCAGTCGGACTCGAACATTACCATTTTTTCGAGTTATGAACGTGTGCACTGTTCATATTGTGTATCCTTTTATTTCCGTTGTGATTCAGGTGAATTACCGAAGAGTTTGGACCTCAGTATCGTCACAATTGGATTCTTTGTCAGTGATTGTATTTACTTAAATTATTATGTACGCGAGTAAGACATTTGACTGGTATTTGCTTAGCTGCAGAGACTGAGGCTGCAGCTAGCAGAAGGTAAGATAATGGACGACGAAAAAGAACGACGTTGGATTGCCACCAGCCGGAGACAGGTGGAAATGTAAAATGGCAATACTTCAAATTCATTTGCGTGACAATCTCCGGTTCCTTCCGCTCGATGAAGCGTCTCCGCCCGCGATAAAATCGCCAGTTCCCCCGTCCAAAACTGGGATGGGAGGAACGAATACGAGCAATTGCAGGCGAGGAAGAGTTGAATGTAAAAGGTAACAGGTAGTGATGGGAATAATGCCGCTACTTGTTCGCAATATTCAAATTCCGAGTAAGTAATGCAGAGAGAAATATTTCAAAAATTTTAAGACTAAACTCAATTAAGTCTAGTATGAATGTGATATTCTTTGCGCGATGTATTATACATATTACAGTATCCATAATGCAAAGCGTAAATACGTCTTCAACCGTGGTGCCATAAATTGCAAGATATACTAGAAATTCAACTTGCAATTTTTATACACGATATCACTTAACAAGTGAAAATACTTTAGTAGTATCGCTCCCATTACTAGTAACAGGTGCGCGACCATTAGATGTGGAGAGGAGAAGAAAAAGGGGTGAGAAACGAATCACGAGGAGGGAGAACGAGAGTGGATCTCCCTTGATCTCTTTCGGTCCTTCCGTGGTTCGTTCGCTCCGACGATTTGCCCTCAAAATTCATTGGGTGTGGCGAAAGGGAAATGAACCTCGCCTCTCTTTCGTTTACCTCCAGTCGTACGTCTTTCTACTTCCTCTCGTAACAGCCTTCTTCTGGAGCAACCCCGTCAGCCTGGAAGGGTCGCGCGACCTTCCTCCCGGAACTTATTGCATAATTATAAAATTTACCACACACAGATCGCAAAATACCTTATTGAACTATGGAATACTGATTGCAATGTTTCCTCATTCTCGCAGGATGCGCAGATACTTAGTCACACTGGTGTTCCCTCCGTTCTCCTCCCGGAAGATGTAGTTACAATCACGGAGCCCTTCTTCCTTTATACATAAAGTAAAGATATTCAGAAATTAGAATCTGAAAAATAGCGAGGAAGTCACGTCCGTATCGTAATCTCTGTCCCTGTCGCCCTTAACACCTTTCGCTTCGCATTGATCGCGTCGCTCGCCGATCAAACCGCCATTGTCTTCCCTTTAAACTTTAAACGCTCTCTGTTCTACGTTTCGGTGTACACCTGTTTCCATCCCTCTCACGCTGTTGCCGATTCTACGCGTATCCCCCTCGCGCCCGTCATTTGTTTCCCGTTTTCTTCCTTTTTGATCAATTTCCTGCCCCTCCTTCCCCCGGTTCCGTGTGCCCTGCCCGCCCCTTTATCCGTTTCTCTTTCATTCGTTGGCTCTCCTTTTGTTTCTATTTCCGCCGCCTGCTGCTCGCTTCTTTCGCCCGTTCCTCCTCCAACCCTCTTCTCGGCTCGCTTCCCTATGCACCGCTGCCTCTGCGCCCCCCAACCCCGCTCCAACCCCGTGTCGTGCACCGCGTCGGCGATCGATGCACCTGCCTCGGCATTTGCAAGTTCAGCGAACGAACGGAATCGGTCGGGACGACAAATCGAACGGAATCGGAAATCGCAACGAGCCCGACAAAAGTAACGCGATTCTTCGTCGGCGAACGGAGGGAGGGTAACGCCGATAGACCACTTTGTTTTGCTGTCTCATCGAAGCGAGACGGAATTCGGTTTACAGCGAGAACCGTCGAGCGGGCGGAGCCGATCGTGTGCAACAATTTTTTTTTTAGAGAAGTTGAATTATCGGCGACCGAACGCGAACGGAATTGTACAGAAAGATCCCCCCCTCCACGATCGAGCTCTTCTTCTTTCCACTTCGAAGCTAATTGCCGCGGACACAATTGCTCGAAATCTACTTCAGCGTAACGACAATCAACTTATAAGCAGTTAACATCCTAGGAGAAGTCACAGTCGGCCGTATCTGAGCCCTGGAATAACTTGATTCGTTTCAGGCCGCGTATCAAAAGTTCTTCGAGTTTCGCGGGGTACGATAATATTATCAGTGAGTTAAGTCACCGTCCGAGGCGGGCAATTCCTATTATAAGATTTCAAAGGGCGAGGACATAAAGGAGACTCTTCTTAAAAGGAGCAGAGGGATAGGTGAATTATTGCTGAAGATAGTTGTTCGTTTTTTATTCACTGAAATTATTAGTAATGGGAACAGTAAGCCTCTGTGCCTTCGATTACAAATTCTGTTATAGTAAATATCAAAATCGCAGAGTCCTTGCTCCTTTTCGTAGTTTCGAGTCTCTCAGGTACACGTATCCCTGATGTCTGCGCGAGCGGTTTATACCAGGGACAATATTGAAAGCCACCTTTTGCAGCGACGAAACGGGAATTATCTTGGGACACCTCGTTACACGGGATCGTTACAACGGGCCAATTTATAGCAACTAGCACCGTTCGGCCAGCGTCCATTCTGGCACTTACATAAATATTATATTCCCCGATAATACCGCGCGCTATAAAGCTCAGCATTAATCACCGAACAAGAAATACCACCCTCTGGCCGGCGTAGACACAAAACGACCACTTATCCACGGGAGGAATGGGGTAGGGCTTTCTCCGTTTCGAAGCCTGCGGCTGTTCCGCAGCCTCGTAAATCGCAAGACGGAAGCCGAACGAGAAAGAGGGGTAAAAAGCTGGGTGTACGGTGGAGGTGAAGGACAGACAGGGAGGAACAAATAAACGGGGAGCAAGCGGTAGGAGAAGAGGAGGGAACAAAGTGGAGGAGCGAAGAGGAGGGGATGAAGTACCTGGAGCTCTTTCAAAAACAGAAAGGGAAGGAACCGGAAGTAAGTTAACGGAGAAGACAGCGAGGTGGTGGCTGGTAGAGGAAAGGGGTTGACAAGAACGCGGGTAGGTGGTGGACGTGGAAGTACGAGAGCGTAGAAGAACGGGGAGGAAAGGAAGCGACGATGGACCACCGCTTTTAAAACGCTCCCCGCGGTGAAATAAATTGGCGACGATGTGTTTACACGTGAGGGTGGCGGTAGGTAAAATTCCTCAAGTGTAGCAAAGCCGTTCAGGAAAGGTGAAAGGTGAACTAGTGAAACAGACAGATGTTAACAGCATCGACGGACCCTGACTTTAAGGTGGCTCTCAACGAAATGGGTTGGATCTCATTAACGGTCAGGCTATCTAATTTTATTGCTGGAAAGTGGCACGCAATTAAATGCAAGATCTGAAGGCTTTTCATGTGTTTAGTTTTAATAAACGTTGAATATGTACAAAGGCCACGAAGGGAATACAAACATTCTTCCTCTTATCAATACAAAGAACAGTACTGCCGGGGTTATTGTCAGATTTCGAGGGAACACTAATTACTGAAATTTGTGAAGTGTCTCTAGGACATTCCCGATCGCGTTTTTAGCTGCGTGGTAGGTCGTGCTCATTATGCTGCCGATCCTACGAGAAATGCCTTCTGTTAGTTTCCCGATATCGATCAATTCCTTGGTTAATAATCTACCAACTCATCATCTAAAATACCAATTGACTGTATGTCAATTCTCCTTGCTGAATAGTTTATTATGGGGAGCATCCTGTGTCGCACACTTACTTCTCCTCCACGGAGCTGGACGGGTTCCTCGACTTCGTCACGCCCAAAACGTCAAGGACATCGAACATCGACCAAATCGCCAGCAGGCCAAGGAATATCTTCATCTCGTTTTGCATGTTGTCAGTCTCTTTGCTGTACTCCCAGGACGAGCCACGAATTCAAGCATGATAATGAAATACGTTCAAATGGACATCCTAAGTCTGGTTTAAGTATACGTTTGCAGAGCTAGTTTTGAGGATCCGAATCAACGCTGAAATTTGACGTGTAAACTATCGATTACACACGGTCTTTTGTTTTGGAATGCAAATTTTCTGGGCCAACTGTTTCTCCCCTTTTTCGAAGCACGAAACAATAATCGGTAACAGATCTTTTCTCCCGCGATTGCGTAGTTGAGTACTACCTGTTAACCGGCAAAGACGAGTTGACTCGTCACTAATATTAAACAATTATGAACAAAACACCTAATATTACAAGTGCTCGTTTAAAGAAGGAAGTTTCATTTAAATCGTCTATTTTTTATTCGGGACATTCATAAAACGTACGATAGCTACAAATGAAAAGTTCAGTATCAATGTTATTTGATCCCTGAACAGTTTCCTCTTTAATTGCGCTACCGTAGGCCACCGCTTACAAATGTACAAACACGTGTCAGCCATAAACGCACGAATATTACGTAAAGCAAACACGGATTCCCACAAACATATTATGTACACGATCCGCGCCACCATTCTATGCGAGCATGCCGCTGATGTTCAACACCCGCCATCGCAGACGTACTAATTAAATAGTTAATTGTTACTAGATACACTACCGTGATTGAGCTACTCTTTCTATTATTTCTAGAACATTTTCAATTCCGTTCATTAACAAATGGAGAGATTTTAAAGCACTCGTGCAGATTTTCGGCCAAATTGTGCTGGAATGTAATAATTAAAATTCTAGAATACAATATATTTCTCCCTCTTCGCTTTCAATTATAATTGATAATATACTTAACATTACTAACTGACTTGAAGGAGGAAAAAATGAATGCCTTTTATTTTCAACTAGCAATATCGAGGTATCAGAAAGGAATCCAATTTCAATATTTGCAATAATCACAGCTCGCCTTGCAAATATTTCTAGAGTAATAAAGTACACTATGGTTGCAAATTGTAACGAGTAACGTATATAATTTAAAGTTCAAAATAATAGGGATACACTATTTTCTGTTTCTGTGACGCGAAGGGATTAGCAAATGATGAGGTAGATCGGTTAATAAATGAGTGAACGGTAACATTTTATATTTCAATTTATCAAGGAGAACTCGATGAAGTCGCAGAGAATTCTTGCGGGAAAACCGTGCTTTTGGACACCGAGCAAAAATTCTCGTTGCGACGGTATCGCGGTGTAAATAACGGAGCTGCGATATAAATAACGAGTTGTTACTAATTTTGATCCACGGTGGATAAACCAAATGTCAAAGGTATTCGTTAAAACGTCTGTCAAAGCGTTTTCGAACCGATTCATTCACTTCGTCATAGGTCGAACGCGATTTTTTCGCGACCCACCAGAACGTTGTTGTATATTTCCCACGGAAAATATTCATTAACACCTATACCCTTTATTGCGAAAATGAAATAAATTTATACTAAAAAAATTACACAAATTATACATGAACCTGTATCCCTATTCGCTGAATTGTGCATTTAACTGATGGAAAGCTACGCTTCGTGTGAGATTATATTACGAGTTCCACAACCTTAAAAGTGCTTAAAAGTGTATTTCGCAATGTCCATTACTCAGACCTACATATCATAAAATCTCGAAGCTTTAAAGATCATCTTATTAGCAACCTCAAAATTGAAGCAGATTTCAGTGAATAAAAATTCAGTTTCGTGAAAGTGGATGATTCTTAAAAAGAACATTTTTAATCACATGTTTCTACTAAACTACGATATAATCTCTGTTACATACTTATTTAATGGTATCCATCAGTTCCGTGCATCGACAGTATTTTTATCAATCGGTAGAAATTGTCTGTGTAACATGCATCTGAAATCGAGGAATTAATTTTATCCTCGATTAAGGCAATGCTTGTATCAGCGTGAGAAACACGTCTCTCCGCGGTAGTTGGAATAGATGACGTTCATCAACGACCATCACTAAACGAACTTCCCTGCCGTGCCGTTTGTCATGGCCACTGTTGCTCTTGACCGTTGATCGATGTCGTGCAAATTTGCAAAGAGAGCTAGACCGTTCAAGTTATTTACGCGATGACGTAAGCGGTGCGAATCCAATCTCGGAAGTAACCAGTAGAGGTGAACACGACGTACGAGTGGTAATCACATTTGTTGTCCTTGACTGGACTGACACTGACAATTCCACGCAGGTACCAAGTTCCATCCATGTCGAAGCACAGGCCACCGCCGCTATCTCCTTCGCAGAGGCTCGAGTCTATAAAGTAAGCGATTCGTTAGCAAAATCAGCACAATCAGCTCGTTACGGGAAAAGAATTAAATTGGCAGAGTATTAATTAAGCTAACGCTAGTGTTGCAAAATCGACGGGAAGAAAAAGATGTTACGATTCCACTGATGCGCTGCAATTATTCTAGTAAAGTTTCCTGCTACATACAAACATGATTACTATTGATAATAAATTACTTATACCGCTGAATCTTATCTTCGTTATGCACATTAAAATATTCTCCGAAGCCGCCAACGAGAATTTAATTCTGCGTACATAAATGCTGATAAATGGAAGCAATAGAACGGCGTGTCTAAAATCATTTATGTGGGCTGTGTTGAAAAACAGATGCAAGAAAAATGGTTTCTGAGAATCATTCATACGGGGAACACTGTTACGAGATAGGAATCTTAATGACCGTGATAATTAAAGGAATGAAGCGATTAAGACCTTGCGTCATTTTAACAATATTCTTTCCTCCTGGCATATGAATTTCACTCATAATTCATCTGCATCCACTCACTATCTAATCGACCAGCGCAGAACTTGTCAGACGTGATGTACCCGCGGAAATCATCGGGCACCGCGGACAGGCATTGATTGTAGGGCACGAAGGGCATGGTCAGCTCCTGCAGGCTCTCGCTTGGCTCGCCCGTGATCGTCTTACCCCATCCGGCCGACTGCAATTAAAGACACGCTGATCGAAACCGATCCACCTGCTCCGTGAGCGGTCCATTCCCGCGTCGAGGGGGGCGAGAAAAGCGAAGCGTCGCAGGGGCGAATTAATTACAGGGAATAGAAAACATGGTGGCGCGGAGAGTAGGAATTAATTACGGAAATATAATCCGACGTGACTTAATTAGCCAGCTGAAACCGGTCGTTGAACGGGAAGGGAATCTAAAAAGCCCGCAAGTCCGTCGGGAAAGAACGGTACAGCGACGATGGTGTAGCGGGTGAAATTAATCAAAATACGGTCAGCACACCCGACTGCTCGGTGTCTTTAATTAATACACCTCACCTTGCCGCTGTGGCCCGCTTGCAGCTGCTTCCTCTCGTAGACGTTGTCCCAGTCTATGCAGATCGGTCGTACCAGCGCGGTTAATTCGAAGGGCGAGGCCAATTTGATCAGGGCTATGTCTTGGGCGAAATTTCCCCTAGCACCTATGTACCTCTCTGGCAACGTGATCTCGGTCACCGACGACTTCTGCACGTAATTTTCGTCGGCGTTCCAATCGCGATAGTGCTTCCCGGCTGCCACGGCGAAATGCGATTTGTCGCGGGCTTTATTGTACACCTCGTCGTAGAAACAATGGGCCGCTGGTGGAAAAAGCTTCTGATACAATCGTGCTAATAGTCATTGTCCAGGATGCAAGCATTTTTAATTATATTACACATGTTACGCCTGTAGCTCTATTTCTCGTATTAAAGTAATGGATCAGGTGTTGCAGTAGCTGTTCTTATTCTCTTATATGTATAATGTAATTGAAAATAACAATACCGTGGAAAGATATAGAAGGCAGAATATTCAGAAATTGAATTTAATATAAGCATTATTAGAGATTCTGTTATAACGAAAAGCAGTGGACAAAGAATTTAATGTCTCTGCAATTTCTTAATTTTCTTGAAAAATTCTCTGTATTAAACGGGTAGAAGAGATGTGTATGGAATGTAAGTTACGCCGCGTAAAAATTAATTTCTATAAAAAAAAATTACCTGATACGACGAGATTGTTGCTTATAAGAGAGCCTCCACAAATTTGCTCGTACTCGCTATCTGCTTTTTTATTGTATATACCAACGTGCCACGGAAATAACCCGAGCTTCGCCTCGAATCCATTCACGACCAGCGTGTTACCCTGTGAAATGGGTATTCCACACTCTGGCAGAGAACAACAGGTTAAATTAGAAGCACAATGGGACAGAAGCTTGTAATAAATTATATCTACGCGGCAATTTTATTAAATTAACAGTATTTGAAACGAAAGGGATACTGATTTGCAAACTTCATGCTCTTTATATCTGGAAAAGAAATTCTTTATGATTCCAACAGTAGCCCCATAAATATCTCATAAAAAGTTCACGTATTTGAAAACGGAAAGCTTCCTTCTGTGTTACTCTACCATATTCAAGAAGGCGTACAATTAATAAAAAGAAAACAAAGCTCTCAGTTCTTCTGTGACTCAGCTGTATCGAAATCTAATAGCACACTGCGAACAAAATTATTATCACCTGGAAGGCAACGAAAAATGTAACGGTCCCATTCGCCGTTTTGAAGACAAATAACCGTGCGATATCCCGGGTCGTTCGTCACGGGTAATTTGTAGGACGATTTGCACGACAAAGTCGCCACTGTTCCCGGCTTAACTCGTTCGGTGCAAGACACTTCGTCTCCGTGGTAGGCGCATAAAATATTCACCGTGGTACTGCTCAGGGCAGGACAGGTTTCTAGTGGAATAACATTTCGAAAGATAAAAGATATCGATAAAAACTTACGTAAGTGAAAAGATACTTCTACTGCGCGAAAAAGCTTGCAAATACATCTCAAGACCCGTGGGCATACAAATGAAAAACTTCAGGATCGAAACCACGAAACTAACTTCCTTCCATCCTCAATCATCGATCATTCCTTTCGCATATCTTATTTCCAGTGGCGGATTTCAGAGAAAAGGCCCATGTGGCAAACACTCTAAGGGGCCCATTTTTTCTGGACAATGAAGAGGTAGTTTACTATAATAAACCTGGCTAAGTGTACAGAAAAGTACGGGGAAAAAATATAGTGTTTGGATAAAATTATAAGTTTTTTTAAGATAGGGCCCCTAGGGCCTTATGGGTTGGGGCCCAGGCGACGACTGCTCATCGGCAGCCCGTTATGTAAATCCGCCACTGCTATTTCGTAATTCAACGCTACTTGTCCAACCGAAAGAACAAACAGCAACCAAAATTTCGGCCTTGAAGCTCCCAAAATGCTCGCATACTAATTTCAGAACCTCCTGAGATGTCTACGTTATCTTTGTCGCATAATCATTTCTATCGAGTCGTGGAAATATGTCGTTAAATTGACTCACTCAGACACGAAGGTTGGTTGTGCCACGTGTCGTTGACGCAAACGGAAACGGTGCTTCCGTGCAAAATGTAATTGCCCCGACAGGTGTAAGTCAGAATGCTGTTGCTGGGAACTTTATCCCCAGAACGCTTGGAGCAAGGTTTACCGCAACCGCCTAGTTCGTAACTTCCACCTTCAGGTTGTTCGGGAAGGACGCATCCCGCTTCGTTCTCCGGTTTTCTGCGATGTCCGGCGCGAATAATTAACGGCACCGTAATTAAACGCGGGCAAATAAGAGAATAATTGAATTCATTACGGCCGCGGCTGCTTTCTTAGCCGCTCGCCGCGCCCGGCGATCCTCGCGCCGGCGTTCGTTTACGCGAGCCACTTGGAAAGTTTCCGTGGAACCAGCAATTCCGCGAATCGTGCGGCATTGTTCGCTCGTGGCCGTTATTCTGTTCTATCTTCCCTTTCTTTTTTTTTTTCTAAATGCAAGAGTTAACTTACGTGACGCAGCCGTGCTCGTCGCTTGAATCGCGGCAATCGAATTTGTTGTCGCACCTCACGGTCCCCGGCAAACATTCGTTGCTCCCACAACGGAACTCGTTTTTCCTGTTTTTGAAATGACAACGAACGTTGATTACGCGTTTGGAGACGCTGTGTGCACGGCGTTCCTTGATTGCCGCATTTCATTCGCGCGGGCCCACCGCGGCAGAAGTGAAACGATTTCGTCGGGGAATTTGTTTTAAACGAACCTTTCATTCTCTAAAGTCTAACTTGTCTCGGCCGATTTTGCAACAGATTTCCCATTGTTTTCAATCGAATCTTTCTTGTAATAACTATCATACAATTTGATTTAAAAGTAGAATTGTATATAAGATTCGAAGACAAAAAAGATCTCTTGCTGGTCCGAGTTTGAAGTCTGCGGTATTAAACTTAGAAAAGTATCATGGACAAACCTATCCCTTCGGACAGGATTTATTTCAAAATCTGAAATTGCTTTGTGCGTTGCAACGCGTTGCCGATTTCAAACACGTTTCGCGTGTCGCTTGGCACAAAGCAAAATTAAGTGGTTGTTTCCATTGTCAGTTTCGCATCGTGTTTCTATCAATAGCCCCACTCGATCGTGTTCGACCATTTTTTAGTTTAAAAATTCATTAGAACAACTCCAATAGACGATGTACATTTACAACATAGTAGGTACTTCGATTATTCGACACGCGTTTTCGAAAAGGCAACGATGCAACTAATATCGTGTCATGTTTAATGATTCTACGCTTTATCGTTGGCGCATCTGCCGTCCATTCTGCCTGTTCATCTGATTAACGCTAATTTTCCGAGTTACCAATCACGGACTGTCAACTTGTGCCATCAACTAGCGCGCACTTGGTATAGAATCCTGGTATCAACTTTGTGCAGGTTATTCACAGCGAACTCACGGTGGCTCATTAGTTTACCATTCCGTGCTCCATTCAACGTACTATTAATATCGTTATTTAAATCATGCCAATCGAAGATTTTACAGAATTTGTTAATTCAAAGGTATCCTAATTAACCTGCCCTAATACCACAAAGAATCTCCGCCTACTGAACTTTTACCATAAACATACATCCCATCTCCATTCAATTATTAATTCAAAATGCCCTTACTTGCAACTCTGCCCTTTGTCACCGGGTGGACGATCCGAACTTCCCGTTTCTCCGTCATCTACCCTATCAGTCACAAATGGATTTCCTCCGGTGTTATCTGGTTTGCCGTCCCAAGAAGGCCCATTATCGTATTCGTTGTAATTCGGTTTCCCCTTCCCCGGTTTATTCAACCCTGGAGGCCCGCCACCGCTCAAACCTGGAGGCACACCGCCTGGAGGGCCTTTGTTGTGATTCCCCTGTCCAGTGAATTTGTTGTTTCCGTGACCAGGAGGCTGGTAATTGTTCTGCGGGCGAGCCCATGGTGGATCTGCTTTTCTTCTCACGCGAACGTCTGCTTCATTGGGCACTAACCAGATAAGAATTATTGTAGTGGGACAATGAATTCTTAGGCGTCATCGCGAGGAAGTTGTTCTGTCGTTTCGTGGCGCAATCGGTTCCGTCACGCGAATCCTTCCGACAGGGATATGAGTTACGAGTGCGTACGTGGATATTGTGAGCAAGTTAGCAGGTTACAATAGGAAATAACAGTGAAGTTAATGGTGGATGTAATTTCGAATGGTAGAAGTCACGTTTGTAGAGATTGTCCTTCAACAGCAGGATCCACGAAGCTTGCGTACTTGAAACGATTTTTGTAAAAGTACGAAGTTAAGCTACGTATAGGGTAAACCAACTAGTAATTGACCGCATACCAGTGAATGACCATTAGGCAAAGATATGTCAATTATAAATTTAAAAATATTATATGTTCATAAGTGGAATGTAGTTGCACTTTTAATATCCCATATTTTTAGTTACGCGTATTAAGCAAACATTAATAAGTAAAATTCTTATTAAAAGTATGCAGTCATTTACTGGGCATCTACACGTTTTGCATTTTATAATTGTTTTTTTTTTAAATTACGATAAGAATAAGTAATTATTTTTATAGAAGTTTCAAGAAAAATAAATTTACACGGAATTACAACTGTTATTTCGTTGTTATACATAAATATATTCAAGTATTAATCTCAAAGATCCATATATTCAACAATTCTGTCATTCACTGGTTGGTTTACCCTAGGTATCTTATTGTGGTGCACTGCAGAATTATTTGACGTGGCGGCGAGACCAAACTAATTACAAGTTTCTTCGAACGTTATTATTCATGATTCTTCTTCCCAAGAGCTGCAAACTCGGTTTTCAAAAAATAGTAAACTACTTGGTTTACGTCGCGGAGGGAAGATACTTTCGGAAGATAAGAAATTCACCACTTCCCGATTCTCGGGCGTTTAAACTTCCAAATAGATCCCGCTAACGAGCGAAACTTCGTTCGGACCCCGAACACGTCGCGAACTCTCAAGTCCCATCCCTGCGCCGCGTCACTTCGTGCACCCGTTCCGTTTCTTTTCGTTCGCCCCCCGTTCCTCGATCAGAGGCCAGCCATGAAAATCGAGCACATAATGAAGGCTACTCACGCGACGCCACTAAAGCCGCCAACGAGAAGGCCACCGACAGTGCAACGCGTGCGTTCATAACTGCGCCGTTCCCGTCACACCATCGTAGTGATCACAGTCCGTTGATAGTTGTCGAATGACTGGCCCGCGCCGAGATTGTAGCTGGATCTGTAGCTCGTCGACGAGCTCCTGGTATGCCCCTCGATAACCCTGGGCTATTATTCCAAGAAGAGACGAAAACGTCCACGACGAATAAGGGGAAACCGGTTGGATCTACAAAACGAAACGATCGAATGGGTCCAGCGTTAATGGTCGAAGATTTCCTTGAACAGTAAATTGTACAAGCAGCTTGAACGCGTGTCAGTGTGGTGAAACTGGGAGAGGATGTGGCCGAGAACGACTAAAAGATCGGGGAACAAGTTCAGCCCTGAGGATCGCTCGCACCATCTACCCTCGAAGTTTTATCATTGCCTCGGTGGAATCGATTTTTTTAGGGAACTCTGTTCTTTCTGAGAATTAATTGCCAAGTTAATTGAATTTTAAGAAGTCCGGGGGGATATCGTGGGGGTGGAATATCACTGTTAGCGTATTATAATAATAGCAACGTTTATTTAACACTAACTAACAAACTGAACAACTCTACCACACGACTCGTGCTGTAAAACGGAATAGACGAAGTGTCTTGCTCGGCGGTTAAGAGTCTTCTATGCATCTTCGTGGACGCAGTACGATCGTCGGGAAAGTGGAGGACAGAAAACATAATCCCAACCGTTTCAAGGGAAAGTCATTTTCTCCGAACGCACAGGTAGCTAGCGTCAAGGCTGTCGCTTCCAAACCGAGCCTCTCGACTCAAATCGCTCCTTCAAATCATCACTTCTATTGCCCACTCTTCACGCACTCGAGCGAGGGACCGTTTTACCCTGGAGGAATAAATCTTTCACCAGGTCGACAGTCCGCTACAAGTTTTATCATTGCCTCGGTGGAATCGATTTTTTTTAAGAAACTCCTTTCTCAGAATTAATTGCCGCGTTAATTGAATTTTAAGAAGTCACTTCGTAAATTATGTCCTTTTAGGGTCCTCGGCAACTTGCTGGCGGTTTCGATCAGTTTCTCGTGGCTTCGATATAATTCTTTTCATTTCACTGGTAGAACTCGTGACATATTATGTCACGTCAAACACGTTTCCTAGAAGTAGAGGATTTAAGATGAAGTGTGCGACGACTTGTTATTACGTTTCTGTGCAAAACATCGTCGTGCTCGATGTTACGCTTGCCCGCGATGGAAGCTGATTGTTTATCGCGTTCCTGGTGTTCCGCAGAAGTTATTAATACTGAATGAAACTGTTTGGAGATCGTGGGGAGTTCGTTGCGCATGGCGGAGTCTGATAAGATGCAACACAATTACAAGAATCAGTATCGTCCGTGTATTATGTAAGTCCCTGTATCCATGAGTGCTGGTCTCAGCAGAGTCATTCGCGATGACAGCGCTCGCCTGAAAGCATATTAAAGAATTCGATTTCGACGGTGAACCAAATAGCTATGCCACTTGTTACGTAAGCATCTATCGTCTAAAACCTAACGAAACGCACAGTGGCAGGTTACAAACATTAACAACAAGAGACCTTTACAAGATTCACTCCATTTACCGTCCCATATTTAATATAAAACGGTGAACACGGTGAACGATCATCCACACCTTCAGCATCCCCCGAAAATGGAGCATCGCTTTTAATCTGGTTGTGGCACAAACGCAGAGTGGCCGTTGCCAGGTTACAGTTTCAGTTTCGTCGGATATTTAAAAAGCGAATTGAACGTGGACGCGATACGATTAAAAAAACAAGCGAGAATTACATATCCCGTCGCACGGTGGCTGAAAAACTGTCGGCAACGCTCCAAACCTACAAAGCGGAAGGGGATTTTTTTCGAGTTAGAGTTTGTTTCTGTTTTACGTGTTGTTACCCGAATCCCGAAAATGGATGTATTGCTTCAGAAACACGAGGCCAAGCACATATACAAAGTGCCAGAAGGGTTACGAGAGCTTTGCACTGACATTTCGCGCGAGGTATGCACACGCAATCAGTGGATCTTGTAATCGACCGAGTTCTTGTTAATTCTTTTTTCATAAAGTATAGAAAATTCTGCTTTAAACGTGATTTTCTATCTTAAAGTAGAAATTCGAAGGACTCAAGCATCAATGTTACCACTCCTTCAGAGTCTCTAATTCTTAAATAAAACCTTATCAAAACCCATAGAATCTGAATAATTAAATACCAATCCTTCATTCGTTATTCATTCTACAGTACTATATTTAAATCCAAGAAATCAAAGACGAAGAGTCTTTACCGCAAGTAGCAACAAAAGCACAATCTTTTTGTCGTTCACTTGCCGATCAAGCGACAGCTTGACACAACAGTATCGCCGAGTAAATTATTGATCCTGCAATTAAAACCAGGTTCTCCGATCGCAGCCCACGGACCTGCACGCTTTCGTCGCCGAGTACGTGGACACGCTTCTGATCACGCGGGAGAACACGAAAAGTACATTTCTCGCTGGATCGTTGCACTGTTAACGCAAAGTTCTCGCGGATTTTATCTTCCCCTTTTATTCTCGTCCGGCCACTCTAGGGAAGTCCCGCTATCGTTTCAGTTGCGGTCAAAGTCGTAAACAACATTTTACTCGAGAGCCAGGCTATTCTGTCCATACTTTACCGGACCGGTTTCAGTCTGGAGCAAATCGCGGTTGCGGCTCCGCGGATTCAAGTAAATTTCATTATCGCGTGCTAGATTCTTATCGATGCTTACGTGATACGTCTCGCCTGCCCTTTTTTCTCTCCCTCGCAGAAAGCATTCCGCGAGTACTTGGACGCGGTTGACGTGCAGCCGGTGCAGATATGCGAAGGTAAAGGAACACTGGACGTAGTGGGTGTCATAAAAGAAAGCACTCCTTGCCAGCGTGTTTTAAATAGGTTTGCTTTAAAACAGGCTTGTTTCATGGAGTGCTTAAGAAATCATAGTGGAACAAAGCCTTGGGTATCTGTGCATTATCTTCAAAATTTAAAGCACACGCTGTATTGTAAGTCCGGGAGAGTTCGAGCACTTTTTGGAAAAGAAATTGTAGCATCGTTGTTTTTCACATTTTTCTCGTTTTATGCACATCACTGCAAAGCCCAAGTAATTTAGAGTATATATAAATTACAGTGTGCGATAAGTTCAAATATTTATTTTCAATTTCAACGAAAAACATTGACAATGCAACTGGTCGGTCTCACCCGCGTGTCGGGGTTAGACCGCCCACTCACTACGGGTAATTAAGGGAGCGATCGATCCCCGTATCAAAAAAAATTAAAAGCGAATACGTACGTATTGTTAGTGTTACACTGTAGTTATATGCATATTATATCCCCAATATCGGAAGAGTGTAAATAAACTTACCTGTTTTTCAAATATCACCACCACAGTAACTTGGTCTAAAAACTTTCAGCCTCGCATAAAGTCTTAACTGTAACTTATAATTCAAATATGGATTTGTGGCAATGGTCAATGTGAGATAAAAAACGAGCGCCTTCATTTATTTTGTGTCAATGACACACAGTGCCCTATCTTGCGTCAGTCTTAAAATATCAACACTGGCCGGACTCTCCCGGTGGTCGAACTCTCCCGGACTTACCCTATATGTGAACTTAGACCACACTTGCGAGGAGAGATCCATGGTGTCGGTAAGAAGCATCCTGGAGGCAACAGGGGCGACGCGCAAGGATGCCCAACGCGCTGCTACAGTGATACAAGTCAGTGGTTAGAACGACGATCGACCAAGAAACCGTATTATTTGATGACGATCTCTGTCGGATTGAAATTAGGCTGCGTTCCGTGGCCACTACGAAAGGATGGCTCTGAACGAAGCTCAGGGGAAGATTCAGTGGCAGAGGGCAGTGACGAATACGCTGGACATCTTGACGAAAGCTGGCGCCACGCGGGCGGAAATCTCGAAAGCCGCGAAGCACATAAAAGTATAATTCTTGTAATTTAAGATAAGCTTGTCGACGAGGAATTGAGACCGTCGCTGTTGCGCACAGTTCGCCTATCGCGGCTACTACGCCAGAAGAAACCAGAGGATGGGCATTCGTAAGATCGCGATTGCATGGCGCTTTAAAGATTTCATATGCATTCTGGTGGTCGATACAGTAATCTCGATCTTCCTAGCGGAAGGGGACGACGAGCTTGACAGGAAGGATGAACGCATATTGGAGCCCACAGAAGCCATTCAAGCTGTCGCGTGGATGGAGATGATGTACAAGGACTCTGGCTTGACTATGGAAAAGGCCAACGAGGCTGCTTCGGTTATTCAAGTAATTCTCTATTCGTGTATCTAATACTAGCTCACACCTACAACACAATTAGCTTCGGTATCAACAGAAACGAAATTTCTGATTAAATGGCACTTCTAATGCCTATAGGAAGCCTTAGCGAATTTTTATATGATAGTAGCTTCTATCTGGAGAATTAAAGTATCCAGAAAGTATCTTCGTAGGGCTTAGATTTTACAAAACTACTCCCGAGAATAATGAAAAACTGTGTTAGAGATAAGTTGAGGATTTCGTGACGATTTCATATTTGAATCAAGATAATTTTGTTGGCGACTGAATAGCATTGCTACTGAAACCACCTTTATTCTCGACTCAAAGGGAGCCTACAGGAGATATCGCGCGAGGCGAGGCAGCTACGACGTGCAACGGTTTGAGTCGACGAAGTCGATGGTCGTGGAAGCTATTCTCGATACTTTGCGCCACAGGGTTTTCGAGAAAGTAACATCGCGCGATGATATCCCCAAAGAACATGGGACTCGAGAAGAATTGATAACTACCAGTACGAAGCTTCGCATGGCTTTCAAAGAGCACGTGAGGGTGTCACGTATATCTAAGGAAGGTATGAGAAAACGTAATTCGCTCACCTTCGCGAAATTCAGATTTTCTACTTCGACGCGCGGTCTGAGAAATTTATCCAACGCTATTCAAGGAGCAGGATGGTAAAGCTGAGTGAGCTTGATCTATAAAATCAATTAAAAACAATATCTTTCATTTACAATTTATTCAGGAAATCGCCCATGTAACGCCATCTCCCGTGCCCGAGCGCATCCGGGTGTGATGATTCATTGTGCGTCCCCCCTGCTCATGTGGAGCATAGATCATCTCTCCCTTCCATCGATCGACGATCGGTGGACGGGGGAGAGCTCGCGATTTGAGGAAATCGGCGGCGATTTCCTCGTCCTACTTGGTGACGAAACGCTGACAAGATATCAGCTGTTAACCGCTTGCTCTCTGCTTCGCGAATCTGCGCCGATTCTACGTGCTACGCGATTATTAACTCTGGGTGCTTTGCTACAGCGTATGAAAGTTCGCGCTGCTAATTATACTAACTAATTGTGCAGAATTGTTTCGTTGCTTTCGCTTATTGCTGTACAAATTTTAAATAGTGTGCGTTTAAGATTAAAATTAGTGTCACTAAGATTAAAGTACTTAAAGCTAAACTTGAACCTCTCGCGATCGTCCTGAAACTGCAACGTGCGCGATCCGTTATTTTGCCAACACAATTAGACCAACTAATGAATTAACTTAGGGCAATCGAACAGTTCAACGAGTTAATAAATATTGATTAGCCCGCTTGGAACCCGGTGAGGTGGAGGAGGAAGAATCGTTAGAGGAAGAGAGTGAGGAGGACGAAGGTGAAGAGAAATTTCTTTTAAATTCAGCTGCAAATTTAAAATTAGATATTTAAAGAGTATTGAATTCCAATTAAACGGGGAGAACAGAAGAGACGCTGACCACGGAACCTAGTCCCAAGTCCGACTACCGCCCTCTGGAATCAGAAGCGAAGTCTGAGATGGAGGGCATTGAAGAACAGTTGAAGGAAGCAGAGACGGACGAGCAGATTGCATCAGAAGCCGAAGTTACCTCGGAGAATTGGCCTACCAGCCCCGAAGTCCAATCGGAAGCCGAGGGCCAAGCTGAAGCTGAAGCCGAAGCTGAAGACGAAGTGGAAATCGAGGACGAACCCGAGGACCCTATAGAATTGGAATTGGAACTCAAGGAAGAAGCCGAAGGTAGAGGCGGAGAATTAATAATGTGCACAGAGGGGGAATTTGTTTCGCGCGAAGTGCGCGAATCAATTAATAACGGGGCTGTTGCAGTGCAAGCGGCGAAGGAATAATATGAGCGCAAGCACGAAATGGCGCCGGAGGAGGAAGAGGAGGGAAATGTTGCCTAAGAGACTGGTCCCGCGGGCGACGCGGCGGAATGATATAAATGCCCTCGTTTATTAACTGTATTAAAGCAATATACTTCCGAAATAAGTGTATTAACTTTATTAGCGTAATATACTTTAAAAAACAAGCTTTCTGAAAAGCGCCACCGCGCGAGCTTCCGCAACGGAGCAAAGCGGCGGCTTTCCGGCTTCTTCTCTTCTCCGTGGCAGCCGGGGTGCGGGAAGATGGAACATACCGTGAGCGTCCGTTCGTCGGAAAGTTTACAGCGGGTTTAATGAGAATCTCAGAAATGTTACGCACGTTTGTGTGCACGATTAAGCAGGACGGTTGGGAATTTATTGACGGCTTTCGAACATTATTATCCCATCGCTCGATTCTTCTATTAAATCTGAACTTCTTCACGAAACACAGTTTGGAAAGAGTATAAATTTATCTGAAGCGGTTCGTTTATAAAAAAAGGAACACGTAGTAAATGTACGAACTAAAAAACAGTAAGAGCACAAAAACGTAGCGTAGGGTGGAGAGCTGGCGGGACTCAAAATGTGTGTCTCCAAGGTGTACCTTTTGCTGAACAGCAGGCGCCAGTCTTTACTAAACGGGATCTAAGATTCTTCAATTGAACGCAGTCCCCTTCTCTGAACGCCTGTCCGCAGGCATGCCTGCACGATTTTCCTATCGACGCGCGATTGTCTCGAGGCCGGCAATTATCCCTGTCCGGATGTTTATCTCGCTGTTTAACGTTATCGTCCATTGGGCAGCTGGGTTCAGAAGTGAACGACCTGCTGCACTCGTCTCCGGCTGGCTCCTCTGAAAACTCCGTCTCGCCGAGGCATTTCTTGTGCCTGCACTTCTTGCTCGCCTTGTACTTCTCCACTAAGATGCACAAGGAGTCCTTGTGATTGATCATGCCTATGCAATCGTCGTATTCCTCGTCGTTCTGCTCCCGAACGCTGGTGATCTTTTCCGAATCCTTCAGGCAGCAATCATGATTGCAGAGCATCTCGCGAGCGATGTGCCCTTTGTTGCAAGCTCTCCGGTTGCTGGAGTTCATTGGGCAGAGACAGGTATCCGACGCCAGACGGGGCTTCTCCTTTGACGAGCAACTAGCGAACGAGTATTTAGATTGGAATTATTTTACGAATTAATTTTTTCCTGCGATGCTTGATTATATAAGCGAAAAGCGTGGTCAGTTCTCGAGACTGTTTGGAAGCAGTGCTGGATTAACCAATGAACAAAATAAGCTCGATCTTAGGGCATCAGGTGAAAAGGGGGCACCATAGGATTTTTCTGAATTTTAAAATCTAACTTTTGTTAGAAACTACTTTTTAGTCAAATTATCGGAAATGTCTAAGAAATCGTGCATCGCGTTGAAGTGATCACCCTGTATAAGGGGGGTTCAAAGTCTTTTAAGTTCCTAGGGCCTGCGAAGGTCTTGACCCGGCCCTGATTGGAAGTTTCACTTTTCGCTTTCTAGAATTTTTTCGAGAATTTTCTACCAGTTTAGTAGAATCGAAGATTTCGACCCTTCCGCAATAATCACCCCCTCAGTTTCACTCAAACCTGTGGTACTCATCGTCGCAGGCGTGGTGGCAGCAGTTGCGAGGGTGGTAGCAGCGCTGAGGATTTTGGGAACGACAGGCGTCTCGATGTGGCCGTAATAAATCGAGAGTGGAGCGTTGCTGGCAATTGAATTCGCAATTATGAGGTATACCGTGCGACGAGTCGTCCTTCTGCGAGCTGAAAAAGTTCACTTTCGACTTGGAGCTTCGGTGAGCCGGCTTCGAGCCCCTTACCGCTGCGTTGCAGCTGGTCCCGTCCGCGTTGCAGCCTAAAGAAAGGGAAATTATCGCGATAATTCATTCGGGACGCTCTCCGTAGAACGCGAAGAATCTCAAGTTACTCCGTTCCTCGGGCGAGCCGCTGCCTTTAACGTGGTCCACTTGCTCGCGGCCTCTGTCGTACAGAAGATTAACGGGATCCAATTTGGCCGAAGTTTCTTTCGGACTTCGTCTCCGTGAATGGACGTATGAGCCACGGCAGCCGCCGGAATTTCTCGGCTCCGTTATGAAACTTTTCATCGTTTTCCCGTCGCAACTGGAAACGAACGAGGCAAGCAAGTTTAGACGCGACTATCAGTATCAACATTTTTCACCGGGCGACGCGTCTAACAGCAGTCCATTTTCTGCCTCGGCTGCCCCGAGTGCATGAAATTCAGTCGACTATACCTGGCAGCAGAGATACGCGGATGAAAGGCCAGCCGAGCGTTGAAATAAACACGTTTCAAACGTCAGGATAAGCCGCCCGAAATCGTAAGTTCGGTAGTTGGATCGAAGCGGTAAGCCGTCTACGGCGCACCGGTGTATAGGCTTCCGTGCATCCTTCAATAGGGTGAATGGGTGGTGGGCGAGAGGTGCCGAAGAGTGAGACGCAAACACTCCTTACGACCCTACTTACCGAGGCTCGCGTGTTTATTTTCCCACGGGTTTTTCTTCAGCGTCCTTGCCCCGGCGCTCGAACTTGTTTACTTTCAGCGCGAGGCGAAGCAACTGACCTACATCTCCATTTCCCTGGCCACGCATGTCGCGCGGATGGATGAGAAATAGGGAAGTGGGCCAGAGAGTCCGGCAGCCGAGGCAAACCGTTTTCGACCGTCGAGTCAAGGGCGTTCGAAAACACGTGCGTGTAACGCGTACCTATCGCCTCTCATTCCAATCCACTATGTACATACATATGTACTTTCATTGAAGAGTGCACGAGGCGACGAGACCCTGGAACAGGGCACCGTAGACGGTTCATCAGATTTCCCGCGGCTTAATAAAACTGTAGGAATGTAAGTAACACTTTACTAATTCGTTGCCATCAATCTGTTGCTTTTAATGGAGTTCGTGCGAACAGTATAAATTACAGAAATTTTTGACTGCCGCGATTTTTTAAGTTGAAGGGTTACGAGGAATACGAGGAATCTCTGCTTTTTGTTATTTTGCGATTTATAGCATATTTTGGTGGTGGCAACTGGGACTACAGAGCTGTCGAATCGCAACGAGTTATAAACTTCAAATACCCCCGTAAGATAACGTTAAAGTTTTGGTATACTGAATAAAGAAGCAGTGTAAAAAATTTGCGATCTTAAGGCCCAGCTATTTTACGAGACTCTGCCTCGCGCATAACAAACAAGTGAGAAATAAAATATCTGATAATGAATAAAATGAGTGGCTTTCTTTGTGTTGATTATAATAGAAATGGAAATTTCTTATTTTCTTTCAATATGATCTGTTCAAACCTGAAAAAATATTAAAATAATGGAAAACAATTATTATTTTATTGCTTATTTCGCATGAAGAATGCAGATAAATTCCTTGAACCTCGTTTCTTTATTGGTGAACTAAAGTATTGAAACTTAATTTCCTCGATAAAGCTGTTTGGGACATTCCCTGGTTTTCCCCTTACTCTTCAGTTATTTTTTAATACAACCCGTGTACATCTGCTTTTCACTAAAAGTGAACGCGTTACGTCTCCCACTGAAGTTGTACTGTGTCTCACAAGGGAAGTTAGGCAACCCGAAAATTAAAAAAATTATGCAACTTTGTGTGCAAGTAGAGTAGTTCATCCGCAGGACAATCCTGTTTTCGTTGCTGCCCTAGCACGGCCTTAGGGAGTGAAATTACCCCGTGAAAAATATTCAGAATTTTCTTTTTCATGGAACATCTCGAGAACGGCGAGGGATATCGAAAAGAAGTTTAAACAAAAGTTGCATCTTTTGTTTATATCTACAAAACTGGGTAAAAGTAATTATCGAATTAAGGATTCATGGTGGGCGCAGCTTGGAAAGTGGGGATTTTTCGATAATTACTTTTACACGGTTTTGTAGAAAAAAATTCAACTTTTGTTCAAGCTTCTTTTTAATATCCCTCACCATTCTCGAGATATTCCACGAAAAAGAAAATTCTAAATTTTTTCCAGGGGGTGATTTCACCCCCTAAAACCGCACTGTGGCGCGAACAAAAGATAGGTTTGTCTTACGGATGAACTACTCTACTTGCACACAAAGTTGCACAAGTTTCTGAATTTCGGGTTGTCTAACTTCCCTCGTCGGATCTGAATTTCGGGTTGTCTAACTTCCCTCGTCGGATCTGAATTTCGGGTTGTCTAACAGAACTCGTCTGCACGCGCAGTAAGTTGCACTCGCTGTCCCCGTTCTCAGCCAAAAAAACTATATATCGTACTTTTGTAACTGCTCCGATTGCGCGGGATCGGTTCTCCTCGCAATCTCATTGTGCTCTTTACTTGGAACGACGTCGAGCATGTCCCCCGCGCTGCACCGATCCCTTGTCTTGAAAATGCTCATCGGTTCGTTAGCCTTTGCGGCCTCGTTGCGTTTACGACAGCAACTGCAGATTATTGGCTTCTGAAGTAAGCTCTCCTTGATCGAGCCACTTTCCGCGTACTCGTCGCTCCAAGCTGCCTTAGCCTCGACGCGGCTTGGTGCCGCGTTCGAACATTTCCTCGACGAAAACCATAAGTTCTCTTGGTCGATTGCTTCCTCGTTCACCGTGGCGCTTTCCGTCTGATTCGGTGCGTCGTTAAAAATTATGCGATAGTTACAAAAGCGGTATTAACGATCCATAAGAAAGATCGCAAATAATTATGTGTAATAATACATAAATAATTCATGGATCTAATTAGCATGTAATGCGACATCTTAAATTTTATTCAAACAACGCGTGGACTTAAGGATCGACATTATCGTTTATTCGTTTACGTAGCAAACGGTTCGAAAAGATCGGGTCACTTACCTTGTCGACATTCGTCGCGTCCTCCGAATTACCGTAAAGACCATAATTCTTTGGGAACTTACGTCGAGCCCGCCGAAAAGCGATCGCGGCTGCGACCAGCTGGTGCGACGAGGACGGGCAAATCTGAGACATCGTTAGAAGCCTTTCGGTCAGATCCAATCATTCCCCTGATTTTACCAAGCTCGATCCGTCATTGGCGATAGTTGGTTAAGGATTCAACAACGAAAGGGTGACTGAACGATGAAGTGAGCCACATTCTAATTGATTCACGGAGAGTCATTGGTAACAGGCGATAGATAACGACAGCTTGAGTGATTATGTACTTTTACACCGTTTCTTTGTCACCTGGAATTAATTGTCAGGATCGCACGTGTCGAAAATAGTATTCCAAATACGAAAGTACCTCCGGAATTAAGTTGAAGGGCTTACCTAATATTTATAATAACAGTGACGCTTGTCAAGTTTAAATTAATTTATTTCCAAAAAATTATATTCCATCGGAAAATATATTTCTATAACTAAATCATAAAAACGATCGCTTAACCCAAGGTAAACTGATTTCGCGTATCAATCGAAATTCAGTGGATCTAATCGCCAGCGTTTGTTCTTATCAACGCTGAAATATCATGCTGCAACGATAATTACTTTACAAAGACGCGAACAAAGGCGACATGGGGCAGGGGGGGGGGTGTGAGCGATTCTGTTGATTTAATTGTTAAATTAGAGAATCTCCACTGTGACGATAATTAAAAACGTTTCTCCTTGCTCGTAGAGCAATCCACAAACGGGATACGACAGTCTCCCCTGGAGTAGAAAATCTCGCTTGCATAGTAAATCGCGTCGCCGTATGTTTTTGGTCTACGAGTAGATTGCATGGTACCAGATAACTTCGCGGGAGACTAATTACGTACGATGCTATGGATATGAAAAGAAATTATACTCCTAGGTCCTCGTAGGTATGTGTCTGTGCGTGAATACTAAAAGCATTCGTTGGAACTAACTCGAGTAACTTCTTTCTCTCTATACGTGCACCCGTATCGCACCGACAGTAATCTTTGCTTTTCAAATTGTGATTACTGGACACGATTCTATAATTACGTGAATCAGATCGATGATCAAATTTATTCCATCGCCGACCACGGCGCACGTTACTCAGCCGTAACATGGTATTTATAAATTCATTCATTATCGTTTCGCTACCTAAGCACTAAACGCGTTCTCCATAAATAATTTTCAACGTATACACACTTTTTACAAATCAGCATTGCCCAGATACACGTTTGCAGCGAATAATTAAATTATAATTAACCATATCTCGCAAGGAACAATTCAATCGTGGATGACGATAATGCAATGCCATCCGTTTACGTTCACCATGCCTATCGGTACTAGCGGCATTCCCGGGGAAATAGATTGTTCGTGCGGCGTGAAATCGGACGGACTGCATCAGCCATCTGTTTAAGGTACATACTAGCGTAAGAACTTCGTTCGCGTATCGTGTCATGTATGTATGCATTCAATTCATCCATGGTGGACAGGAAGTCGGCGGTTGATATGTCTGAGAGATTGGCACCTGATAATGCTGAACTGTCTGAGGATGCTGCGGTCGTTGCTGATGGTGCGGTGGCGGTGGTGGCGGTGGATTGCAAATTGATTGCATCAACGGGTGCGAATTGTAAGGTGGAGGTTTTGTCGTATACGGCGGCATTTGATTATACTCCACATTCAACGGGTGCTCCATAATCGCATTTTGAACGGGCGAACGATTACCTTCAACGTGTCCTGAATAATCACGGAAACGTATAGTCATTAGACACCCGGCACAAACCGAAGCATGAAAGTTAGAAACACGAACAGGGTTGCAAATCGATTAGTAATGATTTGGAACGCAAACACTCGGGAACGGCTGAAGCTTTTTCAGCCGCGTAACATTGGCAATCTCTTTAGATTAAGAGCATTAAAATTAATGGAGCGACGAGCGTTCAAATTGCGATAGTTTTGAATTTTAAATACTGTCGCCGTTTGCTATAAATACCTCGTGGTCTAATTTGAGGTGGCGGCATATTAGTCGGAGGTAGCGTAGAACACACTCCTTGATGCTCTCCATCTCTGGGCATTGGCGGTGGCCTACCCCATGGGACTCTTACATGGTGTGCCTGCCATGGTGCCTGTGGTGGAAGTGGAGGAAGCAGAGGAGGACCACCTCCAGGATGAACGTTCACCGAATCTCCTGCTGGATTCTGCTCATTTCCTATCACAGAAGCACAGTCACGTAGCAAAAGTTGTTTCGCGATTCATAGGAAATAGAGAAAAGTATACTGTAACAAATGTTAAGTATACCTGAACTTATGCCCGCAGATTTTTGGTCCATGCCCCGTTTTTCACCTAGATAATGGAAATTCATGAAATGAAAAGTGTATAGAAATACACGAAACGGCTATACATAGAATGCATTGGGAACTTAAATATGGCAAATAACGTGAAGAAATATTGTAGTACAATTAACAAGTTGTTCAATTTTATCATAAATGTCAATTTGTCATTATTAATACTTAGTAGGTAGTACGCAAAAAGAAATACTAAGTCCAATTAAAATGCTACTTATATTTAATCGAAGCACTACTATGTTAATTAACCATTATTGCCTTTTATATTTCTGCTTAAAATGTCACTGCGTAAGTAAGAAACATTTGTAACTTAAGTTTTAAATTATTTTTACTCCATAACATTATGGAGAGCGACAAACAGGGTAACAATATTTCACGCCATTGGCCATTTCTAACTAAAAGAAATGATATGATTATAACCACTATATACAGCTGAAAACAGATAGTAAATGTATTCTCAGTATCGGTCATAATTTCGCCATTACCATCGCATGTGTGGCCTGCTTATTTTATATAACTTGATCTGTAAAACAAAACTTATTGTTAATAACTTATTCTCATCTTCAAACCCGAGACTTCTCGCTACGGTCGTCCTTAAGCACATTTGGTGTTTTTGCTGTAAAAATGAAAATAAATCATAGAATCAATCGTCCGTGGCTGTTCAGCGAGACCCGACATAGTTCTGTAAATTGTATACACATAGGAAGAACTGTAATAAGGAATTTATGAACTACGAATCATTTGGTATTGATATAATAATGTGTGCTGCCGCTCCATGTGTTCCGAACGCGATAAGACCTTGGCGCTTTAACTTGTTAAAACTTAAAATACTCGTATTAAAACATATAACGTACTTTAACATAACATGACGGTAATAATTATAGTTAATGGTGGTTAAAAGTAATCACTGAAATTTAGAATCACTTTGCTGTACAGACATCTGAAAACACATACATTGTAATGAAAAACATATTACGAAGAAGCATTGAAATTAAGACGCTTAAGATAGGTATCGTAATATATAATGTAGCAAATGTTTTGTTAATTCTAAATAATAATAAATAAAGTTAAATGGAAAACAATCTACGCAGTGGTATCATAAACCGTGTAGATGTTCCTGATGCCCAGCTGCAAAGTATTTGAATGAGCACATGAAAGAAGCGGATCGCTACGATATGTCGATTAGGAGTAACCGAGATTCATACTGTTTAGCAAAAATATATTTACAGTAAGTAATATACTACAAGCTAAGAGTATTGAGAAACAATGCTAGATACCCATCTGAACTAAATATACAAACCCATCAGATGCATCGTGAACGTAAGAATCATTAGTTGTGACACATAAATAAACGAAGACATTTATGCAGAAAGAAAAGTATGGAATTAATATTCAAAAGGTATCCAGCACTCTTTCATCTTGAATACTCTTAGTTACAGACCTGGATGTGGAGGTGGCATTAGCAGCTTGTTTCGATCTCCATGAGGTAGACCCACTGCTGTTGATGATGGACCGTGTAACACTTGCTGCTGTCGATCACCTTCTCTGCTTAAACAATTCAGTTTTAAAATTATTAGCACAGAATTGGTTATTATA
This sequence comes from Andrena marginata, assembly GCA_963932335.1. Classification (NCBI taxonomy): domain Eukaryota; kingdom Metazoa; phylum Arthropoda; class Insecta; order Hymenoptera; family Andrenidae; genus Andrena; species Andrena marginata. The sequence continues at coordinate 11,762,429 of OZ010662.1, read as the reverse complement.
GATAGACATTTCAAAATTTAAGCAAATATCACCTGATGCACTGCCGTGGCTATTTCTGAAATGTTAAAACTACCTGGTATCTCCAGGTCACAGTTAATGATACTTTATGCAGAAGGTACTTATTTGTATTATAACTTAATGGCACAGAATATTATAGTATGTCCAATTGTTTTGCATTTATTCTGTAATACCGCAATTACACTTTCAAATAATATCTTTTTCTGGCTTATCGTTTTAGCTGAGAACTTATAGCTAGCGATAAAATTATGAATTATATACAATTTCCAACTTAATATATTTATAACGCAATAAAACTAAAAGCATGTCATTCTCTTCCCGTTGTATTTACAAGAGAGATTTATTTCAAGGAAAGCACATAAATACATGAGGTATTTTTCCAAGATAATATTCTGTGAAGAAACTAGTTATATTCACAATCATTTACTTTAAACATTCTGACGACTTAGATATACGTTTAGTTTTATAATTCATTACGAGGAGAGTGGTTGCTTAAAGATAGTTTGATTGCGAATACGTGAGATTGTCGTTACCAAGCTCAGCTCGGTAACAGTAAGTCAATGTTCCTTGCTCTGTTTTTAATCTTTATGATAATAGCTTTATCAGTAACAAAACAAATCTAAACGTTACTAAATCTTTGAACATCCGAATCCATTCCCTTCCTATATATGTATTGACTTTGGTACGTCTTAATCAAAGCAGGTTTCTGAAAGAAATTTAATGCATTGGAGAGCATGTGTTTAAACACATTATCACATAGAGTAAACTGACTGCGTTCAAACTTTTATGTATATCTATTTATTTCTAAAGCGACCTCTAATTACTCATAAAGCAGTTTTTAAAAATTACAGGAGACTGCAACGGAACGATTACTAGTAAATCAAATATTTAGCAGCAATAGTGAAATAAAAAAGTGTATATCCGCAAAAGTTTCAATATCGCACGTACTTCTCAGCTTCGAATTGAATTGCCATATTAATAGAATTCCCCTATCAAAGACAACCGCGGTTTGTTCTGCACTTGAAGTATACATCGAACAATTAAAATCCTTTAAACCTGCTTTATTCACACAATGAATTTTACTCTTTTTTGTTCATATTGTAAATATTCACTTTTCACGCATATAAATGTTACAACTATATCAAATATAAGATTCAGTCAAGATATTATACTATATTTTACTTACCCTGTTCCATGACGTTGAGCAGGCAGTGGACCGCACTGATACGGAGACGCTTCCTGTTATTTAAACAAAAAGATTTCTTCAAATTCTGAATAGTTTATATAATAACGGTTATCTTTACCATCGTTTATGGCACTCCGAGAACTTACTAGATTCGTTTCAACGTCTGAAAATCTTCTCTTTACGCCGTGAGATTTCTGTTCCGGCGAGTCAGGCTTCTGCTCAAACTGCTGAGCCGGCGGTTGAACAGTATAGTGTACTTGCGGCGGCATATGACCATTTTGATACTGCATGTGCTGAGCATGGTACTGTATCTGCGCATGAACTTGCGGCGGCGGTACATTGTGTAGAGGTATATTTCCTGGTGGCATCTGAACCTGCGACACCAACATTTCGCGTTTCTACCTGTCCGGATCTGATTAGCCAGAGGCAGCTAAACATTATTACGTTACCTGCAACTGACCCTGAGACTGCAACATCTGTTGCGGTTGTTGCGCTTGATATAACCATGGGGCATTTTGCGGGGGAGGCGCTTGCGTCGGCGGAGGGATACTAGTAAGAACGTTCATAGAATTCGGCATTTGAGCGGCGGATGGCGGCGGTACGATTTGCGGGGGTGGAACCGGCTGAGGTCCTTGATCCACCGGCGGCCCTTCTTGCTGATGCTGGACTTCACCTCCAGGAGGAAGAGGATGTTGTTGATGGTGAGGCGATTGGGCATTAGGGACTAGAAAAGTTTGCGTGGATGGAGGAGGTACTTGTAAATGAAACTGAGGAGTATGACCTTCGAACTGTGGAGGTAGCATGTGCTGAGTCACGGGCTGAGACTGTTCGTGATTTTGCTGCAACTGCGGCGGGACAATATGTTCCCCGGGTTGCAACACAAACTGTGTCTGCGACTGAGATGCTGGCGCTTGGACTTGTTGGTATTGTATTTGATAGGTCTGCGGTACGGGGGGCGGTGGTTGATTTGGAGGGAAGTTCGGCGGTGGAAAATGGAGATGCAGCAACGGCGGGGGCGGCTGTTGAGTTATGTTAATTGGAGCCGTCGGAGGGGGTTGTTGTAAATTCACGTTGACAGCTTCGATTATTCCTTGCGGTGGTGTGGAAGGCCTTTGTACATTTGGTTGAGTGTAAACATAGGAAACCGCACCGCTGACCGGTGCGCTGCTACTTGTAATGAAGTTCTGCTGAGCTGGGCTCTGCGGCGGTGGCTGGCTCATGACGTACATTTGCGTGACGGGTTGCGGCGACGATTGTGAGCCAGGTTGAAGCCCTTGTATTTGTAACGGTTGCCCAGGATGAATCTGATATTGCACTTGGCTTACTGTCGATGGAGGACCAATTAATTGCACTTGTCCAACTGGTGGAGGTGGCATAAATGTTTGTATTTCCTTCACGAAAAATAATTAGTTATGTGAAAAATGGTGTTAGTTTCAACAGTCATTGAGCAGGTTTCTTATATGTAAATATTACCTGAGCTTGCGGCGGCGGTACTAGTGGCCCAGAGTGGGGAGGAATGTGTACTCCGGGTGGAGGGACTGTTATACCTGATCCTGGTGCTCCAGCTACCGTAGCAGTCAAAATTGTTGCTGGCAACGTTACTACGCTACTTTGTGGATGCTGTATGATATCTGTAAAGTAAACAGCTGCCTATAATTACAAATCGAGTCTGCGAGGGCCATGAACTATCGGTGTATGTACTCTACCTTGATGTTGTATAGTAACAACATTAGGTTGCCCCAAAGTACCAATGTTCATGGTTTGAAATTGTGCTAGAAAGAAATGGAAACGACAGTGATGAAAGTGTACAATCACACGGAATGCTTATCGAGTACAGTTAGAATTCATACTTTGTTGTATTTGCGACTGTTCTATAACTTGCTGTGATTGTACTGGTGGTGGTTGTTGCTGTATGTATGACTGTAATTCAGACTGCATTGTTTGAATTAAATTAATCGTTAATTGTTTTGCATTCTGTAATGCTTCCGGTTTTGGATGCCTATACAAACGAAACATATAATGTGTTTTGCCATTACAAAGGCTAATTATTCCTAAGAGGGGACTATATAAATAATCTTACTCTATATACAAATGTAGGGGCTCCGGCGATTCGGCTCCTAAACCTGGATCAATGAATTGCGATCCTCTACCCCTCAGGGTTACATTTGCACCAGTTTCACCCCTAATATATAACAAATTAGCCCCGCCTATGCCTATAAGTCTACCTCGTAAGTCAAACCCCTCTGGAGCGTTTTCTATTCCAACGCAAATCTTCTCCTATTGGTAAATAGAAATATATATTACACAGGTTTTATATATAAGTCTACACATATCATACGTATAAGAATATTACGTACCACTGTTGTAACTCCGGAATGTAAACTCATAAGGGGGGGTGGTGCATTGGTAAATCTACTTGGCCTATTTAAAGAACTCTGATGTTCCGTTTTAATGATCTCATTAATCTTTTGTATAGCCACTGTAAGAGGAAAATAGATGAATAACTTTGAACTTAGTGTTTCTGAAAAATCGCTAGGAACGAAAGAGGAGTAACATACAATCTACGTTATGTTTTGTGTGCCCCTGTATATAAAGGTACAAAGGACGTTCGTTAGGGCAACGTATCTTCTCCTGCTCCGTCATGAAACGCCCTCGCGTCGAGACCGTAGCACCTGAAAGTCATGCCTTATAAACAACCGCGCGACAGAGTCTAACTTACATAAAAGCACAAAGCAGTGTCGGTCAGAATGCATGGATATACCTGAATAAGAATTGATTTCATCTTGTATGTAACCCTTTGTAAGCAATGTCCGGGCACTAGGTGGTATTTCATTAATTTCAAACTCTGATGTAAATGTTTCCCCATTTTTGAAATTTGCATTGGAAGCAGTTAACTAGTCGTTAAAATAAATTGCGTTAGCTCGACGAGCATCTTGAGCGGTATCGAATTATTTCACGGGATGTACCTTATTATTGGAGTCTGAACCCCTTAATTTTCCTTTAGCCATGGGGATGAGTTATATACAATCTTGTCAAACGTTTGTCCTCTCATAACGTTAACACACTAGCACTTCGTACCATTACAATGTTCTCTCCCTGTATTAAAAGAAATGAAGGGATAACAGTGTCGTTTCTGTTATAGTACTCCGCTTACTGACCGTTCGTAAAGCACGTATGCGTATCGTATAAATTTAGGTTATGATTGGTGGCAATAAATTTCCAATTCACTACCAACAGCATTAAATTATGCCTGACGTAGCTGGTCGTTTAATAAAAGTTAAACGCAAGCCACGGCTTCATGTTGTGTAAACGCTCGAAACAGTTGCTACGAAATCTCAAAGTAATTCCGTAAAAATATTAACTTATACTACAGACTCACTACCACTCACTACTCACTACCGTTCTTTCAGTGTTCGCTACCATAGCTGTGTGAGACAGCTATGACAGTGTCAGACTTGCGCACATCGGGCGAAGGCTACCATAGCTATATGTATATGTACATGCATATACGAATTTTATATGGACATTATGCGGAGTGGTATATCACTACCATTATAAAACTACTTAGCCATTTTGATCTCTTTATCTGTCCAATTTCATTATTCCATCTTCAAACTATATTCCAATTGCAATATGTCTATAATAAAGTGAAATAAATTAATTCGATAATAGACTGTAAATTTCACATTCTGGTGGAGATGAAAATGAAGGAACAAGTGTTTCAATGAACAAATAATTTATTTAATCACTCAATATTTGCATATGCATCTTCTTATTATATAATACAATCAAAGTATAAATAAAAATTACAGGCTATCGACAAAAATATCGCGCTGATACACACATTTTCTTCATTGTGCAAATGTAAATGAATCATATTTGACTAGTCTGCACAGTTAATTAGTACAAAGAACAACAAACTTTGAAGATTCGTTACATCTACCATTTCGAAGGAAAAATAACGTGAACGCTTAAAGTATTACACTTATATCATACAAACTTCAGCGATGATACAGAGAATTTCTCACAATTTAGTTGCATATTTATTGCTAAGTTTCCTAAGAAATGTTTAATAATCTTTAGAACGTATCGTATTATTTTATACAGTGTTAATCGATCACGTGTACCAAGTTCAATTTCATTTTACTTTATGTATTTGTCAGGCAAAGGATTGTTAAATAAAATGCATTGCGAACAATGATAACGAGAGTCCATCACTTTTCCCACAAAATCTCACAGTCTCTACAGGCGTAAATTTACGACTCATGTACATATTATTTGAAGAAATAGAAAAATAGATTTTCTTCAGTCATACATATTGTTACGTGCAGCGTGCGCAATTAATGGACATCTTCTTCAAGTTTGTTTAAAACTTATTTACCCCTGAAACCCGGTAACGAACGCATCGTTCTTTTCAGGGTTTAGCGGGGAACTAAGTTCTACTTAATCTTGAAGAAATCAACCGTTTAGATACTCAATTAATTAGAAAATAAATGATTCACGTTAGCATCGATTTAACATCAGTGGCATGTATCAGTCTCTTCTCCCAATAAGGCCTTTTTGAGATCTACAAGTTTCATGCTCTCAACACTCTCAATCGAATACAGACTATAACGTATCTATCCGTTTGCTTGCAACATAAGCGGAGCTTGAAAAACTTGTTCAAATGCTTGTGGTTCGTTCGATTGAAATTCTGTTAATAGCGACAAAATATATATAATTGACAGAGAAACTGACATACAAAACTTTTTGTACGATTCAATTTAATGTACAATGAATTTTGAAATCAATGAGGCGGATAAAAGGAATGTCGTTTTTATGTACATGAGTTATTAAGTGTAAAATATAAGTTCAGGAATCTGTCCTTCATCGGTAGACGTTCCATTATTATCGCCAGCCTCGATACTAAATTCAAACTTAACTTTGCCATTCCCCGTTTCACCATCCACCATGACAGTTTTCAAACCCTTAGTTCCATAATGGGAATAAGGGCCCTGAAATAATTATGATGCGACATTAGAATTCAATTAGCATGGTTTAAAATAACAGACTATTATTATATACATACCTTAAATGTTGCCGATGCAGTATAAATCGTGTTGGGTAGGATTTCTGCTAACTCTTTGAACATTAAGCGGTAAGTATACTTTGAACCATCGGAGCTGAAACTTGATGAATTTGAAGCAATAACTTTCCCGGAAGCAGTGTGTATCAACTCTATTAGTACTTCATATATTGCTGAACCCTGCATACTACCATAAACTCCGTAACCAATAAGAAATATGCGTCTATCAACGCTAAATCTGATAAATAAGAATAAACAATTTATGTTGCGAATGTTTTAATCATAGTACACTCGGGATATCATCTGGAAAGTTACCTTATGCGATCGCTCGTTCCATTGTATCCCCATCTGCTTTTAGTATGTTGAAATCTGCATACTGTTTGTTCCTTGCCAGTTATAGAGCAGCGGGGCATTGTTTGGAATCCTACAACTGGCTTCGGATTTAGTATGAAATACGAGAATAACGAAAGAACCTAAAACATCCTTTCGGTATAAGAAATGTTATGTAAAAAATACACTAGAGTATACAGTTGTAACACTAGCCTCTGAATAATTTAGAAGCCCAGATTGCGCAGGACCGGCGGTAAATTCTTCTTTCGACATCAAAGGAAAACGAACCAATGAAAAAGCACTGCCCAAGACTAAACGTTGGTTTTCTGGAGTAACTGGTAGCTGATGTCTAATACATTCTGCCTCTGACCATCTGTTTAGGGTACAGAAAATAAGTACACGCTTGTGTAGCAAGGAGAGAATTATATGCAATCTCCTGTACCTTAGAACTGCTTGGAATATTGTAGACTCTCTGACATGAAGAGTGTCCCTTTCCAAAACGATCTTCAAGGTATCAATATCGATATCCGTGAATCCATCTGCATTTAATGCTTCCGTTGTAAATCTATCTATGGTATCCAAACACACCGCTGCCAATTGAGGCTCGTCGAACAGACGAGCTTGCGTTAAAAGTAAGAAAGCATTGTCACTGGTTAAGTTACTCTTCAAGTAATCCACGCAGTGCTTCTCTAAAGCGGACACCGCGTATTTCTTAGCTGTATACAATGTGGTCATCACAGTCTCGGGATCTATCTGTATCTCATCCGTATATAAAAAAAGAAGCACTGCCAAAAAAGCAGTGGGTTCTACGTCAGGTACTTCTATTTCTGAAGAAGCTGTTGCAAGCGTTCCGTTGAACATCGCGTCGAAAACGGCACTTCCAGAAGACAGGACTAGTTTATGAGCTGGTATACGCTGCTTTTGTGCTCCCCTTCCTACTATGAAGCTCACGTCCGACAGTATCTCATTGTTAAAAAGAAAGACGATTCTTTCACGCATCTTCGCCTTCGTCCCCTGCCAATTGTACGCGACCGTTGCTTGACTGTTTATAGAGGTATTTTCCAAAGCAACGTTATTTTGAGGTCTTCCTTCTAAATGCAACGTATTCGCTGCATTTGTTGCAGGCCTACTGAAACATTAATATCGATACAACTATTACAAAGGTAATACCTTTAAGAATACGACAAATATATGGATAGCCGATAAACCTGAAATTGGACTTGGTTGAAAAGTTGTACAATACGTTACAGATATACATCGGCTCAGATATTTACTTGTCTCCGTTGGAGAAGACGGATTCTCCGTTTCTGGCCACAGATGTAGTCGGCTGATCTTCGTCGCATACAAAATTCAGCGCACGTCTGACGCGCGATAGGGTGACATTACCAATGGGTTGGGTGTTTCGCACGGTTTCAGGAGACGAATCTCCAGTTGTGGCGAAATTCACATTCTGCTGGGGATCATCGTTCTCCTGGCTCAAGCGTAAATTATGCAGTCTCGGTATGACATTCGGCATATCGCTCGAGGAAGCCTCCGACGACATTTTGATGCATAAAACGTAATATTTCTCAACGTACTGCCCCGTTTCATCTAATTACTGCGTGTCACGTCGAGAGAAGCGGCACGAAACTTCTCATAAGTTCGCCCGCCTCGTCGCAATTATTCAGGGGGTCTGCACGCGGAACCGTCGAAGATTTTCAACGTGTTATTAAATTACAGTAAACGGGTGAAGAGGGCGAACATCGTCGTGTAAAAGTAATCTATTCACTTGATCACTGGCAGGTGCCACCCGTAAAAATAGTATACACGTGCCTTTGCGAATGGCACCTGATTAGAATGTGCTCCGAAATAAATCGTGCCTGTCACACATAATTGCTCTGATAGTGCATTGCTGCCCGGTTAGATGGCAACAGTATTTCGTAGCTGGTAGGTAAAGTAAGTTGTGTCAAAATACTGTGGTATCAGCGAAAGCTAAATCCACACAAACACTATATATATGTTATGTCAACGAGGTTAGAATCATCGTCAGTGTTAGAATAGACCTGACATCTTATGTAGAGTTGTCATACGTCCCGTATTTCACTGTTCCCGCGAAATATTTTACACAGTAAAATAAACCATTACCTACCCAATTCTTTCATGTTTTATTTATTTAGCACTTAAACGTCCCGTATCAATGCTTGGCAATTATGCCTAGGGTTGCCATACGACTCGTATATGTATACGGGACTGTCCTGTATTTCACTGTTCCCGTGAAATATTTTACAGAGTAAAATAAACCATTACCTACCCACTTTTTTCATGCTTTACATAGCACTTAAACGTTCCATATCAATGCTTGGTAATTATGGCAATCTTAAAAATAAACCATTATCTACCCAATTTTTCATTTTTTATTTATTTAGCAATTAAACGTCCCGTATCAAAGTTTGGCAATTATGGCAACCCTAATTATGCCAACTCAAATCTTACGAGAGTTCGTGTCAGGCATTGTCTGCGGTATCATTAGTTTCTGAAATACCAACATTTAGCTTACGTCGGTACATTATCCGCTACATTATTTCCTACATCCCGCATCGATAGCTTCTCTGACCGCAAGATAGCGGTACGAGTCAATCGGTGGCTACCCGGTTGATCGAACCGCGGAAGCGTTGCCCTCTCTATTTCTGACGGTCCCTTCTCGTTCGACGGGGCGACGATGCCTGATTTCGTCGGTAACGCGTCGCGACGTTACATAAAACATCAAACGGCGTGGACGTTATGTAATTCGAGGTTTTAAGGCACCGGGAGAGGTGCGCATAACGCAACGTATAAACCGTTCTTCGTAAGCGAAATATTTACACGCTCATGTAACCAAGCGCTTACGCGCGCGAATGGCTATACCGACCCTCTCCTATATAACGCGACGCTACAAGGTAAGAAAACCCGTTTCGTAACGTCCCGTGAACGTTTCAAAGTCAGCGATTCCGCTCGCCTTGCGCACAATGTTTGATTATCAACGGCTGGCTAATATAAATGATATGCACGAGCTGGGCTTCCCCTTGTCGCGGGGACCCCGATTTCTTCCAGTCCGATATCCCAATGCGAGCCGGAAGTACGTACGTGACCACCTCTTCGTTTTAATTTACATAACAGAGACGTTAAAACAGAGGGCACGTTCGGTGTTCGTTCATTTTCTGGAAAAACAGCAAAGGAACTTAAAATTTCAAATTCTACCAAGATTCGTTAGAGTCGCCTACTTCGTGAATCTGTAATTTAGAAGTTCAGTCAGTAGTTAACTGATGGTCCGTTTGGAATATCCGAAGTTAGATATCGATTTGATTTTACCAGATTTCCATCAGGCATACATATACATACGCAGGTTCTGATAGTAGTATCTATAACAGACCTAGCACACTTCTTGCTTTAATCATAGAGTTCTTCCAAGTCGTTGGTAATCGAGGAAACCGGGCAGAACTCGCGAGGTCAACTTTTCCCCCCCGCAAATTGTGCAACCAGTCAGCTGGTACCATGACCAGTTTCGTTTATTTTCTTCACGTAACCCAGATAAACCGTATCGGCGCGTATCCTGGGCTGTATCGACAATTTGTAACACTTTTCTCCCTTCGCCTTGTAATCCGCATTACGTAATGCCGGTAATATAACCAAATGTATGTAACGCTTGCATAAGGCAGATCCCTACCCCGGCCTATACCTCGAGCTACGGCGCACAGCCGCGGTATAATCTATTGTTTGGCAATAGTTATAGTTCGTTGTGTAACGGACTAGTTAATGGAGACGATCGATAGGTAACGCGACGCTGCGTTCCTCGATTATGCCTGGGAAAAATTTGAAAGCGGGGCGTAGCGGTGAGAGAAGGCTTAGAAAAGTTAGGGGGAGAATAAAAGATTCCCGCCTAATGCCTGGTCGGTGTCGTGCCTCCCGATCGCTGACACACACACAATCCAGAAGCCTCGACTAATGATCCCGCGTGCGCCCTCCTAATGAATCATCCTACGGACATGAAGGCAGTTAACGCGGATTTTTATACGATCACCGAGACACGATCGATCACCAGACGTAAATACGTAACAAGGAATTAAATGGGTACTGCGAGTCGCGTAACACTATGATCACTCCTCGATCCTGTTACGCTGTTTGTTGTTCGTCTTTTGTTATATTTGTCGAGCGCGATTAGTGGGATTAGAGGAAATCTTTCTCCTGAGCGACGGCGCGATCTTGAGTGTAGAATTTTTCCTCTGTACGAGTACGGGTCTCTAATTTTGGTGTGTGCTGTCTGATGTGATTGGTCGCTCTCTTATTAGACTCCATTGAGATAATTATTGAAACAGGTAGCTTGAGACTTCGACGTGTTTTACCACCGTAAGTAGTGGGCATACTTTCGGTTTAATATCACTGCCGAGGAAAGAAACTTTGGACGTAGGGGTTTGAACAATCATTTAAGCAAACTAGCATCGAATACATGTTGCCACGTGGAAAGCTTTTCGAGCACCTTTTCTCCTTTCCTACGTAATCCGAATTGTGTATATCTCTAACGTTTCTATTCATCGAGGCCCTGGTATGCGTCATATGGTATATAAATGAGCAGGCAAAAGCTCGTACCGAACTAGCTTCGTCGGTGTGTACATAGATCCTACTTTTACCCCGAGCCACGACCGCCCAGTCCTTCGTAATGCATTATTTTTAAAAGCGACGCACCGCGACGAAAGCACGCGGTCACGTTTGTAAAGCATTATTCTCCTACGCGACGAATTTATTGACGGAATTAATGCTAAATTAACGGCACGAATACGAAAGGAAAACATTACGAAACTGCCTGGCGATGAGTTTAAGTGACGTCCACGCTTCTTAATGGTCACTTTATGTAACGACAGTTCTACGCCGTTCAATATCTCGAGCGAAACGTTTGCTTCTTTGGCACTAAACGCAAACGCGTGTACGAACGATATTACTCTGCCTGAATATTGAGTGCACGTAAATGCAGCGCAGTGCTAGACACGGTTAATTCGAAGCGCACGCACGACTGTCGCTAGGGGATTTAAGCCCGGTCGCTGTTGGGAAATCGAAAGGAACCATCCAACACGAAGGAGTCCATAAGAAACCGGAGCTAGGCGAGAGAATTTCGTCGACTTGGTAACCGGTGGATGATAAATTCGAATTACGAAAAGGCGTACCTATTATTTTCGGCCATTTTCCTAACATTCGACTTTAACGCGAGAACGACAGTCGCATCGATGCAGATTGCGGTCGAAGGTGTAATTACGATCGCGGCTGGCACTTTACTGCAAACACGATTGTGCCATCATAGTTACACGACAATGATTACGTTTACCGCGACTGGAAGCTCGCAGCTCGTAGGAGTTGATTAATCTCGACGATGCACGCGACCGCACGACAGAACACGATACCGACATTTAAAGGAACACACGATCTTTACCTCGCTTTACGATCGCCGAGCTAAAACCTGGCTACCCTTCTTTCCCTGCGTATCGACCGCGGCGATATGGTAGCGCGTTTAAAGAACGACAATGAGCCGTTTAACGCGTTTCTCTACTTAGCTCGCCATTTAACTGCTTGTTTTCTTTTTCAATCACGGTCACAGCAGGGATATTTAAAGAACTATCGCCCCAAGCCGATGCGAACCTTCTGTGAATCTAATTCTCTTGCGCCTGGGGAATAATCCTTAATTAATATGGGTTTTCCCATTTAATAATAATAATATTATGGCAACGAAGATATAACACGTATGAAATACAGCGTTGCTCTATCGATTTTACGTCCTCTTCGGTAGAATTGTCTTCGAGCGTGGCGTCATGAAAATTCAACCTTTACATAATCTTGTAATGTATTCATCCGCGAAAAAAGCACGATTAACACAAGCTATCGTCGTAAATAAATTCGCTTTTACGACGATCATCGAATGGACCACTGAAACCCATAACTCCTTTAGACTTATCGCTTCATCGGGCCTAACGTCAGCGACAGATGCACCTCCATGTCGCGGGAAGAACCGGTCGAGGATTAAGAGTTTTCTTGTTGGGATTTAGTGAGAGACGCATTGTGGCGCAGTTAAACTGATTATAGGTACTTGAACGTACTGGCGATCGTTCTACGATATATCGCCAATGTAATGTGTACATTATCCGTGCATAGAAGATAATTTAAATATCCTGATGCTTCGTGATTCATAAGGGTACTTTCATTGGATTCGCCAGGGGTACCTCTGTTTAACCGAAAGAAACTGTAATTGGATTATCAGACACGTCCCTACTGGACGGAATAATTCTCTTATTTTTGTTATCGATTTTCATACTTTTGCCACCGTTCATCCAGTAAATTGCAATTGCACGCATTGCGCACTTTTAAAGCACCTCTACTCCCACTCGTCTTACGTAAGAGGCGAGTCAAAGCCGGGATACTTTCACGTTCAGATTTTTGCGCCCCATTGTAGTAAGCTGTAACCGTATTACACTGTTTAACCGCGGCCAATTGTGAGAACGCATTCGTTGCATAGCTACCTATGATATCATGCACAGGCGCACAGAAACGGACACACTGATTACGCAAAAATGAAACTGCGAAGCGATATCTGTGTCCCGAATCCTTTTGCCTTCGTGAAGCCCGTGCTTATAAATGTTAAATGGGCTATTAACTTTTCTTTCAATCTTCATACTTACGTTACAACAATCCGCGCACTTCAACAATCCGCCTCTAAATTCTTTCGCTACACCGTATACTGTAAGTATCGTCTCATTTTCGTTCTCGTTCAATATGTTGACACATTTTACTGCCCAGGCATAAACAGGGGCTAGTTTTCAATGATAGCTACTGCGGTCTACTTCATGAATAAAAGACACCGGTCGTAAAGCAATGAGTTAATGTCTCTGGCAATGAGCGACACGTTAATCTTTCTGCTTTATTGTCTACTGGAGAACTCGTGATTCAGATCTGTCCTTTGTGAATAATTCCCTATGCAACTGTCAGCTGTTGCAGCGTGTCCCATTACAATGGGAAGATAACGTCTCGGTTCTTGCGAGATAGGCGCAGAACTCGGCTGTGTTTACTATTGAATGACTCTGATATATATTTTTTAAATGATAGATTATGCACTCCGATACGCAACAGCATCGACAGCATACAATTAGGGGAATTACACATGTTTCTCTTATTACACTGAAATACTATTCAAACGAGAAGATTGAACGTATCTGCGAGTCACTAGACATTAGATTAGAAGGCCGTACAATATCAGTTCTTTCATATCAGTAGGGACGTCTTCGGTAATCAATACTACCTGCGATTCGCGATTATTTAATATCAAAAACTGCTTAGGTGTGTCGTTGAATATAAAATTGCATCCCCCTTTTAAGGGGTCATTCCGGTTAGATCGGTTGATAAAATCGATTTTTTTTAAACATTGTTCGAAAGTACATGTCCTCAAGAATGTATTGTTAAATTTTCATGGAAAAATTTTCTAGGAAGCTCAGAGGCTCAGCCTCTATAGATGAAAGCTTTGAACGCGTTTTTCTCTAAACGTCGTTTATCCACATCGCGAAGATAAAATCTCAAATACTATCGAACTGATTGCTTTATAAATTGCACTGTTTATTCTGCATACTTGTGACTCTCGCAGGAACTACAATCAAGTGTTTTCATTGAGTCTGACCTACTTTTAAAATCGAAAATAGCAAAAGAAATTAGCCGAAAGTACAGTTTTCTTGAATTTCCCCCTTATTTTGCTAATTTTTAAGATATATCACTAATTATAGTCCGAGCGATAGCGACAGACATACTGATCATGAATCTGTTTGGATCTTTTGGGTTCAGGAACTAAGTCTAACAGCTGAAATCGCCTTCACGAGCGAGACATGAATTTTTAAACGCGTCATCAAGATCGCTTTCAAAAGCATTTGAAAAGCAATAATTTTATTACTTTTATATTTTTTATTTACTAAAAAAATGTAGTTTAATAAATAGAAAAAGGTTTTTTCCATTACTATAATTATTTGCGTCGCAATAAATTCCTGAAAATCGCTGAATTTATTGGAGCGCTAACCGGAATGACCCCTTAAGTTTCTTTCTTATCCTCCAAGACTGTGTCTTCGTAAATTCTCATACTTCAAGGTGTCTGCGAAGGGTGTATCTACGATAAATTGTACCACTCGATCGCGATATTCCTTTGGACACCTGGGAATCCGTTACAAACACGGCCAAATAATTACGAACAAGTCGCCGTTAGCGTACCTGGAGCAACGTACAATTACGATAACGTAATCCTATCCAAGTAGACGAGCGGCAAATTCTACGTCCGTCGCCCTTCTCACGATCGGCGACCATTCGAATTTCGTTCCGCGGTACCTCGAACCCCGGATAAGAGACGAGATCGGGCACGACTCCCTTGATTTATGCGCCACGCAACCGCGCCCCGATAACTCGTTAGAATATCGTCCGCGAGACACGTATAACTGCACGCTTGTATTCGGGATAGGGCGGGGAACGAGGTGCGCGACCAGCACATCGATTTATCGAGAGCAGCCGGGATTTTTAGACCGCGAGCCAATTTATTCCCTCCGACGTTGAAAAGTCCCCGCTTAATTATCGCCTTTAAGCTGTCGTTACACGTCACACCGTTATCGCCACGATGCACGTATCGTGGGTGCGCCTATTCTGTTCCAACCATACGCATTTATACAGGCACGCTTCTCAGAACTATAAAATTACCGTACGACTATAAAATGCAAGTAACTTCTGGCCGTTTATTGCGAGATCTGAAAATAATTACAGACTCCGAAAGCAATTAATATAAGATGGAATCTTAAGAAACATTTTCACGAATTTCTACTGAATTTCCCGGAAATTCAATTTTCCGCATCAATTAACACTGCGCATGCTGCATCCATTTCGCCGTGCAATGTGACAACGAATAATGAATAAATTAAGCCCAGAGTTTCCTTCCACGCGATTGTCAACATTTTCCTCTTAACATTCGTCCAGCTCATTCATGAAACTGGTTGTGCTATTTATATCCAAGATTCGTGCTTGCATTACAGTTTAATTTATGTAACGCCGGGCACACACTCGCGCGCGTTGATAAGTTCACTGCACAACGCGATTGCGTATTAAAATGCAGTTTGACTGAAAAGAAATCGAGCTTACACCACGGCTTCCAGGGGAACCCTCCGATTATCGATTCTCCGTCCATAGTCGGCAAACAACGGCGCGTCGTAAAAGCCCGCCAACGGATTTTACGATCGGAAATATATAAATGGTGTGCGCGCAACGTATCTCGATTCCATTGTGCGACAAACGTTGCTGGATCAACGAGGTGACACGCGTAGTTACGCAACCCCCGTTGGAATTCAGAGAAAAAAAGAATGTAAAATCCATCTGGAAATAGAAACTCGATCGTGTCCGCGCTCCGTCGAGATCGTTCGCCTACGCGATTTGTCTTCCCGGAGAATTCGACTCCAAAGTTCAATGCTCGTCTCCCACGGTTACACGAAACGATTGTGCAAGAAGCGGGGGAGACGAAATAACCTTATGAAAACGATTCCAGCGACACCCTTGCCGATTTTCTATCGCTTATCGATCTATCAATGGATCCCACGCTTTTCAAAATACAGGCACGTGTATTTCAATGGAATAACCAGCGCTTTGAAAGTTCTTCATCCCGTGCGAACTGAACGTTTGCCAAAAGTTTGTCGATGTTAATGTTAAACACGGCTCTTTGAAACCTGTAATTATTCTGCGCGATCTATCGAGGATGGTCACGGTGGAAGGGACACCCCGTGTCCCTGAAAGATGCAAATTTCACGTTTCGCTCTCGCGCGATGCCCCGATCGAAAACGAGACGCCGATTGACAAATCGACGACAAAAGGAGGAGGCATTGTGCGTGCCCGCTCGAACACAATGGAATTCTCATTAACGGGGCCTTTTAATGACGGTAACGAGCGGCGCGCGACCGGTTTCGACACGCAGCCGGATGCGCGCGTAGGGCGTCGCTGTTGCGTCGCCACGCTCGCCCGGGACAACGGCGCTGGTTTCTTAACACTCGAAATCGGTCGCCGATCCTATCGCAGCCTCGAATCATCCGCGGCAACAGAGAGAAACGAGAAAATAATTGCCGCGATTGGGTAACTGACAGCCGGGGCGGAAAGAATACGAGGATGATGAAGGGATCGCGGCTCGATCGCGCGGAATATACATTTCAATGGAATTTCCTATCGATTCTTTCGAATTTGAAATACATAATTTAATATGTACAATATGGTTCCAGGTAAGGAAGTTTTATTTCGAGTTGTAGAGGTGTTTACAGCGGAGCGGAGGGAGATGAAGAAAATTTTCGACTTATACAGATTTTCGAGTTATCGAGGTTCGACTGTACTAACTAAAAATTATTGGGAGATCACCCATAAATCCTTTATTTATTTATATATTGTATTGCAAAAAGTAGTAGAAGGACTTTAAAATATATTTTCCAAAGAAAATCACGAAAATACATGTGTTCGCAGACCTCACAGGCAGGGCCGGCGCGAAAATGGTTGGCGCCCTTATGCAAGAAATTTTTTGGCACCCCCAAATTTTTGCACCTGTTTTCCATTTAATATGTTTTGCCTCTACGAAGTACAATAAAAAAGAATTACATTTACATTTTGTTTATACGGGAGTTGGATTCCTTTATTATTAAGTCTGCGACATAGTCTTTAGCGCCCTCTTCGGTTGGCGACCTTATGCAACGCATTACTTGCATAATAGGTTCCGTCGGCCCTGCTCGCAGGTAGGCATCACCCCTTAAATCCGTCACTGTACTTTTGGAATGTATTCATTTTTGCTTTCGCAAGTAATGGTAGGTGCTTTGAATCGAACCTGTGAGAAATCGTTATCGATACTGCGCATCTTCTATTTGACAAATTTTCCTCTGACTGGCAGTCTATCGCGGATGACAAGGCAACAGTTGTTAACCCACTTTGTGTCTTCATTTTACTCCCTTTGTACAAACCGCGTAATTACTACCTCGATGAACATCTGCAGCCTTCAAAAATTGTATTGCTCTTCCATCGCTCCGAAAGTGCAGTCTAAGAATTGCATGTTCCGTATAATCATCCCTCCATTGAAATTTCTCCCACAGAACGAATGGAAAAATGAGAAAATGATCGCGAATGAATCTCAATCTATCCGTCCATTGAAACGAGCAACGAAGAGTCGTACGGTTGAGCAGAGGCGATTACAATGATCGAGGGCCTGTAATTTCTCATAAGAGCGGTTTGAGAACCTTGATTATCCGATTCTTTCTCCCGCGCTAGGCATCGGCGTGATTCGAAAAAGTCGCTCCGAGGCGAGGAATACGTTGAAGCAGGATTTCATGGCTCTCAGAAATAGATATCGATCTTATAATAGATACAAATAGACCGGAAACTCTGATAATGTAGCAGACTCTCTAACGAAGCGTTCAGACGAGCAATCGATTCTTCCCCGTAAATAAAATGTGATTGTTTCATCGATAATTCTGGCGCGGACAGTATACCGGCTATACACGATACCAGAGTTGACTCAGAAATCTTGCCGTGTCGAAACTGCGAAACGTTTCCCTCAACTTGCGCGATCATCGAATAACCACTTCGCCGTTTTCGCGTCGTGGCGAATTCAGTAGACTTTCTTGCCATTCCCAGATCCACGGACTAATAAATTCAGTGGCCCGCGATGTATTGATTTCCCAGCCGAAGGAATTGGATTGCTTTCGTTATTCAAGCCGACGTATATCGTTAGCAAGGCAGAAAAAGTAAACGTCGAATTTACGATCAGGTTTTCCAGCACGATCGGCGCAGCGCGCTCCAACGTGCAAGCTCAAAACCGCCTAATATACTGCAACGCGAGAGTCTTTAAACGCATTAATGACCGTTGCGCAATAACCTATATCTATGTAAACTTACGCAATTCCGTGGCGAATAATTTCGCAGTGACGCGCCCGCCGCGAAATGCAAATTCGACAGAAGGCTTCAAACGTGTAATTTAAGTACACCCTAGTTATATCATACAGATTTTTTTTCGAAAGTAACACCAGGCTACTCTTGATCGCCTCCCACAGGAAAAAAAAGAGCAAAATCATGCTTCGGTGTGTTAACTTTCCTTTTTACCTCTAGGAAACTTCATTTTTAAAAAAGGTAAACGAAAGCAGCTGATGATAGAGCAACGCTAAAGTGCTTTCCTCTGGCAGTGAAGGTCGACATAGCAACTTCGTGAGCCCAGCTCTGGGTGCATGTAGCAAGATAATCTTATGACTTCATCATTAGTTCTGAATCAATGTTATACCTATCGCGCGGTTGTAAATTTATAACTCTAACGTGGCATCGTAAAGTAGAATTTATTAACCATAATTCTCCTCGCCTAGAAATCCAGAAGCTTGTGATATTATATTCAGCTATCTTTCTATTTGCATGGTATGGAATAATCATCGGGGAATCGTGGCACGGTGCGCCTATCACCGAATTTGTAAAAAATTCTCTTTACAAAATTACGGTTACATAACTCAGTAACGCCGGTCGACGAAATGGCTCTAACGTTTCCTCTGTAACGTCGTCGAAATGCCCCCTCCTGTTTTCCCCTTTTTCTTGTTTTAAGACGATAACGGTCGTAAAGCAAGTTACGTGTCGCTCTTACGCCCGTGGGCACCAATGTAAAGCTCACCTCGTAACATCTAACTCGAAGGAACGAGTTACTCAACGTGCTGATTGTTACGTGAGCGGTAGTTCTGTAACAAGGCGTTATAGCATCCCTCGTTACGAATTCGCTGGATCAAGCGTGAAACGAAATGACGTGACTCGAATATCGGCGGGTTACGTTCGGCGGCCAGGGAACTTGAAATTCTTCATTTAATTTCTTCGATATCCCCCAGCATCACCAATCTTCTATGATCTAACATGGTCCCGCCTTCAACGCCTACCTCCAAGAAGAGCTAAGAAAACTATTACTCCTTCAAACTTCTTTGGAGATTCATGTAATCGGAGTGGAATTTATATGCTCGATTTGCAGACGATTTCCAGTACGAGTGAAACTATTCAGGTGTTATTTCTAACAGTAGCTTCTTCCTGTAACAAGTTTCTGAAAATTTGTGTTCTCTTCGACCTTTTCCACCGGCACGCTTGATCTAAATTCGAATCGGTCTAGCCACAACATAGAGGCTAACAAATGCCGGTACAAAAGAGAGTTGGTTAGTCGGTTGCATCGCGTGGATAGCAAAGTAGCCCAAGATCATAATTTCCACTGTTCAGGGAGCAATGCTCGTGCCTCGTTTCAGACACGAGACTTGGATCTCAGACAGCCCGATGGCAGGCGGTCATACGCTGCGCAGTGGATCTAACACATCATCCTTCATCTGATTTCACTTATCGTCTAATTTTATCGCGTCCCTCGTGTTCCCTGGAAACTGGTTCTTAGCGCAGAATTATTATCGTCGGTCAACGTATAAATCTCCGCGATGAAAAGTGGCACGGCTGCGCGGCTGATGGTAACAAGTCCAAGCGACAACTTCAAAACTGAAGAAGCACGCGTCCAGTAAGCCTGTAAGGTCTGGACCGGCTCGCGGCATACCATGCATTATGCGTGTTCCATAATTAATATACGCCACGCCACGCCCTCGCCAAGAACTTCTTCGGCACTGGGAGCAGAAACTCTGCATACACCTACTACGCAAACGCTCTGAATGTTCAGACCTTTCGTTCCACCAGCGCGTTTACCTTTGCGTTTAGTTGCGCTATTGAAGGACGGCATTTGGATTCTGGCAAAAAGTGTTTGCACCAAGTTCCTCGCCAAGAGACAATGCGTTTTTCTCGTTGATGTTAGATGATTACGAAGGATGATTAAATATGAAACAGGCTACTTGCTGTTTGGTTTTTGGCGAAGGTGACAAGTGAAGACTCAGCAAAACTGTAAAGGTGCAAATCCACGGTGAGGCTTTACTCGCGTGCGACAATTATTTCATTATTTTATTATATTTTAATTATTTTGTCGTTAGTTTCATGAAACTAAGTAGTCTTCAATGAGACAAGTTTCGCGATGTATTTTCAAAAATCTCATCTCCCACGACTATTTCCATTATTTACATTTAATTGTTGCTGAGATTTTTGTCTCAAAATTGAATAGTATCGTGTAAAATCTCATCGTGGATTCGCACTTTTAGGGATTGAAGTTCAACGATGAGAGGTGAGATTGCAGGATGTGTTGAGCTTGCTGTCGGTACAATGGTACAAATTGATACCGATCATTATTTACTAACGAATTTAATATCGCGCGAAGAAAATTCCGAAGCACGCAACAGATAATGAAGCACGCAAAATTGTCAACAAACTAGAATCGCTCTTTTTTTTATCTCGAATACTTAATATTTGAAATCTGGACGGGTAGATTCTCAATGCTACACTGGTTATCGATGTTTATCAGATATAAACTTACTTCCTTGTTTGCTTCTCACTCGATGCCCATCTACAGTGATCAATCGTTATGAAACACATTGAATATCAATTTAAGAGCACAAACAAAAGCGCCAGCAAAAAGAATTGTACAATGCAGTAAGAACGTTCTGTTTAGAAACAAAATAGTTGGCATACTGTATTAGTGAGGTCATAGTCAGCGATACGTGTCGTCATATACTATAAGCACCACTTTGAGACGTTATGTCGGTGTCGAGGAGAGAACAACGCGGTGCCATGAGCGGCCACATTATTCATGGTTTATTACAATTAATAGGTGTAGAATGTCGTCTTGAAATGTCATCTTGAAATGTCGTACGCCTGCAAAGATCTTTGATAAATGGTACAACGATTTCTCTCTGGCGCACCGAATTATCATCTACGCTTTTCCCATCGCACTTGTACTGTTCTAATCGCTTCTAAATCGTTCCAACAGTAAAAAATCGACAGGAAAGAATCGAGCAAAACGAAATCAAGGCCGTGCAAAATATATTAATCGGTGTTCACCATACGAATGGCGCAAATAACGCGACCCACTAATCGCAGCTATCACTTCAATTGCCCCCCCCCCCCCACGCAAGATCGCGTAATTGAGAAATTCACAAATATCTTGAATGGAATCATGAAAGATTCCAAGCAACTCGAACTGAAGGCACGAGCGCAATCGCATTGCAGGAATATTTAGAAGCGCATTTGCTGCAACTCGGAGCACAGCGTGCATCGCGCAATTCCGTGCCGGAGCTTCGTTTCAGGAGCCGTTATCGATCCCGCTGTCGATGGCCAATAAATTACTTCTGCTAATTATCGACCGCGGTCAGATCGTTGCCCCATCTTGCCCGGGATAAGATACGAGCGGCGGCCAGTGCATAATTCGTAAACGGTGTGCATTGTTTTCAGACGCGTACGAGCATAAATATTGTGGACGCGGAGTGCGCGGTGATAACGAATCGCGTTGATAATATTAAACGAGCCTCGCAGCCTTTATTTTCTCCCGCTGTTTACTAAAGTTGTATACCGCGCTGGCTATTAATAAGCCGCGCGGTGATCGTCTTCGGAACGGGCACGTGAAGCTCGTCATTATCGGGTAGAATAAATATTTCGTATCGACAGCATAATTGCAGGGAGACAAATGTTGCTTCAAAGACCGGGCGAAGGTCTCGCGAGAGAGCCTACCCGAGGAATACGATGTCGCAACGAAATGGAATTCTCATTAATATCGTGATCATTGTCAGGGAGACGCTGCCGCTTGAACTTTGCAACGAATCTGTAGCGAGGGTCAGAAGGGCCATTATTCGGGCGTTCTTCCCTAACGAGCAGAAGAGCCTAGAGGACCCGAGCTGCATTGTCCGTAAATTTCCAAGCATGTGAAATATGTATGAATGGCGGAGGTTCGAGGCATCGACGATTTCACGCATCGCGAGCCTTATGCACTCTATTAATGCCGCGGCTTATTAAATTGCTCGCCGCACAATGGAAGTGCCGTACAACGAAAGGAAGAAGGAGGCGCGTGAAAATCGTAATCCTGACTATAAATAACGAGCCGCGTAAATTACGAATAGCCGCGGACGATACGTTGCGTGGGAATAAAAATCGTTTTACACCGCGCTCTGTGGCGCGATAAAGGTCGTCGCGGCGAGGGGAATAGATAAAAGAGGATCGCGGTTCGAAACGCGATGAATAAGATCAATTAATCTCCGCACTGTTTAATGCCGTCGTCAAGGATGGAAGAACCGGCGGGGAGCAATGCCCTGAAAGATTAGTTTACGTAACTTCGGCTTCGTAACCTTTCCCATTCTTCGGCGTGGCTGAAAAGTTTACGAACCCGTGGAAATTGTTGCGAAACTGTAGCAAATTTTCAGCCCGCGGCTATGGCTCGAGGTTTGCGCCACGAGTACCATGAATAATTCGCAATAAACGCGGCTAATGGACAATATGCCACGTCGGGTCTGCCCTTCTTCATCAATAATTCTCATACACGAGGCACTGTAATCTAGATTGTCGGCACACTTTTCCGCGTAAATGTTTAAACGCGCGGTACCACGTGAGAGGCCCTGTTAAATTAATAGCACCACGTTCCCTTCGATTAGTGACACATAAAAAATTGTTTGAGAACTGATCGGTTCCGGTGAAAGCACCGAGACAAAATGGGGTTACCTACTGTTAAACTCCCGCGGAGCTACATGCTCGGAAGTGGAGTCTAACGGAGAGTCAGCCAGTAACCGTTAGATACGAAGCTGGAGCTCGAAATCTGCGTCCGTTGCATGGTTGAACGGAAATCGATTTGTGGAAGGAAGAGGACGCGAATAAACGCTAGACATGGGTGGTATTGGCTGCGGGAAATTCGTCATTGGTTCGGGGAATACGATGAATGTTTCTCCGATAAACAATGCTCGATCAATCGAATCGATGTCCAAGGATAACCGAGGCAACGTCCTGCGCTGCTAATGTACATAACCACGCCACCAACGCCACGGCCGTGAATTTATCGACCCTACCGTTATCGTCCACTCCGCTAATCTTCGACTACCGATCCACTTCGCCCTTTTGCCCGTGAAATTGGTGTCGTCGATTCTAACAGCGAGGCTCTTCGAAGCTGACCAGCGGAAGGACGATCCACTCAGTTTACAGGATCGCTGGATCCTGCCGCGCTGACATTTTCGATCTTCCTGCCCGCGAACTCTTCCTTTTGCCAATGCAAATTATGCTCTAAAAGCTGATAATATCGAGCAGGGTACTGAATAATGATCGTTCCGGTGGAACTGTTGCATCATCTGAAATAGCTGCTCCGAAAAGCAGTGTTCTGAACCGCAACGATTTCTTCATTCCATCGCAATTCGTAATTAGGAAATGGATTAAAAACGACCGTGCGCTTAAGGGGTTAGGGCACCTTGCAGGCCCGAAAATCATGTGTAAGTTTCAGAATTTTTTTGGGCGAAATTAGAAAATAGATGAAAACAATTTTTCAATGGCTTTATTCTACATGCCTTATGGTATATAGAAAAAAATGTAACGATTTTTTTTTTAAACAAAATGGCGTTGCTCTTCCTTTCATGCAGTTTTTGAAAAAACACTCTCCACGGCTGGCAGTAGAAATCCCGTATACTTTGACGTAGGATAAAAAAACAAAAATTTTCATCATTTACATGACATTTGCCACAGACCGACAAAGCGATTTGTTAAAATATTAATTTTTATGAAAATCGAGGACATTTGAGGAGAATATCAATTTAACCGAAAAATTTGCCTAAAATTGAATTCTAAATTGTGTCGAGAATTGCCTGTAGCAAAAACGTTATTACTGAATCGTAAAATCCGTATGTATTTCTGTAGATAATCTATTATAGCAGATACTATTAAAGTGTAAAGTGAATCGAATAAAAATTGTTCAAGTTATGCTGCTAGCCAATTTGAAAAAATTGATTCCGAAGAGCTTGACGGCCATTTATTAATATTTCTGTGCAATATTTATACGATATGTTAATTAATACATGCCCTAAACATAAAAACTATGGAAATAATTTTCAACCTCGTAGTATCCTAAAAAGAAATTCGTCTGATTTGGTGCTGTTTTGAGACTTTTGAGCGTCTCGGGGTGGCGTAACCCTTTAAAGTCGGATAGAGAAGAGCTGGTGAGATTTGACGGTGTGCCGACTAAAATCGAAATAGGTCGTTTTACGTAATAACCCGGCTGTTATTACTCATACCTGGTTCCCAAATGTGTAGGCGTTCACGTGCTTTCATCGAGCCGGAACAATGGATGGCGGACATTTAGGGGAACAATAGAAATCGAGTTCATTATTCTCGCACCGCTGGAATGAAATTCGACGAAGACGGGCGCAGCAGATATCTTGAAAGCCGTAGAAACGCGATTCGATTGTTCCCTCGCCCCGAGGCTTGAATCTGCTGCTACCGCTGCTCGAAAGGGCGACCATCTTCTTTTGAAATGGATCCATGTTTAAGGATAAATACCGAACTGGGAAAGAGAATTGAATGAAGGAATATTAACGGCACCGTGCACGCGGTTAATGAAGGGACAGCTCACACTGCGCAAGCTGCATTTAGATTTTAGATTACCGTAAACTGGGGTGACTTTGCCCGCCCGGGGTGACATTGCCCACTTTTCGGAAAGACTTTATTTTATTTTATTGTGAAGTAATTGGAACATATGGTGCTTTGTAATTGATAGCAATAATTTCTCCAAGGTCAAACGAAAAAAAAATTAGCGAATTCAATCATATGGTAATTTTTCAGTCAGAGTAAAAAAGTGGGCAATGTCACCCCGGCGGGTAAAGTCACCCCAGTTTACGGTATTTTAAAAATACTATCGATCGCCAAGCCCTTGGGTTTGATCCGGTTTTACTATTCGATCGGACAAATCTGTTATCCAAAGATACGACGACGAACGACAAATCGTACCACCAGTTTCCAGAAACTGTAAACGAAGGGAGGCAGAACGTAGCATTCCTCGCGAGGGTTCGTTAAAAATGAACGAGGCTGGAGCGGATACGCCCGACAGCTGATTAATTGGCACTAAATATAGACGCTATAATAATAATACAGGGAGCTCACGGTTCACAGGCATACACACGTGGCCGCGGGTTGCGTTGCAGAATGCATGTCGCAACTTTTAGCTCACGACATCGCGGAAAACGAGCGACCGGCCAATACGGGTGACGAAAATGCAGCGTTCGCTCGTTCCAAGCGTCCTTTAATCTTCGTTAAACATTTGTTCTCGGTGGCGGCATTAATCTCGAATCCCGTCGAGCTAATTAAATTCCCTGCGCTACTTTGTCCGAAGTATTCGGAACTCTAGCCGTAATATTTCGGAGTCAGTGAACCCACGATTGAGTGTAACTCCTGCTTGTCAGAAGTGTTCGAAAATTCCTGCTCTTCGCTTCCACTTGCGCCGTCATCTACCGCGCGCGAAGTTTTCATTGCTTTATAAATACAGGGGAGGACTGAGCGCGAAACGACATTACGCCTTCGCTCGATCCTGCATTCTAATCTGTTTCTTCGAGGCCGTTCTTCACCTCAATGACGAATCGATTGATAACGACGTTGGCCGACTTTGTTGCGCTTCGTGCAGATATCGCGGAACCGCGCGCAAAAAGCGACTGGAGAAATCGAGAATGGAAAGAGACCCAGCAGATACATAAATGGACACGACGGTAATACCGATCTGCGAAGAATCCACGAGGCTGGGGTAACAAGAAATTAAGCATTTCGATTGTAAACATGGGATAGTTGCTCCTTCGCGTTACGCAAGGAACCTCGACTCACACTAATCTACTGTAATTACGTTTTTAAAATGAGTCTCGTTACACTGCTGCAAGCAGCATTTATTACACATGTCACACCCGTTCCCGGTTGACGCAGGCATGAAACGAACATTCGTCAACAGCTTTCTGTGCCGTACGAAAGGATCGGTAAATCAATCGCCAAACAGGTAATTTCAATTGCAAATCAGGTGGCGAGTTAAATTATAGAGAGGGTGAATTAAACTCGGTGATCGATGCCCGTGACGTCCCGAACGTGGATAATCATGTTTACCCCCGCGTTGCATCAGACCTCGACCCTTTTGGAATCACTCCCCTCCGGGATACTGTTTTCACGTGCTTAGACTGGTGGCTCGCGCTTCCAGATTGCAAATTAACGCGCCAAAGTTACAAAACGATAAAGAAATGTATGCACACGATACTGATCACTTTATACGTAGGTACTGCTGGCTTATTCTGTTCTGAAACAATGTTCGCCCCGCTGGGAGTTGCATAAGTAATTAGACGTAACACGATGTGTTACAGCGGGTACGTTTGACAAAGAGAAAAATCGAACTGATTTCGATTAAAATTCACGGCGGTGCTTGTCGCGCGTGGTTTCAACGGGACACGCGAAATGTGTAGCAAATATTGTCGGGCGGCGGCGGTGCGAGCGAGACGGTGGGTAACAAGAAAGTGGAAAAGGGACGAGAGAAGTCGAAGTCTCGTAATATGGTAATGCCACACGTTCGGCGGGGCATAGACGTTACATAATGGTACACGGGAGTACGAGAGACATCGCGATACACAAACTGGCTGGCTATCAGAAACCTCGAAGGCATTATGCAACAGACACACGAGTAACAAAGAATCGAGAACATCATTACGGAGGTGCACGGACGTGATCCGCGAACTCGATCGGCATTTACGATGATTCCTGGCAATTCCTTGCGATTCCGATCGTTCCGCTGGCACCTCGCGAGCAGACGGGAGGGGAAGAATTGGTCGCGGTGAACGAGGAAGCGAATAATTTGAAATTAATGAAAGGCAAACCGCGGCACGATCGACTATGGTTTTCTTAATGGGCAAACACATTTAGAAGTTACTACTTCATTAGGAATTATCAATAGATCGTAGGACTTTGAGTTGGAATGGGAAAATATTTGTACTGTACGATTGAGAAATTCAGGGATAGCTTCGCCTTAAAAAGATGAAACCGTTTATCGAGGGAGACGAAGCGCGTAAATTTTATTTACCATTTCTCTTATATTTCTTTATCGCAAAATTTCGAGCGTTTAATCTCGGAGGACAAGTGTGAGCGAGTCGAAGATAACCATCGAGGGAAAATGTAAGGTGTACGACGGTAACGGGTCTTTTTAAGGCGATTCTTTTTTATTGATTCCATCTAAGGACACTCGTGTACGGAAGATTAAAAAGGACCGTCTCCGAGCCCATGATTGCCTTAATACAACGGTTTGACTCATAAACTTGTTAGTCAAATGAGGTCATCCGTTGATCAGTGGACGGAAAGTGATTCACTGACAGTTAACGTCGAGGATGATGTAACTCAAGATAGTTAGAAACGATGATACAAAGTAGCTCCAAAATCATTTTTGCGCGCTGTACGTAATTGCTGAGAAGTTTGACGGCGAACCGTCAGCCTGCAGAATTTCTTTATTGCACGCCCCGACAGATCACGCCCCGTCGCGACTTTTAATCGCGCTTTCGTGGATGCCAGGTTACGTAAAGGCACATATCTAATCAGTCGTTCTCCAATTAAAGTTCATCGGCAATAGTGGCACTTCTTTTCCCCGGGAGAAAAGATACGTCACGAGTATAATTAGTTGCCGCTGATAAACGGTTCGATTGCATTTCCCTCGCGAGCGCGCAATACCTACGCAACCGAAAGCGACAAATGTCACGCGAGTTAGCGCGCAGATTAACTTTATCTCGCACGATTATCTTCAGTTTCGTAAGTCGAAACCGCAAGAACCAATGCTCGAAATAGTGAAAGTTTGTAAAACTTTAATGCGTCCCGCTATTCGCGCTAGCAGCGGGCTTTAGCGAATACCGCCAAGCTTTCGGTGGCAAATTATCCGAAACAGTCCATCCTTCGGTAGTGTAGAAATGTTAATTCATGGCACAAGAAGAATTCAATTAAATGTATTAAAAATCCACGATGTTCTTTCACCCGAATGGCAAGCCGTTCAACGTTGTACAAATAAGCGTTTCGTTTCCTCAGAGTTTCCTTATCCGGTGCCTTCCCTGTTCGTTACAATAACGATGGTTGGACCGTATTTTTGGCTGAGGGATCTCCCAGATCACGATCGCGTCGCCGGTTACGAAATGCACACCTCCCCGCGCGGCTTCGACGAAACAGGGAGGCTCTCTCTCTCTCTCTCTCTCTCTCTCTCGGCTCTCACGGGAGCGCATCCTGGTGCATTTCGTAACGGCGATCGCGCGGTTCGTCTAGGAGGTCGGACTCGGTTCGCGGCACCTACTCGCGCGGTTAACCGCCGGCGAGACGGCATAATGCACGCCGATTTCGTCACAATCGTCGAGGCTCGAACGGTCGACAATAGAAACCCGCATGAAAGGTTACGCGCGCACGGTGCTCGCCACCGCTGCTGAAACCATTCAGATCGTTATGAAATAACACGGGGCAACTTGTATCTCGGAGCCGTCGCGAGACGGCGGCGAGATGCGCCCGCGATCGGTCTCTACCCACGATCGTTTTTCTGGAAATATCAGCCAGCGACGATCATCATTGTCTCGCGTCCGAGTCTTCCCCAATTGCGAAACACCCCGCCGCGAGAAAATCCGCTTTGCGCGGATAAGGATGCGCCCGTCGTAACGAGCTTGCGGAGGTCGTCTCGCCGCCGTTGAAGGAGCGATCGTTTCCTCTCGATCGGCTCGCGGCACGCTTAATGGCATGTATTAATTGCGGTGTCGACAGTATCGCAGGAGCGCGATCGCGGCGTCGACGCGAAGTTCGAAAAAAATGAAGCAAACATTGAAATTACGATAATCTCTATAGATTCATCGGTAATTAGTGCTAATTACTCGGTGTAAACTGGTCCTGAGGAGAGTTAGCATTCTGTGGAAACTCCCTTTCAGATCGACGGCTTTGGACAGGGCTACCAAATTGGAATGTATATATTGAAATCCAACACCACAGATACCTACGTTACATCACATAGTTTGACAGGTTTGACAGGAATATGAATCATTCCGAATTCGCTGGACGTGTTCATAAAGCAAATGCACCTTGCCAATAGCAGCTTCATGTTTTATACATTACCGTGGCAAAACATTGCGGCTGGAGTCATCGAGTTATATAATCACTGCGCATAATTCTATTTGAACGCAGTTCTTACCTTTATTTTCGGGCCAGAGCAGGCGCGTCGGCTTCCCCGTAGTTGCGTCGAGTCCCGGCCATAATACATCTTATTGTTACCACTGGTAGGGTGACGAGATGCGTTTGTAAATATACCAAAGCGGAGCACAAGCGGGCACACGTACACGGGGTTTTCTAATTTTACCGCTACCCCCGGCCCGGATCACATAAATTATTTCGCCCTCGTAAATTCGGGCCTTTATGATCCGCCGTTCTGAAAAAAAAACGAGCTTTTTTATGCCCTCCGCTGTTCCCCAGACGCGCCCCACCTTGTCCCGTACTTTTATCTTCATCCCGGAATGATTTGTTTGCTCGGGACAACATCGGGCGAGGCTGTTGGCCCGCTTTGATGCACGTGGAAAATCAATTCCGCCTGTGCTCCGCTCGCTAACGAGAAACGAGAGCGACAACGGCGATGATCAAGTGCTGGGCGGATACCGGGTCAAGGGAGAAATGTATACATACTTCTTCTGGGAGGAACGTTAATGCATTCCGCATTTGAAAATCAACAGGAGATTTGATCTGCGAATGGCACCGAGACATAGCCAAGCTAGAAATAGACTTTTATCGAGGATACCTACCCCGTACCTTCGACACGAGTCACCGCCAGCAACCCCCCTCGACAGATAATGCCCTCGTAAACGTAAGAATCAGCTTGCCAGTTGTTACTTGTGCCCCAAATGATAATCTTCGCGGTGATACATTCCGATCGATAGTCCCCATTGCGGGCTGCTAATTTCTTTTTAGCTAGCACATCCTGCCGAATGTCCCCGCACCAGTGTCGCCCGTTAAACATTCTGCAATGCGGGCGAATTAACGCAACGAGCGTCGGTTTTTTTTTTCCTTTATCGGGATTACCTCATCACACTCTGGCCAGCAATAGCAACTCGCAATTTTCTTGCGCGCATTACGTGCCACTGCATACCACGCCGGCCTCCCGAATGTGAAGTGTCGTAACTAAGTCTCTTTCGCCGGCTAGGGGCAGAATTTCCTAAGAGGTCGTAAGTTTTCCATTATATTATTAAACACGGCTTGATCGTCGTTAGGCGACGAGCAGTTAGACGAATTACCGCCACCTCGCCTCCGACGTCCGCTTACGTAAGGGACAGATATTTTCAGATTATAATGCCCGCGAACCGATATCAATCTGAAACCGTTCAACCCGCTGTACAAATATAGACTCGAAAACTGTGGCGTGATTGAAAGGATATCGCGACACGTGTATTTTTATATCGCAGTCGGATTCCCTCGTTCGGCCGGTGTTAAGCTGGTTTTATGATCCATCGTGGATTATGCCGAAACATTTCCGATGCGTCTCCCCGAACGCTGTTGCTAGAAAGCACCCGGAGCAATCGATACCTCGTCGAATTAATTAACTCCGTTAACACGACCAGTTTCACGTATTTCCTTTAATTAATCGACACGTACCGCTGTTACTGTATATGCCAGCCTGCTAACGAGATCGTGTTATCGGACTTCCTCGTTAAGGGAGCCGCGAACAGGTTTTGACGATAATTTTCGTCTGAAACCGATGTCACGGGGTTTGGAGATATGTTCAGTTATAATAATTATCCATGATCGCTTCGTTTATTGATAAACTACTTGATAACGCGAGATCGTGTTGTCACAAGACCTTCCACCCTTCCTCACTACAAGCATCAATGATTTTCTATCGCGGTAACTCGAAAATCCTGCCTACGCACCCGTCGAGTAATTCTCCGGCATTGGTGATCCATTTCGCACGAATTCTTCGTCCAATAAAATTCCCACGTTGCTGAATCGGAGCCAAGAGATATTTATCGTTATTTTCCCAGCATAAGTCGGTTACTGTGTTCGCGTGAACGTTGTTCCTCCGAACAAAGGATCTGGAAGCGGCGTTGCCCTCGGGCACGGGCGTGTGGCGTACGGCGAGGGGGAAAAAGGACCACGAGGAAGGATGGGGAAGCGCATGTTGCAGGCTGCACCGCAAGTGCATCCTGGTGGTTCGATCGTACGACTCTGACCTTGTCTGGGTGTTCACCCCGCGCTGTTGGTTCTCGTTCTCTCGGTCGCGTCGCTCGATGCTGCTGGCCGACTCGACTTTGGGGCCGAGGCAGACCTGGCTCGCTTATGTAATTCGAAGCGGGTCACGGCCAGACTCTCGAAAAACCCGCCTTTCGCCGCCGCCACCAACGCCATTTGAATCGGTCGCATTGCAGAACGCTCGATAGAAGAACGTCTCGGGCGAAAAGTTTCAGCGATGATGTACCCGCTCGCTGGGCTAGCTTAACGAACCCTGGCACTGCCATAGTTTTCTTCATTACGCTGCGTTAAATTTAGGATACATTAAAAAACGACGAACTTCTCGTCGGACCTGGGTCGTGCATGCGGGGATTTCAATTGCGAGTGCATTTGAACGTAGGTTGCTTGGTTTAAGTAGGATTATTTTCTTTTTGTACTATTAGGATGAAAGCTGGAAGACGGGCGGAGTGTAGGTCGAAGCAAGCAAGGATAGTGATACTCCACATTATTTTATAAGTACGATTAAAACGTCACGTGGTGATCTGTCAGTCTCGGTTAATTTCCTTCTTTTTTTTCTGACACTGGTGAGCGACGTTTATACCGGACCTCGTAATTGAAACTCGCAAAGTCGACGCACGGATTTGTCCTGTGGTTCTTTAATCGCGTAAGCTTACGTAATACGATCCAATTTAGAGCGCGAGTTGGTCCGTTTCGTTTGTTCGCTCTCCAGCGATACACGACGCGGTAAACGTTGGAGCAATTCTCTATTCTTGCGATTACGAGGCAGGTTGGCCAAGAAATCGGCGGACTCGTAAAAACGGAGGAAAGCGACGCGACGTTAATTCAATTCGAGCAGTATTGCATCAGGGATCACGATACTAAACGGTTGTCGATATAGGTAGGCATTTAAGGGGGACTTATTGCGACGCGACAGAACCTCTTTAGTTGTTTTATTCAAGAGACACGTTCAGAAAACTCCTTTTTCAATGGAAGTTTTCACGACATCCAGATCACCCTGAACTGTTTCAATGAGAATCAATCGAGGACCTTGCAGAAAGGAGGGTGCAGTATCGTCTTTACCAACATCGGGGAAATTAGAAAAAACTGTTTATAAAATTATTGCTTTGACTTAACACTAAAAACAGAACATTAATTGAATAAAAAAAAAATTTTAAAAAAAATTGAAACCATATAAAAAGTAAAGGACAATTTTTTCCTTTATTTAATCTACGACTCTCATATTTATTAAGTCGGCGCCAGATTTACAAAGTGCAAATGTCGAGGGAAAAAATTATTTTTTACTTTTCAGTGCATTTTTATTCTTTCGAAGTCGGTTTTAATTTTTTTAAAATTTTTTTATCTTAACTTTTTACTTTTATATATATTTACACAACATGCTTAATAATAATTAGGTGACAATAGTCTTTGTTATTAACCAGAACTAGCAAAATGTTGGACCAATCTTGATACAGTGTGGGATGGGACCACCAGGGCATCGCCCTCTTTCGAATAAAAAAAAGATCATCAAAATTGATCCACGTGCTGAGGAGTTATGCGGGGACAAACATAAAAAAAAAATACATACGGGTCGAATCCTGTAACCTTAGTTGTTGAGTTGATAAGTTTTCATTTCAATTTTTGTCGAATTTTTCAATTCCAAATTTGAAAGATTATACCGAAATGAGTAATAAATTGCTCATTCGTTATCGGATTTGCATTAATCGTGCACCAAACGATGTTGAATTTCTTTACGCATATTACACGTCATAACTAAAAATCTATCAAAAATGTAGTTACACCCCTCTTGCTGCAAGGTTCTCAATTGTCTATGTATGCATCACATATTGAAATCTGATTCAGCATGACTCAGCAATCACTCCATTGACAAAAGATAGTTTTCCCTGCGAGAAACAAACCATTTCATTCTGTCCCTCGTACACGCCCTTACAGCCCATGTACATACACAACTGAAATTGTCTAAGACACCACTGGAACGTTAACCTATCGTTCGAATCAGTGTTTTCCAACTAGACGGCGTACGGGCCCGCTTATCTGCCAGCAATATCTATCCGTTATATAAATTGGAAGTCTTTCCCACAATAGATTCTCCCCGTGAAACGTAATTCAACAGTTACAACACGAGCGCGATATGGAGCAGGGTATGGCGCAAAGCTAGCAAGACGGTTGCACGGTCGGCGTATCCTTTGCGCCTTCGCCCGCTTAATATCGTTTACACGAGCCTGGGCTTAAGTAATAACGCGGAGCCGGGGTACTTTTCCCTTAATTAAAACGTCGCCTTGCACTCGCCCATTTCGTTGCCCCGTACGCGCTCCCGTAGCCTGGACATTGTATTTTACCAGACCGTGATGTCTCGTTTCCGGTAAGGCGACCGCTCTCCTTGGGTTCCATCGCGGACGTGTTCTACACGCGTGCAGCGGGAGCCCGCGGTGCTGTTACCCGTCCGGTCTCGTTTCCTTTCCGCGTAAATCTACTTTTAGATCGGGCATTTTGGATCGACCCAGGCCCCTATGTGAATAGTAAGATACCCCGAGTTTGTCACCTGGACCGCGTGACCGTGATGAATGAATTTCCTGTTCACCTTACATATGTATATTTCGTAATGGTAGAGCAGCCTGGTTTTATTTCGAAACCGACGCGGCAGCCTCGGAGACGTCATTGAATTGATGCAGCATTATACATTTCATTGCTAAGAATTACAAGATGAAAACGGGGAGACCCTTCGCTTGTCGAGGGTCGGGTGAAATGTAGGTAGAGGATTTTTGAGGACGTTCGAACTGCATTCCACTGATCCGTGACATATAAGTGCACCCACTTTTAATCTTCCCATTTCGCCTGCTTTTTACGCAACTCGCGATGCAGAGAAGAATCCGTCTCTTCTGTATTATTCATTCTTTTTTTTTTTTGTTACCATACTCGTCTCAAGGACGAGGCATCCGTGTCACTCGTCTAAAAGCGGAGGGCTCCGGGGCTGGAATCGGGATTTCTCAGGTATAAGCGTATAATAAATTGAAAATTACGCGTCGATTGGCCACCCAGATAACTCAGCGGCCCGGATAAACGTCCCAATGGATGCTGGGGCTTGCGCAAGATTTTTGATCGCTCGCCGTTCATCCCGGTTACATAAACGGCAGAGCGTATCCCCTAACAATTATGAAATGACGATTACATTATATCATATTATAACTTTCCTGCCGGGTGACTCGAGCGCGGGCTCCCGTTGTTGCGAAACGCGGCGTTACTCGAACCGCACGTGAAAATTGCAAAGACACACGTATCGGCCGGCAGTTTAAATTCGATCTTACGCCATGGCCACGAGATTTCTTAATTAAGCGATGCGAACGTTAACTACCCGGTACTGGACGGCCGGCTCGGTTAATAATTAATTGCACGGTGCCACTTCGCGCGTACACGTTAGACGCTGAGACGTAATTACAAATTCCCCCCCCCCCCCGCGCGGCTGTCTCACACTCTGTGAAATCAAATCGACACAATGATTAATCACGTACCGCACACACGCCAGCCCACTTCTTTCAGCATACATCTTACTAAAATGTTACAACAATCCGCGGATAAAAGCTATTTGCATGGTACAATTTAAGCGATGCTCGATACGAATCGCGGAGGCTTCGAAGCTCGGAAAGCCACGTTATTGTATCGTATAAATCAATCTCGGCACGCGGCTGTCACCCTTAATCTGTCATAGGAAAAAGGTACTAATTGCAACTTGGCGCCTGGACGCTACCAGTTCTCAGCGACTGGCTGCCCGTGAATGCCACCTAATGAGCCGCGTTTAATCTACATCGTACAATTTGTTCAAACATTAAACGGCCGTTATATAAGCGCGGCCGCCCGCCGTAGCGGCCTAGGCGTTGTATAAGTCCGAGATCGGCGCGCTGTAAAATAGGGGAAGTTCGATTAACGGTCTCTGGCCGGAGTTTTACAGGGAATCGCAACAGTGTTGCACAAGATTGCGTATTTTCTTGGTCGCTCGACCGTGCAGCTCGCACGTAACACTGTTCGCCGGCGAGGATAGATCGATCGAGTTCAAAACGCGCGCGGAGCATCGGTATCTAAGGGGATTCGAAGAAGTCGCTCGTAATCACTGCCGATTATGTAACTGTGCTGGCGATGCGGCGAATTAGGCAGCGGAGCCTCCGCGAAAATAGCGTCGACTAGCGGGACTATGCCGATCGCGAGAGAGAGAGAGGGAGAGAGTCTCTTTTTTTCCTTACAGGATCGATCGGACGGGTGAATCAGGTGCTCGGACCTCGAGGAGATAACGTGACTGATCATTCTGCTTTTTCTCAATGCGCCGGGCGTCGATGATACGGTGATAACGTTATCGCCGACGAGATTAGCGTCGCGATGACTCCAGCATCGGCAGTGCCAGACGGTGCGCAGACAACAGCGACGGAAATCGCCGCACGGTGGTGTAATTCGAATCGATCCTCGACGGACGTTGCTTGAATTCGCGATTAATCCGCCCGATGAAAATGCCCACGTACGAGCGGAATGGCTCGCAAATCACGCGGAAAACGGAGCGCGCGTATCCACCCACCGCTCGCGCGAGAAAGCCGATACCGCGTGTAAGCCGTGTCGTTTCTGCGAGAAACTTTAAGCCCTGTCCGCGACTCCGTCTTAATGCATACAGGGTGTACCGAAAGTTATCGGGGGAACGCTTATTCAATACGACTTTGGAGAATGCTTTTACTGGCAACAAATAATACGTTTATTTGTGCATAGATTTCGAAGCACTTCGGATATAAGAAATTCGTTAATTAAAGCGCTTTAAAAAAACAAACTGGGACGGGACGCGAATCGTGCAGACCACTTCCACTCGGCGTTACTTAACAAGTCTGGCTTATTGGAGGCCTGTTGGAGCAGTCACAATTATTTTGAGCAGTGGCGTTTGACGAAATACAGATTCATGATCCGAACGGCATTAATTACCGGCAATTATTAAAAAAAACGAGGTAACCAGCGGCAACTGATCCCTCTGTCTGCGAGATACAGCGAAGAGGAAGCTGTAATCGAGTGACCGTAATAACCGTAATCGAATCATTCGGTCGCGCCGTGAAACCGCCTACGGAGCTGATGGAAATAGAAGCGGGCGAAAAAGTAAGCTCCCGATTTCACGGCACCGAGAGTTAACGTAGAAGTCAGTGTTGCCTAAGGAGACGTAATCGCGCCATTTTCGTAACTGCATTATTACGAAGATAGGTATAGGCACCTATACGTTGCGCAAGCGGCCCGCGAGGTTATTCGTTACGTCGCCGAACCCCGAGCAAATAATCGTTCCCCGTGCTGCTTTTCACTCGTACATC
This sequence comes from Andrena marginata, assembly GCA_963932335.1. NCBI lineage: Eukaryota > Metazoa > Arthropoda > Insecta > Hymenoptera > Andrenidae > Andrena > Andrena marginata. Next base: position 11,725,366 of record OZ010662.1, on the reverse strand, counting down.
TATGCACGTACAAATGATAACGACGAGGAGCATACCAGGCTATCGTTTATGTAATCGGCCACGATGTCCCCCTAATCGTACACGGAATTCGATGACGAACGAGCAGCACGCTTGTAGTTACGGTCTTTCTCTCGTTCCTCGAAACGACTGGCCTACTTACCAGCGTGACTCTTCTTGATTGTCGAGGCGCTACCGTAAATCAGAAACATGGATCGACGATATATGTAGAGAATAATTAGTACGCGAAAGGGCGATGAAATGCTTCCTGAAGAAAATGTTCAAGATGTTTGGCGCCCCTGGGCTAAGAAGCGTTTGTCGCCTTTTACGTGAAATATTATGGAATATTTTAATTTGGAAGAGTTGAGGCAATTTTAAAATTAATTTAATGCGACAACTCACATATGAAATTATTGATATTTGCTAGACGAAAAAAAGTGAAGTGTTTTTAATTTGTCTCGAGCCTCTATGTTTAAAGATCGCCCACTACTTTCGGTGATAGGGGAAATAGATACGCGTTTTATAACGGAATTTTAGAACGGAAATATATGCTATTATTGTCGATGAAAAAATAAGAAGCTACAAGTAGAACATTTTGCTACCTTTTGCAATTTCTTTCGCCCAAAGTGTTCCGCCCTGGGCTGCAGTCTACTGAGCTTATATACAGAGGGTGGCCAAATTATTACACTCAAAAAATTTTCGTCGAAATCTGTGAAAGCCGTGGTTGTAATTAAAATAACAATGCATGAATGTTATTGTATTTTCATTTATTGAGTAGCTACAACATCTGGCAGCACTGTGAGTAATTTTTCAACATGTAAATGTCTCGTTCGTTTTTAAAAAGGCGGGGATAAAATTATTTCAAATAAGACAGAAATAATAGAGAATATCATGAGAATATGGTCGAATACTACAAAACTGCAGGAAGTAGGCACAGAATGCATTGAAAGCATGCCACGACGAATCCAAGCGGTCATAAAAGTTAAAGGCGGAGTCACCAAATATCGAGTAACTGTATTTCTCGTACAATATGCATATACTCTTAAACCTATATACCTAAATGTATTTAATTTGCATTCTTAAATACATATACAGTAACTGTATTTAGTATTTAGTATTAAAAATAATATTATAACATTAAAAACGTGACATCCATTTTATTCCATCGCTCAAACTTCCAAAATCTCAAACCTCTCGGTTTGAGTATAATAATTCTGCCACCCACCGTACAACTCCGCCCCTGGAATCAGTAGTATAAAACGAATAAGCGAAACTTCTGTCAATGGATGGTATAGTGTAGAAAACTTATCACAATGTGATACGTGTCTTAGAGTAATGAATGATATACAAGAGTAATGGATAATGATTTCATATGAAATTGATGTAAAAGTTACGTAACAGTTCAGTTGAACAAATCGTTATATTTCTCGGTGTTTTCATTCGGCCGAAGCTTTTTGATCCAAATGGAAGATTTCGCTAGCGCCGAGAGATCGATGTAGGCGCTCCCGAAAAGCTGGAAAGGGGCGGCGCGTTCGTTCTAACTACGGGTAAAGCCGATCCTTCTGCGAATCGAGCATAAAGTAAGAACGCAAAAGAAAGAAGTGAAGATCAAAGCGTTCGGGCGTCGTCTTGCTGAAATCACGGTGATCCAAGTTTATTTCTTCACTTTTGGAAAACATGTTACGTAACGATCATTACGTAACACTTACAATGCGGTCCATGGTATTACATAAATAATGTGTCTAATGTACGAAGGAACGTGCGCGAGGAATTCGTGAACGCTGGGATATATGGGGTCGAAGAGATTTCGGGAATTTCTGATCGAAAATGGTAGAGGGAGGCGCGCGCGCGCGCGGCGCCTTGGCACCGAAAGTCGTAAGACGGACGCCCGGTAGACTATTGAACGCGAATATTCTCATTGTTCCGAGGGAGCTGTGACATAATCGCTTGTACGTATACAGAGAAGTGATTCGCGATACCATTCGCAAATGGACAAGGACGATATCGGTAGGGAACGATACGCTCAAGGCGCGTCGAGCACACAATGCCATCGAGAGCTTCGAGATATCTCGGGACTTACTGGAACCTCTGTTTACTCTTAGAAAGGTGGTCGAAAATAAAGGAAGTTGTGTTCCTTGTTTTGACCTCTTTTGTTTTCAGGGCAGACGTTCCCACGACTTTTCTGTGATCGTAACGGAAAGGCGAAATGATGATGCAAACGGCAGAGAAAGACGCGCAAATAAAGGAAAAAAACTGGGAAGATAGAATAATCTTGAGAGGCGCAATAAGAGCAACAAAATGCAACAGTGATATAATGTTGAGGAGATGACACGATTTAGTAGCTGGCATTAACGGTCTTGACAAATACGACTCGATAAGCGTAATCAATGTTTAAATGTTGAAATCAATATTTACGATGCAATTATAATTAATGTAACCCCTAGTGTTTCGAAATATTTAATCGGCGACGCGGCGTCTTTTCATCTATTCTTAGAAGCGCAGCCCGTTAGGTGCCGCGTACGTGCTCAAAATTTATAGACTTCTCGACTTTTGTAAGGCCTATCAGTACTCTCTTCTCACCTATAATGCCAGGTCCTTTTTCCACGCACACTGTGATCTACCAAACCCCTCATAACACGAATAAAATAAAATAAAATAAAAAGGGACGTGGGTACCGAACCCCTCCTCTCTATCGTATCAAAAACACCCTGCCAAGTATCACCAATTATACACCAAAAAACAGCGACACGTCTGTAAAAGCTCGATTTCATCAAACCTCCATCATCAACAAATTATTTTTAAATTCAACCTTCCAAAAAGGAAAGAAAGCAGAAAGTTAGCAACCCCACAATACTCCACCTTTCCAGGATCCAGCCATCCTTGAGAAGTTGGAATCTTCCGACGGTGGCTCGGGTAGAGGGAGGAACGGTGCAGAAACGACGGAGCAGGGGTGGGGAGAGCAGAAAAAGAAGAAGAAAGAGGATTCCGTTTAACACAATCTCCGATTACATAAACGGTGCTCTGATTCTTGGTCGTAGAGGCACGGACCGGCGACTTGTAGCCAGCCGCGCGGCGTATCGGCGTCCCTAGTTACGTGTAAGTACGTGGCTCACTCACGTGCGTGTGGCGCACGCGTGCGGCTAACATAAGTCGCGTTATGTAAAGTTCAGGCCAGTCTTGAGCATAGGCAGGCGCACGTGGTCCGCCAGGGGAACGGCGATCGGCGTGCGACGCCAGCACGTGTTTAACCCGGGCCGCGAAGGAAGAGCGAATTTTCTAACGTTTACCGGTTGGGTCCAGGGAGCCCGAGTCAACCGCGGAAGCAGATCGCTGCCAAACGTTTCCCACGCCCGCGGGATCCACGGCGTCGCGTGTTTTTTCTCGCGGGGAAAATGTGCTTCCCCCCGGCGGAGCTTCGACAACATCGAACGGCGACGTTCGTTCCGGCGAATCGCTGACGCGACGACTCGACGAGGAGGTCGATTACGTAGCGACACGGAGATGGTTCGGCGACGCCTCGGAATTGATAGTGATGATCAATCGAGCCGTGAATCCTTTACATTGAATTCAATGAAGATTGAATCGAATGTTTCGGTTTCCTGCTTACCGAAATCGGGGGTTGATTGGGAGTTAGGAAGAGGAGGCGATTGGAATTTGTAGCAGGGTATTCAAAGGTGTTCTGATTATACGGGTGTTGCTTAACAATGACGGTAGTATAAGAATCTTTTCGATGCACGATTATGAAAACATGTTAGAGAAGAAAATACTTATCCTGGAGTATTTATGTGTTTACGATCCGATGTAAGCCGATCTGTATGAACAATAACTCGGGATTATATAATGATGAATCAATTAACACAGATTACTAGCATCGCCATACAATATTTACGATGTGACTATTAATTTTGTTATACTATTGCGCTTGCATGCACATTATTCATGTACCTACTCGATCTAGAACCACTATCGAAAGTAATCGTGGATACGTTTATTTTCGATATACGAATGGGCGAATAATGAATATTTAAATAGCAGCTCGCGAAGTTGAAGCGCGAACTTCGTGCTTCTCACTCGAGCACTTTAGTCATTACATAAAGATTTATCGAAAGCATTAAACGTCTATAAAGATGCAGTTTAAGTATACAAAAGTAACGCTGACGCTATAACGCGAGATCGAGAATCATCCGACAAAAACTGATTCTCTTATATAAGAGATCATTCGCGAAATTGGCATCGATGTGTATTTCTGGTTATTTCACTGCGCGATAATCGTGCAAAACGGTGAAACACAGTGCGCGATTCGCAACAGATTGCGATTGAACTCTTCGAGTGATCCGAAGCAATTAAATCTTCTACGTTTCTTGTACTTTTTTTCTCAACGGTATACCTTGCGAGAGAGTCAGTGATGTTGCGAATAATCTTTTGACTCGACCCGAAAATAGAAATCTCTTGCTTCGCGAATAGCTGATATTGTTTAATAAAGCAGGCTTATTCTTAGTACTGAACTCGCATGTATAGGCACAATGGCTTTCACAGTTTTATGTAGCATTAAGCGAAATCGTAGAGACGCATAAGTTTCTACAGAAATATCGCCCGAGCGCAATTTATAATTAGACAGGCCGGCTATTTCGTATACAGTCTTCGCATCCTTGATAATTAATTACTTGGCCAGCGAAAGTTACACAGACATTTGGCCTCAAACCTCGCGGTTTTTCTGCGTTTTTTTTTTAACCGGCGTCAACGGTGATTCAGACTGCAATCTACGTGGCGCTAAGCAGTACTTTAGATGCGCGATATTCAGCATTATTTGCCACCGACTTCGTCGAAATTCTTTCGGTTTCGCAATTAACATTCGTCGGCATTTATTGCTGCGTAACGTTTTAACATTTCAATATTTAAGAGATAACATTTGTCGCCAGGTAACTTTTAAATTCGCCTTGCCTTATTGTTCTTACCGTGACACAGAAACGTGGGAATGTTCGCGAATGTTCAGAACTCCTGAACGATCAAAGCCTCGCGAATCATCAGGCTCTCGACTAAAGCATTCGATGTACCTATCTGTCTCTACTCTTGCGTCACACGACTGCTTTAATTTTCATGGAAAGCACGTTCTGTCACGGAATTAAACGATTAGAAGTGTGCACGCCGTGACGTATCCTTATCGGTTACCAATCTCTAGAATAATTCGATATTATTCTGTAAATTGTTCTGTTACCGTAAACTGGGGCGACTTTGCCCGCCGGGGTGACATTGCCCACTTTTTTACTCTGACTGAAAAATTACCATATGATTGAATTCGCTAATTTTTTTTTCGTTTGACCTTGGAGAAATTATTGCTATCAATTACAAAACATTAAACGTTCTGATTACTTCACAATAAAATAAAATAAAGCCTTTCCGAAAAGTGGGCAATGTCACCCCGGGCGGGCAAAGTCACCCCAGTTTACGGTACTCCTCTAACCCAGTTCAAGGGATTGAACCCAGGCCTATTAATGCCTTCATTTGATTACACATTCCCACATTCATCTACATATTCCACGGATCTACTTGCTGTACCTGACTCCACCTTCCACTTCTTGCAACTCATTGTATCCCGTTCTACTTCGTTCCATTTCGCGTTACTTTGCTCTAACTCGCCGTACCTTGTTCTACACTCTGCGATCCTTGGAACGACGTATTCCGTCCATGGCTAATATCGCGAGCATCGATGGGACAGTTAGGTGCGAGTCCTACCGAAAATGTTACGTAAAGAGCACGATGAGTATAGAATCCGGCCGAGGAATCTTAGCAAAACAAATTGTTTACCGCGGCAAGAATAAAACTTCGTGCCGTCGACTCGCAGCTGAATTACGACTGAAAGCTTCTGTACAGGCGCGGAAAGGGAGGCGACTCGGCGCGAGCCGTCCTATCACCGCAGCTCATAAACTCAATCCTCCCAGCTCGTCGCTGCTCTGTTAATTCACTCGCTCATTCATTACATAAACTTGCCTGGTGTTTACCGGGCGAGGCCGTTTTTATTTTTAATCGCGCCGCTTTATCCGCGATTATTCGATCGACGTGAACGATTCCCGCGATTTTCCTCGAACATGACTGGAAAAAAAAGAACCGAGCATCGGAACGTCACGCGGCGGTAAAACGAGTTATATAGTCGTTGAACTTGCCGCGTCATTACAATTTCCCGACGCGACATCGTTATTGTCTCTTCAGCCTGCGGTGGGATGTACGATTAGCCGTGATCTATGCGGGCTTAGGAATCACCCGAAAAATGAAAATACTCCTACTTCTTTATAAAAGCATAGTTTTGATAGAAACACGTACGGAAGCCTGAATTGCCAACGTAAGTAACTTCACTTGACGCTTGTTTTTCGAAGACGCAGTGTTGCACTTGTTTATTCTAGGGTAACTGTACTCATAGTTGACAGCGTACCAATAGTTGACACTTTTATTTTCAGTCACGAATAATAAGCTTTCTATTAAAAAAATGTTTTTCACTAATACACTGTTTGAAAAAGTATTAGTCAGAGACATTTTTTTAATAGAAAGCTTCTTATTCGCGATTAAAAATAAAAGTGTCGACTATTGGTACACTGTCAACTATGAGTACAGTTACCCTAATCGTAAGTGTAATCTTCTGTTATATTTAAATGCTTCCAAAGCGGGAAAATATTCTCACGTTTTATCCCAAGCTACCGAGAGACGTCAGGTTCTGAGCTTTGAAAGATAACACGAGGATGTCCTGCTCAGTTGCTCGATACCTGTCGCCTACAAATTTCCAATAACAAGGGATGACTGCTGGGATGAGGAATCCCCAGTGTAGGGTAACTCAGAGTGGCGGTTGATAATCCTGAGAATGTAAGGGAATTGAAACACACGAAGCCTGGTAATGGAGCAATAAATAACAGGAAATCGTGGATGATATCGATTACGTGAAATCTGTATGCAAAAAACGCAACATCAGCGACGCGTCTGATTCCAGCGGCGGAACATCGTATCTGGTTGCCAGCGATTTTATAGCGGATGGCTTTCCATGGTTGATCTAATAAGGTCCCCTCGCGATAGATCGGCTGGCGGAGGAGACTTTTATGTAACGCCTCCAAACATAGTCCTCCAGCGACGAGCGGTTCTAGCCACATTTTTGCCAAGTGTTGCAACCTCGTCCCGAAAGTATCTGCTTCGGGGGCGGGGGGGGGGGGGGCACACTCTCATCTAGCGACAGCCGTTCGTACCTCTAGCTCCAACATTTTCGAACAATTCATACTACTTCAAATCAAACGTTATTAAAAGTTCGAGAAACATCCGCGTACCCTGAAAGCTTGTACCCTTTCTTTAGAAGCGTTGAAATACTCGCCCGAGAACCTTGAATATAAAATTGATTATTATATAAAATATATTTATATAAAAACAGAAGGCAATTTTAAAATATCAACGTGGAGTCTTGGATAGGCAGAAGAATATATATGGCTCCTGCTTGTGCAACAGCCGAATCTTATTTAAATTTGTACTACTGAACCTATGCCTCTTGTGTAATCAATGCGAGAACAGCTGATCTTTGTGTCTATCAAAATATTCAAAACATTTAATACTTGAAAGACACTGTACCCAAGTTTCGAAGAACATCCAAAACGATTCGTGACTCACGTCACACGTTCGAGATGACTCGGCGTGTCTCGTGCCCATCGCTACTCATCCCGCGTGCCCTGGGAACCATCGACGACGAATCTAGTTCCCGGCCACGGTATTCCATAAATCGCACAACGATCGAGCGTGCCGTTCGCACCGTAAGGCACAATTGCGAAATCCGATGGGTCGCGCAAACGATCTGGCTCCCGGGTTTCGCGCGAGTTATGTCAGAGGGTCGAGCTGTCTGGGAAAAAAGCTAGCTGCGAGGAAAATCGTTTGCTCGAGGGACCGTCGCCGCTCCTAATTAAACAAATACTGATACCGCAATCGTGCGACACCATTGTTTTTACACGGTTCGCCGATGCGATTGAACTCGCCGCTTCGACAACAGAAGGAAAATCGAAGTAACTGCAGGCGTGGGGTAGACAAATCGAAGAGTCATTGAGTCTTTTACTTCAAAAGAACAGATACTTCGCTTCGTACTCCATTTATTCGTAATTCCCTTCCTTGTTACATTTTGAAGCTACTGCGGCCTTTCAAGACTCGACGCAAAGAAGTAAACAAAATAAACTGGGAATACATTCCTCGCAGACGATAAAATCACTTTCGATAACGGTTCTTGGAAAAGTATAATAATCTACAACATCAAGAACATTGTTTGCAAAAGTCTACGGTCCCATCAGACGAGTGCAATCACCTTTGCACGGCTTCCATCCCGGACACGATACGATTTCGTCACTCCTGTCGGGAAGAAAGGACCGAAATCATTTCGATACCTAAACCACGCGAACCGATCCTTCAACGATCACTCCGTCGAGTATCGATCGCCAGGCATTTTCCACGAGTTTCGTGACACCGAGCGCCGCTCCGCCCGCGAAAGCCAGCGAGGGAGATCGAGTGATGTAACCATAGATTTGCTCTCGCGTGGCCGACGTCTACAAACATGGGCTACGATTTCTGGCAGGAGAGATACATTCCCTGGCCGCCCGGCGGTGCCGCGCGTCGCATAATAAAATTCGTTGTCCTTCTAGAATGCCGGCAAAAGAAGCGGGCGGAGCGGCTCGCTACGCGTGCGCGCGCGGGTGTCTGTCGTGCGTAAACCATTTACGTAACGCCAAGATACGCCGTATTTCGATGATTAACAATTTGTTTTGCGATCGGCAAAGGTGACTCTTTGTACGACACAAATACCTTACGTAAGCCGCCAGATAAATGCGTATATGCAGACAGGGATTAAGTATTCCGTTTTTCGAAGTTCCCCGCTGTCATTCAGCTGACCGCTGGCTTCTCGCAGTTTAGTCAGAGTTACAATCTACCGACGAAATCATACGACGATCGATCGATCGATCCATACTTCTGCATGAGGATGCTGCTCGATGCCAGTGCCGATTTCTTCCAAGCTCCCGAAGCATAGCTCGCTCGCGTCGGATCCCCGACGCGACGAAAGTGGTCGGTGACGTGATATCGCGCCCGCGAAAAACGCGAGGAAATGAAGTCAATTAGGGTTAGCGAGGCTACGGTTGCGAATTTTTACGAGAGAAAATTGAGCGTTCCTTTGTTCAGGCATTTCGCGTCGCTCGAACCCTGCGACGGTGTTTACGAGCGTAGGAATAGTCGGTATTATACGAGACCAGGATTCATTAAGCGCAATTACGCTTGTAAGTTACGAGCAGAGGTAGATGGTTGGAGCTTTCCTTGTTAGAGCATTGATGAGCCCAGAAGTGGAACGATGCAATAAACTGTTCGCTCTGGAATTGATCGAAGCGTATCGTGGATACTCGGCACGATAAAACGGAAACGTCTCGCGCTGGATGGGGATGAATTTATCGCAGCAAGACTTTCAACGAATAGAAAGGAATACCCGTTTATTCGAGGGGCGTCGCAAAAACCATCGACGGATCGTTATTTCTTTTAATCGGCGATTAATCAAGTTTATCAATTTCCTATCGAGACGAAGATCAAGGTGATTGAGCGTAAACGATACCCGACCCCGTGTTTCTTCTTTGCACACAGATTAAAATGTGCAAAGTGATCAGATAAATCGTAGAGTTGCACCTCGAAATCGAGACGTTCGCGGGCCGGATGATATTTATCGCGATACGGATAACAATTCGCTAAATTCTGAATTGACGAGCTTGAATCCCTGAAATGGGTGAGACGTCTGCTAAATTTCCCCGCCGGCGCGGCGGGATTTCGCTTGCGTTTCCACGAACGGTGACGCGAACGTTTGTCTTTCACGTTAAACGATTATTGATATTTATTTGCCACGTATCCAAGCCGTAACGTCATTTCCCACAAAACTTTGAAATATACGCAAACAGCGTTACGCAAGTTAACGAGCACACAAGCGTGGCAGATGGTGCACCCGTAAATTGTCGCGTGCAACCGTGTTGACAACTCCGTCGGATACTGTTTCACGCTGACCAGGTGGCTGGCTGAGCGCGCGATGCTAAATAATAGAATCCCGCGTAATCAGGCGATATCCCGGCGACGAAACATCTCCGGTCCGACGAACGGAGCGTGCCGCGCCATAGGCAGCGAGTGATCGGGAAAACGAATGAAAGAAGCCGCCCACGCGGAGAGCGGCAATCGCGTCGACATGAAAATTCATTTACGAGAGACGCCGGGATCGTGTAATAAAGCGATGTAGAAATTAATAAAGAAATTAATCATCGTGTAAGTAGGTAGGCGTACGGGGCATCCGTTTTATCGCTACAAGAAAAACGCTGATCGTTTCATGTACAACAGGCGATTGCATTAAAGAATGCGGTTGAACAAGGGTTTACGATTCTTCGTAGAATTGAATAACATTACTATTGCTCTATCACGTTAGGTGTCTTTACGATAATATCGTTGGAATTGCTAGGGGAGTGAAAAATTCACAAGTAGTCTCAACGTAGAATGTTAAACGGTTAAACACTCAATCGTGCTTCAAGTGGGGATGAGAAATTTTTAATCAAATTGATTGTCCCTTAATTTCGAGGATCACGAGACACTGAGAAGTAGGGTAAACCCGGGTGACGCGGTTGACCTAATATAAAATGGCTATTAAAACTAATGTAGACATTACTTATTTTACCAGAACAAACCTATATGTTTAGAATTTTATGGTGATTCAGAAAAACTGGTCGATATTTGCTCTAAGACAATATTTACTGTAAATCGGTTTGAAAATTGAAGTCACGACATCTGACCACCTCTCCCGAGGTGCCGGGAGAAACGGTTTTCGTCGTTGGCAGAGACCACTGACATAATTATCCATGGAAAATTAATAAAGGATAAAGCAAAATTATTTATGAGTGAATACAAGTACAGATTCATTGATATTTAATTTGTTTACGCTAAACAAGTAAAGGACACATCAAATAAAAAGTGAACTACCTACTGGCGATTAGCAAGGCAAATGAATACAAAAGTGAATAAATAAACTAAATAGACGAAAATAATAAAAAATAAACAAAACCAATAAAAAAAATCATAACTCGACCATCCCTCCTTTCTGCAACGAGAGATGGTCTTCTCGTTAGCTTTGAGAGGAAGAGTTAATATGGCCAAATACTTTGGCTGCATTGTCCCTCAATGTCTCTACTATTATCCAAAATATTAAACGAAAATAAACTTAGAAGTATATTTTAAATACAATTCTGTACAACCGCTGTTTGACAAAAGAGGTTAAATGTAACCGCAATTTACAGTTTAAATTCTATAAATCCAGAAAAACACAGAAGGAAGCGAAATGACGCTATTCATTCAACTGTTTGGCTTCTGGAGAAGTAATTGGTCTGCACTTTAACGCATTTTTTACGTACAGAGTCTGAAATATAGCGACTCGACCAACTCCCCGACCCGACCGCGTCTCCCGGATTTACCCTATTCGAATCTGTCCCGACGCGCTCGAAGTAACTCCAAGCTCAGTGCCCGAACTCCCAAGTACCTCACTGCACGGTTGTTCCACCCAGGACACGGGAGCGCGCGCTTTCAACGATCTCGCACGCCGACGAGCGCGGGAGCGCGTCGGTTGCATCGCGCAAACGTGGCCGGTGCATCGAAGTGCGTTTGGAGTGCGTCTGCGTGAATGAGCGGGCGGCTGGTGTACGTTCTGGCTCACGCACGGCCTACACCGAGGGGGCAGCGCACGCAGGTCGGTGCCGGGTAAAACGGAATACCGCGACGTAGAGCAAGCAACGTTACTGCTCATGCCCAGTAAGATTCCTAGAGCCCGGAGAGCCGAGGCTCGCCCGTGGAATAATTGATCCAATCGAAACTCGGCTCGCTCCCGCCACGTTTTCTGCACCGACGCGACGCCCTTTATGTAAGCTTCCCCGTAGTCGCGCGTCCCGCCGTTTCGTGCTCGAGGAACTCGCGCCAGACGCCACCCGTTTCTCGTCGTTTCGTTGCGAGTAAACCGCGTCCCTCTCGGCCACTCGGCTCTGTGTACCCGCAACCACCTACGATCGGGCAAAGATAACCGACCAGCGAACAACAAGTGTCCCGGTTAAACGGTCCTCCACCCCTCTTACGGCCGATCGGACCGCTTGGCACCGTCCAACCTGTTTGCCGTAATTTTCGTGGAAGTCTACGTGCCCGCCATCCAACGGCGTTGCTTCATTTTTATTTCAAGGGCGGCTCGGCTGCCTGGCCTCGTCGAAGAAGCGCGGGCAGCTCGCGTCAGGACGCGCGGACGGGCGACGACGCTCGATACCATCGACCAGCGCCGAGACGCGGCACAGCGGAGCCTGTTGATACTCCCCGGCGATGCCGTCCGCGAGATGAACGGGACTTGGACCAATCAGCGGAGAACAAGGGTGTACCGTTGGAAGATTCTGCGATGCGTATCTCGGTGATAATTACGCATCGAGGGATATCGAAGCTGAAGGGTTGACAACGCGTAGCACTGGGGAGCAGGATACCAATATCGCCAGGGGACAATGAGTTCGTTCGAGCCGCGACTGCTTCATTGGAGAGTATGACACGAAGAAGGTTAAAACGATATGTGATCTGAAAGAGTGCGGCGACCTGATAGCGTGCAAAGGAGTGAAGGGTTGAAGATTGCTGGGCCAAGGGAGGATGTTCGTCGTGGCAGGATGACACTTCGGCTGTTACTCCGCAGGAGGGGGTGTGGTCCGACACTGACGCGAACGCCTACGTAGAACGTAGAAGCGTGTAGATGTGGCAGTGGATTGTTCCTATCGCGATACAGCCTGGCGAGGTAGGAACAGCGAGGAGCCGAAGGTGTGTGCGCCGCGGCGAGGCGCTGCCGTCGCCGTTCGGCTTGCCCACCACCGTTGCACCGACGCCGTCGCCGTCACCACCACCACCACCACCTCTACTGCCACCCCTCTCGCTGCCCGGTTGGTTTACGTTTCTGACAGTGGCCCGAGCGAGCGGTGACAAGCGCGCCAGCAGTCGTCAGTGAGCCGTCGTGTCGCGCGTAGCGTCGTTTCGTAGTGTTCGCCGTCAGCTATCGTACCGCGTGGCCGGCCAACTGTCAAACTGTGCGCGACCAGTCGACTTATCGGGCGGGCCGCCGACTGTCCGCATCCGATAGCCATCGAAACTAATCCACATCCCCGGCCGTCACGAGTGAAGTGTTTCCCTTTCATCCGGACGCGGTTTACGAAACGGCAAAGGGATCGATGCGCCTGCGAGCTGCCTGTGCTGTTACGCGAAGCGTCTCGCGATTGTTTTGTCGGTGTCAGGCTGCGAGATAAGATGCGCGGAGCTTTCGAAGTTTCGGAGAAGTCGACGAGCGGATTCTGCCGCGCGGTTTACCCCGCGATCGGCGTGCGCACGTGAATCATTGCTACCCCCCGAAGCGCATCGCTTGCTGAACGAACAGCAGGGCGAAGCTGCAACAGCAACTTCCTCGAGGGCTCGAGTGTTTGTCAACAAAGATGACCGAACTGGCGAAGGAGGCGTTCGCCTCCCGGAATTATCGCCTGGCCGTGGAGATGTACGAACGGAGCTTGAAGCAGCAAGCACCGAGCTTCGAGGTGCTCGTGGGCTACGCGGACTCGTTAGCGAAGTGTGGCAGGGTCAGGGAGTCGATCGGTGTTTACTCGAGGTGCCTGGCGGTGGCCTCCGTGCCGCCAGAGAGACTTAAACACCTGGCCAATGCCCTCCTGGAGGAGCTAGCCGGGGCCGCGACCACCGCCAACGGCTCCAGGAGGAAAATGGAAACGTCCTTCGCGTGTCCTTTGTGCGAGGGGACCCTCTGCCAGCCGGTGACCGCGAGCTGCGGTCATACCTACTGCAAGAATTGCGTGGAGCCAAGTAAAAATTGTCGCGTGTGCGGGCAAAAGATCGCCGCTGTGGGTGAAACCAATGTGCTGGTGCAGAGGCTGGTGGAAAAGTGGTGGCCGCGGGAGGCAGAGGCCAGCAGGGCGAGACACGAGGGTGACATCCTGAAGAAGGAGGGACACCTGGGTCAAGCACTCGAGAGGTACAACCTCGCTGTTCACCTCGGTGAGTGAGATATCAGAATTCTTCTTTAAGTCAATGGGCCCCTTTCCGCCCTTTCTGGACCATTCGTTCTTTAACTGATTTGACATTGAGCTGAAAAGCGATTATGCAATAGTTTTGCTGGAGCTCTCGAAAATAATCGATTCAAGTGTTACTATTGTTAGTCGTTGGCGGTCAGCTGGTCGAGTTAAGCGGGAGGATCTAGAATTTATTATTGAACTTTTTGGAATATCGCGGAAAACTGCATTCGTTGAGATTTTCTTTCTCACCGCAAAAAGGGGGAATGTCGTGTCACCGTTTAGTACTTAGCGTGAATCGACTTATTGTTCTTATCTTTGCCTCCTCGCTGAACAAAGTATCCAAATGTATTCATAAGTGGAAGGCATGCGCGCCAACTTCTAAATTCTCAGCAGGGATTACAAAGTAGTAGTTACATAAAGATCATTACGAAACAACGAATCCGGAGAACGTTACGAACCAAGGGAGATCGAATTAATTTTCATAGGTATACCGATTCGAAAGAATGAAAAATCCAAGCCCATCGTGCGAGCGATTAATCTTTATCGTTCGCGGCAACAAAAACAATAACCGCAATCGCTTGAAACGGATTAGCTGTCGATGAACTACGAGGCCGATAATCCGGATACTCTAAATTGGCAAAAAATAGGTTCTACTTCATGAATGATATTCCATTCAAACGTTCGTATTTACTACGGCACGATAATGTTATCCGCTTTATCTGCCAGTTGCAGACACTTTTTGCAACGTTTCATGTTCTTACAAACATCACCGTAAATAATATGCACTCGGTCGATTTTCTTCATTTGGCGCGCAAAAAGACATGTGCACCGTTGCCTTCTGCCTCTTCATTCCTCGAACTTCGTGAGCTCCAAGTGTTGATTATTTTTACTCTTTTCTCAACATTCCTTGGACCTCTTCTTCCTTCGAAAAGCATGTTTCCAATGAAAGAGAACAAAGGAGGGACATTGAGTATTTTAATCTCGAGACGGCTCAAACGTAGGTATATCAGGAGATTGGGGGTTATCAACGTAATTGTCAATATTGTTGTTCCCATTGAATGCATGTAACATTTATTTCAGTCTCATAAAGAGTAGACGAATTTAGCCTAATAATTCACAAGAATATACCCTCCAATTATTTCGGAGCACCTTACTTATTCAGGCTATTGTGTATTCAGTTACCACTGAAAATATAATTTCAAAGCCATCGAATCCATCGCGAAGAGCATTAGAAAGCTTACTGCGAGGTAGGCACATTCGAGTAAGTGACGTCCGTTACTTTAAGTGGGATTAGTACGAATACCAAAAACTGAAGCACACCGCGTTGACTAAGTTCGATTATCCCAAGTTTTCGCATGGAATACATTAAGAACTGTTTCAGTCAAGGTGCTCTAAAATAGAAACAAGTCTTTCGCGATTCCGCGCGACTACTGCAGATTTCAGAAGGATCGAAAGGTATTTTGACGCACGATTCGCCGCGCATTGTTACGCACGCAGCCATTTGTATCGCGGAGCACGAATGCGTCTGCTCTTTCTCTGCCCATCAAGGATGGCTTTTAATCACCCCGACTCGAACGAGCTCTGGTTGACGACCTCGTTGCAGTCTCGGCACAGGCTCCTTTGTCCGGATTCCCAGACGTCGAAACGTCTTTTAAACCCGTTTCTATTTTTTAATCCATGACGCTGCCCAGCGTTCGTCGGGCGCCTCGACCTCGCGACAGAATCGTCTCGTAAACAGAATTTTTCTCTTTCCAAAGTCACGCTCTCATTGAAGTCTCGCGCAATTTATTGGCGAATTTACGACCGCCCGGGGTCGAGAATTACTAAACCGCTACTCCTTTGAAGTATCGAGTTCTGGGGAAACGGTGGGCTCCTAGAACTCTGAACCGTAACGCCTGCCGCGACTTCGTTTCAAATCGTTCTCAAGTTGATCAGCTGTTCCGAAACTACATCTGTATAACTAATAAGATAAGATTTTTGCCCGGAACGTCAATGTCCTTAGGTCTGAACTGCTTAGAGTTCTCGATGGGAAGATATGACGATTAGTGAAAGGTTACTCGTTCGGTCGCGAATGTATTTTCTAGTTTTTGCTTTATTGTGGTATTCTGTTTGTACTTTTAATTTCTGTTCTCGGGAGTTTGATGGGTTATTTTTCGTGCACGGTGAATGTTTGTTTTGTTATTTTTTTCACTTGGTAAATAATGGGGTCCTCCCGTAAAAGGTAATGAGCAAATAAATATCTTAGCGTACATTGGAAACTCTCGATAATGCCAGCTAGCCATCCCCCGATCAACGAGATAGATAAATCTCTCGAATGCTCCTCCGGTGCATCGTTTCCCCGAAGCTTCTACAGAGGCAGGATGGCGCGCAGCGATGCACCGTAGGAACGCTCCAAGGACCCCCGGTGCTCCGTGGAGATAAAAGCGAGGCTGCAGCCGGCAGGTAAAGCGATTCCCCCGATCCCGCTGGAAAGAACAACTGAATCGATCGCATTCCTTCTCTCCCTCTTCGGTGCATGCCGAGTGCGCCGAACGGGCTCGCGTGGAAAGGGAGGCGGCTGCGTTCGAAGACGACGAACGTCGGTAAGTTCACGGCCAGTCTGAGGCTGTTCTTATATAACGCTTCGGGAGACAGCGGTTGGGAGAGGGACGCGCGAGAAAGGGGGAGAAGAGAGAGAGAGAGAGAGAGAGAGAAAGAGTGACGGATCCGAGGTGAGGAAGAGAGAGACGGCGAGGCACCAGGAGGCCGGAGATTATTCCGTGCGCTGGTCCATTCGGCGGGACACGGTGCATCTACAGAGAACCACGAACACTTTCCAACTCCGCGTGTTGCCTAAGCGAACGAACCGAGCTTCCTCTCCCTCGCCACGGAAAATCTAGCGCATCGCTTACGCGTTAAATTGAAGCGAACGCACAGTGGCACGCGCCACTGGTCGACTTCCGACGCGTCAGGTCTCGCCACTTTCCCAACACGTTTTCGTTGAACGTTCCTAGTGCTCCAGACACTATCAGAGGGTAATCCTGACGAATTCGCCGCGGGATACTAACTAGACGCCGCTTTTCGAGGGGCTCGTGTTAGGTGTAGCTATTCACCCACGACGTTGTCGCGTTTGATACGATACACCGATGGAATTGAATTACGAAAGATGATTTTTGGCCTTGGGTGTTAATGTTAAATATTGATAAGTTTCAAGTTTAAATATTAACGGCGAAAATTAGCTTCTTTAGAGTGGATCGCGTCGAATGATACATAGGAGTAACAGCGTGGGTAATCGCACGTTTATTCACAGCGATAAACGCAAGTACATCGATGATAAACAAATGCGAACGGCGAGAAAATTCAAACACACCGGACTGTGTACACCTGGCAATCACGAAGTGGAAAGGCATTCCTTCCAGTAGTACCGTTTCCATTCGGCGTAAATCGCCGCGTTTTCCTTGGTACGGCCATAACGAAACCTGAGGCTTTAATCGCGCGCATCTTATTTTCATACGTGGAAATACAACGCGGGACCTTCTCCGTAAAACGTAATCTACGATGACGAAGATAACGAGGACAATCCCGGCAAGGACGATTAGTCACGAAGCTTACGTGTTATCGCGGCTACGCGTCATTGTTCTCGGTAATCGTTTGCCACTGGTATCAGAAAGAGACGTTCCGTGATCGCGAAATACCACCGTGAGAATGGACGCGGAGATCATCTGCGGGCGTTCGATGATAGCACGATTTTAACTATCGCGCCAGGAATTAGTATACGATCGTTGCACGCAGTAGAGATGAATTTGCTCCACGATTTCCTTGAAGAACGAATTTTTAGTTGATCGCGTTATCGTTATTTCTTAAGTGGAAATCGCGAGACCAACAATTGACGCGGCACGAACCACTGCGGTAATATGCATATATTATTCTCAGTCTGGTGGGTCAAGCTTGAAATATGTCATCGTATGTGAAAGGAGTTTTCCACGTAGGTATATTTGGCGTGCAGCGAATCAAGCTGTGCGATATAACGGGCTCTTAATTTATTCTCCAGATAGAGTAAGGGGCTAATGGCGACGCTGAGCATCGATACGGCCATACTGGACTCTGTCCGTAACGGAGCGGTGCAGTCGGGAGTATCAAAATTACGTAAGGCCCCGACGCGCAGAAACTAAATTTAAAGAAGCAAAAACGAATCCCGCGTAGTTGGAGAATGAGCCATCTGCGAGCGCGTAGCGCGATCGTTTCTTTGCTGGGTTGCACCTGCACCGTCCACCTGGTCTTTAAGCCGGTTACCGGTAACTTTAACTTCTCCTCTTTCGGAGGCAACGAAACCAACTCTGCCAGAATGTTACGCAGTCGCCCATTTCAAATTCTAATTTGCTCGAGTTCCCCTTTAATCGATTCCTTGTCGGGCTCACTCCAACTGAGATCAAGGGGGAAACAATGTGTTTATGCGTGTTTCAAGTATCATTCACTAGAGGTGGAGAATTATCGATAGCGTTGACTATCGATATCATCGAATGTGATGAAAATTTAATAAAATATATATGCTTTAAAATATTATATTTGATTTTTGTATTTCATTTTATTTTATATATATTTCATATATATTTCATTAAATCTTCATCACATTCGATGATATCGATAGTTCTCCACCTCTATCATTGGCCAGGGTCGTTTTACTCTCCGTTTAATTATTCAATTTGCATTAGATCAAGTTCAGTTACTCATTATATGTCTCCATTCTCAATCATTCATCCAAATCCTTGTATTCTGCTTATATTACTCAGAGAAGAATTTCCAAAGTGCCATTCGAAGTTGCTAAACACGTTGCGCTCCAGTTTCATTCGCAGAACGCAATTACATTTGCGCGAGCACCGTGGGACGGCGTAACGTTCCGCAGGAATTGCATTCTAATTAAAAGAAACCATCCGCGCTGCGAATCCTGAGAATCTTCCTCGCCGGCCGTGCTCCAAAAAGCCCCTGGCTAACCATCGCCTCGCACTGTCCGCGATAATGTCGATCGATAGCTGCCGGGCGCGATCGGAAAGGAAAGAAACTTAATTGTCCGCGAATTCTAAGGCGGCCTCGTAGGATGGAGCGTTTACCGTGCGCGGGCCTGACCATTGTCTCGCACGTATTTTCGAATCGCGGTATCCCGTTTCTGCAAAGTGATCTATAATTAACGTTCGAGTGCAAGCTGCACTTTATATAGCTGTGTGCACGGGTCGCGGCACGTTCGATGACAGAAACGAGCGCCGGGGAAAAGCGCGGACTTTTCCAACCACGAAGGGAGCGCCGCGGTAATTTCGACGCGCCCGGGAATAGCGTGCGATATAGGGCACACGGAGGAACAATGCCGATGGTACTTTGGCATTTAGGTATGCCAGCGGATATACAGGTTGCTCCACCAGAAACAAAAGCGTCCAATTATCTCCTTTATCGTGAGAGATAAGGGGTGTCTAATATTCGAGGCAGTGGTTGGACGATTTTATAGGTCGAGAAAACCGAGCGCAAAAGATTATTTTTTCTCGTAGCAATCAAGGCCATCAGCGTTTATACCGCACGCTGCACGGAGTCAAGCATTCTGTAATAGAAACTACTAAAGAGCTCCGATTTCTGGATATGATGTAATCAATTAATTCCGAGGAAGAAGAAATATGCACATTCATTGGAGATTATAGTAATTACACATGGAGAAAAACAGTCTCCTTTGGAAACCTTCTAAAGCCTCCATTATTTTGTAAAAAATAAAGTAGACAATCGTTTTTCAAGGGCCAAGTCTCTACGGACTCTTTATCTCGAAGATCGTACGACTTTCCGCGTAAATACAGCTTTTGTCCGTTTTTCTCTGTCAGCGCGATCCGTTATGCACACCTAAAGTACTCCAAAGCACGCGTGCTCTTAAAAACGAAGTAAATCCGTTGACATTGAACCGAAGGACGCTGTAATGTTCTTTTCCTTAGGCTGTCCAAGGAATTTCACGTTGCCTCGAAGGTATGTCGATCATCGAGCCGCGTTATGTAATAATAATATCGAACACTTCTGGCCCCGTTTATCGTGTGTTCGCTCTCCTTCTCGCTCCCGCTCTGCTCCCTCTCTTATCGTGTATGATAAGCGTTACAGGATTACTGCGCCGCTCCCACGGACTTTGTTACGCGCAAAGTAAACACGAGTTCGTTCTCCGTTGGCCATTGTTCGGTAAACTGTCCGTAAGCGTCGAGAGAGCGCTTTGTGTCTCGGCCCGACGAAGACTAAAATCGCATTCTTCGCCTGGATCCGTGTCGCTAGCAACGCTTCCAGACGATACCTATTTTTATTACGGTCTCCTTCTCCGACGTTGATAGAATTGCCGAGAAGCCCCGGTGGTATAACCATACCTACGAATGATTTATCGAGAGACGCGTGATCGTACGATGTTGGAGCTGAAAATTTTACGGATACCTGAGGATCCGTTCCACTATCGGCTAAACTTTGTGCCAGCGCTTCGAACTGGAGCATCGCACTATTATAGAATATAACTGGCGTTGAGTGAGACAGGCGGCGTTTTAAGGAATTTCGATGGAGTCACGACGGCGATAAGCCGAAGGAAAGGCTGGGGAAATAATCTCGTGGATGAATCAAGTTCGATGACTCAGTGACCGGGGTAAGCTCGCCGCGGCATTGCACAGGGAACAAAGCAGCCGAAGATTACCAAGCAAACTCGTATTCCTCTGAAAACGTGCGTAGCTTGCCCGTATAAACGCCAGTCGGTGGAAGCTAGGTCACGGCGAGTCGAGAGACAGCCACGTTGTCGCGGATTAAGTGACTCTGTCGCGGTGCTAATTCCACAACGTTAATTCGGTACCCTGGAAAGCGCGGCTCCTTCCTGTGCCGCCGCGTGTATACGCCAGCGAGTTTTCCCGCGCCGCGAGACGCCTTGGAGAGTTCGTCGCACGTATGGACCCCTGCCAAATTCGGCACGCTTTGCTCCTTCTTACCTTTATCTCGGTTGGAAAGGCAGCTGGGAGGACGTGGCCGCGAATTCTAAAGACCGCCACGGACCCAAGGACGCATCCGTGGTGTTCAAGTGATTCGCAAAGAGAGCAACGGGAACGACATCGTGTCAGGGCCACGATCAGCCCAGAGGCCGACCGGCCTCCACCAATGGAAACGGGAGCACCGCGAATTTCGTGAGTGTCTCTTCGCCTCGTCTATAAATATTAATCCTTTGTGCTGGTGCGGCGAACCATGGCCGAGCGTTTCGAGGCTTTTCTGGATCGCCCAGCACGGCAACATTTCCCTGTTGTCCGCTCCTTCTCCAAAGTTTTTCGCGTGGAAACTGCCAGCTGCTGCGGACAGATGTATTCGGTGGTCGTGTAATGGACACGAGGAAGGAATCAGTTATCAGTTCGTCAGGCAGTAGGTTTACTTGAGTAATCACAGGTGATACTGTATTGTTGGTGGAGTTTAATATTACAGAGCTGCATTTAGGAGTGGAGTGGATTGAAAAGTGAAGTAGAATTATGTTGAATTGGATCTAGATTGAGAAAGAACCTTTTAGTAAGATCGTAGGGGTTTTTGGAAATAGAGCATGATACAGGATATTGTTTTTAAACGATTTTATTCAGCTTCGATCCTCTGTTTGTTTGTTTGTTAGTTTGTTTGATGTATGTATGGTTCAAATCTGGCAAATCAAATTTAACCCACTTCCAACTATCCAATTGTCTTGAAACTTTGCAGGCTTGCGTAGTTTGGATGACAATACAATATTTATCCAATCATCAATGAATGTAACTCATAATCACAAATCCAAACGACTTGAAATCAGCCATGATATATGTTCTTTACGAAAACGACAGAAAGCCGCTGCGTTCGGGACGCCAGTCGCATCGCGATTACCGAAAATACACAATTTATTGACAAATGATCCGTCACGTATGTGCGAATAGGGTGAATTGACCAGTGAATGAACAGGTAAGCGTTTTTTCAGTTGCAAATAACGATACAAATTAAATAATGTCCTAATTTATTAATGAAATAAGAATTTTTAACAGAATAGGCTTTAAGAATATCTAAAAAAATTGTTTGTGATTTTTTTACTTTACCGGCGTCTGAAATAAATCATAATAATGTAATCAATGCCCAATATACTAGTGAATGAACAAAATACCCAATAAATGAATACTTTGTACCCAGTGAATGAACACAAAGAATAATACTTCATTTTCCGAACAGAAAACGCTACAAAAGAAGAAAGGAAGTTTAGGTGAGGGACCTAACATAAGAATATAAAAATATAATCTGTATATTATAATAATAGGAACCTGACAAATTTATTTATGTCAGAACACAGTTTACACGATATAATGGTTAACTGTCATCGTACGTGTTATGTTACTAGGTTTCTCGCCGTGAATGGCAGCACCCGAAACGACAAAACAAAAAAATTAATAAGCAACCGAGACGTTCATAGATTCAAAAAATATTAGTATCGCCGTTATCTCAATAAATTTTTCTTCATTCTAAATATAAGATCATTGTTTTCAATGAAATAGTATTCTTGTTATACACGAAAAAAGTCAATTTGTTCATTCACTGGTCGATTCACCCTAGTAAAATTACAACTTTGCTGGTGTTCATAGTATATCACGATCGAAATTGTAGTACAAGAAAAGAACTATTTTTTCAGTTTTTAGTGCATTTTTTAATAAAATCGTTTAACAAAATTTTTTTATATATTTTTTTCAGTGTGTGAAGCCACAAGAGGGTTCCAGTGTATGTTTCAAGTGGCTAAAGAGGCAAATGAAGTGTACATAATTGTGATCGATATATATTGAATCTTCTTACAAGTTACAAGCACTGTTTTATATCCGGCACTTGATTAT
The DNA here is from genome assembly GCA_963932335.1 of Andrena marginata. Taxonomy (NCBI): domain Eukaryota; kingdom Metazoa; phylum Arthropoda; class Insecta; order Hymenoptera; family Andrenidae; genus Andrena; species Andrena marginata. Next base: position 11,702,421 of record OZ010662.1, on the reverse strand, counting down.
CTCGATTAAATTCAGCCGACTCTATAACGCTCCGCCTAACATCTGTCTTTCGATAGTCCGTGGCTTCATGTTAAACGTATTTCGTATTTTTCATATGAGTGCTCCTAGCTGATAAATATTGATAACCTGAATCGCTTGTAGCTTGGCGCGAGCGTCGTTTTCGCCACAAAAGAAATTACCATCGAAGTGATACACTGGGGAGCTTATATAACATCTGTCGTGATATCACGACAATCGCATTAGGAAAACCAAATGAGTCAGACCGTATTTTCATGCTCAAATATAAGGCGGTACGAGTGCACACGAAAATACGATCCCACCCGATGAAACGGCACGCTCTTTTCATATAGCGTACGGTATTTTCGTACGATTGCAAATCGGCGTCCTATTTGTTGAAATTATTACGCGTCGTCGATTACCCTTCTTCGAAATCTTCCCATACTTAATCGAATCTAGTTCCTAACACGAATGAAAGCAATTAACTATCGCGCTCACGTAGCAGAATATTTTAAATGCATTGTGCTTCGTGCTACAATTTAAAAATTAAGTTCTACTCTACCCTAATCTGATCAATCTCTTGTGCGTCTCCCTATCATTGATCTCTGTCCTCTCCTTTAAGCTTCTACAATCAATCATTGCGTACAAGGGTTCTTTCTCATTCGTGTAACGAAATAAAAACTCCCATCTCTATTCAACTCGCACAGCTATTGCAACCAGCTTTCCTCCCATTTCTCGCACGATGGAATTTCTCACCTCATATCTGTAACACAACGTATCATAATTCTAAAACAATATTACACACTCCCTCCAATAACAACTCGCAAAGGAAGCTTCAGCTGAAGCGATGAAATTCAAAACCAAAGCAAGGAGGAGTCACAGAAAAGTCCCTTTCCAGACTGATCTTCACACTCGCGCAACGAACGATACACGGCCAACAAACCGCCGAATCGTGGTGATTGTGGGCCATGGTAGCGTGATTTCGCTTCCGCGCCGTTGCACAGCTGGCGACGCGTGTTCCCTGACTCGTTTTGCTTTCTCAATAAATTTGTCACGTCGCTACAAATAGCGTTATGTAAACCCTTAACGCGTCGCATACGATATTTTAGCGCGTGGATCACGCTTTGACGCGCGTCGCATTCTATGCATTATTCCGGTGCGCCAAGCGCTGAACCCCGCGATTTTCGAATCACAAGCGCTCGACCATCGTCGAAAGCTCTCCCGGCCGCCTAAGGAAAAGCGCGTTCCCCATCGAGCGCGTCTGCTGCACGTAACTTCGTCGTAATTTTTCTGCCGCATCGCTGCTAAACGCTTACCGCGAGTGATTCGATCCAGCGCTTTCTATCGTCGGCGCGCACCCGAATCGTGGTTTATTTCTGTATTAATGGACTTCGATGGAGAAGCAGCGATCAGAGGAAAGAGATCCGAGACGCCCCGGTGCTCTCCGTTGAGATTCCGTGGTCGAAAGTAGGTCGCGGCCTCGATCCCGCTGCGACGGCACCCATCCATCAATCGCAACTCTGCTTGTCTCCCTCTTTCCACGCGGTTGCAAATGGAATATCGCTGATTCCTCCCCTCCCCTGCCCCTTGTGCTTCCTTTGTACACTGTTTTCGTCGCGATCTTTGTAAGATCTGGCGAGCTTGAGCCGCGGCGTTGCGCGGGGTTTGCACGTAGGAGTAAAAGTTTCTGTTATTACCGTCCTGTCTAACGACACCGGCGATCATTGTCGACGGGAGAAATCGAAATGGGGGATGAAAGTGGTAGGTGTTCTCAGAGTAAACACGGAGGGTGGCTGCGGTAAATTTTATTCACCACTCGTCGATGGTTTATCGGGTTTTTCCCTGTCGGAGCACGGTAAATGCGTCGGCAGCCGCGCAGTCTGCGCGCTCGCTATTCACTGGCTCAGAAATATCCTCAAGAGACGGATAACGATCGACATCGGCTAGAAAGTACGCGGGTTTGCTCGCTAAGCGAGCTGTGAGAATCCAGAAAAGGCTACATCTATCTGGGAACATCGCGATCGGTGGATAAAATATTGCTGCAACTATCCGCGCACCTTTAGAACGGTCACTATTAGGTGAACGCGTTTCATGTACGATTGATCGAGTCAACGTTCTATCGCACCTTGCGACATCGTTCATAAAATACGTATGCAAATACGACACACCACCTACTTGCTTCCATTATCTCCCATTATCGTACGTTTAATCGATACCGTGTTCTCGAAACTATGGCGCGTTGGTGTTTCACTCTGCTCCATCTTTCATGAGTTTTATTCGCGCACTTTCGCTATTATTTCTCGCGGCACTTTCTTCGTTATACCTACAGTTTTCACGGTTCTACTATTTTACCGTTTTAATCTTCGATACCTACTCTGCCCTCCTTAATTAAACTGTCCTATCCAACATTCTTTCAATTTTTGAGATCTGTTGAGATATTTGAAGTTCTACGCGTCTTTTACCTTTTAAGTAAAGTTAGAAAACTCTAAGTGCTTCTCAAAGATTTATAAACAGTTTAATGTATTTAACCTAGCTTATTTCAAGATGGTTAAAATATCCTATCTAAAACAATTATTTAATTGGTACGTTGATACTACAATATCTGCCGGTACACATATTATAAAAAATTATATTAGACTGTTACGAAATAATAACAACGTGTTTTAATTTGAATGAAGGAAAATAAGGACGGTAACAATGTAAATGATAAAACTTCAGTTTTCTCGGTTGTATCAAAATGCTAGATAGGACATTTTAACTAAAGAGGGTAGTAACTACGCATCACGATGCAAATATTGTTTGACGCGCAGTTGAAATGTTATTTAAACAACTGCCACAATTACGTCGACATATTTACTGTTAAGACAACCGTCGGGGAATTTCATTCTTCGTCGGAGCCAGCTGCAGCCGCGTTTCGAGCGTTCAGCTTCCTGGAGATCGGCGTTTTCACGGTTAATTACCGGAACAGGAGGCGGTCGATTCTCCGTGGACGCTTTCGCGCGAACGCGGCACCTCGGTGGCAGCGGGAAAGCATCGCGGCTACTCTCGCCTTGACACGAATCGCGTGTGCCACCGACGGATTAATTTCGTTCGGCATAATTATATAATCGAAAGGCGCTCGCTCGCGGATTCGCGATACCGCGATCCCGACCGAGCGTGACGCGTTTATCGAAGCCGCGGAGGCTGCCTCTCGCCACGTCCACGTGGGCAAACCCCGTGGGAGAAATCCGTGCACGACGCTTTGTCTGTCAATTTTCCTTGGACATTAAAAGCCTTACGTCCGTCGGCGTCGAATACCTGTGACCAAACCTCAGAAAATTCTAAAGCCGATCATTAGATAACGTAAGGTATACCGGTGTATTTTTTTTTACCGAGATCCTTTGGCCTTTCACAAGATTACTTTGTGCTTTAAGCCGGGAATCCACCAGGAAGCTAAGCTATGCTATGTGGTTCTATGCTATGCCATGCTACGTTTTAAAAAAAATTGTTTCGATACATTCTTATGGAACCGTTTCCACCAAAAGCTACGTTGAAACATAGCATCGCATAGCATTTTTGGTGGAAACGGTTCCATAAGAATGTATTGAAACAAATTTATTTAAAACATGGCATAGCATAGCACCACATAGCATAGCTTAGCTTCCCGGTGGATTCCCGGCTTTACATTGTAACAGCTGATTGACGCTTTATTTTTAGTCACTTTAGAAGAACGGAATTGAATTCCATAAGGGAAGTGACGCACGCGAAGATAAAAAATAAAAAGAATATACGAAGTAAGGGTGAATTTCCCTCCAAGGTTCGTCGCGAAACTGTTTCCGCGGGATCGATATTCTCGGTGGCACCCCACAGCCGAAGGTCTCGGTTAGTCGGGAGAAATTCATTGTTATGCGTTGTGGGGTTGTTTGTACACCAGTGTCCAAGAGGGGACCGTTTGTTAGCCTATGTCCGTTTGAATTCTGCTCTGATTGTAACGTGCTACGGGGAATGTGCATGCACCTCGATGCAATCCAGGTTACAGTCTGCTGTAAATACTATTGTTGTGTGCGACATGCGAGAACAAATGGAGTTTCGTGCCAGGGAATTCGTGAGCTGTACGCGAATTGTTTTAGCAATAAATGTCTTGGGGAACGTGACGGATCTCCCTAGAGACTTCCACCTCCTCTTACGACATCTTAATTTGGTGTGGTTTCATCCTGTGCAAGGTTCTCCGCCGATCGCATAATGGCCCATAAAATTTATGGTGCAAAAATTCCAAGTTAACGGGAACAACTTCTTGCCAATACTATAGAATGTCGCGAGGAGACCAGGATGTTTTTGGGAATGATGCGACTCCGAGCAGAGTGACCCTCAAGCGTGCTCCCTTTCTCCGCGAACCTGACTTTCCAGCTTTTAGGAGAAAAATAGTGTCGAAAGGGACGACCCGGTTCGAATGGCAGCTTAAAATATCATGCGGTAATTTCGTGCTGTCCGTCATCCGCTACCTTCTTCGCAGGATTCCATGTTCGAAGCGGGTCAAACTGAATCATCAATTATTAGGAAAGTTGAGGCTCGAGCGAGAGCCTCGTTGAATCTCGGCCAATGTAAGATTTTTCGCAAGAGTGGAAGAAGATCTGGCTCCTCGACTGTTTAAATACCCCTGTCGAATATATTAAAGAGCGTGGCTCAGGCACAGCAGAACACGAGTCACAGCAGCAAAGAATTAGTAGCGTAAAAACGCGCCTTAGGGAGACCAGCTGATGCACGCGTTATGGAAGTCGAGAAATTTCAGAGTGACTCAGTGCATCTAACGTTTTCTCGCACGGCTACCGACAAATCGATTCGGATTCAAACGTGTTCGCCACGGTCGGGGCGCGCGTCGCCCACTCGTTGCCACCGAGTCGGATTACGTAAAAGATCCGTCCAAGTTCTTACTCATTCGCCGGGTCGCAAAACGCGCCCGTTCATACGTGATTCATCGTTTAATCCGGCGGCTGGCTTCTTTCTTACGGCGTCTAACGGTGACCACGTTATTCTCACACGAATATCGTTACGGGCCCATCCAATCATTAGAACAATCCGACGCTGATCACTGACAGCCAAAGAGTAAGCGCGTCTGACACAGAACGGCCACTTCTACTGGACCGAGATCTCGCTTCTCCTGGTCGCGCTTTGACCCTCTTGATCTGGAGTAATATAACCTAAATGATCGATAATTGAGAAGGAGTGATCTTGATTGTGGATTTTCCAGAAATTCTTAAGCAGGAAATTCGAGGTGCCCCTCACTAATCAAAGCGAACGTTTCGATCTCTCCTTTTCCCTCGACTCGTTCGTGATTGCTGCACACGGTAGTTGCGAAAACTGGGATTAAATGTGTCGCTAAACACCCATTAGACACTTTTTTTCCCCCCCCATCTATGGACAGCGGCCTGGCGCGTCTACATGCGCGTGTCGCGTCGTCGAACAGGCTAACCCACTTTCCGCGCTTTTTGGCGATGCGATGGTGCAACATGTCGCAATACAGGGAATCGCAACCGGAGAAACCGGAGGGAGCAATTACGCGAAACGGACGCGGACGGTGTGCACGTTCGGGCGATGGAACGGACCGAGGCGTTGGGAAGCTTTCGAAATCACCCCCCTCGAGCGAGGAATCTTCGGATCGGGGGAGGGACGGCGGGCAGATATCATGATTAGCGGTGGAATTTCGCCGGCACGGATAACTTGGAACTGGAACGCACGTTTTTCGTTACGTAAGCGGAGCATGTGGGCTCCTGCGTCTTCGTATTATTTGTAGCTACCATTTTTCTTCTTAATGAATGGCACCGAGGATTGGGCAAGGAAGAAATTTCGTCATTCCGTATAAAGTGTTTCGAGGCTTATTCAAGATGCCGCTAGGATTACAGGCCTCCGTTGAATAACTATTCCCTACGAGCATCGGATCCTTCCTTGTGATTTTTACTTTCGATTTCCAGTGATCTCGACGATCATTCTGACGTAATATGTCATTGAAATGATTTTAACATCCACGCTCGTAATAGCGCGATAGGTCTGTAAAGGTGTTCTTAAATACAGTAAGGTCACCTTTGTAACTCGAAATTCATTGAACGCAAAACCATTCGCTGTTTTCACTTGGATGTCGTTTTGTCGACAAACACGGGGATAAAAGGGTTTCGATCGACGTTACACGCGATATTCATTCGCGCGACCTGGAGCACAGAAAAGCCGCGTTGGCTTTACGTAATCGGCAATAAATACGACCGCAATCGATATCTCGAACTGACACCCATCGCCGAGCCAAGCCGAATCGAGAACCGTTAAGGATTTTCGACGACCAGCTGGATACGAGGGTAGGAGCTATTACGTGACACGTGATTTTTCCCTGTAATCCCGTTCCAAATGAAACGTCAGCGTTCCACGATACCTGGTAGCTCTATATCTCGCGTCTTTCAAATTATTAGCATCGTTTTTTTATAGACTCCGGGTTATATAAGGCTCCGAGCAAACAGATTGCCTTGAACGTAACAGTGCATTCAATTTTCAATTGTTGCGTCGGAAAAATCGTCGGACCGAGAGCGTGGATCGTCGCTTCCGAAGAGGATTACAAAGCTGCACAGCGTTTAGTTTGTTGTTCGTATTCGTCGCTTCCTCCTACGAGCTCCTATCACACCATGATGTCACTAATTCGGAGAGGGAGACGCCCGAAAAATAATTCGGGCGCTCTAATCGCGCGAAAGATTTGTCAAAAGCTCAGGCCCTTGTTGTTGCACTGGCTCGCGGCAGCCGCGCGCATTATTCCGCTGATAAGGTCGAGGAAGATTTCCAGGAATAGGGAAACGGATTTTGGGACGAAGGGTGGAGAGGGATGGTACATAGTTGGCGGGAAACGCCCAAAGTGGCGAACCATCTGGGATGCACGGTGACCGGTCGATACGCGCGGGACAGTTACGTAAAATGGAATAATAAGAGAGTCGTACACGCTGTAAAGGCATATTTGTGGAGATAAGATAGAGGCCGGCCGCCTCGGTCACGTGCTCGTCGTGCTGTCAAACCCCTCTGTTATGTAAACTTCGCGCTTTCCTGGCGATTTGCCATTTATCGGCGGCCGTGGTTCCACGGCATCGGGGACTCCGATTTATTTTCGTCGGCGCTCGCACGCGTCGCCGATACCCTGCTCCTGCTCTCTTATCGTTGCATCCAGGACCAAGGAATTCATTTCCTGCCAGTGAGACTCCACCGCGAATCTTCTTGGAATCCACAAAGGCTCAGCTTTTCCTCGAATACCGCCTCGCCTCTATCTTCGAGTCCCTAATCAGTGTTGCTCGTCGTGGTGATCTATGTATTCGTCAACGTGCATCAGAAATGAATGAAAAAAGAAAAATCAACTGTTTGACGCACGACTTTAAACTGAATTTAAATTCTCGGCAATCTTTGTCAGATTGAATATTACGGTGAAAGTGGATTACTAATTTGAAAACAAAGAAGGTTTAATGATTCGTTGCAGGTTCATTGCTGTTTCATTTGTCTCCCCTAGATTGGTGATCATGCGTGTCGGCGATATAGGGGTGATAGCATTATCAGTAATGAATCCTTAATGAATCGTTAAGCCTTCCCTGTTTTCCAACCCTGCACCTGGTTTGATAAGATTACTTACAGTCCCCGAGGATAATTCGAGTGTGCAATAGTTTCCGAACGTTTCCGTACTATTCGAATTAAGCGTTCAGTGAAAATCTTCGAGTATTTAATTTTGTGGTAATGTCCCGGAGTAGCGGATAAGTTCGATAATGAGGCTTGTCATTCTTGGTCAAGTTCAGTCACATCCTCTACTGACACGAAGTGACATGAATAGCCTACAGGTTGAGTGTTTGCGCTAATGAATACTGTAACCGTAATGAAGCCTACGAGTGAAGAAATGGAAATTTAACGCTTGTCGCGGGTCGTAATAATTTACACGGGCGTTTATTTGCAGTCCCGTACGCAAACTATAAAGGAAAGAAGAGCTCATTTATCCTTCCTTATATTCCCCGCGAATTCTGCACGCTTCGAAGCAAACCTACACCTGTCAACGGTCTCAAATTTCCAAGCTATTCGTCGGCGCTTATATACCTCTAAAACACCGGCTTATAAATATGATTAAGACACTTAAAAGTGCCTGGCCATCTGCCGCGAACCTTTCTTTCACAGCCCGTCGTTACGCAACGGTCAATTATTTTCCATACACCGAAATGAAATACTTTATATAAGCCCTGGAACGCGGAGAAGCGACATTTTTTATAAAATCCAATATCTGGATGTAACTCTTTGACCTATTTTTGAACCGTGACCAAGAAGCAGCTCGTCTTATACAACATCCAGCCTGCCCCGCGATTTATGCGTGTCTCCGCATTTCGAGCGTACAGAATTGCCCGGATCCGATCCGCGGCTGCCTCGCAAACAACCGACCGATAATCGCGCGCGTTTGCACACGTCGTTTCATAACGGCGCGATAACGCCGCGCGGGATCGTAGCGCGCATCGGCAATACGATGAAAGTCTCGCGGTGCAACAAGAGCAGAACGGGGAGGAGAGTTTCTGGCAACGCTGGGCTTTTCGGGGGCGTGTGCTCTGGCGCCCACCAGCATCCGATCCCGGATAACAGCTCCCCCTTTATCGTCGTATCGAGCGGAAAAGAATATCGCGGTCGCGTTTACGTATCTGCCTGCTGAAACCGGAACCACGTTACCGAGCGTTTGCTCGCTGAGTTTGATAAAACGTCCTTTATCCCCCCCTCCCCCCCTCTCTCTCTCTGTCTCTCTCTCTCTCTCTCTCTCTCTCTCTCTCTCTCCGTTATAACACCTTGCGTTTCTTGATACGCGCGTTACGCAACGCGAGCGTATCGGCGACAAGAAGAATTGCTCCTCGGAACGTTCCCCCTTCGATATTTAGCAGCGACGCTCACTGTACACGAGTGTTTCTTTTTAGGGAACGGAGTCGCGAGTGTGAAGTAGGTCGATAGTACTCTCGATGAGGCATGGTCGAGATAGAATCGAGTGGCTGTTCAAGATTGCTTTCTCCACTGAGAATCCTTGCAGCTTTACTCCATTCAAATGCGATTCAATAGACGGAGTGATGCGTGTGGCTAAACAGCACCGCGGGGATAGTGCTTTAGTGCCGCTAAGTGGTTAGCTGATTTTACCACGACTATAGAATCGAATAGTAGGTGAAGTTGAGACGGCACGGGAGTATCTTTGTTCGTCAAAAGAGACACCTAGTTTCAGACACTCGAAGAAGGTGGGGTAGTAGTAATCGCAAAGGATGCAACATATATGACTTCTCCATGGCGTCAAATGCTTTCCGCGGATAGAATCTCCGCTCGAGGGTGAACGCAGAAATTTGATTCGTGATCTCAACATTTCAGCATTACGAATACTATCTGCATTATGGTATCAACAAGCGTGCCAAGCGAACTCCCCCGGATTTGCTCGTTGATACTTATCCTCGTAAATTCCCGCCTGCACGGTATCTATTTCCACGTTATGAGGTCGTCCGGATTAATCTGTAATTGGTCGGATATATTTGCGAACGTTATTTATCGTTGGTGCGGCAACTATTAATTCGGGAAGGATTTATGCGTTCGGACGAGTGTTCTGGTGGACGAAGCTACGGACGTTTCCCGAAGCCTCGCGATCGCGATCATCGAGCAGATACTCGGATGATAAACTCGAGGTCGTTACGTCACGGCACAAGAGAAAAATCTACATAAATTCCGTGGAAGGAGATCTGGCAGCCGGCCAGAGCGAAAAATTTACGCGCGAATCTCTGCTCCGAATTGGCGAAAGACTCAACACTGTTTCCCGCGATTTTCCTTCGACGCCTCGTCGCGAGCCCTTAAGATTCTCATCTTTCAGGCCGCTCGCTGGTTATTCGCACCAACGCGAGGCCCGTGTCTGAGAATCTCCAGCGAATCCGAGCTGCCTCGTTTACGCGGGACGCGCGCAATACGCGATCGCGGCCTATCCGTTTCCATGTTAAATCCGGAGTTGACAAGATTAAACCGTTCCACGCACGCAGCAAGCTTCAACTTGTTGCCAATTTTGCGCCGGGCTGATGCGAACACCTGTAACCGGTAGCTAGAGAAAAATCGCGTGCTCCTGGACCGAGCGCGACATTCGGAGCGAGTGATAGCGCGGTTATCGACCACCGCCCTGTTTCGTAACGCCTCGATCTTTGCAGACGGCTCGCATAATTGGAGGTCGATTTTCGAGCGGTCGATTTTCAATCATTAATCACCGTCCAAGAACAATGGCTCGCTAACTGTTAGTCCATCTTTGCAGAACACAGAGCGGAACGATCGTTTGCTTTAACTAGCGAAAATTATATCGATAGAGCGTATGAATTTCTTCAGACCTCGTTTAATATTATCAACTCCTAGCTTCTCGTTAATAATCGCCTACATGTACCATAAACTCGAGTCTGATTGAAAGCTACGGGAGCTACCTTAGCCACCTGCGCGTGACAGCTACAACGCGACGAGACTGTTTTCTAAACGACGCACACGAGCGAATGAGATAACAAAGTTGCTCCAAAAGCATCGTGCACGCCTGGTATAGAAGATGCCAGATTTTTGGCCCGCGCGGAGGCTCGTGGGATCAACAAAGAAAGCAGAGGCCACCACGTGGCGTGGCAACGCGCGTCCGCGTCGCGTAACGGCGGAGCACGGGCCGAATCTATTCGGTTGTAGAGATCGGCCGGCCGATTACGTAACGATAGATTTATATAAATGGTTACGTTGACACTAGAGCCCCGGCCGTAGCTGCCTCGGCCATCGTTATATTATCTAACGAGGAGCACCGCTCGTAGGTACGCCCGATACACACCGCGCGTTCCTCGCGTGCGTCGATGAAAACTGCCGCGAAGCGAGTCGTGCCCGCGCTAGGCAATTTTCTTTACGGGCCACCTCGATGGCAGCTCGAGTTTACACCTGGCTTCCCCCCCCCCCCCCCGCCGCGGAAAACAGCCGAGGCGTCGCGGATCGATCGGCTGGAAAACGCGGGGATTTCGTCAGGTTCTGTCTGCGTGCGCGACACTTTCGCCCGGCGGCACGCAGGCGCGCAGGGTCGACGTTTCGGTCAATTACATAATAAAAAGCGTTATGTAAGGACGAGCGCTACGCATAAACGTGGCCAGTGCTCGGCGACGGCCGAACGAAATTAATCGGTTTGATCTTAGAGAGACGAATACGTGGCGGAGTACGCGCGTCCCGCGAGGCTTAGTGATCGTGGTACACGAAGGGTGGGGGAGGATATCGTTGGTCGATCGACGGTGAACGGATCGGATCGATCGATCGTGGAAACGCTTGTGCACCTTCTTTTCTATTCGATGGAGCTCCTTCAGGTTTTTTCAGGGATCCGACTATCATTTGAGCATTAGCTTGGAAGCTTCAGAAATAGTTCGGCTCTCTGAGCAACTTTAGCATCGACTTACTGTTGCTTCTGGTATAGTAGAATCCTGTTTCTGTTACGTTCGTCTGAAAACCAGACGTCGTTTCTTCCGTGGATGCCGAGCGACGTATGTACCTACGTGGGGAAACGTGGACGCGAGGTAGGAAGTCTGCTTCTGATTCACTAGGAGTCGGATGATTTCATTGAAGGCCTACTATAACTGGTTTGTTATTGGCCCTGTTCGTTTGCGATTAGTTACTGTGCCGGAAGAGAGGTATTCTTGATGCGGGCTTGGTTGATGGTCCGCTGGTAACCGTTTGGTTTCTAGCTGGTCCCGCGAGTTTCTGACAGCCGTCGTTGATAGCTTTCCTCGGCGAGCCACTTTCGGAGTGCAGTTAGCAAATTGCCAATTGTAGGGCGATTAGCGAATGATGGGTTACAACAGCCATTAGACGAGAACTTGTTGTGCGTTTTTGGAAGAGAATCGGGGATTAGGTGCTTTGTAACGTGGCACGTAGAGGGGGGAATTACGAAGGGTTGCAGAATCGATGCGACAGAAAGTCATGCTTAAAGAAAGTAGTAAATTAAAATCATCCATTCACGGACAACTCTCGAATACTTTTCCAATCAGAGATCAATATATCAGAATGTTTAACTTCCTATTAGTCTCACCTAGAGTTGGAAAAAATTTCAGTCGATAAATCAAGCTTTCATCTACTTACTTCGTCGAAGCACGAAACTTCAACCACCGTTAAATGTCCATACTTCGGGAAGTCATTACCTATAGGAAGTACCTACATAATCCGTGCTTCGAAGGAATTACGTGACTTCAAAGCGACATCGCGATTATTCCGTAAGTCCCATCCAACTCGTCGATTCCGTCGCGTCAAGCTACTGTTACGTTTCGATTGCGCGACGTCCACGCGTGCCGCGCCAGCCCGAAGTCGTCCATTTTGCCGAAAGTTCGCCCGGTTGGAAAAGGGCCGCGGCGAGGGGTTATTGCATTTACATTTTCCCCTTCGGCCGGGTATCGCGCACGTCGATTGCTTCCGAGAAGTGGAGAACACTGCAGCTGAAGTGGCTGCCCTCAAGGAGGCCGAGAGAGTAGGTCAGAGACAGCCAGGAAACTCGATCGAACGAAAGCATCTGCGGGGCGGCACTTGACCGTGAAAAATGGCCGTGTGTCTGTGCATTGCGAAGCGGAGAGGCCGGCCAACGGCGATCCTTGCTTTCCTGCCTCGGTGAAAGCTGTTTGTCTGTCTGTTTTCCTTCTAATGCGCGCGAAAACAACGACTTCAACGGTGATTCGGGGACAGCCGGGAAAGCCTGTGAAAGTTTGAGAGTGGTCGCTTAGAATTCCTTGGGAAATGGGGAAGACTTTTTTTTTGGCAAGTTACTGGGGATAAGTTGAGATTAAATGAACAGAAATACTTCAGTCGACTGTGAATCTTTTGTGCACAGGCTTCGTCGAAGAAGTTATTTGCAGCGTGGCGATTTTTTAAACACGTTGAAGTGGATCGAAGGAGGAATTGTTCCTTTCCTGCTTAATTGTTTTTGTACCTTAGATTTTGTGTTGCAGTATTATTAGAGTTATAAGAAATATGAGGTAGAGAGGATATTATTTGTTGCAGGTGAGAGATCTACTTGCATGCATAGAAAGTAGAAATGGAAAGCACAGTGCAGGTAACAAATGTTATGTACGAAAGTTGCTAGAGAAGTAGGAACACGGCTGTTATTAATGTTCGACGGTATTATATATTACGCAGAAATAAACACTTTTTTTTTATGGTTGCACAAGTTCCCGGGCGCTTTCAGCGGTAATCGTAATGTCGCGAAATGGAATTGAATTTGTAAAACGATGAGAATACGTCCAATCATGGCCAGCCAACGTATCGCTTATTATACCTGTAAAGTGTCGTTACATAATCTTACCGTTTACAATGAGCACGACACGTTGGCGAAACGTGTCAGCTGGCGATAAACAATGATTTCCGCGCTCTGGTTCGAGGAATCGCACGGCTATACTCCTTGCCGCAGTCGTCCCGACTTTCTACGCATCTTCTTTGCTTGCCTATACGTTTCGATTAAATTCGCAAGCCAAGTACGCACACGTTGAAACCATCGCACATCCGATCAAACTTCAAGAGTTACCGCATAATTATCCACCTGCATTCTCAAAATACTTCTTTAATGAAAAAGTATACAAAAATTATTCACCCGCACCGACGCAACATTCCTTCGCCCATTCACCAGCCAAATGATCCTCCGCGTGTACTGGAAAATCCCCAAAGGAAATTCAAGTACAAATACAAACACCAATCCACCATTACCAAGAATCTCGAGCCCCGAGATTACAAAAGCGCGATCTTTCGTTCGCCGTTTCCAACAAGCGCAGCGGCTGCCCCATTGCGTAAGGGGTTCGAGGCGACGCGAGGCGACGCCATGAGCGTCGCCAATTATTTTGGCCCGTGGTCGGTTTCCCGCGAAAGCGTGCTGTGGAGCAGGAAGCGTCGGGCGGTCGGCAAATTGGCCAAGAGGCCGCCCGATCGCGGGCGTGTTACGACGCTCGATGGCCATCGGGTGGTTCGTACGCGCGGAACACCGCGTACGACGCCCGATTTCCAAGGATGATGCAAATCGACGAGCACGGCAAGAAATACGCGAGAATAGTTTGGCAAGTGGCGTGTCAAGGGACGCCGCTCGTCCCGGCGCACGTCCCACTGGCCGACACGTGGAGCATTATTGATCGTTGCCAGAATCGAACGATGGGACACAAGTATCTGCGGTGCACGCTGTTGATACCTAGCACGGTGCTCCGGTGGGCACAAGCGTGGCCAAGGAATTGTAACTTCCGCGGTGTGGCAGGGAGACTCAGCGACGTGGCACTTCGGCCACGGTTCACCGAAATTGTAATTAAATCATCGAATTTCTCGGAAGGAACCGGGATTCTACTGCTACCGCATAGAACAAGGTTAACGCGTCCCGGAAGCGCCGCTTCTGTATCGCTGCCAGCTTCCTACGAATGTATCCAAAGTTTGCTACTTGGACCATGTCCCATGCGCAGTTGTACGATCCCACCGACGGGGTGCTTCGAGGAAGCCTGCAGAGCTTGACCATTGCATTCCTCCCGTTCTGCGAGAAGCTTCGATTTTCATGCCACGTTTATGGAACATCCTGTATGTGTAAACATTGCGAACAAGTGGACGGCATAGAAGGAAAAGGCATACTGCTGTTAGCTTTGGAGCGCGCGGTGAGTGACGGCAGCATGGGAGTCGCAGGTAGTCGAGGAGCAATGCGAGCGCAGACGGTGAACAGAGGGACGTCGGGAAGGCGACGTACGGTCGAGGACCGTCTTCTCGTCGTCTCTCGACACGTTGGTGCAGCTGCATCGGGCGACGCATCGCCGTTGGATCGAATGGACGTCAGCCGTTCCGGCGCAAACAGCCAAGCGTTACGTAAAGGTCGGTCACCCGGCCGCGTACTTCATCGCCGCGCTGTCGTTGCTGGTACTGCTGTTGCTCGCTAGCCGAGGTATAGCGGCCCGTTAGCTCGCTTCTCGAACTCGACCTTTATCTCTTTCTCACGCCTCTCACATTTGGCCACTTCGCGGCCATTTCTTTCTGCCCCCGTTGTATCGCGAAACGGCAAACGACGGGCTCCTTAGCGTGCGCTTCGAACAACACTGTTGAAGTTAAAGATAAGACTTCACGAGAGATAGCTTCGTTGCTATAAAAAGCAGCGTGACTAAGCTCAAAGGCTAAACTCAGTTTTTCACTGATTTCCTTCGTAAAACAGGTAAGAGTACGAATGTACGGAGTATCGGGGTACTTGGTGTACTACTTGATCGTAGATTTTGATTATTAGAAGGGTAGAGACTAAAAGATAGAAACCTTTTTCCTCATCTTTCATTTTCCTTCTATATTATTCTCGGAATTTCTTACAGGCGTAACGATTTTATATTTGACTTTCAGGCGTAACGATTTTATATTTTTCTAACAGCGATTGTGCCGTTATTATTGCCTCCGCACGATCTATCATCGTCACAGCTGAACACAGTTATACGCTCCCACCGTTTCAAATTGATATGTTTCTTTCCTCATCCATGCTTTTTGTCCATCCATCGAAGGTCGGCTTTGAAGGCGTTGATCCAGCAGTCGCGATAGAAACGGAACGGCTCGTTCAAATGATACCATCCGGTTCCAATTCCCCGGTTTCTTTCGACGTCCGCGTTGCAATTACACGCGAACGTCCAATTAATTATCAACGTTCTCCGCGCTCTTCTTATTTTCTCTATTCCCCGCTTCTTCTGGCGGCGGTTTTTTTTTTCAGCGCGACGTTCGTTCCACGCCTCGGCTCTGGTTCCATCGGTGACGTTTCTCCTCGCACGATTGACTCGCGACGAATCAATGAATTTTTTAACCTGCTGCTTTTTCAATCACGTTCAGAGGATGTGGTCCAGGATACCATTAGCTCGATGTGCCGTTGGTTACAAAGTTTCAAGCGCTGACTCTACCTCACTTACGAATGTCGCAGTAGTAAATGTCAATAGCAATTCAAACTAATCATTTATTCGACTAAAGGAACTCGAACGGAAATTAACGCTATGTATCTACTTGGAGCTCCGACATGATGAAAAGATACAAAGCTTTAAATAGTAAAAAGCTTAAAGTAGCTTAATGTTAACGCATGCACGCGTGGAAGTGCGGCCATTAAAGCCTAACACGCTCTCTTCGTACTGTAATCAATTTGATCGAGCGGAGTAAATGTGTAATCGATTACTGGCCGTAAACCTTGGCATTGGGTTCCGTGGACAGGAAACAGTGATCTAACGCTGTACAGGGTATGATCGATCGGTCTAGTAAAATAAAATTACTGGTTGCAAATCGATAACGACTTGTAGGATTCGTTTAAATCGTATCGCGAGAACCTCTATGCAGTTCTTGATATGTATACTGTAATTACGCACGTATTGCTTCGTCATTCACGTGTACGCAATGTTATAGCCGGCGACCGCCAACATCTTTCGTCAGGGGGGAATGTCTTCGTTCCATTGAAAACGAATGAAGTTTGCCCGTTTGGATAGTAGACAGACACTATTAGCAAGATATCTCTATTATCTCATGTACTGCGTCATATTTTTCCACGTACACCGCGCAGCGCGGTGCACTTTTTAAATTATGCTTTCGCATATGCGACGCACAGAATGTTCCTGCAGATTTCGCGCCACGTATCGGACGCGTGGCAACGTGACTTCGCGCTACTCCGGAGCAAACATGCCATGATTCATTTCATCAACGCTCGTAAGCGACAATGCTTTGAAGCATTCACCTCCGAGAGGTAAGAAAAACCCCTCGAATCAATGCTCCAAAATTCCGATGGTATTTTTACGTTCTACGCGCCAATTCATCTGGCGAGCATCTGCATTTCTCTGTAGCCCGGAGAAAAAGACCAGGGCCTCGTGAGTTTTTAATCTGTTTTACACGTGACACATGCTGTCGGAGAGGCAACAGACCACTCGAGCGACGCATACAGAGAAGCCTGCTTGTCGGAAAGACGGCGCGGATTGTGTGCCGCGCAGAGCCCCCTTGAACGATTAGGCAGGTCCGGTTTTTTTCTCGCCCTCAAAACGCAGACGCGGCTAAAGGCACCTATATACGCGCGTGGGCGGCTTATTACACTTGCGTGTCTCTGTGTGAAAGTGCTGCGGGAGCGTTGCAGCTTGTAATTCGTTCTTGGAACGAACTTCTATCGATTGAACTCGACATCCTGCTCTCGTGCAGCGGCCCGATAAGACCGTTCCCTGCTTCTTTGTTTCGACCCGATGCGCCTGAAATCGGCAATGTATCGCAGATTCCTAGTATCTCAACGAAGCCGCCATATTTTTCATTCATATTGCGGCATACATATTTTTATTTTGAGCAATGTATCTGCCTGCTTTATTTAAAGAGTTCTGAAATATGCGAGGATTCCTGCATGTATTCGTTTCGTTGCAACGTGTCGTTTCCTATAGGTTGCAAGAAGTTTTGAGTTTTTCCTGCTGAAACTAGTAAGCGCTGTTGCCGTGTAGATTCATTCTTTCACGGTGAGTACGGAATTTTAAACAGGGAATTTACGAGCCATATTCGCTTGTTAAGGATGTAAGCGCTCCTCTGCTCGTGGAACCGCATTCAGAACGCGCTGTTAAGGATGTAAGCGCTCTTTTAACTCGGGTTCTTAGCGACGTTGACCCCTATATAGAACGCGCTGTTAAGGATTTAAGCGTTCTTTCAATTCGAACCGCTGCCACTGCCGTAACAGAAGTACAGCTTCGAGCGATTAAGCTGTTAATTATTAATCAAATAAATAAACTTTCTTAACCGAGACAATGGTACGCAAAATTTAATAGGATTTCTTTTAAGAATACGCGAGGTTTTACTCAATTACTTACGATGCAAATGAGCATTGTGCTTCTCGAGTACTTTCTCCTACTTTTTTTTAAAAATTCACTCGTTGGTAATTGTAAACAGTAGGCTTTATATGAACCAGGTAAAGTTGGACGTGTAACGGCTGTGAATAGTGGCTGGAGAGTTTCCTGTCGTTAAAAATGCATGGAGTTTTACACAGCTATTCGCGACACACAAAGACGTTGCGTTCGGTCGCTCGCAACTGCAGCGGCGTGCAAATGCATCGCACGCTGCGTTGCACTTCCAGTCGCCGTTTCCCGTGACTCCTATGTTCCTGTTCCTCCGGCGACCGTGTGGGAAACGGTATATCGATCTCGCGACTGGTGAAACGCTTGCCTTCGTAAAAGGAACCTCGCCGAGGGTTGGCGACAATGCTATCGAGCGTCGCTTTCAAGTTCGCACGTGTACGCATGTGTGTAAATTTCCATAAAGCCGGGCGGCTAGTATTTGAAATAACACACTTCTAGATTAATCGTCTGCTCCTTTATACTTCGCCTATAATTCCTTGTAAACCTCCGTCGGCAAATAGGCCTTATGCAGTCATCTCACTTCTCTCAGTAGGCACACGATACCTCCGAGTTAACGAGCACTGTGTGCATAACAATGTAGACAGTGTAAACAACTTCTAGAGTTATCAAACTTCAAGAGCGCGCGGTATTTATCGAAACGGAAGACTGGTTCGCTGAATATGCAAAAACTCTTTTGCACGCTGCTTATACTGTTAAATAGTTTCCAATGCTGTCACTTATCGCACGAATGACTGAGTTATGTCTGCGAATGTTGCGCTCGCTTGTCTCGCACGTCGCGCTAGTGGCGATTCCACGCCGCGGCGATGCGGCCCGTCCAATCAAGCGTTCATATATTGTCGCAGAACTGCCCCGCTGTGCGTGGCGGCAATCCGCGAAACGCGTCTCTCGCCGAAGATTTATGAGACGCGCCGGTTCCCTCTGTCGCGGCCGCCGTTGACAAATGGAGCTCGATGAATCGGTTCGACTTGGCATTGGAGCGGTGATCGCGCGTGCCGGAAATTCGTCCTCGACAAACCAAGGGCCTCTGGCCGGGTCGGAGGCAATGACATTGCCTCACAATGCCAGGATGCACTCCCCGCCTGCGCCGGCCGATGCCGGTCGCCTCCGGTTGCACTGCCCAAATCACGCTAGCTGCAGCGCGGAATTGCATTTTCCTTTGTCGCTGCAGCGTGTCGTGACTGGCTATCGGAGCGACAAGTGGTCACGGGCACGAATGCGATGATTGAGCTCCGGGGGATGGCGATTTCATACGCGATTCGGTGCTTGAACCTGGGCAGTCTGAAACAAAATTCACGAGCACATTGGCCATTTAGAAAATACCACGATTCGTTGGCACATAGTTGAGTTTCTGATATGAATTCTTTAGAGGTGCGAGGGTAATTTCACGTCTTAATTATTCTATAGATCATAGAGTAAATAATTGTATTTAAAAGTATTATAGAATTATTCTAATTCGTAACGCATTTAGTCTTCCACCGACATCGGATAACTAAGGTACATTGTTTCTGCTGTGATTCGAGGAATTTGTCGAAGTCCGAGCACGATATTAATTCTCTGCGAGGAGAGAACTGTGGAACGCCTAATGGGCCGAGAATATTTTGCTCGACGCACTTCTGCGTGCATCGCCGCAGAGGGGAACGGATGCCATCGAAATCGCGACCGCGTACAGCCTATTTCGAGAAAGTTACAAGATGATCCAGCGCGATTACAGGCATTCAGCAACGGCCGGCCTGTCTACTTATAGTAAACTTTACCTTGAGGAAAGTACAGGTTGGCGCTCGTTTGATCGACACTTGTCGGAGGAATAATGCAAGTGAAATTACTTTGTTTACTGGATCGCCATAATGCCAGCGTTCACCACCTTAGCGCGGCGTTAAACGCTTCTTGGGAGGGAAAACTCCAATCATTCCCGTTGAACAGAAGTCTCTTATTATATCTGATTTGACTGAAATGTGATGACAGATTCTCTGGCTAAGATGCATGCACGGGGTCCGATATTGTTCGAACTATGGAGCCAGCTCCAGTTCATAGCATCCATCTAATTTGTGAATTCATTACACACCGAGAACTCGTGCATTCTCGAGGCGACCGAAGGCAGAACACGATGAGCATTCAATTCCGCTAACCGATGCTTTATGTAAGCCAATTAATTTGCGCGGCTTAATTCGACGGTACTAATTGCAAGCTTTCGCTCGCGGCGACGGCTGGTGCATTCCGCCAGGCTCGGTGTTTAAAATGATCCACCCAAGTGGATGTATCGCGTATTCTACGTACGACGAGCCTCGCCGAAGGTCGAGCCGATGAAAGAGAAAATTATTTAGCGCGCACTGCGCTTTCGGAATAAATTCGACGAGGCCGAGGCTCGTACGTGCTCGCGACGCCCACGCTCGCGTTGCACAACTTTCGCAATCGACATAACTCATAAGCCAATTGCATCTCCTTGTTAGGCGATTTTTGGCGTGCGTTCATCGAAGCCGCGAATCACCGGCCTGAGCAAAGAACGTGTGACGTAGGACGATTTGGTAATTCCGTCCTTTCAGCCCCCTATTTCACGTATCACCAGCCAATTACTCCGCGGCGAATTGCTAATCTCTTAATTCCCCGGTGCCGCGATGAATTATTCAGGTTTTCTGATACGGTGCCTCGGGCAATCAAAATTTTCGTCGCGGATTCCCCATCGCGCGCGCGCTAATCGAATAGCAATTCCCAGCCGCGAAGACTGCGACGATTTGAGAACTCGAAGATGACACCGAAATAAAATCTCGGGGACTTTTATCCCTCGTATCTTAATGCTATTTTGCTGCGAGAAGTTCGACAATTCCTGGCGGTACGGACTGTACGAATAGGATTCTGGGGCTTCCCATTCCGCGACGCGAAATCTTACCCTCAATTTAATCAGAGAGAAAGGGTTTTGGTCGATCACGAGTGGCGGGTTTCTTTGCCAAGAAAACTCCATCTCGTGCTCGCTGGAGGCAGAGGCGTTCTACCGATGCTTTACCATCCTGTTTTCCTCCTGTTTCAGCGCCAAACAGCCCGCTACATCTTAGCAACAGGGCCCACGTCTTGCTTCTGCTGAATAGGCCTCAAGCCTCCCTCACGGACGCTGATCATGCGGTTAGGCTGCGACCGGACTGGGGCAAGGTGAGAAAGTCCTTTTGCTATGGTACACTTTTATGGGCAGAAATGGCGGCAACCAGCCGTACAAGTTTTCTTTGAAGTTCCAAGAAACGCCACTAATAATGGAAACAAAACCATGAATGAACTGCGGCAGACTCTGAAACATGAATTCTTAAAACACCTGTTTTGTGGTTAATCTTACTTATCGGAGCTTTAAGCGATGTTTTCAATCCCTCCTCGATTCGTATCATACTGAAACTTCTCTCAAAGCTGCAGGCTACAAGAAGCCAGCAGCTCGGGCGGATCATTATTCATGAATCGTAAATGATTCCCGTTATTCAGAGCACATCTAGCATCTCCGAGATGTTTTATAGAACGCATAGGCAGAGCCGCGCAGTTGGCTGGAACGTATTATTCGCAATGAAAACTGTGGCATAAGGGCCAGGCTTCCCCCACTTGGCACGCTCATCGCTCAGATGTTTTGGCGACGTTCTGTCCCTCTACCCTTAACCCAATCTCGATCCAAACCCTCCCTAACTGCTACGGAGTATTACCCTAACCCACATCTGAGAGATAGACTCGATCCCCGATCTGGACCAAGCACCTTATTGCGAAACGGTGACGAATGGAAGAAGTCACAATTCGAATGCCCTGAATTCAATAATTTATCACCTTCAAATAGCGAGGCGCGAGTGACATTGCGCTGTTTCCTCGTTTAATTCTTTAACGCGATTTTTCGCAAGATAATCAATTCGTTGCCAGCAACTTAATTCATTAATTGAATTTCTCGTAGCTCTACGCCTATGCATAATGCAACGTGGTATAGTCGTTCGTTTGCATCGTGGTACCGTTGCGCGGATTACTCGTTTGCGCTTGTCCCAATAAGTAAAAACTGAATACCAGATGTAACTGTTATGCCCTGAACGCTATACCCGGTGAACTTTCAACCCCGATGAATTTTAGATAGCCCCCACAATCTAAATCCGCTGTGGCAACCACCTGAATCTCACATAATTTCCCACGCGACTGTATGTCGAGCAGCGATCGACGTTAATTGAAATTCATCACCGTTCACGTTCTAATTGTCGCCCGTTCATCGACAGGGTCATTACAGGCGAGGGGTGGCGTTGTCGGCTCTGGGCAGGCACGAAGAAGCGCTCTTTGCCCTTTGCATCAGCGTGGCTATTGACAAGAATCCTCAAGCTGTGCGCCACGAACTAATCAAGGTATGTGGTTTTTTACACTCACCTCTAAATGTTACGTCGCCCCGCGGATAACGCTCACCTTTCGCGCTTTATCTCCACGCGAGAAACCCGCGAATTCTACCAACGGGGACATTGTCTTGTAGGAGCGACGAAATTACAAGGCTAGAAGTGGATGGACATTCTTAAATTATATTCGACAGGCTGACTGAACTAATCGCGTATTGTTTGGGGGGGTTAAATGGCGGAGATTGACGGTAACATAATTAAGGTATTCCTCGGGCACAGATTCAATACAGGAAGTATCAGGAATTTCCCCATTTTAGCTGTAGCTTACGTTCGTTCTAATTTTCATATCGTTAGGAGCGGCGTATGAACACAGATAGCACGTAAATGAACGGTACAAACGAGCGAGGGCGAGAGGAGAATCAAGATATTGTACTAGAGTCACGAACGTACACAAAAGAAGTGGACGTCTCTGTGCGCGACGGCATTTCCGGTACGGCTGCTAGTGGTATAGCTTAATGACTCGGTATGATAGTCGTCAGGTGAGTGACCCGTGCCGGGGGCAATGATAGCCACTCACGAGTAGGCATACCTACTACATATTTGAAAAGAGTCTACCGCCTGCTCTGTGACGTGCCTCTCTCTGCGCAGCGTTCTACATCGGTACCTTCTTCGAAATCGAAGCCCTCTCTTCGGAGAGGAAGAGAATGGCAAATATAAAAATTCGTTTGAAGTGCAATTTTCCCTGAAATATTGTATAAAAATTAACGATAGTCATTAGTCTGAATTACACAAATAATTCCCAAAGTTAAGCGTCTAAAAAACGCAGAAATTCTAGTTTTCTCTTCGATGTAAATTGTAAATGTCCAGAGGAGAGTCAGACGTGAGTCCACATGTGTCGCTAACGGTACAGTCAACTTTTAATTGATAAAAGTTGCACGCCGTACCGGGAATCAAAGGGGTTAATTAAATCCGATTAAATCTGACTCCAGCGAGAAAGACTCGAGACGACCGTAATGGGTACACGCTACAGTGTTGACCCAGGACTTCGTAGAACTGACAGATCTTTCAGCCGTTTTTAACGCGCGTCCCATCTCCGCGAATTTACCTACTTAATCGTTCACCAAATTGAACAGAAAACAATGGAAAGAACCGGCGCATCTTTATCGACCAATCTCACAGACCCGTCGAAACCAAATTTGGGCGTTCCGTAGGTTCCGTTAAAGTGGCCTTTTTCTTGCTAGACGCGCGAGGGGCTCGCGCGTTTCCCAGCGTGGGCGGAAGACGAACGAGCTAAGTCACTGAATAAATACACGGCGAATTGACTTTCATGAGTAACACCGAGCGTTTAGAGTCGACCCCGAGACGACGATACGATTCCTTTATTATATAATAAACTCCGCGACGATCGCCTACGCGGCGGACGAATGGAAAATAGAAGAATGAAGTATGAGGAAGAAAAAAAGGCGAATTTATTTCCCGGCTGGCCTCCGCGCGGCGGCGTATCAATCGATGCAACGATTGCGCGTTCTAATAAGACTCCAGGTGAGTGACCCAAGGCTAGTCTACACTCAAGGCAAGGCCAGCGGTAATTACTCGCAACTCGATACCCGTTCGAGTCTTTAAATCGCGGGTATCGTTTTTCCGTTCGTCGCGAGCCCAGTCGTCACGGTTACAGAGTTGCGGGCTTTTTCGAGGCGCTTCCTTCGCGGTGGCAAAAAGCAAACCGTCGCGAAGACGCTTCACGTTGCGTGTACCTACGTAAAACAACTCCTGCGGTCGTTCAACGCCCCTGTGGAGCATAAATCATATATCGTTTGAATTGAGCGAACTTAGAGCGTCGCCCGTAAATGGTAATAGGTATGTTAAGTAGCATTTGGATGATATTAACGTTTCCGACGTTTTTAATACTTTAATTAAAGTAATACAGTAATTTACAAGCTGACGAGGCGGGGGGAATAATTAGGAGCAAGCTAGATAAGTTATAAATGATCTAGATATGTGCGGGTTCAGTCGAGACCCTAGAAGCCCTAGGATTAATGGCGAAGAGGCGGCGGAGGCTCAGCGGGTCGGAATTCGACGACTAACGAGTCCAGAGGTACCGGAGGCAAATTGAATTCCGAACGGTCATTATGTAACCGAGAGCCTGGCGGAATCATTGACGCAAGCTGCACCGGTACTTATGTAAGATCGAGGAATCATTCTTTTCGCGTGGCGTCCGAGGCGCGGGGCGAACAATACGGAGCCCCTGGCGACTGCTACTTTCCTTCCTCGCGAAAACGTTGTTCCGGATGCGGGTTGCGAGGAAGTTGCACAAGGCGGCATGAAATTTTACGAATTATCACCGTTCGCCTTTAGGCACGGTAAATGACTCCATTAGCGGGCGCGCGAGACTACTATCGTTTGGGAACAAGCGTCTCCCCTCGGTGCAGAAAAGTTCATCCGCATATTAATATTAACAAGCTTCCACGCTCCTTAGAGAGAGAACGCTCCCCAACGATTTTCTGTTCAATGAGAGAAAAGAACTCCCTTCGTCCCGGCGCTGCTTATTCCTCCTCAAAGTGCTTGCGCATCACCCACGGGACATTTACAGCCTCTCAAGTACAGCGCGGCAGACGTTTACAAATCACGTCCACTTTGCCCGCGTAATTTGCCGCGCGGGATCGAGTCGCATTTCGAACGTGCCGCGACGTTGCAATTACGCGTCGCGTCGCGCGCTCGTTCGCTCGCGATTTTTCTGCCCCTCCCCGCGTGTCGAAACGATCGTAAATCCTACTTACAAGGATTTACAGGCCTGATTTGCATGGGACAGAAACAAAGAGACGACTCTATCGCGTTAGCAGTGTGCGGGACGCGAGGCGCGGGCAAATCCACGGCGACAGAGGCGCGGCTTTCACCGTGTGGCCACATTAGAATTACAAAAGGCATCGTTCCGTATTGTCTTCAGGTGCTGTACAAAGTGCTGTCGGCTGGCCAGCGTCGTTACAACGTGCCGTCCCGCGCCCCCTACAATTTGACGGAGGGCGCGTCTCGCGCGAGGATTCGTCATCATCATCATCATCAGCTGATCACCACCAAGAGGAATCGTCGGGCGATCCTGAACGGCTCGGACTGCGAGGACAATAGCAGCAGCGGCGAGGAGGAGTTCACACAGGTGAGGATCTCGTATTTGCAAGCGTACGGCGCAGCGATTAGAATGTTCGATCGTTTCGACTTTGAATCCTTATCGTGGATGGAATAATTTTGTGAAGAACTGGGCAGAGTGAACGAGGATAGAGAAAATTGGTCGGAGTTGATGCTCCTTAAGGGGGGATTCTCGTGTAACATCCCCTTGGATATTTTATAATGGAGTATTCGGGCGTGGGTATTCAGAGAGACATGTTAGAAACTTATTTTGTCACCGCAAGTGTTCAAACGTGCTATCTGGATATCCACAGGAACGGAAACGTTACCGAGCTACCGTAGATAAAAGAATGGAGGAAACAGTACAATCGACCGCGGCATATCTGTCTATGAAACGCTCAGACCGATACACGATTCTCTTTCGTTAATTGCGCGCGCTTTTGTCATTTCGTTTGTTTCCGTTGATTAAACATAAGCTAGCGCAACGACGATAATCAATGCCCTAATTACGGTTCCCCATTGCGCTTCGTCTACCCTGATTAATTGTTTTATTTGCTCCGCGGAGATCAGTGCACCTGTTCGAGATCAGCGATTATATTGTAACGGCGCGAGTATTCCGAGGAGAGCGCGCAATTGCCAATCAATTAGCAATTATTATAGATGGACGGGAAATACGGATATCGGTGGCGGTAATAAGCGATCGGGCTGGCTGGAACTTATATAAACCCGACATTTCAATTACGCTCGATCTCCGATGGTCAGGATAATCTGCCGGTGTTCGATAACCAGCAATCGCTGGTCACGTTTAATTACAAATCCCCTGGTTAATAGGGTTTCGAATTCCCCTTGCTTTTTGTTGTCGACCATGTCGCGTTCTGTTACGATAAAGCTGTACCTCCGACGACAGAGGAGACGGAGGACACGTCAAAATAAAGAGATCGAGTAAACGAGACGCGGCGACGGTTTAAATCGCGGGAAATAATATTGCAATTAGAACCGTTTGCTTCGCCGTGAATCACGGGCGGAGGGAGGGGAGCGCAACGTAAACGATCACCGCGACTGCAAGAAAAGACGAAACGAAATATCGAGAAAATAGGTTCAGGACAGATTGCCCGGTTGCATAATAAGCCATTAAGCGTTACGCAACCCCGCGGCGCGGCGTCCCTCGGCAAACAAAGATGAATTGTATTTCAAAGAAAAGAAGCTCTAATCGTGTCAATCCTAATAATTCGAGATTAAAGTTCGCGCTTGATCCAATTATGCTTGTTGATTCATTGCAGGCTGTTAGTAGGAGACTCCTGTCAACCGTAGCACCACAAAACAGCAGCAAGCTGCAGGCTGGCCTGGATCGGGTCTATCAAGACATAGAGAAATTGAGAAGTAAGTTGCATTGCACTTGGGAATGTATAAAATACGCTGGAAAATTAATACCATGCATCAACGAGAGATCTATATAAAGTATTAGTTTGGTGTATAGAATTCCCTTTATTTATCGTGGAGATACATTAAGAATTACTCTGGTTTAGGACTCATGAAATGTCACAGAAACTCGGAAAAATAAAATAGTTAAGGAGCGAAAAATATTTTCATTCAATATTTCTGTAGCGAAACGTGCCAACCTAACAATTCGCGTTTTTTTTCGAGTTGACTAGATTGCCAATCACGAAATGAAACTTCATTTTCTCGTGAAAAAAAATGAATACCAGCTTGGAAAGGTTAGCCGATTACGCTTTATCTGACATTTCGTATTAATAACAGCCGTTGCACATTTACCATGCTACATGCGGCTGAATACGTGCCATTGATAAACGGGTCCTCGATAGCGAGTTATTTAAAAAATTGAGATACATTTGACGCTCGAAGGAAAAAATAAATTTGCCAATACAGAAGATTAATATTAGCTCTTCTGCATCTAAAAATGTTTAATCCCACGTAGCATCTAGTCTCTTGTTGAAGTCCCCCAATCAACGATTGATAGCGTTATAAATAATAAGAAAATATAATAATTTGTATCCCGAAATCTTTGGACCATCAGCATTATTAGATATTCGTGTATAAGACTTCTGTGCTCGTCTACGATGAAATTCTAGGAAAAGGAGCCTCGAGTCGAGAGTTCTGTAGAAAATTGCGCGAATTTTAAGAAAAGTATCGTGTCGTCACGAGTCCATTCAAATCTAGACACGCTGTAACCGTTGAAAATGGTCCCCTTCCAGGACTCGATGCGAGGTCCGCGGAGGTTCTTCTGCCACCTCTTTCTGGTGGTACAGCGGGCGAGTTGGACTGTATCTTGTGCTGCCGACTGTTATGGAAACCCGTAACCACACCATGCGGCCACACGTATTGCTGGATGTGCCTAGATCGTTGCCTGGACTACTCCTCGGCTTGCCCTTTGTGCGTCACGTCTCTGGCGGATGTAAGTATCGCTTTCTTCCGTGGACGAAAGTCTTTCTCCAATATTAAAGTAGGATACACGCAGCCTGGGCGACGACTATTCTACACTTCTACTCCTTGACATTATCCCGATCGATTCTCGTCCTCTGGAATCTAATAAACGCGAGTCGTTAGGCACAAGTCGTTAGACACGAGTCGTTGATCCCGAACAACGTCCTCCGCCTCGAGATAATTCTCATGGGACGACGAGTATCGGCGACACCTGCTCATAAAAGAGACACAATACTTCCTAGCGGTTAACGATGCTGCGGATTGAAATGATTATTGTTTGCGGTCACTGAAGCCGCCAGCAGCTTCCGTGTTCGTGGCGTCATTGTCAATTGTCTACGCGGGCACCGCCGTTAATGACGTTAAATAAACCTTGCGGCGAACGATCTTCTATCTTTCCTTTTCCCTTGTCGAAAGAGAGGATCCAAAGGGATTGTGTATTATTGTTACGCAGAATTTCATGTAGAAGATTCAACAGAATTTCCATAACTTCGACAGTCGAAGGCTGAAAGTTCAATTACTCTGATATTCTGATATTCGAAGTAGATTTGCTTCCTTGCTTTCTTCTTCGCTTCGTCGCTCAGATTCCCCGAAATCTATTACGACCCCAATATCTAAATAGTGATGGACTCAGGATTTAATCTTGGGGAGAGCCGAGTTGCAGGGATAAAAATATTTTTAACTCAAATTCAATAAAACTCGTTAGGTGATCATAAAAATTGATTTAAAGAATTAAATTCAGCTTTCTTTGCTTTTCACAAAGCTCTTGAGTTCCTTCAGTCGTGGTTACATTGATCTCCTTTTCCCCTTTTCTTTGGGGGGTGCCAGGCCCCCCTTCTGGGTGCGCCACTGCATTCTACGGTGCCGGACTCCGCATTTCCACAGACCGAACATACCAGGAAACAAGTACATCAACACCCCAGTAATCTAAATCCCTAATCCGAAGCTTACCGAGTGCTCCGTAACAACCAGCTAAAACGCTCGATGCATTGTTAACGCCGGTCTCCACGGGTCGGGTCTCGAAATCTCTCGTCGAAGACGGGGAACCTGGGGCATTCGGGTTCATGAAAAAGTCCGGAAATTCGCCGGCGACATCTTCCCCGTTGAAGGCGACGTGGACGATGTGGAGGACGTGGCTTCTGCTCGACTTAGCAAAGTGTCCTTTGCTTGCAGTACTTGGCCAGCAGCCAGAAGACGGTGACAGACTTCGTGGAGAGGGCTTTGAAGACGGTTGCGCCGGCGGAGTACGCCTCGAGGGCGGCCAGCCACCGATTAGAACTCGTCCAGGGACTCGGCCTCCTGGGCAGCGAGCAGATCGCGGTTTTCGTTTGCACCACAGCCTTTCCCTGTGTCGCCTGCCCGCTCTTCGTCTACGAGCCGAGGTACAGGCTGATGGTCCGTAGGTGCGTGGAGAGCGGTGTCCGGCAGTTTGGCATCGCGGCGTGTCTCAACAGGGAAGCCACGGGGACAAAGAGGTAATTATTTGCATCCAGAGATTCATTTTTCATTCAAACCGCACGAGATAGGAGCGTTTTGAATTGCATACGTGACTTACAACGCATTTCATCTTGATTGGATTTCAAAATACAAAACGATGGATAGAATGGAATTAAGGAGGAACGCGATGCATACAAATTTCTTTACTTTACTTATGGATGCTTTCATTAAAAAAGGGGAGCAGATGTTAATTTTATTCCTAACTGTATATACAATGTGCAAAACTTTCACGAAGATCAAAGGGATCGTTTTTTTTTTGCCATATTACATTGTTTTAGTAAGCAGCGAATGGGTTAAGTATTTACGGTTAGGTAACCGTTTGGATCGAGGATCTCTTCGTCTTTCAGTGTTAAATATTTGCTGTTGGGTAACTATTTACATTGAGAAACCCCTTACTTTGCGATATTAGGTATTTGCTGTTAGGCAAGTATTTGCACCGAGACCATACTTGTTTTACAATAATGGTAATTATGCAGCGTGTTAGGATCGCGTGAAGATCTTTTGATAATACGCGCGTCTGTTACTCAGCCATTAATTTTTCGCTGCAGGTCCTAAATTGAAGCGTATTTTCATTGGGGAATATTCCATTCGGAGTGTATAGAGGCTTGAATTTTTTCGGTCAAGTGAAATTGTGAAAGAAACATTTCAAGAGACACTTAGTTATCGATGTTTGATTTGGAGAACAGATGTTGGATAACCGATTCAGTAACCGTTATAAAGTAAAAAGTGGTATGCGCGATGTTTCGAGGAATATATTATCGAGGAAGATTTATACGATACAAAGAAGCTTTGATAATCCAGCGGAAGGATTGGTAAAAAAGTCAGACGCGGATTTATTTCATTCGCCATCTGGACTGTACATAGACCTCTCTAACGATGAATCATCAACGTATAACTGTACTGCGGTAAGAGTTTTCTACCGCACTGAGTGAGACGATTGTTGTACCAGAGCTAGAAGGAAGATGGCTCTTCTTGTTAAAATAAATCGAAGCTTCTGTTACATCGGTGAAATTTAATTTTGCGAAAAGAGGCGTTGAAAGTATCAATATCGTAAAATTCGGTTCTTGCTGCGAATCTCCCTAATGCGTGAACATTTTCTGTAAAGCTGTTGATTTATGAGAAGCTGAGAATCGGATCATCGATTTAATTACTTCAGCTATATTATGTTAAAGAAATCTATATCCTCTAATAAGAAATCGCGTCTCACAAGTGAACATCGTGACCTCGAAGATCAAAATCTTACGTCATCTTTCTATTTCATCGATTAACCTGGCGACATATTTCCAACCCCTTTGCGCTCGTCAAACACTCTTAAATGATACTTACGAATGTTGCAGGTACGCGGAATACGGCACCATGCTCGAGATTCGGGACCGGGTGCTGTTGAAAGACGGCTGCAGTATTCTCAGCACAGTCGGTGGAAGGAGATTCAGGGTTCTCTCGGGGGGTGAAAGGGATGGCTACGACACAGCTCAAGTGGAATTCCTGAGGGACACGATTGTACAGGATGACCAACTGTTGAACCTCTTGGAGTTGCACGACAAGGTAAGCTCCCTACGAGTCCAATTTAATAAGCAATTTACCGTCCGAGAATCCACATCTCCCTGCAGATCTGAACATTAGCAATACTTAAAACGTGTCGTCATTATAGCAGAAAAGAAACGCTATCGTCCTTGCAGGTGCGAGCGAAAGGTAGAAGATGGTGGGACACGGTGCCATCGTCCCAGCAGTCCGAAATACAGCGAGTATTCGGTCGAATGCCAGACACCGAGGAGGATTGGCCGCGTTTGCCCGACGGCCCGTCGTGGACATGGTGGTTGTTGGCCATTCTTCCGTTGGGCCCTCAGCTGCAGGTGGGAATTCTTGGCACCACCAGCCTGGAGAAGAGATTAAGGGCCATAGAGAAGACTCTCGACCACATGGAGCAGAGGCAGCTGACGGTGGCTCCGGCGCCGTCGGAGGAGACGACCACCTCCTCGAGCATATGTCGGGACCGGGGTGGAATCACGGAGACGGCGGTCTCCGTGGTACAGCAGTCTTAAGAACGTAAGGAGAAACTGAGCGAGGTAGAAGGTTCTTGGAAGATGAATCGTTCAGGCCGTTTACAACGCGGCGACGAACCGTGTTATCGGCATTCACTCGATGTACAAAGTACTTGCAGAGTAGCTTATCGACAATTACCACTTTTTACTCGATATTTAATATCCGAAAGCGCGACGTGGGAGAGTCCCCGTGGTCTCTGTTGACCAGCTGGCCTCCCGCCCGCGGCCACTTTTCTTCTTCTACTTAATCCTGTTAGTTACGTTTTAACTCGAGCACCATCTCACTCGGTGCTCGTTAAACTTACCCCATCCGAGCGCCTTATCGACGGAACGATGACGCGGTTAGGAAACGAGGATGATACGGGGGCACTGGCTGTCGCCCGGTGACTTGCTCCGTCTCGGTGCTCGAGTCTTTTGGGTGTGAGAGCGGTGTTTGTGCCGGCGATTTTAATGCATATTAATTGGATACGGCGTCGCACCTGGAAATCTCGGCCACTGTCAGCAATACTAGCACAAGAGCCTGAAAATCTTAGGTAACCCAGTGATCATTCGACCAAACCAGGCGATCCAGGGAGTCACATATCCGAGAGGTGAAGGGGTATCGTTTACCTCGGTAAGGCGTCACGGTCTTCTTTGCGCTGTTGCAATACGCAAATCTGTTCTTCCAGAATATTCTATATACATACATCTATATGTATACACATATAAGTTTATGTATACACGTACGTGAGCATATACACAACACGTTGCAATCGGAGGTACGCACGTTGTCTTACGCTTATGTTGGATCGTACCCGACGAGATAACTTTTTACCTTGTAACGAATCACGCGGATATACTCATAGCGCTGGTAAAACGGCGAGGGATTATGTATTTATCGTGGGTGTGCTGAGTACAAAACGGCCATCGTTAGGAAAGGTAGAGGAACGTTGGCCTTGTCGCTGGCAAGGCATGTTTTAGCTCGTTCAGATCGATTGGCAAGTTATCTGAGACGCGAGAAGGGATGTTTTCTACTGTTCTTTAGTTCATAGAAGGGTCGTTTCGGTCTCTCTCCTCTGGATATGCAAAGTATTTGTACGCGTTAAACGTTTTTGGTCCTAACAATTTCACAATCCTCGGTTAGGAGACAAAGGAAGCCTTCCACTTCTTAATTTGTGGAACACTTTCTTCGGTCCCTGTTCCGGTGGCATCTGACGTTGTTAACAGGGAAAAAGTTCGAGATGACCTTTCCTATGAGAAGCGTTCTCAAGAAAACCAAGTTCTTTTTACTCGATTTGTAAAGAGGTCAATCAGATCTCTTCGTTGAAATTGCAAATCGTATCAAGAACCTTTGTTTCTAATTCTTCTTTCTTTTTCTTTTCTTTTTTTTTTTTACGATTCTATCAGCCTCGTTTCGGAGACGCCAAACCTTCCACTTCTTAATTTGTGGAAATATCCTTGTGGTTCCTGTTTTGAAGGCATTTAATGTTAGTAGCAGGAGAAAACTTTGAGACAATCTTTTGCATGTATTGAAAATCAAGAAAGTAGGAATATCTTGTTCATATGTGTCATTAATTTTCTGAGAATCTCGACTATTGAGACTTATTAGCAATGTCTTGTATCGGGAACCGCTGATTTTAATCGATATATGTAGGGTTAATGAGTACCTAAGGGGGCGATGTTGATTCTCAGAAAGGGGAATCGTTGGGAAGAACGTTCTGTTTTCACTCAGCTTCTTATAATCAGCCATATTTGTTGGAAGGGAATTTACAACAACGACCAGTATGTGTGGCAAAGCGCTCTTGAAGTGGCATGAAACACAACTTTTTTATACTGTCTGGCCTGTATTCAAAACGCTCTAGTAGAGCAAACTATACACCTTTACTTTCCTTAACAGTCTACTGTATTATAATGTAATTAATTCGACTTTTCCCTACGGAAACTTGTCGCAGAAATCATTGACGCTCAACATGATAATCGTACAGTTAAATATTCTAAGATTCCGAAAGAATTCGTTTGCATCGTGCAAATCGAGTGACGCAAATTTAATGCGCGATATGAAAATAGTGTTGTCCCATTAGTTGAAATGAATTTCTTCCCGATACCATGAAAGTGTCCGAGAAACAAAGGCGTATCGTTCAGTGATAATACAGTGTTATGAATACGAGCCCTTACGTTTATTCCGTCGCTCATAAGACTTTTTCGACTACGGTAGCGTATAGTAATTTATTTTCATGCGGTTTTTTAAATGTCCTGTCGAGGCATTACAGCGATCGTCCGAAGAGCTAGGAACGTCATATCAATCATGCAATCAAACATACACGAAAGAAACGAGAGGAAGAGAAGCATATGCATCTGTTGTCACGATTATTAATCATTATTACTGTTATTATTGCTCTTATTACTATTACTATTAAGGAAAGTACTATTACTATAAAAACTGAGTACTGTCTACACCACTACTAGCTGTTAGTGCCGTCGATATTCTATATTGTCGAGCGAATAACGACAATGATTACGCGGATTGGCATTATTCGATTACGTACACGTACACATATTTCCTATTCTCGAAACTGTGTAGAATAAAAATGGAGGATGGATTAAAAGAACTTTTTCATCGCGTTTTCTAATAATCGGTATAACGAGTACCACCGTTTCGGTCTTCAATGGAAACGGCAGGGCGAGCGGTGTTCTCTGTCTTTAGATTTATATTCTCTTCTCTAGACTTTTACGAAGTTGTGAATCATGCATTGTGATATTACTGTATAGCCTACCTTATTGTATATTGTTATAAACGATACATTACAAGATAGTGTGTAATGTCACGCAACTTTCCATTTTTACTTCGACATTTCTATATTTATCTTCATCTCTTCATATGGAATTATTGTAATAAAAATATCATGAAACCGAATACCCTCTGTGGCTGTGTATTCAATCCTTTTTTACCTCACAATACATTCCATTATTCACTTTACAAATAGATGGAAACGTTTATTTTGACAAATATTATATCATGGGTCATTCAATTTTCGAATTCTTTTCAATTCCACTTTAAAAGCAATGAAGTACAATGTATATATATCATGTAAGAAAGATTCAGTAAAATCACCACTACCATAAGCCAGAAATATAAAAGAATATATATCTACATCCCTTTACCATCGCTTGCAGACTTTCGCGAAACTGCATATTTTAAACTGAAAATTTCGCTATAGTTTCTTTTTATTTTCTTGTTATTCGTGCTTGCGGCACTTCATACCAAACTGTCAATCGCGGAGCAGCTTCAGGCGGAACACGAGGGAACCTCCGAGTCGACGATACGTCGAGTATGACCGGTAAGATCGAGTATCTGGAAAAGTATTCGGTAGCACCTTCACCCAGCAGAGATTACTACGGGCTGAGAGTACTCCGTGACCAGGTGCTGACGAATAGGTCGCGTTCTCAGTGTCCTGCCTCGTAACTTTCCCCTTTTTTCAGGTGATACTGTATCTTTGGAAAATCTCCCACGGCCCACACAAAACACCCATCGTACGAACCTGCAGCTTCGACGATTTCAAATACGACAAGCCCCTGCAAGACGAAATCCAACGTATCTTCGGTACCCAGAAAGATCCGATCCTTGCGCAGTCTCCCTAATGAATATTTCACGCGTCCCGTATTAGATCTTACTCTCATATTTGTCGCCCCAACGTACCAGCTAAACATTTAAGAAACTCTCGCCCTTTACCTACGTCCCTTACATATCTGCGAATCGTTCTAAACTCGATAGGTAAATATTTACTGAAGCACATAAGACATATCGCTGACGGCCGCAGAACCACGCTTCTAACGTTGCCAAAGTGTTTGACTGAAACATTGGTGGCCTATCTGTCGGTGAACGATATCGTTAAGCTGTCGTCGTTGTCGCACGCTGCCAAAGAGGTATCAAATGACGGATACATCCACATTTCTCGCGCGTCCTTCTATTCATTTCCCACGTCGAACGTGCAGGTCTTCGATGACAAGTCTGTATGGGAGACATTGTACAGGAAGTACAAGCCATTGACGAGGAACAAGTACGAGAAATTATATGCCAGCAATCAGGACTGGAAGCAACTGTTGCAGTTGGCACAATTGCAAGGAGTAATGAACGAGCTAAAGGTGCTCCTATCATTACGATTAATATTACAAGGTACATCTTCCCCTGTTACCTTCATCACTGACCAAAGGGTGTTCCTTCTCCAGGCACCACGGGCTCGTCAGGCGTCGAAGCAGACGAGAACAAACTCGAAACTCGAAGACACAACGAAACCCTTCAGCGCAGTTTCCAGAGGATCGTCAAGAGTCGTTCCCTGTGCTGGTCAGGCGTCGAGGAAACCGTCAGATGCTACTCGTAGAAAACCTATTCAGAATCCTGCCTCGAAGAAGTCGGACGTTCGCCTCGATAGATGCACGATCGACAACGAAGCAACCGGTTCGGAGAGGAAGGTACCCGCCATCAAGTCGTTCCAGACGGTCGGGCAGAAGAACCTGAAGGCGATGAGGGATCAGTCGAAGCCGCTGAAGACTGAGTCGAAACGGGAGGTCGAGGGCAAAGATTCCGTCGCCAGTAAACCCGTGGAGACGAGGCAGACCAAAGGCCAGGGCAAAGTTCGCCGGATCGAGGCGAGAGTCAGCAGCACGAGCGTCAGAGTGGAAGACAAGTCGGTTCCCGTTAAAACAAGAAACTTGACGGCGCCGAAGGCTAGGAGCGAAAAGCCAGCGCCGTCTTCGCTGCAGGCGGACCAAGCTAAAGTGAAAACCAGAGGCAAAAGCAAGAAGATTGGACAGAGTAAATCGACGATCCTGAGGACGAATTCTGCTCTCGTCGCTGAGCACTCCGCGGTCAGGGACGACAGCTTCGATCTGGCTGAGCTGATCGAGGCCAGCCTGAAGAATATTCGCAGCCCAAGGAGCATATTCGATTACAATTTCAGCTGCATCGATAAACCGAAATCTTGCGGCGGGGATTCTAAGGCGGAGGAGGAGTACCGAAGACTCGGGGAGCCGCCGAGAGGGCTGAGAAGCGGCCGCGGCAGGGCGACTCTGGATCGATTGTCGGAGAAGTCTGAGCCCCTCACTGCTAAATCGGTGGATTCTATTAACAAAAGCGACGCTTCCTGCGGGCCTGCCACGCCAAGGTACGCGAAGACGCTGAAGACCAAGGCCAAGTTGTCGGCGGATGTGATTAAAAATCGATACAAAATCCCGATGCCCGAGGATAAGATAGACACTTTGGAGCGGTACGGGATTTACAACAAATATCCCACGCCCAGGGTGAACGGCGGTGTTGAGCAGAAGCGCGCGAGCCCGCAGAAAGCAGTTGACAAGATGGAAGTGCTGCGTTCTCTGGATGCGAATAACTCTTTCGGCAGGAGAGCCTCTTCCGGCAGAGCTGGTGACGCGAATCGATACAATCTGAGGAAAGCAGTGGGGGGTCTTCATAAGAATTGAAAGGGCAGAATTGGCCTATTGTTCTCGAGCATTATTTTAAAATTCTCGCGGAAAAAATAAAGTATTGTACGAGATGTACTATGTTTGCGAAAGAAATGCATGTATATGTGCGATATTATTGGGATATTTTGCAGTCGAGTTCTCTCCAGGAAGTTGTAACTTATATTT
This sequence comes from Andrena marginata, assembly GCA_963932335.1. NCBI lineage: Eukaryota > Metazoa > Arthropoda > Insecta > Hymenoptera > Andrenidae > Andrena > Andrena marginata. Next base: position 11,665,512 of record OZ010662.1, on the reverse strand, counting down.
CTGCGTGCTCCTTTTGGCCAGCGACTGTTCGGGTGGGATTTTATTGTGCCACGTATAAAATAAATTGAATTGATGATTTTCGCGGATGATATGTTTAAAATGCTTGGTAGTAACAGTATAGACCTCACGAAACCTGACAATGATTACTCGAAATCATCGTAAATTAAGATTCTTAGATAAACGTACACCTGATGCTTTGCTGTCTAACCATAAACAGATTTAACAATTAAGTAGACGGGATTCCGAGAATCAAAAGGCAATGGCGGTAAAAAAGAAATGCCATAATAAATGAAATAAAAACAGCGTTAGAGGGAGCAACGAGCCCTTAATCGCGAAATTCTGCTGTAACCAGTAGTAGAACTCAATATATTCGCAGCCTAAGGAAGAAGAGTTTGGAGACGTTCAAACTCGAGGGAACAGAACCGCTGTTAATTTATAAATCACGAAGAAGATAACTGCAGATTCGTATTACTGAAAGTGGCGAGTTTGCATTTTCTGTAATTGGAATATATTGGATATATTGGTAGGATGATTTACTAGCAAAGATTTATCACTGGCGAAGAAGTTTATTCAATGATTCTCTTTACACGCTAACAATCTTCGCTGAAGGTGCAGGCAGATGTACAAAATAAAGTGTAGCATTGCTTGGACTTAATGATATGTCTTTAAATATAAACTCGTGAATTACATATTTACATGACTGTCGATAAAGGAAGTTTGCATAGCTCATTTTATCAATTAAGATTCATAACATATTACAACTGATTTCTGCGTAGCTAGCTTCTTGCAACAATATCTGTAATATAATTAGAGTGAAGCAACTTCGATTTAGAAATCCTCTAGATTCTTTCATTGGAACGTAATTCTCTAAGAACGTGTAGCCTACAAGTACCGTGCAAACTATCGTTTTACCAAACGATACCTCTCTTAACTCATCAAATACTATCGCTACTTGAAGTTAGAAAACGGGTGTCCTTTTCGAAAGTGGTAAATTCTTGTTCCTGCTCGCTTATCTCTCAGTGTTCAAAAGATCAGGAAACGTGTTCATTTCCTCGTACAGAAATATATCGTCGTCGATTTTATCACTTGGGTTGTGATTACCAATATCACGGCCTCGTTTCACGCGGTTTATTGTCCGTTTACGCTTAAAATTTAAGTACAGCCGGGACGTGGAAGCCTCGTCATTAAACTAAGCAAATTCAACAATTCTGCTCGTCGATCGTAGATTTCGAATTTCGCTTATTCGTCGGCTGGCTCGTATTCCGGAGGCTTCGTCAAACAATCATAATCAACAAAGAGACTCGCAAGTCCAGTCAGTTAGAAACATCCTTGTAAAGAGAATTACAACCGCGATTCCACAATTACAGTATTTTTAGTATAATAAATTAAGTGACGAAATATAACAGATGCATTGTAATTATGGAATCGCTTTCATAGCTTGCAGGAGATTCAAGTTTCGATATCCAGTTTCCACAATCATGCCTAGTTAAGCTTAGGAACAGTCTGTGATTAAATTATGCTTCGCACCGTTTCGTTCGGTGCTTTCGATTGTTACTTCTTCCCTCCTCAAGAGCCGCACGTCCTGCCTTCCATTGAATCTTTCATTTAATTGACAACGTCGCGTGGTTCTTGCCCGCGAATCATATTTCAAAAGAATTCTTCCACAAACCGCAGAATCCGGATCCAGCGAAACTACCGCCAGGGCTCGGTCTCGTCGAACATCTTTTCTATGTTGTCGCGCAACATTTTCTCTTGCTCTGTAAAATCACGAAACTCCATTTAATCGAGTTTGCAAAGCAGCTGGCACAAATAGCTGAGAATTATATCAACTGCCAATGTACTTTAACCCCACTCGTCCACTCGCTAGTCTCGCTAAAGCTTACCTTTCGTTAAATTGGCGATCACGCACTGCTTCCTAAGAAACTCCAGGCACAGTGCTCGCGAGAGGCCGAAGGCGTGCATGTTGCACGTGAATGTCCTACAATTCGAGAGCATTCGATGCTAATTCTACTCGATGCAACAGAGGCGGGTTAATCTGATTACGAGTTACCCCAATTGCCCGAAGACGATGTTAGCTTGGAACCTGCGATCCTCCGCGCTGTTCGCCTCCTGGTCGAGGGACTTGGGCCTCGGCGGGACCGGCCTCGAGGCTCTTTCGCATTGAACCGCGTCGAAGAAAGCGGCCGTCCAAAATCGCATCGACGTCCAGATCGGTTGAACTCGCAAGTGTGTGTACAGATACTCGCGATACGGTTCGAGTCCTGGCACTTCAACTAATGTCAGTCGAAAAGTGAGCGAAACGCCGTGCAAGCCGAGATTACAAGATCCGTGCGACCTTTTACTTAAATAACAAAATCGTTTCGATACCTTCGTGGTAGAAGGTGAAGCACATGTTCATTAGACTCTTCGCGGGCGCGAAATCGTCTGCCTCGTGGCACTCGAAAAGGGCCACCGCAAAATGTTGCGCCAGTGAGTAAAACGTGGTCTCTGTCACGCAGGGACGGGCTCTCCTCGCGTTCACTACTCTCGAGAACCATATTCTACCGGATTCTGTCTGCAAAATATTTCACATGCTCTCTGTTCTTCACTGTTCGACTGCCGGGTGGTCCCGTGGGTGTATAAAAAAAAATATACACGCGTGTCCTATGGGCTCGGGACCAGTTCTAATAAATATTCGCCTGCAAACTTTCCTTTTTGAGTTATCAGGCCTTTAAGCGAGACACGTTTACCATGTTACGCAACTTCTGTTGCATAAAATGCGAAGAGACTCATGCATAAGGCATGCGGAGCAATTTGCAACTAGACACCGTTGTTCAAGCTGTTATTGATACAGTATGCCGACACATGTATGTTTAACAATGCGGGTGTTTGTGAAAAGCCGCCATAAGACAATGCGATCGCTCGAGCTGCGGTTCAGAAAGGAAAAATTTGCAGACCCTTGTTAACTAGGACGCTTTCGATAAATTTCACATGCAACATATTAAATTTGGAACACTAAAACGAAGCGTAAAATGAACGATAGCCGTGTACATATATTCGGATAGATTGTCCATTCGGTAGCTCCTCTTGTAATAGGAACTGGCAGCTCGTACTTACAGTAAACACCGAAATAAAAACTGCTACGAAGCAAGTACGTTTCGAAAGATAAGCCGGTAGAATTTATTCACTGAATCCAGTTGACGAATACATACAAGGACCATTTGGCCGAAGCTCGCTTTCTGTTCCTGATCGATGCTGGTCGGGGCGTCGAATAAAAGGGGCACGAACACCTTCATGAAGTCTGCGGCAGCTTCTTCTGATTGGCTATCCGCGGATAAGCTGGACGCCCACGATTGAACGGATCCCGATGAACCTGAGTAGCGAACACAGGGGTCATAGTAATAGACGAAGCAACGTCTGTGAACACTTTTATATCTAAAGTCAGCCGAGATAGTCTGTACCTGATCTGTGCCACATCCTACGACCATCCATGTTCGAATCTAGACTAGTGCTAGGCCCGTAACCATCCTGGTCGCTCGTCGAGTCGCTGCTATAAGGTAGATCTGAAATAACATTCTACAGGGAACACTTTTCCAACTTAGCGGCAACGTATCTACTGCACTTCTAATTGATACACGAGATTTCGGTGCGTGTGCCACGTTAACGTCTGCTGTTTCAACACCTTCGGAGACACGTCTAATCTAATGCTCCACGACACACAAACGGGGAACAACAAAGATGCTACCGTACTATGAGACAGTGGGGTTCTAATCGCACAGTTGTAAGAAGCGGTTAAGAGGCGTAACTTATCCCCAAAAGAAGGCACTGCAAGTTGGACTGGGATAGGGAATGGAATACTTTGCGCTTGTTTAGAATTGATTCTTCTTTAGTGAATATGTTACGACGCGTGTTTAGAAGCTTTGTAAGTTATTAAGTTACACAGGAATTTATGGCATGTTTGTTCCATGAGTTTTTCCATTTCAAGGTTCAACGTGATTGGTCGCTGATGAATTGACCATCTTTACTTTTTCTACCTAAGATGCAAGTAGCTTTAATAGATACTGTACAGCTTTCAACATTACTCCTCAACGAATATCCAGTTATAGGAACATCAATTTTATGCACAGGCGAATTGACGTGAAAGCGTATAGAGGGATGCGTTCCACCAAAGGGGCACAAACACTGTTGGAATCTAAATATGCACTATCGCGCTCCCGCCGACAGATAAGTCTCGACAACAATTTTAGTCCCCTTCGGAATATGCAGGTATCCAGGTACCCCCCTATCGAACTATCGATAAAATCATACGGGTTACGGAATTTATCACCCGCAGCGTTCCCAGCGGAACTTTTCTGTCGGCGGAGCCCGTGAAGGGGGGGGACAAGAGTTTTCGTGAGTGACGAACGAGACCTGTGGTGGTTCACAATATATTCACATCAACGTTCATTTACCTAAACGAAAAACGACCGCCTGATAGCGGGTCGGGGCCCTCGCTTTGCGACAAAAACAAACGAAATGCATTAGATGAAAAAGATTCCTCCAAAAAAACACAAACTTGTCATGCTACATAGTCGAAATAAATTCGTTCGCAAAAAGTGCATCGTATTTGTGTGACGTTAGAAACGGAATGCTCGAGAATGGGGCAAAATTTGAAAATCTACTATGACGTTATATTGAGAATTATAAAACTGAACATGTAGAATTTTTATAATAACGGGGTGCACGTATCAATGTACAATTTTTCTCTGATGTCAGGTAAAGTGGTGTCGACGTTTTATCGCTCACCTGCTTTGTAATTCAATTTTTCGAAAGGATCGGGCCCTGTGGCTTTGATGTCCTTCTCCTGGAGCGGTTCTATGCTCTCTTGGCTGTCCCTGTCAGGGCTGTTATCTTCTTCGTATTTGTTCTCCTGCTTTTTGGTCGCCGCTGATCTCGAGGACGCTATTTCCTCGTAGGTCATGCCTGGGGGATATTTCCTCATGCACCGTGACATGTCGGCGCTACCCTGGCGCTCCAGTTTGTGCCTGGCCATCGCTTCGTAGTCTTCGTACGACAATCCAGCCCCAAATCTGTCCGTGGGCGACAGGGAAGAATGAAATTTCTACATGGAATCGTTTTCACGGATCGTGTAATAATTTATCCACCGAAAGCAACCGTTTCCCTTCGTTTCATATGTCTGTATTTTTTATGTCATAATGATCAGGATGGTGGTTTCTATTAACGATTCTACGTGCGGAAGATTTCCATTTTTATCTTAGTGAGTTTTGAATGCTCAGTAGGGAAACGTGGTTGGAAAACTTCAAGCACCGAACTGCCAATTTTATCGAAGGATTTTAATTGATACGTATGGTGCAAGAGTTTTTGAGATCGAAATTGGGCTGAGATAGAAATGAGGGTTGGAGAAATGCGCGTGTAGTTCCGAGTGGCTGAGTGGCAGCTGCGAGTGTGTTTACACAGTGAGGGTGAGCACTCTCGGGGGTAGTTATTGCGAGCCGAGTTGGAGGGTGAATAGCAGATACAGCGAAGTTTAGAAGTATATCATGCTGAGCAAGGAGGTAGGCTGTTTTTAGTGATTGCTTCGAGAGAATATTAGTGAAATATTATTGCAGGGTGAATAAATTTAACTTATTTGAAACCGAGTAGCTTTGGGATTACTAAGGATACCACACAAAATGTTGTTGCTCGATTATAAATATTTATAGTGCTCACTTTGCGTCAATTATCTGTAGTTGTGTTCCGAATTTCAATTCACGCGACTGAAGCAATGCGGAGGGTTGAATTAAATAATCCGCTAATCATATTATTGTTTACTCTGTGGATTCTCTGCGTTTGTTACTTCACGAAGCATTTGCGGAGACATTCTCTAGACGGAGGCGTACCTGGGGAGCCTTAACTTCCTTCTGGCCAACTGTTCTTCTTCTGGCTTGACAGTCTGAGGTGGTGCTTGTGGCGAAGTGGGCGACGTCGACGGTGTCGCGGTCAATTCGCTTTCTTCTAAACTGCTACTTAAAGCGGACCCTATCCTGTTTCCCAGCCCCTGAAGATACTCTCCACTGCCTCCCAACGCGGACCTGACAGATCTGAGTGCACCTCTGGTGCGCCCAATTAGGGACACTCCACCAGTGGGTGGTAGAGCTGTCGTTACGTCCACCATCTTCTGCAACGGTCACGTATGCTACCTTCAATAATTATATTTCTAAATTCAAATTGCCTACCCTCTTATTCCTTAACCCAAATAAGACCAGCTGCAATATTGTTAAAATACCTCGGGACAGATAATAAAGGCTTGGCCTACATTTTGGCACTACATTTTACAATTTTCTTCAAGCATTCAAATGTTAACCATTAACAAACATTATGAATTTAAGTAGAATTATACTGTTATGTACTTTTAGTCATATGTCGATAAGTAGATGTACTGGTGAGAATTCAAGTTTATTAGTGACAAGAAACAAGTGTCACTGATATCAATTCACGCGCACGTCTTCTGTCGCAAAAAGTTTCTGGCGGAATAATTTCAGATAAGCCACAAAAATTGCATCGGGAATCTAAGTAGGTCACTGGGAACTTAAATACACGTAGGTGCGCACGTGGCGACATAATATCGGAGCATTGTACGCATTGAGATAAAAGTGAGCGGCAGAAAAAGCCAGCGGAAAAGAGGAGGTTTGAAGGCAAATTTTTACGTCACTGTAGAATTTTTTAACTTTGCTCAAATCACTCGCGCGTGGGACGAACGCGTTAAAAAGTAGGAATTACGATTTAGTTATTAACCTTGCGTAGGTATTGCAGATTATTTTTATAGCTCTTTAATTACAAGTAATTTGCAAAACTTACTCGACTGATATAGAATGATTTTTGGAACCTGCATTTTTCGGTTTAAAAGAGTTACAGTAGTTTTTCCTCAAATTACTTTTTTAATGGGGTTATATAATACTTCGAAGCTTTCTATCGTCGCGGCGCGTGCTCTTATCGTTTCAATGTCAGCAACTGAAAACCGCGTAACACTTTGAGCGTAATAAATCGTCACTTGCGATATTCTAATTACACTGTAAGGTGCACCGTTATCGCCTAAGTACCATATTTAATCAAAATTAGATACAAACTTTCCATTGTTTTCCTTGGCGATCGTTATTAGAAAGAGACAAAATTATGCTTCGGTTTGTAGGTACTGGGAATTTATGTTATTGATTCTTGTGCTTAAGTAACATTTACCATGCTATCTATTCATACGCGTGATGTTATAGAGGCATTGGGATATTTGCACGGCAAACATCATTTTGCTCGCCTTATCAGTGGAAAGATAACAAATGTGTCTTTCTATTTTCGTTCGGGAAATGTAGAATATTTCGTAATATAGAATATGGAATATTCTCAAGACAAGTAGTTTTAAATGAAATGAACATTTATAAATGTATCTTATAAAAAATGTATGCAACAAAATATATAGTGCAGAATTATTAAATATTACGTATATCTTCTTAAATTTTATACTTTAATAATTCAAATTATATAATATTTTCAATAATATTTAGTAATATATTTAATAATATTTAATAATATTTGTATAAGCATAACAAATAACTATTAAACATCGCTGAGATGAATATAAATTATAAGCTAAACATTAAACGTAAATGTAAAAGAATGATTTTTACATGTAAAGCAAACAATGACTATGTTTTAGTAATATTAATGTATTAAAAGTTGCGCGGAACTATTACTAGCGGCAACTTTCTTTCAAAGTGAACTTTTACCTCTCCTCCTTCCATTTCACAGTATTTAATATTTGTGCTGACGATTAGCGGTCACAACAATCTACAGCTTCATTATCGTTATCGTGCGTTCGTTAGGTGTGTGCAAAGCGAACGAGATCTTTGTATTGGCCAGTTCGTGATACGAGAAAAACGCGGATGTCCTTTAAGATAACTTCCCCTATGAAAATCACACACTGAAACTGATTGCACCGTCATTGATTCTTACTTTACGAACGTTATCCTCGAATTTTGTTACTTCATCGACAAGGACGAATTGGTCATTTCTTAGACGTTAACTGGAAAATGCTGTCCACGCGCAAGAAGACAGTGCCTCATCGTCCTTGAGCGATGGTAATTTTCCCTTCGTCCATTTCAACACGCAGGCTTTATAGAAATCGCGTTTCTCAAGCTTTGCTAATACCAACTAGATTTCACGCAAGCTATGCAGTGAACCTTCTCCCTTCGTTGCTCATTTCTGTCTCGAATCGGTCGACCAAACTCGGCTTTCGAATTGGGCTGCTACACAGCAAACAGACAGAGCAACCTCAGAACATCGAAAAGTAGATCATCGATCGCGCCAACATATCCGTCGAATGTTCGATGCCGAAAGAATTCCAAATTAACCTGCCCGGCCGGTATTGCGGGGGTGATAGAGGATGCAATATCGAGCAACAAGCACGCCAAGGTTATTGAATCTCTAACCATGCGGCGTGACCAATGTTCCCGTGCGTCGATGCTTCTCTACCATCCTTCAATATTTAACGATCCCTTAAGCATCAGTTAGACGGCAATGAAAATGATACAATATCGCAACAATGCTATTACGAAATTTAGGAATACCACTGCACCATTTTCAACTATATAGGTTTCGTAAGCAATTGCAAGTCGTTCACCAGACGAATCTTTAGCGAAAGGTAAGACTGAAAGTGTTCGCACCGGTATGTTCGAATAAATTAATTTCGTGAACCGAGTGGCAACGCGTGCCCTCGGAACGGCACCAACAGATTGCTAGTCAATTAACTATGTTCCAACGCACGTTAAATGCAATTTTGTCAGGGACAAGCAAGCAAATCCATTTCACAGATACGCGGAAAGGTGACGAGGAATACACTCTGGCAGGACATCACCGCATTGCAGATTTAACTATACCGCGGTGTTCCGCACCATATGGGCATTGCTCAATTACTATTTTAAGGTGTATATTCACATCCACTGAAGCGTATCGTCGCAAACTACGCGCTTTATTAGCCCGAGTAATTTGTCCGAGTGTTTTGTCAGTTTTAATGTGTTAATCTGTTCCTAGCAGCCAGAATGGGTGATGGCAGGACTCTAATTCCGATCGACTGAGACGACAGAGAAACAGAGAACGAGGAAGTCGATTGGAATTGAACTAAAGGGGAGTTGAAGTTTCCCCGTTGGACCCACAGAAAATAAATGTGATAATCTTTGAAAGCATCCCCCTTCTCTGTTTCAGCGTATGGAGTTGGTTTTCACTGGTTTAATAAAATTGTGTTTTAGTGATCGATAAGTAAATGATGTACCGTTCAATGGTGAAGCAAGGGAACAAGCCTGGCCGTTACCGCGATCACTTTGGAACACGTGTCTGACCACGAACTGTTCTTGGGACCGCAACCACTTAAGCTCTACACTGTACGGTGTACGTAGCGTTGCTTCCACTGCTGGTCTGCCCAACTTGCATTATCCTTCCAACGTGTGATCCAATTATTGCGGGCGCATGCGTCCGTCCCGATCAATACGGGTTTCCAAGCCTTCGTAGAACAGTCGGTACAGGCGAAACATAAACATTCATTTTAGTAGCAGCCAGTAACTAATCGACCAACGGTTACTAATCGACTAACTAACGGTAGGATTCCCAGTTCTGTGGATAGTAATGTCACGGGCTAGGTGCAGGATTAACCAGGCATAGAACGTAAATTTTACAGTATCTCATAATTTCCAGTTTCTTTTTATCACATAAGCTCTTTATTCGACAAATAAAGTTAATTTTCTTATTTATCGAGCGTTTTAGCTGCAGCGCCGAATAAAGTTTTCAATTATAATTTTACTTTAATTTAAACTTTAACTTTAGCATCGATGCTAGATTCACCGGAAGGGTGAGTGATGCAATGGTTTTCAGTTCAAAATGTGGAGGAGTTCAACTCCAGACATAGTTTTGTAAACCGAGTATGTATATTATGATAAATCTTTATTTATTCATGAAATTAGGTAGAAGTGTATGTTGTAATAGTTTATGAACATCTTTGTCTAACAATAAGAGAGCTATAGCCTTCTCGTTTCAATTCGCAAGAGGTGGCAGGTGTGAATAATTGAAAACAATAACTAATCGAGTATTTTTTATTATTCAGTAAATTTATGCAGAATACAGTACTAGTTATACACGAGATGTATTTATATTTTATATTTATATTTATATTAATATATTCTCCCATTTGTTTTATGTCTTTACTTAATTACATCACATCAAATGGACACGGTGCTGAAAGTTACTGATTATGTACACATCTTTCGCGAAAAATTGTGCCGATAAACGAGGTCCTGGACCAAGGAAACGAATGGGAAAACCAAACGAAGGAAACATACAATCATTCGACTACTATTTAGTCTCGTTTTACACACTTATCAAACAAGCCTCGCTGACCCGTTTCCCAAATGGTTCTCATTATCAATATTTCCACGCAAGACGAATAAAAAGTGAAGCTGTACTTTCAGGGGAGTTTACGGGGTGGTTTTGTTGCGCACGTGTCGCTGTACGTGTATGTACGTATCCGTGCGTGTAATGCATGTCTTTTGTAGTCGCTTATCTTAAGAATTACAATTATTGGTCGAGTATTGTTGTACGAAGCCTCTTTGTGGTGTAATATCAATCCCCATCTCACGATATCCTGTAAGTATATTATCGAGTCATCGTGTCGCTTTTGTGACACCATTTCCATTCACTATACACTTGAGAGCGAAGCGTTATTAAGATGGCACGCATCGAGAACGCACTACGCGGTATTTCAATTAGAGTTCGGTATCGCGAACTCGATTCGTACACTTCTGTTCTACAAGGAAAGGCCAGTGTTTGTTCAAAAAGTGTTCTAGATGATTAAGGTGAGAGTGACTGACGCGAACGAAGACGGCCGAAACGCCTTTAAGTAAAATCATAAAACAGAAATTTTCATATTTGTATGCAGAAAGTGGCGCGCTTAAGAAAACTACTGTCTTAAAATTGAAATTCAGTGTTTACCCTTCTAAATTGTACGCGCAGTTTAACTGTCTACCAAATTGAATCGAAGTGCAGACAAGTCAAATAAAGGGAAGCAAAATGGGCATTAAAAATAAATCTGAGAGAAACTAGTCGAATTAAAACTAATCGAAAGCATAAGTTGAAGATAGAAAGAATGTTGATTTAGATTAAAGGAATCTTTAACGAGTCGAATGTATCGAAACGAACTAAGTAGTTTACTGCACCAAGACCTGCATCGAAGAATCAGAAATTTTGAATTTCGAGCTTCACAATCGTACCTATAATTACATCATAATAATTTCCTGATCAAGGAATCAGTGTTTGACGTTCGACGATTAGGCGACGTGCACCCGACCTCCGTCTTCGTTCGCGCGTTTATTATAGAAATGTTCTCTTAGTACGACCATGGTTCCAATGTACTGTTAATTCTATCACGCGTTTTGGCCCCTCGTCCGCTGCAGGAAGGAAAACGATAATCGTGCCCGGCACGCAACGTAAAAGTTAGACAAGTGTGCCGTGTCGCCGCGCCGACGAAGCTCGCGTTCACGCGACAAACACGGTCGCAGCGACAATAAAGTCAAATCACGTAAGCGCGAGCTTTTGCCTTGCTTCTTAAATAAAATCCGTCGCAACGAATTCGAACCTCGTGCACAGTCTTATTCGAGAATCATCCTAATGAAAGAGACGCGAAACTTCCCCTGTCGCGAGCAGGCAACTGATCCTGCCTATAATAATCTTTTTTTACGCACAATTAACTTACACATACTTAAACAAGGATCGTCGGTATTTGAACGCTGGACAGGTGTCGCTAGTATCGGGGCGCTTTCATCGACCATCTACTCTGATAAAATATTATATCCAATTTTATGCTACTCGATGGTCTGCAACTGGTGCACATTCTACTTGAAAACCCACCCCTTTATGCGAGAACGTGCTTTCACGCGAGTAGTTTAAAAAAATTGTGCAAATATAATAATCGCTAGTTGAGAATCGATTTGGGATATTCTCTGAATCAGACTGTTATATAGAATAACAGATTACAAAATCGTTGGAAGAGAACTTGTCGAACCGCTTTATTCGAAAATTTCACTATAACAGAATCATGTGACAAGTTTGTATAAACCTGCCTGGAAAGCTTGTTCGAAAAATTGCGCCGATATTCCGAGACACCTGTCGGCGCCAACGAAGCGACGCGTACAAATTAAACCCGAAGAAGAGAAACGAAATAAATATAGGACGGATATGTTTAATTTCAGAGCTAGAGACATTATCCTACGCACCCTCTATGGCGACATAACTCTTCCCTGATAATGCGCGCCAAAGACTTTGAAATCCAACCGTTGCCGTCTTACACGAGCTCATCCCTCGCAGCAAAAGCTACGCGAGCTTTATCTTCAAAGGATTTACGCGTCGTCGGTCGACGTCGAGCACGGAGAGACGTCGTACGGATTCGAGTTCCCGTTTCCAACGACGATTGAACAACGTAAAACGATGCGACTCTCGGATATGTTCGATGAAACGTTCAAACTACTTAGGTACGCGACGCGTAATTTCCATTCGAGCTTACGTTGTTGCATCATCGACGACGTCCACGTCTTCTCACTGCCCGTCGATTCGGCGAATCCATCTTTAACCCCCAATTTGTGTATGCATGTATGTACATATACACGAAACGTAGCACAGGTCGAGTAAACGTTAGTGATATCTCTTTTACATTACATTTACATACATTAAAGCTGCACCTTTACGTGTATACGAATACACATCTAACGTAAGTATGTACAGTGACGTTGCAACCCCAATGGGTCTAATCCACGCGACTACTCAGGCCTGATTTCTCCTGACTCCATTTCGAGGAATTCGAGCCTTCGTAATTTTTTTTTCAACAATTTGCGATCGCTGAATGTCGAAAGATGCCAGTGTTATCTGCTTCGTTCAACACCATTTTCAATTATATCAACAGAACTTTCGGGAGCTATCGTTGCGCAAATTGAACCGATCCAGCGACGAATCGACTTACAATTTTCTCGGACACTCGTGAAAGTGAAACTCTGCGGACGAATCAAGCCGGAGAAATCGGGCCTTAGAAAATGAAGCGACTTTCGATCGGTTTCTGCTTGGTAACCACTCGAAGTATTTTTGGAAGCGAGCGTAAGCTTCTCTCTTCGCGGGAATCCGCTTCTATAGCGCGAGCGTGTTGAAAATGGGGCTCGGCGTTGCGCGAAGACTTTCAACTTCGACTCTACAACGCTGTTCCGGGAAGGAAACTGTACGTTCGTCGTTTAACACTCCGTATTCCCGACAGTTGTGCGATACTCAAGCGTATTTAATTAATCTTCGAAGCTTTCGGTAACGTTCGATTGATCCTTGCGATGAAATATTAAAAAAAGGCTACCGCGCGAACGTAGTTGAGTCGTACAAACATACAGTCGCTTATTGGCAAAAGTTTAGAAATAGAAACAGATCCCTGTGACTCTGTGAATAATCAAAAGAGCGGAACGTTCTGTTGTTCCACGTCAGTCGTTAAATAATCGTCGAATTCGATACGTAACCCTTTTTAAGATGAAAGTCTTCGTTCCTATGAAGAAACGTATGCTCGTAGTTATACGCTAATTGTAAGAAAGAACAGGTACGGACAAAGACAGCGTCCCAATGGCGGAGCACTATGGAAATCCCGTCGACAATTAACATAGTGTCCTCTCACTCGCTAGCACGTTATCGCGAACGGACAATCGTGCTCTAAGTACGCTTAGAATCTCATTATTCCTTTGTAGGTGTGCTCGATTCTCTCTCTGCCTAACGCAGTCGAGTAACTTTAGGCTACGGTTACGCTGGGAGCCCGACCAACTACATACATCTACCTATCGATAATAATGTTTACGCAAATCGATAGCCAGCTTGATATTCGACGAAGTGAAACGTGCTGAGAAATTAACGCCCCAACGTTGTACACTTCAGTTACCCTTCTGTTTCTACTTTAAGTACAGAGTCGAGTTACCAAACTCGATATGTGTCTTTCGAAGCATTGATTTAGTAGGTACAGCGTTTCAATAAATAAATGAAAGATAGGAACGAGCGAACTCAACTGCCCAGTTAAGTTCACGTACAACCTCAGTGTTTTCCTATCGATGGAGACACAAAATTAAACCCACTCAGACAAAAGCAAAGATCGCGTTACTTTAGATCGCGGTTGAGGCGTCGATTTCCAAGCAGGCAACGAATTAACGGGATACCCTCGATAGAGAAGCGTGAGAAAATCCTGCGAAGCCTCTATGTACAATTCGCGGAAATACTGCGATCCAATTCGAGATTGATTAAGAATTTCGAGGCTTCTACTCTAAGCAAGAAACCTTTTACCGAGAGGGAACACATCGATTCTCTCGACTGATAAGGAGGATAACGATAAAATGCAACTGCGGTAAAGAAATGGTATGAACGGTCGCGGGGGGTATTCCTAATCGTGCGGCTGACCTTTCACGTTCGCCCGCGGAGCATCGAGCCAATTCACTGCTGCCGCGTCAACCGTTTACTCGTACCACTGAGCGCCTCCTATCGCGATCACGAGCTTCTTCGTAGCCTAAAATTACATATGTTCTTGAAAAACACGACGGCTCGCCGGATTTTTCATTCCTCGGGCGCCGCTTGTTCCGGTGTATCACCGTCCTCGCGGCTCTCGCTCGCCTTCTGTTCCTGTTCCTTTTGCGCCCTTGCCTCTGCATCTGTAAACGAATGAGAGCGACGCTTTTATTTTAAATCGAAGTAAACTGAAATTAAAACGAGTGAAAGGAACCAGCGGTATCGAGTTCACTCGTGACAGAAGTGGCGGGATCTCACTCGATAAGTAGACATAATATTAAAAATAATTGATTTTATAAATACACACCTCGAACGGCTTGCTCCTTCCAAATCTTCTTGTTCTCTGCGAGACAAGGGATCCAGGGCTTTCCAATCTTAAACCTTCTGGCCTCTGGATTCGAACCTGCAGGGTGCTCGTCGTTTAAATACAGCCCCAACGTTGCAAACGCATTAAAGCGTGAGGTAGATAGGACTCACTCACCGTTGTTCGACTCATCCACGCTTTCCTTGGAATTCAACGGGGTGAGAACCGTTTCCAGCATGTCGCTGCACACCTGCATGCTGGGCTCCACGATAAACTCTATGAACCCTATTTGTGATTCGGCCACCAGGGTATTGTTCCGATCGCACAACGGGGAGAATGGCAATCCAAGAGCCCTTTCTTTGTCACCCTGCCGGAAGAATTCTTCCAGGAGCTGCATAGTCCATCTGCTCATCAGATAAAGAAGTCACGTTTCCCTTCGATTCGCTTCCAAGATTAATTTCATTAAGAGTATAACTTTGGAAGTGTAGGCGTTTAGTAACCCCAGCTGTGTTTCTTATCAAACACCTACGCGTCGATAAGAATGTCGCGTTTTAATTTAAGCTTAAAATTAAATCATTAGCCCCGTATCGGTAAATCTTAATTATGGAATAACTTTGATGGAAAGAACTTTCTTTCTGCGGATAGTGACATCAATAGGATCTCGATTGCAAAGGGGAATAAGAATACTGGCTTTAAGAAGGGGATCTTTGTATAGTATTGAAAACTCCAGATGCCATTGAAAGGATTTCATGCAATCTGCTATTGAAAGAATGAGCTTAATTAGAAACCTTTTCTTTCGCGAAAACTGCCTTTTAAAAGTTTCTACTTCAACGTTTAGCGACCACCCTTAACAGTGCTTACCATTTCCCAGTATTCGAACGGTTAATTTGATTTCGAGATTTCTCTCGTTACCGTAGCATTTTGTAGCGAAGTAATTAATTTTAACGCTCACGGAATTTAGATGCACTCAAGCAACGGAATTGTGACAGTTTAATAATTACTTAACACAGACATTTCGGGCAAACGCCATACCTATGATGAAGGTCCCATCTTTTGGCCGGATGCGAGATGTCGCAGCAATGGAGAACAAGGCTGACAGCCTTGCTCTTGTCGACGCTCGGTTCCGCCAGGCTCAGGATGTTCTTCATGTTCTTGAGTTGTTGGAAATGAAAGCTCATGTCGGTTGCCAGAACCATGTCGATCACCAGCGAACGGAATTCTCGAAACTCCTCTCTCGATAGATTTTGCAGTATGTTACTCTCGTCCTCCTTCAGTATTCTGAAAATTTCATCCGTGGGTTACCATCAATTGGCTACCCAGCTGCAGAAACGTGGATCCATCTTCTAGGAACAACAACTGTACGTATACACCCCAAAACTTCCTTTCAACCCTCGATGCACCGGCAGAGAAAAAGCCTGATAAACACTGCCAATGGAAACTTTCCATCGACTACCATTCCGCACGTAACCAATGAGATTCGCCAGCCGATAGAAACAGCGAAAACCTCATTTTCAATTAGCGAGGCGCAAATTGAAACGAAAATTCCCGATAATTGTAGACACGATTCATCATAAGCAGACCTACACGCGTGCTACATGTACCTATCGCGCGACCTTTCGATCCGTACGTACCGGAAGCTAGCGGAGATATGGTGATTTTCCAGGACAGCTCGATCGTTGTAGAGGAGCGCTGTGTCGCTGCCGGACATTACGTGGAAATTGTTTGTGGTCCCAGTATGCTCGTAGTCGTGAATAATCGCCGCCACCAGGGTGGCGAAAATCTCTAGATCGGTCAGCCAATTCTGCGAACAAGCCGAGCAAATCGAACAATCGGCGCGCGTCGATTCGCCGGCGAATTAGGGACTTGGTCAGACGGAAAGCTGGGAAGTAGGACGAACGCGTGGGAACCGAAATTTCTTTCCAATTTCTGGCCCCGATGGGATTCGTTCGCGAGAACAGGCGTAGCTGCTGCGGGTAAACTTTTCAACGAGAAATTTATGGATCCTGATGTCTCCTCCCTTTTTCTACGATTTTTTAAACTGCCGCCATCGATGCGAGAGGCTCTCGGGTGAAATGTTTCTCCCCTTGAACGGGGGTCGTCGGAGTTTCAACGGTCTTTGCGGATATTGGAATAACGGGAAGTTGTGGAAAGCTGAGATAATAGCTTCCCGCATGAATGAGTTTCAGCTTAGGGGATGGTAGGTATACTTGATTGTTTCCAGAGAGGCAGACATGTGTTTGATGAAGGAGAAGTATTTGTACTTGGGTGTGCCAAAAGCTTTAGAGTTTCGTTTTGTATTCCCTGAATGGAGGAGGGAGGGTAGAAGACTGAAGTTAACGAAGAATTAATTTGTAAAGTTCTGACGTTCCACTGTTAGATTTTGTCTGTATTATCTGATACCGTACCAATTTTCTCTTTGTACTTAGTGAACAGTCAGATAAATGTATGTAAATTAATATTACCACGTTGGAATCTGTGTCCCTTTAGCTATACATTCGTACCAAGAACATGAGAATACACCAAGCTGGTTTGAACTTATAGCGTTTTATACAGAATGGTGTCAACCGGGGCAAGTTATTACACAAGAAAAGGGGGATGTTGTTACATACGGAAAGGGGCATGTTGTCAAAGAAAGGCTCCACAAAGTGTATTCAGTGCCATAGATTGCAAAAAGTGGGCACACGAGAAGTGTGTAAAACCAAAAAATCAATTTTATTTCTGCATTAATTGTGATTCGCCATATAAATCGAACGATGATAATCACTTTTTTTAGTGCAATTGAATTCGGTACTTTTTTTTATTACTTTTAACAGATTATTCATATTTTTTCTTGTATATTTAGTGTAATAAATTCTTACGTTTAAGAAAATTATTTTTGTCCAAGAAAATATATTTATATTACTCATAATTAGCCTCTTTTCGTAAAATGCAACAAATTGCACCGTATTGTGTCTCAACTAGCCCCTATTCGGGGCACGTTCATTCGACATGTCTCGACCTCCAAAGTGTGTTTTTTTTTTCAAAGTTATGATTTTTGTTTAATTACATGCCATAGTGTGGTCATCGGTAGAGGAAAGTACCTACGTACTTTAAGCGATGGTCATTGGTAGTATTGAATATGGAATGCCATAAAAATAAAAAATGGAAAAATGTCACAACTAACCCCGGTCTCCTCTATTTACTAGCGTAAGTTATGAACTTACCATCAGTCCAGTTTGACAGAGGATGTAGTGCATGGTCTGGGCGACGTCCGCCGCATGGAGATTGTTGTGATACGGGTTCCGGTGCCTGCAATAACCCTCCTCGACCCTTCCCAAAAAGCACTCCAGCACCGCGGGAGGAACTTTGAATTTGTGGATCATACCGTATCGGTTGAGTAGATCGTATCCGAGATACTTCACCGGAGTTCCCATCGCGGCCTCGCTCAAGGAAAATACGTCGAAAGACCAGTCGTCCAGGGTCTTAAATAAAAATGTAAATTCAGGGCTCCTTGAAACTGAAGTGCGGTCAAATGATTCTGTGGAATTTAATCATGAGGGCAAGTCACTTTCGCGAATTTGCCGACTGTGGAAAGAATAATAAACGGGGCGGGTATCATAAATTACTATATCACAATAGTATCTTTTCCAGCGTTAAAGTTTCTCGCGGCATCGCCAGAGTGACAAACTAAAATACTATTTTGAATGAACCGGCTTATAAATAAGATAATATATAACCATTCCATTAACCCAACGACGTCAACATTTCTATCGTACATTGAATTCTGAAAAGAAATAAAGTTTACA
Source organism: Andrena marginata (assembly GCA_963932335.1). NCBI lineage: Eukaryota > Metazoa > Arthropoda > Insecta > Hymenoptera > Andrenidae > Andrena > Andrena marginata. The sequence continues at coordinate 11,646,861 of OZ010662.1, read as the reverse complement.
ATGTTTCCTCGGCGTACGATGCCCAGAGATCCCCACCCCGCATACTTAACCCCGACGAAAATCATTATTCCGGGGGAAATACCGTGGATAGAGGAAATATTTCAGGCGATAAAATTGGGTGGTACACCCCGTGCATATTTCCTTTCACCCTCATCAATCATGCACCTGCCACGCGAACACCATCCACCCCTGCCCCTCAGCCCCCGCGAGGGGCAGAAAACTCCAAGTCAGCCTATCGGATGCGCACGCGAGATCAACTACCTTGAGTACTTTAACCACTTCCTGGGGGAACTGCATCAACGCGGTGTTGGTGACCCGCCTGTAGATCCGATCGACGAAGATCCCCGCCCTGATGGCGTGCGCGACCGAGCGGAACTTTGGCTTCTCGTCCGCCTTCCGCCTGGTGGTGGCGAGCTGCCTGGTGAAGGTCGAAGCCAGCCATTCGCGGACTTCCGGCGGCACGGCGTCCGGCTGCACCTCCGACAGCTCGTCGTCCTCGTCTGCCAGCCGCCTAAGGGAAATTTCGCCGGCTCGTTACTCGCTCGCGGAATCCACGGGGAACGTGCGCGAACAGTTCCGATCACGATGGGAACCCCCTACCTTCGCTACGCTTTACGCGAACACAGCAGGGCTTACTCGAGTTACACGCTAATCGATTCTCCCCCATTTCTCGTGTCATACATCGGTAACGAGCTCGACCAGAGAAAACACACTCACGCATTCACCCGCACACGCATCCATGGATCGCTAGAGGTCTAGGCGGTTCTCTTCTCTATTCGATGTGAAAACAAACGAGCCGTGAGTGAGAAAAAAAAAAGAAGCTAATGCTCGTCGGTGATACCGCTTATCGATCCCGCGTCACTACGTTATCATGATCCTAGATGTATCGGATCGTGAGGGTAGCTTGGTAGTCGGAGGACGTGTAAAGCTTGTCGGTGATGAAACATTTCGTCTCCCTTTTCAAAGTCTGATCGATGGGCTTCTGTGCTGTTTCTCTTCGTTTATTCGTCCGTATAGCGCGCGTGTAATCTGTTTGTCAAGTGGCGTGTTAGTGTTCCGTGATGGTTCTCAGTTGTGTTTCGCGTGCCAGAATGCGAACGGTTTACGGATAAATATTTATCAAAGAAAAAAAGGGGGGGGGAGTTGAACCGCGGGATTGAACCGATAAATACAAAAATTTAGAAAGACACTTGTACTTCCGATAATATCCCGCCTGTAATAAAATTGTTATTGCTTAGTGGCAAGATTAGAACTTCGTTTAAAGTCGACAAGTGAAGGAGCGTTAAGGGTGGGGAAATGTGTGATGGTACGAGCGAAGGAGTAAAGATTATACGTGGAAGTAATGCAAGCAGAGACATTATGATTGCTTTTGTGGTGAAACATTATTGCATGTATGTGGTTATGTGGTTTGAATAATGGGTTTCATAAATTCACGATCATGTGGTCGCGCGTCGATCGCGATTGGAATCAAACCTTGAAATATCCTTCGAGTAGTTTTCTTCACTGTCAAGAATGACGATTGAAATACAGGGGTCGGGGAATTTATACAAGTACTATATTGGATTGTTCTTTTAATATTTCCACGTGTGCAAGCTCGGTAGAGTTAATGGGGGCCAGCGGCGGGGCACTCTTCTAAAGAGAATGAAACGTTGAACTCAGAAGAGGTGGGTTTGAAAATTAATCGATGCTACTTCATGAAACTGAAAGGTTCTTAAAACCACTTAACACCAAAGTTTCCAGCTTTAATCGTTTCAGCGTAAACTTCTTTGGCATTTCATAATGGATCCCATGTAACGTTTTAACAGCGTAACGCAATTAACGTTTAAAAGAAATTACGGGAGTGGAGGAGGCACACCCCCTCGCACTTTACGCCTCGCAGATTGGAGCGATCGATTTGATCGGGACCGATCCGTCCGGGATAAGTGAAATACTTTTCTGCTCTCTTTCCAGGGATTCAAGCTCCTCGCGAAGGATCGGGGAGGAAATATCTCCCGCGCCGCGACGCTTTTAAAAAGAAAACGCGATCCCATTGAACGACAGATAATACGCTACTGACCCGAGAAACAAGTAATCTCTCGTCTCTTCGAATTCAACGTTTCATTTTTTAGAGTGCTGATTTCAATTACTTTTGCATCCGATCGATAAAAAGGTTCACACGCTGGCTTAAATACAGGTGCCCTTGTTTGTGAATGGAAACGACGAGGCGACAATAATTTATTGCTCGCTGCCTTCTCCATCACAACAATTCAACGAACATTTCAGTGCTACTTCCATAAGAATCTTAGGGACATAAATGTTACCAATACTCTATTATTAATGTTGTCCATTTTGACACACGATATGGTTAATATAATGAAACGCATTATCAACGGAATTAAGCATTCAGGGGATTTTACCAAAAGCTGTAACAGTTCAACAAATATACTTTAGGATTATTATCGAATGGCAAATGAAACCAATCGGGACGCACATGCACGCGTGAATAATTTGAAACCGGTGTCGCAGCTTTGATACAAACATTATCTGAGCTTCCGTGATGGTGTAACTGCCGCGTGTGTATTTACAAAAGGATTAATGTTACCATGTAGGATTCTTTGTTCAGCGGTGAACAGTGTTGCATGCAGAATACGAATGATTGCTGTATCTACGATCATTTCGAATGGGCAACGCGAGACTATTCTAATAACGTCACAATTTATCCACCTTTCATTGACGTTGCGTCGATTCGCAAATGTTTACGAGAAAAATTAAACGATTCCAACCAAAGATTCGAATAAACATCAACTCCAGCTGCAACTAAAATTCAAAGGAGGCAATATCTAAAAAAAATACCTCAAGCACCGATATCGATGCAGGCAGAAAGGTTTCATATAAACAATTTCACATTGTTCACGGCGAACAACACCGACACATATCGGGATGGTAAAATCAAATTTCCCCTCGCCTGCTGGGAAAACAGTCTCGCGTTGCCCGTCGACGCGACATCCGAGCCGCCAATTTCAAACGAGATCGTCGCGTCGTGCCCTGGCTTTATCGGCGATAACAGCAGCAACGCAACGACAACGGAAAAACAAAAACAAGAACAGGAAAGAGGATAGTGTCAGAGTGGTGGGCGACGTGAACGTGAACGAGATTTACAGTTTTGGTATTCAAACATTGGAACGAACCTACGTCGCACGCCCTGACGGCAAGTGGCGGCTGACTCCGTACGCTCGGCGTCTCTATAATCCCAAACATCAAGAAAAACTTGTGTCACATTAAACGACAGGTCACATCCATAGGGCCGTAGCGAAAGCAAGAAACGTCCGCCCGCCGCGCGGAAACATCTCGTGGCGGCTCGAAACAGAAAGCGGAACCGTACGAGGGCAATCCCATTCCAATCTCAATTCCATTTCCTTTCGAGTCACCGTGTAACAGTTTCTCGCGGCGCACCGTCGATCCACGGTGCAGGGGACGTTCGAGCATTCCATAATGATACACCTCCCACACGATACGAGTGAGGTATTTTCTTTTTCTTTTTTTTTTTTCAGCGCACACCCTATGCCGCATGCACTTTCTCATAGACGGACACGGGGAATGCACAGACAGAGAGGAGGTCGACTTATAAGAGGGCGATGCATACAGCTGGTAAACAGGCAGTCATCCAAGAAGTGAGCAGGTTACACCTAGAAAGATCTAAAAAGAGGCTAGAATCGGGAGATAGACAGGCCAGGCAGGTAAAGATATAGTCGTCATGCTGTGTCTGAATGTATCCGACGCACTATGAACCGCGTTCTTTCGCCTCGGCTCGTGATTCCTCCTTCCTTTCGTTTTCCCTCTCTACCTTCGTCATCCAGCTCCCCGAGGCGTCGCTCTTTATCCACGAGGGGGTGTTAAGCGCGTTGTATAATCGATCGGAGGCGGATTTTGTTCGTGACGTGATTAATTGAAATTGATAGCTATCGAGCAACGTAAAGGGGAAGGAACTCTAGAGACTGTTATATCTGTCTGTTCGCGGAACTTGTTCTTTTTTGTTTCAATTAAATTGAAGAGAAAAAAAAACGCCAATTGTGGAGTTTCGTTGTAAGAGTTTGTATACGTTCATTGAATGGGTTCGTTGATCTATACAGAACATCGAGCAGTGTTGACTGGGTGAGAATTTATGTAATAAAATCTTTGGCTTCATATATTTCGTTCCGTTACCTTGTAGTGTCCGTTACCATTGACGATTCCCACACTCACTATCGCTAGCCGTGGTTTCATACCTAATCCTAGACTTATTGGGAATAATCGTGCACTATAGACATGTGGAAATTGGAGAGAGAAAGAAAAGGTAACAGCCTCGAAGGTTCTATGGAGTTCGCTAACAATCGATGCACAGTGTACTACGAGACATATTGCTTCCTGTGCACAATATCTACGCTACCTGTTTGGTGTAAGGCCAACACTACGGTATTGACAAGAAGAAAACGTAAACGTAGCTTTGCGGCATATTTCGGCCTGAATTCACGTTAACGTAGAGAGAGCGAAATTACGATTAATTCGGATAACGCTTTCGCTGATCGAAAGACCATCGGACCACGCACTCTCAAAAGTGACTAGCCCGTTATTCTAGTATTCGTATCGCATCTGCCTATTCTGCTAAACTAGAAGAAAAGAACAGGGAAACGTATCCCGCGGAAGCACTAAAAAGAACATTCCCAGTTTTATCGAAGCTACGTTACAGCCGCTATCTTCGCTCTCCCGCAGTCAGCGCGTTCACATTTCGCTATCAAACCCGTGGAACCGCTCCGAAACCCCCAGTTCGGTCTGGCCGAGGTTCACGCGGGGAAAAGGTACTCGATTCCCTGCCAATGATCGACAGCAAACGATGCATGATCGTGATGCCTACCCGACACCGGTATGATCGATAAAAATAGATGTCGAACGCGGACGAGCGTGGCGGAGATCGGAGTGTCCGGGGGGGGGGGGGGGGGGGGGCGGCGGCGTTGGTGTGTTGGACAGGCGGGTGAAGGGGGTTCGTAGGTTCGGGGGAGTTGGTGAACAGTCGCGTGTGGTCGGAAATGTGAATATTTCGCAACCTTGCCCATACGGGGGTGCGAAGCTTCCGTTTCTGGGTTACCACCGCGTGGCCCTGTTGTCCGTCCGAGTCCAAGGCGCTCCCCAGGGATGCAGATGACAGTCCCGCACCCCCACGCGACGACCGAGAGCACTCAGCTCCGCCTGAATTCACCCTGCGGTACTGCTTGTTAGTGCACACGTGTCAAGCAGAGAACAGAACAGTAGAACATTACAGTTTTCCTTATTATTATCATTAGCATTATTCCGCCGACATTACAAGGGGGATCTCGAAGATGGATCGGCTCGCTCGGACACGGCTGGATTCTGGCTGGCGGAGTCTCTGGCAAGGCAATGTAGGTACACATCCGACCAGAGGTCGGTCGGCCCTGGAAACGTCGCTTAAGAGCTAGATAGGTCAGGCAACGCGAAACGCGCTGTTTATGTCAATTGGATTCGAACGGAAGCCCTTCTCGCCGTGGCATCTGGCGGTAAATGCTGGAACGAACTGACAGCAAATTTGGTGAAAATACGGAATACGTATTGGGGCAGATGGTATTAGTTGCAGTGGCCGAGAACTGTAGATGATCGACGGCTGTGTCTTTAGAAGGTGAAAGAAGGTATACGCGTGTCAATTTAGGTTTGTGTTTCATTTCCTGAGAAGTTATTTGATTGCCAACTGTCATTAGTATATTTGATATTAAGGCTGTCATGGTGATTCTAGAACGCATAGAGGGGCTTTCCACCGCACGTTGCACGTATATGTCGTTCGTGGTGTTATTGGTTCTAAGTTTTTCCAGAAACGTCGAAAGTTTGTAACATTTGAAAACGTTCGGACGTTTCTGACCCGCGGTGGTTTCGTTATTCAAGCGTGGTATATTTCTAACGAGCACCGTTAACCTGGCTATGCTCGCTGTGGCATGTTTGACGTTCCAAAAGAGAAGCGTGAAAGAGAGACACGAGACATGCGAAGTACGTTAATACCCTAGGCTCTTCCATCGCAGCATATAATAATCGTAATCAATTAATATTTCTGTGCAAAATGCAACACTCGGCGGGTTAATGCCGAATGCGAACGTATCGATTGGAGAATAATAATAGTCACGGTAGTTGTACAGAGTATACAAGTACCATGTAATGATAAGAATACTTGTGAAGCACAATTGTTGCTGAAAATAATAAAGCTTTCGATATCGAATAACGCTAGATATGTTTAACGATATTGAAGAAGAGGAAAATGAAAAAAAATCCATTTGCCTCCTGTGAGGATTGAACTCACGACCCCTGGTTTACGAGACCAGTGCTCTACCACTGAGCTAAAGAGGCGCTCTTGATGTGTTCACTGTTCGAATCCGATGTCGTGGTGAAGCACGAAATTTCCCTTGCAACATTTAAAATACATACTTATTTCTGCTTTTTCGCACAATCCGCGAATTATAAACACCAACTAATTCACACCGGAAGTAGAAAAAAAATATAATCTACGTCTCTTAATATTCTTTCGCGTTTCCAGGGGTCGCGAGTCCACTGCGAAACAATCATTAATCAAATATAATTCATTGGTTAATTAATAATTATGGTGGCTAAATTATATGGCTGTTTATGCCTCGATTTCGTCTAAGAAGCAATCAACGTGTCCCTTGCAAACATAATGCAATTCATAAGTTGTCTGTGCTTAAAAATAGATAGTATTAATATTTTCAAATTTTCACAGAGAAGATTATGCGTATGTATTAATAGAGTACGTAACAGATCAGCTCTCTGTGTATGGGCTATAATAAAAACAACTGTACAGAACATTATTTGGAATCCTGTTTCCAGAAGTCAATATGAAGTTGCACTCCGAGTGAAACTTACTTGGTTTCATCGAGGAAGACCGCTTCAAGCACGCGCGCTGCGTAGTGCAGGTTTCGTTGGAGCAACTCCGCGGATATTTCGCCATGCTGTAGCTGCCTCAGTAAGCACCTCAGCCTGCAAGATGAATTAACATTTTCACTTAGTTTCCCACGAACAACATTTTTCCTATCGCAAGCTTCCCACGACACTGTTCAATCCAGCACATTTCACCGGAATATTCATAAAACGTTAACCCTCAATTAACAGGGTGAGTTCGAATGACGTACATTTACATCCTACAATTTCAAAATGTCACATCTCGTTGGTCACAGTAATTGATACGGTACAGTGTCACAAATCAATGCTTGCCAGCCTTTATGCATGTGATATCGTTACACTACCGATGGTATTACGTGTATTAAAATTGGTGCCTTTATTGATGATGATTTTTGATGAAGAATAGTTTAAATGCCGATACCACGTAAAGTTTAATGAAACCAACTCGATAATCTGTTTGTAATTAAGAATATAAAGAACTGACGTGACACAATTTACGAGAATTTGGTGGTGTAACGGTTTAATGAGAGCTGAGAGCTGATGAAAAATAGATGAAGGGAAGGGGTACGGTAAAAATTTGATTGGGCCGTTAAATTTTCGAGTCGGCGATAAAAGTGGGAACGAATTAGTGGCATACCTGAAGAATGGTAGGGCTAACTAAAGGAGTGGAGGGGTGGAGAATGGATAGATGATTTTAAGATTTTGATCCCACGATTTATGGCGAGTAAGATAGTATGCTACTGAACTGTACTGTATATAATGTAATAGTAGTAAATATGCGTAGATATCTGAAGGGAGATCGTACCTGAGGGCAGCTTTGTCGCAAGCGTCGGGGGTGTCAACGGAGGGAAGCGAGTCTGTCGTTAAATCGACGTTATCAAGGATCTCTTCAAGATCCACGGACTGGCTTGACGAAAGAGTGTCAGGGCTGTGCGGTGGCGGCGAACTTTCGAAACTTCCGCCGATACTTTTATTCTTGCCGGAACTTCGACGTACTATCGTTAGGGTGCCTTGTTCTAGAACACAAACAACGGTGGAAGCATTATCAGCACTCCACTCAACGGGGAAACTAGAAAAATTCGAAACTCGGGCTCCTCGTTAACGTTGAAAATGAACTTTGCAAGTTCCTACGCTACAAAATGGGATCACTCGAAGCGTGGGCCATAAAAATCCTTTCTACGCGAGCTTCATCGCGTGAACTTATTTCAATGATTAATAGATAGCTATTACAAGAACGACACTTGGATTGGTGGTATTCGACAAAATTATTCAGTTAATTATTAAAGACGAAGTAAAATCGAGGATTGCTGAGGAACTGCTAGAGAGGGTGGCTAAATTATTATACTCAAAACATTTCCGTCATTTTTTGGGAACATTTTCAAATGGATTTAATACGATTAAAAAAATCTTAATTTGGCAACTAAAGGTTCTGAAAGGAAACTTTCTTAGCTTTCAAAAACGCTGGTGAAAATTTGCCTACGATCATGAGTTCGCAAGTTATACCAAAGTGTTCAAAGTGAAAAGTACCTTTTTTGCTTTGATCGCAAATAACTCGGTCAATAAAAATCATACAACAAAACCCCCCTTTCAAAAAAAAAAAACAAAATTAAAGGGAAATGTTTTCTCTATAAGAGCTCCTCGTTAGATATTACCAGAAAATTTTTTTTGGTCTGTGCACACGTTCAAACTAGGCAAAAATTTCTGAAACTTCGTTTCCTGCGCATCATCTTGACAAAACAGAATCATAATAGATGAAAAAATGTGGTTCCTTGATTCGAAAACTAGAAACGTCAAGCGTTAAAATGCGTTTTTTAAATATTTTTTGCGACCATTTTTCGCAGAGACACCGCCATTCCATCGCTTAAACTTACAAAATCTCAAACCTTCTTGTTTGAGTACCTATAATAATTTGGCAACCCGCTGTACTAGCGTGTATTAATTTCTCCTCTAGTAATTGGGAATTCGATACTGCGTAACAGCGATATTACTTACTCGATAGCTGGCCATTTCGACCAGGCGAGGAAGGATTGTGCGATCTAGACGATGCAGTACCAGTGCAGCTCGTAGGTGCATTAGTGTTCGGAGATGCACCGGGTGAGGACACTGCACTATCGTCTCTCGTGACTCTTCGATCCGGCGGAGATGCAACTGCGATTTGAAACATAAATACATTAGTACGCATATTTGAACGTTTACTGAAACAAAGTACACAGAAGAATCATTCATTCGCAATACTATGCTCGAGAAGCAGGCGACTGAAATTCAGTGAGCAACCTTTTAAATTAACCTTTGAACCTTATAAACTTATATTAATATTGAAACATTCGACATCGACTCGTGTGCACGATGGAGGAAACCAGAAAGGTTGTTTGGAAGCCAGGCTGGTTTATTATCGATAGGAGTGTTTTCGAGGCAATGAGCGATGGTTAATAATTATACATAAGCATAGTTCGCAACGCCCCTACAAGGGACAAAGCGTCACGATAATCACTCTAATTGATTGGTCAAACGGCAGACGTGGAAACAACAGGTCGGTGCTGAGGAAGGGCGATGAAAGAGCTATCGATTTGCACCATACGTCAGTGGATTACAAATTAGACCCAGTCCGGTTAACCGTGACGCTAGAAATACGCTCCTATCGAATTTGGATGAAAACGCCACTAATTTAGAATTAGATATCGCGTCTAAAAATATAATAAACACGATGCCAATCGCAAATTGTAAATAATTTAGTAGGTAATATACGTGTCCGTAGAAACTATGTCAACACGGAATAGAGGAAACATATCCGGTATAAAAGATTACCAACATCACTGTGACATGATATCGCAAGTATTTAATGCGTACTCCGGTAATAAAAGAGTGCTTATACCGCAGAGTGAGATCACTTTACGCTTTAAGCTGCTGCTTTACGCCATCAAGGAAATGAGACGCTTCCACCATTTATAGTCGACTTAGAGTGCATTAGAACTTTTATTCACTGGAATCTCCATACACTTATGTTCACAACGGTGGACAACTAATTAGCCTAAGTGTTACTATTTTCGAGCGAATAAATATTAGACTATACTACCTTATAGCGTGTCCACTTTACCACGAAGTAACCGTAATTATCCACGCGACCTCACTTTACGTTAAATTAATCGCCGTTCCTGGATCTAATGGAATTGTGGAATGAAAAGGAAAATAGAACAATATATAACCCTGAGGGTACATGTAATAAATACTCATAACTGTGATCGCTTGGTTTAGCTAGCGGACGAAGTGCAATATTCCATATTCAACGTAATCTTTATCGATTTAACTTTTATATGGCGCACGCGGCCGGGCTCTCATTTTAATTTGCATCTCATGCAAGCTTATAAATCACCCCGCACGACGCACGCGAATTTTATACACTTTCATTCGCCTCGGATTGAAAGTTCCTACTGCACGGGGAATCAAATTTACTTTGTTAAATAAATTATAACTTTTAATTCCTCGGCGTGCAAGACCAGTGGCGTCCTCGGCGACAGATAGCTACAATTACTGTTGTAAGTCTTCGATTCATTCCTTGTTTTAACCACCTGCGAGTCAACGGGGGCGCTTAACGCGCGATAACAGGTATCGTTTACCCATTTTCCCCTGCAACGATGAAGACTAATCGTTTTTCGATTAGGGCTGAAATGTATTGTTGGAAGGGTGCAATAACTCGCCCCCAAATCGGGCGTTCAATAAATCGTGCCATCACGGAACCGACAAAGTAGAGGTGGAAGCGCCTGTATATTCGAATTACGTGATTCATGGCTACCGATAGGGACCTGGCATGGTTCAATTAAGTCGCTGCGACGGATTGTGGTCCTGCGCGAATTTCCGCCCGGCACGGCGCGTGTAATGAAAATACAATTAAACCGCGTTACGCGATGTTGATTGTGTGTTCTCGGTTACCGAGGAACCGGAGCACCCTATGCTTCCAATTTCGATGTTTCGATTGTTTGTCACAACCCCGGAGTCCGCGGTAAACAGGAAAACAGGAAAAACGTTCACGCGATTCTTACAGTCTGACGGCAGTTTCGATTGTATACCTGTTTTAAAATCCTCTACTCGCGTAACGGATGAATTATTTGGGTAAATGTAGAGATTGTTGTAAGAAACAAAGTGTATGGAAAAAATGTAAAAGTGCGCGAAGTTTTGAACAGTAGAAGCTAATGGGAATGTTACAAAATTTTGTAATCGAATAGGTATAGAGAAAGTTAATACTAATCGTATTACTATTTATTGGAACGATGAAATTTCTCTCCACTTTTTCCCCTATGCGCGTAATTCTTTATTAAACTCCTGTCACGTGCTAGTAAATGTCGTTGCCGATGGAAAAGTACGCATGGAAGACGTGCCTTTGCAGGGCACGGGTACACAGCCACCCGTTATATGAAAATGCATTCATTATTAAATTTCTTTGCAGCCGCGGAAATTGAATTTCTGAAGATGGAGGGGCGGGGGAATCTCGTTAAAAGCACGGATTTAAAAGTGCTACGATCCTCGACGAATATTATTTGGTGTTCAAATATCGTTCGATGTTCAAATATCGATCGGGGATGACCAAGGCTCGCGAAACCGGCTTGATCATACAGAAGGAGACCGGTATCGACAATATTTTTTTCGGCAACGTAAAAAAATAACCAATTTCCCATTTTTTCAATGGTTCAGCGATCATCAATTGTGTTTCTCAGCTGTTGGTTGGTTTTATGAACAAACTTTATCCATTATTCTTTTGACGAGACTTTCCGTAAATGAAAATGGCCCCCATGGGCCTGTAATGTGTCCTCAGGAATGCAATATTCATCGAACGCCGCAATCAAGTTTTAAAAGGGCGGATGCGAGAAATTGTATTGCTGCCCTTTTGCTCTCCAGTTTAATGGTTCGCCATCAGCCGGATTTATGCCCCTCGATACGGCGAATGTCTCGTAAAAACGGGAATTTTTAAGACTCGCGAGATGCGCGCTGATATTTTATTAGTAGAATGAAATTTTATTGTTAAATACGAGAAACGAGGCATGCCTTTGTTATTTTGCCAAACAAGACATTCGCTGTATACGTAAAAAGAAATCGGTATTTCTTCAACGTAAAGCTGGTGTAACAAATTAAATTACGCGATTAATGAAATTTTCCTTAGTGCAAGAAGCATAATATCACTCACGGAGTGTCCAAATCATTTTGAACGAAAGACTGATCGACATAAATGGAACGCCAGGTTAATGGGTCCTGCATTAATGAGGCTTAATTGAATAATAAATCTCCGTGGTCAGTGGTCCGCGTCCCCTTGTTTATTGGCAATACTCGCAGAAGCTAGGTACCCTCGGTTGTGGAATTACTATCGAGTTTACGATTTTACCAGTCAAACGAGGGATCGTACATCATCTCTTGTTAAATGCAAGCCACGAATGCCTGGCATGTGACAATGGCCAGACTTCCATTGCGACCTTGCTAGGTTCCGTTCCACTGAATCCTCGATCGCGACTATATATTCCCCAATTACGGTCTGCGCAGAAAATCGACGAATAAAAATTCCGATGGGAAACATAGCCTGAGAAAGCACAAATTTAGAATTCAAAAATTCGCTTTGAATACGTGTAGCGTGTCAAACATCGACGTCGAGCTTCAGCTTGCTCGACTTCATACTGAATGTACTTACTATGGAATTTCCCGGGGCGCTTTGGAATTTCTCAAAGGGCTTTGAACTTCCTTTGAAAAACTCAAATACATTTTACACAAATTTAGTTAGATTACTCCATGTAAAACAGAAAGAATAGACGCATTTCCTTTTGCCCTTTCTATTCTTCTACGCCGAATGTTTTAACATTTAGAACACTTTCAGCTTTCAGGGGTGTAATTTTGGTAGGAGTAGGAGAGATTGTTTTCTAACCACTGACAGAAGACATACGCCAGAAAATAGTTTTCTTCTGGTAGAATAATAGAAAGCACGTAAAGACTGTTCTACTTCTATCTGCCGTGGCTATAAGTTGAAATTTAAATTGTTAGTAAAATTGAGCCGCTGGGAATACACGAGCAATGCGGGCAAAGGGTTAAGTGGTCCCTTGAGAATCTACCGCGTGAAAGTTGTAGCGTTTTGTGTCGTCTGAATGTTTCGCGTTGTTTCCAATTTGTGTGTACACAGACGGTTGGTTACTGAAAGTGGAGCATGCATTCCGGCTAGAATAAATTTGGTAGAAAATCCACTACGACGTGTGAATTCATTTGCATACAGTATCGGTTCATCGTTGAATTATTTTAGCAGCCGGTCAATCGCGGAATTAATTAAAATTATTTCGTCGACCTCCTCGCAATATAATTTACAGAATTTGCTTAACTCCGTCTCCCACTTTATGCAGTCTATTTTCCAAATGGCTACAATAAAAAAAAAAGGCTAATCGAATAGATTCGACGCGAGGGGGGAAGGTATTGACGTTAAGAAGTTCCAAGCAGAGAAACAAACAACGTTTCTCCCTCTATGTTTATCGAATCAATTTTCCTCTCGGGACTGTGCTTATCCCCGGGGGCAGCATTCAATCGCAAGCATCAAATGGCAGGCCTCACTGCCAGCACGATATATCAAGGCGAGTGTCAGCAGCCACCGAAATTTCAAACGGACTCGAGTACATCCTCAAGATGATTGGCTTTTTATCGACTCGCTGCTCGCGGGAGCATGACTATCAACGTTTATTCGGCGCATCACACTATCGAATTTAACCCGCTTTTCTAGGTTCGGGGACAGTCGGCGCCGCGGTACAAAGGTGAAGCGTTTCACGCGCACGATAAGTGCCAGGCTAAATTAAGTTGCACTTTAGAATCGTGCATGCTGAGCGTTCTAATTCTCCAGTAACTCATAATGAGTATGCGAGGCTTTGTTTTCAAGAAATCTAGCCTGTGGAACTGAAAGCACGCGAATAATACTAAATGATAGTAACAAGATCGCGGTTTGGAGTAGCACAGCACTCCAAGCATGGACGTTAATAAAACGAGCGTCAATTGCACTTCAGCGCGAATATATGGGAACTTGCGCAGTAGAAGATAATTTGCAGGTAATGTGTTGGCCTTTATTACCTCTTAGCCCTATTACTAAGGAGAGACTATATTCTATAGACACAACGAATAAGCTTGACCAACTATGTATGTGCGTCTGTGCCGTATGGCTTTGAAACAGCCCCAATAAACGTTCCGTCTCAGTGTCACCGATATATACACGTAAACTAGTCGCATGTTAAAGACATAATAGTAAATGTCTTTGCATTAGGAAAAGAGTTAGAAGAGTTTCGATACCTAATAACTAAATTCCACTTGAGTTTTACGCGTTATCCGTGTTATTTAAATCTTCATTTATTTCTGAGCAAGTTTAGTAACAATAAATTTTCTATACTTATACAGGTATAATCGTTGTGTCTTTGATTTATCATCGTCCAGCCCAAACCGCTAACCCCAGAAACATGAAATTCGGAGAGTATATTCTTTTTACGACGGACGTAGGTGTTGGATAAGAAGGGATTTTTTGAAATTCCATATCCAAGGGGGTGAAAAGGGGTAAAGTGTGTTTTCACGGACTCCTTAATATCTCTTAGATCGGATTAGATATCAACTTGGATTTTACTTCGAAAGATTACCCACATAAATGCCCAAAAACTAATTTCAGGATTTTGCTTTAATCAACCACTGAGCGGGTGGTGAAAAGGGGCGAAATGTGTTTTCATGGAGTCCTTGATATCTCTTAGGCCCGAAGCGAAGCGCGGGGGTATTTTGCTACTTCTAAATAAAAGCTACCCTGTAGAGAATTGTGTGTTCTATCGATAGAGCAGAGGGAAAGGTTGATCTACTTGCTTCAAGTCCATTTATGAAATAATAAGTTTTCAATAATGACTGAAATAAATTAGTGGAGATCCGAACAGAATGTAAATTTGCTTATCAATCAATGTTGCGACGGTACGGTTGGTACCCATCGGGTCGGCGCCACAACTGCGCGCCATTGCGAGGCGGTGGAAACTTTATTGCTATTATGACGGGAAGGATTACGACTAATCTTCTGCAATAATAATTGTAATCGTTTCACGGTACAATTAACTAAAGCGTAATCCACGTTGCGGTATAATTTGATATAATGTTTCCATTAGCCGTTAATTCGGGCGATGAGGTCTGAATTAATAACGAAATTTATGTAAATTAAATATACAAGGAAATCAAAGATTAAGCTGTATTACATGATTCACGCTTTAGTCTAAGAAATTTCATCAAAAGTCAAATATTTTAAACCATATAAATACCTAAGGCTGAAATTGTGGATATTTCAATCTCAGATTTACCCGTTACATTAACTAATTTAGATCAATGCTATGAAATATTAGAAAGAAGCCTGGGAATTCAAAAGAAAATGTGCAGAGGTGTGTCACCACAAGAATGACACGGATATCCTGATTATTCCCGTTCTCGTCGTCTCAATCGCATCCGAATAACAGGGATTACTAAACTGGAATGCAACCCAAGGATTTTCGGAAGGGAAATGCTTCCGAACGGTAAGATCAGGTGCGCCTCGGCCGAGATAGCCACTTGTAATCCACCCTCTCGAATTCCCATCTCGTATCGTTCGAGCTCACGACTAGCCAACGATCTTCCGGGGCGGAGTATCGCTGCAGATTCTTCGGCGAAGATCGTATCGGCGGATATAAACTTAAAACACGAGGTGGTGCAGCGTGGCGCGCCAGATTGAAAGTGTTTCCCTGGCGCCGATGTCGATACACTGGAAGAATGCTCCTCGAGTCCAGGGAGTGTCGTTGACATCACGGGGATGTCGACAGACTCGCCATGGCATCTTCTTGCAAGACGGCGGAAAAAGCACTTTGGTGCTTTCGCTTTCCGTTGCCGCGATTCTTTTCAATTCCTTTGAAAATCTTTTGAATTTCATCAGAAAAGTTAAAAAGGCTACGAAAGAGCTTTTATTAGCATTGGCACGCGCGTTTTATAGCCATTGTATTGGAAACAAAATTCATGCAGGAGTCAAGGTCGGAGAACTAATTCAGAAGTACATAGTCTGTGTTTTGATTTCGTGTCCCCGCAACCCTGGACGTGCTACGCTTTTAGTCTGTTTGTACAATTCTTTAACAGAGCCATCAAGTTTTTCTGGGCTCGTTCGATTAGATAGCACGGCGTCACCTAGGCCACCGGGTAATTACAATCCAAGTTAGCTCCGCGTTTGCACAGTTCGATTAAGCAAGCACACGGCCTCCACCACCATGGTAACTAAACTACATTACGACAATGGCTGCTCCTTTTGTCGAAGGTACAAAAGGATCGATGGGCACGTAGGTCAGTAACGATCCGTTAAATCTTTGTTCCTCTTATCACGTCGAATGGAGGTGAGCCACGGTTCGAATGTTCTACTTTGAATTACGAGCTTCCGGGATGTTGTATCGAGAGTTCGAGATGAAAAGCAGCCCTTGGTGCCTAACATGAATTTCTTAAAACAAGAAAATTGGCTGTAAGAATAATTTCTCCAAAGTGACTGTAATTTCCTTCACTACTTTCAATAATTTAAGAACTTGGAATACGTTCATGGATAACTTTTCTTTATGCGAAATTAACGTGAAATATTTTCTTTCAATGGTTAATAGAACTCTAGAAACATCTTATAGAGATAAACTTTCACGAAGCACAATTTCAGATTAGACTGTAGTTTTGTTTTGAAGAAGTCTTTACTTCACTAGGGGATGTTATTCGCAATAACAGAGGGAAATATTACGAGGAATACAGCTGTTTGAAACGAGATTCCTGCCTTTTCTGGACCTTGGTGTTTCGTAATTGAAATACATTTTGCAAGACGACTAAAAGGTTTGCTTTTGAAGGACTTCATTATCCTATGAAAGAGCACGATTACAAAATCAGGTTAACTTCAGATTTAACGAGAAGAAATTACACACGGTACGACGAGATACCCGATGGCAGAGAAATATTAACGAACCGTATGTTGCGTAAAAGATGATATCTTAATCATCAGAAATTCTGCAATTTCACGTAAGATTTTCTATGGCAGGAGAATAAGGATTCTGTGCCTCGGTTTTGCTAGGACCGGTCATAATACATTTCGATAATCGTAGACTGCCATTGACGGTCCTTATCCAGGCGCTAGTAACACATTCTCCATGAAACTGATACTTCTTCACATTTAACGTAATGAATAAATATTTGTACTATTAACTTGCTTACGTTCGTGTTACTATGACCTTCGTAGGTACGCATACCTAGAATAAATATTTGCCATGCTCTCTGCGCGTTATCAAATTTCCTTCAAATCTCAACTGCTTTACCTTGGCGTTTCGTTCTCTTCGCGATATTATCCAAAACATAAGCCTACTACACAGGCTACTTACTGTAATCGTACACCGGCTTTACAGTACAAAACAAATCGCATCTCGCCTGCCTTTCTAGATACTATCATCCTGACACCCAACTGATTCAATTGAACTATCGATTATCAGCAGAGATTGTTTAACTACAAGCATAGGAAAAGTTTTAGATTTAGTATTTGTCGTTTAGCGGAAGCACACTAAATGTGTAATCTACTAAAACCGCGATATGACTCGCGGTTCTGATAATGTACACCACCACGATCATCCAGGATGTCGAATCATGCCAGAGGGAATATAGGACGCGAATTCGCTATTCGTTCGTGCACCGCAGAAATCAACCATCCCACTGTCTGCTGTATTCCTTGGAGCGATAGTTAATCAAGGATTTAACGCAACATTAATTCATTTACGCGAAACTTGAGTACACGTCGACGCTGCGTGGCATTAAATTGTTACATCATGCACGTGCTATGATTCTGTAATATTTAAATGTATATCAGACAAACGTTACTGAGAAGGGAACATCCCGAACCCGGAAATTTAAAAAATTCTGAAACTTTGTGAATAGGTATGTAGGGAATTTCCTCCTGATTCTAACGCAATTTTTGTTTGCTGTCCAAATTCACTCTAAGGGGGTGTAATTGTCCCGTGAGAATCTGATTATTTTCTGACTTTGTGTTATAACTCGTGAACTGTAAAATAATTTTTTTACCGAATGATAGATCTAATTAAAAGAAGTAACCTTTGTCTGGAAATCTCTTGCAGTTCGCGAGTAATAACTCGAAATTGGAAAATACTAGCAAAATTTTCAGGGGTTCATTTCAACCCCTTCGAGAGGGTTTGGGCAGCAAACAAAAATTGCGTTGTAATCAGGAGGAAATCCCCTTACATGTTCACAAAGCTTTAGAATATTTTGAATTTCCGGGTTCGGGATTTTCCCTTGTGAGTTTTAAACGTAGAAACTGCACGGATCATTTTCCGCGGTATTTTATGGTAAACATCGAGCTAGCGCGGAGGAACCATTGCAAACAGATCGTAATCCAGTAGTTCCGAGTTTCGCGCACGCTTTTATATAGTTTGCCAATCGCGTGCATAATCCACGCGTCTCGCCGAGTCACGAATGAGGATTTGCATCTTGGAGGATGCGGGGTTAAGCCACAGATTAATCCTGTTCAATTTTAACCCAGTCCCGTAAGCCGCGCAGCTAAGCCTGGGGCTTTAAGCCGAAAGTTCGAAGCGCGCTCGATTCCGCGGGCGCAAAATTCAAACAGGATCTCCATTGTGAAAATATGGGGAGAGAGGAACCGGTGTTTTTCTTTTTTTATTTCGACTATCGGACAGTCGGTGTAATATTTCCGCGGCAACAAAGTGCTGCGCGGAGAAGAAATAATAACGGGGTCGCGCGTTCGTTTTGTGCTACGATGTAATCTCTTTTTCAAAATCGAACCCTGCTGGTCAGTCTGATAGCGTACGAATTCGCGGCTCGTTCGAAATTGGAGAAAATAATCAACGCGGCCGATCGCTCGATGACTGCGCAAAATTTATTTTACAGCGAGTATGGGCATCGTAAAATTGATTCTTTCATTCAACGAGACTGAGTTTCTAGGGAAACGGGGTTGCTGTGCTTGAATATTGAAATGAATTAACCTTCGGCATCAATTGTTATATTTTCATACGATATTCAAATACCCCGAGAAGAGGATGTATTAATGTTCCACGCTTGAAACAACTTATGCCGCGTATTTGTTGTGGATTTAAATCATTAATGCAGCGAATGTTTGATTTATCGGACTGTCGATGGCATTTATCCGCTCGAGCGTCATTACGTTCTATGAATTTCACAGAGAACGCTGTAAGACCCTAAGCCTAGTCTAAATTTATCTAAAAGCTTTCGAGCTTGAAGATATTCAACTTCTATTCGATAAGATCGCGCGGGACCCTTTTGCACCGATGGCTTCGTTAAAAATAGTCAAAGGACAGGGGCGATCGTGACGTGGAATTTTAAAATGCAAATAAAATATCGCCCTCTCTTGGTAGCAGAATTATTAGCCGACCAACATGGGCGTGTTGATGCTGTGACACAATCTGTGGCGTAAGAGCAGGTTTACATTTAGATGCTTCGACCTATCGATTTCATAGTTAGATAACTGAATGCAAAAACAGGCCATACTACAATTACATGTCGTTTGCTATATTTTTGCAATGCACATTCGCATACGCATAATAGACTGCACGTGTACCACCGACTGGGTAAAAATATCAATTCTGATAACTGTCCAAAGCTATTTTAGATACTGTAGAAAAGAGACTATAGTATTATAATTTTCAAATCGCGCATATCGTGAATATCAAATTACTACACCCACGTTGCACTATCCCAATATCTTCACGAATACTTTAATATCATTAAACTTAATGATTTCACACCGCGCAGAGACTAATTTCTAATTTTAAAATTTAAAGCGACAACTGCTACTTCTCAAATTTATGTTCCCCTTCTTCGTCCACCATCGCGACACTGTTCTTAAATGATCTTTCCAAGAGTAAATAAAAGAGTCCTACAAACACGAGTCCTCCAGTCTTCCTGAAAGGTAATTTCACAGCCAACGATGTCTCCCTCCAGAGACGGTGATGCAGCTACTTTAAAAGTAATGTAAAACGAAGAGCGTCTATAATCATGCCGCCTATTCGAAATCCTGTTGAATCAAGGATGAAAGCCACTGCATCGAAAATTCGAAATGGAAGAAGGGGGGGGGGGGTCCGATAGAACGGTATCATCAGGGATCCTTATCGCCGAAACAAGTGATGAAGCGTATCTACTATCATCGCTATCGGTCGGACCAGATCTCGGTCGAAATGTGTGGATGATAACGAAGCCTCTTCTCCCCGACGAAACAGCGGATCGGCGTGGCCCGATAAATGTTCACACGGTCGATCCGCTAATCGCAGGTAGGAAGCATTCGCCATTAGCGGCCGCACAGAAATGCTAAACCCTCCTACATTCGAATTACACAACGCGGCTATAAAAGGGGGACGGTGTCGTCGGATTTCATCGCAATCGTTGCGACAGCGTTAGCGCGAGCAAATGTCCGAAACCAATCGGTGCGTGCTGCTAGGATAACAACGGTACGCTACCATCTCACCCGGTAGTGTCGAGCGGGCATTAAATCTTCGGGGGCCTCCCGACGCGAGATCGGCACTGGTACACGGCTGCTTTCGTTAGAAACAATTTGTTTGCTTCCCGGCAACCCACCGAGTCGCCACGAAATCGATAGCTCGCTGGTTTATCGGGCGAATCTGTGCGAGCGTTGAATTTATATCACAGTTCCTGCACAGATCCGCCGGTGTATACCTTCGCGGCTGACCTGAGTCCAAAACCTCTCGCTATTAATTAACCGGCTAATTTCATATTCAACAGCGTCTGTTCTCTACGTGTTTAGGAAGCATGAGAGCGGTAATAGTGTTCTGTGTAATATCGTTGTCCCTGGTCTGTGGGCTCGATCAGGGAAACGATGACTGGTGGCGAACCATGTCGCTTTATCAGATTTATCCCAGGAGCTTTAAGGACAGCGACGGGGATGGCGTCGGGGATCTTAAAGGTAAGCAAGCTTGTTTATCTTCCATCACATTTCGTCTCCGGTTGTCAGCATTTTGCATAAATCCTTCCGCTGGCTGCTGCATTTAAACGCAAGGCTGTTACCTTTGCATGTAGATCGCTTAATACGGGGCCGGGAAGAAAGCTACGCGTGGCCTTTGATCTATTTAGCCTCGCGATCGCGTAACGGTGACATGGGAAACATGTCGCGAATGTAATTAACAGGGGCGCCTAAGCGCGCAAGCGTTAACCGAGAAAAGGGGAGTAAAGCGCAGAGAAATCTCGGCTAGCGCAAGTTAATGCGGCTTAAGGAGGGAAAATAAATTTTCACGGAACGCACGCTGCCTCGTTGCGCGGGCGTTGTTAGTACTTTTGACGGGCGAAGGTAAGACGGGGTAACGTATCCTGCTAAAGGATTTCAGTCCCTACGACTCTCGAGCGATCCTGGGAGAAAATACACGTCCCTCTGATGTAACTCGCGAGTTCTTCTACCCGCCCTCTCGAGAAATAATATCGTCCTTAATACTGCCAAGAATTCCCTATTGCGAGAGGTGTATATTTAGTCGAGGTTCTAGTAACTCGCAACTGAATGGAAGAAATATTATTCCCCGAGATTTCGTTCGAATCTCCTTCCACATAAAGCTTTCTGCGTAGGAAATAAGCTACGCTAATAACGAGCAAACGAGTGATCGCGCAAACGGCAGGAATATTTCCCTGTACGATATGAAAGTGAAAATATCATATCGCTGAACCAGAAAATAACGAAAGCAATGTAGAAATGTCAACTTGAAAGGCCACGTTTCCGTAGCTACGTAAAGAGCTTATAAATATAACGACCAGTGACAGACGTTCTTATCGAGCTTAGTAATTATAAGACTGTCTCTTTCGAATCGATACGCAGAATCGTGAAAAGTATTTATCTACGGATTCTAGCTAGAATATTTCGTTTCACATAATCTGCGCTAGATAACGGGGCGGAGTAATTTAAACAGCTTGCGTGCAAGTAAAAACTGGTATGAATGAAACTGTTATTATCTAACCGAGCACAGCCGCAAAGAATGGAGAGTATTCGACGACAGTGGCTGACCACAAAGGCGAATTTCTATTCAGAATCGATCTCTCCTTTTTTTCTTTTTGGCCGCAGGCATCCTGAGCAAGCTGGACCATATGGTCGAATCGAACATTGACGCTTTCTGGCTGTCCCCTTTCTATCCAAGCCCGATGGTCGATTTCGGCTACGATATTTCCGATTTCCGTGGTATCGATCCCGTCTTTGGCACGATGGAGGATTTCGAGGATTTGCTGAAGTTCGCTCACGCCGCATTCTTGAAGGTGATCGTGGATTTGGTCCCCAACCACTCCTCGGACAAACACGAGTGGTTCCAGAAGAGCTTGATGAACATACAGCCATACAGCGATTATTATGTTTGGCGCGAAGGGCGGATGCTTGAAAACGGCACCGGCCTTCCGCCGAATAATTGGGTGAGTCTCGTTTCACTACACGCCTGGCAAGTGAATCCAATTTCATTACACGTCTGACAGACGAGACCCCGTTAGGATTAGGAATGAGAAAGATGAAATATCTGACGTCATACGATTCGTGGGAAACGTTTCGGGGCATTCGAGCGTTGAATCGATTTTTGTCGCAAAAGTTTTCAGTAGACATTGAAGAAGTTATATTGAAATTATTTTACATCAGTAAACTTTAATTAAATCTCTCATCGGATAAAATTAAAAATTGGTCGAGCGAATGTTGAGTACAGATTCGAATTTCAATGGTTCACATCTAGTCGCAAGGCAGTGGGGTAACTGAAGAAAATGATATTCTAAAACGCTTTCTAAGATTAGAAGACACGTTTGCTACTGCAACGTTGTCTTTTACTACAAAAATAATTGTAGACGATCTACTGAAATTTTAATTGCATTCTAATTTCAGTTGATTACGTTTAAAGAGTTTTTCAATTACCATTGGCGCCAGAAAGCAGCTAGAGGACTAATGAATAAAAGACTCCGTTATCCGCGCTTCCATTCACCTCTATTCAAATCCTTTTAATTTCCTGAAAAATTTAATCCGACAGTAACTGCCCCAGATTTCGTCGAATCCTGTTTGCGCACAACACACGCGGGCACGCACAAATTGATAAAGCGAGCTAACGTTCTTCCCATCGAAAAGCACAACTAACACCGTCGATTTCCCATTCCTTTGATTAAATCTCCTATCGACTTCCGTCCGTTCCATCAAAATTTTCTGCACGAAATAGTCGTCAATGGACGCTTCCACGCGTGTATTCGCCAAACGCTGCACCTTCTACTCGAAAATTTTGTAAAACGAATATGCGCTTTGTTCGTTGCTTGCACGTGCTTTTCAAAAAACGACGATTACACATTTTGTATATTTATTGACGCTGTATTTTGCAAAAATGCAGCCGAACAATGAAGTTTTGTTCGACTCTATATTCTTCCTTGAGTCAGAAGCATACATGTAATAAACCAGTGACTACTAAAAGTAATAATTCCTGCACATCGTCACCTATTAATGCCACTTAATGTTTCGAGAAACCCCACGTTCCTTCAATCTCTATCATTCCATCGCATTAGCTGAACGTATCCGCAAGTTTATTTGTTTAATTTCCTGTGTATTTCGCAAAAACTTGTGAACTGGTATCTGCGCACAGGTGAGCGTATTCGGAGGACCTGCTTGGACATGGCGGGAGGAGCGACAGGCATATTACTTGCACCAGTTTGCACCAGGACAACCAGATCTGAACTACAATAACGAAAACGTTGTACGAGAGATGCAGGTAGGCATCACGAAACGTGGGTGTTTGTAAAATCATCGGATAAATCAGTACAACAAAAATTAACGCTGGCTTCGAAACGTTAAGAAATTTCTGATGCGGTTTAAATGTTGGGAAATTAACAAGGAGTTCTTTCGGATAGGTATACATACCAATTTTGAACAAAATCGTGCTGTCACAATAATGATTGCTAACTCAATAATCATAATCGTTTTTAAGAAAAAATTTCTTCGTTTAATTCGCCACTTCATCCTTTCGGTAAGGGCAAATCTTAATCTCTAATAAATATAAGATTAAATTCCTTATACTGGGTGAAAGCCACAGTATCAAATGATCTCATTGTTTCGAATAGCCTCTTAACAGATTTCATTGAAACGCGTGTAGCTATATCGATAGAGAAACTGTTTACGGAGATAACGATTTTTATTGTTATCGGGGAAATCGCGCTTTGGAAGAACCACGCCTGGATCTTACATAAAGCGTTGATCAAGCTATCACGCGCTCGAATCTGTTTCATCGAGCATCAGGATTTTAGTCGATTCGAATCAGTGTTCGACTTTCGAGCTTCTTGTACAGCTTGATCCAATAAAGAGCTTCTTCGATCAGCAGATATTAACGATACTACAAACAGACTTCACAGAAACATCTAATGCAATTACTGTATCCTTTAATTGTTAAGTCTTTAGGTGTGAAGTCGTTAAATATTCACAGAAATAGGAAGTTTTCACTAAGATACTCATAAATGTCGAAGGAAAAAACATACCAAAACACTAAAACAAAAAGTGCTGAAGTATCAATTTTTACAGGCAGAGATATCTACCACTTTCTTTATCGCGTCGCCCTTAGACGATGCTTGTGAGAATATTCAGTCGCATTAATGGGATCGTTACCGGACTGCAAATAAATTCTACTTGTATACACTACGTCTGATCGTAGCCCTTTTCAATCTCTCAGCCGCTGAAACTACTGTCGCGCCAGCCGTAGAAAGTTAATGCGATTAGCCTGGCCCCAGTTTTTCTCGGGTAAAAAGCAAACGTACCATTTTTTCGCGGAACGCTACTTGCCAACAAATAGCTCAGAAATCCTCGGCGGGGTCCATCGATCGTTCCCCCAACGACGCTGTCGATACTATATAGAGACTCTGTAATTATCATCATCGTAAGAAACCAGTGGACAGGAGAGTGACGGAAAAATCCCGATCTCGCGTTTTCCGCGACGCCACGTCGAAATTGCCGTGATTACTTCCGCCAGAATTCCTGTTCCACCGTCGTCGCGAGTAGACTGCACCTCGACGACGCGCTAAAGTGGAACAAAGGACGGGAATTAGTGGCGGTCATTGTTTCGACGAGCCACTTGTTAGTTCAACGTCACTTTGATTCGTTCCCCGTGCTCTTATCAAGCAATTTTATATCTTGGAATGCGAGTTGTTACGTTGAATCGTTACTTGTGAGCACAGCTATAGAATTCTGCGCCAAGGGAATGCGAAAACTTGCTCTGCCTTCATTTAATTCTGTAATAGGAATCCCGATTACGGAACGAAGAATTGCAAAATGAAGTGCGTGAATTTTATCAGAATATTAGGGAAGATAATTCGTGTTAATAATGATTCGCTTAATAATCCCTCCGAATCCATTTTAACATTTACTACTACGTTCTCATACAAGAGAAATTCAAATTTCATAAATCCTCCTATAGAATAAGTATAATATGATCGAAAATCCTCGCGTGACCCGAATCCATTTCAGATGTCGCTAGAATTCCGCAACTTTTTCCAAAGTTACGCATCTCATTTGAATTGTAATATCTTGAATTTAATGGTAGAATAAAGCGGTTGATGGGAATATAAGTATTAAAATAATGAGACTGAGACTTCTCCAAATACACTGAATGCAAACATTGGACCTAGTAAGCAGGATTTCGAAATATTCAGAATTTGGATTACAGGTGGCAGAATTTCACTAATTTTGCATAAATGGGGCTGGATTCACTCAAACGTGGTCGCCCTATTCATAGGGGATAGGACTCATTCGGGATCGCCTAAAATTCACGAGATTCAAAGCGACTCTACTTCATTAATGCTAGATCGAAATCAAAGAGAAGCAGAGGACAGCAAACCATAGAAACATTTTATATTTATTAAGAACCTGACATAAATTATGATCAGCTTTTTTCTTTCAGCAAAACTTGTCAACAACCCTTCAATGAAATAACAATCACGTTAATCTCGCAAAAAATATTTCTCTTGTTCCCTCTGTTACACTCGTGTGATTTACCTACACTCAGTTTAATCCTTTGGGGGTTTCCACTGCTGTCTGTGTTCGAACGAAATCGTTTCACTGGAACACTTCGAAAGAACCCGTGCCGTGAACGTAAATCATTGATTGAACGAAGCAGAGAATTTCCCATGTCAAACCTCATCTTCGCGAATGGAAGCAATTTTCTAACAGCATATAATATTGATATACCATATTTTATACCATTTCATACATTTGTCTGTCACACTGAATGTCGACGTAAGGTCGTTTAACCCGTAAGAGGTCGCACACGGAGGAAACCTCCGGGTATCGTATTATTATTAAATAATAAGAGAATGATAGCATTATTTCGCAAGATTTATGTTAGCATTATCTAATAACAAAAACTTGTACCTTCTTCTGCGATATGTATAAGATTGAAAACGTATTTTTAGTTTAACAATTTATAAATATTTCTTACGTGACATTTGGTCCGCGATCTGTGGCGGGTTAATAATTAACAAGCTACCCTATCGAAATTCTCGGACACCCTTCAAATCCCCTTCCTTCGGTAACCCGATGCTTGGTACGTTTTACAGGACGTCATGAGGTTCTGGTTGAACAAAGGCGTAGACGGCTTCAGGATAGACGCCGTGCCTCACCTTTGCGAAGACGAACGATTCTTGGACGAGCCGCTGTCAGGGGACACCGACGACCCAAACAATTCCGGATACACCCTGAAGACGTACACGAAGGATCAGCCGAAAACCTACGAGATTGTACGCGGCTGGAGGAGTGTCCTGGACGAATACAAGAAGTCCAGTAGACCGATGATGATCGAAGCTTACGCGAACATGTCGATGACGATGAAGTATTACGAGGCTGGGGCTCACTTCCCCTTCAACTTCGGATTGATCACAGACATGAACAATGATTCGAAGGCGTCCGATTACAAGAGGATGATCGATAACTGGATGTCGAACATGCCACCTGGATGTACTGCTAATTGGGTGGTAAGTCCAAATCGATTACACCTTTAACTACATTTACCGACTTTCGGTGGACTAACGTTCGCCTCGCGTACCTCGAAATACTTCGCTCTTGGCCCATCAAAGTGGCTCGTGTAGTTCCACGATCATTCATCGACATTCGCCGCGCCAAAGCCACGCGACGGGCTAATCAATCCGCGACACGCGTCTCTCGACGCCCGTGCAAATAGCAGAAAACAAATTCCCTCGTTTGGCAGTTTGGTCGCTGGGGGGAGGGAAAATCGAATTTCCAGAGGCGTCGCTCGAGCGGAGCCGGTTGAACCCGTTCGATAGGAAACACGCCACCGTTCACCGACCTATTTCGAATTCGAAGACCGCGCACGCTTTCGAACAGGCCAGAACGCGAGCGCGGCAACGCGTGAACGAGCCCCAAAGTGTCCACAAAACGCCTAGAAAAGAACACAACGGCCTGGACAGAGCGATTCGCATTTTTTGCATTGCCAGAGAGCGCGGAATCGCCCGTCTGGCTCCTCTCTCTCTCTCTCTCTCTCTCTCTCTCTCTCTCTCTCTCTCTCTCTCTGTGTGCATCGCTACGCCAGTTCGGTCGTGAAATTCCAAGCCCGGGGAATAAAAAGAAATACAAGGGGCGCGAGGAAAGTACATAGTTCAGGGGTGCAATCGTTTGCGAGAGTACGAACAGATCGTGAACATTGTCTGTGCAGGCTGGTAACCACGACAAGCCGAGGCTGGCGACACGATTCGGTCAGGAACGAGCCCGCGCGGTTACTTTGATGACGCTTTTACTGCCGGGCATCAGCGTGACGTACAACGGCGACGAGATCGGCATGGAGGACACGTGGATATCGTGGGAGAGCACGGTGGACCCGCAAGGATGCAACGCTGGCGAGGAAGGTTTCGAGACCAGCTCCAGGGATCCTGCCAGAACGCCGTTCCAGTGGAGCATGTATACTTCTGCGGGTGAGTCCTTCATTTTTCAAGGGATCATACGATCGAGTTGAGGTAGCGGGGTCAGAATACATATCCACGATGGAACGGTTAAATCGGGCTTTGCTGGATAGGGGAAACCGAAGCTAGTTGATACAGGGGCAGGTTGATACAGACGAATTATCCCGATACCTTATATATGTAGCTCCATTTGAGCGAGATATGCGAAGTTTGTTGTTCAATTATTTACTACGATCCAGCGTACAGCTGTGTACATTGACATTAACAATAATTTTTTAACTGTTTTCGTTTATATAGAGAAAAACTAAATAGTTTTGATGCATCCAAATTGATCGTCCAAATAACATTTTTTTCATTCACTTTGTATGTATTTTTTCAAGTTTTCGCTTACTATATATTAAAGAGGAAGGACAAAAGTATATTTTGGAATATTTTGTTATTAAGTAATTAATTAAAATAAGAATGAAAAAAATTGAAAACAGAATAATGTACCAACTAGCCCCGGCCTTTCCTACTCTTTTAAAATTTAAATCTTTCAAATGGAATTTGATTGCAGCTAAATAGACCCCTTGTCTGCGCTAACATTCCTTAACATTCCCGATATAAACTTAATAATCTTGGTGCCGCAGGATTCTCCACGAACTCGACGACCTGGCTTCCGATCAACAAAAATTACAAAACCTTGAATCTAGTCACGCAGAAGATGAACAACAACTCCTACTATGCCTTCTACAGAGCAGTTTCGGCGCTGAAGAACACGCCGATCGTTGAGAAAGGGAACTTAATTACGAAGGTGTTGAACGAGAACGTTTTAGCGTTCTCCAGGTAAGTGGTCGATATTAAACAGGTCGCTGCGAAATTACTTTCATTGTTAATTAGTTCATAGAGCGGTATATGGCGAATCGAAAAGACACCGCCAATCGTGTCGTAAGCGAGTCGCAAGGTACGATTGTTCCGGTGATCGTCATAAATTACGATACGACCGATTGCGTTGTTATCGGTTCACACAGACTATTCGTAATTTCTTCAGGGAAACCGTGGAGGACGGATCTATTTACGCAATTATAAACCTCGGGAGCGAAGAAGAAACGGTTGACTTATCAGCGTTCGATAACGTATCGAACCGATTGAAACTGTATTACGCAACTCCCAGCAGTGATTTTGCACAGGGGTAAGTGCGTGCACTTAGTACAATACTTGGAATACAGTGTTATATATCTGAGCCTCGCCGGTCGTCATAAATCGGCGCCACTATACGTACACTTTCCTCGAGTTAATTTTTATAATGATATTCCTTGTTCGTTTGCAAATATAGATCAGTCCTGGCCGATATCAAACATGTCAAAATCCCCGCGGCAGGTGCGGTGATTTACATCGATCTTAAAAACATGGAATGAGAACGGCCGAATTAACACCGACGTTACTACTAGAATATTTATTCCCATTCCATCGAAAATACCTCGCTAAGTTTTTCAATAGGATTGAAGCAAACGTTTGTTAAATAATAAATTACTTCTAACTTGTATATAATCCTCCGAGAAACTACTTTTGTACGCTGCGTTGTACATTTCCCTTCAGAATAAAGTTCTCCTATAGATAGCGATCAGAATTCCTAGTATAGGGCTAGCTGTAAACCAAGGACCCAGTATAACTCCTCATCATCAACGTTCCTAATACAGCATCAACGTGGATTACCTTCAACTCCAAACGCCTACTAATAGTTTCTACCACTACGAAGACACTGCACAGAATATCACCGACACATTGAATGGCCGAAACCACACAGACTTCACGTGAATCCAGCTTACACGGCTGGTTGATCCGAGATCACCGTTCACCGCGGCTCCGAGTAACGTTCCTCTAGAAGACAACCGGAGGTCGAGCGAGTCGAAACGCTCGAAATTCGGTCGAATTCGGTACCCGATCCGATCGCTCGGACCTTTCACTTTTGTCCCGAAGGCAGACGTGGCCTAAGAGCGAGGATTGATGGAAGCAGCTTCGGCCGACTGTACCGAGGACGCAGTAGCCACTGTCAATCCGCTTGCCAATTACAATCGTCGCAGAATCTCGGATGTCCACGCCAGATTTCGCGTGCCCCGCGCTCGCGAAACGAACAGCCCGTCTCCGCGCGGCTATGGAATTTCACTCGTTCGCTCGTCAACTTTCCAAAGTTCTTTGGCGTCCGCCGAAAGGCAGCTGCTGCTCTCCGGCATTTTCTTCCTCCGCGGACCGACTCGCCGTTTAACCTTCCCGTTTCAGCTTCGTTCCAAATGCGCGGTGACAAGAGACGGAATTGGATACAGAGAAGTGCGAGAGCATTTCGAGGAAAGCTAGGCTCCGCGCTGAGCTTCTTAAAGCAGACGTTCTCGAAGCGGAAAAGCGCTCGCTGCTCGTGACAAGTATCGGAGAGAAACTCTTTTAAATGTTCGTTAATTGCGAATAGAACGAGCCAGTACGCTGTACACGTTCATTGAGAATAAATGCTGATTTGCTGTTGGAAACGTTTGAGTAGCGGCTGTCGAAATTTCATTGCACTCTTGCGTTCTCCTGGATAGCTAAATAGTTCGGTAAGTTAGCGGAATAAAATGATCACTGCGTTAGACAATCTCGTCTACTATGATACTTTGCGCTGAACAAAGTTATATTCCCGAAGGGTATGAAGCTCATCCAGCCGCCAGATGGAAGCAGATTTACAATTTGATTGGACCAATAGTTTCAACCGAATTTAAACTAAGAAAGTTTCTCAATTCATTATTCTTACAAAACGAATTTTTAATTACTACCATTCATACTTTTATTTCGCGCTACCGTTCCCCCCCCATATTATTTCCCTCCACTTCTATGTTTTCGCTCTCCTCTGGCGGTATGAAATATTATTATATTGTGCAGTTCCAGAGGGGAATCCATTTAATTAAAACTGGATCGTGAAAGTCATACAAGTGAACACATCATCGAGGATTCACAGATTCTGAAACCTTTGAGCGAACCAAACGCTGAATATTTACTTTATATGTCCAGTACTTTTCGACTAAAAACTGCCTGCAGAAGTCCATGCTCGTATGTTTCCAAACACAGACAAGTACACGAGGTTTTGTCGCTGACAGTGCCCGAGATGTGAAACAATTATACTAATTGCATTCAAGATTGTGCAACTTTAACGCGCCATTGTTAATAATCGTTTATCTCCATTATCTGTAAAATGTTCGCGTCGAAATTTGTCTGGTTACTCCAATTGTTTTCGAAAGTGTTGTGAATTCGCAAGCTTGCTGATAGAAATACGATTATTACAGAAATCCTATAAATTCAAAAGGCTTGCCATTGGAATAATATAGTTCATTCGAAATCTTTCGATACGCGCGATCCTCAAAGTCTTCCGAATTTTAGGAGCAGCTGTCTGCGTCAGCTGATTCAATCTGGAGATCTGAGTACGTACAGAGAAAGAAGTGGATTCTGGAACGCGACTTCCGTCCCATTTTTCGTGAGCAACCCTTCACTGGGGTGGAGTGAATCGTTCATTGCACGAGAATAACTTACACTTTTTATTCTCGAGGAGTCCGAGTTAAGCCCACTAATAAAGCGTAAGCCAAAAGTTAGTAAATCTAAGCCAAAAGATTCTTCATTCTTTTCTCCCGGATAAATGTAACAATTTAATCGAGACGTGTGTCTGTTACATCCACGCTAAAAAAAAAGAGAAGCCGAATGTTGCTGGTCAGAAACGAAACGCGTGTAGGACTAATATTTTTGCTTGAATTTCATTCGGAATAACAAGAATACAACTCACCTCTCTGGTTCGCCATGAAAACGTATAAAAAAAAACACTCGCCCCGGATGCGCACGGAATTTGTAGCTCGTAGTTTTCCAGTTTTTCAGATAGATGACAGTGGCACATTTCCAGGTTTTTAAAGAGATTACTATTGCTTCAAGTTTTCCGTGTCAAAGTGTTATACGCGAGTAAAATACATTTTTACGGTACTCGATAGTACGATGCTGTGTACGATGTCGATTGCGCGGTTTGAAAATCCAACCAACTTCTGCAATTTAGTGAGCGTAACAGAAACATATTTCCACGTACCACAGGTGTACGAAGACGAAAACTTCGCTGCAACTTTCGCGCAAAGAAACTAAAGAACTTTTGAGTCTCCAACAATAAATGCGGTAGGATCTTCTGCTGAAAATGGAAGCTTTTTAAAGTGTTCATACAGCAGAATATTGCCTGAAAGCTTCCACCTTTAAAAATTCTAAGCGTAAAATATGTACGAGGAATTTCGATCCAAACCTGCGTATAAAATAGAGCGGTATTTGATGAAATAATTTCCAGTGGAATATCTCTATATACGCGAAAAATAGAAATCGTAAATTTACCAGACTGGCCGGATATGCAGCGTAATTACAGCCGCGCATGAAAACTCATGGATATTAATTTTATCGATTACCACTGCAAACATTCAAAGGATGCAAATTCCAAAGGGCCTCGCAATAGTCCATTTAAATGTTGCATTCTCTGCCAGGTTTGAGGGGTATCAAAGTCAACGAAACTGAATTATTTTTCCAATGAAGAGATATGAATAACGATGGGAGAATCGGCAGCATATGTACAAATGTTATCTTCAAATGGCTTGAACTTGATTTTCCACATTGTACAAAATTGAAAGTTATGACTGCATCTTTACTGATTAGCACGTCCCGATGATATCGTTCCTATGATAAATTCATTACTTTTTCTCCTTGAGGAACGGATCATTTTTTTTTCTTATCAAAAATAATCATCGACAATCTGCCAGCCGGTGAACAAGGCTACCAACCTGAGTGCCATTAGATTATTTAACAATCTTCCATCTTGACAGATAGGTGTGTCATACACTAAACAACGATTAATAATCGCCACTGCAAAAGTGAAGTTACCTGTCAGCGAAAATCTCACAATCTACACCGATAATTCTAAAATCTGTAAATAAAATGTCCATCTTCAAACTTAATGCTCCTTCCATGTCATAAATCATAAGAAATCCTATCGATTGGAATTAACACATTTAGAAAGACCGCTACCCAAACTGAATACTACAAACTTCATTTTAGCGCAATGACTTTGAATTCGAACAGGAAGTTTTAATCTTTCCTCCGATAGGCTCGCCCTGGGATTATTCGAAGTCAGGGAACAGCGGCTGGCAGGGGTTCGGAGCCCTCGAAAGCAGTCAACGATTACAGTGTAAACACATCCCCGTACTAAACTTTTACCCGACTTCGCTCGATTTGCATAGAGAAGCTCGTGGATCGATCCAGGAAATGCAGAAACACGATGACGCGTTCCAATGATACAACGCTCCAATGATAACGACGCGCCAGGCGCTGTTCACTTTTATCGGGGAACATCGCATATAAACGGGTGGCGTGTGCCCGCATCGCGTAATCCTAATCATGAAGTGCATTGGCTACATCGCCGTCCTTTTGCTGGTGGCGGCCGCCCTGGCGTCCGCCCAGATACAAAACAAGGGCTGGTGGAAGGACACTGTTTTCTACCAAATCTACCCGCGAAGCTTCAAGGACGACGACGGCGACGGCGTCGGGGACTTGAAAGGTAGGAAAGCCCGAGGTTTGCTGAAATGTTGCTAAAACAGTATCAGTTTCTGGGACCTCGTCGATTCTCGCGATTAGGATCACGGTTAAGGGGTTCGACGAATGGTGACACGCTCAGGGCTCAGACACGATTTTTCGTCCGAGGATCTGACTGATGATACGTCAGTGGCATGGGTCGAAGGAGGATGTCTTCTTAAAAGATTGGCCCATCACCTGAAAATTAACGCTGTCCTACGTTTGGTGAGGTGTATTTTTAGAGTAGGAGTTGGTTGTTGAGAATCGCGCTGTTATTGGGTTATATCTTCGTCAATTTGGTACGAAGGGGAGTTGAATTCGGGCGAGTGTGCCAGGTAGTGTAAGCGCGCTTTGAAACGCTGGGATAAATCAAGTTGTCTGGTGTTATTTGAGTTTCAAATATACATTTTGATTTAGAACGAGTGCCGGGAACTTTTTAAGAATATGAAAAGGTGATAAGTCATTTTGCGTGAAGCAGGGTCTACGAATACTTATAAACACATGGCTGATCTATCCGTGAGATTATTAAAAAGTTTGCCCGAACTTTGCGAATTCTGGAGAAGAGAAATTTTTAATTTAAAACATTTTTTTTCTTTTATCCTTCTACTTCGTACACGTTCAGCGAGGTGTGAGGATGGCGTTACGTATGGGAAAGGGGGAGGAGAGGAGTGTAACAAAACGTAATTACGCTTCTGGCATCCTGCTTCCCTACTTTGACGTACGTGATGTAACGTACCGGTAGCCTTTGAATGCATCACTGTAATTAGAAGAATCGTCTTGAGCACACAGAAAGTGTTAGCAAAGGAAACTTGACCGAGAACTTGGTGGACTTTGATGAACCATTCTTGTCATTCACTGAACTTCGTTAGTCGTCAATTCATTAACTTCACTTTGTAAAGAAAGTAGAACAGTGTAGGTACCTGTCAGCGGCTCATAAATAAGTGTAACGACTTCTAATTTTTCCCAATTATCACTTACGTCGCTAAACACGAACACTGACAGTAGAACAATACATCGCGTTTGTGGCTTACCTGAAACAAAAAGAATTACGTGCGCATTAGTATGTGTCCACAATCTTCTTGCTGAACGAATAGTTCGCAAATAAAGTGCCGCGCTGACAAATTATTTAATTAACATCAACCTGTTGATTCCTGTGTTCTTTGTTCGCGAAAACATGGCACGTAAATTTTGGAAGAGTATTCAAACCTTAATATTAATTATTCGAAATGAAATCATAAAGGAGTGAATACAAAGCACGACGGTATGGTATTTCTAATTAAATACACTGCATTACGTTACCCCTTCGTTCGAAACATAGGAAACGCATTCGAATAACGATAAGCCCTTTCTGTTCCTCCGTTATCAAACTCTCCCTCAGCCGAATACATTTATGTGTCAGATATATCAGAGTATTGAAGTTTATCAGCGTACACCGCTAATGCTTCGAGCGACTATACATAGCAACTATCAGTATCATTGACACAATCGGGGAAAAATGAATCTTCTCTGCAGAAATGTTCGATCGATTACTGTAAACGGCATTACCATACAGTAACTCGTTTACGTACATTTATGTATCTCGCATTATTCATATGGTTGCAACAGGTATAACGAAGAGCCTGCAGCACTTTAAGGACTCTGGAATAGGAGCAATCTGGTTATCGCCAATCAATCGAAGCCCCATGGTTGACTTCGGATACGATATATCGGATTTCAAGGACATTGACAAAACTTTCGGCACTTTGACCGATTTCAAGAACCTTGTAGTCGCAGCCAAAGCACTCGGATTAAAGGTACGCAATCGTGCGTTAGAAAAATTTCATATTTATTGCACATGTCAAGCTGCAATAAATGGAAATTAAGCTATGAATTTCTATACGCGTCTGGACGCATCGTCAAGAACTTCAAAGTCGATTTTCTCGAAAACGAAGCGCGATATAAAAAAGACTTACTGTTTCTTTTCGACTTGTAACAAGTAAATCAGTCGAGAAGAAGGAATACAATTTTTTGATATCGCTCTTCATTTTCGAGAAAATCGACGTTGAAATTCTCGACGTCGCGACCAGTCGCGTATAGGTAAACCTATATTAACAGGGATAATTATCCAAACGTGTGCGTCATTATCGAGCGAATACTCTCGCGAGCAACTTGTAATCGCGTGGTGCGATCATCGGTTCTCAGGTTATCCTAGATCTGGTTCCTAACCATACTTCCGACCAACATTATTGGTTCCAAATGAGCGTAAATAAGACAGGAAAGTATACAGATTATTACATCTGGTCTGATGGAAAAATGGTGAATGGCACCCGCCAACCACCCAACAACTGGGTCAGTGTGTTCAATGGTACAGCTTGGACGTGGCACGCCACCCGACAGCAATACTACTTCCATCAATTCTATAAGCAGCAGCCCGACTTGAACTACGACAATCCGGATGTACAGGACGAGATGAAGGTAACGTCGTCGTTTTATCGTCGCCGGTGCTGTTAACTCGGGGGTGCATCGAAACCCTTGGACATCGGTCCTTTTCCACTGTCGATTCATAGTGTTCCTTATTGCCCCTTCGTTTCCTAGGACACGATGAAGTTCTGGTTGGATAAGGGAGTAGACGGATTCCGCATAGACGCTGTGCCACATTTGTTCGAAAGCAACGTCACGCAAGATGAGCCTGTATTTAATAAACCGAACGTTGATCCTAGCCTGCACGTTAACCTGAATCACACCCTCACGAAAGACCAGCCTAAGACTTACGACTTGGTGAATAGCTGGCGACTGTTCGTGGACAAATATGCGAACCAAACTGGACAGGACGAAAAGGTGAGACACTATTGAAATTTTCAATTAATTCTGAAATAACTGTAATTTCATGATTATTATCTTCTCTGCTCTAAGAAAACTGTTATAAAATGCAGCGCATTAACTGAAACTTTTGTTACACACATTTTTGTGTAAATGGGAAAGTTTTATTTCTTTTGAAAGTAGAAAAAAGTTCTGGTTAAACAGGGGCATTTATTCTGCTCTGAAAAAGTTTAAGTTGTGACATGCAGATTTCCTGGAAATGTTGTGGGGTGCATAGATCTGAAGTTGAAACCTCGAACCGTTCGGTGAAAATAATTATATAAAAATCAAGTGTGCTTTCACTTTTATATTTATCCTGATTCCAATTCCTTAAATAATACTAATTAAAAAGATATTCTTAACTTTAATATTTTACCCTTAAGTATCTGTTCAAAAGTATATGATCCTCCAGAATTTTTATTAATAGAACATAAAAAAACTGTTAAAACTGAACTCTTACAACAGAGTGAGGGTGTTAAATGTACACAGTTAACTTAAAGCAGAAAATAAATGATTTGAAAGTTAAAAGTTCGATAAATAACTTTTATTCATAAAAGTTAACAGTTTCATTGAACCCCGGGTGAGAAAACGGCGGATATATTATGCAATGCCGACTCGAATGATCAGATTTATTTAAGATCTCGTTTGATATCAACGATATCGTTAATATTATGACATTAACAGGAACGACTGTTTATCGATTGAGTACTCTTGAAACGACAGGCAAAGAAAGCGGTGGTTTTTTGTTTGTATCATTCTTTTCCTTAGCTTCCTGCGGCAGGATGATCGATAATAGTGTTATCAGTTAACACAATCGGCTGCGAGCAAAAAAATCCGTCTGATAGAAGGAACGCGCGATGCGGAAACAATTTATCGCTGGAGTTCTGAACATCGATTACTAGTTGCAGTTTCCATAACCGCCATTTCAAGATATTAATATTAATGGTACACGTTTCGCAATATAGGTGTTAATGACGGAGGCGTACACCAGTTGGGAAAGCACGATCAAATACTACGAACACGGCTCGAACGTGCCGTTCAACTTCAAGTTCATAACGGACGCGAATGCTGATTCAACGGCCACTGACTTTCACAACCTCATCCAAAAGTGGATAAAAATGATGCCAAAGGACAAAGTACCGAATTGGGTGGTACGTAGAGTCTGCTTAAAAGCTCATATTTTTAACGAAATAAAGGATCAGGCATTTTCGATCGTGTTACATTGGAACTCTGGAGACGTATTCATATTTGTTATTCCTCATTTCCCAAACTTCTATGGGGAGCAGTACCGAAAACTTAAGAAACTGTCGAATTTCGAATACAACGAACACGAAAGATAAAGTGACTTTTTTTAGTCTGGCAATAAGCTTGGGAGGCGCTCGAAATTGGCTGACCTTTAAAGCGTTGCTTCAAATTGGGGTAGGGAACCTTCAACTAGAGAGAACCTTCAACTAGACGGTGAACTTAAAAACTTTGCCCCTGGAATTGAACTGGTGGTTCGATTGGAGAATGCTTATCTCGAGGTAGTCTCTAAAATTGGATAATTGAAGCGAAGAAAAGAGAACTTCGAAAAAGGGGGGATTGAAGTGGTGGCACAGCAGATGGCTGACAATAAGAGCACCACCACTAATGAAATTTCTACAATTCACATCTGATGCTCGAGCGCTCGAAATATATATAATATAATAATTGAGGACCTTGCAACAAGAGGGGTGCAGCTCCATTTCTCACAACTTTTTAGTTATGACGTGTAACATACGTACAAAAAATTCTAAGTCGCAAATCCGATAATAAATGAGTGATTTATTGCAAATAAAAAAATAGAAATATTAATATTAATTTTTCTATATTAATACTTCTATATTAATATAAATATTTCTATATTAATAATAATATTTCTATACTAATATTAATATTTATATTTTAATAATAATTTTCTTATTATAGAGTATTTTTTCGCCATAAGTAGAAATAAAAATTTATCGACTCAATAACTATTACTTATAGTGTGAAAATATAATTTTATAAACAGTTCTTTCTAATTTACTCCAAGTTGGTAAAGACAGAGCTGCGCACCTCTTGCTGCAAAGTCCTCAAATGCAGAAATCTCGAGTGAAGCAAAATTCAATGTTTACACATGCGCCACCTGTAAACGCGCATTTGACACTCGATAGAAAGGTATCCCGCTAATAATAATGCGTTTCGATAGATGGGAAATCACGATAGGGTTCGTCTCGCCACCCGCTATCCCGGCAGGGCAGATCAGATGACGATGTTGGCGATGCTTTTGCCCGGTGTGGCGGTGACTTATTACGGGGAGGAAATCGGTATGGAGGACAACACTACGCTCAAGGTATTCGATTTTCGCGACGGCTGCCGAACACCGTTCCAATGGAATAACACAATAAGCGCAGGTGGGCAAACGAAAAATTTTAGCATACCCTTGGCTTCAATACATGCGACACTTTCGGCGATTCGCTCGATTTCTCCGGAATAAGGAAACGGCTTAACGATGCTTTACGCTTTTCCACGTAACGTTTGCTTGCACACATATTTCAGCAACGCAAGTGGACGTACCGGTGCTCTAGAATTTCATTTCTGACATCACGGTTACTTGGATCTGTAGTGTTCGCGTCTAGAAAATCGAATTCAAAGATCTCTTTTATTTTATCAATACTCCGTACGAACTCGACACAGTGTGTTACTGAATACTGTGTATGATTTGAATATACTTGTAGAGGGTGTTCCAAAAGGGTGAAAATAGACGGCATGAATATACCAAGTTAAATGGTATTTTGGAAGAGTAACGGTCTTAACTAACCCTTTTGAAACACCCTGCACAGAAGGGGAGCGTTCCATCGTTCGTTAACGTTACTTGCGTTGAACAGGATTCAGTACGAATAGTAAGACATGGCTGCCCGTTAACACGAAGTACACAACGGTGAATCTGGCGAAAGAGAAGGCCGACGCCGAGTCTCACTACAAACTTTACACGACACTGACGAGCTTGCGAAAAACCGACGCGATAAAGAATGGCGAGTTACGCACAGATGTAGTGAACACGGATATACTTGCGGTCATACGAAAAGGCACGAAAGAAATAGTGACACTGTTAATCAACTTCTCCCAGGATAGAAATATCACGGCCGACGTGTCCGGTTTAGTAGTGGGTACAAAGACACACATCAAAGCTAGCAGCGTCGGATCCAACCTGAAGCCAGAGTAAGTAATTATAGTCGGTTAAACATTATTCTAATTAACGTAGCCTTAACGAAGATTTTGCTTGCAAACTTAGACGGACACTGATATCCCTGCAGTGCAATTAAAATTCACGATAAGAAAATAGAGATACTTTTGTGCCATTAAATATTAATGTATGACAATAATTCGTGTGACTTTCTAATCTTAACTGGTGTTTACATTCCAGTACCGAAGTGAATCTAAAATCTGTCAACGTTCCTGCGAAGGCATCTGTCGTTCTGGTCTCTGCCCATTTCAGTGGGGCAACCGCGGCCAGTGTCTCCATCATGACTGTTTTATTCGCAGCGATTCTTTCGCTCTTCCGCTCGTAAGAGCGAACCTTTTAGCATATAAGTTTCTTCCTTAAAAACGCCAGCACCCATCGAAACACGTAAGCGATACTGATTACACCGTTAATGTTGTCAAGTGGAATTGTCATCGGCCCGTTCCATTCTGGTAATTATCACTGATCAGCGCGTGAAACTTGAGATCGACCAGCAATCACGTCGTTTACATTTTTTAATGATAAGTTTTTAAATAAATCCAATGTGATAGCGGTTATTTGTTGTAAAGCGATACGCGGATAAAGAGATAATAAATTATTGCCACGAGATACCACTGTCTAAGAAACGAGCTTGTACCATCTTCATCCTTGTCCTAGAAACATTCAAGCGTTAGAGACACTAACGCCGGTAAGGCACAATCGGAGTTCAACGATTATTTCAGCGCCAGATTTCGCGTATCAGCGATGAGTGATACGCGCGCAATCCTGGCAATCGCAACGAATTCGTAATACTTCAGCTGTAACTTTATTAAACACCTGTTGCGCGGAATATTACAACGACCCGTGGGGGCTGATCGCTCAGAAAGAAAACCAAACTCCACCGCAATCATCGAGAGAACGTGACGACACTCGATGCCGTCTGAACTCCTGCTAGAAATAATAAAATAATACACACTGCCTTCACAGATCAATCTACGCTCTGAGATCGACGAACGTTTGTTTAACCAATCCAATTGGTATCCTTGATTTTCCTTCAAAGAGAAGTAGCCCATACAGATACGAGCGCGATATAATTATCTGCGATATGGACGCATCAAGCGGGACACTGCATCTGACAGCTCGTTGTCACACAATACAGTCTATTTGCTTGGTAATTGTTCGAACATTTCCAGCCTCCCAGAGGGAACCTGATTTTGAATTGCTACCACAAGGCATTCGTTAAAACAGACGCCTATGTACATCCACTCCAACTATCTAATAACGTTGCCCGCGATTTTAAAAATTTACATTCACGCGTGGAGCTTGAACGCCTGTGTATTTCTCCTGAACAAAACTGAAGGGCCTAGGGCAGAAGGAAGAATTTCTAAACCCTTCAGGGTTGTTCCCGAGAATTAAAGGTCAGTACGAATTCTCCACATAAGCTGAACCAAAATATCGAAGAACAGTTATCTGGACGTGGCAGTGAGCCTACGCTTTATTCCCGTTTTAACGAATTTCACTTTTAAGGCGCGTTACGCATCTGTTGTCTCGCTAGCCGTCTCTGAACAGACGATAATCTCCGGCATACGTGAGATTGTTGAGAGCCAGAGATTCCGTTTACAATATCTTGCCGTAATCTGATCCAGAGCTCTATACGCTGAGCACCTGTCGTCGAGCGCAAATCCTTACGTTTGCTGCTTCAATTTGCCGCGTAACTACGAACTGCCTCCGTGGTGCCATTTCGTCCAGGATATCAGCCGGAAAGATTCTTCTTTCGTCAGGCAATCTTCGATACGAACAGAAACAAAGGCAGCAACGTGGGAAGTTGGATTATTCAAACGCCCGCTGTGTAACCGCCCAATGTTGAACTCGTTTGAACTATACGAAAAGTTTGGACCGCACAGGAACTGGTCTAACTACTAATGAGTCTGAAATTTGCGACAACCTTTCCGCAGCTGGCAGCAGCCGAGATGGGAAGTCTTTGTCGCTTTCGAAGAACAATTGGAGCCGTTTAACGTCCATGCCGTGCGAAAGGAAGGTAAAATTTTTGTGTTCGCAATTCTCGAGCATCGCTGTTATGGTCGTCCGAATGCCCACAGCCAGGCAATCGCATTAGCACGTTGCGAAAACGCCATTACAGCATGGGTGTTGTAAAAATTTTACGCCCGGTGAAGCTCATTTTAAAATTCTCGCTCCTCTCCGCGGAGTGGTACTGCAAAATCGGCTGAGAAATTTCATACGAACTTCTAACGTGTCGATGTAAGCAAACGGTTATTATTGTTTCCATGAGAAACATATGCACGTGACACTCGCAATAAATGCTTTTCTTGTAGTTGAGTTTTCTGAATGCTTCGAAAATGGGATACTGTTACGATGAATAGAAGACCAGCTCGAGGTGATTTAAATGCTGTGCTGTTGGATTCAAGAACGGCCTCAGGACACTCAGGCCCCTTTTTGCATAAAACGCATAATTAGATTCCTCATTCTTTTCTATATATGCCCTCTAAATGTAATTGCTGTATTTTTGGAATTGACAGAGCTATGGTAAATTTTGTGAATCGATGTTGACCAACTAACTTGTATCTAGCAATAAGCCAAACTTTCATCGATCTGAAAATGCAATCTATGACTATTTTTCTGACTACATTTTTTCAATATTCTACATCTTTTTCAAATATTATGCAAGTATTAAATAAATAATAAAAAATAATGCTAAAAAACAACATTTTTATGTAATAATTAAAATTAATTTCACTGATTAATTTATTACATGATTCCGATTGTAGTAATACAGCTACAAAGGAGATATATCAAAGTTTTAAATATTAGCAACCTGACTGTGTATAAAAGATATCTAACTGCGTAATATTTACAAATACCTACTGTTTTCGAAGCTGACTTTTGGCACTGAGGCCCTTCTTGCATCAGACAGTACGATTGACGAAATGGAATAAGAAGGAGAAGGATTCGTTTTAACGAATGAAGCAGAAGGGCCCTAAAGTTAGTGTACTCGTTCGTAGCAAGTGGTGGCCTGTAATTGGGCCGAGATTACGCGGTTAATAACTCCGCCTAGCTTCGGGGGCTGCGCGAATTTATTCGCG
The DNA here is from genome assembly GCA_963932335.1 of Andrena marginata. NCBI lineage: Eukaryota > Metazoa > Arthropoda > Insecta > Hymenoptera > Andrenidae > Andrena > Andrena marginata. Next base: position 11,604,231 of record OZ010662.1, on the reverse strand, counting down.
GCGTGATTTACTCTCCGAGCAGCAGCTCGCGGTGAAATTAATCAATAACCTAATTACGCCGACGTGTAATTAATACGCCGCAAAATTCTTCGGCCTCCCGTGTTTGAGGATGAAAGCAGCAGAGTTGAGACTAGACCACTCGAGCAGGGGAACAATGTGCGTTTGTTCCTCAGCACACACGGGAACATAACAAACGCTTCGCCTCAAAAGACCCGACGAACTTCATAGTTCAGTCACGTCAGGAGCAACAAGAATGTGGAAATTAACCCCGACTGCGAAATACGAATAAAGTATTGGAACAAGAATCGAGGATAATTTTAGACCGCTATGAAATATAATTTTAAGTTCAGATTTCTTTTCCATATGAGAATTTCTCCACGCGAATGCAAGTTAGTTGTATAGTCTTCTACGAAATAAATTCTGCTACGAGTAGAAACTATAGAGACAGATTTAAAAGTTTCTCTGTCCAAGGATTTTCTCGTTTATTCAATGGCATTTCAGAAAGTGGCTATTATAAACAAGGTAGGAGGGATAAAAAGTGATAAAGATAACTCGACGCGTGTCGATTTTTACTGCAGTTCACCAGGCTCCTCTCGGAGCCATGAATTATGCATGCGCTTTGAAGTATCGACGCTCGCTGAATAGGGGCGTTTGGGACGTATTATTCCGATAAATCAATGATTTATCACCGACGATCCTGGGAGCATAATTTCCCGTTCCGGCTTAAATTGAGATCAAGCTGCGATGATGAACTCCGCAGTACGAAAATTCTTGGGGCGACTACTTATTGTTAGTAAGATATAGAAAGCGTTTCGGAGTTACCACGTGAAAACAGATGAAAGCAGCGTAAAGGATAACGTTCAGTCAAATGCATTGTCAATGAATACAGTCAACAGGAATTAAGAAAATGTTAATTAACAACAACGGGGGATTTATTAAAGAAATTAAGCGATGTGACAAGGAGAAATGATCAGAGGACACGACGCAACAGTCCAAGAAACTGTTTTACGTTCGAATAATTACGCGCGTGTTTCGAGGTGCATTCCTTGCAGGACTCGCGTAAAACGAGTGCAGCAAGCGGTGGAAAAATGTAATTGATAAAATGAAGTCAGTTACGACAGTGTCTCCGCCCGTTCCATCCAATTTTTAAATGCTCACCAACTGTATTCTTGCGGGCCTTCGTATTCAAAGAATCGGAAATAACTGCGCCTCACTTTTTCCTCTTCCGTTTAACAAATGTCCACCGAACCAAATACCTACGCCGGAGCCTGTATTCGCGACGAGCAGCATAAATACTTCTTAATCAAACATTGTCAGCGAGGGGTGTTTCGAATCCCAATTAAAAAGTTCTTTCATGCTCGTGAATAAACGTAAGAACATTGTAGCTACGATTTATTATCAGCCCTTCAACGATTTAGCCTCCCCTCGCTTTCTAATCTACAACGACGAGAAAAGCAATTAATTTGCACAAGGTGCAGGAATCGCGAGAGGAACTACGGCTTAAACGGTTGGAAATTTAAAATCGTCGGAAAGTTTTTCGTGCAGGCGTCGCTGAATTTTGCATTCACCTGGCTTAATAAATCAGCAATCACGAGAGCCCACGCCACTGCCACGTAATTGTTGTACAGAGCCACGATATATCGCTGCAAGTTCCGCGAAATCGAAGCCGGGATCGCGAGCTTCGTGCAGGAACAAATTTGGAAGACGGCGAACTTATTCCGGACGTTATGCCCATTCGCATGACTATCTTGGAAAATTTTCTCGACCGCCATTAATATCGTCCCTTCGAGTAATAGATACCACACGCACAGGCAACCTCGCGAACCCGGCCGAAAGAATGAGATTCGCTGGCGAGCACAATAAAATTTTACCTTGTTAGCGAGCCCGTATCTGTCTTATACTCACGGAAACTTTCTTACTGCAACGTCCCGGCATGCTGGAAACTCAACCAATCCCATTGTAACAGTTTTGATTATTTTCCCCGCTTATCTTCGTTTTCAAGCGACAAATTGTCAATCACTGAAAAAATTGACATTTAAATTTACTGAAACGGATATTTTTTCTTTCGAATTGTGTGCCGAGGGATTTTACACGAAGATATTAAACAGCGCTTTTATTTTCGATACTCTTCTTGGCTGCTTGGACGAGATAAACAATGCGTTGCGTTGTTTGCAACTTTTATTATACTTCAGTTAGAGGAGGCATTAGCCGAATGAACTCGGGGAAAGATTTTAATGTCGAGGCGAATGCGGGAAAATTTTTGGGGGTTTCGTGAGGCAGAACGCGAAGCTTCGCTACTATCGAACGAATCAGCAAAATGCCTCTTACTTGTCGTCGCGCGGAAACACGAATCTTCCGAATTACCGATACGACCGGTCCTCTTTCGGATTAGGTGACGCGAATCTAGGTCGCACAGACGGTCAGGTGCAATGGCCTAATGCCGAATAAAAATCTCGGTCAGGCTAGAATCTGATCACAGTTAATACGTAATCAATCATCCAGCGGGAAGAGTACTTTCTTCGATGATTATCTGCCTCGTGAAAGACAAGTATAGTATATTCACGGCTGATTTACAGTTACTTTTTTCGTGAAGAGAATGTATAGGCTCATCCAGCTGTAAGAGTCCAAACGTAGGTCCTCAAGAATATCATTTCAGGTGGGTTAGAAAGGCTGATTATAAATCGACTGGAACAAGACATTTAGATAAGAAGCAATTATTTACCTTCCTTATCACTTTGTATGCTGCATTTAGAACAGAACAGAAGAGAAAAGTACATGATAAGGTAATGGTACCAGTAGTTGACCAGTTAAAAGAAATTCTTCACGTAAACAATAGTGACTACTTGCTCCGTCATTAAATAGTGAGAGTCGATGCCTAGAGATACTCTTTAAGCTTTCTAAATTATGCAATGAGAAGGATTTTTTAAGAAAGTTATATTCTAAGAATTTTAGAACCATCTCTTAAAATTCAGTAACTGCTTCATCCTTGAAAATGACGTTGGATTTATCAAATATAAAACACTATGAGAGTTTAACAAGTGAAGAGTTCAGTCATAAAGAGTTAATAACCTACGATTTTTTTTACTAGAACCGTACACCTGTTCTCATCAAAATCGTCAAGGAAATAACGATATAGGGACACACTACTCAGCTTGATGAAAATAAACGTTCGCCAATAGGTGTTCATAGAATAATTCACTTCAGGCTTGAGCCTTTTCAAGTTTAATCGGTAGATGGCTTGGTACGTCAAATATAAAACATTTTTCAAAAATATCGTCACTCGTAAAATCCTTATCTTTCACATTTTCCTGAAAATTGCTCATATTGGTACTTTTACCTTAAAAAGGTAAGTTATTACGAACAATGAAAAGCATGCCTAAATCCAGAGAGATTTAGGACGAGTATTAACGAATTGCAACGCTGAGAGCAAAGTGAACCGCTGAAAAAAAAAGGACCGAGTTGAAGGCAAACGCTTCGAGAGAATCGTAATAGGACAAATCCCAGTTGCACAGCGGGTCGTGATGCGAACAATGCGGCGCACGTAGAATTCTCTTCCAAGTTTAGTCGTCCGTTGTCGATGCGCTCGTTTTGCTGGCCAATCGGAGTTCCAAGCTCCTGTGGCCGGTTTAACCAAGCAACGAAAGCTCTTTCGAGGTGACCGGGGCATTCCTCGATGGCACCCGCGCGATGAACACCGCCGAATAACGCGTACCTATCTTCCACTCTCCGAGGACACGGCGGATTGCTGTCGTTCGTCTTCCGCCCGGGCAAATGGCGAAGAGGAAGAAAGTGGACGTAACTGCACGTGAAAGCGTCGCTTCTCCCCGATCGATCGAAACGTTGTTGCCGAAGTCTCCGCGGAGATTCGATCTGCCCGGCCAAATTCGCGGCGGTAACCGCGTTAAAGGAAAAATTCAATGGACCATATGCAATAGAGTTAGTCGAACGAAGCAGACCTCTCGCTGCCGTTGAAATTAAATAGAAGAATGTCTATTCCGAATACCTTCGATAGGAATCTTTATCTAATCTCACGTAACACCAAAAATTATGTCAAATAAAACCTGACTACTTACACATTGTGCTTTTATCATACTTGCAACATCTGTTTGATTTCTTAAGGAGCAATTGCGCAGGGAATTGAACAGAGTGAATCTTAGGAAAACATCAGAAGGATGAATCGAAATGTCAGAGGGATAATTCGATTGGCACGACTGTATCAACACGGCCATTACCCTTTGACTTTTCCCTTCCTTCTACGGCTGCGAGCTTTACGACTACAGCTCTCTGCTCGGATCTCGCAGTGCCGCGCTAGATTCCCCGATTTTATCGTACGTCAGAGGAAATACGCGATTGGCGTGCGCCGCCGCTCGAGAATATTCTGTCTGCGATTCCCCCGGGGAAATGATGACACGAGGAAAACGTTCACGAAAATCTTTTGGCTCTTAACAGCTTGTTCGTGACGAGTGACGGCGAGATTCTGAATGGAATCTGTACACGTGTGCAGAGCGTGCTGCGGAATCGGCATCGGGATTTGTTTCGAATTAACGCCGTGCATGTCGTCAGTCGTGTCTTAATGCATCGTGCGCGTTGCAATAACGGAAGGAATGAACGAACGAATTTCGCAATTGTTTGTTGCCGAAGAGGGACGAAATGGCGCGAGATTCCCGACGCCGGTTAAAACGCGTCGTTCGATATTATCCAATTAACGATCGAGCCACGGGAATGGACGGAAGCGTCGATTGCTATCTCGTGACAATGGGCGTCGCTAAATTGGCAGTCGCGTGATTTCTGTAATAATAAAAATCCACCGGACCGAGAACAGGTGTAGGGGAGCCCAGCCAATGAATCCAGTTCGATTGGTATCGGGGTCAAGCGATCTGATCCGCCGCGTCTCGTCGAAGTAGACTACTAATAACCTATTCTCAGCCCGGACGAAACAAATCATGAAAGATTGCGACGACTCGTTGGATAAATGTTGCAGCAGCGACTTCAATCTAGCAAGACGCCATTCTCCTTCGAAAATAATGGCACTTTCCAATACCATTTCCATGGCACAAAAGATCCTAACGCCTTCGTCCAATCGTACCTTCCGAGACATCAAAGAACACTTTCCAATTTCAAACGCTCCAGATCCCACTTCTATACGAGCGAAATTTTAATCGGTACTCACTGGATTGTACCTCCATCTAGTAATTGAACTCGAGCTTTCCGATGCGAGGCGTCAAAGCATATTCGTCTAACCCGACGGAAAAGGAAGAATTCAGTCAGCTTCCGCGACGATGGCGTCCTATACGCGAAAGTACATTGTAAAGCGGGTCCCTCTTTTCTTTACAGACCGTACGGAGGCCGTGAGCGTCTTCAAGTACACGTGTACGTGCACGCAACGCCCACAGAAGCAACGCTGCGCCGAAGAAGATTACACGACTGCCTTTTTCTCTAACTTCCTCCATTCTATAGGTTTCCCTTCGGCTACTTCCGCCCTCCTCTCTCGCCCGACTTTTTCACCGGCTTCCCCGGACACCTCAATCCACACTTCCAGTCACGAAAATATAGAACGTCGCCTCTGTACAGCCGGCATCGAGCGAACGGAGCTCAGTGGCCCTTCCCACCGTCTGACCCTTCGATTAATTCACACGTAACCGCGAGTGGGAAACGATGTGCCACGGCGGACTACGGAAAGCCTACGCGCCGTGACGTTTCGAGTGGATACTAAAATATGGATGACTAGAGGAAGCTGCGAGTAGAAGGATCCGCTCAGATTGAAGCATCCGGTGCTTCGGAGCTTCTTTGGAATCGGCCGTGATAGAGGTACTCCTAGGATTCCGAGCTGCCAGCGCGTTCCGCTCCCTCGTACGCGCGATTCGATTAACGAGATTTAGGATCCTGGCAAAGGATCCGTGGAAACTGAGATTAATTGAGTATGCAGGCCATGGATTGTTATGCAAGATCGAAATGTCGAAGAGGGGCTGGATTCAATTATAGAATGATGATATTTGAGTTTTTATCGTTAAAGTTGTGTGTTCCTTTGTAATGTATCGGTAAATATGTTCGATGAGATATGGTCCACGATTGCCTGACGTTCAAAGGTCAAGATAATAATTTTAGACTTGAGACAAATTGAACGTTTCTACAAATAAGAAGGATCAATGTTAGAGAATATTATCACTGTGCTAACTTTAGAAGCTTCAAGTACGAAATTAGCTTGTATGGGTATTGAGACAGAAGAGTGTAAACGATCCGATGAATGAAAATTGCAGGATGAAGTTATTAGTACGATTAGAGCATAATGGGGCGATTTAACGAACTAGCGAGCGCGATTACTGTAATGCCGTGTCTTTTTTAACGATATTTGCGAGTCTGTAGAATCCATAGAATTTTAATATTAATAAACGGCCTACCCTGCATTTTCCGAACAGTGCATCACTCATACCACTACTTAAATCTGTACAAATTAGGCCTGTATAATAAATGTACGTTTGCACTTGAAAGGCTGCATTCGTTTAATTAATCATCTTTCATTCAAAATATCGCGAAATGAGCGTATACAGCGCGCAGCTTCGAATAAACGGAAATAACAGAAAATTACATTACTTTTTCAACTACGGAGCGATGTAATAAATTTCACAGTGTTACGTTTAGTTATACCTAACTATAATATATATAAAACCTTGTGCCGCGCTTTACAAATAATGCAACGTGATTCAAATTACTTTACCTTCGTTACGAAATACTAGGAAAATGAAGACTGCACCGTTTCATTACTTCGTTATTTTTAGTAACAGCACGAGTTTGTTCTCAGTTGGAGAATTTTCCATCAAATAAGAATATTGAGATCCGAATACGGGTTTAATTTGCGCTGAGAGAATTAATATAATTCCTAATGGAGTTCTAGGTATAATTAATATTGCGAAAGGGTCCATATGAAACTTCGTCGTGCGGTCGACAAAAGTGTCCTTTCGGCACATCGTTCTTACAAGCTGCGCTGTTGCGGGACTTCCTATTCGCGGTTTAAAGGATCTCTGATCTTTAAAGGATATTGCTTTCTCGACTAAATAATCCTTGCAATTAAAGTGGGAAAATAGTCCCAAGTATATTACCAGTTGACGAGTTTATTTTCCTAATAGATCGTTCTCAAGTAAATTTAGAAAAATTGTCAAATTTTGAACCTCGCCCACTGCACTCGATTAAAAGAAAGTGACACGCGCCAGCTGGCAGATGAACTTTTATTTGCAGTAATCATGCAATATGCGCGAAATGATTTGTCGCGAGGCAACGTGAACACGATGCGCCAGAAAAAATCTAATAGAAACATTGTTTCCTTCGATAAAAATAAAAGCAAACACAATGGATATTAAAACTGTGCCGGGTGAAATTCAATATTTTCAATGACGTTTGTCTGAATAACGAAAAGTGCACGCGTGCGTGTACACGACACGGGCTTTACGGTTTAATCTGCGCGAAGGAATAATTGAACCCCTTCGTCGCCGGCAAGTTACGATGCTCCGGCGACTTCGGGAATTGCGCGGCGCAATTTTTTTCTTAACGTTGCAATATCTTCGCGGAACAGAAACGTGTGCGCGCTTCTCGCGGCGCATTTTACCGCAACGTATTTTACCACCGACCGTTTTTATTTTACCCAGTCTCGCGAGGAGAAAGTGTAACTGTAATTTACATTCACGACCGTACCAACGATTCCGAGATACAACAGGGAATCGCAATTTTCTTCTTTGACATTTTCGTGCTGGCTGAAATGGCATGTGTTCCAGTCGCTGCGAACTCCCCACTTGCCCGAAGGAAGCAAAAGTTTCGCGCCTGCGTCAGTCCTCGTTTCGCTATTACAAACCTGTATCAACTGAAAAATTGCGAGTCTTTCGATTAGAAGAAAAATTCGTCTGAATTTTCTGCCACAATTTTCCGTTCGATCATTCGAGACGATAATTAAACTACAATGCTGACTTCGAATGCATAGAGGTATTCAGAAGCTTTTAAAAAAGGAAGCGTTGAAGATAAATTCATTTCGTTAAACGATTCGCAGTGGTTAAATAAATTTTGTAAACCTCTGAATAAATAAGAATTTAGCCAAATTACAATGACTGGCAACTATCAGAGAGCTATCTGTGAAAGAAGAGGAATTTGGAGAAATAATTTGCAGTGGCAGGAAGTCGTTGCTTCCTCAGGACGATAAAGTGTACCGGTTTCTCTTCTCCTAAGCACACAGGGGTAAATTCTAATCGGGGATCTAGAATACGGATGCTGTGGTAATAGAGAACATGGTAAATCTCGAGCTAAGAGAATATTAGGAAGAGGGAAGTTGTGCAAAGCACTCGCGAATAGATGCTAAATTACCAGAATCACTGCAACAGACAATGTGTTTTTGGGGGAAAAGGGGAGGGCAGGCTTCTGTACCGTCACTGTGTTCGTCGCATTGCCAGGAAATGAAACGACAGCGCGCTGGTATTGTCGAATTCGAGAGGCTCGTTCCATCACCAATAGGTGGAATTTCCAATTTCAACTGCAATCTAATATCTATGCGCAGTTAATTGATTGCCGCCCTTGAACCGTTGCTTTCGAGCATCAAACAGGGAAACGTGAAAATCGAAGGTAGCAACATTTCCCGGCACCGAGCCACGTCCTCGTGGGTTTACGACTCCGAAGATGGTAGAATAATAAAGTTGGTATAATAGAAGGGTCCTCGGACACTCTGAGGGAATATCGAAGTAATATATTCATTCGAACCCTAGCATTATATACGCGAGGGCCGTGGCAGCAAGTAATTCGTGTTTAAAAGTGTATCACCGAAAGTGTCACTTCGCCTGTGGACAAAAGTCCTTCAATCAAAACTTAGGCGGTTAATCTGAATTTTCGTTGGCTTCCAAAGTAGCCCGAATTACCATTGGCTTCTCCTTTCTAAATTACCATTCTTAACATTCTAAGAACCGTACAACTAAATTTTATTTAACTCCGACTCGACCTTCCCCTGGGCTTTTGTTTTACTTCGAAGTCCTGGTGAGGTCAAATCAGAGCTACTTCATTGTGTACTTATTGTACTATTTTATCCTACTATAAGAGTGAAACTTAATTAATGTGAAACTTTCGGTATCCTAGTTTACCTTGGTCACCGTGGATCGAGGTTGGCGAGATTGGAAGGACAATTAAAAAAATATTCCAAAGCATATTGAACCCTGTCGAATTTAATCGCGGTGGGTTTACACTGATTTTGATTCCCTTCATACAACTCGGTAAACGTCTGATGGAGCAATTAACGGCGCGCAACCCTCGGACAATAACGGACAGGAAACATTGAGCCAAGTTCTGCTGAACTCACGATCAAGATCAAACGTAACGTTGCGCACCCGGAGAACTAATAGTCTTAACTTCCGGGCCGAAATAGTTTTAGTTGACTGCATCAACTCTCTAAATTGAATCCGACGATAACGTCCGGGGTCAAGACGACGGTCCACGAGCAACAGTCACCTCCAATTTAATCCAACGTCCACGGTCGTGGCGTTGGTCAATTGATCAGCGCCCTTGGAACGACAGCGTGAAAATTCTGAACGCCCTGACGCGTGACAGTGCCAGTATCGAAGACAATATCAAGATTACCCAAGGTAATCGAGAGATCTCCAGCGAACTGGCTCCGCTTCTCGGCGCAAAAGAATGAGAGAAACGAAGCTTCGAGAAGATCATCCCTTAAAGGAGCCTGTTAGCTCTTTGCAAGATATAGAATTTCTTCCCAGACCAGCGGAACTGCAAGGTCATCCGGATAATTCCGTTTTTATAGAGGTGGCAAAAAATGGGTGTGGTGGGAAGCCACCGCAAGTTTCGTGGCTCGTCAGCCTCCTGCGACATCAGAACGGCGAGAGACAAAAAGCCAACGACGGAGGTGGTTGGGAAGATGCGACGCGTAGATTCGAAGCGGTAAATTTTCGTAGACGCGATAAAGTAACTTGACGACTTATATAAAATTACGGCGTCGTACGGTTGTCACCGGCGTGGGGGATTTGATGGCGCAATCATGACCCATCAATTTCCAAGAGGACCTTCATTGAAAAATATTAGGTCCACCCAGGAAAACTTACCCGCACCGTATAAAACGCATTTTCCCCTTCTGGCATGCCCATGGAACTATTTAACGAAGCGTATTCTTCGCCGCCCTTCGAGCAGTTGATTACGGTCGATGGCCTGCGAGTTTTTGCAGACCGTTTTACAAATCGGTGGGCAGAAACTGCGATTCAGTTTTGAACGTGGAATCAGGCTCACGTGGTGCATGAAAATTTCAAGCCAACACTGGAATACCGTCATAATGATCGCACGAGATTGTAGCTTGTAATGAGGCAAGTCCACTTAAGTTCAGCACGAGTGATCTGATTTCATAACGAAGTTCAAACTACTAAATCGCAAACTTTCACTGAGGCCCCTAACTATTCAAGTGTTCTAATTAATTGGCATCCTTAGCACGGCAATTTAACTTCGTACATAGTAAACAGCAGCCCTCGAGTAAACCATCGCAGATTATACATGGCCCAGTAATAAAGAAATCAATGAAAAAGTCTATCGAAGCGACATATTTGAAATCGCTGGGGGGTCTGGTTAACAGTAAGGGAATCTAATTTAATTTAATTTAAATTTTAATTACAATAAACGGGTTAACAACCCTTTGGTACGATTAAATACAAATTGAGGTAGAGAAACGGACACATATAAAGAAAGAAAGACAGAGAGAAAAAGAAAGATAAAAAAAAAGAAAAGCATGAATATACAATGCGAGACACTCAACACAACAGACGTAAAAGCTTTGTACGGATCTTATCTATTGAGTCGGAGAAAAAATCAAGTTGTTCGTGACAAGAATTAGCAATGCTACATATGCGATCGATGCAATTATGTTTACCATAATTAAGAGGACCCTGAAATACGATACACGATAATCGTTTTTTAACGAAGCGGAATCTCGAATTGCGAGACAGTTACTTTAACTACGTCTATACCTACGCCTCTTTCTGGACTCGCTTCAAGCGCCGATCCTATCCTTTGTCCTTAAGCGTACAAAGTGTACAGCGAAACAACGGCGATTAATAAAGTTTTCACCTTCCTCTGGCACTAGTGTCACGGTTAACGACGGCGTCTTGTAATAAGGTTTGCGAGTTCCTCAGGAATATATTCGACCTAGCGACTGGCGTCGGCTGGTCAAGCGTGTATTTAACTTTATAATGAAGGAGGACGAACTTCTCGAGCTTTGAAACTCCAATCCCCCTAAAAGGACATCATGCGAGTGGGCTTCGCGAAATCTTTAACCGCCAAGTTGGGGTGTACAGTTCGTAAACTTTCTCACGGATTGAATTCCTTAAATTTAAAACGAAATACCAGGCGTCCCATCGAATCCGAGCGGACGATGCTTTCGACGGTGCTTACCCAACACGTTTTAATGACAGTTACTTTCGAGTTACGTCACCGATCGACGATCACCCGCGCGTATATCTCAGGGGCCTAAGAAAAAGTACATACTTTTTACCGTAATGATGCCGCGAATCAGATAAGCACGCGGCGTATCGCGTGATAATCATTCGTGCTTGCATAATCCTCATTAAACAGCTCCGCGAATTCCACGAGTATTTGTACACTCGTTTCCTTTCCATCTCTTTATTTCGCGCCCCAGCATCGCGAGTGCCGTGCTCTATCCGAAACAAAACATCGTAATGCTTCGAGCAGAATGCGTCGCTTAATTAACACGTCGGGTAAAATCGAGCGTAATTACCAGCATGCAATCTGCGTTATTAATATTAATTTACAAAGTCAGAGCATTTTGTCTCCTGAATTTCGCGCCGACGTTGTTTTCTATCGGTCGCTGAGAATCCACCGCGTTCGATTGAGAGTTACAAAATTTTTTTGCAAACTATCGCCATTCACGTAACGTTTCCCCCTCTTTTATCTGGTCCAAATCGAACGGACCGGATTTCTAACCGGATTTCTTACGTGCAATATCGTCGAGTCTCATTCGTTTAAAAGAAGAGATAATATTGCCCGAAGCGGGGCAGAGCGAGTTTCGCTTCTTCGGGCGACGGGCAAGCACCGTGGTATCGGTTTAGCAACTCTCGAACTCGACCATGGACTCGTAAACACAGAATCTGTGTCGACCGCGGACACAGCCCGTGGGATATCGGTAATTTGACTAATCAAGAGGCTGATCCTTTGCCTGATCGTGGCAGAGCGCCTTGTGACGAGACAACTCGCCAAGTCGCATTAATTCGGTTTCTTAAAACGACGATAACATCTTTGTCCCTGACTCGCGAAGCTTCGTTAAGCTCTGGAGAGAATAGACGAGGAGCATTTAATTGAGGAAGAATTCACGGAGACCACAAAGATTTAATGGAAACTTTTTCAACGGATGACTGAAATAATATTATATTCATTGGTTTATTGAATCACCGATGCTGTAAAGGATATTTAACCCAATGTTTCACGGAGCAACGTTGCGTAATTGCGAATGAAGTACGTAACATTGGCGAAATGAAAGTTTTCTAAGGAAACGTTGCTCGTCCGCAGAAAACTCGGCCCGTCGGTGAATAAAGAAAATTCAACGAGTTGTGACGCGGGATTCTTCTTCCAGCAGAATGGCTGCAACGTCCGCGAGTTAATTTGTAAGGGGAGGGAAAGGAAATACAATAAAACGCGGCCGTTACCACTGAGCACACATAAAGAGGAATGCTAGAGTACCGGCTGCAACTACGAAAATGATAAAATCACTTCGTCTCAGGGGTTTCGCAATTTCGTGCGCCGCGGTGCATGTTCTTACGTTAAAAATATTTCCTCGTAAGTTCTCGCGGTACGTTGCACGCGATGCAAATGTCCCTTTCTTCTCCGCTTTTCTCTTTTTCTTCCGTTTTTAACGAACACGTGCAGTTCTCGCCGTCGTTGGGCGACGTAGTTACGCGCGCCGCAAATAGATTCGTTTCGAACAAAGTTCAATGTACATGAACTCTAAGCGAATCGGGATGGCAACAGAGGAATTCTAATATCTGCGAAACTTGCCCGAAAGCAAAAAGAATGTATCGATAGGGTGGCATTAAACGCCACGTTCCTCCCTCCGCGAATTTATCTCGCGCGTTGAGTAGCTCTTAAAGCTACATTTTCGGGAAGAACGATGCACCGGCGTTCTTGCGGGCATCGACGTATCAAAGAGATCGAATGAAGTGATTAAGAGTTTGATTACTAAAGCTACAAATCCGTTATCGGTGGTAGTAGATTTATTACCGTATCTGTTACCGTTCCTTTTTTATTTAAAATTTTCCCGATTTCGGGGCAAAACCTTTTTCAGACTCAAATCAGGGTGCTTCATCTTCTTCAAAAGGCTGCCATTTTAACATTTTTCTATTTTTATTAATGCATCTAATGCCATCGATAGCCGCAGTCATATAGATTAAGAATATCTTTCCCTTTTTGAATTTTGGATAACCCTTACACTACTATTCATCAACGTCAGGACCACCAGATTATTTTTCAACGTTCCTTTGTATCTACTATGTTTTTTGTTCACTGTCATACAAAAATTCAGAACGACAGTTCAAGCTACAATAAAACAGCCTGCCACACCTGCAATTAATTTGTCGAGCCATTTTCGTGCAAGAAATTCACAAAGAATTACCTATTTTTCGGCCCAACAAGACGCAATCCCCACCCCTTCAAGGTATTCCAGGATCTCGCGTATTACAATGAGTTTCGAGTACAATAGGGAATAATTCCAGGCAGAACAAATAATTATCTGGCGCTGAATAATAACGAACGGACAGAGAAGCATTTTCCCGGAGAATTCCGTTGATACAGCATCGAAATACGTGTAATGACGTCGAGGCTCGGCCGACAGTGCATTTCAGAGGCGAGTGATAACGAATGGGCAGCGTTCGTTAGGCGATTCAATGGGAATCCACGCGCGAGACGTGCTCCGCGGAATTCAAGAGTGCTTGCACGCGCCTCGTCCGCCGAGTCATTCGCACGTTCCTCCCGATTAATTAAGCTCGCGCAGGTTTTTCCGCGACATCTCTTTGTCGCCGGCGGACGAGCGGTTACCGCGTGCCCCGTCTAATTAGGGTGAAAGGCAGAGCAACGCGGTAACGTGGCGGTTACACGAGGGTAAGTACGGGCGGGTGAAATTTACGGGTGCGCGGTAATTACGGGCGCGGCGTTACCGTCCCCGTGCGTGCTGGCGCGAAAAAGGGACCGATTCACCGACGAGGGGAACGGGACGTGCCGGAGTAAGACGTTCCCGCGCGGGATCCGAGCAGGAAACTTTTGATTGTTACGAATCGGCGAGTCGCGATAACGAACGAACGTCTTTACGGCACGGAACGGCGCAATAAAAAGAGGAAGCTATCTCGTTGGCCCCGCGATCGTCGTTCAACTCCATTCGGGCCTCGTCGTACCCGAGCAATTGCACAGAGCAGCGGGATGTGTCTATCGAGCGAAAATCCCGGCCGATCGAACCGCGAAATCTACCGCGGTAATCAGCCCGGCAATAAAAATGTGGACGAGGAAGATTCCCGGCAGGAGGGATTAACTCCGCGCGGTCGTGTAACGTAACGACGATAATACTTTGCACGCGCCACAGCCGTTGAGGAGAGATAAGGAGCGGGCCCCCCCCCCCCTGCGCCCACCCCTCCACTACCCCCTTCCCAACCCCTGAATGATAGGAGTTCGGCCCTTATCGTTCTTCTGTACTCACCGATCACGTAGCTATAGCCGTCCAAGGTGAGGACACACTTGCGCGTGTTGGAAGAACTCGGGATGCCGGGCACAAGCCTGCGGGAAATTCGCTTACCCGGGCTGCAAGGAGTGCCGGCGGTACTTGCAGCGCCCGGGTCCGAGTGGCACTTCTGCACGGGGTCTTTGCTTTGTCTAGACATCATCGTCCTCTTCTGGGCCACTCGTGCGCCGCCTCTCCAGCACCAAGCCGGAAGAAAGAAAACCTACTTCCGCACCATTCCCGCGCCACCGGTCTACTTAGCCACGCGACGATCCCCGAAACTCTGTCGGTATCGGCCTCTCATCGGGACGTCGCTGCCTCGCGCATTCCACACTCATTATTCCCGTCTAATCACACCCCCGTCCGCGTTTCATTCTCGCACCACCGTTCCAGGCTTACTAACTTCGATCGCGGCGCACGCTTTTCCCTCGCTCGCCGGGCTAGCGCCGTTCCACCGTCCGTCTCTCCACCCGTTTCTCTGTTTCCCTTTATCGGCAACCTCTTCCCGCTCCGCGACCGAACCGATTCGCCGCCCTCGATTCGAGTACGGTCCCGCGGATTAATTCCAGGCCGCGTAGCACCGCGCACAAATCGAGCCGCTCGCGTTCGAACAGCCTCTATCCATCCTCCTCTATCCCGAGGCACTCGGCCCGCCAGTCGAGGATCGTTAGCACGCGACCCGCGCTGTAAACCGCGATTAATCAGCCACGAAATCCACGTACGAATTCTAATCTTAGCGCAACCGAGCCCGTTCCTTTTCCTTCCGCCGCGGGAATTATGAACGATCGAAAGTTCACGCCGGCTAAGGATTAGCACCGCTCGTGGACGACGGGAGATCCCGCGGATCTCGATGGCAACACGATCGCGACAATTACGCCGTCGTGTGCGCTCCTTGCCGAGACACTGTTTGACGACGTATTCCCTGTAGATTCTTTCGCCGCGCACGTTCAAAGTGATTTGTTCAGCGCCTCGGAACGGGCAGGGGAGTCCTTTAGGTACACACTTTTACCTCCTGCTCTTCATTTAGATTATTATTTCCGTACACCTTTGAAATCTACCAGCAAAGAAGCGCCGCTCGAAGGTAATATTTGCAGCGAAATTTCTTCCAACCGAGCGATTGCTTCCAAATAGCTGGAGCCGTTAAACGGGCACCGCGTCTGTTACACTGCTCTGATCAACTTCAGTGGCGATCGGTACATCGACGAGCTTGCAGGCGAGCTTGTTTGTTTTCTGGAATTGCTTCCGACCGTGCTGATTTCGAGCGAAGAGTCTTAGATTGCAAACATCGCGTCCCTCCCCCGCGGAAACTTTCGTCGACACGCGCCGCCTCTCGGCACCTCTGTTTACTCCCAGGATTCTTTGAATTACACGGAATCGAGTAGTCTGATTACTTCCTGGATAACAATTCCCGCTTGCGCCTCCGTTGCTCGTCCACGGCCTCGATTTGCAAGCCAATCCTCCTTACGAGAATGCCAATGATTGTAAAGGGACCCGCTTTTATCGCCAGCTATTTTCGTAACCGTTCAGACAACAGTTACCAGTTTCATCGCGTTCACGGCCTCGCTGTCTGCCTGCGTCTCATCGACAGGCATTACCACCTTCGAGCCCGGCGAACTTCCTATTGCTTTCCGAAGTCGTTGATCCCGAATTTCTTGACCTGTAGATTCCAGATCCGTCCGGTGCAACGCACGGCCGTCACTCGTCCCGCTCGCGAATGGCACAGATTTCACGTTTAATCATCCTTCGAGGGAATCTTCGTGGCGTCATAGCCGTGTATAAATACAACGGTGGCTCGAGCGTCGGGGCGAACAGACTTCTCGTTATTTTCTTCCTCTGCCCCTTCACACCTTCGCGGGCATTCCTCCAAGCGGCTCAATAGGGTTTCCGCTACGGCAAAAATTTGCGCCGCGAACACTGACCCCGCCGCGTCGATCGCGGTGTAACGATCCAGGCAAATAGGAGACGGGCATCGCCTGGCAAGCTTGCCACACGAATTCGAAAATCTTTCCCGTCACGTACACCCTCGAAATTACAGGCAGATACGTGCCGCGCAGGTTCGGGGAATACTCTGTGCGGTTCGCGATCTCGACCCTCTGTTCTAAAATAGCACGATTAAAGGGATACGGCTGAAACGCTGCTACGTTAAATATATATATATATATATATTGTCGTCGATCGGTTCGATGAGTTTAGATTCTAATAAAGTTCCACCGGCGTCCGCTCGATGCGCCGCTTTTGAAACAGGCGTTCGTGGCACCGTGTTCCCACCCGATCAATTGTATCGAATCCGATCGACCAGTGGCTCCGAGGTTCACGGCATTGTAAGAATAATATTACAGCGATGCATCAAAGTTCAGCCGGCGAAGTTTAATAACGAAAGACGTTCGTCTCCCGCTTTACTCTCCTGACGGATACACTCAACGCTCTGGGGACTCCTTCCGCTGATTGATCGCCTCGAAACTGCCGTCGATGTATTAGCACGTGTCCCGAGGAAGGATCGGTCCGGGTCAATGCGAACGCTGTGGCCACGGGCCACGGTTTTCACCCCCTTTTTCTTTGCGGCGCCGTTTACACCGCGGCCTTTGAAGTTTTCGACGATCGATCCGATGGATCGCGCCCTAGCCCGGCCATCGGGAAGCACACACACGGGAAATTTCGCGCCAACTGACCGGCACGCTGTTTATCGCGAACGAAAGGCCGAGGCGAGAGCCTCGCAGGGGTAATTTCTTCCCGTGGATACAGCGGGGAACCTCCGAGCCGATAGTTCAATTACTTTTTCACCTTCTTCGCGGAGCTTTTACGATGGCACGCACGGGCACGGGATACCGTGATGGAGAGGCTCCGGGTATATACTGCGATCGATTCACGTTACCATAACATTAAATTCAGTTTGCCCGCCCGTGCACCGGCGCACCGGCGCGCCGGCACGCGCACGGTGCGCGCGATATCATCTGGCGATCGATCCTGCGGCGTCCACCGATCATCGGGATCCCTCGTCGCACATTCGTCGATCCTTCCACGCGTCGACGATTTCAACCCACGCCCGTCACATTTATAACCGTGTACCGTTGGCAAGCTGACCACGGAAGGGGGGGGGTGGGCAAGGTTTACTCACAGACGGATCGCAGAATTTCCTCCAGGATTACGCCGGTGCTTCCGCAACGCTCGACATTCTCGTTCGAGATCGATCGATCCGTTTACAAAACTTGTTTACCTTTCGCTCTGCCCTGGCGTCGACGTCACCTTTCCTCCCCACTAATCGCTCTGTAAGCCGAAAATCCGCCGGCGATCCCGCGGCCGGCTGACGTCGCCGATCTCTCCCCGTCTTCCGTAACGCCCTACTAACTCCTCCGGCAATCTATCCGGCGATCGATGCAAGTGGAACGGCCACCCTGATTCTCCCTCGTAGTCGAGATCACGGGGACCGGCGTTCCTCCCGTTTATCGCCGCCGCGGGGTGGTCGGCGTGACCGTACGGAACTTTGACCCCTCGCGGGAATTCTTCATTGCGAACGGGGCAGCCAAGGAAACGGAGGCGAGGCAAACTTCCGCGAGAAGAGGCGCGCCGCGCTAGTAGAAGAACCGCGTGCTTGGTCAGACGTCACGCGGCGGTTCGCTGTGTGCGAGAGGGAGGGAGGGGGAGAGAGAGAGTGAGAGAGAGAGATAGAGCGGGGTCGAAGCCAAGGTGGGCTTGTCCGTGGGCGATCGAGGCGCAGCGAGCAAGGGTGAGAGCGGGACGGAGCGAGGGGTACACACGCGCGAATGAAAACACGCGAGCCACGCGAAAACACGGAGACACACGTGCGACCGGAGCCGCGGTACCGCTACAACTGAACCATTCGAAACCTCCACCTCTCTCCGTGCTCCCCCCCCCCCCCCCCCGCCATTTCGCTCGCCTCACCACACGGAACCCTCCAGCCGACCAGCGCGTCGCCCTCTCGCTCTCTCTCTCCTTCGCTCTCCTACCACCTTTCCGACAGCCGATCATTCTTTCTCCCTCCCTTTCGCCGCGCCGTCAGTCCTCTCTCTCTCCCTCGTCACCCTTTCGTTCACCCTCGAGACCCTAACTATCTCCTTCTCGTTTCGCCGTTCTGTGTCATCGGCCTCCCCTTTCCCACCCTTCATTCCGTTCCTCTTCTCTCCCGGTTCGCTGGTATTACCGTTCGCCCTCAGGTAAACACCGGGGACACTTTCTTCCTGCTTGGACAGGGGATGATCCGCCCTCCGACTGGAATAGCTTCGTGGGGATGCTTGGCCGCGGCTGAGGATATTGTTTCGGGGCTTGGAGATTAAGATAGAGAGGAGGCCGCAAGTGAATTCATGGATGTTGATGCGGTTCATTATCGGATTCACTTGGGGAGATTTAGGGGAGGCTTGGAAGCACCGCTTCGATCGAAATGTCGACAGTTTATTGCCACGCGGCGGTTCTGCGTAAGACAAGTATTGCGGCCGGTCACACAAATAGCCAATTATTAGAACGAACTTGTTAATATCCCCCCCGAGCTTTCATGCAAATGCGAAGTGTACGGGTATCAGGAGCACCCGTTTCGAGCGTCCGTATTATACAGACACGAAGTAAAAAATGACGGTCCTGCTTTCTCGTTTAAAGAAATACTTTTTCACAATTGAAGAATATAATAGTCTTTCGTATTTTAACGGAGGTCACTGGAATATAATGCTTTTAGTATTCCACTATGGAGTATTTATTCACGGCGAAGCTCTGTGTATCGTCGCGATTACTGGGATAGCGGGTATTAAAAGCGTACAATGGGCCGTATTGCACGAAAGTGCTCAGGAAAATGAAGCAGCTCCGATTAATTCTCAGTTTTATTTATACGTTTTGCCGGTCCTCCAGTGCGCGGCCCTTTATGTCCCGATATTCTCCTACACTCTTTGCTTGACCCTTTTACCTTTGTCGTTTCGAGCCCGTGTCATCGGATATATGGTAAAGCCAACTATCATTCCTGGCTCGGCCTCTCTGGCCTTCCTTCCATCCGAGGCTTCCGTGAAATACGCTTTGAAATTCTGCAACGGGTAGGTGAGCAACGAACAAAGGCGGAATGAAGAGGGAGTTGATCGCGCGTAGCACCGAAATGAAAAGAAGGTAATTCGTGGAACAATACAAACGAGGAACATCCCCGCCGCAGGAATAATTAGAGAAGTTTTCACCCCGTTGCGGCCCGCCCCTGTTATCCGTTTCTGCCTCGCCATTCTATAAGATTTTTTTTCCCGCCACGGCTGGTGTACGCGTCTCCCTTTCCCCCCCTCATTATCGTACCTGCTCTGCGCGCCCTTCGACACGCCGCGTCCGCTGTCGTATATCCCCTTTGCTCTCTAACGCCTGCGGCGTCCGCTGAGCATCGCGACACCCTCGCCTCGTGCCCTCTTATATCGTGAATTATTTTGTTTCCCTTCAGGGGTTCACTTCGCTTTCAAAGCTATCACAGGCACCGTGTCGCGAAAAATGCTAGCACTTCCTTTTGTTTTCCTTCGCCCCGTCAATCCACCCGCCCTTTTCAACGCTTCCCACCCTCGGTGCTCCTTTTAAACCCAACGATTTTAATTGAATCCAGCAACCTTTTTCATTGCCTTTATAATCGACTGTAAATAGCGACGTACCGAATCAACTCACCCGGGGAGAATGAAATATCGATAGTGGAATCGGTTCGGACCTTTCCTCTTTCCCCGAAAATGTTGAATATTTTACCTGAATCGTTTACAATTTCGCTTCCCTCTCCTTTCCAGTCTCCAACGATATCCTAACATCTTTTTTCCCCCGATTCTCTCGAGTCATGTAAATTTCACGCGATTAACTCTGTTCCACTATCTCTTCTCTCCCTTAGACGAGCACAAGCGGGTCAACCGGATAATCAAAGTATCCGAAGGAATCCCAAAGGAGTGGACCGAATCAGCGTGAATCGGATTGTCGAATGTTCCGCCGCGGCGCGGAGCTCTCCCGAGAAATGTCCGTTTCGCAACATCTCAGTTTCGGTGGAATCGACGAAGCGTCAGCTACGCGTCCGATAGAAATAAACGTATACTCTAGCCGTGCTCTGATTTACGCAAGGGAAGCGACGTGGCGGGAAAGAAAGGTGTGCCAATAAAATTTTAATGGTAATAAGTACACTTTCCGTCGCGGATCAAATGGCACGCATGTTTCGCCCTGATAACTTTATCGGGGCTAAAGCGGCAGAGTGGTGCGTTGGGGTCGATAAGAGGTTCGACTGAAGCGATGGTTACCTTTCGGGGAGATAATGCCCCTAATTCAATTCCTGTGTCGCGGATGTAGATCGGCGCGTTAATGTACTCTAACGCACGACATAAGAACTTAATCCTTTATCTCTCGCCGATGATGTGACACGATACGCTTTCCCCCGGGCACAAGCAGCACTTCGAGCGCTAAATTTATTTTACAACAGCGTTGCATACTTCCCGGTGTAGTCGATAAACGTGGTTACTGTTGAGTCGAACGGGTGAATCTGGGTCAAATACATGCAGATCATAATTACCAGTACCGTTTCATAGACCTTACGTCGATCCGAGTGTCCTCCCCCTCGCGGACCTCCTACGCCGTAGAGGGAGCAGAGAGCATTTCAGATTCAAACGTGGTACGCGGCTACATCTGTTTTACACGGGGGCGTTACGCGTGCAGAAACCTCAGCTTCGGGGGGTAGTATATAAAGTCTCACCGCATCCACCGAACTGTTCTAACCCCCTTCGACACGAGCTACTACGACAGCGGTAGGACCCTACCTCCGTCACGCCTCACCGCCGACGTTATCGTGGATATACCTCCGCCATCCCTCCGCCATGCCATCCTTTACACCCTCCCCTCGCCGTCTATCTTCCTCTTCATCTCTGCGTCTTGGGCACACCTCCGTGAAACCCAGTCTCAAATATCCATAAAGCCCGCTCGAAAGGGTAGTAAATTAGTCACCAAAGGCTGGCTCTCTGTGAGACGAAGCTGTGGTTCGCGCGGCCTCCCCGTCTAATGGGGGTCGATCCGACTGCCGGCGTATTTAGAAGCACCCGGAAAGAGACCGGCACCGTGCTGGCGAAACGGGGAGCGCGCGAAGAGGAAGCCAGTTTTCCGCGCGAGAAAATTCACGATGTACACGGGTGACGTTGATGTATCGTTCTACCGTTCCTCGGTTCTGGGAATTCGTGTGACGCGACAGACCCGGGCCGTTTTTTCATTCTCTTCATTTTCAACGCGTTGCTGAACCCTGCACGTGAATATCATCAATTCCGATTGCTTTCTCATTACACCGGGCGCAGCACGATGGATAGAGATCGAGCGATTCGGCGTGCCCGACGGCGACGCCGTTAGAGTTCAACATTGATAATATTATAATATCTAAGTAGGGTCGTTAGTGAGACTCTGCTCGGCGTATGGATTTCTATAAAGTTGGATGAAATATTATTCCTTGCAAAGCAATCAGGTGTCAGATCAAATTCTTTATTCATCTATGTGCGTGGTATTCGAGGATTATACTCTACTCGTGTTTCTCTGACATTCCACTAGCCTTCACTTACAGCGCTTTTCGCAAAAGGCAAAGCGCATACACGAGGTTCTAATTTATAACTACATTCTACCGCTTCTCGCGTATCAGTTTCTTCGCTAGCCACTGGACGATAAGAACAAAGGAGGAATGAATGTGCAGAAAAAGGAACATTTGCCAAGAATTTTCTGTAGAATGACTGATAACCTTATCACCCGACACTCTTTACGTGCCTCGCCCACACTGAATTCTTTTTCACCAAACTTTTCTTTACTATCCTAAATCCATAACTGTACGATTATAAAGGGTCGCCCTTCCCTAAACTTCTTTACGAAGTTCGCTGGAATTTCTTGATCTGTATTTCGAAACTTTAAATCGTTTCGAGGGAACTTCGGTTTGAACGTATAGCTCGGGAAATATCTGGGACCTAGTATTTACTTTGGAAACATCTTCTGTAACTCCTCATTGGGTTTTATTACAGATTTAAGGTTGACCTTCGCGAATTTGTGCCGCACGTTCAAACCGCTGCTGCTGGCACACGTTAAACGTGCATACCTAAACATTCGGATAAAGAAGCGCTGGTTTCATACCGAGTAGTTTCGCCCGCGACATTTCCCCTCCAAGTACCTTCTGCATTATGCATGGCTAATTCATTTCAATTACCTCTGGGATAAAATCTATGTAAAGTTCCTCGGACGCTGCATTTCGTAATGAGGAAATTGCGTTCGCGGTTATTCGTGCTCGCACTTAAACGACGGATTCTTCGCGCCATTTTCTATCCAATTGCTCTCCCTTCGTTGGGCAGCGGCTGGTGACGTTTCATGGATTCGAGATTTACATTCAACAGACGTTTTGCCCCTCCGGTTTCTTGTACTACGTACTTCAGCGGCTAATATTTCTGCTCGAGTGGCTCCATTCCCCGCCATTACTATCTGGTAAGTTGGACCACTTTTTCTCCTTGCCGAAGACCATAGAAATCCTTGCAAGGAGAGCCACTAGAAAGAATCCAGAAGGGGGTGGGATCGAGTAGCATCGCGGGACGATTTATCGCAGTGCCGATAACGAATTCTGGGGTGATGAATAAGAAGTTATCCCGGCTCGAAAATTCGCGGTCGCGGGGACGCCGCGCGAGCCTAGAAAAATGAGTTCCCCGACGGCCCGTAGAAACTGTAAGCCACTGGGAGCTTCCCCTCGGCGGGAATAACGTCAACGTCCCCTTCGCTTCTTCAAGTTAAACGCTTCTTTTGAATTTTGCATTAAGCAAGACCCATTTCTCGCATTAACTTAGATATATCCGTCTGCGACGGAGGCGAGGTAATTTATTCTTCGTTATTGCGAAAGTTTCGTGGAACGAGCTGTATTGACGCGTCACTTACAAACTTTTAGTGGCGATGAGGAAGGATAAGGTTAATAATGAATAGATTCTCGTCCCTGCGTGCCGCATTTATCCTTTCGATTGGAATCGAGTTGGTACTACTTCAATTAGCTAAATACCTTAGAAGTTTCATCAGTTGATAGCGGATTTTTTGCTGTCTACAGAAAGCAAATCAATAGGGAAATAAAGGGGCGAGTTCGAGCAAAAGAAATGGTGACGGAGTTAGAGGTGATAGAGTCGCATTATCGGCAAACAAAGTGGCACAAGTATATTCCGGTGTCCAGTTTTGTTACGTTACGTTACGTTAATTGCTTAACAGCCGCCTCGAAGACCCCCGATGATGAACGCCCGCGATCTTCAGCGATAGCTGAACGAACGCAGGAACGCTTAAAAGGATATCCGAACGTCAACGCGGAAAGATTGGATGGGATTCTCATCGGTGCTCGGTTTAACGCGCCCGGAAGTCAGGCTTCCCGAAACGGGGGAATAATTTAAAAGCACCGGCGAATATTCGCATGACAATTCCACTCTCTCGAGTAGATCGCAAAGCAAACCTCGAGTAAGCTGGTAAAGCTAGTTTGGAAACCACTGGAAGTCTCGCACTGGTATAATCTTCCAAAACCACCGAATGTGTTGGTTACGTTGTGGTACCCCTCAATTATCTACATTGCCTGGGTTTCGTATACCTTCGAGGCCTTGATCAATGTCTTTGAACAGTCTCGTTAATATTATTTCGTAGCTACTGATTTTTTCCCGGAAATATTGGGCCTTCGCCAAACGTTAGTGAATAATAGACACAAGATTTTCAAAGATATATTCGCAGATGAGATTGGCACACAGGTGGCGCCCGGTAGTTAGTGTATTTGTAGAGTTCGGAAGAGGGTAACATCGGGGAGTGGGCGTTGGGGGAATCGGTAACGCCGCTGGCCAGTAATCAGAGGATCCGCGGATCCTCGGTTCGAGTCCCATCGCCCGAGGTTCTGTTTTTCGCCTACAATAGGAATCGCAGAATACCCTTAGCTCTCGATACAGCTCATACAATAATACTCAGAATTATTGCCCTGTTGAAATCAGCAGCCGTTCAATTGAGACAAATGGCGAAGGACCAGAGAGACGACCCGTGCCCCGGTGACGTTTCGTGTAATAAAGGCATGGATGGTTCCGTGCTCTCGATAAAAAGGCACGGGGACTGGTCGGGGTGGGTGCATCATTTCGCCATTCATCACGGGGTGCGCACTTAATGGAAAGTATCGCAGCCACTATGTACCCATCAATTAATACTCGTGTATACTCGTTAAACAGGCGGAAGAGGAACGTAGCGACCCGGATTAAACGCATGTTCGACCGCCGCCATTACCCGTCCGCGCATGTAGATTTATTCTTTCTTCGAGCACGATTAAATGTCGCTTTACGGTCGGCTGGCTTTAATGATAAAACAGGGATAGGCTTTTCGTTTGAAAGGGAGCAATTAATCACCGGCAGTCGGGACTGTAAATCGTCGGCGATGCTATCGGTAATGCAAGGTTTGCAGAGGTGGATACAGGTTTGACGAAAAGTAATCCAACGGCAGACCGATAATCGCTTAAGGGCAGCGGATATATATATTCCACATGGGTTTAACTATGAGTATACTGTTGCAACGCTCGTCGATTTGTCGCTTTAACGAAGCGCGTACAATGGAAGGCGAAATAACAACGTGGAAGATTAGAGGTCTACGTTTCAATTGCGTAGGTCAGTTGAAATTGGGGCCGGATTCCAGGATTAGCGGGATCTATTAAATCACGTCGGTGGTCGTGCAAAAACCGTGGTATTTCATGGTCTCTTAACTCGAGCTTTTTCGCCAGCAGAAGGGAATTCGTGAAAATATTTAGTTTCCACCAGTGGTCCTAAAAAGGACTCCTTTTAATATATGTACTCGGCAGCAGGTAAATCGTTCTCGCGTAAAAGTCTAATATTAATATGGACCCTCTCTTGTGTCTTCTACCTCGGGAACTCTTCCAGAAAAATTAATTACATCCGAACGTGTTCGTTTCGGGCCAGTAACCTCTCCAGCGAACCTATACGAACGATCTATATTCATCGGAAACATGAAACATAAAGTAATATGCGTTAGCGTGTTAAGGAAAACGCTATGAAATGCTTCACGCGCAATAAACGCGAGAAAAATATATTCATCCACATTTTTGCTGTTCCGTCTGCACATATCTGCCGCTTCGAAGCGTTGTCCCGGAGTTGATATTAAATTCCCGAGATGTTATTCGCGCTTCATGTTTTTTCTTCGCCCTTCGTCATTACTCGATATTACGGGGCATTGTCTATACAGATGCTCTCCCTGCTTGTCGTGCCGGGTTTGCTCTTTCAGGGTCGATAGGTTAAAAGCAAGCATTACTTCGTTCACGGCCTATGCATCAAAGACGAGAGTGCTTCTAAAGCAAACAGAAGTCTGCCCAGCTTTTAAAGAATATTAATGCCCTGCCGGTAGATAAGCCGCGAGCATCGAAAGGGTGCAGCGGGTAACACTGCAGCAGTTCCGAAGTATGGATCAGGATTTCCTGTGGGTTTTCATGCTATGACGTATCGTTATTTTCGAGAATGAAAAGGAATCGCTGTTAGGGTGAGACACCTAAGAGCACATATACGACTTTTCTCTTACTTTTGCACTTACGAAGAAGTGGCGATAAATCTCGCTTCGGTAAAAAACGGAATACGATAGTAGAAAAGATAATTTTTCTCGTGATTGCGATGTCTGAGTTTTCAGACATTTTCACGGTGATGGCATTTATTAATTTGTAATTGGGCCTAGTTATGCAGAAAGCTATCAATCCTCAATGCTTTGAAATTGAGTTTTAGTTGGAAGATTTTAATTGTTAAGGGAAAGTAGCTTTATTTCTATTGGGTATATTTCATTTCGTGTTATTATGTTACAATATTTCTTAATGTGTTATTTAATAGTAAGTAGTATAATGAATATTATTTTAAATTTTCTGTGGCTTTTGTTTTTTCAGAATAAAAAATGGAACTATGAGTTGGTAGTTTTAATAATTGTAATGTAAGAGTTGTTGTGTGGGTCGGTAATTTTTTGCAAAATAAAGATCACAAAATTATGTAATCCATATACTGTTTAAACTAATTTTCTGTCGTTTTGCGGGTATGTAGCTTTCCGCACAATTAGGCCTGATTGTTATTTTCGACAACCATTGCCGCTCAAGCCTCAATAGCGTGGGCGCTGAATTGTATTGCAGTTATGGAAGGCAAAGCAAACATTGAACCGTTTAAACAGTTCCGAGTGGTATTGTTCAAACGGGATGAACGGTGTGGCTCGCGTTGAAGATAATAAACAAAATAAAATGAAAACTATGAAAAACACAAGAGAGACGCATCCGACTGTGCAGGTCGGAGTGCACTCGTGCTGCAATCGACAGCATATTGAGCTGGATGAAAACAAGCTTGAATTTGAACGTGCGTCCGATCAAAACACATGCGCATATTTATCACGGTGTAGGTGTGTACTTCATATTTCATTTAAAGAAACGTATATTGAAATTAGAGCACATAAACATTAACGCGATGCATTATCAGTATGTATATTCCACAAATTAATGTCCTTTCTTCTACACATCCAGGTTTGGTCTCACGAACCCCTTTCATAAGATCGGCAATCTAGCAAATTTGCATCAGGTCGAGATTGATCTCTTTCCTCTTTTAAAACTAGTGTGTACAGAGCGATATCAACTGTAAATATGCCTCAAGTCATTATTAATATTATCTTTTATATTTTTCTATTAGCTACTTTCTGTTTTTATTTAGCGATAAAGCTTGTTTTTCATCTCCGTGTCTTTTCACTTCCTTCTGTCGCAAAACGAGTCTCACCCGTTCATTAGAAAATAAATAAATAAATAAAGGATATTTCATTATTGCAAAGTTCGTTCATTTCGAGTATGTAAACAGCGGAATGATAGCTCGGTCCATCCTCCCTACTGTAAAGATTATAACGTACCAGTGAGTCAACATGCAAATCTGAGAAATTGCGAGCGCACCGTCTGAAGCAACATAAGCATACGTGTTTATGTCAACTTGTCGTGTGCATGTTAAGTATGTATATCCGCCTTGAGGCTCGAGCATTTTCGACCAGCTTCCGCGAACCATATTTGCACTCCGAAATACAGGCATGTATTTGGCATCATCCAAATAGAGCAAGAGTCAGCGTGACTTATGTAGTTAACGTTAAGTAGAACTTGCTAGACAATTCCGTCGTTCTATTGAACGGTGCAGGCACGCGGAAGCATGTGAATTACAATGGAATTGTTGCATTCAAAGTGCAGGCCTATTAGGGGAATGTCTGCCAAGGCAAGGTTCCTTGTTCGTCAGGATTAAATCGTACGGTTGCTTCTATTTATAAAATTGGATTTAATAAGGGATTAGTCACGCACGATGGAGGAATGAATTTTTTGCGATTGATCAAACTTTTTGATCGATACGCGAAACCACACGCGTTGTGCAATTATCAACGACTCCGTGCAGTTTCCTGTAATATCGTTGTGTGTGTTCCTACGGGGTTCCAGCTGAAACCACGATCGAACCAGAAAGCACCTTCAGCTTTCATGTAATCTCTGCTTTACCGACCTCCACCGGAAATTGCAGTAGACTCCAACATTTCCGGTTAATCTCGCGCCATTAACCGAGAGGATATTAAAGCTCGGCAGAATTAAAAGACGATATTTCCTCAAATTACCAGTTTTTTATCAGCGCTGCATATATTGTTTCGAATATTTTCAGGCTCCTATCGACGGCTATTGATCTTACTCGACCACACGAAAACGCTCGATGCTTTCTTAAATCTGTCATTTTAATGCAGTTGCAGATATTATTCTTTTTAGAGGAATATATCATACAGAAATGTGAATCTACTGACATGCAGGTTTTTCAAATTTTATTGAAGATCTGCAGCAGGGATGCACCATAAAGAAAAGTCTGTATAACAATTATAATTACCCGGGTTATTATAATATTATACCAGCTGAACATGTTTCATCGCGGAGAGATCCATTTTATCGTTAGAACCGCTTTCATTCTGCGATAAATCGGTGGCGCAAACTTTTTAAAGAGAGGGTAGCGATTAATGAAGCTTCCGAGCCGAGTGTAAACAAAAACAAGGAATATCGAGCTCTGAGCGAGGTGTTCTGGAATCGACGTGTTTTTATTCTAAGCGAACAAAATATTTACCATGCGCTCCTTATTTTTTGATTCGATAACGGGAAACCATCTGCTGTCTAAAAACAAAACCAGACTTCTGGCTATAATCGATCTGGAAAATAAAACCAAACATGGAAAAAGGTCGAACGAATTTCGACGTTCTAATCACTGAAACGTGAACGACTTGCAAATACAAACAATATTGTTCTGGAGTGATAAAGCAATTGAGACTGAAAGGGGAATTTAAACTGTAAATACTAACAAAAGTGTTGCAGCTCCATAAGAGCAAACTATGTCCCACTGTTAAGTCTAGCACTGAAGTCATTTGAAGACATAAGGGGGAAAAAGGGAATGTCACAAAAAAGCTTTACCGAGAAAATTAAGTTTCAATTCTCTAATACACCAGTAAAGAAACAATGTTTAATAAATTTAATTTTCTTATATAATTTTCTTCTTAAATAATTTTTTCTTTTACCTTGGCGAGAGAAGCTTATGCTTAGGCAAAGCGTGGGGACATTTCGTGTTTTGTTCCAGTGCAGAGTGGACATTTCTTGCTTTCAACCAGTATACGAAATCTTTAACGTTATCTTACAGAGGCGTTTGAACTTTATAACCCTTTGTGATTCAACAATTCTTAGTCCAATTCGCCACCAACAAAATATGCTATAAATTGCAAAATCACGAAAAATGGACATTCCCTGTTTTTCCCCTTGCCCTTGATTTTTCCACGAAGGGTAAAGACATTCACCTTAAGCTTTCTTTCTACTACCTTTGTATATTACGGCATGCTGTCACTTTCACGACCCCAATTAGCTTGCGTTCACCGTAAATCAATCCGTTACGCTGGACATAACGAACTCGTTAAGTTTCCCAACATAATGGCTCGTAAATCTAAGTGTTGTAACTGCGGCCTTTGACAAAGTCCCGTTATTTCATTCGCATTAACGAGCTCCTTGGCGAACGACGCACGTTAGACTTTACTTAAATAATAGACGCCGCGGCGCTCTGTACACCCGGCCCGAGGCCGAGCGATATCGTAAGTCTGAAGGGTGTCGAATAGCATACCGCGCTTATCGGTAGCGCGCAATATTTCAGCAGTGCTTTACGCGGATACGATTTGTATGCACGCTGGGATTCCCTACCGGAACCACGACTCTCCCCCGTGGGAATTTATGCTGTTGGCAGGAGCTCGAATGATAAACGCGCGCATAGAAGAATAGAGATGTAACAAGCTCCATCGTTTGTAATGAATATGCGCTCCGAGTCGAGGGCATTTGTTTCCTCGTTCGCCATTACGAGGAAGCTTTCTTTAAAGAACCTCCACCGGAGGTGGCAGGTAACTTAAAAAACGAGCCACTTTAAGTAGACAGTGTTAAACAACAAGTACCTACCTAATCAACGCAAACGACGGAAGATGATTACACAAGTTCCCCGCTATTTCTTTAGGAATTATAGTTGATGTTTTTGCTTCAACCGTGACTCGGCATGAAGAATGAGCGTGAAGCATGCTGAAACTCAACGAAGTAAGTTCGGAACGTGGCGACCCGTTGTTCCTCGCTTTGAATAATCACTACATTCGCGATTAACGTCACTTCGAGCGTTGTGGTTCGCATGCAGACGATAAAAATACGAGGCGAAACGTATGCAAAGTGTTTCTGCGTGCCGCGAATCGCGAGCTCCCGATCTCGGGGAACAGTTTTGCCGCGAGTATCGTACGGTGAAAGCTTTTCATTGAAACTGCTTAAAGGGAAATAAGGTAATCCCTTCTCCATTAGAGGCTGGAAACTTTCGTTTCCTCGAGCATTCGATACCATCCCGTTTTGTCTTTAGTTGGAAAGGCGATCCTTGAAATTTCACGGCTTTGTCCCCGTTCAAATAAGTTTCCAAGCTTTCGAAACGGGGGAGCCCGTTATTAGCAGTTGAGCCGCGCATCGACGCAACACTGTGCAGGGCCATTATCCCGCAATAGGAGGAACCAACGGTATGCAGGCTGTGGTATCGATTGGATCGCGATGGGGTTAGGAGAAACCCAGCTTTGGTTAGCGAAAGGCTAACCCTCCCCGTCTGTTATGCCCGAACTTTGACAACATAAGCTTAAACGCCACCAGTGCCGTCTTTTTCCCCGTGCGACGACGCGCGCCTTTCTGTCTGTATTCGAAAATTCCGCCCCCGATTCGCGCATCCGATATTTTTGGCCCCGTTCGCTGGCTGCTGGAAATATCAAAGAGGTTTCTATTTCTCTACGTATTTCCTCTGTGCCTTAAAAATTCTCGCGGGAAGATAAAGATTGGATAAGGCAGCCAACACGATGCGCAGAAGGAGGCCAGCATTATGTACAATAGAGAAATTGTGAATTCAAGAATAAAGAAGCATTTACGCTGGCTGACACAATTCTGAAATTGTTAGTATCCCGGGAAATGACGGAGGAAATCAAGTTCCTGACTCTTCAGTTCCGATGATTGATTTGGAAAACCGAATGCTGGAAAAGCTTGGTCAAAGGAGAAGCGTGTCGCGTGTAGCTACATGTTAAGTAGTTAAGTAATGCGAGCGCGGGGCCAGTTCGAAACCACTCTGGAAAATGTACCTCCGAATACGGCTTTAAGTTCGCCCCGTGCATTATACTAATTAGTCTAAGAGCCTTAGGTGAACGTATAGGTTGCACCGAATACTCTGATAATTAGATGCGACTGTGCTGTTTCGGTCAATAGTTGTTGCCTACGCGTAACAGCGTCAATTTACGGTACTCGGGGCTTCATCACAGTTTAACGGACAAAGCCACCGTGAAATGTCTACTAATTACATGTCACGATCTCCGGAATCGTACGTGTCGGATCCCTATAGCGGATCCTTATCACCCCATAATGGATCCTCATCGACACCCGTCCAACGTTTAATCAGACAACAGATCTGAGTGAATTTACGTGCGGAGTAGAAGTAATTTGCGGTACAGCGGCGTGGTAAGGCGAAACAAAAATTGCGGAGTGATATAGTTGAATCACTGACAAGTGCCGTCGTCAGTGTCGGCTGTCTCGATCGCTCCACGGAATAGAAAAAAAAACATCGGGAGTATAGAGTCTGGAATAAAAACACTCTGCAGGGAGACGATAAGGCGGCGCACTCTGCGAGGAACAAAGCAATAAGTTCAGACAATAGCGATGACCTACAAAGATGTATATACAGAGAGCAAGAGTAACGTTCTTCGAAGGAAACGGAACTCGCGATAATCTTCCAGCGGTGTTTGCCTTTTTTACATCTCGAGAAAAGGAAGGTAGCATGACTTTCATTCATACATTCCAAACGTTGAACCCGCAACCCTTGCTACTCGCAGACTGGTAATTAGTAGAATTATACAAATTGGCTGAATGACCGCGTCTCTGTATCGTAGATAGTAGATGATAAGTCTAAATGTCCTGTCGATGTGCACGGGGTATGGATTACATTTATTTAGATTTAATTAAGCAACTTCCTTTAGAGAGTAAGAAATAGCATGCAATAGAATCGCAAGACACCCGGCGGGCCCATAAAAAGGCAATAACACGATTATAGAAATGTGAGATGAAAAAAGTGTGACGTACAATGTGTCGATGTGAATGAAAGTCCTGCAGGGACACTGTGCCAACATAATAACTGGAAGAAGCAAGGACGGGGAAGTACTCGAAGAGGCGAGCGCACCAGCAAAAATAAGATTACCAGCGCCGAGGTTGCCGCACGTAGAGTTGGAAAGAAAACAGCCGATACGAAAACAGGAAAGCAGAACCAACCCTCCAAGGCACAATTACCGACATTTTGATTTCCCCGCAAGACGCTTCACCTTGAGCGCTTTCATTTAAGGTCCTTCAGCCCTCCGGATGCTCCAAGCTATCGTCACATGTCCCGCTCAGGGCGCTGTTCTTGGCACAATCGAAAGGAAAGAATCTGCTGTAATCCTCCACCGATTCTTCGATTTAAAAATGTCGAAAGTTCGTGACCCCCGTCACGATAAAACTGTTCTATCTTGACGCCTCGATTTTCTTCAATGAAAAGAATATTACATCTTGAAACTAAACATTTTCAATTCACTGTAGAAATTATTTCAATTGTTTATTAAGAGAAACAGCGTTTTTCTAAAAAGATAATATCATTCTTCCTCTGTCGTATTCTCTATCGATGGTATTTACCGAATACGTTAGGCTGACTCCAACAGTTTAAACGTCTTTGTACGAACCTAATTAGCCCATCAAAGTTTAACGCCATTAAGGGAAGCGACGTGCTTGTATATCGTATCTTTCCTAACATATACCTACCTATCTACACGTCCGACTCGAGTTTCTTGCGATTCCCAAATTGTCGTAACAAGGAAGTTATAGCCCTCGAAATTGTTTCTGCTCCCCAGCCGGCAGACGGCCGTAAGTCAATTAAGGGGCTAGTTAAGATCCTGCGAATACTTAGACGCTCCCAGAGCAAACTGTCCCGTTAAACTGTCGCGTTCTGCGAGAATCTCTCGGTTTTTTACAACCACTCGCCGATCACAAGAACTGCTATGCAATCACTGAAATATCGATAGTTCGCGCAATCAAAATATAGCGCGACTTTAATAACGAAATTTTTCATTAACAATTTACATTTCTTGGCTCTGTAAATTTCACACATATATCTCGCATTTATGATTGCCTATAATAAAAGTTCAAACGAATTAATAATTTGTAACAGAGCCTGCTGCGAATCGTCTCGTAACTTATGCAATTAGTATTTCAACGTCCTGTTTAATATTATTCGAAAGTAAACTGACGCCCGTGCTCATTAGCAGATAGAAAGTTTACTGGGAAAAGAAACTCGCATAAAAAACGTCATCGGAAAAAGCCAGTGAGGAATGACGTTTTAATAAGAGGCACTTCGATACTCCAACGGTCGCTTAAAGGTTTATCCGACGAATAAATACGGGAGATTGCGGAATTAAACTGTATTTCCATTCATAGATTCAATCGAGATGTCCTAGTTTGAATCCAGCGTTACTTTCAATTGATTAAATCGTATTAGCTCGAATCTAAAGACATCTCTCCCGTTTAAGTATCCACCTTAACGAAAATGATAAAGGGGACAAGTATCTTGTTTCTCCTCCACAACGAAGCTGTTTTTCAAGATCGAGATTACGTCATTTTCGTGGAAGACTCTCGTATCTTTAATAGCATCCTGTCGTCAGAATAATACAGAATCCACGCGCGCTATAATCGAAATTATTATTCAAGACCAGACTGCGTCCGCGTCTATAAATCTGTGCTCCCTCTTGCATTTGCATTTAACGATGCGCGTATGACAATGCTCCTTAAACGCGCCAACGACGCGACTTTGTTTATTCGCTCGTGCAGCGCTCGAGCCTGCGTTCGTTTCGCTATGAGCAATTAAATTGTAATACTGGCGAGGCACGCCTCGTTAGTCACTCTTCTCCAATCACCAACGGCACGGAAATTATCAGAACGAGGAACAAATTATCGTTCCTTCTACGTAAACATTCCTCTAGAAGCTGTTCATTAAAACAGCAACCACGCGGAGGCTCGCAAGTTTCGAATAAAATCAGCATAATTATTTAGAGCGCAGGCGAAAAGAGAAATTGAAGCTGGCGAAGGATAAAACGTGGAGCTCGAATGGAAATACGCTGGATGTTAGCACTTTCGTTGACGCGAAAATAGTGGGATTAATTGGACATCATTTGTGTAGAAGCTATCGTCGGCGAAGGCATCCAGATAGAGTATGACGTCTGTTGTCGCACGTAGTGCCATTCGTCTTGTCAACAAGCCGCTATTTCCTCTCGATTCGCGGCCAGACCACTTGCACGGTATTTCGCTGCAATTTATGCCAGGCTTCCCTAACAAAGAGCAAACTTTCTGAACGAACATGTCGGATGAATATCAATAGAAGTTCGCCGGCGCAAGAGACGCGTAAAGAATGATATTTGCTCTAAAAATAAATCCCGTTCACGCTCCTGAAATTACACTTCGCTCTCGGCCATGGAGGGGCCAATTCGGATGACCGCGTAATTTCGTAAGCTACGACTGTTGCGTCGCTTTGCATTTACAAATATTTCTGGCAACAGAGTTACGCGTCGAAATGGAAATTAATTTCGTTGGTAAATGAAACTTGTTTCGAATTACTGCACGCGTATATAGCGAGAAAATGGCAACTGATCGCGTAACACGAAGCAGCGTTTTCACTGGCCAACTCATAATGTGGAATCGAACGAAATAATGCAAAGTAATTATTGATCGAAGAATGGCGAGGTACTCCATAGAATTATGTGGACACGTAATACAACCTAAGTTTGTTTCCACAGTTCACAGCGAACTCGCCCGATTCCAGGTATGTATAATAAAATCATGTCCGTTCGGCGACGTTAACAACTTGAGCGATATCTTGTCTCCTCTGTTCTATTCTCCGAGGGCGCAGACTTCGCGAACTGCCTCGAGTTCTAAATAACTTTGCTCGTACTCGCGAATTGATCTCCAGCCCTGAATTGCACGGTGAAAACGGTGCCATACATTAGATGCGCGATCCGTTCAACGATCGACAGCTCCGAATAAACTATGCAGTTGCTCCGTGCAACTGTGGAATTGAAAAAACTTTCAGCTTTCATAAATGAAATTGGATAAAGTGCAATCGGCACGAAGGAATTTCGCGAAACTATTCTCAAGTCAATTTCACTTGCTAACTACCCTACATATGAACTTCAATCAAATATCCCATTTTAGTGGGTTGCAGGGAATTCCCGTTAAAAATGGAGTTCGAAATTTTATATACAATCGAAGGTATCGCGGTAAATTCAACTTTCGAGCGGTGCAACGTTGGGGCTGACTTTTCCGCAGTGCCATGTTTACGAGATGTCGATCCCAGCGTTGTACTTGTAACAATAGCAGAATTTTTGAAAGGTTTTAGTCGAGCTTGAGGAGCGCTTGTCGCTGGGAAACGATACATTTAAAAGTTTCACCATCGTGTGTCTTTATTACCACTATCGATTCCTCGCAGACACGCGTCCCTCGCGAATACAAATTACCCTGAAGATGACAATAAATCGCAGCGCCGAGAAATCCGGTAATGTCGGCCGCGGCGCAAAAATAGTAGGAGCGCGCACTTTCCTCCCGGCTCGTCATTTTTATCCTATTTTTTTCCCCCTGTTGAACGACCGCCGTTGCACGACAGTACCATCTGTTTCAATAGCCACTCCGCCTACGTTTTTCGTTTCCAACATTTATCTCGCCGCGTAACCCGCGCTAACGATCTCCCATAAAACACGTATCGCGGGAAAGCTTCCTCTCTAAATACGCGTATATATATTGTGGCTACTCGAATACATGAAGATGCTTCGAATAATCTGTGACTCCCAAGGTAAAATAGTCGCTTGATTCGACAAATGAAATTTCGCAATATCTTCGAGCAACTTGAACAACTAGAGCAAGTGTAATTAAGTTTTGCAATAGCAGCGAGAAGAGTATTTCCTGTAAATGGACTTTCCGTATAAGAGAACACAAGAGCTCTTAATCCATCCACTACGTAGCGGAGCCCCATGCCAAGTATCGCTGTTGTATACAGTGCGTCTTTTCCGGAGTATTAATTTTTATTGGGACGCATCTGAAGGAACCAAGCGCGGGCTCTAAATTTCGGACAAGGAGACGGTCGCTGCCATTGGAAGTTGCGGATACGACTGCGGGATACCCGGGCGAGCGCGTAATGTCAAGGCAGTGTGTATACACCCGGATTCCGCAGCCGTCTTCTCCATGCCAAACTTCATAAATACCATTTCGGTTAGCACGACTTTCTTCCAGCCGGCAGCAAGTTCGAGTGAAGGCATAAGTATTTAAACACAGCTTTCGCGAGGGGTGGCTGAAGAGGGATGAAGTTACTGTACGTTAATGTTACGGGACTTGGAGGATAAAGCCGGGGCCTGCTATAAAGCGTCCTGTCCGTTTGTAGCGGTGTTGATTCCGAGGGATGATTTATAGCGCGATAACGTAGGCAGTCCCCATTTGTCTTTGCAATACGAGACCAGCAATTTTAACGCTTGATGCCTCCTGCTGAGCAATTTCTCTACACGCGCATGTGGCCAGTGGAAGCGTATGAATTTCTTGTTTCTGATAACAGGAGCTCCGTGGATATTCACAGAATTTAGAGGAAATTTTAGGATTGTATCCTTAACACGGATTAATATTTTAATTATATCTGATGCCAAGTAGATGTTCTGTTTGAAGAATATCCATGTAGGGTAAATCCGGGAGACTCAGTCGAGCTGGAGAGTTTGTCGAATGGCTATATTCAGACTCTACATCTGTGTATATGTAAAAGTGTGTTAAGGTTTAGAACAATTAATTCTCTAAGAATCAACTGTTTCGACCAACTCTCCAGCCCGACTGCGTCTCCCGGATTTATCCTACCTCTTTCGATCATTGAAAATATTTTTAAAAATTTTCTTTCCCTTCTCTAATGTGAACCGTGGCAATAAGTGAAGAATAGTGATTTAAATAGACATCTTTGAAACCTTTATACCGTGGCTTTAAAAAGATGTAGGTCAAGACGTTATTGCGTTCATGTGTACCTATTGGGACAGTCTTACATGCAAGATTAATTATCGACGCAAGACATGCTATCGAGTGTAACATCCCCTAAGCTGTCTTATTATTAAATACATATCAGCCCGTAAGCCTAGTAGGTAGCTTACCCGACTAATATTTAAACCTCCCCACAGTCTAGGTCCTTCATTAACCTTCGGCGATTTAAGCCCCATGAAAGTGGATTCTGCGCTACGAAGGTGTGAATTTTGCAGTGTATATATCATGCCGTGATACCTCATTAATTCAAATTATTCAATAAACCTTGCGCAGATTGCCTGCGAACGAAATCATCGAGCAATAAATCTCAAGCGATATCGGGATACGAATTTATTTTATCTAAATTTTCGCCCGAACAATACCAGGGAAAACGAATGTTTTCGGGTTCTCGAGTCATGTGACAAGCACAGCAGCAAACTATTTTTCTGGACATGCACGGGAATATTATTTGGGCAAATTTAAACGAGTAGAAATCCACCGGCGGGATATTTTCGGTGCGGCTAAAAATTTATGTCGTACGTTGAGCGGGAAATCGTGGCGCGATATATTTATAAACGTTAAGAATAGCGTGGTACTCGCAAGAGGAATTGGAAATCAATATTTAAGCCCATTCTGAGGGTGACGTGACCAGGCTGGATTTGCGTGCAGAAAGGGATAGATAACGAGAGTTGTATTCTACAATAACGCTTTGTGTACGTCGGACGTATTTAGGAACCGCTCTGTGTATAAACTTTACTCGAGAACGGCATTTAATATTCTACAGTTCGATATTCTCTGACCGTTGCAGAAACTCTATTAGTACTACTTAGAGGATGTGAATCTAAAAATATGACCTAATTACGCTAGCAGGTGTACAGGCAATATTCACTGCGTGTGGATGTAAATGTAATTACCTCCTGGATCGAATAAAGTGTACAAAGTATGCACACAATCTTACGCTACACTAATATGAATTTAAACCAAGTCACATTATTTCACTGAAATTGATCGTTGCGGTTCATTTGATTTATTTAGTGGCATTTAACTAATAATGTACGCGTATTTGTGTCACAGTCAAGTCTTATCAGTTTCGTGACCAGACAGCGGAAGTTTATCTCCTACATTCGTTGATCGTAATCACTATCTCGGTGCGGCTGCTACGCAGACTAATACTACTGTCTGACCAACTCTATCAATGACTACTTCACGGTCGCCTGTTGTTGCCACTTCTTCTCTGTCTGTCTCCTTATCCCTAGCTACATGCTCAGCCAAATTGTTTATTCATATGTTTCTATCTCCCCTTGATTTATGTTTTACGTTAAACTACTTAGCTTTACTACTCGGCTTCGCCTCGAAATTTAGATTCTGATTGTATAAACAAGTTATTTTTTTGCGAATATAGTCACATAGCGTTCGAAATTTTTAGGCGATAGGCAAATACACACTTTCTGCTTTATATATATTTATATACATTAGCGTAGAAATTTCAGCAAGTTCATCAATCATCCACAAGTTTATATTTATCTTCAATTAATGCTACCTTCAGCTTTCTGACTACTTGTGCTCAGCTCTTTCGTCGCCATCGATCCAATACTAATTCAATGAGCCTCAAATGAAATAAGTTGAAATATAATTCGGTTTGGCGGAAGGTCGACTAATTAAATTTGACTGGATCCTGATTAATTGTTTCCACAGCGATAACCTAGACGGATACAAATGAACTTCAGGCGGTGACAAAGCGAGCTTTCACTCATGACGTTGAATTTTTTATAGCCACGTGCGAGCCACTGAAGCGACACACGAAAACAGGGGAATTCGAGAGGTCGGAACTCCCGGAAAGTGGTGAGGCACCGTTCTGAAGCAGAACCACGAAACAGCATCGAACTTCGCGTAACTGAAAACCTGCACCGAATTACGTTAGTATTAATTACAACGACGTACCGAAAGTCGAATCTCGTTTCATGCATCGTGAATTCTAGCCCCGCTAACTTTCTTTAAAAAGATGCCACGGAGATTAGACCGGAGAACTTGTAATTACGTCTGCCTCCGTTGACAGCTAACTTTTCTCCTGGGAGCATGAGAACTCCCTGAAATTTTGGGATCTCTCATTTGAAGAGAAGACGAGCCAACCGAATCGATGGTTAATTATTAATCTGAAACGAGTCTAGAATTGAAGTGGGAACTTGTATCTTCATTTCCTCTCTCTCTCTCTCTCTCTCTCTCTCTCTTTTTTTGGTATCCCTACACAGTTTTCGTAAAGGCGCTCCTTATTGGAGACTTCGTCTTGAAACCCGTTTTCATCCTTGCTTCAAACGAAATTCTGAGCACATATATTTACGCTTTCATTTAGCACCCTCTTGCCACCAGCATTCGTCAATTTACGAGCCGCACGTTCTCGGAATAACGACTACAGTGACCGCGAGCGTTCGTAGTTTTCATAATACTGGTAACAGTAAAAGGCTCAAGACGTTGTACATTTTTTCTGCTACTCACTCCTTCTTTATCGTCACGAACCTGCTCCGGCTTGTATAATTAATTGGTAATATTTCTTCGGATCTAGCAGACGTAACGGACTTAACGACCACCCTCGTATGCATAATGAATTAAGGTTCACGATTATTACTCAGAATCTCGTCGATTTTCTCGTCGATTGCCAACTTTACTACCGCACTGTCGTGAAGCATTCAAACCATTTCCCTGCACTTTTATCCAAACAAATTAAAAGTTAACTATACGCTCATTATACTCGGCACTTTTAAAGTTATCGAATAAATGATTCTTCTTTACATTCCTCCTTTTCGAGTACGCCCTCGGTGACATTTATTTTCATAATAACCTTCACTTCTTTCAACGTCTGTCATTTACAAACGCGAACTCATTAGCGGGGGGAAGAGTACAATGCCCTTTCATACCGACATTCTAAGAGAGAAACCTCAGCTTCGCTTCAACCTTTCGACGTCGCTTTTTCATCGCCGCAAAGAAACAATCTTACGAGACGCGGATTCGAAAGACACTCCGTTACCTTTTCCCTCGTAAAGATCCTCAGTTACGTCTACCTCGCGGTAGCCCTTCGAATACTTGTCGAGTGGATCCTCTGGCCGGGAAGAACCATTCGTAGCCGTTTGTCTCGCGCTTATTACCCGGCGTAATTGCAACTCCCCGTTTCCGCCGTATCGGACGCGAAAGGAACAAAGCGAGGGGACGTTTATTTCAAGGTTGGCATAACGATCGCGTTATAAACGAAAGGAATTACATTAAGCACGTTCGCGGGTGGCAATCTGCAGCTGAAGCGAGAGCAAACTTCTGCCTAGGAAACGCTGCTGCAGCCACGATACGTGTATTCGCTGTGAATTTGTATCCTTGGAGTGTTATGCTTTCCTTGACCAACTAACGCGAAGAAGAAGGAATTCCAAAGAGAATGAAAATAGAATCGATCGACTCGCGAAATCGACACTTATACCCACGTCCCTGGGTTTGCTTCGCAACGGACTTTTCCACGCGACCGGTTCGGGAAATCAGTCGATGTATTCCAGCGTCGCAAAAATCTGACTGCAAATAACAGATTACTTCGCTCGGCTCTTCGCCCCTGCACCAACAGCTTCGCTCGGCGTTAAATAATTTACGTTATTTGACTCGTAACCTCTCTCCAAGAAAAGCAAACAGGCTGCCGCCGCGTCGGCTGCCTTTGCATGCCCGACATTCGTCGCTTGTTTCCTTTTTACTTAAAAAGAGCAGCCTGCACGCGGCATCCTCTATTCGCGACGCGGTGCCAGATTCTCGTATTTAACATTTCCACCAGCACGTTTTACGCAACCGCGTGTCTCGATGTTACCGATGTCGCTGGGCCATGTCGAAGGGAGTGTACGCGCTTTGATAATTAAGTTCCAGGATTACGCACATGTAACAGAATATAGGTAGTTATAAACGAATCGTGAGTACCGCGACAGCAAGTTTGGTTCGCAGAGTTCATCGAGGAACCCTCCCTCGGGAAAAAGGTGACTTCTCATTCCTGGCAATGCGACATTTCACCCTGCAGTATCCGTAGAACGGTTTACGACAAAAGAAGGGCGGACCTCGATTGGATCCGCATAAAAAGAAGATTTGAAGACGTAGAAGCCGTTGAATGAAACGCGACAGAGATAGAATACTATTTCGAAGGGCATTAAGAGGCACGTCTCACTTGAAATCCTGGAGCTTAATCATCAAACGTTGTACGATTTTCACGTTCGACAAACGCTAAGACACCTGACAGCGTGCAGCGAAGCGACGAGCATTCATCTTAACGTCACTGAAAGAAGCAATTCCCTTCGCCGTCGAACGAATCGCGGTCCTTGACAATCTGCTCATTTCCGAGAGCACGCGGATCGGAATCGAAAACCTTGCCACCGCTGTACACGAAAATTCCGAAGTTACGAATTTCCTTTTCGTTCCCCTCGTTGCTACGTTAACGCCTGAAAGCTGTTGCATCCGACGTAAGGACAAGTCGAGGAGATTTGCCACGAGCTCCGCTCAGACCAATGGGCGCAGTGAATCTCACGTGCCTCGCTCTGACGTGCAGATGCCCGCGCGTTGGATTGAAACGATTTCCTCGAAAGATTTACACGCACGGTGTTCATTGAAACCGAGTAAACTGGTGAAGTTAATTACTTGATACCGTAAGGTAAATGTCCCCATTAGCGACCGTTTAAGAGTGATATTGGTTCGAAATAGTAATTTTTTCACTAATATACGACAATGTTTGAGTAAAGTATGGATCATTGTATTTTTTGAAGTCTCTAGTTCCTTAATCAAATTAGTTTTAGAGTGATATTTGACTACTTGCACAAAAAATATGGTGAAAATTATATTGGACCTGATGTCCCCTTTATTGACCAACTTGTACCATCTATCGCTTCTCTGCTACAATAATGAAAGAAAATGAATATTTTCTTTTTATTTTATAATTCTGTATATATTTCTAGTTAATTTGAGTAAGTTGCTGCACGGATCCATGTATTTTTATTGTAAAATTTGCGAGTTTAATGATATATGTAGTATAACCTCACGTTATTAGAATCTGTCAACTTTCATGTCAATGACCAAGTCCTAATTTACATGTGAATTTACTTAAAGATGAATGTACGGCTACATAAATAACATATGAAACTATAAATGAATTCTGGTTGATATTTTGCTTTCTGTGTTGCAATAAACAATATAAATGAATAATTTGGTCACTAATGGGGACGCGGTCCGTAATGGGGACATCTACCTTATGTATTAGCAAAGGGGGAGCGCTGTTTTGCGTTGCTACGATGCTTTCTGTCAGTAGATTCGGAGGCACGTCTTCTGCCAGCGGAAGAACACGTATTTGCTAAATAGTGTTCCTTTTATTATAAAAATCAGATGAAAGATTAGAAGTGATGTGTTATTGGCGCAGGGTGATGTCAAAGAAACAAGTAAGCCGTTAAAGACCTGCTTTCCTACATCAACAATCTGATGCGTCTCTATCGAGCCGGGATACCACGCAATCGACCAATAACAATCCATTAGCGTTCCGGTGGTCTATATTTGCCAGGCTATTAACGTCGTTTTATTTCGGCAAATATACTTGTCAATTCAGGGCGATGCTCGCGCAAACCCCGCCAGAGAGCCTTGTTTGCAATATATACTTCCGCGGGGAGAGAGCTTCAGCGTGATTAGTTGAAATCAACTGTGCTCGCTCTCATTTACGCTAACTCTGGTGACGTTGAATACAGAAATATGAAATAAAGCGAAGTCAGAGAATCGTAA
Organism: Andrena marginata; assembly: GCA_963932335.1. Taxonomy (NCBI): domain Eukaryota; kingdom Metazoa; phylum Arthropoda; class Insecta; order Hymenoptera; family Andrenidae; genus Andrena; species Andrena marginata. The sequence goes on along the minus strand of OZ010662.1, from coordinate 11,561,101 downwards.
CGTGTAAAGTATCGCATAGAACTCTGGATAATAAAATAAGTGTGCGAGATGACTGGTAACTGTATATCCACACTTCAAGTGGAGCAGACTTCCTAATTTTGGCGATGGCTTAGAAGTTCTAAATAAAATTCTTGAAATATCAATTTGTTGAAGGAAAAAAGTGTACAACTCGGCTGAAATAATTACCTATTGTATACGTAGCACCATCCAGCTGAAATGTTGCACTCTTGCACTTCTTGAAGAGCTTTTGATGCGGATAGGGTGGAGGAAGCGGTGGAGGTGGTGGCCCGCTTGGCTCCTGTTTACTCATGGTGTTCCTCGCACTCTCCCTCACTTCTTGATCATGAATTAGTCTTAATCACTGTTCCCGAGCCCAGCACTCGCGTTCGAATGCTTAAACGCCGATCATATCGTACCAACCTTCAAGCGCATAATTAATCAAGCGAACGGTACAACGCTGAAACGATAACAGCGAATCTTCCAGCATAAAGGGACCATTGAATACAGCGATTATAACTTTCTGACGAATCCCCCTGGTAATCTAGCGATCAAAGTGATTCGTGTGGAAAGCATCTCGCATTTCCACGAGAATGGGAGATTTTTTCAAACATGGACGTCCGCAGCACGTGGAAAAAAGGGAAAACCGAGACCGGGATTAAAAATTTCACGCATCACAGATCCGACATGTTAATGGGATTGAAATTTGTTTTCAACAAAGGAGCGACGACGCGAAAGCCTTCGTGGAAATTTACTGGAAAACCTCGTGGCAACACTGTTTTTACATAGGATGCCAGCGAAAGAGTCCTTTGGACGCGAGCGAGAAAATTGCTGCATCCTCTGAAGTTTAATAATAGGTTTTCGCGTTACACGTCGACCTCCTACTCAAATATAAGGTATTGAAAGGAAGGGTATCGATAAATTTTCTTTTCGCCTTTAGGATATTCCGGGGACTCTGAAGTTGTACTGGAAATTTCATAAAATGCGTGAAACATAGTGACACTATTCTCGAACATAAATTCTCGACTCTATCCCGAAAGGTGTTTTATGAAACTGCAGCCTGCTCGGCATTATATTTTCATTCTTATCGCAGTGACTAAACCCAAAACGATTTAGTACCCGCCTTTGGCGACAAAGCACTTAAGGATCGTAATCGCAGTAGCTAGTAATTCTTCCCAGCAAGTACCTAACAAAGCCAACAGCTCCAAAGCAACAACTGACAACTTCCTCTCCCCTAACTCTTTTCTATTTACAATGTCCCAAGGAAATAATCATCTGCGAGCCCCTTACTCCACGAGGAAGAGCGTTTCCGAATTGGTATTCGTGTTCTTCCAAAATGATTCGTGTGTTTTGAGCCCACCGCCGAGCCCTCGTCTGCGCAGGGGAAAACGGAAGAGAACTTGCCGGCGCTCCAGTAAAACTTTCGGGGCACTAAATTCCCAGACGATCGTTCTGCGTTCCCGGCCCATTTCCCGGGGAATTGGGCCACGCTGCAGCCGCAGTAAAAATCTCGCGAAGCACAGACGGCGTAACGCTTTATTCGTATCACGAGTCCCCTCCCGGGGGAGAAGGGGGCGAGTTTGTTTCTTGTCGGCCGGGGGGAGTCAGTTTCTTGTCGACGCTCGACCAGGGCGAGGTTCGCCAAAAGCGGCAAAGGGTAAAGTTCAATTCCACTTGGTGGACCGCGAGCCCCGATGAAAGTCCATCAAACAGCGCGGACGGGGAATTAGCGCAGTGTGACATGTTGGCCAGTAACAGCCTGCGCACAGTCGCCCGGAACTCTGAATCCGGGCGAAATCGTGGTCGTTAGCGAACGTGCGTGTCAGCCACTGGGGATTTCGCGCGCATAATGGAAATCATTGCGGTTCGTGGATACGTAGCCGAGCGTCACGAAACAAACGTAATACCGTGGTTCTTGTAAATTGCGCGTCGATCGATTTCACGGGAGCGATCGACCGACCAACCCTGTCCCCGCCTGACGCACATACTGCCGATAAACTTGAAGCAATCTTCGATTATCCCCCCCCCCCCTCCTGTCTTCCCCTCTTCCCGTATTCCTACCGCTCGGGTATCTCGATCTATCCTCGCTCGTTCCGTTTTTCCGAGCATTTTGTTTTTTCGGACACCTTCTATCCTGTCGTTCAGCCTGCTTCTCTTTTTCTCGCCCATCGGTTTGCAGCTTCAACTCTTAACCGTATCGCACGGAAGCTTCGCCGCTCGCCAAGCCTCGATTCCCTGCTCTTTCTCATTCCCGCCTTATTCTAAATCTTATTTTCCTCTTATAAGGTCGAACGTAACTGGATTTCTCCCGCGTGCAATTTGTATCCCGTAGTTTCTTTCTGTCGTAAAACAAACTCCGTTTTCTCGGCCGTCCTCTTTCCTCATTCCGTCCACGGATATGGCGAGCATTTCTTACTTAATTCACGCTTAGCCATGATCTTTTATTAAGAGAATCAGTTGTCTCCCTTTGCCTTCCCCCGATTTTCTGCACGATCATCGTTTCAGCTGGATACTCGTCATCCCCACTTTAAGTCGAACCCTTTCTTTTCTACAATCCTCGTGCTGCAAGTTCGAGTGCTCATTTTCCCATCGACGTACCCGCTCGTGTACTGTGCCAAAGATTTACTGTACCAAATTTTAGGTCTCGACATCCGTTTTTGTGGCGCGTGTACTTTTTCATAAAAAGCTGTAACTATCGCGATTATATTAGGCGCGAGTGTACATTATTGTACGTAGTATAACGCGCCCGGTCATATCTTTCAGTCAGTCCTCGAAGAGTGTTTAGACAGAACACATAAAAATTGTTATGGAGTGCAGCAAGTTTTCAAACAGTTCTTGTCGAGCCAAACGACTTTTTAAAACTTCAGTTTGGCATAGTATTTGCGTTAGCTGATCGAAAACCGTTCAGGCAGAAATTGCTAAAACGGCACCTCGCGGTATCACATTTTTGCGCCACCAGTCCCGGAATTCGCCAGGCGTGGGCTGCAACGGTAGCCCCGGAACGTTCCCTCTATTTTCCACAATTTTTCCCTCTAAACCGCCACTCGTTCTGCTCTCCTCCGTTTCTCGGCTTTGCATCTACGCCCCCTGCGCACTCGCGACCCGCCAGCCTGTCCCCGTTCTCGGCCCGTCCTTTGCCCCCCCGGCACCCTTCGCCCCCTCTCCCCCTTTCTGGCCGTTTTAAGAGGCCTCGGTGAATTAATAGTTCGCGTGGTGTACGTGACTGTGGGACCGAGTGGTCGCGTCGAGTGCACTTGCTCGGTCGTGACGTATCCCCATCGTCGAAGGGCAGCGGTGCATCGAACCGGGGCCGCCGTGCTTTCTCACCTTTTGCCCGCGTACTTGAATCTTCGATGAGTCTCCCCGCCGAATCACCCAGCCACCGACCATTCCGGGGCGTCGAATCTCCGCGGCACACAGCGCTTTCTTTGGCTGCCACCACTGTTTGGGTTCGACTTTAAAATCCCTTCCACGTCCCGAACGGTTAACAGAATGGGATTGACTTCCGGGGCTGCTTGAGTTGCAGATTAACTAGGCGCGATCGCTCCCGATTTCGGCGATTGCTTCTCCGCGTATATTCCAGCCGTTTTCTCAAGCGCTGGATCGAGCAATCAGCTCTCTTGCATAATCCACAGTTCTTCCGTGTAATAGAAATGTAGGGATCGTATGATTATTAGCAAGCCCCGGTGCACTTGAATAGGGTAGCGAACTAACATGTGCCATCGTTCTTCGCGTGGCAGGCATCGCAAGTTATTCTGGAGTAGATAACGAGAATGCTTTGACAACTCAGGCGATGATCTGCTCACAGATCTGCAGATCCGATCTTTGGAATTGCTCGAAATTAAAGAAGGGATTCCGCGTATGAACGTGCGATGCAACAGAGGTAGAACAGACCGATGCATTCGGGATCAGTCGGACGCCGACCCGATAGATGATAATGAACAGGAATGCTGGGTGTTTCGGCATCGATACACCTTGACCAGAACGTTCGACGGGGGCGGTTTACATGGCGGCGGTTATTGAATCGGTCGCGGTATATTTCAACATAAATCCTGTAAATCCGTTTTGACGGCGGCTATTATAACGATTTTGATTGCATTTCGCGGGGTTGCGAGGCTATTAATCATTGCAGGAAACATCATGCGTCGCATCATTCCTTAACAGGGACTACATTTTTCCTTGCCAAGAAACCTCAAAAAGACAAGTTGTCTCTGTGCTGAACAGGACAGCTAATAAATCTGGATACTGAGATGTAAGGTTTCGAATGCAATTCTGAATAAAAATCTGTCGTATATATGGATTTCCAGGAACAAGGAGGCACTGCTTTCTTAATTGGATTCTTGTTAAAAGAGATTTCGTGTCAAGTAACCACTTGCATAGTAACCGGTTGCTCCGATTGTGGAAAATAGAGTAATTTACCGTGAAGAATCGGGACAGCGCTATATCGCTACTGGAATTAACGACTGAAATCCTTTTTGGCAAGAGTGATCTAATAAATCGAGCACGCCGCTCGAACATCCATCTATCTCTCGGGAAGACGTATACTGAGAAGAAAACCAGCAACATCCTTTTACCCGCTAGAAGAAACGGGAAAAGGGCATCTCCCTGATAAAAGTACTCATACGTAGACGAAACTGCGGAATCTCGCGTCGTAATGCTGCCACTTGCAAAAGCATCGAGCTCCGTTCGCGTGGAAACTGCAAACCTTACGCAGCACGCTTTCACGGCATTATACTGCAGCGTAAAAGGGGGTTTACGTAACTGCGAGTATATTCTGTTCTAATAATATCCCGTTTCGTATTGGAAATTTTATATCATCCGCGGACAATGAAGGGTATTAGTCAAATGTAATTTGTTTAAGTGTATCCCGTACTTTCCAGATAATTTGATGTGTTTAGGTTGGCAGGTGACTTGGATTACGTAGAAAACCGAGCAATACGGTGGACGTGTACGTACAATAAAAGCTGATACGTTCTGGAACTCAGTCATCGTTCAATTATCAATCGACCGTTTTCACCAGGCTCGTTCAATTAGGGGGAATGAGACGAAGAACTTTTTCAGCTGCGGCCAACATTCTTGCTCCCAGTACGTGCCTTCGAGACGGCTGATCGAAACACAAGTCTCGTTCCTACCCCGAAATGTGTGATCGGAATCGAAAAGAGCACTTGTGTATCATTTCGATTTCCCTGACGTTCGCCGCTATCGAATTATCGCGATCACCAGTGACTCGGTTCCGTGAAAAATTTTGCGCGACCAATAGTCACGATTGTACCTGACGGTACGCTTTCAAGGCGAATTAGGAAGCTCGATGGAGCACGACTAAACTGGATCCAGTCGAATCGGCGAGCTTCAAATCGGTCGATCGCGATTTCCACGGAAAATCGTCGAACAATCTCTGCGTTCCCGTGATCAATTTAGCGGATCTACTTGAAATTCCTGATTAGACGGAGGGAATTGTCGTTGGTAGAGCATGGAATTCGAACGGAGTTTAAACGTTTGAAGATTACCTCCAATCTTGTCCTCAATCGGGAAATTAAAGCAGTAACTGCAATTTAGATTTCTTCTCGCGTGGTACCTCCTTTGCCTCTCCCGCGACTCAGGAGCATCAAGAATACAGAGTCAAAACACCAAGGAATTGAAAAATCACATTGAAAAATGTAACGCGGAGAAGAAAGACGAGCAGGCACTAACTCTTCGCACTGAATAACAAGCATGAAGAATGTACCAAGATAAACTTGAAAAGAAACGCTCGCTATGACCACTGAAGCTAAAAAAGCGCGCCAAATTTCCAGCTACTACAATCCTTGCGAAAAAAACAAATTACCAAGTTGTTTGAAGTGACGCAGACGCTCGCGATTCTTTCTCCGCTTCTCAACACAAACGAATCGTACGTCGGCGTGTCAGTACACTCGTGTTTTGCATGACGCTGCGTTATATATTCGAAACCGGATAAAAAAATGGAAATATACTAAATTTCAGGGGTGCCGGTGCACGGGGTTTATCGAATAATAAAATCGAGCCTCTTCGACCAACATTTCCTCTCTGAAGATCTAATACAATCCAAGATACAGTTTAAAATGAAAGCTGTCCGCCGATGATGGAAACGGTAAACTGGTTACCTTTCCTCAGGATGGAACAGGGATTGTATTTACATGCCCGTCTTTTCTCTAACGACCGAACGAATCCTGAATCCTCGATGGCCACAATTCGTACGACCCGTCGAAACAAAGTACAGCCAACGAGCCGCGAAAAGAAGCTCGAATTCACGATGCCGTGAAACAGAAGACCGCACAATTTGGCACCAGTTCCAACATATTCCCGCGTCTCCACCGGTCGAACACTCACAGGGACTTTAGGTGGGCTCGATCGCAACCCCCTTCGTCGATCTGTCACCGAGATCGTAGATACCGGCTCTCTCGTTAATCGCGCTGGAATTACGCGATTAGCACACGGAAGGAATCGATAGCCGGCCGCGGCGAAGGGGCACACTGATTTTTAATCTTTCGCGCGGCGAGGTTCCGTCCGACAGCTGATCACGAGCCCGTGAAGCGTTCCTCGGCGAAGGAATAGACGACTCCACGTGTCTCGGCTCGCGGTGCAACTCGAAAGCTCAAAAGCTCGCCTTGAAAGCCGCGCAAGCGTGCCGCGGAACGAGTCGGCGAAAGCCAATCCGTGAAAGCCTTCTATCCCACGATGTTCTAGCTGGGCATCGAGAGGGAAACGCTTTCGGAACGGTGGACCGTGTCGCGAGTAATTATCGCGCAGGATGATTGTATGCTTATCGGGGCCACAAGGGACGTTGCCGCGAAACGGTCACGCAAGCTCCCGTTTCTGTCGCGAGCGCGAGTATCACTGGCCCCTGAGTGGTTCTTTGAGACTGTTCCGGGTAAGGTGGCTTTCCAAGCCGATAATTCTGATTTAAAGGAGGCAGAGACATTTGCCGATGGGAATCAAGACCACGCGAATCACTCGGTATATTATCCAAGCCTTAATAAATTCGAAGTGTGCGATTGAAAGTAGAAGCTCGCCACGGAAACATCGCCGATACTTTATTCCATGTATATTAATATACAATTGCACCACTGTATAATAAATTGTACCCAAAACGCGCTATACTCGAATCCAATAGTAGGCTGCTCTCCAATGCCGCCACTATAAATATCAAATAAATTTGGAACCGCCTGGTAAGCTCGATCGGCGAAAATTATACGCGGACGCTATTATTTTGGTCCCGATGTTTGGAACGGTCGCGATTTCAAACGATGCGTAAAACCTCGGCCGTAGGTTTGCTCGTTAGAACATAAAATTCGATTCGGGAGACCGTGCGGCCGCGTAAGTGATTCCGTGGCTCCGGGCAAAATCGTCGATACGGAACTAATCCCGTTGGTTTACCGTGTTTACGCGGCAACAATTTGTCCGGCGTATATGCCTGGGACCGTAGGTGATCCAACCGAATTCGCGGGATCACCAGGGTGACCATTAAGTTTCCTAAAATTGAGTAGCTACTTCCTAATGAAGTCGATTTACGACGTCTCAAGATAGTTTCACAATGATAATCGAAAGTAGACCGAGAACGGATCATCGTTCCGCGTAAAATTCTCGTTACGAGGCCGATTAACAAGCAGAATGCAAATTTACGTACACACCGACGCGGTGCTCGAGTTTTCGACGATGGGATTGAAAGTGATCCCCGAAATTGCATTTTCCGCATTCGACTGCAATAATAATGATAAGAGCCGTAAATTGCAGGCGTACACAGGGTGGTTGGAAACGTTTATACCCGAAGTCGAACGTGAAACGTAGGATCTGTGGAGCGGCGAGGATCGTTTCGCGGAATCATCGATCAGCGACGTTAAGGATTGATGTAACAACAAATATCGCGATACATCGAGCGTTACTTTCCACACGCGCAACGAATAAAAGTGCCCGATGCGGTACTCGCGATTTCAGGTGCGTTTCGAGTTCAATATTTTCTCGGAAATGTTTCCTCCGTGTCTGGGATCGTGGGAATGGTGGAAAGAGTGCTTCAAGAGCAGAAATACCGATGATCTAGTGCTACAGATATACGGGCAGCTTCCACTTCACATTCTTCGTGATTTGTAACTGATAATCAGATTTCCATGCTACGAAAACGAGAGCTCGACTGTTTCATTATGGAAACTTGACTATTTCGTCGTTAGGATCCTGCACGCTTCGTTATTCAGGGGATGCTCGTACAGTTTTATGCGCTTAGCTCCCACGTGGAACGTAGAAGCGAATTTTGGAAGCTCGCTTCGTAATACCTTGAATTAGAAATGGAACGAAACATAAAATCTTTACGATTATCGCTAACGCTAAATTTAACATCTCTCGTCGATTTAATAAAGATAGGATCGTGGATCACGTAATAGTGCTGTTCGCATTTTCTATAGTAACTATATTTTTCTTCTATTTTTCAGGTTCACGCGAACGTTTCTTTCCCGCGTAATTGATTGTTCGAGCATCGAGATGACCGAGATAATTTGAAATTAATTATCACGCGATGAGACAGCAAATCTTGGTACACTTTATAATTTCTACGCGAAAACGCCAATCTTATAAACCTACTAATTCTCAGTGTCACTTAAAAAAACAACGATAAGTGTTAGTAGATTTAAATTCCTATTTTAATAGCAGAATAATTTCTGCGTTAATTGATTGAATTATTTATGACGTTCTGCACGGGGACCAGCGATATTTTATTTTTATTAGCATATCTCACGCTCGATTTTTCAAGATCGAGGCGGCGTTGCCAACGAACGGGAACATTAACGATAATATTCAGCGAGGCTGGCCGCTGCCAGGAAGCGAGCGAAAACGACAAAGCTTGGAACGACTCTCGGTGGCGTTTGTTTTGTCACTCAGGCGTCTGTGTACACGGGAACTCTTTTTAGCGCCGACTTGACGAGCGAACACGCGGATAGACGTTGCTGAGCGTATGCAGAAATGCGCGCTCGGGTACACTTTGACGAGACGACGAATGAAATAACGCTGTCGAACAAGCGCCAAGAATTTATTCACCTTGGTGCTCCCCCGTCTATTATTTCCGAGCCAAGAGAAACGACTGTGCAAAACTACGCGCGGTTTCTTGCAATCGAGGGCAAGTCAGTGTTTTCCGCGAGATCCCGGAATGATAAATCGACGTTCATAGTAAACACACGACGATCGGTATTAGCTGCAGTACGCAACGGATACAAATATAAAATGGGATAGAGCTGCGCGCGACTTTTACCAAAGTATACACACACTGGACGCTAATGGAACTTGGAGCAATATTCGCAAGAACGTATGGGAACACACAGTATTTAAACTTTAAACAATGGCCTGAGGAATATTGTAGTATGAAGTGTTTGAATAAATTCATTTTAATACGAATCATTGGCGCGTTTCTCCTTTCCTGCCCTCTTTACCCTCGAATATAGAGTCAAGATTGGAAAATAGAGGAACCTGGATTGTTTCCCCAAATCCCCAGTCTCTGCGTTAGCCGGCCTCGGTGAGATCACACCTAGTGTGCTTGTGACGGGTCGCTCAGAGCCACGAGAATCGCCTCGGGTGCGCCGAGCGCTCTTCTTCTTCGCCTGGGACCCCTGGGTAGCAGGAGTTTCACCATCGGGTACCTATCGCAAGGCACGCCCGCGTTCGACCTTCTTGCTGAAGTTTGTAGCTATAGCAGAGTGAATTCTTGACATCTCCCAAGCTTCTAAGTCTAAACTGTAGAGATCAATGGAACTATTATTCCATCGATCTAATTGGTTTAGTGGTCTAAAGGGTTTTGTAACGACAGATCAATGGGACTATTATTCCATCTGTCCCTCCATTCACAGCAAACCTCGTCGTGGCGAGAGCTGGTAATCGGTGATAACCGAGCTGATGGCTGCGAACTCTAAATAGTTTCGAAAGATGTGTGACTGATTGTTAGTTCAAACACACTAAAAGCAGTCTATTGAATGCCTCGATTGTTCATTGTGAACATATTCCACAGGAGTCAGTGAATCTTCAAAATTAGACACAAACATGCGGATCTGATATGGAAAGAATCCATATAAAATGAAATAATAATTCGCTTAATCAGCACTCCAAACTATCGCCGAATATCTGTTTCACTGCAAGCTGCAAAATTGAACCCGACCCGCGCGTTTAAGCGTCCCTCCCATGCCATTTGTATAATTTGCCAGCTTAACGAGCGAAAGCTCCAGAACGGCGGAAGAAATTCCTCGACCGTCAGCCAAAAATGGGAAAAATTGAATCGCGGAAGCAGAGTGCAATCGGGAAAGAAAATTGTTACTCGAAATGCCAGGAGGGAACAAAGGATCGTGAACCAAAGTTTGCCAGCGATTCAAGCCGCATTCGCCTCCGTGACATATCCGGTGCCATTTAATCCGCAAGCTTCCCTCGAGCGAATACGCGAATGCGCCTGCTGCATTGTGTTTTTCCAGCCCGGGGTTTCAGTCTGAACGGCCCTTTGCATATCTTCCATCTTCGCCGCTATTGATCCGTCACTGCACGAAACGCGCCACTTAGGCAACCGGGATACTAAATTTCAGTATCGCTACCACTGCGAGCAACGAGCCCTTCGGGAAAGGGGTACGGAGATCGTCTGTCAATCTTCTGCGCTTTGATGCACCGCAATAAGAGATACGGAAGAGCAACTCCCTTCGCTGCCGCGAACGAGGGTAAGATGGAAAGGGTGGTCCCAGCGAATAAATTTTTCAGTGAAAAATTCAGTGAACGCTTTCGACAGCGTTGCTGTTTTTGCGCGCTGGCTTGAAAGCAGCCCTTTCGTACGTAGGCTATATGAAAACTCTATGAATCACAAACAGCAGTAGCGCGTAAGCACATACTTCAAATTCAACCTCCGGGATGGATTTCACGTGAAGTTTTTAAATTCAACAGACCAGTTAAAACAATTACCGAGCCCTCGTTTTATACGCAGAACGAGGGCGCATACTTTCCCCGTGTTCCGTGTAATAAGTTTGCTGTTCTTTTTATTCTGGAAAATTGGAAGGAGTGTTTAGGGATTTGTGAAAATCGTAACGGGACTCCGAGGTGTCGGATTATATTTCTGCAGGTAAATGCGAGGGGCGCCGAAAAGTAAATGAAAAGCGAATAACGCGGAGTCTCGCCGAGTTGAACCCAGCGAATAAGGCCAAGCCGCGAGGGGTGTTCGCGCAATTTCATCGTGGAATTTCAGTTAACGCCGCAACGATTGCCAGTGTAATAATACGGGGGGATGGGGGCTGAGGGTCTGTTTTTACACTGGCGCTGCTACAAGGTAACGAGTGTTACCTTGCAGACGGTGAGCAAACCGGGGAACGACAATGAAAAGAGGGGCGAACCGATAGGGTGGAAAAGCTCCTAAGACCGGCGGAGCGTACTTCTCACAGTTCAGGGAACATCGGTTTCCTTGGAAATTGTTGGACGGCACAGTTAGACAACGGTTAGTGGTTCACGTAACGCGAGACAGCTGTTCGATTTAGTAAATTCCGTTAGATACACTCGGACTGATAAATCTACGAACAGACTTCGTTACGTTAACGATAACGTCGTTCTCGCGGTGAAGGGTGAAAACGATCGCCAGTATCTAAATGTAATGAGCTCTGAAATAGAATTTTAAAGGCATTGAGTGTATCGTCGTCTACCTAAATTCAATGCGTGTATTAAAAATTAACCATGAAACGTGTTCAGTCTACTTCGGTGGTGGCAAACGGAGGAACGAGCTATTATCCGGAATTACCTCGTTAGCAATTTAGCAAATGAAGTAAAGGAAGAAGGAAGGAAGCCACTCTAAAACTCATTCCTGTTTCCAGATTAAGAGGTAAATATTGAGACAGAAGTACTCTGCACTCGAGGTAGATGGAATTGCAAGAGAAAACTGGTTTACAGTATCAACTATCGATATGGCTTATGTTCGATTTAACGCGAAGCAGATGCTATGAAATTGTATAGAAGAAATAGTGCTTCTTGTTTACTTAATTTACTAGAAAATGTATTTATATTTAATAAATATGCGGAATAGGATTTCGTGCGACGAACTTGCTTGATTTTATTAAACAGAAGAAAATGAATTGTCTTTTACTTCGTACTTGAATTGCTATGTATGAAACACGGATAACGCATCTAAGATCTATCCTCCATCCTTTTCCTTCTTTAAGTCCGTCTCCTAAATCTTCCCAAGCTTTTGCGCGACCACTGTGATTGAGAGCTGGATATGAATAAAACATCGCTCGATACAGAGAAAACAGAAATTTGCCAAAACTCTCTGAGAGAGTTCCGTCAAACTTAAAGTGATACGCCTGGCGAAAGTCTGAGGCCGGTAGTTTCGGTAACAGTTCACTCCGTGGTGCGTGCGCCGTATGCACCGTCCTTTTAACATACTTTCCATTAAAACTTTGCAAAATTTCGTATACAAACAATTTCTCTTCCGCACCCCGCGACGTCCCGCAAGCATTTATTCCCTTAAGTGAAACCAGTGAACGTGTGCTGCAAGCTTCACCGAAATGCTAAATTCAAATGCGTTTCTTTGTGCGTACACAGAATGTAGCAGCCACCGCGTCGCTCACTGTCAGTGAACGGGGCAGGAGGGGGGGGAAATTTTATTCGTCGAAAAATTGATTCTGCACCAAGCATGCCAGCGCTCGCCCCTCTCTCGTCACCCACTTTCGAGACCCAACTGCGTCTCAATCTCCAGCATCCCCTTCTCTGTCCCACTCTCGGTATACTCATTTTCGTGCACCTATATCTATCTTTGCTCATCCGACCCTTGAATTAAATTACACCCCGGCGCGCGGCGGTTGGAAGACTAGAAGCCGCAACCAGGCTAGAGGGGCACCGCAACGGGGACACCGTTTCGTTTCGCGCTTCCCTTTCTCATTCTTCTTTTTTTCCCCCCCTCTATTTTCATTTTATTTCGCCCCCCCCCCTCCACCCGGGGACACTGTAATTTCACGACGACGGGCGACGGCCACTCGGCGCTGGACACTTACACGATTTGTCCCTTCGATTCTATTTCGGTGCGACCGAGAACGATTAAGGGACTTGGTTCCTGGGCACTTCGAACGATCGAGGGCACGAGGGTGAGAGGAAATACGATAAATCACGTTCGGCGCGAATATTGCGGTACTCGAGCTCCGAGAATGGGTGAATTTTCATTTTCAATCACGTCTGATCTGTGTTTTGGACCGCACGCCAAGTGGAACGAAAACTGTGAACAATTTCTCGGCGAGCTTCGGTTCGCAAATAGAAACTTGATACAGATAAATTTTGGTGCAATTGTTTTTAGAGAATCTATGCGAAAGGTCGATAGATAATGCGCGGCTGTTTTGAAGGTAAATTCCAGCTGACAGCGTTGTATATAAATTAATTGAGCAATAAGGGCGCTGTAGGCAAGTAGTGCATGAAACGTCAGGAAGTCCGCACAGGTTTTTCGCGCACGTATGCTTTACGTTCGCTTGGGCCACGCGCCAAAAGGGGAGGTGGCAAAAAGAATGTGGCACTTTACTGTGCTCGACTGATTTTTAGCCGTCTCCGTAAGTTATCGTCAGACGCCGGATTTGTCTGCATTTTCCGCGTGGCCTTAATTCCATCGCCATCTTCCATCGGCCTGTAAGTGGAAAAGACCGCTTGGCGCGAACAAAACAATTACTTTCCCTCTGTCTGCACTCTGCTGTGTATCCTTGCCTCGCTGCAAATTAACTTTCAACTTCTATATACCATTTCTTTTTCTTTTAATCAGCCCACTTGTCGTTTTCCCTGACACTATTCCACAGAACCACCTGGAAAGTTACTCCGATTTGAAAGTTACTTGGAAACTGAATATAGGGAAAATAAAGAGAAATGTCGCAAAACGAGTGCCACGATTCGAAAGGAAATAAGCTAGTAGAAACGGAAGCAAAAATTCGATAACATACAACATTAGCTTCGTCCGACCAACTGAAATAAATTTAAATCTCAGAATATTTAGAGTGCCAACGATAAGAAAACAATATTCCACCGCATAGGAAAGAGAATTGCCCCAATATTTGAACGCCTCCATCGCCGAGGTGCACCAGTTCCGTGGTATCGCGATATCGCCATCGATTACATGCTAAAATCGTACCACGTCTGACGCAAGGCTCGCTAAGCGGTATCGGGTTCCTCGTCGTAGCCGGATGTTTTTCCTTTTTACGAGTTCGTTCGAACGTCCGCGGAAAGACCTCCCAAGGCAGCAGGATCCCTCGTGAATCCAGCGAAATCCCGCCGATACACCGTTCCTTTGACGACCAACCAGTCACATCTGCTTTCAGCGTATCAGGTGACATTTTTTACACGATTGCCAGTGCAGGAGCAGGTTTCGAGTGTCCGAAAGGAAACGAAGGCTTTGTGACGTGGACAGCCGTTGTAAAAACGAATCGAACACGAATACGGTTGAAGATTTGTAACTTTGTTACTCGCCGAAAGAAATGGCGAAACATGTGTCCGAGTGGGAGGATTTTTGTGAGGTAGAAGCTTCAGAATATTTTTCCTGGCACCCATCATTGCACTTTCAAACGGATGAATAAGGCACCTCACTATTCATTGCAAACTCTAATCGAGAGAGCCTTTTAAAAATAAGTTTGACGAATATCGATCATCTCCCACGCTGTGAGTTTTAATTGCGTCCAGTTATTTCTATAGGTTCCATTTCGAGCGGCAGAAAGGTTTAAAAGAAGCAGGGATAGCGAGGGGGAAGGGGGTCGATCCATTCAATCGCTTTAATCGAGGGGGAAGATCCTTCGATCCTAATTCCACAAAAATTTCACGCCAGGCTAATTTCGATTCCGTTTGGAGGCAGCGGTGGGTGTCGTCGGTAATCGCCACCGCCCGATTGGAAACTTTAATGCGCCTCGATAGTATCGATGCATTAACGAGGGTCATTACCGGTTATTTTCTGCGACCTAGGCAGACACCGCCTGACATTTCGTCGAAATGTCAGTGGAAGCTGGCAGCCTTCCTTGCATTTCGAAGTCTGCGCTTTCTCGACCCGTTAATTTCATGCCGGCCACTTTAATTAATTCGGAATTCCGTCCGGGGAAAAAGTGAACCGCCAAGCCCTGATTTTCAAACGCTTCCTCGAGCGCAACGTGGCATCCGGGGATTTTTCAACGACCCTGAATTGCAATTAAATTGAATGTCTCGCGAAGAGCCCATATTTCAAAAGCTATCTGCCAAACGACCGGTCATAGGATTCGGTTCGGTGAATGTGATTTCAGTTCAATTGTGATTCAGTATCGATAAATAAACATATCATCGAAAAGTTGTATATATTCAAAGAAAACGAAGCACTTGGCTGGTCCACCAGAACCAGCCGATGTATAAATGGCACGAAATTTATTATTAATAATTAAAAGGGACGGTACACGCTCGTAGCTTGGATATCAGGCTAATTAATCGAAGCAATTCAGTTTTTAATTGAACCGAGGCTGCCTTCGTTAATTAAATTCTATATGTCTTTGTCATCGTGGCTTAAAGTGCGGTATGTATTTTTTCATTGTGCGTTGTACGCTGCGCAATATTTAATTGGGGGACATTTTGATATCCTTGTAAACAACTGACTTCAATGGAACGGAGGACAAAAAGCGGGTTGAAAATGAGCTGTATGAATGATGCAGGCTATACAAAAATAAATATCCAAAGCAACCACTCAATGAATTTACTGGTAATTAAACTGTAGACGATAGATTCAAATTTACGGTGTGTTATAACCACGGGTTTAAGTTTACCATAACTAAGCATATTAATGTCACTTCCATTAATCGAGGTACTTTAAAAGGTAAGTATTACCTTTTATCCATAAATCTATTCGAGAATATGCACCCGAGTCTAAGTAGACCGATGGATCGAGTTACAAAATGTCGTCGCAATAGGGACCGTTGAAAAGAAGAATGTACATGGGAAGATAAAAGAAGGAAATGGCTTTCTTTTTCGAGTTATCGGTAGCCAAGCAAAGAGACTTATCGAGGAAATGTACGCAGTGAACCACACTCTCGGAAGTTAAACGACCTCTCAGGGGCAACACGTTAATTGCACTCGAAGTTCTCTCATTGCTAAGGATGAAATCCATTAAGCCCAGGTTGTTTGCACAGCAATTTTTCCTTCTTTACGCTCCCGTTTCGTTAAGGAACAATAACGAGCGCTGCGAAAAAGCATGGAAATGAATGGTAATAAACGTCTCATAACTCGAGGACGAGCAGTGGAGTGTCTTGTTGCTCGTAAAGTGGTTCGCTATTTTCCTTTCCGTGATTTCGTGCTTTTCGCTCCGTAATGCGGTCTGCTTTTTAAATCGGTATCCGTCGGAGACGATCCCCTTAGTCGGACAGGAAGTAATTATCGTGCTGGCTCGAGATGTCGCTGTAGTTCCGAGCTAATTACTTCGACCCAGTTAGATATTAGAATTCGGTCCTAGAGTGCCAGGAACTCGAACGACATCCCGGTTCCATCAATTAAATGGCCACATCTCTTCTATTACACGTGTAACTACACCATACACGTATACTTGCTTACGTTATTCGTCAAAGAGTCGAAGCAACTAATTCGATCACAACGAAACTCGAAGCTTTGTTGACAGGCGACAGATCGAAAAATGGCCACGCGTGCCGAGAATCCCGCGGTAATCTCGTCTTTACCAAAGACGGGGCTATTCAAATACTTGAAAGCGTCCGAGCCCCTCGGCGCTTGGGCAAACACGCGGCGCTCTCGTGATTCGTAACGTTGCAACGCGATACGCTTCAAGATCAGACCTGGGAACAGGTACTCGAGCATTTGATCCAACAGCTCGCAAACAAACGCGTACAACTCTCCTTCTCTGCCTCCCGGCAAATACGCGCGGCCCATATGCACGTACCCGCTGCAAATGGACGAGAGCTTGATGCCACGCATCTGCCTGTACGTAATTAGTATCGCGGAGCCTGTAGACGCGTGCACAGTCGAAGCTGCCCATTTCCAACGCGATAGTTGGCTTGCAATGAACCCGCAATCCCTGTGCAACGTGTGCCAGAGCCGCGAGTCAACGGACTGATCGATCTCGAAGTTCATAAAATAGAAGTAAAACGGTTTTCTTGAACGTAAGTCCATAAGGTAATTTCTTTCGAGATATTCAGCTGGTTAGCTTGCTTCTTTATACGATTGTACGTATTTCAGGCGAAAGTGTTGGACGCCTTTCACGGTGTAGGCTGACTCGTTCTGTGTCTCTGTGTGCGTAGGTGGTTATCCCTGGAGTGGTGACAGGCACCCTCTCAAGAATCTGATTATTGCAGCCTTGGTGTTCGCCGAGGTTCAAACGGAGAACCCGAGGCGAATACTTCAGAAGTTCAGCTCGTAAATGAGATCCCTCGTTGATCGTCCCTGTGGCTTTTATTAAAATTTCTGCACGAATGTTGGCCCTTTCCGTGCCAGTCCTCTGCACAATTTTCACGGTGATCTATTTCACGTGTCGCGCTCCACTCCTGCTGCCCCGTTCTCCGACCGTCAGAAATAATAGTTCAATATTGCTTCGAGATTGATGAACCTGATATTAATCGAGGTCTATATGCTTTTGAATTTCACGTTTTGTTTGCATTGAAAATGGTAATTGTGTCTAATTATAATTTCAAAGTATAGCAGTCCGTTCTACTCACAAGGGCAAATCTCCAACCCGGAAATTCAAAAAATTATGAAACTTTGGGGATATGTGGAGGATATATAGGTATGTATTACCCAATTTTTTCTCTTCCCAAATTCACTCTGAGGGAGTGAAATTGACAACTGAGAATCCAGCTATTTTCCGATTCTGTGCTATAACTCGCGGACTGTAAGAGATAGGAAGAAAGTTTTCAGACACAAGTTACTTCTTTTAATCAGGACTAACATTTAGTAACTTACAGTTCTTATCGAAAATCCTCTACATATCCCCAAAGTTTCATAATTTTTTTGAATTTCCGGCTTGGGGATCTTCCCTTCCGAGTTTTATGTAACATGGCGTGCACACGAATTAAAGTTTCCATATTAAAATCTCAACAGCGATAATTAATGGTGAAAAATGATATTTTATGCAAGCGCTAATTGCGTCTATTTGATGAAATATGTGCGATTGGGCGT
Organism: Andrena marginata; assembly: GCA_963932335.1. NCBI lineage: Eukaryota > Metazoa > Arthropoda > Insecta > Hymenoptera > Andrenidae > Andrena > Andrena marginata. Next base: position 11,542,996 of record OZ010662.1, on the reverse strand, counting down.
CTCGATCAAGCCCGTCAGTAGCAACGGTAAAATATGGCCAGACATCCAGCGGCTGATAATTTACCGACCTGTTCTACTGTAGAGAATTCTCAACTGCAGAAAGTTGCGAAGGAATACTGGCGCCAGCTAGGTAGTCAAGGAGGGAAACCTAAAGAAAACTATCGATTTTTCCTCTTTCTAACCGAGGATACTAGATCTTATCAGATCATGATAAACACAGCACATTTTTCTCGGGAAATCGTGTGCAACGATATTTCATAGCGCATATTATTTATTCCACTAATGAGGCTATTGAAGTTAATTGAAAACCGACGTAAGGAATGAAATGTCGAGAGATGAATATATAACGCGACAGATTTATAATAATCGATGCAGACGCCACTTTCGTTGCACCTGAACCTTCAGAATGCTTGCATAAAAGGAACTTTTGCTACCTCAGCTGGTCGAAATTTTTGCATATGAAAGAAGCTAATAGCTATAATCGCCAGCCACCGGCAGCATTTGCATCAAAGTAAGAACGTGTCCGCGCTATTCACAGCGTTCCAGTTAGAAACGGAAAGTAACGGTACGTCAACAATTTCCAGAGACGGTATTCGCCACGAGTTCCCTTAATTATCGCAGCTGCTTCACTGTCGAATCTTCTGAAATTCGACTGGAAATTTAAGAGGCATGTTCCCTGTCGCGAGCGAAGAAGTTTTATGCGCCTCGTTTGGGAGTTTACGTATGCACGGAAAAAAATCGGAGCACAAAAGCGGGACGGATGTACCTCGGTGCATTACACGGGCCGTGTAATCGAACCCTTTCACTGCCTTGGCGAGCGTTGTCAGTAATTAGGTTGCCCGATGTTATTTCGTTGTGCTAGAGGAAGTTGGAGTAATTACATTGTGAATATAGACGCTGTGTGGGGTTCGATTGGAAACTTTGTTTTCATTGGCCATCAATATCCATTAAGAAACATAAAGGACACGACTGTGCATCGCGATCGATAATTGATCTCGTTTGCTCCGCGTTTCCCGCTGGCCTTTGATAAAAACGAGCTTCGTAGAAGTCCATTCGATTGATATAAAATTTACGTCGCGTATTATACGCCCGTTTATTACATTAAAGGCAGCCTTTAACGTTTCCCTGCGCGATGCCCGCCACATTTTGTAACCAAGCAGAAACAGAAACCTCGGGCGCGACACTGGCGGTTGCAAAGTTATTGACCGGTATGCGAAATTGAAAATTATACAGCCCAGCGCGAAACAATGCGACAATACTACTTCCTGGCACGGTCTTCTGACAGCGTCGTTTTGCACTCAAACGGAACGTTCGGGGGAGGAAATTCGGTTGCATCTGGGTCCCTTTTGTGGCTGTACTTTCGAACGGTAACGAAACGTACGGTCCACTCGTACAAAAGCCACGAGGAAGAAAGGCAGTTCTCTCGCGTACAAACAGATGTAGGTATCGAAAATCTGTCGTATCATAGGAAACGCGCTTTCGTGCATTCTTAAAAGGCCGAACGGAAGCTTTATCATTTTTGAATACAGTGTGCCCCGTTAAAAGCACTGACCTACTCCTTTCAGCTTCGCTGGCCGAAATAAACGCCACTGTAGGTACTGTCCAGCAACGGTTCTGCCTTTCCCTAGAACGTTCTGGCAAAGTTTCTTATGCTCGTCGACGGCTATCGAAACGACGGCATAAAAATTATTACTTTGCCGAGTTTCACCGCCGTGAGTCTGCCATTAAAGTTCGCGTAACAATAAAATAGAATCGATCCTTGCGCACTCAAGGGGTGGAGATAAAAGCAGGTTGTTCCTCGAGTTCTTCGGAAGTTGTTAACGATCACGGCGACGTCTTCATCGACTGTTCGTTGGTGTAACATTTCAAGATGTAATTGAACCGAGGCACAAACGGAATCCTCGCCTGGACGAAGGTGGAACAGGTACCTAGAGAATGGGGCACTAACCCAGATCGCTGGATGGTCGACTGATAGGATTGCTTGGCTCCGAGGTAAGCTCTTCCTTCAAAGAATGCAGATCGAGAGTCGATAGACGCGTTTAAGCAAAGCGCATTTGAAATTCATACCAGCCAAGACTGCTCGATATTATCAGTGGCTTCTTAACGTTCGCATCACTCGTCCCTCTTCTCCCATCGAACGCAGCGAGTCTCTCCGAGCAAGGAGCGTTTTGCAAACGCCATTAACTTTCGAATTCGTGCACCAGCTTTCACATAGTTATCCAGAATCTAGTTACCGGCCGTCCGTGTAACATTATTAATTACATGTCGTTCGGCGCGATCCCCCGTTTCTTCCGCATATAATTGGTTCGTTAACCAGTCCACGGTAACAGACTCTGCATTACCAATTTAATTGCACAACTTGCCGAACTTAATAGCGCGACGTAGTGTTCTGCGGTCGCCGTAGCGAGAACCAGATAGAGTTATTGTAGCGCGTGGGAACCGCGATGCACCGAACTTGGCTGCGCGTCGGGCCTCGATTATGATGCGATATTGGAGTCGATCAAGGACATCCATTTGCCACGTATAATTTATATTAATGAAATGTTACCACTTCCGGCGTACGCGTGCGGTTGAATATGGCGCAGCTATCTGCGGAAATTGAGAGATACAAGCGCTCGACTCCGAAGACGTACATTTCCGATAATAGAGAACTCGAAGGTAATTACAGAGGACTGTTCAATAATTAATCAAATATGTCCGCCGCTGTGGTGATTAAAAGGAAATTTGTTTAGTAAAATCGAAGGATTTAGGCGACACCCTATGGCAGTGGCGCACACAGGATTTAATCTTGGGGGGGGGGGGGGCCGAGTGGAACGGATAAAAATATTCTCAATGCAAATTCAATAAAATACAGTCTGTGATTATAAAAATTAATTTAAAGAATAAAATACAGTTTCCCTTTCTTGTTACAAAGCCACTTATTTGGGGTGCTTGGCCTCCCCTCTGTGTGCGCGACTGCCCTATGGCGATGGAGAGACGTCCGCAGATATTGTCCAGGATGGGAGGGGGACAACTTTGAGAAACAGTGACGGTAAAGAGAAGATATAGTACTGAAAAACAAAATTGCACTCTTTATTACTGCATTTGTAGCGTTAATTTAATTAAAATTTTAAATATATTCACTTCTGTAGTATAAACTTAATAAAGATTAGGTTTTAAAAATAACTGCCCACAGTGGAGGAAATAACGCGACATTTAAATTTAACCAAATAAAAAAATTATACTTACGTATCCCTGCAGTATTTCGTGTTTTTTTCCGAACCAAAGCACACGCGGGAAACCGCACATAGTTGGATCACTGTTGCATTACAGTTCACATTTTTCGCGCATTACGGCTGTATTTAACGAAGCGAACCCCCGTGCAACCTGAATGTAATATAAAGCAAAAAATTCATGGGCTTGCTATATCTCGATTTCTACATGGAAATCTGGAAATATAATACTATGCAGCGCGGACTTCGGACAACATCGCAATTGTACTTCATGCGGCTGTATATCAACTAACAAGCTTAGAATGTTACTATTAATAACATACAGAACGTTCGCCCAACTGTATGATTTCCCAAGAGTCAACGCTCCCTACAAATATTCTACAAATAATGGAGTAATTGATGAACTAATCCCACAGTCGGAGTCAATGCGGTAAATCAAGTTAGGTACAGTCAGTCGATCGAATCTTCCGTTGCACAGAAATCTGACAGCTGCTATGAATATATTATACCTATCACTGGCGTGCTGGCGCGAAACTTGTGATCCTCGATAAAAGCTGACTCATTCGATAACGAGCCAAAGTATCGAACTCCGAAGTCTGATTGAATTGATCTTCCTAAACAAAAACGGGGACTCGGTTTGAAAAACCACGTTCCGAAGTTTTCATTCAATTTTTCGTGACGAATTATCCCCTTCACGGCAGTGCGCCAATAATAGGGCGACGTGTATAATTCCTTGTCGCGAGGGAAGAAGAGAATGGAAAGTGACAACGAGTAGAATAGCTCGACGTATAATCAGCCGCGTATGAATACGAGTGCCACAGCGCTACAAAGTAGCTACATGGAACGGGTAATCCAATAATCGTCGAGCGAAGCCGACCAGCCCTCTAAGTAGCTTAGTTTTTTGCCGAAGGGTGCTTCCATCTCGATAACCCGTGTCCGCTTAATTGATTTTTTGCACATATGTTTATTAAAGGCCGTCGTTGCGACCGCCGTATCGCCGTGAATTCTTTTCAGAATCCCGTTCAGCAAATCTACGGGCCTGAAGAAAGAATCGAGGGTAGGTTTTTGCCAGCTGCATCAGGGTGACCTCTTTAATAAAGTCAAGCAGGATTTTTAACGTCCTGTTTAAACCGGGGGACAAGCAAAGCTGCAGCTTTGAGAAATTTTCCACTACTCGAATACCTACTTCAATTTAACTTTCCGGTGTGCTTTGAACGTCCCTTTGAGAAGCCGGAAAATGATTTGAGTATTAAATTGAAAATACAAGAAGCACGAAGGTGAGAATTTTATTTAAATTTAATCAGAACTTTTGAAAGCGCGGCATCAATCACGGGAATTGGAGCGGCTGAATTGGCAACCCCATTAACCCCCGGGACACGTGAATTTGTCGAAACTTTTACACGAAACAACGGTACTTTATAAATCGTGAGCCGTTATAGCGCTACGTGATCCTCTTCTCGCGTGAATGGGATAAAAACGCGCTACGATGCAGCTTCTCGCTGCATTCTGCAAGCGGAATAACTTGCCGAAGCGCGACAATGTACTTGTTTCTTGCTCGAGCTGTCATGCATTCAAATTGCGACTAAAAGCTGCGATGCGACGTGTCCACCGGAATTTCGTTACGAAAATAGCGTCGTTGACGAAACAAACGTTGTTCTTGAATTCGCAATCATCTCGGCAAAACACGGCGACGTATCGCGCGCGTTAAAAATACGAAAAGATAATGGGTCGAGGATTCGAAGTTCGCTAAATTGTTACGCGACATTCTGCGAGCTGTTGCAGCCACAATTTCAAAGGAAAGCAAGGTTCTGATTGGAACGAGATCTTCTTTTGTATATTCTACATAAATGTTGGACTCTGGACTCTCTTTTATAAAACTGATACTTCCATCGTTCTGATCCAAGGCTGTTTAATCAGGGAACGCGAAAAATATACTTCCGCAGCGAGGCACAGTGACTGCCGCGAGTGAGAGCGAATTTAAATTTATAGTCGAAACCTTTGTGCCCTTCGTTTCCCTGATTAAATCGTTTAGCTAAATCACTGAACGTCATGAACGACCGCGCTACACAATGCAAACAGTCCGCCGTGACATCGACAATTTAATTAACGAAAGGTTCACTCGTTCAAGCAGCATCATGCGAAAGGGCCTAGGTATTCGAGTATTGTTCAGCATTAATCAGCGAGCACACCTTTGCCGAAGCACGGCTGTGTGATTCAATCAGCAGCCGGCGTGCCCGATTAGAAAATAATTGCGCAGGTCCTCGCTGAATCCCGAATGCTTCGCTCGGCGATTCTTTTCGTTTCGAGTGTCGTTTGACCCATTTCGAACTCTTAATGGATCGACCTTGAACCTTGCTGAAAATTTCGAGCGCGAGAATAATTGTCCTCCATTAATAAAACCGTTCGGATAAAAGCTATCCAACTTTTACCGAATGTTACGCTGCACTGTAATTCAGCGAACATTAAATTCTTGGATTAAACTACGAGCCGAGGACCATTTTGCATAACCGTATGTCTCTGTCAAGCGGTTGTCAAAGTTTCCTAACTGATTATTTGTCGAAACACCGCGAGTTTCTTTACGGCGAAGAGTCGGAGCCCTTATCGAAGTAATTTCCTAAACCTGTGACTGACTCGCTGGAGTGTTCATCGCGTTTGTCAGGGAGATTATGGTTCTGCAGTACCGCGGTCGGTTGTTCAATCTTCCTTGAAAGTACGAGCACTTGCCTCTTTTACGGCTGACTTATTAAAATCGATTTTTCTGCATGCATACGATGGTGATGCTTCGCGTCCTCCTCTCTCGCATCGCGCGCATGTCCGTCATATTTTTCTGCTCGTGGGAAATGAAGTACTTGGAGCTTCAAGATTGGAATCGTATATTTCTTGAAAGAAAAAGAATCCTGGAAGAGAAAGGGAAAACGGCACAATTTTCTGATTTCTATTTTCGCCGCTGGAAAAATAGGGAATGCAACGTTTCTAATATTACCGAGCCATCATATATCGTATACTGCGAATTTAAATATTATTTTCTCAAAATATGAGAAAATTAACGTATGACGGTGATTCTGAATTAATAATTTTGGCCTACGAGTGTCAAGGATTGCGCTTACCAAAGTTGGAAAATTACTCGGTACTTCCATGACAGATAATTTGCAACGAATTGTTTGCAGACACGTGCAACTATTTCAACACATCTGTCTTGATTAACAAGCTACCGTGTCACGAGCCGACCGAGCATTCTAACTTCCAAAGCGGAATTTAATCTCGCAGCTTTGTCTAGCACGTGCCCTTCCGATTAAACGACGCGCGCTAGATAACCTGTGATAAGGTAATTTACGATATAGGGAAATGCGAGCCAACCACCATCTTGCCGGACTGCAAACTAATTATTCCATTCGTATTTAATGCACTGCCTTACTATCGACGCAATTACTATCGTTGCGTAATTGTAAATCGATTAAGGGAATTGCAACGAAAAATTAGCGATATGTTATCGATCGCATTGAATTTGATATTTGAAGATCCCAAAAGTCATAACCCGCTTCTTCCACTGAATATTACAGAATAATAACCCCAATAATGGCATTTATTCTCACGCAATCGTTATAAGTCCGCGTGGAGTTATTAATCCCCCGGTAATTCGTTGTCAGAGATTATTTGGGGCACACTTCCGTCATCACGTGTCCGTGAAATATTTCGCGGCGTGAAAGCTTGGATTTATTACTGAAACGTGAAAATTTTATATAAGCTATATACGGTCCAAGTGACGTTCGAATAATTGTCCACGTGCTGGTGAGTGTCTTTTTGGGGAAACACTCGATGAGAATTCACTTTTTAATTGAAAATACACATTTCATAACATCGACAGGAAACGTAACGAAAAAAATATAATCGAAGAATTTAATTAATGTGCATTTATTATATCATGAAAATAATTAAAAAGCACGCAGTTTTTCATAAACGTAACAGGAAAGGCATTAATAATAAATCTTGGCGTTGAAACTGTGTTTTCTCACATCTCCAGGAATATTCAACTCCTCCAATCTTTATCGTAATGTTCACCCTAAAATATCTTCGTTTCATTCATCCCCCATCTTGTTTAACTGCGTCAAAGTTCCACTTCCGGCTCGTGGAATCTTGACCCCGGGTACCATGACTTATCTCCGCGATTCAGTGTCATATTTGTCGGCCTTACTTTCTGTATTGCATTCCACTAGCCCCGATTCTCCGCAGCGGCGCTCTATTTTTATTGTCTAGCGTACTTCGCAATCTCTTCCGCTGAACCCTCGCGGCGTTATTCGGGTCGATCCACCGTGTTCGTCGCGCTCCGTCGACGAACTGGCCAGCTTAGACGGAATGCAATTTTACGACCAGGTGAAAATAGACACCTTCGACGTCACATCCAAGGGAAGCGAGTTCTCAAATTTCAGCAGCCAGTACGCCGACTTTCCTAAGAGTCTTCCCTGAAGAACACCGTGTGTAGAACCTCGAGTGACCGATCAGATTTCTAATACAGTTGAAGTAACTCTTCCATCCCTCCAAATAGTATTCATTGTATTCCAAGATCTAAGTTTCAAGCAGATTTGCAAGCCACCAGTTTGTTCTTAGGGTTTCGGGAGCCAGCGACGAAAGTCGGGCTCTAACGAGCACAGTGTTACTTCGCCTCTCGATTCTTCGAGGTTCTCGACCGTTTCGTTTCTCGCAGAGAGAATCGAGAGCACCTCGATATAAAGACAGGCTCGTCAATAAAACTGTCTTCTAGGACCGCCTGGAGAGCCGAAGAACTCGTCAGACACTAGGACAAATACGAAAACTGTGTCGCGCACCGGGTCTCTGTTTAGAGAATTTCACAATGAACGAAAACAGAGGTGGCGCCTGGTTTCACTTGTCGGTTGACCCGCGGACGCGAATCGATCCCGATTCCGGAAACGAATTTCGTTCGCCAGTAGCCAGGGATGGCCGCGATGTTCGGTCGGCCATTGATTCTGGCTTATCGAGCCGCGTTAAAAGCGCTGACTACCCAATAAATCCGCCGCCTCGTCTCGCGGCGATTCTTTCCACCGCTCGCATTTGCAAGTCTGAAACCTTCGCAAATCTAATAGACGCGATCCAGGATAATTTAAATTGTACTCGAACGTGGGTATCGATCATTCCACAGCGGTTACAGCGCAGAGGCGAACGAAGCTGTTGTCTGGCAAAAGAAAGAAAACGAGACAAGGACGATCAGTCGCCTTCGCAACTGAGTCTCTCAGACCCGAGAACGAAAGCTTGCCTCTGAGGAGCATGACTTCAACACTGCCACTGACCAGCCTCGGGTACCCCAGCTAGCCTACCAGAGCTGAGGCTGTCTAAAAGGCTCAAGTGAGAGTCATACTGTGTTTTCAGGGCTCCATCGTGACATAAGTGAGAGCTGCTAGAGTGTGGAGTTGACAGGGAAGTCTCAAGCTATTAGTACAGGCTTGCGCAGCATGTAAGCAGCTATTATAAAGCTTTCTGATAAACAATTCGGGAATTTTGAAGGCACAACCACTGTCTGTGTCTAAATTCAATTATCGAGTGATTCACTTACAGCTGGTTGATACTATCAGGCGAAGGGGATTCTCGACCTTTATACACTTGAGCACCCTTATCTTACGCCCTTATACACTATACTAACAGAATGCTGTGAGTTGAGCCTGATGCCAGGTCTCAGCACTGGTGAGCCAGCTCCAGACAACGGGCTCGCCAGTTCCCGTCCTTAGGACATGATCCTAGGGTTTAAAACACCATGGACACAAGCCTCAAGCCCTGAGGGCGATGGTCTTTCAGTGTGGTGGGCGTGGCCTCTGTTAACAGTGAGATCCTCGAACCTGTGTGAAAGATGCTGAGTTTGGTAAGATATTACAATACCGGCTACTCGGATCTCAAGGGACCATATGTTATTTAACGTACCCTCTCATCAAGAGAAACTAATAGTAATAACCACTTAGTGGGCACCCGCAGGAAAGCAGATCGTTATAGCAATTGAAGAGAGATAGTAGTGCCCTTTCAACAAATGAATGAATTTAAGCACATAAAGCTGCGGTAATGATGAAAACTTCGTGGAGTGGCAAAGAGAGGAAAAGCAACTGGAGTATATGGAAGAGCGTCCAGCCTCGTCTGCTATAATTTCCCTGGAAAAATTCGGTGCAAGTGGTTCACCAGCTCGTAAAGTCCTATTATGCTATCCCATAGCTTTCTATTTTTTTTTTCTTTCATACAGCGAACAGCAGAATAAATGCTTTCACACCAGCTAAGCCACGGAAATGAATTATCTTATAACACGGAAAGCTGTGAAGGGGAAATCACAATTTCGTTACCTTTTCCACCGAAGTTCTGTTTCATCCCGCGCCGAAAATGCTACGGGACCTGTTCAATCGCAGAATAGGTACTCGATTCACTTGTTTTTAACAAGAAGCACAAATTGCTTGATACCAACCAGTGTACAAGTGGACAAAGGACGCCTATTATGAGACAGGCAACAGGAGACAGCTTGAAATCGAGTGGGCGGATTAATTAAACGTCAGGGGAGGATGTATCACCGAAATCTTAGCCTACGCTCGCTCATATTCGCCAGGAATTTCTCCGTCTCGTCACAGCATTTCGGGGAAATTTACACTACGTCGTGTTAAACACACTTTTCACGACTGCTCTCGAGAAACGGTAGTTAACGTTAGTTAACAATATCGCGAAACGAATATTCGAAGCGTTTTTAAAAACGATGCTGAACGCAAGCTTATTCTCCCTCTCTTGAAATAAGAACCCCATCGGATCACAGGGGAGCGCGTATCCCCTTTTATAAGAGCGCCAGCAAATTAGTTTCCAGGAAAGAACCATGCCCGAAAGTTTTTAGGTAGCCACGAAACACATAGCCGAAGTTTATGAATTTTGATCGACTTCTTACGTCAGCGGGCGGATCTTCCGTTTCAAAGAGCTGGTCAGGGATAAACGCGCCTTAACTTCTCCCCAAAGTGAAGTGGAATAGCGCAGAATTTACAAAGCGCCTGTCGCTGTGGATTTTACGATTCCTCGCGCAACCACTGGCTCGAAACAAATCGTATAAACCTACTGCGCGACAGACTGTCGGGAATGTTTATACCGATTGGGGATTGCTTTCCTACTTCCCTCTATTTTTTATATACGATGTCACTGACAACGCCATGATCAATGTGACGGTCGGTTGTCATTGTATCTGTGATTCATTTTGAGTTATACGAGAAATGTCTTCTACTGGCTGATGAAGTGGCTGGACATTTTCACGTCAGGGTCCGTGTTGATCGCGTTTCATAAATCGGATTTCATAAGGTAGCAACGTAACTTCAGGAATGATTGGAGTGTACAGATATAAAAAGGAATCGTATAAACATTCGTTCTATCTGACCTAGATTTGGAGTTACAGCCGTTTCCCGCGATACAACCCCGTTGTTCAATCCTCGGACAATATGTTGCTAGAAATTTTCGACACGTACTGGTCTCGCGAAGAAAATGAGCTGAAACGATTCACGGAGCTTCGTGACGGTGTTCACGAATGGTCACTAACGGTACACGCGAAATACGAATTGTTTCATTGTACCTACCCTTAAAACGAAGGTGTAGGCATTTACGTATTTTCTTCTTTCACCCCGACACGTTCAATTCACCCCACAATGGTCACAAATTATGGAACCCCTTGTACCGTTGAATATGTATGATTAATTTCTAACTTGTGAACGTAATTTCGTCTTCTGGGAGCCTTGTTTAAGTTTCTCATAGCTTTTAAAGAGCCCTGAGTGACAGAAATCTTGAAAAATAATGAAGAAATGTTTACAGCTGATTCGTACCGATCGTGAAATGAAAATCTACCCGAACCTTTAGGGTGGACACTAGAAAAGAAATTTGTTCGTACGTTCGTGATCGTAAATGGAAGTTTCGGAGAATCGAGTGTGACCGCCTTGAATCTAGCTGGGTAGGTAATTGATTTTCCAACGTCGCGTGGCATTCAGCGTAGGCGCAATGAGCGAAACTCTTGGACTAATGAATTGGACTTAGCCCATTAAATCTTATGTTGATGAGGCAAACTTGTTATTGCGGCGAAATGAATTTCTAGCCGGGAAGTTTGGCTGCAAATGGGTTCAGAAATGCTACTCTTGTCGTTCTTACTGCGTAATACATCTTCCTTGTTAACTGGTTCTAGTCCCGTCCTCTGTTTGCGCTTGTACTTTGGCTTGCGGCCCAAAAAGCCCAGGGAAACGTAAACTCCCGTGAATCTGGTTAAAGCTACTGTACAGTTGGCCCCTTTCTCACGAGCAGAAAGTGGCTAAACACTTCTTGAAAATACAACATAATATTCCAATTAGCGTGAGTTTCGTGCGAGGCAAGTGGTTACCTCGGATTATTACCGCGAATGCTAGGTATCATCCCGTGGGAACCGAGCATCGATTATTAATAGAATATCTTTTAGAACCCGCCTCGGGGTCAACGGTTAACCTCCAGTCTCGTTTAACTGAATTAGAGTTCCGAAGTAAGTAACAGAGATTCCCTCGCGTCTAGGGGGAATTGAATGAAGCAGCCGGGATAAACCTTCGCGTGAGAAGGATCTTTTCGCCGAAAACGGGGGGAGAGAATGGGAATTTAATGTGAAAGCAGTCGGAGCCCCCAAGTTATTACGCAGAAAGAAACGAAACATCCCCGAGTCCTGTTTGAGAGAAAGTAATTGCTCATGAACGGTGCCTTTTCTCGCGCAGTTGGCACGTTACACGCCCCGACGCAGTTGCATTAAAACCGCTTACGTTCGCGCGTCGCGCGTATTTTAATGCTGTACCACTGGCAGATTCGCGGCGAAGGCTGGGGAACAGTTTGCACGATACTGGTACCAAGCAAGGAATGGGAAAACTAGTTGACGGTGTCGGGGTGCACCCCGAGACCGGTTGGATTCAGTTTTCTGTTCGAAACTCGAGAATACGCGAACATTTATCAATATGACAAACGGAGCAGAACTTGCCGCGAAGACGCGCCGTATCTTGTGTGCAAGGAAATGTGTCTTGCGTAGCATCGCGACAGTTTTCAATAGCTCTAGTCTACGAAAACTGCATTCAATTCTGTAGAACAATGTTGGTCAGAATGGAGTTGTAACTAAGAGCTGAAACCAGGTTTCGCTTATAACATTGTTTTCAATGTTATTAGATCAGAAAATCTCTGCTCGGACAAGAAGACTTCTGAGACAAACTCGCTGCACAGAACTTTTAAAGCCGCAAACGAGATCCACGACGCTACAGAGTTTCCCGCGTAACTGTCTTAGGATTCCACCTGTGAAATTTCATAATTTCTCTGTAGCAATTAAAACGGTCTTCCATACAATTCGCTTTGGAACGCTGTTCTACGCGAAAGCCGCAGTTTTGCACGTCAAAAAATGCGACTCTTTTAACGCTGGAAACTCTCTTTAACGAGGCACTAGGCGCTAAGGCTTTGTACGTCTCATGCTAAGCAGCAATTATGCGCTGAACTCTTGCGTGATCGATAAATGTGTAATTTGTTTAGCAACACTTTTAACGTTTCCCTAAAATAACGTGCACGTATATAATCAACTATACACGACGATAAAACGAAATCAGATTTAATTCCTCCACTGGATCATAGACAAACCATGAAGCATTACCATCGAAATATCGATTTCCAAAGTCTTAGAACCTTTTCACACAAAACTCTTTTGTGACACGCGATATTTCATACATATTCAATTATTTTCCGCTTTGTATCTGACTCTCATAAATCAATGCTGTGCTCGCTGAATATATCTGGAATACTAAGTATTAATCTCCCGAGAATACGCTATCTAAAGTATCGTGAAATTTTTATGAAATCGCTGCCGAGCTCACGTTCGCGCAAAATCATGAAGACCTCACGCGCGTGCGAGAGGATGACGTATGCAGCGTCGATTAAGATAAATCGAGAGGGAAAGGAGAAATGATTGATTTCTTACCTTGTGCATGCTTGTCCTTGTCCATTTCTCTCCGGTGTGTCTGAGAGCGCGGCTTGTCACGTATCACCTCGGATCACTGCATCACGAAACTTTCCAACTTCGATCGATCCCTGATCTCGCACGTTCGGGCTCGCACGAATTATTTCCAAATGCTGTGCGCATCTGTCGTACGCGAGCACGGCCTCCGCGGGGTGGGCGAGGGAATTTTACGTGTTTACGAGGGGGGGGGGGGAAAGAGAAAGAGAGGGTGAGACACCTGTGCTTGAAAAAAAAAATAGGGACAGGCGACACCTTTGACAAGCGGCGCAGAAAATGATGCAGATCAGCCGGCGCACATCCTGTATATTTATATCTAATCAAATTAATCGACCCGGCTGCTCGGCGCGGCAGCCACAGTCGCGATTCTTAGTATCGAAATCCGCTGGTCACGCCACGAGCAGGATCTGCGTGTTCCGCTTCGTCTGATTCACAGAAAATAGTTTCGATTAGTCGGTGAACCGTCGACAGGAACCAGCTGGCATCTGTAAAGGATTCGCAGGCTTAGTTGCGCCGAGAACCTTCGTCGATACTATCGATGGGTCGCATCTGGTAAATCGAGGAAGAATAAAAAGGTTAGTAACAGATAACGGTGGGCGTTTCGTGGTGTTTTCCCTGGGCCCCCATCGTGGCGCCTGCCTGAAAGTGAGAATTAAATCGAAAGATCGATGCCCCTCGTTCCCAATCAAACCGGGAAGCATTTGAGAACTGAACCGATTGACCGATATACGGTGTTCGGGGAGAGACACGTCCCGTTTCACGGAACCTTGGAAACTACACTTTCGTAACGCGATCTTCCGTGCTTCTTGACGAATCATCTGGCACCGTTGATAACCGATACCCTTGAATCGTCTTCCACCTTTTTTAATTGGCTCGTTGAGATTGTAATTTGTCGCGTTGTTGGACTCGCCTGTGCACGCTGTCCGTTGCAAATGGATTTTTGGGAGGCATGATAGGAAAAATGGATTTTTGAAGTAATTGAGAACAAGAGCGTAGCTGAATTATAAAATCGAAGAGGCTGGGATTAAGGGAGAAGGGAGAATGGAAGAATCATTCGCGTTGCTCACAAAGAGGAATCCATACGCCTGTTATTGCAAATCCATTTGCTGCACGTGTTTTTAACATTAATGTGGCGGATTTGTTGTCGGACTGCAAATTTATTTCACTTCGAAATTTGGGAATCGTTATTTAACTTTATATTGATTCCTCGGTGCAAAAGATTCTAGTACCTTTTTTTAGTGATTCAAACATGTGAAAAGCTTGGCAAAGGGGGACAGTGAGTGTAATAATCTGAGTTAGCGGAAGATCGGATAATTTGATAGGAAAAAATTGAAACGGGTGGTTACTCTGCCTCCTAAAAATACAGAGAAAGATATTCAAATACTTTCCCCAACTACGCGATAATAATGATCCGGAAGAAAAAAGGATGTTGGCGGGGAAAAAGGCAGATATACTTCTACGAACTTACTCCAGATCCTTTTCAAGAAATCGCCGCGAAATAAACTTTTGTAGAGAGAGAGAGAGAGAGCGTGGCGTTCGACGACCGCAATCCTATTGCCAGTGTTGAAACATGCGAGCCTTTAATAACTAGACAAAGAAACGTCCCCCCACCACGTTACTGGACGAAGAGACTTCACCGGATTGTCAGTATCTTTTGTTCGCCCCCTTTCGCGGAAAGCTTCCCAGCAGCAGAACCAAAAAACAAAGAGAAAACTTGACTCATTTTAAGGATAAGTGAATTAAGAGACTTGCCAGAATTCTTGGGTGAAATGGAACGAACGAGAACAGAGAGTCACGATGCTCGAAGCACTTTCACAAGAGAACTACGAAGAGATTTTAAGGTTCTACCTGTCGCCTCGGTGGTAACTGAACCGAAGATAAAATTCGTCGATGGTGGTTGACGAAGACCAGCCACGGCGTTTCGGCGGCGGAAGATAAGAGCCAGGATCCCGTTGAAATCCAAGTGAGGGGGAGGGGGGAACGGGGCCGTATAAAAGATAATCACAGTCACCTTTCAGAGCAGTCGTAAAGCGTTCCTCGGCGCAACAGCCCGTTAAGAAGGCTCGGTTTGATAACGGGAACAAAGAAGCTACCATAAAAAGCCCGCACTGTTTCGGACCCGAAACTGTCCTCCCCCTTTGTAATTCAGTGAAGGACCGCCAACCAGACGACGAGAATGGAACGCGAGACGCGTGCACAGGAGAATTCAATCCTCGAAGTGAATTTCGGGAAGCGGCAAACCTCGACGGGTCAGTGGAAGTGTACGAGTTTGCGAAGCGGGGGCTGACAGTGAAGGGTAGGCCGTGACGGCTCGAGGGTACAGCGTCGGTGGAAGCGATTCAAGGGCGCCGGTTGTCGGGTGCCACTGCACGTGCACAAACGATCGGAGAGTGTGAAAGAGTAGTCAGAGAAAGAGAGAGAGAGAGAGAGAGAGAGAGAGTGAGAGAGAGGCAGAGAGCGGGGGTGAACCTCGAGACCGGGGCAAGCTCGCGGGAAAATTCGATTGGCCCGCGTTGGATCCGCGCGGTGTGGTCTCGCGTGTCCGGGAGAAAGTGTACTCCGCGGGCAAGATGCAGCTTGACGGAATGACAGTGGCCTACTGAGGGGCCGACGCACAGAAGGGAACGCGAGACGCGCTGAACCCCGCGAAAATCGGATGTGCGCGCGCAACTCCCGAGCAGAGGCGACCGCCACTAAAGTTTCGTTCACACAGCCTTCCAAGTACACGCGACTTTACGGTGTCGTGGATGAAAAATTTAGGGGATGGGTATTCGATTTGGGGGATGGTAATTCTGTGAACTTCGTTCATCTTTCGCTGCCTTGGAAACCGCTGGCGTAAATTCCCTAGGGCAAAGTTCGTTCTGGTCTCTAATCCTCTTCATTAATTATTTCGAGCGATATAGTAATTATCGATGCGCGTTAATTGCCGATATTGTTTCAGGGCAGGTCGAATAAAGTAAAATGAAAGTCAAGTAAGCTGAAACGTTATCTGGCGGCCACGCGACACATTGTAAAACAGTTTTCCGGCTCATCTGGGAATACCGACCACCTGCTGTGCTTCCCGACTCCATTCGAGTCGACCTGGATGAGTAAAACTTGAGACAATCGCTGTAATCTGGCTTCGAATCCGACCAGCGGCGACACGCCGAGGATGGGGGAGAGTCGTTGTTCGTTTTAAGCTGCGTTACCACAGATTCGATGGAAATTTCTAATACCCCTCGTGTACACGGCTGCTAAGCTGTGTGTAAATAGCTTCCCGCAGAAATTGGATCGAGATAAACGCCGTTACGCCATCGGTGGGTGTGTTTCGACGCTTATACCAACCAATTCGAGATACTAAATGGATTGACTGGATCGTTAGCGGAATCGGATTGCTTCGTGAACGGATTTCTGGCTTTAGTTTATCAGTTACGGTGACTTTTATTGTGTAGAAGCGATTTTACGGTAAACACCTCCACTCATGAATGCGCTCAACGAATATCACTCGCCTTTGGATCAGAGGGAATAGTTGAACTTGCATTTCTCCGCTTGCTTCGCTCCACTGTCCCCTTGAACTTCATAAAGGAACTTTTCTATAATCGATGCCGATCGATGTACAGGGCTCCGCGTTGTCACGTACCAGCAATATTTCAGGGGCAAGTTTCCCCTTTATCCAATGCCCTTTCCTCAATTGTCATTGAATAATGAAACTCACGCGCGTATCGGGCTCTGCGATTTCCATGCCGCTCTATAGCCAATCGTCGGAACAAAGTTTAACTCCATTCATTTTTTTCGCTCCGTGATCGTTGTCAGCGCTATCCGCAAGCCAGTAAAAATAAAATGCATCGATGCCGCTCGAAGGGAAAGTTTATTACGTGCTCGTTAGAAAGTTGCAGTCCGTGGTCAGAACCTCGGCAAAAAGGTTGAACGTAAACATCATTAATCGAATAATGTTTTGCCACGATGCGATACGAGTATCAAGCGTTTTAAACTGAAAGTATGGGGCGTAACTTTGAAAGAAAATTGTACGAAATTAATAAGAGAATGAAATGTGTTGTTAAATTATTGAAATTTGAATGCCGAATCTAATTAAATTACTGCATACCTAAATGTTAATTACATTCAGCTGCAGTTTACTGAATATGAATCTCACTGATAGTAGAATAACAAGGAACCATATTGTCGCTGGGTATCCGATGCGAGCAGCTTCCGACGGGAATATTGATTCGTACAATAGTGAATCGAATGGCGATGCTAATTTTTCGAACAAGTCGATTATTTAAGCGCGCGTCGCTCGCAAGCCGCTTTTTGCACGTTACATTTTCCATGATTCGCAATTACTCGGTGTTGCGCGAAACATGCTAAAAATATGTCACACTCACGTGACAGGCTGAGCTTGTATTTCGATACAGTGCTCCGTCGTATCAACTTTTATAGCACCGACACAACTATCCCGAAGACCGAGCTTGAACCCGTTTCGAACCTCTCCCATACCCGGTGCCTCGCACCTTTTTTTTTTAAAAATGTACCAAGGACATTTCAACGTGTATAATAAAAGACGCTGAAAAAAGGTCCGCAAGATGTTGCGGTACACTAACGGGCGTCGATACTCTGAAAAATATGCAACAAATCAAATAAATTACTTCTGGAGCACGCGAGCACTATAAGACAAACTAAAAATCAATATCTATGAATGATTTATCGCCAACGATCTACATATTTCCACGCTGACTTGTTATTCTGCATGGAAAGCATAAAACGAATCCTCGAGTACACAAGATGATTCCTGCTTATCCTTGAATAAATATTCCACACGCTTCAAGAATAACAAAACGAGCATAAAAGAATTTCCTCCGAGCAGCCCAACAATTGTGAAAGTTAAGGGTATGCTTCGAATGAAAAGCAATTCGATCTCGGAACGTTCCCTTGTCAACTCCAGGGGCGGATAAGAATAACTAGTTCAAGAGCGCGCCTTGTAACACATAAATCGTTTACAGTGTAAACTAAAATGGCCCCTCCCCCCAAGAAGTGATGAAACATTGTTAAATTTAGCTACCCCGAACAGAACGAGTGCCGGAGCATTCGAAAGAGCGTACGAATGCCCCAGCAAAGAGATTGATCCGGTGTAACGTGAATTTTCTAATCGACATAGTATTCCGAGGCCACGGCCCCCCGCCGCCCCCGACAGATAGGTACCCTGAGAAACGTATTCCCCGGCGACGAAGATTCCTGAACGTCAGAAGCGACCCGGTGGCAAAGGAACAGAGAGAGGATGCCAGCCGTGGGCCCTAGATATTAATACGTACACGACGCCAGTTCACTTTGTCGAGCAATGGCGTGTAAGATCGGCTCTCAACCGTCGCTACACCCTCCAGCACACAGACAGACACGCGCGCGCGCACATACCTCGCTTTGTACCTGTTGCAAGGTGAAATGCTAACTAAAGGGGATGTTTTAATGGCAGAGATAATAATATGCCCGCGGTACCAGTGGCTATTCCCAGACACAACGGCAGTTGGCCAACGGCGAAAGCCCACCCGGCACCTCGCGTTAGGCTGGAGAGGCGAGAACGAGGGCCAGGGTGGGATTCGAAGGAGCGTCCGATAATCGCCGCCCTCGTCTTCCTCCCGTGGACGATGCGAGTCCGCGAGACCGGCTCGCTCCACGCAGCTCACCGTGAAGCGATCACTGGCGGCCGGCTGCATAAAATCCGGCTCAATGAGTTTCCAAAAGGGCCGACGCGATTAGCTCTCGCCTTCACGCCGCGCTTTCCCAGATCTATTCGAAAAAAAAAGAGCTGTGGGCTAACGTGAGCCGGATCGTAGAAACTGACGGAACAAAGGGCACCGTCGCGAGCGTCCCAGGACGCGAGGTCCTTTGTGAGCTTTGCCACGATGTACACTTGCACCGTAATATAATTAGATGCAAAATAGGGGGTTGAAGTGGGGAAAGGGGGCGAGAAGTGTTCGCGTTCCTCGAAACAAACGCTGCTCGTTACTTTCGCTGTCAGTAGCAGCTATGCGCACAAATCTGCTGAATGCTTTTGACTTTCAACCGGGGAAACATCTTGGGGCCATTTACACCGGAACCAGCTATCATACTATGACCGTAACGACTTACGTATAACAAGGCTATCAAACTTGCTATCGCTCAAATATGCCCCCGAGGAGGCCACCATATCGTTTCCACCGACTATACTCGAAGTTTCAGACGCGAGACTAGTTTCAAATAGTATTACCTACTCCAAGGAATATGCTGCTTTGTTCACTCCAGTGTCGATGGCGCTGAGTCAACATGCACTTTCCCAGTTTCATTCGCGATTTCGCCTGATAATCACCCTCTTAAATTTTATCGAGCTTCCAAGATTCCCAAGTAGAAACATTAACGTTCAGGTTCCTTTAAACCGAAGAAACATCATCGCTGACGAAAGTAGAAACGTGAGACGTGAAACGAATAAAGGGCCAAGTCTACAGTAACGGCCCAGCAAGTTATCGCCTATTGGATCAACAAAATTCACCGTTCACCCCACGAGATTTTCGGGGCGAGCGCGCCACGCGATACGGATATCGCCGAATCTACGACAATGACGCTTCGTTTGTTCAAGAGTTGTTTCACGCGCGTGGAACTCGGAATTGATCGCAATCCCGATTTCATCGCGACAGCTTGGAATAAAAGAGAACAGGAGAGCGAGAGAGAGATAGCGCGAAGGGAAAGGGGAAAAACGAGGCGCGAAATAGAAGAAGGGCTCGCAAAACGTTCGAGCCTGCATTCAGTACTCTGGCATAAAAGTGCTCTCTTTCATGCATGCCGGCTGACCTCCAGTGGCGCTATTAACGCTAAAAATGGACCCGCGAGCGGGACGGCTTTAAAGTCGTATCGCGTTTCCCTTCGATCCCGCGCTCAAGAGGGTCGTTTCGCTTGCACGCTACAGGGAAGATCGAGCTACGAATTACTTTGATCCGCGAGCACGCATTTGGGAGCAGGCTCTCCGACGAGGACGAGTCGCGTTTCCAGAAGCTGAGAGGGAATTAATTCGTCGCTACTGAAACGACGATCGTCGTTCGACAGAACCGTCTAAGCGGTAACGAATGTAGTATGATTTCTGGGAGGCACCATTTACACATGAATTTTAATGGACCGAATTTCCTGATATGTAGAAAGGCCACTTATAGAGTCTTTGCCCTTCGTACCGACTGTTTTCTAATTAACTTTATCCGATTAATATGAATATTCCAAGGGGATGGAGATGGGGACGCCACTGTTTCGCGAGTTTCTAATTTCCTGCGTGAATCGTCGGGCGGTGATGTAATTTAGGAGAACGAAATCTACGATAACATATTTTGCATAGCGAAATAAGCAAGAGGGTTGGGCAGAAGTTTCGGGGGATGAGAGAGTCGCGAAGCAAACCACAGCCTGGAAGCAAGTGTCTGTAATTGAAGTGGCCACATCCGAGGGACTTCCTGTAATAACAGATTCAATTGGTTCCTATACTCTCCAGTTCCTTCGGCAACACTTTCATCCTCGACCTTCCCGCCGAGAGATTCAAGTAGATATATATAACTCTTCCGATCGATCCGCACGTACACATACAGGGTGTAAAATTAAGAATGCTGCGGGCTGATATCCCTAAAGCTAAGCAGGGTATGAAATATTTTCCTTAAAAGATTATTCGGTATCCGCATCGCATGATGGAATGAATATCTTCAGTGGAACACCATCATTTTTCAGTTCCTTACACTTGCACCTTATTCCTTGACGAGGAAAGTAACAATAGAGAATTAGTCTACTCAAAAGAGAATCAATGAGCAAAGACCCAGAAGAGTTTAATTTTTCTCGTTAAATAACAAAATTTTCACTGCTAATTTTCAATATTAAAATAGTCTATTATTTAATTACACACGAGTAACAGGAATAAAATTGTAGCATTAGATGAGTTCACAGCGTGAACCGTGTCTCCACGTCTGATTACATACGCGCCATTACTACTTGTCCGGCTCAGCGAGCAAGCAAACGCTTGCCGAAAACCACCAAGCATAAAATCTTTCTTCCCGTCCGTTACTCGCGATTTCTTTCATTATAACTTTAGAACCACCTTGACCGTGTATGTGCCCGTTGGTACCCTCAAGAAATGGGTTACAACCTTAGGTATTTAAACCGTTACAGTGGCGTTAGAAGAAATAAAGGCGTTAAGGTATATTCTTCGTCCATCCAATTCATTTAAATAAAAGACTAATATTCTTCGTGATTTCAAAGATATTAATAAGTAACGCTGTTAATTTTACACCCTGTACGTACGTACACATACAGGCAGGTGTGACGCAACGGAGGAACGTGTCGACATTTCCCTATTCGGCTCTTTATTATTATTATTCCTTTACGCTTCGGGTCCGCTGAAAACGGAATCGAAACGAGGGAGACAAAAGTGTCGGGCGAAGTCAGCGCTCAATTAAAAGCAGCCTTCCTCTCCTCGTTGAAGTGACGAGAGCCAATCCGGTGGCCCGCCATTCCTCGATCGCTCTTCCCAGCGCGAAGTGGGGCACCGAAAATGGTCACGAGGATTGCAATTCCTTCTCTCGCGCTTTAGCGGTAAATCATTCTCTGCTCTCATAAAAGACGCTCCAGGGCGATGTCCTGCGATAGCAAACTGAAAAATTCCTCCTCATACTTTCCCTGTTACTTCCCTCCAGAACGTCCCTTACAGAACGTCATTTTTAATGACTACTATTCCAGGCAGGAATTATTCAACGTACCTTCGAATATCCTGCACGCCTCGGGAGGTACAAACGGAATGCAAGGAGGCTCGGAAATAAGGATTCATTTGCTAGCAAGAGGATTGCTAGTAAGAAGGATTAAACCTGCTGGAACGTTGAGGGTCCACTTTCGCCCACGTTTATTCGCTCGTTAATAAAGGAAATCACCTTGAATTTGTCTGCCCCTCGAAACAAGCTCGGCCGCTCTGGCTTCTGAGCAGCTCGTGAACCAAAATCGATGAGAAAAGCCATCGGTTAGAGGGAAAATGAAAAAGCCCCGGCGCGATCCTTAATTCATTCTCCATGCGACACTCCTTCCTCGCTCTAGCCCGCCTGACCGGAGCTGACAGATGACGCTTTTTCTGAATTGGATTCCTTACCGCGTGTCCCGTCCTCCTGCGATACACGTCTAGGTGTGTGGATACGTACGCGCGGTGTTTTGCGATTTAGCCGGCCGAACGACTGTCTTTTTTCGTTCGAACCGATGAAATATGAAGGGTTCGTAACGCTTCGATCCGAACACATTCCGCTTATCGCCAGAAATGTAACTAAGCTTTAACGGTTGAGCATCGAAGATAACCAACGGATAACAAAGGATGATTAAACGTTTCGGTGTAAGTGTTGGATGCCATATTTCTTGAGCGCAATCGTAAAATTCGATTCGGAGTTTCGGGCCACAGATATGGAAATTCGTGTAAACGTGGCTTGGGCCAGCACGTGCTCGACGATCCATCTTTGGACGAACGTGTCAATGCGATAGCTACATTCAACGTTCAATAATTCATTTGCGACGATATATCGAAGCGATTCTTCATGTCCAATATATTATCAAAGCTCGATGATCTCTTCGTAAATTTATTGCGCTATTGTGAGCAGAGGTCTGGCCACGTTTTCGAAGATCAAGAAGATCCCGGGGAATTAATTTGCGGTGCTCCGGGCCAATCGATCTCTCACCGGTTATCTACCGTGAATTCCTTTTCTTCTACGATGTGTAACGCTTCTTATCAGACTGGTAGGATCTCGATGGAACAGGAGTACCGCGATTTGTCAACACGATTGCCAAGATTAGATAAGTTAGATCAGTTTGGGAAATGGATAATAACAGGAGCGAAGGGACGAGGTGCCAAGAAAACCTCGGGACCCTAAAAAAACCACGGCATAAGACCATTCCTGGCAGAAGTAATGAATTGAATCTGTATTCTGCCAAGCAGGCAAGGTCCTGGGAATACCATTAGGCAAATCAGTTGGCGCATAAGCGCTTCCAAGATCACGATGTTCCTGATCTTGTTAGTACTACACGTAGAACTTAGAGGCAGAAGAAAATTGTGGCTATCTGTTCCTGGGACATTCCCTGACCCAATTGTTGGCAGGCTTTATGCCACAATGCATTCCCTGTAGATGCTTTCCTTTGTGTGGAAAACAATGAGTAAGCGCGGATTAATAGAGAATATATTATCTGAGTTCCCTCGTAAATTTACTTTTCTTTCAACATAGAATGCATTATTTTTCAGCGGTGTATTTGGTTTTGCTGCCAAGTGTAATCATATTATATTTCTAAAGCAAGGAATTTGAATCTCATTACTTTAGTAATGTTTAATGTCCATTCGGGAGTGGAAGTTGCACGATAAACAATTGATCATTCCTGACATATAGGCACACGTCCTTTTTAGTGTTTATACAGTTTACTGGGAAACTTAATTCTCTGTAGTAATTATCTCCAGCACATGCATTAATTAAAAAATTCCATTACGCCGCGAGTCGACGTTCCACGAGTTAATTGCCGCGTTCCGGATTCCGCCATGGAAATATGAAGGCTCCTTCCAATTCATTCCTTGTTTGTTCGATCGAAAAATCGTCCCCTTTATTGAGACAGCTCCCTATTATTCATCTCTATGATTCCCATTTAGTAATTTCAAGAACAGAACCTTCTGAAAATTTAGACTACGAACAGCTTGATCCAATGAAATTGTCTAAAGAACTTCGTCACCAAACTAAACAATGAAAATGGCAGGCGATTATATTCTCAAGAAATTGCAATCGTTCGGCGAAGCCTAGCAAGAGCGCACGCGCTGTAGATCTCATTAAATGCGCGCCGCTTGACCCGGTATTATTAATTGCACGACTTCAAACGAGCTGGAAAAGTGGAATCCACAAATAAAGACAGAAAATGGCCTACTTGTGCACGTCGTTTGTCAAGCCTGAGCGCGGATTAGAATCTACATTATCTTGCACAATTTCAGGCCATTTCCTCAATCGAGGACAACGACATGGGCCAAGTTGGAACTTGGAAGGGGTCCGAAGTCATCCGACAGCTATTTCTATGAAGACAGATTTCATGGTACCAATTACTACGAAGACGTTCCCAGAACCAGTTAATCCTACTCCAGGGACTGCTATTTTAATACCTGCTTTCCTAAATGTATAATGCAGAATAATTTGCATCCCCAAATTGACTGGTGCCAACTGAATGTTAGCCAGGGCAAAAGTAATTAAAACCTTGCAATTGGATTGCAATAGGGTTAATAAGGATCCCTCGACGAGATGGTCGCCCGGTGCTGAAGACAATTCAGTTAAGCCACTGCGAAGTATTTCTTAGCTTCCCGTATATGCATTGCAAACGAGCTGCGTCGTTGATTATTCATTCAATTCTTCTCTTCGGCTGAGAATCAGCAGTAAAACGACAGCCAATATTTGCAAAACAGAAAGCGGGTCGTGAATTGATTGAAGTGACGGTGCGAGAGATATTCGTGAAATATTTACGTACCGAATTAAAGCGTAGAAGCTTTTCCCCCTGCCTTCTTTCCTTCTGGCTAGAGTCGAAACTGAATAGCTATTCCCGGATTGACCAAGGTGAGCCGAGTGTCTCAGCACAGGGAGACAAGCGATTAAACGGCAGAAAAATGGTACGTGATAGCCTTTAACGGGCGGTGTTGGGGCATGGCAACCTCCCCAACCAGCTGCTTCCTTTCCATCGTCTTTGGCTCCTTTGCCCCTTCCGTGGTACTTTTGTGTCGCGATATTGCACGCTGGCTAGCCTAGCCGGGCGCCGATCGAACGGCACCGTTGGTATTCCGCAAGGGTGAAGGAAGGACAGCCGGGATAATGTCATTTGAAGGTATAGGCTCGCTCCATTAAAATGCCAGTCATTCCCAGTAAATCTCATCGGCTCTTCATTTTCGATGCCGTGCAATCCAAGCTCGTCCCCCTAGTAACGAACTGTCCACTTAGTATCGAGATTAATATAGAGGGTTCCTCGACATAGCGAAATACCTCCAGATATAATCTCGCTGGCGCAATACGTCACAAATGATATTGATGAGTTCATACGTATAGATACACAGGCGAATTCGTTTCAAAAGGAACCAGGACTTCTTGACCTTAAACGTCCGAAGTAAACGGTTTTCTTATCTTGAGCTTGCCGGGAGATCGAAGCTTTTCTTCCTCACGCTTGCGATGGTCGGGGCTCTTTTTCATACCTCCTTGACACTCTAAGATTGGGAATCTTTGATCGCGAGCTTTACCAGAGTTCTCTTATCCCGAACTTGCAGGATGCAAAGCTTTGTAATCATGAGCTTTTAGGTGAAATTCTTCTGTAATAGCTTGGAGCTTTCGTGTGGAATTGGAGGTGAAATGAATACGAGGGTATAGAAACGTTATTGGTACGTTCGCGCTTTTAAACTTTTTATTATTTTCTTTTTCTTCCCGCGAACGCCTACGGGTTTCGATATTACGCGAAAAGCTATGAAGCTTGTCCGAGGCCGGTCGAATACTCGAATACTTCTACCGCAATTCCAGGATACTGGCGCGGGGACCCGTGCGGCCACGGCATTCTCTAATCGCGTCGTTCTACTTCGCTTGATAGAATTCCGCGACGCAACTGCACCACTCGAAGGGAACATTATTTCGGTCCGAGCTGACCAATTTCCTGTTCGCCGAACGTGTCACGTCCCTGGACTAAATAGCTCGAGAAACTGGGTCCTATTAAATAACCCTGGATCAATAACGGGGGACGAAGGGAAGAAGTGTCTGGCAGAAGGAAAAATAAATCGCCAGAAACGAAGCTGACGAAGAAAATGTTGAATGAACAATGAGACCGGTCGCGGGAACAGAGGGAAGTAACGAAACGGAGAGAAATGAATTCTTTGCTCATTATAATTTTTATTAAGGCTGTGACAGTCTCTGCTCGTTTTAACATTTCAACAACGAAGCAGCTCCTGTTTATTGAAATAGTTTGCTCAGGAGATTACGATTTAGATGCTCGATTTAGTGGGGAAAATCACTGTTCGCGCGCCTCTTAAAGGGATCATTCTCAGTTACGGATAAATCGGGTAAAATAAAATGGAATAGAGGCGAGGAGGTTCGGAATAGATCTGAGCGGGAAGTGGAGGGATGAAAACTGATGGGGGCGAGGTGAGGTAGATAGATAGAAATGGCGGCGAGGTGGAACGGGGATGCGCGTACGTCTCTTCGGGACGTGAGAAAATTCGAGGGAGCTTTTATCACTTTTGTCCACGGGGTGAACGACTATAAATATTTCCCGATATCACGAATAATGAAAGACCGTTTCGCGGCGGTTACGCGACCCGACCGGGGCAAATGAACGATCTTTCTCCTTTTCCTGCAGCTGCGCGAAAAGCAACGAAGAAAATGGATTTCCTGTTTCTCGTCGCGGTCACTCGTTTGCAATGATCGATCGAGGAAAATCGAAGCAAGAAGCGAGGAAACTCGACGCGGAATCTCCCGAAAGTCCAATAAAAAGCTGAACTTACACGAGCTCTTAAAAGCTGCTCAGAAGCTGCTTCACTTTTTCCTGACAAATCACCCGAGATTTCGGACGATATATGTTAAATAGGAAGTGAAATCTGTGGCAAGATAAATCACTATTTAGAGATATTTTCTCTTCGTTGAAGAATACTCGAACGTAAACAATATTCCACTACACGTTGCATTGTATGGGTGACAGATCTAAAGCAGGAAACCCTGATTAAAGATAGTACATATCCCTAGCGCGCACTATGGCGAAAATTCCGTTTCGAGCACGCGCAATTATACCTGGAGTGTTGTTGAGACTAACAACGTTGCTTGTATCGCACTCTCTCTCTTTCTCTCTCTCTCTCTCTCTCCCTCCCTCTCTCTCTCTCTCTCTCTCTGGGAAAATTCAACGCGGCTTCGACTTACAACGCCGCGCTGATGGAGCGTATACAACTAGCGCTTGATCTCCGCAAGCTGCGCGTCGTATAATTATTAATGGAGGCGTAGTTTGCACTTCATTATCGTCGTAACTTGCGGGGACCTATTTAGACTATTAATTTCGGGATTTATTCAACGCCGGCTATTACGAGAGGGAAGTGAGGGAGGGGATCTAATAAAGCAATTAAGGTGAAATTGATGACGCGCGTCCGAAACGTTTTGAATTTCGGATTGCCATGTAACCCATCAACCGACACGCTGTTCGCGTCAATACTATCGTCCCGTTGTATATTATTTACGGTCCCCATCCCTCGTGACATTGATGTACCTCGTAAGTGGAAACGCTGCTGACGTTATCGCCAATCAATCAAAGACAACTTTGCCCGGTTGTTAATTAACCTGTTAACTGGATCATTTCTCCAGCAGAACAGCCCCCCGTGTACTGTTAAACTGGGTATTTTAAAATGATTAAAACTACATTATCTCGCATCGATGGTAGCGAACGCTACGTAGGACTTATAATAAGACCAACCAACCCTGTACGAGTAGTTGACGCACATTGGTAAACTGGCACTATTCTCCCTGCCATTTGAGAGCTTAGAGCATATAAACATGGAGGAAGCATGCAATGGGCGAAAATGTAGACGCCGGTAGAAAGGGAAAAATGTACATCAGGGATACCCTCTCTCTTTCTAACGTAAAAAAAAAACGCTGGCGCTAGAAAGAGAGGGGGTGTCCCCCATGTATTTATTTCTCTTTCTATCGCCGTGTACATTTTCGCCTATTGCATACTTCCTCAATGTTTATATGCTCTAAGTTTGAGAAGGTCTGAACTTGTCTGTCAGTGGGTTCCTTCTAAAATGACACGGAGGATGCTTAAGCACAATTATAGTGGCCTAAGGTCGAAGCCAGATATATTGGCCGGTGAGTTTCGTGAGGGGTATTCTCCCACCACACAGTTCGCCTGCCTCGGTGCTCCTTTTCTCAACGTTTTCTGACTCGCTCTCGTTCCATCTCGTTCTCGCTTCCGCAGAACAAGAGTGAGCTAGAAATGGCGGGGATGGTGCCAAGCTTCTAGCGTGTAGGCCAAACCGAGCTGTTAGCGTAGAAGTACACAGATCAGAATAGGTGTGCGTTAGCTCCGAAAAAATCAGGAGTTTTATTGGTTAGCAGATTGATTCTTTCTCGATAGCTTCATCTCGTATTGGTCTACGCATAGCTTCTTAACGCACACAACTATTACGCTAAGAATAAATAACAGCCATACGGCTACGTTTAGGCGGAGCCGAGCAGTATTCCCGTTACTCCGCCATACCCTTCGGGGACCACGCAATTCCAATTGACAAATCCACGATCGTCGGATGGTGGTGGCTAATTTCTCCTCGATCGCTGCTCGCGAAAACGAATTCACCGGCCAATATGTTTGGCTTCGACCTTAGTTTCGTTCACCTTTAACATAGAGAATTTTGAGGAGATTTCATAAGATCCTTTATGTAGGTCACGCTGAAGCTCGTGTCTACTGTATCGAGCCCGAATTTCCTAATAAGGGATCGAAATACGGCAGCCCGGCTCACGATACACCTTCAATACCGTGCAGACACAACGGCGGCAGTGAACTTGATCTAATCTGATACAGCATCGAGTATCGAAGAGCCCGTGCTTATCTATCGCGGCGGTAACCCGCAAAAGTTTTCGGTTCTGCAGTGTGTAAGGTAAAAATCGATAATCGTGGACGCCTGGGGAACTTGAGCGGGAACGGTGCGCACCGAGAATCTCGGGAATCGCTCGGCTCGGCCGTCGAACGACCAGCAATTAGATGGAAATGAAATTTCGATGCTATTATTGCCAGTGAATTACTGGGATTCAGTTTGGAGCTCCTGTTCCGTACCCTTAATCGATTCACCTCTTCGCAGTATCGTCGATTCCAACATTCCCAATGATTTAATATTCTTTGTGCCGTGGAATTATAATATCGCCGATAGTGGAACCAGGCACGGCGTGTATCGCGGGTAATGTTTTATGAGATGTGCTTGAATTCTGTGGACGTACTTTGAAATTGAAGAGCGGCGCTCGTAAGTGGAATTGAAATTCGAAATTGTATTATTACTTGAAGTTATTTTCTGCCCTTTTATTTTTACGTTGGAATATATGGATTTTGAAACGTGCCACCAATATTTATTAGCTTTCATCGCGATTCATGCTGAGCAAAGGAAGTGATATTTATGGATGTTAATATGGACGAGATTAATCCGTGCGTGGACAAATATTGACCGTTACGAGCCAACGAAATACACTATTCGATGTGCAAATTTCATATCGGATTACCTGATCGCAATTGGAACGCAATCCCCAGTGATTATTTATAAACATCCTACCAAATGTAACGAATGCTAGATTAGTAATCTTTAGAATATAGATACTCTTACGAGCGATAAAACTCCGAAAGTCTACAACTAGATTAAACTGGCTGGTTAAGTGTGAAGTACGAGATCATGATAGGTTCTGAACCTTATTAAGTTCAAAGTGATAGATAGCTAAGTTTAGAGAAGACTGACATTGATTTCCAAAAAGTGGCGGAAATATGGATTCAGGCTTGCGCGAGGAGAAATCGATGTCGAAATATTCCTGAGTATGATAGATCGCGGAGCGAATACATTTCGCAGGGAGGAGAGATAGCTATGCCTGAAGAATAGGATGTTTTTTAAAAATGATGACCAGTCAGGATAGAACGAATAGATTTATCAAACGTACTTAAACCTTCCTCAGAGTTCGAATCCATCAATGACGAAAATTTCAAACAGAATCCAATGGTTTTCTCCTCAAGAGGATATTCGTTCGAAAAATTGATTTTGTTTTATATTTTCTATTGGTATGGAGGTTCTTGAGTGTAAATGATGAGGCGCCGCCGACACGAAAAAATCGAGAATCGTAGATTAAATAAGGGAAAAAAATATTTTTTACTTTCCAATGCATCTTTATTTGAAGTCGGTTTTAATTTTTTTTTTAAATTCTTTGCTTATTTCAAATGAATAGAACGAGCACAATCAAGGTCCCCGTGAAAAATGAATTTTTTTTAAAGTGATCGCATATAAACGCCTCTAACATAATAAATATTTCTCGCTTTTCAATATAACGTCGTGAAATTGTTGGTAAAGTATTAGTGAACAATTGTACAAAACCAGAACTACGTAGAACGTGTATATTGCAAGGAAAAATTTCTTAAAAACTGTCCATTTTCCACACACATCCGCGCGAATACCCCGTCAAATAAAATAAATAGAACCCTCGAGCTTCGCAAGCAACCTTACGCAGGATTTACTAAATATTTCCGTAAGACGACCTACTTTCCGTTCGCTAAAGGTTGGGCCTCGAGCTCGCGACCAGTAGGTACTTCATTTGTGAGCGCACGTAGAAAGGTCCCAGCAACGATGGCTGGGCCAAGAAACTCCGGCTCCTCGACGAAGAACGATCGTTGGCGATTTAAATTACCGACCGCCTTTTAAACGGAACAAGATAAATTCGTGCCTGGCGCAGCATACAAATGCGATTGCAAGTGGAGAATGCAACGGAACAAAGGGCCTCGAGCGTACTCCGAGACGGCAGGTTTAAGTTACCCCGTTAATGGATTGAATGCTCGCTATCTAATTACGTTTAACCATTCCGCCAGCGAGAAAGATTCCTGGACGGCGGAAAGAAAACGTTCGAATAGACTTTGTAATCGCGCTGTCGCAATTATCGTCGGCTGGCCGTGGGATAAGAAGCTTTCCCGCGAAAGAGAGGGCCCGGCGAAAATACGGCTCACCTCCATTCGGCAAATTGCACGCTGGGAGGGCCTGTGCGCTTTAAATGCCGGCGGATGGGTTAAGCCTCGCTTCGGAGCTGTCTCAGTGGACGAGATGGGACAGAAAGAAGCAGTGCCGATTTCACACATCGCGCCGCGGATGATTGACGCTGGCGAAGCTTCCAGCCGGAAGTGGACGCGAAGAACAGTAGAAAACTCGAAGTCCCCGTGGAGGGATGTAAAGAAGCTCTTCGCGTAATTATTGCCACCGTAAAATACAGTGGGATGGAGGAAGTTAGTGCCTCGTCAAATTCTTGAAAATCCAACGGTAAATTACTGAACAGTTAAGCTTGCAAGCTCTGCGAACGCCCGGAGAGGAATTGGGCTTCTTCTTCATACATTACAAACTGCAGGCACGAAATTCCTGGCGAATATTTCTAAGGCTGATACCATTTTTAATCCTCGATAAATAATATCCTAACACGAATCGTTACACAAAAAGAGAGCTCGGTATTTCACCTGGCGCCAATGTATTACACGTATCGTGCACAGTGAATTATTGGTTCACGGTGTAGCAGTTTGTTCAATGCCCTTTTTTTCCTCTCTCTTTCTATCTCTGAATATCCACTTATATGGCGCGAGGAGAATGATGTATCTGTAGTTATGAAATATCGTTTATCAATAGAAGGAAGCATAGCACCCTAGTGGAAAGTTCGATTGAAGTTTCCTCACCCTAAAATACATAAATATCGTGGTGGTATTAAAGTCTTAGGCTAAGGAAATGTATCTCCGCGACTCGGGAACCGTAAATAAAATATTGCTCGATGAAATTGAGTGGAAGTACGGGAAGTCTGGAAACTTATTCGAGAGGCGCGCAACGAAACCAAAGGATGGCCCTTTTACTTCCATTTTAAAAGAGCAGTTCCTTTTTCTCGACAATTATAATCGTGGAGCAGAACGTTGCGCTAAGCAAGGATATGATAAAAGAAATAATTTATTCAATATACATATGCAACATCGGTTACTTTTATAGAATAGGTACTCACCATTCGGTTCCATTCACACGCAACAATTCAATGAAACATACTCGCCGCCTTAATGCTTTACGCTACGATGAAGACTTTACAGGTTTCGGGGCGCGGTAACGGAGGCAAAGATAACGAAAGGAAATTGAAAAATTTCGCTACAAGCTTCATTGCCACCGACCTATAAGAACGGCCGTCAAAGCGATGATAGATCCTCGACTATCGCGATTCATTTTTCATCAAACTTTACTCGAATAATGCATCAGTGGGTACCAGAAAAATTAATCATCCCTCTCGCAGTCTCGCACAGACCTCATCCTGTTACACTCGTACAAATCTGGAAGCGACCGTAATTAAAAAAGTCTAATTAATGTCCCGAGAATGACGTTTACCGTACTTTCACCTAAAATTGAGGAATCGATCATTTCAGAAGTAATTACGTGGACTATGCGGTACATCTTGTAACATAATGATAGAAACTTGACAAATTCAGAAACTCACTCTACGTGACAAAAATCTAAGAATGCTTTTCAAATGATCCACGAATGGATCTAATCTTAAAAGGTAATTATTGAGAAGTAAGAGTCTGGTGTTTAAAAACATGAAGATTTATGTAGCTCCGAAGAACTTATCAAGCAGGTATATAGGTCGGTGATCCATAAAGGTCACTTCTATTCTATTAAACTTCCCATGAAAACACACAATCATCGATCATGATTTCTAATTCAAACGTCCTGCGCGCAAACTCGGGAAGATACTACGAAAGAAAACTTTGCTCCGCGATAGAACACCATTAATTTATGCTGTAAAAGTCGAAAGCGTGAGTCGAAGATAATTGTTAGATTCGTCTGAAAATTTTGGTCTCGTTTCGTGGGGGATTGCTCCGAGTTAAAGTGAGATCCGACGTTGAGGCAAGTAATCGTGTCAAGATGGATCTCGAAGGCACACAGACCCCGAAGACTTCATCTCGTTAGAAGTTGCTAGAGTAAAAAGGATGGTAGAACTTGCTATACGAAACCACTCGCGCTGTTTTGTACCAAGAGTGATTTTATTCTAGGGGGATCGTTGCCAAGGAGGCAACAGTTTAGGCAATACAGACAAGAGGATCCCCAGCGACGAATAAATTTCAAGTTCCATTAATTTCGACCACATCGATTCTTGCCGAAGCTCGGGGAAAGGGTATGAATGAACGGGTAACACGATAAACCTATCACTGCAATATTAATTCATTCTCAATGTCGATACGATCAAGTAACCAGCCGTAATAATTCATTTACGTGACAATTAATTCGATACGATGTGAAATTCATATGATAGTAAATATCAACAGCACAGTGTGATACACTATGGCACTTGAAAATTCCAATCCCAATGAAAAAAGGCCACACCTGAATATCGATATAAAATATCCTTGATTAAATTCACCGTATACATTAAAATTGTGGATATTGTTATTGGCACGCTAGCAATTTTTCGGATAGGCAACTGTGAATGTATGCGCATACAGAGAGGACGGATAAACGCACCATCGATTAAACCATTGTACCGACTTCATTGCAGCGTTCTATTTTTATCGAATATTTAAACTACGTATTTCCCTTCTCAATCCCTTTCTCCGTATTCCCGTTTCTACCTCCCTCCCCAATAGGATGCTTTCCAATCGCCGTTACACGCATTAGCGATTCATATTTCTGCACGGAGCAAAGATAGGTTCTAGAGAAAATTTATTCCGAAAGCTACCTGTATTTTTTCCACGTTTCTTTTCAGCCTCTCATACTCGTCCATTGGAATATCCATTGTTCGCGCGATTTATTATGTCGGAAGGATATACGCAGGTTTACAGGCTCACGTGCCCACATAGCTATTCAGTAGAAAAATAAGGACGAAACCGACGATCACGGAGAAGAATTGCAAAACGCCGGCGAAACGTCGCGAGCTCCTGTGCCATCTCGCCCTTTCTCTGGGTAGAATTTCGCTGACCGTCGCGTAAAGCAGCGTACCACCAGCTAAGCCCTGCAGAACCGGCAGAAGCATCTTCATCCAAGTTTTATTCACCTGCACAGATCGTAGCGTTTTGATTAGTCTCGCATGAAATAGTTACTAAATGATAAGAGACCGTATATGCAGTGTATATTTCCATTCTGCAAGGATACTTACACGCAACGTTAACATCCCAACGCCTATACCAACCGCCGAGCCGGCAGAAAACGTGAAGATCGCTAATACGAACCTGAAAATGGAATTGCTCACTCCAGCTAACTCCAATCCCAAACAAAAACTGACGACGAACTTGTGAGAGGCTACTGCTCCGGCCAGAAGAAATACCTGAGAAAGAGATATACCTGAAGCGGCTCCCCAAATTGCATCAGAATAAAAACTCGATTTAGCTCATGTAACAGGGTCTTAAGGTCATGCCTAGGTGGCAGGCGTGAAATTCGAGAATTTTTTGTGGAAAATCTAATGTATATTTTTTACAACTATTCACTTATTTTAAAAGTACATATATTCAGCAACTCTCAGTAATTTTGTTATAGAAAAATATTAAAAAATGGACGAATAACAGCTACTCTCCCGGAAAATATTTTTTTTTTGCGGTGAGCACGATTTCTCAGAGCCGAATTATCTGAAATCGAAAAGTGAAGAAGATTCTGTTAGTATATGAGTTTATCTAGTTCGTGAACGAAGGATTTTTCAAAAAAATAATTTCAATCAAAATGGCGGCCGTTTAATGCAAAATCATGATTTTTCGATGTTTAAATTGTTCGTTTTTCGTGAATTAAAAATGGAGTTTTCATCAAAAACAAAAATCCTTCGTTCACGAACTAGATAAACTCATATACTAATAGAATCTTCTTCACTTTTCGATTTCAGATGACCCGGTTCTGAGAAATCGTGCTCGCCGCAAAAAAAATATCTTTCGGGAGAGTGGTCGTTATTCGTTCATTTTTTAATATTTTTCTATAACAAAATTACTGAGAGCTGCTGAATATATGTACTTTTAAAATAAGTGAATAGTTGTAAAAACTATACATTAGATATTCCACAAAAAGTTCCCGAAAATCCAGCCCGCCAACTAGGCATGACCCCTTAATGTACATTATTCTTCTTACGAGCTCTACTGCCCAATTAACTTTGTGTATAAAACCTGCCAATAAATCATGCCACACAACGGCAATACAGGTACCATGATCGATCTCATTAAATTGAGATGTCCAATTCATTTGAAATGACACCTCGAACACCCTGTTCATGTTACCAGAGCTAGGCGCTGTTAAATATTTACTGCCCCCCCACCTCGGATGTTGCTTTCTGCAAACCGATCGCCAGTCCCTCGAGGACAGAGTGCACCGTAAGCGCCAACAAAAGGCCCACGAGAGAGGTGCTGGAATCAGCGCTCGGTTCCGAGTGACTTCCGTGGCACAAGAACGTCGCGTCCTCGTTACAAAAAGGTGTGGGTGCACTGGGGGCGTATTGCAATGCGCCGTAAGTCGTGCTTTTCCGGTTGTAGCCGGTGCCATTTTCGCTGTAATTTGACTGATAAGGCGATTTCGGATTCACTTCGGACACGGAGACGTGCCTGATAGTCCGCGCGGACGGAGGATAGTCCGCCTGGTGCGAGTGGCTTCCGCAACGGTTCCTGCAAGCGAAAAGTCTATTCTGTAGTTAGTTTTCCTAGGGTACCTGCAACGGATCGGGCTTTAATAATTGCGCTCGAGACTCGACGACTGCTACCTGAATTTCTCCTTCGAATCGTATCGGAACTAATCACGGCCACCGTACTACTTGATGAAGGCTTAGCATCGAGAGGGATAAGACGTAGCGCGTGATATTCGTCGCGATGGACGCGCGTGAGGAACGAATACTGCGAAATCGATGGTGTATGAAATTGCTACTACCGGGGAAGTGAATAATAACGCGGAGCAGTACAACCATTCTCTTAGATACCTATAGGAATTTCTCGAAGAACAGTTTCAGATTTATGGGAGTGTTTCAGCAATTCAACTTCGAAGACAAATCTCGCAAGTAACTCTTGCAATATTCTGAGAGTCGTCTGATTTACACATTTTTTATTTTACTTTTTGGATTTGAATTTCCTACGCGCGATTCTTGCTACGACGTAAGAAAGTTTTTTAATTTTTCAGTGTAATTACAACGCGTAAAATCAGTCCGCTTGGAATATTTTAATGCCAGATGACAATAGAAAAAGTTACGCTGTTAGTAAAACCGTAAAATCCACCGAGGCAAGTTAATCTTGGCAAAACCTTTGAAGTCATTCTCCTATCGATATCTTTAATATAAAAACACAGATACTATCATTGTCGCGTTAATTATTCCACCGATTAAGTTGCAGATGTTTAATTTTGTATCAAGTCAATTGACAGTGTAGATTTCAAAGCTAATTGAAAATAACTTCAATTCGAGTGCGCGGTAAAATGCTTATGATTTACATTTACATAGTGAAAGATCTTTTCCCACAAATGTGCAATTGATTTTCTTCTTAATGCATCTCGTTAGTAGAGACAGGGTCGATAAAGAAGTGATTGGGGTCTAATAGATCAAAGTGGATGTTCGCAAAAAAGGTAGCTAACTTCAACGTGTATCTAACCATTGTGTGATTTATTGAACTGTAAGTCGATATTTCCTACGCGGCATTCGACTTTAATTCGCTCCTAGGAGTGCACAGATACTTCGAACGACCATCCGAACGCAAGATTATATCGGAAGAGTAAGAAAATAACACAATTAGCGGTAGACAATGAAAGCGTATCGCTTTTATCGAGTTTCTCGCTCGCCTTCCATTATCAGTCGTTTACCAACGACTTGGAGAGTATTACTGGCTCGTTCAGAACGAAACGTCTGATTTTCCGTGGCAAGCCCACTATCTATTTCCTGCCCTCAAAGCAATTGGCAATTTGATACACGCGTGTCAGCTTGAGAGCATTTAAGCGATTAAAAATTGTCGTCGATAGAGTAGTTTTACGTAACAAGATTATTTTACGTGAAACACGCGGTAGATACAACACTTTAAAATTTAAAATCATCACTAACAAACTTTACTGACCACCGATCTAGTATATAAAAAAACACTCGAGCCTGAATGTTTTCACCAAGTCTGGATTACTTCACGTGCCAGACCCCGCGCGCTGGCAGTTGTCTATACATTCTAAACAATAGATCTGCGCAATTCCTCCACGTCACTCTGAATAATCTCGTTCCACAAATACAGCTAAAATTAGAAGTTAAGATCACCATCGTTATCTACGAGCAACGCGTTAATAGAATTCCTTAACCTCCTCGATGTTCTTCGACAACCGTCGCATTATAACGTAACCGGCCTTCTAGCGACATACTACAGAAGTACCAAGCATTTAAAAAGTCTGTTCACTTTACCGTCACCCGGACGCAGAACACACTTTCGAGCGCTGCATGTATACGTACGCTTGGTGGCCGGCGACCCAGTTCCGAGACTCGCGATGCTGCGACTCTGATCCACGATCGGCGTCATTCCAGAAATAGTGGACGGACTCGTCCACGAGGTACAGGAAAAGGAAGCCGCACGCGAACACCAGTTCCGCGTGTGTGGGCATCGATTCGCGGGTTTCCGGCAGCATGTGAAGGATCGAGGTGGCTAGTAGCACACCGCCCCCGAAGCAGAGAGTGCAGGACAGCAGCAGCCTCTGCTGGAGGTCCTGCACCCGCGACACAAAACACGCCGGGGCTACGCCGACGACGAAGCTGCCAGCCCCGATGGCGATCATCGAGGCGAACTTCGCCTGCACCGTGGAGATCGTCATTTTTGAAACGACGCCACGCTCGGCAATACGTCCGCCTGACACTGGCAGAGACACTCGTCCGAACGATTGACGCTAATCTGGCAGCCAGTGATAAGGTCAATCGACTCGAGTGATACGAGCGTGGCTCTCTTTCTCCCTCCCTCTTCCTCTCTCGAAAATCGGTTATCGAGGAAATTGGACGGGTCGCCGGTGCGAAAATGGCCACCGCATCCAGCCCCGTGATTGCATTATTTATCTGTCAAGCAACTACAATCGCGATGGTACCGTGGCGAGGCACAGTGGCGCGCAAATTTCACCATGACGAAACGACACTCGCATGGAACGGTGTGTAGAGGGGGGCGGAGAACATTGCCCCCGGAAGCGTTCAGAGGTGGGGTAGTAGACGCGAAGTTTGATTTGATACCGATAAGATGCAACGATAACGCGTGCTTACGTCATCGATCGCCTTGGACTCTTCGTGCATGATGAACTGTCGTCCAATTTTTTCACGAGAGTAAGCCCGGTACTCGTATCGATTATGAAAACTAGTGGCAGTTGGTATGTGTACAGAAGCTGGGACAGCTTCGAAGATCATGTTTACAGAGCTATACCGAAGGAAACCAGAGGAAATTCAACGTACGACTAATTGGAACTTTATTGGAAATTGACAGATGTCGCGTATGGTCTGAAACGTGGGTTTTATCAACAGTGCATAAGATTGTGATAGTTTTAGTAAAATAATAAACTGGAACGGACCCATAATAAATACTTGAAAGAACAAGGGTTTGATTGTCAGAAAACGAGAAAGAGCAGACTGCGTTGCGACAGAAAATATATTTTACTTTATGCAAACCCCATGGACGAAGTTTTGATCTGTACAAACGGTAACGACGATAATGACGATAACGACGGTAAAGGCGGTAATAATGATAACTGTGATGGCAATTGTGAATATACTATGACCAAAATCTGACTAATCTGTGACTACATTGTGACTTAACTAAAGTAATACGGTAATGACGGTAATTACCGTTATTTACACGGTGCACGGTATAGACATCGATGAAGTATAGGATTAACCAGTACTGGTGCAACACTGGGAGTACAGGGTTAGAAAGAATTTTCTAAAATAAAATTTTTTATATAGCGTTAAGAAATTAGTTTATTTAAATTAAGACTAAAAGTATTAAAATGGAAACAAGTAATTTACTTGTTAATTCATATTTATAAAGGAAACTACTTAGAACTTATATTTGAATAAGAAACATCATGGGCATCATTCAATATAAGAGTATGAAAAAGAAACACTTAATTTTACGTGTAAACGTAGCAGTTCGAAAATGACTAGCTTAAATTGGCTTGAATTAAACGGAAAAAAGTGCAGTAAAAATTATCAATATTTTCACCGAAATTATCAAAAATTAAAACCAGTATTTTCAGGAATAGTTTTTAACAAAACTCTGTTTAATGTGCTCTCCTGTCAACTTACTACGGTCTTTTTTCCACTGTAATGACATTGATGTTTCAATCTTATCGAGCGTTCTGAAGTTAATCTATCTTAAATGTCCATACTTACCTACTTTTGATTTTTGAATAATTACCAGGAGTTGCCAGAAAAGTGTTTCGTACTCAGAGTCAGGAACAGAAAAGGTAGAAAGGAACATGGTTGTCGGGAATATTTCTGATGTACAAATTTGTCAGTGGAGGGGGAACACGCCTCGCATGCGTGTCATGATCCCGTGACGTCAAACGGCAAAAATATATCGATGCCGATTTTGAAATTTTAATATCGAACTATCGATATATCAGATTGAAAAATATCGAATATTCGATACATCGATATTTTATCAACATCCCTAGGCCTCAATCGTTTGAACTGTGTGTACATTTATGATACGATTGTTATAAGTAATTAAAACATTGTTTAGTGTAATTGTATTTGGAAAAGGTAATTATTCTAATCCATAGTTTTGCTATCTTCGACTTATTATCCGTATGTAATGAAGGAATATATTTTTTTAGAATTGAGTAACAAGATATCTTACGGATCATTTTGAGGTTAAACTAGGTTAGAAATTTAAACTTCAAATTGTCGTAATACATGCATATGTATTTAAAGTATTTATATACCGTAATGATACGTAAAGATAGGGTTCTTTTTTGTATACACAGTCATATGTAACAAAATATATTCCTCAAGTTATATTCTAAATAACCAAATTTATTATTTTGCAAGTTGAATGTGTGGTATAGATTCATCAACTATAAGTTTTAGGAGCTCTGAAAGTAATTTTGAATCAAACCGTTACTTTCTCAAATATTCATTTTAGCTTCACATTCTTGTAAAATAAGAATTCTGGACAAAAATGAATCACCTATGTCCATGACATGCTCATGATATCTCTATCATTAATAAATGAGGGACATTAGAAACCAAGAAGAACGAATGACGTTTATTATTGGATAACCAAGAATATGTATTAACAGATATATTAAATTAATATGTAATAATGTATGAACCACGAAGAAAAGTATTTTGGTTCGCGATAATTAGCAGAATAACAGTTTTAATTTTACAGTTCGTTTTTAATTGTCTATGCCCCGATCATCATGCAGATGCATTTAGAAGCCCTATCGATAATTCTGAAAGAGTATCATTGTCTGATAATATAGTTACATTTTTATTTGGTGGTCTTACAAAATGGGATGGCCAATATTTTATACATATCGCTAAATATGGTTATACGTACGAAAACAATTTAGCCTTTTATCCGTTATACCCCATCTTAATTCGAATTGTTGCTGGGTTTATAAGAAAAATATTCTTCACGCTGAATATTCATAGTTCCATAATTATCGCAGCTATATTGGTTAATACTACATGCTTTGTAAAATCTGCCATTATATTTTACGATCTCAGTAAGACAGTATTACAGAAAACAAGTGTGGCCTATAAAGCAGCAATACTTTACTGCATAAATCCAGCTTCCATATTTTTCTCTGCTGTCTACACAGAATCTTTATTTGCTTATTTGACGTACTATAGCATATTGAAATCGATTAAATTGGATCAATACGTACATTTTCCGATTGGTTTATCCATTCTTACAAGGTCGAATGGCATGATCAACGTAGGTTTTCCTATATACTTTGGATTGAAAAACTTGTGTCATAGATTCACGGCAAAGTACGAAAATTTTTCATTCAAAACGCTAATTCAGTTTGCATTTAAAATATCTACTTTACAAAGCTTTTGTTCGATGTGTAACACGATAATTATATCGATTGCTCCGTTCGTTTTGCTACAAATATATAACTATATTATATTTTGTGTTCCTCGTTCCAATGAAATACCTGTTCCCGAACATATTGCTAATTATAGCGCAGCGAATAATTTAATATTAGTAGGCAGCGACAAAGTAGAATGGTGTCACCCTAAAATCCCAATAGCGTACTCTTACATACAAAATAAATATTGGAATGTAGGATTCTTCAGATACTATGAAATAAAGCAAATACCAAACTTCATCCTAGCATTTCCGATACTGTATATCATGATTAAATGTATCAAAGAATACTTCAATGAGCACAGAAGGTATTTGTGCACATTGGGATTTATCGGCGATGTTAAAAATAAGCGTTCCATCGAAGCGAAGAAATATCCAACTGAAATGTTAGTGTTCGTTATTCACGGTTTATTCTTAACTGTATTTTGCATTCTTTTTGTGCACATTCAAGTCAGTACACGTTTAATATGTTCGGCAAGTCCGTTAGTATATTGGTATTGTGCTTTAACTCTATCCAATGAACATCGGTATAACGATGACACTGCGTATGAAAATGAAAGCCATGTATATTCTAAATGGAAAGTGTTCTTCTTTAAACAAAAGAAATACGTTTTGAAAGATAAACTTATACTAACTTACTTTCTAGGATACACGGTTTTAGGTTGTTTTATGTTCCCAAACTTTTTACCATGGACATAACTTACATACACATTGTAGCATCCACGAAAATTTTGTAATTAACATAAATACGCCATTATACCGATAATGAGTATAGATAAGTAAATGTAAAATTTATACATACATTGTTTTGTAATAAAGAATGCGGTTTAAGTTATCAATTACGATATAAATATATTTTTGATATACAAATTATTGATCGATACTGTACACAATGCGAAAGGGATTATTTGATGTGAGACTTCTTATGCTTGAGTATTTCAATCGGTGTCAGGTAGAATGTTTGTGCGCAATCAGGGCATTCGTACGCTTGTGTGTTTGGTTTACGTTTTATGCTGCAAGGCTGTTTTTCAATTTCCTTTGCATGCTGTTTCGTACAAGTTTCTTGATGCTGTAACTTCTCTATGTTCGTGAGGATTGCCTGCATGTCGCAATTCTGACAATGCCATTCTACTTCTAGCATTTCTGCGGAGAGCTTTTCACTCCATTCAGTTTCTCTCAAACTAAAGGCAAAGAATTATGATCGTTATGTTTTGTGATGTGCCATTTGTGTGCAAAAATTAATTTCCGATGACTTACCAATTATATGTTATGATATTTGTTACACGAACCCCTCCTTTGATTGAATTAGCAATTACTGGAAAGTCGAGTTGAAATGGGTTTGGATTTATGGACATATCATTTTCACCGCTTCCCACGTATATTGTCTTAAGATCAGCCGGTAGAAGTCGTCTCACTGTATATGGAATTGTGGTGTGCATGTATTCGATTAGTTCCCGAGTAAGTGTGTATTCAATTTCGCTGAAATCCTTTTTCTCGCTGTTATTGGAGCTTGAATCTGTAGAACATTCGTGACATTTAATAACATTGACATTCTATTTAAAAAAATAATGTTAAAGATTACTTGTTACAACATATTATACTTCACTTAATACTAGGGATGGGTTTTTGAGGCGTCGAAACCCAAAAAAGTTTCAAAGAGTCGAAATTTTGCACTGTTTCGTGATTCGAAACTCTTAAGAGTCAGATAAGAAAACGTATAAAATCATCGAATAAAGAGAATCGTTCTTATACAATTTTTGTTTGTACTTTCTCTTAACTCTGGACAATACAAATTTATGCAAAAATTCAGTTAACTCTATTTATTAAGGCAAGATATTCCACTTATAAAAAAGAATCAGCGCTTGATGTTTCGAGAATTTAAAAATTAGCTTCGAACCCACCCCTACTCAATACCCCTACCCCTACAATACCTTGTAATTGCTGATTTAATAAAAAGTCCCACTTATTTCGTAATTTGGTAGCTTTCATTAATAATGTTTGACCACTATCGGGCATAGGGAATTCTAATGCTAACCATGAATCACATACGATCCTGCGAAACAGAGAAATTGTTCACGTATAAAACATGTTATTACAGATGCAATATGATCGTACTTACATTGAAAATGTGCTGTTGGTGTCAAGTTCATGGGCGAATAAAAGTAACGTTTGCGCAGCTGGCATTCTAAGTGTATTCACCAAATATGGTTTCGTTGTTTCCAAAAGAGATCTGTTAGTACCAATTGAAGTAGTATACAATCAATTAGCGGAAAACTCATTGTTATTTCAAAATATTGTCAAAGACTTACAGATACGCTAATACTGTATGCTTCGAGCTAACAGGAGTTTTGCTTTTGAATCCTGGTATTGACACAATATCGGCTTCCTCTAATTGCAATATCTGCGGATGATTCCCAAAGAAACTCATCGGATGTAAGGCAACGTATGGTTTTGCTTTTGTGTGAAATAATTGTTCACTTGTCGACTGTGAAGATTATTTTTACGTTACTCCTGGATAAATAATTAAGCTAATGTAAATATACAAAATCGTATTACCTTACAGTAATTAAATTCATCGGCACTCGAAAACTGTGGATATAAACCACTGCATAATATTAATTTCAGCATCGTTAAGTCTTTGTAACTGCACGCAGTAGCTGCTGTTAATAGATTCTGAACTTGATTCGGATCATTTCTCATTCGAAACTCCACATCTTTTATATCAATTTCACCGTCATCCTGATCGTTATCTTCCAACTGTATATCAAAGGAGTCCAGCTTTAATTGCTTCCGCTTCCTAGGCGCGCTTTGTTTATAAGTTCTTTTCAAAGATTTCAGAAGTTTCAATTCTCCGTGCCTCATAGCGCGCTCTGTACTCGTCATAGAAGAATTTGGCTCCGGGAGGCTTTTTAATAAACTGCAATCCTACAAATATAATACAGTAAACGATTTTATTCGCGATATACCTATGAACAATAAGCTTAATAAATTCATAGAGGTATAACCTGAAGTAACTCCTTAAATTGAGTTCTCAATTTCGTCATTTCATAGAATCTTTGTTCCTCCAGACCTCTTCTTCTACACCATTTCCTACTGTTACTTCCACTACCCCTGGACTCTTGAGAACTTTGCTGTTTCACTTCTAACCACTCCCGAAACGCATTTAGCAGCGTTATTGGATCGCCGTGATCGGACTCCAACTTTTTTCTGGATGTCTTTAAAGTGTTTCGTTACGTTGAGAAGTACGATTTGAAAGAATCACAGTTCTTAAGTTACATTCTATTACCTCGCACTCTGAATCCCTGTACGCCCTATTCGTAAATGGTGTCTGTATGCTCAAAGCAGCGGCTAGTGACAATACTGGTTCTACCTGATGAAATATTGAGCCCATTATTAACATTTTGCCTATTGTTATGTCGACAGGCAGGCGTGCGAGCGTTTTCCCTATACTTGTTAGTTTCTCATTGTCCGTAAGCGCACCCTGCAATGAATACCATATACTTCTATATTACTTGGCTTGGTACGTGGCAGAGATTCAATATACGACATATACGAACATGCTCCTTTAAGGATAATATAGAGTTTTCTATGCTCTCCGCTGGTGGGGGTTCAATGAATGGAAATTTTCGTGCGTCCGGAAGCCCCATGGCTATCATTTGTAAAAGTAAACA
Organism: Andrena marginata; assembly: GCA_963932335.1. Lineage (NCBI taxonomy): Eukaryota > Metazoa > Arthropoda > Insecta > Hymenoptera > Andrenidae > Andrena > Andrena marginata. The sequence continues at coordinate 11,498,318 of OZ010662.1, read as the reverse complement.
ATCTAAAGGCACACGTTGTAATTCTGGCGTTGCATACTTTTCCAAAGCCATGTATTCTTCTTCCGAGTACAATCTGCACAAAAATATTTCTTACTCCAAACCTCTGTTACATGGAATTATGAGAGCATTACGAAGCTAAAATTTAATGTAACACCTGTAACACACTCCGGGCCCAGTTCTACCAGCTCTCCCTTTCCGTTGTTCCGCGCTAGCTTTGCTGATCCAAAATTCTTTGAGCCTCTGCATTTTGCACGACGGATCGTAACTCATCTCCTTCACTTTCCCACTATCAATAACAAATCTGATCCCGTCTATGGTAATAGAAGTCTCCGCTATATTAGTAGACACGATGCACTTCCTCACCCCGTCAGGAACGTAATCAAATACCTTTAAAAAGGAAATACTATGTGAATTGTATGATAACTAGAAAAAAAGAGGTTTTATATTATGGATATATTCGCAAAATTTTACTTTATCTTGCTCACTGATAGATAAAGTGCTATGAAGCGGTAAAACGATCCAATTATTCTTCTTCTGACTGTATTCTTTAGCTGCATCCATGACTGCTGTAATTTCACTCATCCCGCTTAGAAATATTAACAAGTCGCCTTTCTCGTTCACTGAAAATGCCCGTTGACATTATATGGTCGAAAACGGAAGTTTAAACAAGAGGCAAATATATTTTACCTGGATATTTCTGATCAATTAGTTGCAATATTTGTACGTAAGGACTCGGATTGAATCTGTCGTTTTTGTATCGAATATCTTCTATAGTAACGGGTCTGTAAAATAACTGAATAGGATACAATCTCCCAGGAACCTGTGTGTACAAATTATTTATCAGTGTTTTTTTAAAAACGCAAATATCAGTTTCAAATGATTATAAATGTACCTGTATTACTTTAACATCTTCTTTCGCAAAATAGTTACTGAACAGTTCGATATTAATAGTTGCGGACATTAACACTAGTTTTAAATCATGTCTTTGATCAATAACACACTTCATAATGCCAAGGAGAAAGTCTCCGTGTAAATGACGCTCGTGTACTTCATCCAGCACAATTACATCGTAAGGCAATAATTCAGACTCGCCAGATAACTACGCAATGCACATAATACTCGTATTACAATCGTAATTAAAATCACGTATAATCTCTAACAGTATCGACACGTTACATTCTCATTGTTACCTGTCTTAAAAGGAGACCTTCCGTTATAAAGGTAATTCTGGTTTCTTGATTCCTCTGTTTCTCGAAACGGATTTGATAGCCAACGTCATTGCGGTTCTCTGTTAATGTCTCGAAAGCGACACGCTTAGCTAAAGATATACATGCTATTCTTCTGGGTTGCGTGCAAGCTGTAAGGAAATGTTATCAATGGAATCAGTAATGTCGGAGCGACGAGATAGTCGCGTTATGCTTACCAATTTTCTGGAAACCCGCTGCGTATAAATATTGAGGCACTTGGGTGGACTTTCCGCAGCCGGTATCGCCAGCTATAATAACAACCCGTTCTTTCTTTATTGCTTCGACGATTTCGTGCTTATGCTGATTAACCGGCAAGTTCGCTTGGGATTCTCTGAGCTTTCTCAACTTAGCGAACTTTTCCTTCTGCTTAAAGTCCAAATATAATACGATTATGCTCTGGAACTTTAACAATTGCTCTCTTGTTAAGGCTCCGACCGGAGGAACACGTGCGAATAGTTCGTTGAAATTGAAACTTAGTTGAAAGTTTATGCAGTGCAGCTTGTGGTACGCTTTAGGGATACCGATTGTATTCAAAGAAAAGTCTGGCAAAGTATTAGGTGTGCAGAGCTTCTTCTGTATAGCTTCGTACTTATTAACGAATCTCCAGAAATCTTCGACATCTTGTACTACATTTAAGTTCCCTGAGAATATTTTATTCAGTTCGTGCTTGTATTTACTGAAATAAACATCTTCATAGTCTTTGTCGGATTTATTATGGTTTTCTTGAGAGGAACAACCTTCCCTGGTCTGATTATTGGAACTTATTTTAGACGGTGATTTTGAGTAGACATAATTATCTTTTCTTCGCCTACCATCGTATTGATATTCATTCTTAGCTTTATTAAATTCATATCGCGAAGTCATATTTTAGTAGGCAAAAATATATTGTATTCATGACATAAGTATGGAGCTAACCTTATACGTATATGTAAGTATGTACAACACCTTTACATATGAGATTTCTATTGCTTATTTCGTTTCTTATGCAAATACAAGTCGATCAATGCATGTCGTCTGCTGTATAGCGTAAAATACTTCAATGTATTTTTATTATAACCTTTAAGTTCTGCGATAGGATACTGAGACAATTTATTTTCATACAAAACACTTGTCACTTCTATTGATTTATGCGTTTAGGGACATAAACACAGCTTGTACAAACTTATACGTTTATATCAATTTATCCTGTCTCGTGATGAACTAGCTAGCAATTCATTACTAATTGTTTCGATTACACATTTATTTCATATCAATAATTTCTTCAGTGTAATTTTATTTCAAAAGCAGTTTAAATCTGGACGCAATGTCGCAAAATCCGAATTGTCAATTGGATTGAATTGAATGAGTGACGCTTGTTTATTTATGTAAATTAATGTACAACGTTAATATTGGAATTCATTCGTTAGTCTCTCATTCTTAATGTTAGAGAAATAAAATTCAATAAATTAGACGCGAATTTAATGCAGTCTGACATCCGAATGAGGCATAGACAAGGCATGGGATAGACCAACACTTAAAAACTCATAGAAGTCGTGTTAGGCCGCGTATTCACCCATGCATTCGCCCCGAATGTACAGGTGAATACGCGGCTTAACGCAAACTGATAGCGATAGCGACTTAAGTTAGGCTGGTATTCATAGTCGCTACTTATTCTTAAGCAAATGCTGAAGCATTCGGCATACTTTACTAGCTACTAAGTTAGTAGAGGATGTCGCATGTTTAAGCATTTGCTTAAGAATAAGTAGCGACTATGAATACCGGCCTAAGACACGTTTATGAATACCGCCCTAAGACACCGTTTATGAATACCGCCCTGTGGTTTTACACGTGTTAAATTCTAATTCCTACCACGCGTAGCGCTACAATCTGTTTCGAGACTTCACCGGTAACGTTGCACGTGACGCTAAAATGGTATTGGTGTCCTTCACAAATCGGCGACAGAAAAATGCATTGTTTGATACGTCTATTCTATACCTTGTTTGTGCTGTGGTATAGTATAAAATCGCATCTATTGTTGTTACTATATGTTGATAATAAAACTAACTACTCTATCAACTGCTGGTACCTAATATCCACGGGGAAATGCAATTAACTGTATAGTAAAAACTATTAACTATAGAATTGATATTCACAATGAAGTGTAATCTTTTATTAGAAGAATGTGTCGAGAATAGACAATTTCAGGAATATTAGCAACGTCAGGACATTACTGTTAGTTTTAATATCTACTAACAATGCGACGATAAATGCCACGATACTTCTAATTTTAACATATACGTGCCTAGTACAGGCAAAATTTAATTTTAATCGCGAAGCGACTAAAAGCGAAAGTATGGCGAAACCGAAATATAAAAAGCGAGGTTATTACTCTGAAATAGTGACAGGTGAGCAAGCAAAATATATAATCGAAATAGGGAACTTTATGAATTGGAGTATCTTTGTAATCGCATAAATAGAATTTTAAATGAATTATGTAATAATACTAACTGTAAATAAATGAATATTGCTAAACAATTATTTGCAACTGTGAATATTGCCAACGGATGAATGATGCATAGGTACACCGACAGATCCGGACGAGCCTCTGGAATTAGCTCTCTTAACATCCGCGCCACGAAGAACAAAACTCGCCTGGCAGGTTTTCACCGAACATCACAGTGCTCGTGTACCACAGTTGGACGACCAGCGAACGTACAACTTCCTCGGCGAAGCTAAAAGATGGATGAGCTTCCCCGAGGATCGATCGATTGTTAGTAGAGAAAAGTACCCCCGAGAATTATAAAACCTCCTAGTAACCAATTAACGAAGCACAATAATGTAAAGTGCGCTTACCGCTTCTCGATTTCCAACCGAGACGAGTACCACAAATTAAAATACACATGCCACATGGGAAAAGCTCTCAGTAGAAAAGTATTCGAACGAGAAACGAGTAGACTTCCTCTTAACATAGTCAGTTGTACGTACATTACAGTTACAATAATTATTTTCCGAGAAGATTATTTTACAGAGACGTTTATCTCCTTAAGGGTTGAAAAGGTTTATGAACGCAAATGCACGTCGCTGTGCAACAAGCTTCTGTACTTATGTTAAAACCTTTCCTTCGCGCGGAGCGAGTAATTACGTTATTTACAATGCTATTCGCTTGAAGTAACTTCGATCCAAGAACATTGAAGTGGCTTTGAAGTTCGTATAATCGAAATACTTTGATAAATTGAGTTTACCGCTTGAGGCTGATGAGTCCATAGCATAATGTGTGATTCTGGGAAAATGATTAGCGGTGCATATTTGCATCACACGTTAATAAACACCTTCGGGAGAATATTAGCAAGTTTCCAATGAGGGTGGAGGGGATGTTTTATATTAAAACAAAATGCACTTGCGTAGTTAAGCATCCTCAGAATTCCCATCAGAGTATCAGATAGTTCCTTCCCCTCTTCCGCTTTCTGTCTCGCTTACAAATCGCTCAATGTATTTTTCTTGTACAAGACGTTCCCTGCGGAAACGTTCGCCCCCAAAGTGCAAATGGAGAGGAACGTGGAACCGAAGCGATTGCCGCGGAACGTCGAGATGGAAAGGAGGCGCAGGCTTTATAGAAACTTAAAAATCGAGGACCTTTTGGCTGACGAAGGGATCTCGTCGGAGGATATTCTGCCTCCAGCTGCGATCCTGCCGTTGCTCGCGCGCGAAGAAATATACGGGCTGTTTAGCTCAACGCGCATCCTGCCGTTGGAGATTTTTGACGACGAGGAGTACGACTGTAGGTACGAGAGCGAGTGGAAGCTGTTCTCAGTGCTTCGAATCAGTTTCAGAGAAGAGGGTTCTCGTACACCTGGTGTTTGTAAAAGAACAAAAGAGTGTAGCCTTCAGTAGCGAAATAGCGAAACATTATTATTTCCACCTGCGGTGGCGGATTTGACGGGCAACCGATGAGCGGGTGCCGCCTGGGTCACTGCTTAGTGGGCCTCCAAGGGGCCCAGCTTAAAAAAAATATGATTTTATCCAAATACTATATATTTTTCGATGCTACTATACTTAGCCCGTTCTTAGTAAACTGTTTCCTCATTTTTCCGAAAAATGGGCCCCTGTACAAAAGGCCCCTCTAGGACGCCTATCTTAAAAAAAAATATGATTTTATCCAAATACTATATATTTTTCGATGCTAATATACTTAGCCCGTTCTTAGTAAACTACCTCTTCATTTTTCCGAAAAATGGGCCCCTGCACAAAAGGCCCACCTAGGGCCCCCATCTTCAAAATAATTATGATTTTATCCAAACACTATATATTTTTCGATGCTACTATACTTAGCCCGTTCTTAGTAAACTACCTCTTCATTTTGTCGAAAAATGGGCTCTGCACAAAAGGCCCACCTAGGGCTCCTATCTTCAAAAGAAATTATGATTTTATCCAAATAATATATGTTTTTCGGTGCTACTATGCTTAGCCCGTTGTTAGTAAACTGTTTCCTCATTTTTCCGAAAAATGGGCCCCTGTACAAAAGGCCCCTCTAGGACGCCTATCTTCAAAAAAATTATGATTTTATCCAAATACTATATATTTTTCGATGCTACTATACTTAGCCCGTTCTTAGTAAACTACCTCTTCATTTTTCCGAAAAATGGGCCCTACACAGAAGGCCCACCTAGGACCCCCATCTTCAAAAAAATTATGATTTTATCCAAATACTATATATTTTTCGATGCTACTATACTTAGCCCGTCCTTAGTAAACTACCTCTTCATTTTCCCCCAAAATGGGCCCCTCGGAACGTTTGCCTCCTGGGCCTTTTTCCTTAAACCCGCCACTGCCTACCTGGTTTCCCACATCTTTCGTCTGACGACACCAGGTGTACATCACACATTCCAATATTTGATCCCCGATCTCTGTAAATAATTAATGCAAATCGAAATTATATTAGTAGACTCACCTTCGCGATCTCGTTCCTTTTATCGACTATCAAGCTTGAAGCGTTTATTCGTCGAAATCAGGGACTTGTCTGTCATTCGATATTCGATAACGGTAAAAAAAGTTTAACGTGTTACAATATACATATCCTTATTTGTGTGCGTAAACCAACGGTGTGGCGTTTTGTCAACAGGGGTGTATTACCTACGTAGTTTTTCTCCACCAGCAATCCCAGCCACTTTTAGACGCGAATTAAAAAGCTGAGTAACAACGTAACTGTGCCGTGTTTCTAATAAGCTCGCCCGACAGTTTCCCTTCATTCCCGGGTTGTATTGTGTATTCCGAGAACCCGACAGTGTTATAACGGTGAGCGTATCGACTTTTCCGTGCTCGCGTAACAGAACCACGGAGGACTGGATAAATCTGGGCATTATCGACGGCGTGCAGTATCCGTTACCAGCTACGGTATTCGTGCCGAGATTTCAGCAAGAGGTCGAGAGGTTCCGCGCGAAGCTCTCGAACTTGTTCGCGTGGCACAACGCCGCTGTGACCGATTACGACGACAGGAGGAAATTATGGACCGTGCTCACGCTCGACGGTCGGAAACGGAAGTACTTCATTCCGAGAATCTACATCCGATTCTACGCGGAGGACCCGAGAGTCTTCGCCAAGAGGATGGCTGCGGCCTTGGAGCGGAGGCGAATAGCGGAGGCTTCTATAAAGTTGTTATAACTCTTCTACGAAATAGCTAAGACACTTCTGCGAGATGTACAGTAAATTCTGAGCCCGATCTAGGGTGTGCAAGCAGGGCAACTGCCCAGAGCGGCGGATTTGGTAGAAAGAGAAAATTAGAATCGATAGAAATCAATAAAAAAGTAAAACTTTTTGAAAAAATGATAAAAAAATAGGTAATACATGTTTGAATTGAGTAGCACAGTTATAAATTATTTTTAAAGCACCCATATAAAGATCTTTTCAAAAAAAGTCACTCACTGTCAAAAATTATATTGTAAAATAATTATTTATAATTGAATATAAAGATCGGGACCTGAGTAAATTGCACGGTAGACCAAGAAAATTATTTCTCCTGCAAATGTTTAAAGCTACTCTTTATAGCTTCTGTGCCAATAGTGTCGCGATTTATTGGATACACTGTAGGAATTTTCACTTCCAAATTTGCTTTCATTCGTATTTCAAGATGTAAATGGCCCGTTTCTAGATACAATTTCTATCTGGACTGCATGCAATTGGATGGCATGCGGAGTCTGAGCGAGCAGAAGAAGCAGGCTATCATACATGTACTCATGGAACAGATTAGCGGGCGGTATAAGGAAAGGAGGATATTGGCAGTGAGTAAAAGCTTGTCTACATGCATCTCCATTCATTCAGATATATAGATTCGTCAACACTCAGTGTAATTTTGGCGATTCACGACTCCCTCCCCCTAAAAAGCCTCTAGTAATTTAAGGACCACCCCCTAGGGCGGCAAATTTTGGGGCAAAAGAAATTGAAAAAAAGGTTTAAACACAGAGGCTTCAGGCAACTTTAAACACAATCCACTTTTCTTTCATCATACGTGAGCTGTCATATTGAATTAACTTTGAAATTCCCTCAGCTCTTTTAAATTAAAATATTTAATGATACTTCACGCAAAGGGCGAGAGACGTTTGTTAGTCAAGGGGTACCAAATTTCCAAATCCGCTTTATAGTCTCTAATCTAGCTGTAGATTTCGAAATCCCTGATTTCCTGGCAAAGCCACTTCGTGGAAGCCTCCGCTGCCTTGTCATCGAGTTTTAATGATTTTCTGGTACGCGTCGCACAATTGCGCACCGAATTATGGCCCCCGAGGGAAGCTCATGTTACGGGAAACCGATCCTCGTTAAGCCATTTTTTCTGTATCGACTTCCTTTCTCTTCGTTTTGAAAGGGAACCATCGACCGCCGCGAGGTTAGCTTTAGCAACTGCTCTTTCGTAGCACATCCTTGTCAATTCGTGTTGCTAGTTGATGGAGGAAATCTCCTTGGATTATCGGCGCACCATGTGCGACCTTATGTGGAGGCAGATGATACAGCGAAATCCTGAAATGTTCGAATTCGTCACGTGGATACCTTCCGAGGAGCAAATTAAAGCACCGGAGAAAGGGAAAGTCGACACGTGTATGGAGAACTTCGAGGTACTTAATTCTCTTGATAACGTCTCGTAAAAATCGCTAAATCACTTCGTTGATCGCCCGCGCCACCCTCAGCGTAAACTCGATGGGGGATGGTCTCGAGGATGCATGTCGAGCTTGACGTTCAGGAAGATTAATATTGAGACGGATCGTGACGTGTTAGTTTCGCGAGGAGCGTCGCGGTTCGCGCACCAATAATTAAATACTGGACATTTATTTGTCAACTCAACCTTACTGGAAATAAACTAATTAATGCTTACTGTTCTGACTCGAGTAATATTCAGAGATAAAATTACGTCGGGTTGTTCGGAAAGTTCGTAGCGAAATTGCAGAAAAATGGATAAGGAATGCTTTTGTACAGTATTACCATTTTATTTAATAACGTATGCCCCACTTTCCAGAATTTTATAATAATCCCCTTCGAATCCCAGCAAACACAGACTCAATCCTTCTCGAGTTGCAATCTCACGGAGCATTCCCTCCAGCCACCTAATAATTAATATCCCCTTTAACCCTTCGTTGACACTCTGGGTGTGAGCCACCCATAAGCTGATTTTAACGCTCTGTACCTTGTATATGCAAAATAAATACCTGTTTTCCAAAGCCAACTTACAAACTATTTTCTCTCTCAAAATATTATGTCTGAACAATAACTCTGTAGATTTTTAGCTTCTAATATTTAAATTTGTAAAAGTTACAGTTTTTTTAATATTTTCTTCGCGTTTTCTCGACATATGGTAATCTAGATTTTTTTACAAGAACACTCATGAAATTTCAATCAAAAAACTATTGGAATACATTCTACAGACCATGAAATTGATCCATGATTTTTTTCCTAACGATTGGATTCTTCAGATCAGAATGGCAGTCGTTCAAAAATTGTTCTGGGTGTGAGCCACCCAGGTGTGTTTAAGTTGATCAGAACAATAGGTGTGTCAACGAAGGGTTAATGATCCACCGGTGGGAACTGAAGCGGTGTCGTCGCTTCCAGGATACCATGAAGTTCACTCACTGGATAACGCTGTACGTTCTACGTGAAGTTTACGACGCGATGGTGTGCATCGTGGCGGAGTGCATCCACGTGTCGAATATGAATCTGTTCGCCGTGCATCACGGGAAACAGTCGAGGCTGTACGAGTTCGAGGATCAGCAGGTGCAGGCCACCGTGACGGTGGTGAAGTACCTGAGGGAGCCGTGGTTGGAAAAAATCACGCAGTCGGTGAGGATGTGCCTGAGGGATATTGGCAAGGGTTGGTTCAATCTCGAGCAAAGGATCCACCACGTGTACGACGTGATGAAGCTAAAGCGTTTCATGGACCTCGCCACTCTTCGCATGCAGGTGCGCGATGGTCATTAAGAAAACTAACGAACGAACGTACGAACTACCCGCGCAATTAAACTCCCATTTGCTTCTATGGTAAAGCTTTTTTTCAGTCCTGCAGAATTGACGGCACGGATGGTTAATTAACGCGTCCAATAATAACGCGGTTTCAGACAAATGTGTTTGTCTCGTCGCTTCTAGTCGCCACGCCTTTATTTATTCAGAGTAGAATAAAGGAGTGAAATTCTATTTGGGCTCCATTTGGATTCTATTTGAAAGTTCATGTTTTAATATTATAAGGCAAGGTGCCTGTCGGAGTGTAGAGAGAATTCAGAATTTCTGGAAAAATGTAGCTTAGAGACGTCGATCGTGTCAGCGAAGCTTTAGAGTTCACTCTGCACTTTGCAGGAATTCTCGTAGCATTCACGTTACGTTTCCCCTGATCCGTGTAGAACGCCCTTCGGAATCTCGTGGAGCATTCGATCGCGACCTACGGAGACAGCCTGGAAGCCCCGGCACTGTGCGTTTTAAACGTGGACGAGTCTTTTATCTGGGGCGAAAATCTCATCGACAGCCGATTCAAGACTGCCAGTAATCCTATCTTCTCAGTGGACATTCAAATGAACGACACGGAGGCGTACTATTCAACGAATCCCGCCGAGTTCGCTGTAAGTCGATCCGCTGACCGTCCTCTTCGCCCCCATGCTCGCGGCGAAATCGAATCACCCCCATTCGAAACGAGATTTCATCTAGTGCACCGTTCACCGATCCGTTACTTAAGAATACTTACCGGCAGCCGATTAATAGGCCAGCGCTCATCGACCGGTAGCCTAAAAATCGGCTGTCAACCGAGAAGTGTATACTGTATAAGTATAGTAGAGAAATCGTTAAACACATTCTTTGTACTGTCAATAATAACAGTATTTTACTTATTTTCTCAAGCTTGTTATAACAATTTTAATCCTGAAAAATGACCCTCAATATTTCCTCCACACAAACCCTCCCAGTATTATCGAAGAAATCGTGTTCGAATTCATCGGTATTTTGTATGTAGGGTAAATCCGGGAGACGCAGTCGGGCCGGAGAGTTGGTCGAGTCGTTATATTTTAGAGTCTATATGTAAAAATGCCTTAAAGTGCAGATTATTATAATTACTTCTCTAGAAGCCAAATATTTGAACGAATAGCGTCATTTCGCTTCCTTCTGAATTTTTCTGGATTTATAGGCTATAAAAGGTAAATTGTGGTTACATTTAACGTCTTTTGTCAAATAACGGTGTACAGAATCATATTTAAAACATACTTCTAAGTTTAATTTGGTTTAATGTTTGGAAGAATAAAATAGTAGACATATTGAGTGACAATGCAGCCAAAGTATTTTGCCATATTAACTCTTCCTCTCAAAGCTAACAAGAAGACCCTCTCTGGCTGCAAAAAGGTGAGATGGTCGAGTTATGATTTTTTTTTATTATCTATGTTTATTTTTTCATTTTTTATTATTATTTTATTATTATTTTTGTTTATTTAGTATATTTATTCACTTTTGTATCCATTTGCCTTGCTAATCGACAGTAGGTGGTTCACTTTTTCTTTGATGTATTCTTTACTTATTTAGCGTAAACAAATTAAATATGAATAAATTCGTAGTTGTATTCACTCATAAATAATTTCGCTCTATCCTTTGTTAATTTTCCATGAATAATTATGTAAGTGGCCTCTGCCAACGACGAAAGCCATTTCTCCCGGCACCTCGGGAAAGGTGGTCAAATGTCATGACTTCAGTTTTCAAGCCGATTTCCAGTAAATATTGTCTTAACGCAAATATCGACCTGTTTTTTTTTTAATCAGCATAAAATTCTGAACATATAGGTTTGTTCTGATAAAATAAGTAATATCCATATTAGTTTTAATAGCCATTGTATACTGAGTCGACCGCGTCTCCCGGATTTACCCAATCCACTTAATTCGCAGCCTTTAAGTGACGCGTTAAGTGTTCCTAAAACATCCCAAATGATTGCTCCATCGTTTAATGCCCTTGTACGCCAAGGAAGCCATTATCACGTTATACGACAACGCCATCGCCGCCTGCCACCAAGTCAGACAGGTACACCCCTTTCTGCTCCCGGCGCTCAAGTTCCCAGCGGACCTGCATCTGAGCTCGGTCGGGCTTCTCGAGGAGAACGTGTGCCAGGTCCGAGATCGCCTAAGAGTAGCCTACGAGAAGTCAGTGATACCTTTGAGGGCTTACGCGAGGGAGTATCACAGATACCTGGACATCTTCAATCTGGACGTAGCGAAATACGTGGAGTAAGTGGCGAGCCTTCCCCTCGGTTCAACATGCCTTGGTTCTTCCGCGCGAAAGGCTGCTGGCGAATACTTGTGCATTCGGATGCGGCGGGGGTAGAAGGGAATTAAACGCGTTCGCGGCTGATTCATGAATAAAATATCGCACCAGTATTCCGTGGTTGATGGTGCTCGAAGCATGGCGTTCTGGGCGGGCAGTGGGGATAAATTAAATTCCGTGCCGGTGTTCAGGGAGTGCAAGCGGGAGGAGCTGACCACGGCGGAGGTGAAGGACGAAGTGGCCCTTCAGATCGCGATGAAGGAGAAGCTGGAAGCCACGTTGCCCGACCACATCTGCATCGGCTCGTTCAATGTACGCGTGAAACCGCTGAAGGATTTCCTCACGCAGAAACGCCAGCAATCGGCTACTGGGCTGCTGGCCATGCTCACGGAGAAGCTGCGGACGGGCGTGGATGCTATCCTGGAGGAATACACGGAGATAAGGGTGAAATTGAGGGAGTTGCCGCAGAGCATCGAGCACATCTTCGAGATACGCGACTGGATGGAGACTATACCGCTTCGCGTGAGGCACCTGGAGGACCAGATGGACATCCTGAAGCTGGACTTCGACGTGCTAGACGGATTCTGGTGGAACATCTCCGACGAGGACTTTGAGGCCAAGTGGGAAGCTATTGGGTCGCCTCTTCGGATAGAAATGGAGGTGAAGGTCTACTGCCTGCTGGGTCCATTGCTTTGGCGGTGTTCCGCTTTGCCGCCGAGTTCTTTTCTTCTGTGCTTTTGTTTAAGGCACGGTGCATCTATGTAGGCTACTAGAAAGAGTGGAAACATGTGTAGGTTATACTAGGAATAGGTTTTGGAATTGTTATGCGATTGAGAGCCATGGAAAAATGGGCCTCGGGGCGATGGGGGACTCGAACCCGCGATCTGGCGGATCCTCTGAGTACCGGGCAACCGACTTACCAACTCCACCAAAGTCGTAGTTTGAGAGAATTTGTTATTTGGGGCATTGAGGGCAACAAAAAATGGGGTTTCAGCAGCATTTTGTGTTGCAGGCTTTATTGCCGGTGCAGTCATAATTTTTAGCTTCGGATACTATTCGAAATGCTTCCCAATGAAGATATACTTAATTTTCCATTTTATTGTAATAAGTGTTTCGCACAGATGTGACCACAATTTTTCAATGTCACCACAAGTGATTTTGTTATGCCATATGGTTTTAAATTGAAAAAAAATTAATTTAATGTAACGACACACGCATTTGGCACCCCGTTTTTACAAGGACATAATAAATGGTAGATCAAGGAGACCAACGCACGATTCGAGGAGGACCAGGAGAAGTTCTACAAGATCCAGGTGCAGGACGAGGTGCTTCTACTGGAGAGGATAGACACCCTGGTGAGCAACGTGAACAACATAGCGCTGCAAACAGAGTTCGCGCATGTACACGAGACCGCGCTGGACGTGAAGCGGGTGTGGAAAGCGATGACGGAGTGCAGGGAAACAGGATTATTGCTCAACGAACGACAAAAGTTGTTTGGCATGAAAGTGGTGCCGTGGGAGCATTTGCACAAGCTTATAAGGGAGTTCGAGCCTTACAGGAGTCTCTGGGTCACCGCCTCAGGCAAGCAACAAAATGTTAAACCCGCCGCGTAATCCCCATTCAGAAGCTTCGCCCTCTCCCACCCTCTGCAGAAACTTGCACCGCAGATACCACTTTCCAGCACAATTTAACACAGTCAGCGCTGACCGAGGATCTGACTTTTTTTTCTAGAAAATTTAACTTTTCTTCAAACCCAATGGAGTCTAAGAAACTTCTTGGGGACCAACGATTCAATTTCTTTTCTCAGAGCAGCCAGTTCTGTTCAAAGTCCTATCTATACAATTCCCTTCGCGGGGGTGCAATTCCAAGGGTTTAATTTCTTTTCTGCTGGAAGCTCTGCCCGCGCAATTTCTTCCACCGCGAATTAGACGACACTTTCCACGAGACTTGGTTTGTTCTAATCATTAGACTGGCTCAAGTGGTACGAGATATGGATGGACAATCCTCTGATGAACGTGGACGGCAGCCAAGTGGACACCCTCGTGATGGACATGTACAGAGTGATGACTCGAAGCATAAGGACGTTCACGGAGCAGCCTAGTAACTTGACAATTCGATGAAACTACTCGCGGTTGTTTGAGAGGTAAACGCTCTCATCAATTACTCTTCACCGTGCAGAGGTGCAAGAGATAGCGACTACGATAAGGGACAGAATAGACCAATTCAGGCCGTACGTGAGCTTGATACAGGCGCTCCGTAATCCGGGGATGAAAGACCGTCATTTTGAAGTATTGAGCGCGCAGACTGGGATACACATGTCTCTTACGCCTGCGATGACGTTCAAGAGTCTGTTAGTGCTGGGTATCGAGCAGTTCGAGGAACTGGTGAAAATTGTCGCCGACACGGCCGCCAAGGAGTACGCAACGGAGAGGACGCTGAATAAAATGATTGAAGAGTGGGAGCCGATTGTCATGGAAGTACTTCCATATAAGACCACTGGTGGGTTTCTTATTTATTTATTCTCTCTACAGGATCTGCATAGTTTTCTTTTCAATTGTAACGCTTCGGTGGTCAGAATCAGAGTTGGGTTAAAGTGTTCGTTTAAATAGAAATTTCGACTAATTTCGAATAGAAGTTAGAAGAATTATTCGTCCTGCGTCGAATAAAGTTAACCCGGATTTTATTCGATACGTTATTTAAATAATGTTTTATTTAGTTACTCATCATTGCGGGGGGTAAAGTGAAAATAAGAGGAAAAGTACGAAGACGATGTTATTTAATAAACCAAAGTACCTACCTCTTCTTTATTTCCAGGCACGTACATTATAAAGCTAGCAGAGGAGACGATGGTTCTCCTGGAGAGCCACATTCTGAATGTCCAGCAGCTCGGCTTCAGCCCATTGAAGACTGCCTTTGAGGACGAGATCAACGAATGGGAGTACAAGCTGGATTTGACTCAAGAAGTACTGCTCCTTTGGGTGGCAGTGCAGAGGTAGGATGCAGAATTCTGGCCAAGTATGCTTTTATGATGAAAAATATTGATTGTATCTAGGGACTGGATGTACTTGGAGCCTATTTTCACTTCTGAGGATATCAGCACGCAGTTGCCAATGGAGACGAGGAAGTACAACGCCATGGAACGGAATTGGAGAAGGATCATGAATAATGCCCTGGAAAATCCTTATGTACTTATCATTTTACTGTTCCATAGATTATATTTCTTGTAGGGTAAGTGCGGGTTAGCTTAGCCCACAGTGGCTGAGACCGGTCAGTTGCAATGTCAACGTTTTTCTTTGAAAATGGAAACAAATATTTTAATTTATCGCAAAGTATAACTTATGTATACTCTAAATTACTTGGGCATTGCTTTAATTTGCCCAAAATAACAAAGATCAGAAAGACAACAATGCCGCTATATCTATTCCAAAAAGTGGTCCAAATATTTCGAGCTTACGCTATTCGAGGCTTCCAACTATAATCTGTATCAAAAGTATTGCAACGTTCCCTCAGCATTACAAGATAGGGGAAACCTCCATACCCAAATCCTTGGTCTCCCCAATCTCCATTCCTCCCAGCCTCTGACGCTCCGCTTCTTCCTCTCGCAATCACAGATCATGAAAATATGCCCGGACAAAACCCTCCTGGAGAGCCTGCAGGAGTGCCAGAGCCTGCTAGAAGTGGTGCAGAAGGGCCTGGCGAACTACCTGGAAATAAAGCGGAAGGCGTTCCCTCGGTTCTACTTCCTCAGCGACGACGAGCTCCTCGAGATCCTGGCGCAGACGAAGAACGTCCAAGCGGTGCAGCCTCACCTCCACAAGTGCTTCGAGAATATACAAGAGGTGAGGTTCGAGAGCGACCTGCAGATCACGAGGATGTACTCCGCGGAGGGGGAGGAGGTGATATTCCGTCCGCCCCTGTACCCGGAGAGGAGCGTGGAGTATTGGCTGGGCGATTTGGAGAGGGTGATGTGCAACACTATCAGGGAGATAATTCGAGAAGCTCTGGAGGTGATCGATTCGATCCCGAGGAAAGAATGGGTCTACATGTGGCCGGGACAGGTGACGCTGTGCTGTGGCCAGACTTATTGGACTGCACACGTCGAGCATGGGATCCGGACCGACACCCTTGCTGATTATTACCAGGAGCTGCTCGGACAGGTGCACATATCTCACTTTCTCTTTGCAGCGTTGGGTGGTGCAATTCTCGGACGGATGTGGGAAATGGATACTGTAATTCTATAGAGAGTTATCTGATAGAAGCTTCGTACGAGTCGGGGAATATGGAGCAGAGTAATCTTAAGGGGAGAAGCCCGTATAATTCGCTTATTTTTGTATTAATTTTTAGGAATTTTTTGCAAAGATACCAATGCGAGAACCCTTTCAGATACTATAAGGGTGCTTTACTTGACATTAGACCAAGTGAAACAAATTTTTATAACAGTAAAATTATAATAAGTACAAAAGAAATGAAGCAGTATTTAAAATTTGTTTTTCTTCGAGATGCAAAACGACGCCGGTTGTAGCGTCTCTGGTAATTATGTAAAACAGACCAATAAATTTTGTTTTCAATTTATGTGCCAATTGTAAGAATATGAACCACAAATGGTGTTAAAAAATTGCATATTTTAAAAATGGCGAAACTTCAAATAATTAGGGTTTGATTTTCGCCAAAAATTTGCGATTTATTTGTTTAAAAATTGTTGTTTATATTCTGAGGAATATTGTGAACTAAAAGTATGCAAAATGTGAAGTTAAATGTTTAAATAGTTTTTGAGTTATCCCCGGCGCTAATTTTAAAAACGTGGTTTCGAGAGAAACCCGTTTAAAATGCGTTTTCGGTATGCCTGGCGTTCGGAGGCGCGCTGACTCACCAGGCTATAGTATCGATACACGGTTAAATTTCAGCCATAACTTTGAGAATATATTTTTGTAACGTTTTGGAAGCGGTTTATTTTTTTTTTTCAATTTTTCGGTTGATTTATACAGTCTTCTCCCCTTAAGCTTTTCTGGCGTCGAAGGTGAAAAGTTTCTGTAGGTATTCGTTAGGTTTGTAATCTTCGCTCTTTGAAAGAAGTTGCGAGGTGAATTAATTTCTGCATAACTGAGGAAAGGATTTGAAAATATTACTCATACTTTTTTAGTCAGGAGTTATTAACCCGTCGTGGTCACACAGGGTGTATTGCACCACAGATAATTTTTGTTTTCTTTGCTAATATTTCTGCAAACATTTTAGACCTTAATGTTAAAATTTAAAGGTTTGATGAAGTTTAACAGAAAAAGTCACTTTTCTCCTCAAGTATTTTTTCAACTACAGATTTCATCGTATTGAAATTTACATTTCTAGAAAAAGAATGACGCACAATTATCCCTGAAAAGTTAAAAGATTCAAAAACACGAAAATGGTAACTTAAAAATGACGCTGGGTTGCAGTAAACCTCATGGGACCAATTATTGATTGTAATGTGTGACCAGGAAGGGTTAAGGATTTAGGGGGATTTGAGCTTACCGTAAACTGGGGTGACTTTGCCCGCCGGGGTGACATTGCCCACTTTTTTACTCTGACTGAAAAATTACCATATGATTGAATTCGCTAATTTTTTTTTCATTAGACCTTGGAGAAATTATTGCTATCGATTACAAAACACGATATGTTCTAATTACTTTACAATAAAATAAAATAAAGTCTTTCCGAAAAGTGGGCAATGTTACCCCGGACGGGCAAATTCACCCCAGTTTACGGTATTAATTTATCAAGACTGATAAATGAAGGCCACCTATTTCATTATAAGTTGACCAATGTGTTTGATAGGATCGTTTGAGATTCTAAACAGATTTCACGCGTAGCTCGACGATCTACGAGAGTTGGTGCGCGGCCCCCAAACCGAGATCCAAAGGCTGATGCTAGAGGCTGTAATTACGATTGAAGTGCACGCGAGGGACGTCCAGTACACGCTGATTCAGGGCAAGGTGGCGAACGTTAATGACTTCGATTGGATATCGCAGATACGATATTACTGGGTGGATGATACCGATCTTAAAGTCCGCGCTGTGAACGCAGAATTCCAATACGGGTATCTCGTTCAAATTTTCTGAATTTTCGTACGCTGGACCGTTAACAATTACAGAGGCTGGAGCAGGGAATTTTTATAACGAGGGAAAGATACGAAAGGAATATTTATTTTCTTGTTACATTCATACGATAATATTTCTGTTGCAATATCGAATATATGTATTCCATATAATTATTTATACGGTTTAATACTTTCATAATAATTGGTAGTATAACTTGCGAAAATTACTGAAAGAACAGCTGAAGTTTCCTTTACCTACCTATATCAGTTTGGAAAACATTTTTGCACAGGGTTGCTTTGCCAATTATCCAATGGCTGTTATCTGCGCTCTGGTGCAGTGATTCCCAAACTATGAAAGTGTTTTCTGGATGGTCGCCGCAGTTATTTTTAGTTGGCGATTTTTTGCACTTATTTATTTTAATCATTATTTATTTTATTTAATGTGTTTTCTTTACCTTATTAAATTTACCTTACCTTGTATGGGGGGAGGGAAGGATCGCAGGTTATTTGTGTATTCAAAAGGGGATCGCGAATCAAAAAATGATGGGATAGACTGCTATAGTGTAACGTTATCTTCGCGCAGATGATAATACCGGTTTTGTTCATTACGTTGTTGAAGCTACGAGTACCTGGGGAACACTGGAAGGTTGGTCATCACACCGCTAACCGATCGATGCTATCTAACTCTCACTGGCGCTCTCCATTTGGGTTTCGGCGGTGCGCCCGCTGGCCCAGCCGGAACTGGCAAAACGGAAACCGTCAAGGACCTCGCGAAAGCGTTCGCCAGACAGTGCGTGGTGTTCAATTGTTCGGATCAACTGGACTTCATGTCGATGGGAAAGTTCTTCAAAGGTCTCGCCAGGTAACTCTTCTCTGTCCAAAGAAATATTAAACTAGTAATCTGTCGCGACATGTTTTTTGAGGAGTTTTGGTTTTCTTTATTAATATTATTAAGTTAGAATTATATTCCGAAATACCTATTTTTAATGTGTTTTCTTTGCCTATTAAATTTACCTTACCTTATATGAGGAAGTAGCAGGTCATTTGAATATTATAAAAGAGGGTCGCGATTCAAAAAAGTTTGGGAAATACTGTGCTAAATAAAATCTCGAAATTCGCGGACGAACAGATTTCCTGCGATCGGTTTATTACTTTCAATCATAAATCTTCGATTACCTTGTAATTAAATCGAAACCATTAGGTTGCATTTGTGCCCATTACTGATTGCACTTACGATTTTATTATATATTATCCAATTAATCGTGGGGTCAGGGATTTGTGTAGGTACTGTATGATTTGTTTACAATTAAAGCGGAATGCGCGGCTGGTGACTTTCTATTGTTTGGTAATTTCAGTGCAGGTGCGTGGGCGGGCTTCGACGAATTCAATAGAATAGACATCGAAGTGCTGTCCGTGATCGCCCAGCAGATAATGACCATCCAGCAGGCGCAGGAGATGAGGCTTGACACGTGAGTGCCGAAACATGTTCAAATTCGTACAGCATATTTCAAAGTTTCGTTAAAAGGAAGGTGCAAGTTGTGACATTTTACCACAGATAGCTCGCAATGAAATACTACAAATCTGGGTTGAATAAAAGTCCAATTAATTGTAATTGACATCGCAGAAACTTCAGACTGCTTCGATTTCGAGTCAGAAATTCTGTGATATAACGTGCAGGTTCATTTTCGAAGGAGATGAAATCGTGTTAAAGTCATCTTACGCGGTGTTCATCACCATGAACCCCGGTTACGCTGGTCGCACAGAATTACCAGACAATTTGAAGGCTCTGTTCCGTCCCGTCGCCATGATGGTGCCGGATTATGCTCTGATCGCTGAAATTTCACTGTTCTCTTATGGCTTCTCCGACGCGAGGCCCTTGGCAGGGAAGATCACAACAACGTTCAAATTAAGCTCGGAACAGTTAAGCACGCAGGTAAGGATTGATTCTTGATCCCGAGTCCCTCCTCGGTCCCAAGCTTTCTTACTATTTTTTCTAGCTGAAACTTCCAATTAGTGCCAAGTTCTATTTTTAAGCACTTTTGAGCGCATATCTGGGTCATACTGCCTCGAGCACTTTTGAATAGACACACTGCCGTTTATAAATATTATTGTTAAAAACTCTTCAAATTTATTTAAGAACTTTATGAACGGTAAAGGGGAAAAACTGGGAATGTCCATTTTTCGCGATTTCCCGATTTATAGTATATTTTGGTGGTGGCAACTGGGACTACAGAACTGTCGAATCACAAAGGGTTATAAAGTTCAAATAGCCCCGTAAAATAACGTTAAAGACTTGGTATACTGGTTAAAAATAGGAAATGTCCACTTTGCACTGGAATAAAATAGGAAATGTCTCCACTCCTTGCCTAAGCATAAGCTTCTGTCGTCAGGGTGGAAGAAGAAATTATTTAAAAAGAAAATTATATTAAAATTTAATTTTCTCCATAAAGCTGTTTTGTGACGTTTCCTATTTTCCTCCCTTACCTTTCATATTTTAAATTAAATATTCAATCTGCTCCAAGTATCACATTTTCTACAAATGCAGCAGGTGTCCCGGTTCTTATGAACAGCGGTGTATCTAGGTCGCACTGCTTTTCTGTCGCTTGTGCCCCCTTCGGTATCATTTTCCTTCTCCCCCGTCGGTACCCTCATTCGATCAATTCAGCCTCTTGTATATTGAACTTCGAACGCAACATTTCTCGTGCCATTCCGTACCCTCGATTCGAGTTACCGTTCATACAAACAATCTGGGATTTACGTCTTCTTCGACGCCGATCTATTTTTGTACAGGATCATTACGACTTTGGAATGCGAGCGGTGAAGACGGTCATCGCTGTAGCGGGGAATTTAAAAAGGGAACAGAAGGATCTGAACGAACAGCAGATCTGTTTACGCGCGCTCAGAGACGTAAACGTTCCGAAGTTTCTGAAGGATGACTTGACTCTATTCAACGGTTAGTTTCTCCTACCTAATTCCATCCGTTGCACTCATTCATCAAATATTAATTCTGCTCTATTCGTTGCTTCTTCTGTTTACATGCATCTCTCCGTTTCGTTATTGCAACACTTCTTTGCTTTCTGTGACCCTGGGTAGGTTTCACTGTGAGGATTTAGTGCACTAAATAAAAACTTTCAAGTAAGATAATTGGGCCAAATTATGCAGAAAGCTACCAACCCTCAATGATCAAAAATTGAATTATATTATTATTTATTTAAGTATATCAACGAGGTAAACCCTTTGTTTTATTTTGAAGATTTTAATTATTGTTACAGAAAAGGAGCTTTGTTTCTATTGGCTATATTTTATTTCTTGTTATTATTTTACAATGTTCTTTAATAGGTTATTTAATAGTGAGTAGTATAATTAATATTATCTTAAATTTTCTGCAGTTTTTGTTTTTAAGTCTAAAATGGAACTATGGTTTAGTAGTTTTAATAATTGTATAATGTATAATTAAACTTTCTGTAGTTTTTGCTTTTGAAGCCTAAAGGGGAACTGTGGCTTGGTAGTTTTAATAATTAATAATTGAATAATGTAAGAGTTGTTCGATGGGTTGGTAATTTATTACAGAATAAAGATCACAGAATTATGGGATCCGTACCTATTGTGTTCAATTATTTCATGTTTTACCATTCTGAGGGTTGTTACGTTTCTGCACAATTCACAAGGGAAGATCCCGAACCCGAAAATTCCAAAAAATCTGAATCTTTGCGAATATTTGGCAGATTTCCTCCTGATTACAACGCAATTTTTGTTTCTTGTCCATATTCACTCGAAGGGGGTGAAATTAACCCCTGAAAATTCGGCTATTTTCCGATGTTGTATTATACAAAACTGTGAACACCCTGTATATAAGGGAACTCAGAATTCTTCAAAGTCGATTTTCTCGAGTTTCGCTGAAAAGCGCGTTTTACTGCTTTGGGAAATTAATGTCCGAGTGAAGACCTTCACGTACACTAAGTATCAAAATTTTCTGAAGTTGCCAAAACTGAAGGTCCGCTTGTTAGTATACAAGCCTTCGAAGTTCTTGTATACAAGAACCTCACTCCAACTTCGCAACCTATTTCTGGACATAAAGTTACCAGCTTATCAGTCGTGCTATAAATTAAGTAAAGAGCGCTATTTACCTTCTAATTACGATCTGCTTTGTCGATCAGGAATCACGTCTGACCTTTTCCCGCGCCTCGAGGAGAAGAAGGTGGACTACGGGATCTTGGAGGCAGAGATTCGTGCAACGATCCTGAGGATGGGCCTGGAGGATATCGAGGGTATGAGTTTTTATTGCATCTCCAGCGAAGTGTCGTAAAAATAATTCAAACAATCCCTGACGCATCTGCGTTCTTGAAAGCTGTAAAACTGCGATTTCAGTGAACTCGATGGCTCTAATAACAAACCGGTGAAACACGATCCCTCTGCCAAAGTATTAATCGTTCCAAACAACTACAGTGATAAACTGAAAGTGAATTGAAATTGGATCGAATGGACTCGATTCAATTCATTGAGGAATTTATTCAGAATTGAAACTGAAGTAATACGAAATTTAGTTAGTAAAGGGACTTTTTAAAGCAGAAGTCAAAGGCAATGCTTGTGAAATTATTTCGCAGTGTATGAATCAGCATCGACGATTCAGAAACCAGAATACCTAATTGAAGGATCATGTAACGTAGGTTTTATACAACTAGAGTAATCGGGCAGATTGGGAATATCCGTTCTAATTAAAGTATTACAGTCGCGCCACTGAATAACTCGTGCGCATCTGTATTTCCAAGCTTTACCCGTCGAATTAATCACCTGGGAAAGGAGATGATCCTGTGCAAGCGTGGTTTATGCATTCCGCTGAATAAATAACGGGAGATCGTTTATTTCCCCGCTCGAAACGTATAGGTGTCATTACACGCGCCCAAAGTACCCTTGTTTCCGTAAAACACCTATCCACGTGCCTACATTAAAAGCGAATTAAACGCTGCTGGGTTCGCGAGCCTCTATTCCGAGCAGCATCGTCGAGCCGCGCAGTCTCGACTTGATTAGAGCTCCGTGTAACGATCGAAAGCTTTAAATTGACACGATAGGAAGTGGAATTTTATTCCGTTATCGGTAGACTTCCGTCTCCGAAAATCGAACTCCCCTTTTGTTCGACAAATTCGTTTTCCACCCGTGAGAGCGAAATAACTTTAACGAACATTGATATGTACACCTATCGCCAATTGCCTGGCCCACATGCTTTTTTTTCGATAAACGATATTTTCCATCGAAATGAATTTTTCGAGGCTGTTACGAGCCCTCGCTCTACTTTCCCGTTCGATATCCCATCGTTCCATCCGAAACTGCTGTCGTTTATTAAACCACGAGTTTTCACACGACACTTGAGCTTAAGCTTCGATTAATGTCCATCCAGCCTTTCCGTGGCGCTGAATAATCGAGCTCGTTAATCGAAGCCCTTAAGCGCAGCGATGGGACCGATCCAGTAGTGTCTCATGACTTCGTAGTGATTTGATAATGGAATACTTATTTTGAAGTTGCGATTGCGAAGGGACGCTCTGCGTGCCACGAGCCATCGATTCACTGCTTTAAATTATTCAAGCCCCCTTTTCGTGGTCCCTCTGCCGAAAACAAAAATAACAAAGGCATTTGGCTCGACGCGGCGGCGGAGCAGCCTGAATAATACTTCGATCTCGTGAGATAAAGTCTCCGCCGGGGTATATGGAAGGACAAGAGGCGGGGCATTCGATTAAATATCGTCCCTTTGATTGCAGAGTTCGTGAAGAAAGTTATACAGCTGTACGAGACGACAATTGTGCGACACGGATTAATGCTAGTAGGTCCAACCGGGTCGGGGAAGACGAAGGTGAGTGGTTTTCTAAAACTCGGGCCGCCCACTTGAATTAACTCGAGTGTAAGGATTCTCGATCACCGGATCCCGCGTAATTGAAAAGCTAACGGGTTATATGACACCCTTCTATTCATCTTGGCTACTTCTTCGCGTTTCAACGAGGCCTTTCTATCGGTATCATCGGGGTGTCGCGAAAAGTTCTCTCGATTTCGGTCAAATTAATTTCTTATCCTTGAAATTTCCAAAATTCTCGTTTACGATTTGATTCTACGCTGCTGGACAAAATTAAAGGGTCGTTATAATTTGAGAGATCATATTTATAATGATAATTGCGAACTCGAGGTTGGCTTAAGATATAATTTAAATGTGGGAGTTTAAATTTTAAGTCTATTCGACTTTTTAAATCTTACACGATTTGAGTTCAGATCGGGGTGAGTCACATCGGTTTCTATCTATAATTATTCAGTAAACTTTTGTACGAAAGGACTTATGTTACAAACAATTTTTTTTATTTGTACTGAGTTTAATAATCTTTATAATTATTGTGGCAGAGTAGTGCATTCAATTTAGAATTTAAAATATGTAAATAGTTTTAGTTTCAATTTTTTTTCACGCATTATGATACTGTTTCATCAAGACGAAGCGCAGAAAACGAAGTTTCAAAAACTTCTGTCTAGAAATTAGAACGCATGCACCGGCTGAAAACTTTTTTCAGGTACCTAAATTCAATGGAGTGCTCTTGGAACTAAACAAATTTGAACAGAAATTTATAAAACCTCGTTTTCTGCGTTTCGTCTTGATGGAATAATATTATAAAAATGTTTGAATCAGGGACTAAAAAACTAGAAATATCTCGCGTTAAACGACACAGACATTTGAAAATGACCAAAAATTTCGAAAAATTATAGCTATCCTTCAATTTTGTCTAGCAGTGTACGTACGTGTACAATTATTATCGAAATACACAGAGAGCTTTCTAACAATTGATCGCATGGCTGGACAACGAATTCCCTCTTTTCTTTTTAATTGGAAACAGGTACAGTGCGTTTCTTTTTTAGTATGGCTGTCGACAGCAATTTGTTGCGTAGTTAAAAGGCTTCGCTTGTCGAACTGTAATGTCTAACTACTGTAATAACGAACAGCTTCTCTTCCTGTCACACGTATTCTGAAAGTCGATAACGCGAGGGAAACCATTGTTTCGATTCATCGATAGGAACTTTGGTCTCGTTGCTGTATTTTCACGAAAACTCGACGTGATTTCACAGAATTTCTTTTATCAGGACCGTCGTTACTGCATGCTTATTTATAGTCCTTTTCTGTGCAAGAATTGCTTGAATTACCTGGGCGGACTGTTTGACCTTCGTCCTTTTACAAGCTGATATCCGAAGGAAGCAATTCTTCTTCCTTTCTTCCGCATTGCTACATGCATATCAATGTCAGAACAGTTCCAGAAATGGCTACAGGGGTTGATTCGATGCCCCCGGAATGCCTCTTCCGCATTAATCGCATCTCTAAGACATTGTGTTCCTCCGAGCTGGGCCTCCGTTTCCCCTTCTGTGTATAGCAGAACTTTTGCTGTTTTCCTCGGCAAAATTGCTTCCTGTGACGCTGTTTCCTCGGCAAATGTGGAAACTGTGTTCGACTTCCTCACTGTTCGATAAGACCATAAAGCTCGAGGTTATCGGTGGTCGCTCAACTTCAACCCTCGATTGTCCCTTCCCGCTTGAAACTTGGGCAACGAATCAATCTTAATGAACTTTCGAAACTCCGTGGCGCGAGGGAATGTTGTGATTCGTGGACATCTTCTAGTTATTACTAATGTTATTACACTCGCATCAGAAGAAAAGGAAACGGAAAATCATAAGAAGCAAGAGAAACAGAAAAACATAAGAAGAAAGAGAAACAGAAAATCATAAAAAGAAACAGAAAAGCATAATAATACAAATGTAGGAAGACGAGTCTCAGCTTTGATAGCTGTTTTTGAGCCTAGATCCTATTAAAAAAGGGAAGAGCGATTCGGGAGATAAATTTTGACGTTGTATTTGGAGAAAAGAGCGTATAGTTATTTTCAATAAATTCGAGAAATATCGTAGACCCCACTTTTACACCCTAATCTACTTAGAACTCCAAAGCCACTTGCCCAATTCGAAATTGAGTCTTTAAACCCAAGACAAATCGTTTCGATACCTATTCTATTTTTCACGAAATTTGTTTCTCCCCCACAAGTCTGTGTACAAGAATCCCAGTTTCAAAGGAACGAGAAGCCAGACTCGTTGGTACTTTACGAAAGTTTCGCGACGTAATCAGCAGAAAGGTCGCTCACCTACCCTTCCCCCACGTATTCAAATAGGGATCCTCCGAATATACGAAATACCTTTTCGCTTTTACTCGATCCCACGCAGCCTCCTTGCAGGCTATTTGCTTAGCGACAGCGCGCTTTATACAAATTGTATTGTCAGACTGATCCTCGCAGCGACAGCGGGGGACGATCTTCCACGGATAGGGTGCTCACGAGTCTCTTCTTCATCCCCCTCGTTTATACGCTAACATCGAACCTCAATCTCTGAGACAGACCTTTCCACGATTTACAGTGATGGGCCAAAGACAGTCTAAAACTCATCTTTTTACGTGTCTGCATAGCAAAGTTAATACTAGGCCTTGTATATTATGTGTCACTAGTCTATCCTGATCAGCCCTCAGTTTAAAGTGCCGGACAAAAGTATTGAGACACACTTTAAAACAGCATAACTTTTTTAAAATTGGTCCAAAGAACTAGAATTTTTTTTTGGAAGCCAAAATGATTATTTCACTATTTGACGTGCTTCGTCGTTTTGAACAAAATTGCAAGTGGTAGGAATAGCGAAGAAAATAGTGAAGATCGCGTTTTCAACTTTTTTACCCGAGCCTGTAACGAAAATTTAAAATTCCCGTTGTAGATTTAAATGAGTTGTATAAATGCTGAAAATTTTATCGAAATCGGTTAACGTAGCTATGAGCTGCAAACAGGCAAAAGTGGTGGAAAACACAATTTCCGGCCTATATCTGTACTAAAGCTAAAGATTTTACATATTTCGATGCCTGTCGCTTGTTCCTACGTCAACCCATGTAAATAATGCCCCCGATGTCCCAATAAATTAATGTCCCTGGTGAGGAGATAAAAAAGGCAAATGAGCCCCGAAACTAGATTATCTGAGAAACCTTGAAACTAGAATTCGATGTGCAGTGAAACGCTTTCTATCTTCTTCTTTGCTGACCTTGCTGGTGCTTGGCATGCCTACATATAATTACAGTAAACAGTGGATAGAGGGGGAGGGATGTTGAAGTGGTCGAATGTTAACACTGTTCGACTTTTTATTCGCAGTAGTAAACTATAATTACAGTTTCTCAGACTATACATTGGTAGGGGTGCCGGTTTTACGTACACGTTCAGTATCTTCTATCGTGGGGTGTGAGGTATCGGAAAGCTTTTAAGGGTTCGTTAAACAATATCGATTGTAAAATGTGTCCTTGAATCTCCATTCTAACTTCCAACTCAAACTTCTCCGCAGCAAGGGTAATAAAAATTTACGTATTTTGTACAACGATGTCGCCTAATACGCTGTTCGGTGCAGTTAGAGGATCGTGTAAAATTGGTTAAGTTTTAGAATTAATTAAGAATACAGAATAGCAGAATTAACTGTGTTCAGTACAGATACTAGGAATATTTGTTATAGAATTTCACTATTGTAGTCTCCAGTGGCACATTAAATATACAATATATATTTATAATCACGTAATGAATTTTATTGAATTTTCAATAAAAATATTTTTATCCCTTCAACTCGGCTCCCCCAAAATTAAATCCTGATTGCGCCACTGGCAGTGTAGGTATCAGATCCTGCCACCTAAAAAATATAAGCGCTGGTCTGACCAATAATTGACTATCCCCCTTAAATCAAACATCTCCACAAACCACTTTGTATTTTTCTCTAATCGCCACATTTAAGAAACTAATTCATAAACTTAACAAACCAAATGCAATATAAAATTAAATACCAGTAGGACCACGAACTGCACCGAACAGAACGATTATTAACATTACTGAGATCCGACGTAAGGTACATTCTTACACCTAATTAGACGTTACTTCGTGCTGATGCTCATATTTACATACGACATATGGGTGCCTGGGAAAAATGGGTACATTACAGACATCAATTATCATTAATCAAGAAGAGCCGTGAGTTCTATATTACACACGCATGTTACCCTACAAATCACGTGTATATACATCGACGGTTCGCAACTACAAACGTTGGCTCGTTGAGGATCGAAATACACTGTACGCATACACATGTCGCTTATTAATTATTACGCATTTACAGTAGCTTCACCGTACACATATACTGCTCGACATCGACTACGTTTACAGTGTGTTCGCTATGCATGTATATTCTTAGTCGCATCGATTATAAATTTAATTCTTAACGTTTAACGCGTTGCTTCGCGCCAGTTAGAGCTGTTCAAGTACCCGGAAAAAGCAAGCCGAGCCTGGCTCGGCTCGAAGAACCGAGCCGAGCCAGGTACCCGAAAAAACCGAGCGGCTTGAATAGAACCAAGTACTTGGATTTTTTTCAAGCGGCCCGAAAGAAACCGGGCGGATTGGATAGAACCGAGCGGCTCGGACAGAACCGAGTACTTGAATTTTTCCAAGCGGCCCGAAAGAAACCGGGCGGATTGGATAGAACCAAGCGGATTGAATTGTTCCAAGCAACCCGAAAGAAACCGGGCGGCTTGGAAAGTAAGCGAGCGAGCCGTAAGAAACCGGGTGGCATGGAATGAAGCGAGAATAAATGAGAAAGACCATGATTCTAGTGTTCATTAATAAAATATCTACAATGTAGCATACGGATTTGAGAAGAAAAAATTTATTCTACAAATGAGAGCAAGGTGAATATCACTATTCATTTTTTATCTAACAAGGCAAACTTAAAACATTTATTATATATGAATGGGTTATCGTATAAAAAAAATGATAGGCTACGGTTTAGGTGACATCATTAAGAATATATGTGCCAACCTTGAAATAAATCGGACAAATAGTTTTCGATTTGCTCCAACTTTTATCGGACCGCTCGCATCATTCCATGCCACCCGGTTTCTTACGGCCCGCTCGCTTACTTTCCAAGCCGCCCGGTTTCTTTCGGGTTGCTTGGAAAAATTCAATCCGGTTGGTTCTATCCAATCCGCCCGGTTTCTTTCGGGCCGCTTGGAAAAATTCAAGTACTTGGTTCTATTCAAGCCGCTCGGTTTTTTCGGGTACCTGGCTCGGCTCGGAAACCGAGTCCCGGATTGGTTCGGATTTCAAACTACCCGAATATTCAAGTACTCGTACAGCTCTAGCGCCAGTGATGGGCAAAATTATTGTTTAGTAAAAATTTCGAATAACGAATAAAAGTTAGAAAAATTATTCTTCGTTGCGTCGAATGAAGTTAACCCGATTTAATAACTTTTATTCGTTATTCGACATGTTTATTTAAATAGAAATTTTACCCATCTCCGGTTCGCGCGCGCGGTCGCGTGCACAGGAATGAGGGTGGCTCGAGCAGCCATCGACGACAGTCGAGCCATTTGCTTATACTCGCGCGAACTGGAAGCCCGTAAGTCGAGACCTCTCTACAACTTACTTAGCCACAAGTTCTAAGAAGTCGCGAGCATTGTTCGGGGCTTCCCGAAGGCTTTCGCAGATTCTGATCGTTTCCGAGGTTCGAGAAAGTCGCGAAGACGCAAAGCCCTCGGCAGCCGTGAAAATCCCCAGATCCGCTTGGAACTTGGAATACTTTGAATCCCGTCGAACGAACCGAAGCATGATATGCTTGGCTGAATTTCTTGTTCCCCTTCTGTTCTTCAATTTACAGTCTTGGATTAAATTTAAAGTACCTAGGTAAGCAGTATCACGCATAGTGCCTTTTGTATTTGTTTTGGGATCAGTTGTTTTTGGGGGATGTTTTCAAGTAGAGTAATTAAATATTTGTACGTTTTCCGTTGTGGATTATTTTCCACGAATATTTTTGATGTGCAGTGCACTCGAGTTTCCATTGAAACTGGCAAAAACACTGATCCCTGGCGTGGAAATGAAAACATGTTGGGATGCACTGATAACTTTCAATATTTGGGGCACAAATATTTGGCTACGTCCCCGCTGGTGTAGCTTCTAAATTTTCAGTACCGCATTTAGGTTTAGCTTCATAGGAGGAAATGTTTAGGAGACTGAGGGTAAAATTACCAGGAGCAACGAGCGATATGTATATGTGTTTATGGCGAAGGAAGTATCGATTTGCAATTTCAGTTCCCGAGGTCGTGCAACTACCTCCACTCCGACTTCAAAGACTCTACAATCTTAAACTCCATTGCCAGGCAACTTAGAACCTTGAAACATCATTTTTGACATTAAGGTCAAGATCATGAGAATCCCTAAAATCCCATCTCTTCGATCTAAAAGTGCTTTAGAAGCTGGACAACCCACAAGAACCTCAAACATCCATCGTCGAGACTTCAAACTCCTCAAAATCTATCCAGAAGGCTACGAAAGCCTCAGCCATATACCTTGCCACCAATCTTGCTCTCGACGTCTCAGATTTCGAGCGAACTAAATATTCCTCGGTGTGTATCACTACCGGTAGACAGGTCAATTAGCAAAAACGTCGGGGAAAGCGGAGACTGTTCAGCGGACAATGTAAATCAGCCATAACGAACAAGCTTTTCGCGAGGAAGAAACTGCCAATTTAAATATTGACGTTGGCAGCGGTCCCCGGGTCGTTCATTCGTTTTGAAGACGAGGAAACTTGGACAAAGTTCGCAGCCTGTGTTTGCACCTTTCGACCGATTGTACTTTCCAAGTTGGGATCGAATACATTGGATCTACTTCGCGAGTTTGTAGCCACAAGCATCCACAAGTTCTTTAAGTCAACGTTGCGTAATGTCAACGGTCTCGTCAGTTGATCCTCGTCAGCCATTTAGTTTCAGGGAACTAGCTCGTTCCAAAGCGAAATTAAGGTCTATGCACACATATCAACTCTGTGGCGGTTGGGTGTGAATGGTTTCTTTGTTTCAGTGTCGATAAAGCCGGGGATTCACCTGGAAGCTAAGATGAACTATGCTAGGTTTTTAAAAAAATTAACTTTAATATATTCTTATGAAACCGTTTCCACCAAAAGCTAAGCTGCGTTATGTTTTTTCGGAAGCTAAGTTGCCTCGACGTGGCACGAAATATCCTCGCGAGCGATTTTTTGGAAACGTAGCAGGGCATAGCTTCCGAAAAGCTTTGCTTAGCTTTTGGTGGAAACGGAAATAAGAATATATTGGAGGTAATTTTTCCAAACTTAGCATAGCATAGCTTAGCTTAACTTTCAAGTGGATCCTCCGGTTTAACGGAGTAACAAATGTAAAGTCCTTCATTGCAAAACAGGCAAACGATATTTTTTTTAATTTCTTCCCACTGAGAGTGATATCACTGAACCCTAGTGAAATTGATATATGTGCGTGGATGCCTTAAGTGCATATCGCGTGGCAGAGCTGCACAAGGGTTGGATTCGAGATTGCGGGGGTTGAAGGAAGTCGATTTAGCCTGAGCAGTCAATTTACAAGAGCCACGGGGATCCGCAGCGAGGTAACTGATGACTAGAACTAACTAGTTAGACAGGTATTTAAGGGCTCGTACACTTGGGCTGCTACTTATTTCTCCTGCTTTCTCTAACATCCTAGTTAGACTTGTCGAACTTCTGTCGAGTCACTGATACTGTGTTTGTTCCATTAGGGAGGTGTGCTTAACTCTCTAACGGCAAACTATTCAAAGAGATTGCAGAGAAGTTGGGTCCTTATGGACCCTTAGTAACTGTCCTACTATATTTATTGTAGGTACTCTGTTTGTTAAAGGAATTCTGCCGTGTTAATTCAATAGGGCGTATCTGCAACTTTAGCTTAAATTAAGTCAGGTAGCACAAAGCTAATTGATCTATATGTATATTAATAAGAAAGCTGTATCTGCATTGAAACTGAAGATATAACAATTTATATTTCCGACGTATATGTAATCGATGCTTGGGTGTTAAATGAAACTGCAGTAACTGCAAATATTATTAATAAAAGGGTAATTGCAGTTAATTTTACAGTTAGTTCGTTTTTATTTAGATACCTTTTTATTTAGATTTAATGTTTAACCTAATCCGATTGATATAAAATACCGATAGCATAATACAAAATACTAAAAGCCATTTTTCTCAGAACCACCTTTTGACCTATTTGAATTAACACGGCAGAATTCACATTATCGATAAATGAAGTCTTCCCTATTACTATTCAGTATTATACTCGGGAACCTTAGCTTGGGTCAAAAAACACCCAGAACTTCTTCGATCGAAGCTGAAGAATTTTTCATAGATTAAGTGCAGAGGTAACAAAAGATAAATGAGCGTGAAGTAGATTAACCGAGAAATAGTGGACGGGAATTTCGCAGAGAATATAAGTCTCGCGGAATTATCTATTGAAAGATTCACTGAACGAAATTCATTGGCGCCTCGATTTATTGAGCGGAGCAGGAGACGTTGGTCCAAGAGAGAATCCTCTGTGGTTTTATGGAACATTTTATTCTGAGTAATATATCACGATCAAATTGCCACGTCCCGCGGAGGATCGTCGTAAATTTGAAGTTTATTCTCCCCCCATGGATCCCTGGGACAGGTGTCAGAATTTTTAAAACTTTTTCTACCAGGAAGTGGAGCAAACATTCCCAAGACGTTAAATCTTGCGGGTGTCCTTTAAACGTTCTCGTAAGAGAAATAAAAAGAATACACAAGGGGTGTCTCGAAGGGTCTGAATTCTGAAAAAATGTCTAATACTTCAGCCTCAACTTCCAACCGTACAAACTTGTCGTTTTATTGCAGTTCTGTGTTCACTAAACTGACAAGGGGTGCTCTCGACAACTTGAAAAATAAAAAAACTTTTGAAACTTTGCAGAAAAAGGGTGGCGGGACTGAAATAATTAATTTTCGTCGAAAATTCTTTATCGCCATTTTATAGGATACCAAAAACCATAAAACTTTAAATTAAACTCACGGTTTCGCAGATATTCCTGCTAATAAAAACACAATTTCTTTGAGGGCGGTATTCTCACCCCTAGGAGTTTTTGATGTCTTCGAATTTTCTAAGTCTTCAAAGTTCTAATGAGAATTTTCGAATCACATCGACTAAGTCTGCAAACTAGAACACACACAGAAGGAAATTCAAGTTCTGCGAAAACAACCTTTAGAATAGTGAAAAACTGTTCTTAACATCAACTCGGTGGCCGCCACTATCCTTGACACGAATTTTCCTTCGCTCTTCGTCGATTCCAATTCGTCGGATATTGGCAGCCGTGCATTTCTTCATCGACCCAGCAGCTCCATCGGCTTTATCTTTAAACAATTGTTTATTGTCTCCCCCCGGGGCGATAACGTGCTGAGTAACGCCGATAAGATCCTCGGGTATTAAACGAGATATTGCGCCTCTAATATTCATTACAGATAATAGACTTCATCAACAATTACGTGGCAGGTTATCGATCTACTAATCCCATGTCTCTCAAACATCTACCGCAGTAATTTCCTCCCATTTAACGAGCTCAGAGGTCGGTCCCCATTAATTATCACATTCCGCCACACATTACTCGACTTTATTTTAAAAAACCACGATTAAACATGTAGCACAGTTCCCTTAAATACTAATCACCCTCGATCCTCTTTTTAAAATGTAAACGTTTCCCCTTCTTCCAGAGCACCTACCGTTTTAGCTTTTCTCCTAGTAAATAATTTATTTGGACCAGGGTCGAATTAAGATTTTGGGGCCCGGGGCTATTAAACCTTCGAGAAACCCCATTGCTTGAAAAGCAGGGGAAGGTGGGCGTAAATTCTTTTGTAATAAAACATACACTACAATACGTAAATCTTTAAAATTGTAATTCTTTCTAAATACAATTAAATAACATTCAATCATAACGGAAAATAGTGGTTTACAAATAAATAATAGTAAAAGACAAACATAGAAAAAATATTTTAAAATATACTTTTAGTGCAATTTCTAATTATTTCAAGAGGGAAGCGGTAAACAAAATTTAATTAAATTCTTTTTTCACATGAAGGGAAACATCCCATTGATCCAGCCACGATGTGGACTTTGGCTAAACGAGACCACCAACCTTAGATTTGCAATTTGACTCCTGCACCAGTTTAGACTATTGTGGTTTCTGAAATTAACTCGACAGGAAAGTTTCCAGTTCCCTGCGTATTGTAAAACACTTAATAAAATATCCCTTTCTATTGGCTTGCCAATATTCTAAGCTGAGGCTCTCCTAGATCGTCCCTGCGAATATCCGATTATAGAACGCGATCTACTTAATAACAATTCAAACAATCCGTACCTGTCTCAGCGGGATTTGTCCGTTTTACAATTCGATGGAGATGAAGGGCACCTACATCGGAACTATCCGCGCGCGTGCCTCTGTCACTCGATTAATCGTGATGGATGCACTCGAGGAAATGCTTCCTCTGTTCTTAGAAGCACGGGACTCGGGGCAATTTTCTTTCAAACATCTCTTGGAAGAATACGATGCTTGTGTTGGAAGAAAAGGGCACATTAATGGAGGTTTCGTGGAACAACATGGCACTTGGAACACGATTTTAAATTTGGATTGTCTCTAGAGAGGTAGATTCATTAAATAGAAGTCGTATAGTAGCTTCGCAGGTCATGGAAACGTAGCGTTGACAAATCTTTTGTATGAAAACACTCGGGTCACTCGATATCCGACAAATCACCTGGACAGAGTTCCCAATAACATTCCGATCTATCACTGAGTTTTTTCCCACGAAAGTCGAGGCTTTACAGATTGAAACGCGTTCTGCTGACTGCTATAAGCGTCAGCGAGATTCTTCCTCGTGCGATAAGAAACAGAGGGAAACCGAAGAGGTCGCACGGGGAGTTGAATTTAAAAAATTCCGTCGTTCTACGCAAAAAATTCAACAGCCCCAAGGCGGGTTCGTCCTTTTAGGAAAAATTAGGCAGCTGTCTAGGGCGTAGAGTTGACAAGGAGCGCAAAATGGTCATTTCATTTTGGGCATTTTTTTTTTAAAATAAAGTTTTAAGTCAAATATTACAAGTTGTACTATAAACGTTTCAAGCTACGAATAAAAATTCAGAGTAAGGTGATTGAGAAGCTCAAATAAATGTATTGAGCATAAATAAAGGGCACTATTTAGCAAGTTCGCATGGGGCGCAGAAAAGGCTCGAGCCGGGCCTGAACAGCTCTCCCTAGTTCAATTATTAGGGTGTACTCTTAATCATCGGCCTCTGAAGTTACTTACTTTTCTCAATCCAGAATCTAATCAGATTCGAATCAACTTGCAACAATAAATTCTCCATTTGTGAAATTTTGTTTAAAATATTTTCATTGTTTGCCACCGTTCGTTGACCACCCTGTATTAGGTGCCCCTTCGAGGCACCCTCTCCCTCCAATCTGATACTAAAATGGCAGCCAACCACCCTGTAACCCTCGATCCAGTCACCTTTTCCGTGAAAACTGTAGTTGCAGAATGTCTGAGAGGAGCAGAAGGTAGATAAAGCGATCTGATAAGAGATGGGGGCAGCGATAACGGGAACATTTCGTTACGTGGAACAACTCGCTATTTCGTATACTCGTGGGATGTGTTTGGGCCGAAAAGCGACGACTCTTGCGCGTCTTAGGGGCCAACCTTAAATTACTTAAGGATAATTTTGGCGATTTATTACCCCCTCCCGCCGCCAGTATAAAAATTCGTACGATTTAATATTCCATCCACCCCCCTTCCTAACGTAATGTTTTTTACATTACATTTTTTCAGTTATTAAAATTCTTGTAAAGGTTTATATAATTCATTTAACTCGGTTTCGCATTGTTTTTAGCCTACTGATCTGGAAAATTAGGTTAAAAAATATTACCTAAGGCATTACCTGACCTCCTCTTCCCGCTTTCTAAGAAAACGCGAGAAATTCTCGACAGCCACCTCCAAAAAAGCCTTACGTAATTTAAAGATGATTTACTCCCCACGGGGTAATTGAACTAATACTGATGATTATTCTGAATTAATATTTATGAGGAAGACAGAACCTGCAAGTGGAATTTAGCTATAAAAGCTTGCTCTTAATAGCAGGGAAGAAGCTCCAGTGTAGAAGTAAATGCATTCGAGCACAATCAATCTGTATATTTAGTCTTTACGCGTTCCATTCGACTGGAACATTGAATGTCAAAAAAAGAATCATGATAGCGATTAAAATATGAGGACGTTTTGCACGGAAATGTTTGTGTTTAGTTGAATTCCTGTCCCGAATGTGACAATATCGGGTGTAGTGAACGTAAGGCGAGAAATTGTGTAGGAAATGAAGCGTCGCCTCGGGGAAGATTTCCAATCTGCTTGCTCGACCCTATTCGAGCCGCCGAATGGTAGATCAACTGCGGGCCGAACTGTGGCCGAGGCGTGATTGGAACTTTATTCTATGATCGCTCCTCTATCCTCGGTCGCGAGATGTTTAGATATTAAGTGACGGTTAGACAAATCTATAGACACCCCGTGAAATACTCGAAGCCTTATATTCTAACACGTGAGTTTCGAAATATAAATTTATATTGAGACTTCTGCAGATCCCCTCAATTCTTTTAAAATTACAAACACCGATCTCCTTTTCAACATGCAATGATATTCTATACATAAAAATTGTTCTTAGTTGTCCTATGGTTTGAGGTACCAAGTAAGATTGGCGCATACGAAACTGCCGTTATTTCATTTCTTTGAGTTTCTGTGACATTTCTTAAATCTTAATTACCATTGTGTTCCCGCCACGAACAAAGAAACTTTCACCCCATCCGCGATCGGCAATTCAATACGCACCAACCGAATAATTATTCGACGACGTGAGTAGCGGGGATGAAGGAAGCAATGGTCACGGTGGTCTAAATAATTGTGATCCCGTCAAAGGAAACTCCTTTAAAATTTAGAGTCCGCTTCCCTTACAATATCTTCTGCGAATTGCATCCTGAAGTACAAGACCCTTAAACCCGTGACCATTATCCCCCGACCGTGCCCCGATCGATCGATCCATTAAACATTCATTCGGTATCCACACACCCGCTAGTAATCGTGTATCAAACCTTCATGTTCAATCACCAGTTTCCCCGAAGCCGTTCTATCCACGATCTGTGCAGTCATTGAATTAAACCTCCGAGCATCCCCTTCGGTTCCGTGGAGCCGACCATAGACGCCAGGCAAATCAGTCGCGAGAGTCGCGTCCCCATTGTGACTTTCGCTCGTGTGTCGTGGCGAGGCGTTACAATCGAGTCGAACGTGACGCGCTCGCTAGCAATCTGTCGTCCAACGAGGCGCTCCCCCGCTGATAGAATCCAGGAGGTTTTACGCTCGGCGGCCACGGATTTACGAGGCAGAGCGAGGTCCCCTCGCCACCAGCGTCGCCCGACACGTGGAATGTCACGTTTAATCACAGGTCCACCGAATCCGCGCGGTCCGCGCCGCGGAATGGCCGCAGCAACACCTATATGTACCGCTGCGGGTTGCAGTGGTACCTGGTCATGCTCTTCAGCACCTTGCGCAGCAGCTGTTGCAGGCAGCTGCGGAACGTGATCCCGCACATGGCGTACAGCAAGAAGTTGATGCTGAAGTTGGTGTAGTAGAGGAGCATGAAGAACTGCTGCAGGCACCAGAGCAGGTCAGGCGCGTCCTTGCGCGCCAGGGTGAAGAAGAAGACGCACAGTCGGATCACGTAGCTGGAAAACAAGAGTTTGCTTTCTCACCACTGATGATCGATGCGATCGTTAACGCGGCGTTTCATCGCGGTGCACCGGAGTCTGCACTTTATGGTGGGGGCGAGCGCGATGCTTTTGGCTTAATCGGGCTTCTACGGGATCCTCGGCTGGTAACCGAGGTACGCCGATTTATTACCGCCGGAAAATTCGAGCTTTTCCGACGGACGTGGCTGGAGTGCGAACTTTTTGGCGAGGAAATATTTTAGCGCTCTCTCGGCTGGATTTATTTGGGGAAATGTCGCGAATGGCACGGCTTCGTCATGATGTTGTACGAGTGAAGGGGACTTTCTGGTGGAAAAAAGAATTAAATCGGATTCCGGAGAGTTCCGAATTAATTCTGCCCAGTTCGTAGAAATTCTGGAAGCTTCGGAAGGAGTACAGTGTAGCGTGTAGTGAAACAATGGGAGCGAGTAGTATAGACTAGCAGTAGTCAGACGCGACTGCTGTATCCCTGATTCGTACCACTTGTTCCTAATTACACGTAAATAGAATGAAAAATATTATATTACTATCGTTAGCTTTAACTTCTTTACTCTATTTGTGTTAGGATCTTAATGCATAGGATGAGGGGATCTATCGCCTGTATTTCTAATATCACAACTCCGAAAGGAGTAAAATATTTTAAAAATCATATGTATTTCTATATTTTTATAATGAAACGTTTTCTTAGGCCAAATCATAATCAAAGAATTGATCTAGAAACAGTTGTATAGCGAGAAATAATAAAAACAAATGTGACAACAAATTTAACAACTCATATACATGAATTAATCAATGTGTCTTGAGTAGGCGATATTAAAGTACACTTTTTTCAGAACCCGATTTTTCATGATTTATTGTTTTCAGTCCTAATTAAAAATTTGTAGGTGTCAACGATTCTAAATTATTCTGCATGAAAGACGAATAATTTCTCTTTACTTTCAAAGGAATTGTATGCAAAAATATCAATTATTATTCAATTGACAGCGATTTAATTTTTGCTAGACGATATTAGGTACCATTACTCTACGAACTTCCCATTTGAATAGAAATTTGTAGCATTCAAGCTATTAAGTACAATGTACCTATTTTCAATCTTTTTATGAAACATTCTAATATTCTTCATTATTTCCCCTCTAACTTAATTCCAATCTTTCACCCTACACTGAAGCTCAATCGAAGCTTTCGAATATTTCTTGAGCGCAATATCACTCACCTCGGTAGGTTGAGGAGAATGAAGACGCTGCTTATCAGAAGCAGCATTTTCGTGATGCTCTGCTGGTTTCTCGTCGACACGATATTCCTCGAAGACGACCTGATATCTGCGAAACAGAAATACAAGAGGGGAATAAAATGAGGCGATCGTTCGGTCGAGTTTACGGGGGTTACGTCATACTAGCTAATTTAACTTCGCCCTTAACGTCCTGTTTTTCGTGCCAGCCGCGCGCGGATCCCCAACTTCGGGACGAACGTGAAATCGGAGACCTGGTAATTTAACCAGACTCGTCAGGGGCTGGAAAAGTTGGATGCCGCATCGAGACCATGCCTGGGGGGGGGGGGTGGGATCGAGCGTTTGTGCGGCTCCCTGCATGGAAATTAGCACCCCTAACCTAATCCCTTTCAGGAGACGCGAAACGTCGAGTTCACCGAAATTTAATTAAATTCTCTAGAAATTGAAATGAATGTCCTTGGAACGTACGACTTTGCGGGGGAGTACGAGTGTTAGGAAACTTTCGATTGAAGCCGATGGGTCGAGTAGCAAATAAAGAGAACAAGAAATAGTACGACTACTGGAGCTACGGCGCATCCCGGGCTCTTCCTTCCGAGTTTACTTCCCGCAAGTGTGGGTCGTTTCTCAACTGTCGAGTATAGAAGCCCTGCCAAGTAACTGGACCATTTTTTGCGCGGCCTCTGGGCTCAACACTGACAGCTCTATCAGCTCCTAGGCCTACCGGAGGTATCGAAACGTCCCATCGATCGAGGCAACTCGTGCCTCTCTAGCAGCTTCTAAGAGCTTGTAAGCTCACCAGTCTCTCAAACGTTTAGAATTATTAAGGTACGAGGTTGCGGAAAAGTAAGAGATTCGCAGGCGAATTTAGACATCTAGTTGAATTTTCCGCACAAAATGCACTACCACCGTGGGATACAAAGTAGAATATTTCTATCTTCACTCCTAACTAATGTTATGACTTGTTTATTTATATTTCCAACGAGTTGCTCGGTGACAAATTATT
This sequence comes from Andrena marginata, assembly GCA_963932335.1. Lineage (NCBI taxonomy): Eukaryota > Metazoa > Arthropoda > Insecta > Hymenoptera > Andrenidae > Andrena > Andrena marginata. The sequence goes on along the minus strand of OZ010662.1, from coordinate 11,458,357 downwards.
TAGCCTCGCTCATGACTACAACGTGAACACGTCGCCCTACACTCCACCACAAAAATGGCGACATATAGGTAACAAAACCCAAAACAGGAGGAAGATCAATTCCAAAAAAAAAAAAAAAAGCGTTAATGCGAGCAGTCGTTATTTTGAATATCCAGCAGAGTATCTGAGGATCCTCTTGTCTATCCTGACAATAAGTGTACCTGTATTCTTTAAGTTTTATTCTTGTAATAAAGCGACATAAAGTGGAGCTGAGTGCTCCCACTTTAATTCACCTCATAACACTGTTCTACTAAAAAAGATCTCTGTTACAAATCAGAATGCCCGCGAATAAAGAGAAACTTGAGGCCAAAACTTGAAGACACGTGAATTCACTTATGAAACCCCGAAGCATTTGGTTTCCCAACCACCGTACTTGGTCCCACCAAGGGAAGACGTAGAACCGCGCGTGAATCATCGTCGACAGCGTCTGACGCGTGGAAGACGCGAGAAAGGGATAGGTGGAACGGTACCGCCGGATCATGCGAGGCGTCGGGTCGAGTGAAAATTATGGGGCGAGATTACTCCAAGGGGAGAAGCTGCGACGAAAGATTCTGTACTTACGTATACAGCGAGCCGCTATTTCGGGCTGCTGGCAGGCGTTACGTGGCGTGGATGGCGGTGCAGAAGTGGTCTGATGGCGAGAGTGATGGGAATGGTTGTTCTTCGACGAGTGAAAAGATTGCTGGGAGGGTGGCCTGCGACCTCCGACCACTGGTCCCAGATTGATGCCGCCAGCGCCGTTGTTACTGCTGCTGGCACTCTGCAAATTGAGGCGGAAGCATGCAGCCATTCGTAACTCACAGCTGTAGGGCTACTTCAAGTTTCAAGTACAGAATATGTTTTGGGGATTGCACGGCGAGCTTATTGGCAAATATCATTGGTCGAGCGCTGATGGTAGAATAATTCTACGTGCTCGAATTTCGGGCTCAGTGGAGTCTGCAATGGTAGTATATATCGATGGCTTAGAGCACAACTGAGGCTTTGAGAGGGAAAGCCTATAGAGAAAACTAACCCAGTTGCAGTAATATATTCCAATGGGCTGTAGTTATCATATAAAATAGGAAAAGTTTATTCTTTTCAATTTAAAACCATATGGCACAACAAAATCACTTGTTGCATTGAAATTTTTTGGCGACTTCTGTGTGCAACATTTATTAAAATTAAATGGGAAATTAATTACAAATGTCTCCATTAGGAAGCATTTCGAGTAGCATCAGAAGTATCAGAAATACTGTTGGAACTTAAAACCCTACTTGGGTTTCTCAATAGGTACATATCTCAAATTTTGTATGTTCCCTTGTTGTGAAATTTCTTGTGAGTTCTCGACTGTTCCTTTATGCTACATATATAAAAATTACATTTATATCTACTTCATAAATATATAAAAAATAATATTATTCCTCATTGCATGTCCATGAATTCAAGTTTTTCTCGAAAACACTAAAAGGGGGCGTACAAATTTTGTGCACTAAGCCATCGATATAGGGGTTATAATGTTTAATCAGCTTTGACCAATTTCGTGGTGATTTATTTTTTGAAAGCCAGGATTCTGTAAGCGTTTGAATAGCAGAGGTATTTAGGGATCCATTGAGCAGAGGACTATTCATGTGTCTCGTCCGTCGGATCATTAAGAGGGGCAGTGAGGAAGGGACGGAGGGATTTCATACGTGACAAGAAGAGGACTGTGTATAGGATGTTATAAGCTTATCAGGCCCATACCTACGGGATCATATAGGATTATCCCGTGCCTGTTTATTATACAGGACCAGCCACGCCAGTGGCACGGGTTATGTCTCCTTTTTGCCGGGAAGTGGAATGAAATGGAAAATGATGGAGTAGAATCCTGGCATCGTAATTCTCATAACACGTAGCAACCTTTAGTCTATAAAGTCCATAGATAATGCAGGAAAAGTTTCGTATTTGCCTTTTCGATCCACATCGCATACCTTTCACGTTATTGCTAAATACCCAATATGCAAAATATTTATTAGCCTTGATAACGACTATCTTAAGAACGTCACAAGACAGGGCCATAAATCAGCCTATAAATCAACTAGATTCGCGTTATTGCGATTGCCACCCCACCCTCCAGTTTCCCTCGAACATAATTTACAATAATTCCAGCTTTTGATAATGTCGCGTCGCTCGAATAACATCGCTGGTATTTCAGATAATAAAACGAATCATAAACGACACGAAATTCCTTCGAATTTTCCAACCATGATTCCTAATTAATAATGCCCGAGCGTCAAGCAAAGGCAAAAATGACGCCATCGTTTCGGCGTGAGAGCGATTCACGCGTCGTTGCCTGATAATTGCATAAGTGGTTACATTTGCGACGGGATCGTCTATCACACGTTTGCAGTTTAATTAAATTTCGCCGCGGAACGATCCCGATGGGTGTCGATGGGTGAAATACATTTCCCCTCTATCTGAATCGCCTCCCATTGGAACATGCGAATTTCACTCGATAAAACACGAGTCTGCCATCGCCCGTTTTGTTCTATAAAGAACGCAAAAGTGAGATTTGAAACACCCGCAAAATTTGTTTGAAGAGGGACGAGTAATTGGAGCGCGATTCGCGCAAGTGGGAACGCCACCTAAGGATAATTGAATTACACAATACTTGTGGCGATACAAGGGAACACGTTGTAATGACGGCACCCTGGGTGCCAATAATTTTTCAGCCACGATATCGTCTCCTCGGAGTCTTTGAGTGTCATGTTCGTCGTTATTGATAGACACAGTTAAATAGGATATCGTATTGCTTCTATTATCAGCAGGCTTATCGCGTATTAGCCGGATCCATATCATCTTCTTTCTTGGTTTAGAAATGAATTAGATACCAAGCGACTCCTCCTTCCGCCATTTACAAAATTCCTTTTTGCAGAGAACCCTCAGCTTTCAGCGACTTAATGAAACCCTTAATTACTTCTTCCACGCTTTATTCATTATTGCCCGCGGTGCTCCCTTTGATCGAGATCTGACTTAATAACAGCACGCAATTAAAAGGAATTTATTACATGTGAGAATCTTGCCTGCCAGTTTAAGGTTCACGTCATCTTTCACGTGAACCTTAAACGTCGGGAATCTTCTTTAAAGCAGCTTGACAAATACTTCCCTTCAAATTGCAAGTGATCTCGGCTCGTGAAGAAGCTGACAGCTTGCATGGTCTAATGGCTGTTTATCTCGTAGACAAATTAGCACAGGAATCCCTCCAATCTTCCAGCAACCGTCTGCTACAGGCGCCATTCGCAAACACCCGTCACCCGGCGAAAACTGCTGCCCAATAAACCGTTGTTTGCACATCACTCCCTTTTTCGAACAGTTCCAACGTTCTATAAACTCGTGCATAATGCATCTCATTACTCGCAGCTGGGGCCGCAAAATGTGGGCCGTGTATATCGGTGGAAGCCTTCAAAGGCGAAACTGGCTGCAGGCTGCGTTTCAGAGATTGCTTCTTTCCGCGTGAATCAACGCCAACCTCCACTGATCGCAGTTCGCGGGAACGAATTGCGCGAGAACCAGAGGCGTAATAGCCCACGTGCCCCGGGATAATGAGAGAACAGTGTGCCATTATTTATTTCCGCTTCTCCGCGGCGCGGCGGACCTCGAGGAAGTTCCACGGAGTTGGAAGCTCATAAACTCACCGAGACTCGAGCACTGATGGCCACAAAGCAACGAGGTAGTTCGAGGAAACTACTGGGCGAGTTATTTGTGCCCTGAATAAGGGAAAAATGATATCGCGGGGTATCTGTGTTATTAGCCGGGAGAAAATGAAAGGAAAGCGAGAAGGGGGAAAGGTAGCCTGCTTTCCCTTGCGGAGCTTCTTCGTTAAATGAATAAGAGAAACGTGGCGATCGTTGCTTTTGATCAACGGGAATACGGTGCAACAGGGTACGGATGTAGGTTGCTGCAGCTCCTCGGGGAGGGTGTCTGTGACGGGCTTTAATGAGTTGAAGAAGAAGGAAAGACCTGGGATTTGTGGCTGCCCTTTGAAGTGGACGTTCGCGATACTGCCAAGGAGACTATCCCGGATTCCTCGAGTAGCGTGATTCGCGGCTGGGAAATGTTGCTTTGCAACGCGGAGAGCTTCGGTTGTTAATACGCGGAAGGTAATCTTCCGAACGAGCTGATGAACAGTTGTGCGAAATGCATTCGTGATCAGAAAGCTTAAAAAGGAAAGTTGCCTTTCTTGTCAACCACGTTTCGTTACTAGACGGAATTGCATATTATTTATGCACGGAGGGTTTAGGTACTATAGCTCTCGTAGGATGTTTTCAAAGTCCAATCTTGTAATTTAATTTCCCGCCTCTCGCGATTCCGAGAAGCTTGGATAATTCCTGCGAGAATGCATCTAGCCTGAAATATGAATGGGCATATTTTGAATGGCGTTTCCTGTGTCGCGGCTGATTCGCGTCCCCATTCAACTTGATAACTACTTTAATCAAAAATCGATAGCACGACGCACAATGGATATCCATCATTTGTCCCGCGATGGAGGATTAGGGAAGAGTTTTCTCGTATTGCGCGATATGGCTGGATATTATTTATTAGGTGGAAAACTTCGGACCGAATTCTTTATTAAACTGAAAAATGTGTCACGTGCTTCTTTAATCAAAGTATTTTCCTTAAGGGGACTAGGCAGTCGTTTTTAGTGAGAAATGGACTCTGTTACTTATTTATTTCTAAAAAAAATGAAAGCAAATCCAGATGTATCCTTTTACCCAATGTTTGTTAATACCATACAGATTGAAAAAAAATTGGTAAGAAATATATATGTACTTAAAAAATGGCGCTGCAGACGTGTAAACATTTTAAAGTTTTTCCGTCGTTTTCCCTTAATATCGGTCTTAAAATGTAACGCAATTCGATTTCAAAGGTGTGATTCTTGTTTCTTGGATTCATAGTTTCGGACCAAACCTATAAAAACAAAAATTAAATAAAAATTATGCAATTGGTGGCTGAAAAACGGCGATTTTTCCGAGAAAAATTCGTTCTTGTTTTGACGCTACCAAAATCCGGTGACTTCTTAATTTTTTTATGAAAATTTCGAAGTTTTCCGGATCATATCAGAGGTTTGGTCCGAAATGGCATATGTTTTACACATCCTGTAATTTTTTCGAGTCGATCTGAACCTCCATTCGTTCACAATCAGGAAAAAAGCAAGAGAAAAAAAGATTTCGAGGAAAACGCGTTTAAAGTTTTTCTACGTCTTAAAATACTTTTACATTTATATACATCGCTTACAATTTTGTGAATTTTAATATAAACCAAACGGTATTTTATTCAGAAAGGATAGTACTTCCCAAAAATGCAATAAAAAAAAATCGATTTTTCGACTGCCTAGTCCCCTTAAGTATCTATGAGCTCGGGTCACGTTTCTGGAAAGAGCACAAGTAGGCGTAGTTAAAACAGACTGTAAAAGAGACTTAAAAGAGAAATTTTCCTACACCTGATATATGTAATATATATATATATATTTCGTTATCGATGGCACTGCACAATATCAGCGACTGTATTTAATTCGTTGCGAAGCTAATGTATAACCTTATCGACAGTATTAGCGACGTTATCAGTATTTTCAGCAGCACTGGCATGCAAATGCACTAAACTATTACACGCTATCAGCCTCAATGATTTTGACAGGAAGCAGAGGTATTTTGGAGGATTGGAGGTGGAAGTGGAGGCACTCCATACAAAACAGGGTGCAAGGTTATTAACGAAGGATGCTATTTAGATTATTCTGTAGCTGTCCTTGGAAGTGAAAGGGCTGCTTGGTCAGAATCGAAAATAGGCACTCTAATAATGTTACCACAAGCCCCCATTGTAAAATATACAACGATGGTCAGTAGAAAATTTAACGCCAGCGTAACAAAGTTAATACTATATAGGCTTTAGTTATGCTAATCTCACTGCTCTATTTCACAAGCCCCCAATCCATCAGATCTTATCCCTTATCCCTGTCACCGATCACACTTTCAAACTTCAAACTTTAAACGCTGTTGTACGAGATCTTCACAAGTCGTTGACCACTGTAGCCGACGATAAGTACTTCTCTGCACTTGGATGGAAAAAACGCCCTCGAGGGGAGGGTGTTTAAGGTCGAAGCGGCATGAATAATTCAACGACGCGGGCCGCGAAACGGGAGCGAGCCTCGAAGCTTTAGAGAAGAACGAACGAAACGGAATTCGACGAGTCCTCAAACACTTTCATCCCGGTGATTCGGCAGATAAGAGCGGCGCATCATCGACCCCCATCTTCTTTTCGGGTCACGGTCCTGCTTGGGGTGGGATCACTTCAAACGGGGTCGACGAGAAAAGGCGTAGAAAAAGCGTGAACACGAGCCGCGTGCAGAGGATCTCGCGAGACTATTTAAGCAGAATAGTAACGGAGTGCTGGATTCAGGCGGAGCATTGTGCGGAGCGCAATACGAAACCGGCACGCTTCCGCGAGTCTGGATGATTCGGGGGGAGCATTGACGGAGGAAACGGAGGAATTAGCAAAGGCCTGCACAGGGGAACAACGAACGGCAGTAGACGTTACTTTCTATTAATGAGACACCGCCATTTGCTGTTCGCTCGAAAATCAAGTATGCTTTCCGAATTCATTGCAAGGAGATGAAAGCAAGCACAGACTTTTCCTTTTATACAGTGTTTACCACGTAGAGCAAAAAAAGATTTCTTTTAGCTATATATCTGTTTTACAAATGGCGTCACGCGAGGTTGCGTATATAGTGATTTAGAAAAAGTGTTTTCGGGTTTGCCCTGATATTGAGCTTAAAAATAAAGATACAACGGTTTCCTTGAAATATGTTTCTCCCAGAAGCTGTAATCTCGGAGAGAACCTCCGGAAACCGAATTGAACCAAAATTATTAAAACAGCGACTAGGAGAAGGCGATTTGTACGATAAATGCCAATTTCCGGAATCCACAGATGGCTGTTTTTTTATCTCGGAGATTAGAGTTTTCTCACTTTAATATCGAGGTTCAGTTCAGTAAGGAACATATTTTGAACATGTTGTAAAAATTTCAAGTCGATTTAAACCTCGGTTTTCGATGGTGGCGCTGGCACATACATGTATATATTAAAAAAAAAATTCTTTACAGTTTATAGTATCAATAAACATTACCCAAAATTCCTAGTCACAACGTATATTAACTTCCTTGTAATTAATTCGTAAAAAAATACTTGTTCTTCGAGCGATATTGCCTAGTCCCCTTAAACATATTTAAATGTTCGTAATGCAATAATATCTTATATCATTTTATTCGGGAGGGTTCATAGAATAATTTACCGTAACAGGCAACTGAATAACTATTACTGTTTAAACACAAAAAATGTGCAAACCTGAAATTTCTTTTCAAAATCCAATTTCTCGGATTCGTCTTTATCGCACAAAAATCGATAAGGAGCGGCTATTAAATGTGTCAAATCAAGATGACTACTGAATAGTGTTATCGTATCGTTGCCAGGTTCTTGACGCCTCGTGTTGAGGGTATAGCGCAAGTCATCGTCAATCGACAGTACACGTTTGAACTTTAATCTTGCGTAATGAAAAACATGATGAGTAATGCTTAGTCTCACGAAGATACTGTAATTGACACACGCGTGGTTGATTAGAGGGATCGCCATATTGTACAATGTTGCGAAACTGCTGCTTGCCCGGCGATCCGGCGTAACAGTAAAATAATGAGAACCGTTTTTCCGTACCGTTTCCGGTTCTCCCACATTTGTCAACCCGCAGCTGCGAATATTCGTGTAAACTAAATTTACTGCAGTTAAATATTTAACTGCGCAGGAGCAGCTCCGCGAGGATTTAACGAAATGTAAATTTTAATTGGACAGAGGCTACTGGGATGCAATTTATTCGAATTCAGAATTTAATTGGACAGAAGTTACGGTACACAAACGAGCCTGCTCTGGTCAATTGTTTTTGCAGCGCGGCTTCCGCTTTTATTCTATAAGGGCCATTTTTCGTGGAGTGCCCTGTACGATGATAGCGGATCGATCATTTACACGCGTCTACATGGGCGAGTCATTACGAGCCGTCATCGATCTTAATTCGGACGGAACGTCGTTGATCTATTGAAATATTCCCCGTATTACCATGACGCCTCGGTAACGCCGTTCCTCTGGACCTCGAATCTTCCATCATCACGCCATAAATCGAGGGAAACTCGTTTACCTATTGTTACACTGTATACCGAAGAGAACAAAGTTGCCTAGTCATAAATATAGAGAGAAGAAATAGCTGTGACACAGTACTTTGTTTATGAAACACAAGCATTGCGTGTGGCTCAATCTATCATACTCGAATTAATGAATCGAACGAGCGTTCGTATTGCAAATTGGAGATTACGTACATGGAAAACGAAACCTCTGAAGTGATGCAGATGGATCAGTAAATTATTGGTTGTCTATAGAGTTAAAAATAAATTTGTAAATTTTTCGAAATTTCGTACGCTAGCACTCAACATATTCTGCGAAATATTTTCTAAGGAAGTGAAGAAAGAATTTCAGGGATAATACCCACACAGCACCATAACATTGCAGCAACGTCTCTGCAATATTGCGGTGCAAGATTGCAATGTTGCAGCATAACATTGCAGAGTCGTTGCAGGTTCAGTCCTATGTCCGCCTTCGCAATATTGCGGGTGTGTATTGTTACAATGTTGCAGCAGCATTACAAACATGTACTCCTGCAACGTTCCGGCAATGATTCTGCAACGAAACAGCAAAATTGTGGCAATGATCATGCAACTCTTCAGAAATATTGCGGTGCGAGATTGCAATGTTGCACCGTGTCATTGTAGGGAAGTTGCAGAGGTTCACTCCTATGTCCGCCTTAGCAATATTGCAGGAGTACATTCCCGCAACGTTTCGGAAATTTTACAGCGATGGTCCCCACCGCAACGAAACGGGTAGTGAGGGACGCTACGACATGAATGTGTGCAGAATCGTAGTAGTATAACGCCCGTGTGTCATTTTCTCATAGAAAATATTTTTACCTCAGGGGGATTCGAACCGAGGACCTGTAGAATCGTAGACGAACAATTTACCGCCACAGCTACAACCGCTGATTGATAAGATTGCTTATGTATTTGAACTTATACTCCAACCGTGCAAAACTTTAAACTCAAATTATTCAAAAACGAAGGCTCATTTGACAAACCTATTAGGGATTTTTAACACTGCAGGTGCGGACTTTAACCCGGTGTCATTTTAGGTTAGGTTGGAAAGTAGTCTTTAGACTAAACCTTTGCATTTTTCTTTACATCTCTCTTTTCTCTTGCTTGATTATATAAACGTGTTTGTGCAATAAAGACGTTTAATAATAATAATAATAATAATAATAACTTCACGCATTAAAATATATAGTATCTACTCTATCTAAACAAATTAAATTCATTTTCAAATTTCTTCTGTAATGTAAATTCATGTACAAACAACTCTCACAATAACACTTTGTTCATATCTTCAACGGCCAACGAGAAATTCTAGCATATCCAGTTAAAGGAAACATGCTGTAGAATCTACTCGACGGCATATTTCAAATTTCGTCAAAGTCATAGTTGCTTTAGAATATTGCTGTACTGTTTCTACAATATTTCCACTACAGTATTGCACGGCAATATGTAGGCAATTTTGCTGGGTCGTTGCCACTGAAACATTGCATATCGATGTGCGCGCAATATTGCCGAAATATTGTAGGATCGTTGCCACTGGGACATTGAACGTCGATAAGCGCGCAATATTGCAGAAATATTGTAGGATCGTTGCCACTGGAACATTGCACGTCGATGTGCGCGCAGTATTGCAGAAATATTGTAGGATCGTTGCCAATGGAATATTGCACGGCAACGTTCTTGCAATATTGTAGGATCGTTGCCAATGGAACATTGCACGGCAACGTTCTTGCAATATTGCTGCAATATTGTAGGGTCATTGCCACTCCAATAATGCACGGCAATATTGCAGGAACGTTCCTACAATATTGCAATGCAACCTGCAACAACACAATATTGCAGCAACGTTCCTGCAATACAGCTGCAACGAAGTGTGCTGTATGGGTAGTGATAAACAGTGGAAGATGTTCGCGGAATATTAGCTGAGCGATATAAATGGAAGCAGTTCATTTTGAAAGTTCTCGCATAGGTGGCTTTAAACATTCTTTGAAATGAAGTTAAATGCCTTCTTCCGGAAGCATGGGCAGCCTTTGATACAAATATTGACGTTCTTCTCTCGCGAACACCTTCTGACAAAGTCTCTATTTACAGTGGGTATCTTGGTTCGAGCAGCGCATGTTACATATCAGAAATATATCGTAAGGAAATCGAGCATTGCATTATCCATATGAATTCTTTTTAATATTCTTTGTACACAGGGTACGAGAATTTCAACGTATCTATATGAAACTCGTGTTTACTCTTCCCTTTTCGTTAGAACGTCACTGCAATAAAATAATGCATGTCACAGCCCGATATAAAAATCAATTAAAATTTTCCACGCGCTGCTGTCGCTCTGTTTACCTCGCATTGCACAAGGACGAACGAGATTACGCGGCTTAAGCTGCGCTTAAAGCACAGCATCTGCTCAGTGAAGGGACAAAAGTGCTGTTGGGTTCTGTGATTATTTCCGGGATAAAAATAGCTCCGTGTTGGCACCCATTTTCGAGATTACAGGAAGATTCAGAGGAAGTACTTGTTTCTGTAATGAACAGCGCGAATGTCTTTGGGATAAGAGGACCCAATTGCAATTAGAATCAATGAAATCAAAAATATTGCACGCTACAATTGTTTGCCGTACTGTACCGTTGTGTACTGTAAAAATTTGTAAAACACTGAACGATCATTTTTTATTAATAACTCGAAAATTAATAAATACTTGAAGCTACAATTTCAGATTTAGGGTCCACGCATCCTCCCCATCCCTCCCCTCAAACCTTGTGTCGATCGAACACTGAGGGGCCATTCAGGACTACCGCTTTTATTTTATTTAATTATTAAGTTAGAATAATATTCTAAAATATCTATTTTTAATGTATTTTCTTTACCTTAATAAATATACCTTGCATGTGGGGGAGGGGGGGGGCGCAGGTTATTTGAATATTATAAAAAGCGATGCGACTCAAAAATGGTTGAGTAACACTGGTTTAAGGTATCTGGGTAAACATTCTTTCTGTTTGTCCTCTTCGTGGATATCCTAAGGCCACGATATGGAGGATCTTGAATTATGAAATGGGAAGAATGTGGAACACGAAGCGAAGATACATGGAGCACTCGATGGATGAAACTCCTGTTCTTCTTCCTCGATCTTGGTGCCCCATTTATCTTTCGTACTGTAAACATGTTATGTTCCGAAGTTTACTATGGTTACGGTGGCTTGTGGACAGAGGATCTGAACGAAGCTCATTTTGCGAAACGAGGAAACTAGAATTGGAAGCAGAAGCAGGTAGGATACTCGAAGACTTGGATATACTGGCATTGCACTTTATTTTATTAAAACTCTGCCATCTTCCGACCCCCTACTCTGTCGACCCAATGCGACGAGAAAATATAATGTTCGCCTATGATCAGAGAATCACTTGGTTCATCATTTTTTCAATGAATAGTCCTCCACTATATTTGTCTCGCGCCAACGTGAGTTGGATCACGTCGGGACAGTAGATACCCTGCTTTCGAACACAATTGAAACTGCGCGGGAGCTGGTTTGCATTGATCCCTTCAGATTCGCTAGGCAGACTGCCAGGATTACAGGGAAAGCGTGCAATTTGCATGGGATGCATTCCGATGGCTTTGCAAAATATGTAGGCGGGGGATTAAGTGGTCGTGGGCTTTGGGGGAGAGGTTGACGAAGATAATGCTGCTCGAAGGCTATATGGAGAGTGACTACTGGTATTAGTATATCTCAGAAGATGTTCGGTACTTTCATGAGAATATTAATCTCGCGGCATGGAAATGCATTGCTTTTTTCACTGGGGAAATCTGGGCAGTGGGACTGTCACTCTTTTCTTGTACGATACTGAGGTTGGATACTCTTCCGTTTTTTCAAAAATGTGGAATACTTGATTCCGCGAGATTGAATAGGTTGGTTAACAACTCCACCAACGGTTTTGTTTACTGAAAACAATTTCCTGGCGTAGCTTGGAAGCATCTCAAAACAGTCGGCGTGGGGGGGAAAGTCAACACTGGCTCGGACCAATATCCTCGGCGCTCTCTTTCATTGAAGCTGTTGCGACAATCAACTTACGATCGATCACGATGCTTTGTAGGCACAGGGGAAACAACAACACCGGCTGACCGGGACTTTGTTACCGGTCACGATGCTTCGTGGACACAGGCAACCTCAACATGGGCCGATCGAGGTTTCTTCCTAGTGTCTAAATGTCGGGTTTTTGGGACATTCAGAAAGTAGAAGGTACTATATCAAGAAAAGCTCCTTCAACGATTAATCTTGTGTGCATTTTTTGTAGGATCTTCTCATTTAACTAAAAATTCTGACGTCTCTTACAATAACACATTCCCACCCCACGAATCTAACATTTCGACAGAGTCAAGTTCCTTCTCCGCGAGTTGTAAGACTGAAACGTACAAAAGCTCCTGCATTCTTCCTACTTTCGTCAAACATGAATATTAACACGAATATACTCGTTTGGAAGAAGGTAGAGGAGGGTGAATTAATTCAATTAAAATCGGGTGTCCGAAAATTAGTAAAATAACAAACACAATACGCTTTATTCTCTCCTTCTACGTACAGAGATGACAAGGTTGTGTCTCGTTTTTCGAATGCGCACTTCTGATCCACTCCATCATGCATTTTCCCCGATTGCTGCAAATTGTTCAGCTTACCCAGCACCCATGCATACCAAGCACCCATATATCTCAAATCCATTCAAGCACAACAACTAGAGCATTTTCCAAATGGAGTCGATAGTCGCCATACTTGATCCTCCAAATATTCTCACGACACTACTTTAGCCTGCTCCCTGTCCCGAATGTTCAACTTGAAGCCAGTTACCGGGTACGGCGAGACGCTTGTCGGGCTGAAATTTGCCAGAACCGGGGTATCAGCGCAGGGCTCCAAGTCGCAGCGCCACAGCAGATAAAACAGCACGACTTTGGACTCCATCAAGGCGAATCTGTTCCCTATGCAGGTCCTAGGTCCCGTGCCAAAGGGCACGTATGTGCCCGGGGAAATCTCCCCGTCCAGAAACCGTTCAGGCTTGAACTTCATCGGGTCAGGGAAGTATGCGGGGTCACGTTGAATAGCGAAGGGAAGGAACCACACAACTTCGCCTGGTTTGATCGTGACGGGCTTCGTGCCAGGCGCCGCTGGCGGAAGCTAGAACTCTTTCACGCAGACACGATCCAAAAACGAGGCTAGGGAATAGAGCCTTAGTGTCTCGTTCAACACAGCGTCCAAGTATTGCATTTCTTTGATGGCATCGTAAGTGGGCTTTCCACCTGTTTTACGAACGACCTCCTCGACCTCTGCCCGCAGTCTCGCTTGAACCTCAGGATTCGTGCCGATTGCATGAGCAGCGAAGCAGAGGAAGCTGGAGGTCGTGTCGAACCCGGCGAAGAAGAAGACGAACGCCTGGTTGGTCATTTCTGCGATGGTCATTCCTTTGTCATCTTTGTCCCGGGTCTCCATCAACAGTTGGATCATGTCGGGACGATAGATGCCCTGTTTTGGAACAGTTGAAACGGTGTGAGGGTCGACTGATAGGATTAAAGTGTAGCACACGTATTAGTACCGTCAGTGTGAGTGGTAAAAACTATTGTTCCCGCGTGTTTCGAAGGGAATAGTTCACACTTGTCCGTGACAGTTACGATTATGCGATATTGAATATGCCGATGTATCGAAAATGGTTTCGATGGAGGATTACAGTAATGTTGAAGGGAAAGTTTAAACTGTGAACAGTGACAGAAATAAGATTTCGTGGTTTAAATATTCTTATGTAGGTTTTCTATGGGATACTGAGGGTAGCGTGACTCGTGCATAGACAATTAGCAATATGAAATGTAACTTAAGTTTACGACATTTAACCGTGTCTAAGTGTTTACCTTCTCCCTTCCCCTCCTAACCGTATCAGCGACGATTCCATGGAAGTACCTGCGAACCTTGTCGCTGAAGAATCCTATTCTAAAAATCTTGGAAATGATCGGGAAGTTGTTACATGCCAAGAACTTCAAGGGCATACCAGTCTTGAAACTCATTGTCTCCTTTGCGAATACATAGAACTGGTTGTTCGGGTTCTTCATAGAGTCCACAGAGATCCCAAAGCTACACGAGGCTACCACATCGTCGCGTATCTACGGAATATATCCCTTAAATCGTACATCTTTCCGCCCTTCGACTCCATGGCGACATAATCGGCGAAGTTCTCCGCGCAATCACACATCAGGGTGAACATAGTCTTCATCTTGCTGGAGGTGAAAGATGGGCTGAGCACCTTTCTCATCTCCCGCCAACGGTCTCCGGTAAGGTTAAACAGATTCTTCCCGATCAAGGGGTCAATATCCCCGTTGACGAGGGGGCGGTGGTCGGTGAACTGATCGAAGTGCTTCACAGCAATGGTTGTGAACAGCTCTGGGTCGCGGATCACGATCACCGGCTTGGGAAATTGTAGAATCCGAAGTATCTGTATCCTGGGTAGTACATAGACCTGTTCAAGTACTCGAATATTCAAATAGATTGCAAAGTGAAGGTAGCGATTGACGAACGAAACATGTGGATCATTCGTGCCACCCGATTGTTTCCAGCCGCTCGCTTCATTCGAGTACTCGGTTCGGCTCGAATTTCGAGCTACTCGAACAGCTCTACTGGGTAGAGGTTGTATTCTCGCTGAAAGCATTCGACCATGGAGACTTGTCGGAACACAACGGGCGCCACGTTTCCTAGGATCGAAAGTGGTGGCTCATGGGGGATCCCCAGATCCTTGAAGTAGGTCATTCGGCCCCATAGGAAGTAATAGAGGAGGATCGCGATCGCAGCGATCAGAGCTCCCGTTAACAGGTCCATGAAGACGGATGTAGCTGGATGTTTGGCGTCGACGGCTCCTGATCTTCAAATGGATTTACGAGAACGAATAAAGGCTGCTGCTTGTCCGTCACTGAACAAGATGAGAGCAGAATCGTCCGTAGACCTGATATATAGTGCGCGGTATAGGCATGGATGGCCATGTGATCTGTGGGGCTATCAATTGATTTTGATAGATGGTTCTTATCTCACAGTTAACGATACGAGGCGCTTCGTGTTATCATGACTCAGGTGTGGTATAATTAAACCGGGCTGACATTTAAATCACCGCTATCGGTTAGTGAAAGCTTGATGGTCTTATCGTTCAAGGCCCCCCCCCCCCCCCCCAATCAAAACTCTTCAAAAGCACGTGATTTTCATGAATTCAAAAAAAATGAACGACATACAGTAAAAAAAGCTCTTCTTACTTTATAGCTACATGATTATTTAAAGAACAAAAGGGAAAATAATTTCTTAATTTTACCACTGTATTTCATCACATACATCATTGTACCACTGTAGAAATTAGAGCTCCTTACGGGCGCCATTGGAACTCCTGACAGGATCGTCTGAAATAAAGAAACTAAAAATATTCTTTAAATATATGTGAATGGTTATCGCCTTGTCCGTCTTCATTGCACATATTTAAACAGAATGTTGCAAAAATAGTATTTCTAGGCATAAATCTGGCAATAAAAAAATGGGGGATCCAAAGTTACTCATTGCGGAAAAGGCGATGATCATTCACATATATTTTGAGAATATTGTTAATTTTTTTATTTCAGACGAACCTGTCACGAGTTCTAATGGCGCCCGTCAAGAGCTCTAATTTCTATAGTGGTACAATGAATGCTGTATATCTAATGCAAAAATTGATAAAATTCAAACGACAATTATTTTTTATTCTTCCAATACGTAGTAATAAAGCCCAAAAACTTTCTTTACTGTATGTTGCTCAGTTTTTTTTTAATTCTTGGAAATCACGTATTTTTCCAGGGTTTTGACCGGAGGGTACCATTAAATCAGACGAAATTGTGGTCAGTGCAGGGCGGTTTAAGTAACTGGGTCGCTTAGATTAGTGAAGTGGTAAATTAAATGAATTGAATACTGTTTCAACACACTCCTTTTAATGTACGCGAAATTTTGATGCTCGTCCACTTACAATTCTGCCGAATACACAGCACAACGTACTTACTTGGTAATGAACACGACACGACACCGAAAAACGCAAGTTAAGACGTGAGAGTCAGCGTCGCATTCGGGGGGGGGCTATCTACACCGCCCCCCGAAAAGTATCGAAACCCTCAAGCGTTGCCGAAAACGCGCGCGAAAAGTAGGCGGGAAAGTTCTGGACACAGAAACGTAGACACTTCCGCACGCAGAAATATACTGACCTGGGCGAGTCTGGCTGCCAGATTACATCGGCTATAGTCCGACTCACACAGGTTCTCGGGGAAAACCCGAGATTGTACCTACCTACGCCCAAATAGAGGAGAGTGAATTAATTCGAATAAAAGAACGTGTCCAAGAATTAGTAAAACAGCAAACAGAATACTCTTTACTCTGTTCTTCCATGCACAGAGATGACAAGGTTGCGCACTTCCGATCCACTCCATCATGCATTTTCCACGATTGCTACAAATTCTTCTGCTTACACAGCACGCATGCTTCACAAATTCATTCAAGCATAACAACCCGAGCATTTTCGAAATATAGTGGATGAACCATCGGCAGCGCCATACTAGATGCCCCAAATATCCTCACCACACTACTTTAGCCTGCTCTCTGACGCGAATGTTCAACTTGAACCCAATATCCGAACTCAGCACGACGTTCTTCTTGCTGAACTTCATCGGAATCGGGGTATCAGCGCAGGGCTCCAAGTCGCAGCGCCACAGCAGATAAAACAACGCGACCTTGGACATCATTAAAGCGAATCTGTTCCCTATGCAAAGCCGTGGTCCCAGGCCAAAGGGGACGTAGGTGGTCGAGGAAACCTCCCCGTTCAAGAATCGTTCAGGCTTAAACTTTAGCGGCTCAGGGAAGTGTGCGGGGTCGCGTTGAAGCGCGAAAGGAATGAACCAGACAATTCCACCTTCTTTGATCGTGACAGGCTTCGAGTCAGGCGTCGCTGGGGGAAGCTGGAACTCTTTCACGCAGACACGATCCAGGAACGAAGCTATGGAATAGAGCCTCAGCGTCTCATTCAATACAGCGTCCATGTATCGCATGTCTCTGATGGCTTCGTAAGTCGGATTTCCGTCTGTTTTCCGAACGACCTCCTCGATTTCCATCCGCAGTTTCGCTTGCACTTCAGACATCACGGCGATTTGATGAGCAACGAAGCAGAGGAAGGTAGAGGTCGTGTCGTACCCGCCCAATAGGAAGACGAACGCCTGGTTGGTCATTTCGTCGATGGTCAGGCCTCCGTCATCTTTCTCCCGCGACTCCATCATCAGTTGGATCATGTCGGGACGATAGATGCCCTATTTTGAAACAGTTGAAACTGTGAGGATAGACTGGATTAAGGTCTATGTACACGTATCAGAGCCGTCAGTGTGAATGGTAAGAAGTATCGTTCCCGTTGCTTGGGGGCAGTCGTCGGTTAGTGGTTATGTAGGGTTCGATGTAATTACCGAATTAAGGGTTGGTGATGGGGGGTAACTTGAAAAGTTTGAATTTTTCGATAATTATTTGTACGCAGATTGTGTAGATATAAAAAATGATGCAACTTTTGTTGAAACTTCTGTCCAATATCTTTCACTGGTTTCGAGATATCCCACGAAATATGTTTGCATTTTTTCCAAGGAGTGATTTCACCCCCCCCCCCCAAACCACTTAATACCACGAGCAAAAAATGGGTTTGTCTTGCGCAAGAACTACTTTACTTGCGCGCAAAGTTGCATAATTTTCTGAATTTCCGGGTTGCCTAACTTCTCATATGAGCTCTACCTTAGTTTAGTCCTGCGAATTACCGAAACTACTTACGCATTACACGACGCGCTGCGGGAGCTCCGTTCACTTCTGTTTGATCACAAACAGGAATAGGAAGTTGATTAAGCCGGAAATTTACCGGGAAGCTACGCTATACTATGCGATGCTATGCTATGCCATGATACGTTTTAAAAAAATTAGCTTTAATACATTCTTATGGAACCGTTTCCACCAAAAACTAAGCTACAACATAGCATCGCGAAGCATAGCTTAGCTTAGCTTCCCGGTGGATTCCCGGCTTGCGTTAATGTTACTGCTTGTTATTATTTTTCTTGTATTAGTTAGTAAAAACAAGAACAACGTAAGTTTTTGTAAAAGAAAAATCGAAAACCAGTTTTTCCAAAAGTCAGTTTTTGTATAAACCCCAGGGTGAATCGTGCATAGCTAATTAACAATACCTATCAAATGTAACTTGAATCAAACGCTGCCTACCTTCTCCTCCCTCATTCGAACCGTATCAGCAACGATGCCACGAAAGTACCTGCGAGCCTTATCGCTGAACAATCTTATTCCAAAAAGCTTGGAAATGGTCGGGAAGTTGTTGCCTATCAAGAACTTGATCGACAAATTAGACGTGAAATCAATCGTCTCATTTGCGAATACGTAGAACTCGTTGTTCGGGTTTTTCATAGAATCCACAGAGATCCCAAAGCCACACGAGGAGATCACATCGGTCGCGTACCGACCGAATGTAGCCTTCATATCGTAAACCTTCCCCTGTTTCGACTCCATCGCGATATAATTGGCGAAGTTCTCCGCGCAATCACACACCAGTGTGAACATGGTCTTCATCTTGCTGGAGGTGAAGGCTGGGCTCAGCAGCTTCCTCATCTCCCGCCAACGGTCACCGCGAAGGCTAAACAGATTCTTCCCCATCAAGGGGTCAAGCTCCTCGTCAACAAAGCCGCGGTGGTCGGTGAATTGGTCGAAATGCTTCACAGCGATGGCTGTGATCAGTTCTGGGTCACGAATCACGATCACCGGATTGTCGAACTGATAGAATCCGAAGTATCTGTGTTCTGGGTAGAGGTTGTATGCTCGTTGAAGGTATTCGGCCATGGAGGATTTGCGGAACACGAGCGGAGCCATGTTTCCTAGGATCGGAATTGGTGGCTCATGGGGGATTCCCAGATCTTTGAAGTAGGTCATTCGGCCCCATCGAAAGTAATAGAGGAGGAGGATCGCGATCGCAGCCATCAGAGCTCCCGTGACCATGTCCATAGCGACAGATGTAACTGGATGTTTGACGGCGACGTCTTCTGGGCTTGAAGGGGATTTGCGAGGATGAATAGCGACTGCTGCTCGTCGAGAACTGAACAAGATGATAGTGGAATCGTCCATATAATGCGGGCGTATAGTGCGCAGTATAGGATGATCATGTTGATCACGTGACCTATGACGATATCAATTTGCTTTAACAAATAGTTCTTATGCCGCAGTTAGTGATAGAAGACGATGTGTCAAGTTACGTCTGGGGTGTCTTATATTTAAATCAGATGACATATTAATTGCTACCGTTTAGGGATCTCTTGGTGGTCTTATCGTTTAAGTGATAGGAACTTGTGATGAGTACAAGGCGGTTTAAGAAACTGGGTCGGCAAGATTGGCATCCTCGCCACTGTACTGTAGAATCTGAAACCTTTGTGTGAACCCGAAGATCGGGGGTTCGAGTCCCGTCGCCCGAGGTCATCTTTTTTCGTGGCTTGCCAACATATAGAAATTACGAAGCCTAGTCTTACAGAACTTAAAAGTCTTAAATTTTTAAGGAATTGTAAAAAAGGAAATTGCTTTAACCAATTTTTATCTTCTCTGCATACGACCTTGACATGATATCACCCGTTATCTTCCAAAAATATCGACGTCTCGTACAATTTATACATTCCCACCCCACGAAGTCCCATCATCACATTTATCATCACAGAAATATTAACAAGAGTATAATTATTTGGGGAAAGGTCGAAGAGAGTGAATTAATTCAAATAAAATCTCGTGTCAGAGAATTAGTAAAGTAGCAAACACAATACGCTGTATTCTCTTCTTCCATGTACAGAGATGACATGGTTGACTCTCATTTTCCGAATGCGCACTTCTGATCCACTCCATCATGCATTTTCCTCGATTGCTACAAATTCTTCTGCTTACACAGCGCCCGTGCTTCACAAATCCATTCAAGCACATCAACCCGAGCATTTTCGAAATATAGTCAATGCACCATCGGTGCCACCAACACTTGATGCCCCAAATATTCGCGCAACACTACTTTAGTCTGATCCCTAACGCGAATGTTCAACTTGAACCCAGCATCCACGCTGACCACGACGTTCTTCTTGCTGAACTTTATCGGAATCGAGGTATCGGCGCAGGGCTCCAAGTCGCAACGCCACAGCAGATAAAAGAGCACGACCTTGGCCTCCATGAAAGCGAATCTGTTCCCTATGCAAGCCCGTGGTCCCAGGCCGAAGGGGACGTAGGTGGTCGAGGAAACCTCCCCGTTCAAGAATCGCTCAGGCTTAAACTTGAGCGGGTCAGGGAAGTTCGCGGGGTCGCGTTGAAGCGCGAAGGGAAGGAACCAGACAGTTCGGCCTGGTTTGATCGTGACAGGTTTCATGCCAGGCGCCGCTGGTGGAAGCTGGAACTCTTTCACGCAGACACGATCCAGGAACGAAGATAGGGCATAGAGCCTCAGCGTCTCGTTCAACACGGCATCCATGTATTGCATGTCTTTGATGGCTTCGTAAGTGGGCTTTCCGTCTGTTTTCCGAACAACCTCCTCGATTTCCGCCCGCAGTTTATCTTGAACTTCAGGGATCACGCCGATTTGATGAGCAACGAAGCAGAGGAAGCTGGATGTCGTGTCGTAGCCGGCCAAGAAGAAAACGAACGCCTGGTAGGTCATTTCGTCGATGGTCAGTTCTCTGGCATCTTTATCCCGCGTCTCCATCATCAGTTGGATCATGTCGGGACGATTGATGCCCTGTTTTGGGACAATTGAAACGGTGTAAGGGCAGATGCCTAGGATAAGCTGACAGCATTAAGGTCTATGCGCAGGTACCGAAACTGTCAGTGTAAGTGGTCGAAAGTAACTACTATATTATAGTCTCAAGAATATTCGTGCAAAAGTTTATTCAATTCTGTCCAGTAATCTCTGAGATATTTCTGCTACCGCAAATGCTGTAACTATGAAGAGACCTTGGGAGAAGGGACTGCTATAGTACGATTTCTTAAGGTATACATTCTTTTTTAGAGGATTCGTGTTTTCGAATGGAATATCTCACAGTTGTCCGTAAAACGCGCCATACACGTTGAGATCTGTATCGACACGTGTTCCAAGTATTAGTATCGCGATAGAAATCTCAACGTGTACGCGACTATCTCGGTACTAATATATATGTATCGGTATCAGCTGGTATGGTCGTCTTTATCAATGTATTGAAACGTTCACATCTCAACTGTGCAACTGATACGAATATCTACACGTTTCAGTGTATATGTTTGTTATTTCTTGTATTGCGCCACTAAGGTTTACTTTTTTCATAGACAAACACTTTTAGATGCAACAACTGTGAAATAAGTTTAGCACTTTAGAATGTTATCAAGAAACTCCAGGTATCCGTGTTCTGAACTGAACTAATGTTTAATGATTCCGCCTCAACGCAATGGAATACTTCACACTTGTCGGTAACAGTTTCAATTATGTAATACTGAGTGATGGAGATCATCGACATTGACAGAGCTGATACGCGTGCATAGACATTTAAAGTTGAAGAAGCGTATTTGCGTGAGAAGCATCGCCATGGATCAGAAAACGAACGGTGATAGAAATAAGATCACGTGTATTATATATATATTCATTTCCGAAAGTAAACTGAAGGTAACGTGAATCATACATAGCCAATTAGCAATACCAAATAGTATAACTTGAGTTTAGGGCATCTAATTCCGTTTACCTTCTCTTCCCTCATCTTAACCGTATCAGCGACGATGCCTCGAAAGTACATGCGAGCCTTCTCGCTGAAGAATCTTAATCTAAAAAGTTTGGAAATGGTCGGGAAGTTTCTACCTATCAAGAGCGTGACGAAAGAACCAGACGCGAGATTCATCGTCTCCTTTGCGAACACATAGAACTCGTTGCTTGGGTTTTTCATAGAATCCACAGAGATCCCAAAGCTACACGAGGCGATTACATCGGTCGCATATCGACCGAATATATCTTTCATATCGTACACCTTTCCCTTCTTCGACTCAATCGCGATATGATCGGCGAAGTTCACCGCGCAATCAGACACCAGTGCGAACATGGTCTTCATCTTGCTGGAGGTGAAGGCTGGACTCAGCAGCTTCCTCATCTCCCGCCAACGTTCACCGCGAAGGCTAAACAGATTCTTCCCCATCAAGGGATCAAGCTCCTCGTCAACAAAGCCGCGGTGGTCGGTGAACTGGTCGAAATGCTTCACAGCAATGGCTGTGACCAGTTCTGGGTCGCGGATCACGAACACCGGATTGTCGAACTGGTAGAATCCAAAGTATCTGTGTTCTGAGTAGAGGTTGTATAGTCGCTGAAGGTTTTCGGCCATGGAGGATTGGCGGAACACGAGCGGCGCCATGTTTCCTAAGATCGGAATCGGTGGTTCATGTGAGATTCCCAAATCTTTGAAATAGGTCATTGGACGCCATAGGAAGTAATAGAGGAGGAGGATCGCGATCACAGCGATCAGAGTTCCCGTGAACAGGTCCATGGAGATGGATGTAGTTGGATGTTTGACGTCGACGACTCGTGAACTTAACCAGGATTGAGGAGTCCGAATAGAGACTGCTGCTTGTCTGTGACTGAACAAAATGATAACAGAATCGTATATATAACGTGGACCTATACTGCGCAATATAGGTTGGTCATGTGATCTATGACACTGTCAATTGACATTGATATGTGGTTCTTATCTCACACTTTGCGATATGAGACGCTGTTTGACAGATTCAGCTCACCCGAGTCGTTATAGACGGTTTTCATTGTTATCGTTTAGTGTAATCTTAATGGTGTTATCGTGTATATGAGCCGAAATTGTGACGAGTATCATTGTCACTGTACATACAAGTGTCAAATTTTTAAGGAAATTCTGAGAATAGGAGTTGCTTTTTCACCTTCTTTATACGACCTTGACCAGGCATTCCCTGTTATCTTACAAAAATTCCGAAATCTTTTATCGTTAGTATTTTGCCACCTCATGAACCCCACGACAGAGTCGAATCCCGTTTTTCGAAATTGGATGGCTGGAAATGCAAAAGCATCTGTACACCTGCTTAGTTTTCTAATCACTCTGTAGTTTCTTACATGATGAAAATCGTCGATATAAAGAGTAAAATGGTTGGCCACTTAAGGAAGAGTGTCACATAAATAATGAATTATAAATGTGAATTTAGTAAATTTGAAATGAAAATCAATATAAATAAGTACGAAATATTCCTAATAATCTAAAAATATATAGAGTTTATAAAAAAAAACATCAAGAGTGTATAAAAATATAGAAAAAATATGTTTTCGACGAAGAAATATTATTATTGGCTTGGCAAGACAGTAATTGTCCAATCGGTTCGACAGTGATTGGCCGCTATTTGATACATAATATAACCTAAAAGGAAATGTTACCCGATTTGGTGATAGAAATAAGATTAAAATTATTCAATAAAAATGGATATATTTTATTTAGTATGTTTTTGTGGTGTTTGTTTCTGTTTTCAACAGAGGACTAATTACTTATTCACCATTAACATGGTTAAAAAACAGTCACTGGCCGTCCAGCCAATTACTATCATTCAACATTATTCATATGACAGTTGTTGGCCCCCTGTATTTTTCATAATATATGTATAATTTTAACAAATAAGTAATTCGTATATAAAGTTTCAACTTTTATTTATCGATATATACCGAATATGAGAGATATACATATCATAAATACATTAAACTAGGAGCATCTTTTTTATTATATTACTTTTCTCGTGCGACAAACGATTTTCGAAAAAAATCCGAAAAACTAAAAAAAACTTTTTTTTTCAAATTTTGAAAGTTTACATGCTTCTAGAATACTTTTTATTTATGAAGGTGAACCAAAAAAATGGAATTATTATTTTCGAGGACTATTTTTTAAACATTTAAGGGGGGGGGGCATAAAGAATACTACGGTCATTATATACCATTATATGTATATATTTATACATATATACATAATCATTTTTAAAATTTAAAATATTATATTTTTTACTGTCGGCCGCCACGACCCTGACCTCGACCCCGGCCCCAGCCACGGCCATGGCCATGGCCACGGGTGTATTTATTTATATCAGTAAACACTACAAAATGTGTGAAATGCCCACAAAATTACCTTTTCACAAAAAGGTACAAAAAGAGCGCCAAGTATATAATCCCATCAAAAAGAAACCCATTTAAAAACATTGTCGTAAATTAATATAATTATAAATTTCTTAATGTGCTATATTTAACTTTACGAAAGTAATGATATACAACAATTGCGCCAATTATCATAATGGCTGTTTATACATTGGTATTTCTTTATATTCAAAATAAGGTCAACTACTGTCAGGTAGTCAACCACTTTACTCTTTACCCTAATTCAGGACAGGTAGAAGAGTGTAGTGAACAAATAAAAACAAAATAACAAACACAAAACGCTTTCTATTTCACTTTCTTTCTCTATGAAAGTCCATTCTGAACGATGCACCCCATAATGGAGTTCTCTCAATTAACAAAAAAGGTATTTCTCGAGTATATGGCGCTGACAAATGCACACAAGCATACTTGAAAGTTACATACAACTAGGTACAACAAACACAGGAAAATTTTACAAGAAACAGAAGACTTGGGAGAGCTTGCATCCCCAAGGGTACAATTTTATACAACGCCAGTGTTTTCCAAGGATAGTCGATGAACGAACAACATCCGCTGCGGCCCATACTTTCACGATACCGGTTTCTCCTGCTCCCTAGTGCGGAAGTTCAGCCAGAAACCATTCTCCGCTGTAGTCACGAAGGTCTTCTTACTGAGCTTCATCGGAATCGGGGTATCAGCACTGGGCTCGAAGTCGCAGCGCCACAACAGATGAAACAGCACAACCTTGGACTCCATCAGAGCGAATCTGTTCCCGATGCAAATCCTTGGTCCCAGACCAAACGGCACGTAGGCGGACTGTAAAATCTCTCCCTCCACGAATCGTTCAGGCTTAAACTTGAGCGGGTCAGGGAAGTGTGCGGGGTCGCGTTGAAGCGCGAAAGGATGGTACCAGACAATTCCACCTTCTTTGATCGTGACAGGCTTCGAGTCAGGCGTCGCTGGGGGAAGCTGGAACTCTTTCACGCAGACACGATCCAGGAACGAAACTATCGCATAGAGCCTCAGCGTCTCATTCAATACAGCGTCCATGTATCGCATGTCTCTGATGGCTTCGTAAGTCGGATTTCCGTCTGTTTTCCGAACGACCTCCTCGATTTCTGCCCGCAGTTTCGCTTGAACTTCAGGCATCACGCCGATTTGATGAGCAACGAAGCAGAGGAAGGTAGAGGTCGTGTCGTACCCGCCCAGGAGGAAGATGAACGCCTGGTAGGTCATTTCGTCGACGTTCAAACCTCCACCATCATTGTTCCGCGTCTCCATCATCAGTTGGATCATGTCAGGACGATAGATACCCTGTTTTGGGACATTTGAAACCGTGTGAGCACCGATTGACAGGATTAAGGTCTATGCACGCGTATCAGAGCCGCCAGTGTGAGTGGTAATAAGTATGGTCATGTCCGTGATATTTACAATTATGTAAGCCTGGTGCACGGAGGCCATTGACAGTAATGGCACTGCAGTATTACGGAACTGATATGCGCGCGTAAGACTTTAAAAAGAAAGAAGCGTGAAATTTGCGTGAGATACATCGCATCGCTATGAATCAGAATAACTTTCAGTCGAATGTTTGAACTGTGAACGGTGCGAGATATAAGATCTCCTGTTTCAATATTTTTAAATCACCATTTCGGAAAAAGGACTATGGTATTCTTTATGAAAGCAATCTGAAGGTAACGTGAAGCGTGCATAGCTAATTACCAATATCAAAGAGCCTACCTTCTCCTCCCTCATCCTAACCGTATCAGCGACGATGCCCTTGAAGTATTTCCGAGCCTTATTACTGAACAATCTTATTCCAAAAAGCTTGGAAATGGTCGGGAAGTTGTTACCCATTAAGAACTTAATGGACAAACCGGACGTGAAATTCATCGTCTCCTTAGCAAACAGATAGAACTCATTTGTCGGGTTCCTCATGGAGTCCACAGATATCCCGAAACTACACGAAGCGATCACATCGGTCGTAAAGCGACCGAATATTGCCTTCAAATCGTACACCTTTCCCCGCTTCGACTCCATCGCGATATAATTGACGAAGTTTTCCGCGCAATCAGACATCAGGGAGAACATGATCTTCATCTTGCTGGAGGTGAAGGCTGGGCTCAGCAGCCTTCTCATATTCCGCCAACGGTCTCCGCGAAGGCTAAATAGATTTTTTCCCATCAAGGGATCAAGATCCTCGTCGACGAAGCCGCGGTGGTCGGTGAAATGGTCGAAGTTCTTCACAGCGATGGATGAGACCAGTTCTGGGTCCCGAAGTACGATCACCGGCGTGTCGAACTGGTAGAATCCGAAGTATCTCGCCTCTGGGTAGCGGTTGTACACTCGCTCGAGCTCCTCCGTAATGGAGATTCGCTGGAACATGATCGGAGCCATGTTTCCAAGGATTGGAATTGATGACTCATGGGGGATCCCCAGATCCTTGAAGTATGTCATTCGGCTCCATAGAAAGTAATAGAGAAGGAGGATGGCTATCAGAGCGATCAGAGCTGCCGTGAACAGGTCCATGGAGATGAATTAGCTGGATGTTTAACGTTGGCAGCTTCTGGTTTTGAAGAGAATTTAGGAGAACGAATAGAGAGTGCTGCCCGTCCGTAACTGACCGAAATGGTAGCAAGATCAGTCATATAACTGCCGTATAGCGCGAAATATAGAATGATCTTGTGACCTTTGACGCTATCAATCCGCTTTGATAAATGATTTATTGCAAAATTAGTGAAACGATACACTGCGTGGCATAAGGAAGGTGTAATCATGAAATATCATATATCGTGTTTTTATCATTGTTAGACATATAGCTATTTATTCAAGACTACATCGGAAAAAAACAATAGGGTTCTTTTATCATCCCAACATAGGGTAAAGGACCCAATTACTGCCACCCTAAGCTATTTTACGTAAAATAACGAATAAATCTTATAAAATGATGCATAAAAAAAATTTAGCATACAATTCAAACTGTTATTTATACGATACAAAAAATAGTACTTCATTTTTTCTTCGTTAATTTGAATAAAACGATACAAATTTTTAAGCGGATATTAGGAGCAGTGGGCTTGGGAAAAGGCCCCGCAGCTATCTACTACGCTCCGTTACGCATGCGCGATGATGCGCGATGACGTCAAACCAATCAACGCCAAGATGGTAAACGAAATAGCGCCACTGTCAAGTCAAGCCAAGCGACGTGATTGGCTTGACTAGCTTGGCTTGACTTGACTTAGCTACGGGGCCTTTTCCCAAGCCCACTGATTAGGAGAATGAAAACGACGACTTTCTTACCAGCGAAAGAGAAAACAAGGCGTCAAAGAAAATGCTGTAATTGTAATATTTAAGCTATTAACGTAACAAAATATAATATTTTAAATAATATAAGCATTATAGAAAGTAATAAAGATTCGAATCCAACGATTCATTAAGTCTTTTTACTTATTAATTGGGTGACAGTGATTGGTACAAGCGTTTCTAGCATTTTGGTATTACTGTCATAGTAGTAGTTGCTCATGTACATGACACGACGTAACCTTAAAATGACAGATAAGCAGCATTAGATTAGCTGGCAGTAATTGGGGTGTCAGTAATTCAGTCAAATACATTTGAAGGGTGTCAGTAAGTGGATCCCGTAACATATTTTTGAAATTCATGAATTTATACATACAAATCGAGTTTTAAGATCCACCAAATTTTTTTCATCAAGTAAACATATTAAACAATAATAAATAACAAGAACAACATATACTTTTAGTCTGTAAGTACAAAACTATAAGATAATGTCAGCGTCAACGCTTAATGTGTCAGTAATTGGGTCATTTACCCTATGTATAAATAAATTCGAACAAGGCTTTTTACCCCATGTGCAGTTTTGTTTAAAGAAATACTTTTTTTAAGGGATTACACGAGAACGTTGCCTTAAAAACCTGTATCGCTTAGATTAGCATCCTCTCAACTGTGTCTACAAGTCTCAAATTATTCAGGAGAATCTAAGATTAGGAATCGTTTCAACCAATTTTTATCTTCTTTGCATACGACCTTGATATGGCGTCCCCTTTTATCTTCCAAAAATTCCAAAGTCCCTTATCGTTAGTACATTCTCATCTCGTGAACCTAAAATCACAACAAGGTCGAACTCCTTCTTTGCAAGTTGGAAGATGTGGAAGATGCAGAAGCACCTGTACTCCTACTTTAAAATATAACCGCGCTGGTGTTCCTTATACCATAAAAATCGTCAATGTTTCACGAGAGGTAGAAGAGGCCAGTGAAGGAATAAAAACCAAGTAACAAATATAAAGTACTTTATTTTTTATCTTTAACAATGTCCACTATCGATTGCACTCCATCATGGAGTTATCTCAATTGAGGGCTCGGATGCAATAAGGGGACTAGCGCTCGAAAATGCGAAAAAGTATTGTCCAAACGCTAAGAAATATTGGAAAATTAAATGTTGTTAAACTGTATTTTAAAAAATATAATGTTATAAAGATCGTCACGACACACATTTTTTCTATTTACAGTTTTTTTATCGAATCATTAGTATTCCAGATAAAAATTATAAACAAAAAAAATTTCTTCGACCAAAATCATTATTTCTTTAAACATAAATTGCGATAACTTGAGTAAATATTAACGGATCGTTATGAGACTTATGTTTAACATAAGGGTTTTGTGCATACATTTCACGGCTTCGCTAGAGTTTTCTGAGTTTTATGTTTCAAGTCTCATAACGATCCGTTAATATTTACTCAAGTTACCGCAATTTATGTTTAAAGAAATAATGATTTTGGTCGAAGAAATTTTTTTGGTTTATAATTTTTATCTCGAATACTAGTGATTCGATACAAAAACTGTAAATAGAAAAAATGTGTGTCGTGACGAGCTTTATAACATTATATTTTTTAAAATACAGTTTAACAACATTTAATTTTCCAATATTTCTTAGCGTTTGGACAATACTTTTTCGCATTTTCGAGCGCTGGCCCCCTTATTGCATCCGAACCCTCAATTAACACACATCATCTTTCTCAAGTATACGTTCCTCACAAATGCACACAAGCATACTTGTAAGTTATACATAACTTCGTAGAACAAACATCGGAAAATTTTACAAACATCAGAAGACTAGAAAGAGACTTTTCCCATCACAGTCAGTGGACCAGCAGCATCAACAAACTCAGTGGCCCATACTTTCACGATACCACTTTTTCCTGCTCCCTAGTGCGCAAGTTCAACCAGAAACCATTCTCCGCTGACAGTGCGAAGTTCTTCTTATTGAACTTCATTGGTATGGGGGTGCCAGCGCAGGGCTCCAAATCACAGCGCCACAATAGATGAAACAGCGCAACCTTGCACTCCATCAGAGCGAATCTGTTTCCAATGCAGATCCTTGGTCCTACGCCAAAGGGCACGTAGTTGGGCGCAGAAATCTCGCTCTCCAAGAATCGTTCAGGCTTGAACTTCATCGGGTCAGGGAAGAGCGCAGGGTCGCGTTGAAGAGCGAAGGGAAGGAACCACACGATTCCGCCTGGTTTGACGGTGACAGGCTTCAACTCAGGCGCCGCTGGTGGAAGCTGGAACTCTCTCACGCACACACGATCCAAAAACCAGATCACGGAATAGAGCCTCAGCGTCTCGTTCAACACAGCGTCCATATACCGCATGTCTCTGATTGCTTCGTAAGTCGGATTTCCGTCTGTTTTCCGAACGACCTCCTCGATTTCCGCCCGCAGTTTCGCTTGAACTTCAGGCATCACGCCGATTTGATGAGCAGCGAAGCAGAGCAAGCCGGAGCTCGTCTCATACCCGGCGAAGAAGAAGATGAACGCCTGGTACGTCATTTCGTCGATGCTCAGACATCCGCCATCTTTGTCCCGCGCCTCCATCATCAGTTGGATCATGTCGGGACGATAGATGCCCTGTTTCGGAACAATTAAAACGGTGTGAGCGTAGACTGACAGGATTAAGGTCAATGCACACGTATCAGAGCCGTCAGCCTGAGTGGTAAAACGTATCGTTCCCGTGTGTTTCGAATGGAATAATTCACACTTGTCCGTGACAGATACGGCCATGTGATACTGAAGCAAGGAGACCATTGACACTGATGGCACTGAACCGTTACGGGACTGATATGCGTGAATAGGCCTTTGAAAATGTAAATACATGCAATTCGCGTGAGAAGTGGTGAAGGGGACATTTAAACAGTGAACGGCGAGAGAAACAAGGTATCGTGTTTCAAATCATCGTTTCGGAAAAAGAAATATGACATTTTTTTAAAGCAATCTGCAGGAAATATGAATCGAGAAAAGGTGATTAGCAATATCAAATGTAAGTTGAATCTAAGACATCTACCACTACCCAAGTACCTACCTTCTCCTCCCTAGTCTTAACCGCATCAGCGACGATGTCCCGGAAGTACCTGTGAGTCTTGTCACTGAACAACCTTATTCCAAAAAGCTTGGAAATGGTCGGGAAGTTCTTACCCATCATGAACTTGATGGACAAAGCAGACATTGAATTCATCGTCTCCTTACTAAACAAATAGAACTCATTGTTCGGATTCTTCATAGAGTCCACAGAGAACCCGAAGCTACACGAGGCGATCACATCGGTCGTATACCGACTGAATATAATCTTCAAATCGTACACCTTTCCCTTCTTCGACTCAATCGCGATATGATCGGCGAAGTTCACCGCGCAATCAGACACCAGTGCGAACATGGTCTTCATCTTGCTGGAGGTGAAGGCTGGACTCAGCAGCTTCCTCATCTCCCGCCAACGTTCACCGCGAAGGCTAGCCAGATTCTTCCCCATCAAGGGATCAAGCTCCTCGTCAACAAAACCGCGGTGGTCGGTGAACTGGTCGAAGTGCTTCACAGCGATGGTTGTGATCAGTTCTGGGTCGCGAATTACGATCACCGGCGTGTCGAAGTTGTAGAATCCGAAGTATCTCGCCTCTGGGTAGAGGTTGTATGCTTGCTGAAGGTGTTCGGCCATGCAGGTTTGGCGGAATACAACGGGCGCGACGTTTCCTAGGATCGGAATCGGTGTCTCATGGGGGATACCCAGATTCTTGAAGTAGGTCATTGGACGCCATAGGAAGTAATAGAGGAGGAGGATCGCGATCACAGCGATCAGAATTCCCGTGAACAGGTCCATGGAGATGGATGTAGTTGGATGTTTGACGTCGACGACTCGTGAACTTAACGAGGATTTAGGAGACCGAATGGAGACTGCTGCTTGTCTGTGACTGAACAAGATGATAACAGAATCGTCTATATAACGTGGATCTATACTGCGCAGTATATGGTCATGTAACCAGTGATAATATCAATTCTGTTTTAATAAATAACTGCTATTCCAAAATTATCAGTAAGTGTGCCGTAACGAATCGGGTTACGTATATTTCAATTGTGTTAACATTATCATTTAGAGAAATCTTAATGCCTTTATCGTGTAAATGAGACGAGATTGTGATGCGTGCAAGGCGGCTACAACAGGTATAAGCGTTGGAAAATGTAAAAAATCGGAACTTTTTGTTTATATATATTCATAGATGGATGTTTTAGAAATATTATATAACAAGTCACATGATACTTTAACGTAGACTGTTCTGTAATGAGGAAATCGAAAGTTTTACATAAAATATAAGCATGAGTATGGTAATTGTTTGAACTAACGTTAGGGAAAGATTCCCTGTATTGGATCCCATAAGAAATTACCTCCATAAATCGGAAACGTGTCCGCAGTTTTCTACAAAAAGATTTGAGAACAATTTTAGGATTATAATTGATACATAAATCTAATAAAACAGACTGTGGCTGGTTAAAAAAACCTTTTTTAAGAATATTTATTTTAAAATAAATTTGCACTGTATTAAAATAAATAAAGAATAACACTGAGAAGCATTTTACAGCATACTGAGAAAAAATAAATATGAATTTGACGAAATAATCTTTTTCTTATGACATTCAAGCCTGATTATCTTTTTCTTATCACATGATTCTTTCTGTCACATTAGCCTATCTTGAAATATCATGTACCGTGTTTTTATCACCGTTAGAGTTACAGCTATTTATTCAAGACTACACAGGAAAAAAACCCCAAATTTTTTATTTTCATCCTAAATATGTATAAATATATGGCAAAAAGACATTTTACCCTATGCGCTGCAGTTTTCTTTAAAACAAAACGTAAAGAAAAACTCTCTTTAATGGATAATACGGGATTGTTCCCTTAAGAAGCTGTGCCGCTTAGATTAGCATTCTTCCATTATACCTACAAGTCTCAAATTATTAAGGAAAATTTGAGAATAAGAATTGCTCTAACCACTTTTTATCATCTTTCCACACGACCTTGATATTTCGTCCTCTTTAACCTTCCATATATTCTGAAATCTCTTATAGCTAGTAGGTATAATTCCTTACATCATCAAAATCCTTGATGTTTGAGGAAAGGTAGAGAAGGGCAGTGACAAAATAAAAACAAAAAACAAATCCAAAACACTTAATTTTTTTATCTTTATCAACGTCTACACTCCATTGCATTCCACTCTGGAGTTCTCTCAATTACACCAAAACGTTTTTTTCGAGCATACGTTCCTCACAAATGCACACAAGAATCAAACATAGGAAAGGTAGATGAAACATAGGAAAATTTTACAAGCAACAGAAGCCTTGAAAAAGCTTGCATTCCCAAGGCTATCATTTTACACGCCGCCAGAGTGTTTTCCATGCACAGTCGATGGCCCAACAACATCAACGATGGCCCATACGTTCACGATACCACTTTCTCCTGCTCCCTGGTGCGGAAGTTCAACCAGAAACCATTCTCCGCTGCCAGCACGAAGCTCTTCCTATTCAGTTTCATCGGAATGGTGGTGTCAGCACTGGGCTCCAAGTCGTAACGCCACAGCAGATGAAACATCAAGACCTTTGACTCCATAAGAGCGAATCTTTTCCCGATGCATGACCTTGGTCCCACGCCAAAGGGCACGTAGGTGGACTGGGAAACCTCCCCGTTCAAGAATCGTTCAGGCTTGAACTTCATCGGGTCAAGGAAGTGCGCGGGGTCGCGTTGAAGAGCAAAGGGAACGAACCAGACGACTCCGCCTGGTTTGATCGTGACAGGCTTCGAATCAGGCGTCGCTGGTGGAAGCTGGAACTCTTTCACGCAGACTCGATCCATGAACCCTAGGGGATAAAGCCTCAGCGACTCGTGCAACACAGCATCCATGTATTCCATGTCCCTGATGTCTTCGTAAGTGGGGTTGCTCATCGATTTCCGCACGTAGTTTCGCTTTCACTTCGGGGTTCACTGCGATCTCGTGAGTAGCGAAGCAAAGGAAGTTCGTGGTAGTTTGGACGCCGCCGAAGAAGAAGACGAACGCCTGGTAGGCCATTTCTTCGATAGAGAGCCCTCCTCCATCCTTGACCCGCGTCTCCATCATCAGTTGAATCATGTCGGGGCGATGAAGGCCCTGTTTTTGGATACATTGCGAACGGTACGAGGCCAGGTTTTATTCGGTCCCTTTGAATTCTTCTAGAGAAGGCAGTGATTGCATGAAGACCTTACTCGGTGAAAAGGTTTGTGGGGGATGGGATACTATGGGCATTCGTGTTTGGAGTTTAGAATGTGATGTATCGTGGGTATCTTTTTCAAGCGGTTAGCAGTATCGACTGTTGGAGCTGAGTGACGTGATAATGTTGGGATGATAGATGATGATAAATTTAGGCTTGACTGGTGGTGATCTTATATGTAGGAGAAAAAGAGTCGGCCGATGGGGTGCCTGTACTTGGGGTCGAACGTTGGATCTTTCGCTTGACTGGTTTTACCACTTAGCTACCCAGACCCGACGACAACTCTTCTTCCCGAAGTAAGTTACTTCACCGAAACTAACGGAGCGCTACTTATCTGCCCGAACTTGCGCGATAGGCAATTTGCCATCTAAACGGCGATCGCCTATATACATATACCTGATTTATTAGAGTTGTTGCTGAGGGAGACTGATTATACATCATAAGACGTGTCCATTTGCAATCCAAATTTAGTAGCTATCTAAATGTATATAATTATTAAGCAATACAAAAAGGCTTCTTCTATAAGATAATGTTTAATCAAATACGTATAACCGGAATAATAAGCATATCACAAAGTTCGGGGTTTAAGATTGAGATATTTCGACACGCGTCATACTCTTCTAATCTTTCGCCTTCTGTCTGTCAGATATTTAAACATTTCGATCCCTTTTTAAATCACAAGAAATTTACTAGCAGAGATTCAATAAAAATGCCATTGTGGGGTTCATCAATTCTAGATGATTGAAGTTCTATAAAAAGTTATATAAAAGGGTCTGGGAAACTTATTTTCAGATAAAAAGCCATATATAAACTACAGGGTAGTACCTTGAGTATTAAACAA
This sequence comes from Andrena marginata, assembly GCA_963932335.1. NCBI lineage: Eukaryota > Metazoa > Arthropoda > Insecta > Hymenoptera > Andrenidae > Andrena > Andrena marginata. The sequence goes on along the minus strand of OZ010662.1, from coordinate 11,423,490 downwards.
TTACTGTAATTCCATGTTCAACCTCCTATGAAAAATATGACAAATCTTTTGTGCCAACGTATTACAATTAAGAACACTCTACTATGAAGTGTCTAGACCCTAGAATCTAACGGTTCCTTGACCCCAATCCTTCTAAATATTCTCAGAAATAATTGTCTAGGAAGTTACCAACTATCATAAGGTGCACAAAGCATAAATGCTGCCTACCTTGTCTTCCCTCATCCCAACCGTCTCGGTGACGATGCGCAGGAAGAAATTGCGAGCTTCGTCGGTGAAGAACCTAACGCCCAGCAGCTTGAACAGTGTCGCGAAATTCTTGCCCATCTAGAACTTGATGGACAAACCAGACAAGAAATTTAGTGACTCCTCGCCAAACCTATAGAAATCGTTGTTTGTGTTCTTCATAGAGTCCACAGATAGCCCATAGCAGCACGTGGCCACGATATCGGTCGTGTATCGACGGAAGATATTCTTCAGTTCGTACACCTTTCCCCCCTTCGACTCCATCGCGATATAATCGACGAAATTCACCGTGCAATCACACATCAGGGTGAACAGGATCTTCATCTTGCTAGCTGTGAAGACAGGGCTGAGCACCCTCCTCGTATCCCTCCAAAGGTCACCATGGAGGGAGAACAAGTTGCCCCCCAACATAGGGTCCATATCCTCGTCCGCGAAACCGCGACGGTCGCAGAACTGGTCGAAGTTCTTCACTCCAATCGTATTAAGCAATTCTGGGTCCCGGAGAACGATCACCGGCATGCTGAAGTTGTAGAATCCGAAGTATCTGGCCTCTGGGTAGCGGTTGTATAATCGCTGGAGCTCCTCCGCGATGGAAATTCGCTGGAATATGTTCCCAGAATCGGAATCGCCGGCTCATGGGGGACGCCCAGGTTTTTGAAGTAGGTCAGTGGATGCCATGGCAAGTAATAGACGAGGAGGATTGCTATCACAGCGATCAGAGCTCCCGTGAACAGGTCCATGGGGATGGATGTTGCTGAATGCTTGGTGTCGACGGTTTCTGGTCTTGAACGGGATTTACGAAAACAAATAAACGCTGCTACTCCGTCCGTAACTGAACGCGATGATAGGAAAATCGTCCGTATAAATGCTGTATAGTACGAAGTAAAGGATAACCATGTGACCTATGACGATACGAATAGGTTTTGATAAATGGTTCTTATCCCATAATTAGCGATACAAGACGCTGCGCAAAATAAGGAATCGGGTGATGTATATTTAAATCGTGTTAAATGAGGCGAAATTGTGGCGAGTGTATTTACAAGTCTGAGAGTTTGAAGGAAATGCTGACAGTAGGAATTGCTTTAACCAATTTTAATCTTCTGTGCATTCTACGTTGAAATTGCATCGCTTTTCATCTTCGAGAAATTCTTTAGTCTTCTATCGTTAATACATTCCCACCTCTTAAACCTAACATCGCGACAGAGCCGAATTCCGTCTTTGGAAGCTAGGAAGATGCAAACGCATCTGTATTACAGAATTCTGTACATCGGTTTAGTTCTTTAACCACGATGCTCTTCCTTACAACGTCAAGATCATTGATGTTTGAGAATCAGTAGAGGAGGGCAGGGAACAAATACAGAACAAAATAACAAATACAAAACACTTTGTTTTCTTTCACAATCAACGTCCCCTCTCGATGCACTCCATCGTCGAGTTCTCTCAATTACAAATGCTCACAAGCATACTTGGAAGTTACATATAACTTGGTAAAACAAACGCAGGAGAATTTTACGAGCAACAGAAGCCGACACCACAATCGGCAGTCAAGAACTGGTACAGCATTTGCAGCTTGCATCCCCAAGGGAACTATTTCACACACCGCTAGAGTGTTTTCCAAGCACAGTTCATAGACTAACATGCTTTCACGATACTACTCTCCCCTGCTCCCTAGTGCGGAAGTTCAACCGGAAACCATTCTCCGCCGCCAGCACGAAGGTCTTCTTATTGAGCTTCATCGGAACATGGGTATCAGCGCTTGGCTCCACGTCGCAGCGCCACAGCAGATGAAACAGCAGGACTTTGGACTCCATCAGAGCGAATCTGTTCCCAATGCAGACCCTAGGTCCCACGCCAAAAGGCACGTAGTTGGGCGGGGAAATCTCCCCATCCAAGAATCGTTCAGGCATGAACTTCATCGGCTCGGGGTATAGCGCGTCGTCGCGTTGAAGCGCGAAGGGAAGGAACCATACGACTCCGCCTGGTTTGATCGTAACAGGCTTCGAGTCAGGCGTCGCTGGGGGAAGTTGGAACTCTTTCACACAGACACGATCCAAGAACGAAACCAAGGAATAGAGCCTCAGCGTCTCGTTCAACACAGCGTCCATGTATCGCAAGTCTCTGATGGCTTCGTAGGTGGGGTTTCCGTTTGTTTTTCGACCAACCTCGTCGATTTCCGCCCGCAGCTTCGCTTTGACTTCGGGGTTCACTGCGATCTCGTGAGTAGCGAAGCACAGGAAGCTCGAGGTAGTTTCGAAGCCGGCAAAGAAGAAGATGAACGCCTGATTCGTCATTTCTTCGATAGAGAGCCCTCCGCCGTCTTTGTCCCGCGTCTCCATCATCAGTTGAATCATGTCGGGACGATGGATGCCCTGTTTTTGGATATATTACGAACTGTTTGAGGGCAGATTTTCGTGAGGCCCTTCGAATTCTTCTGGCCGACTGCCAGGATTGAAAGGGAAGCCAGCGATTCCGTGTGGGGCATTGCTGGGGGGGGGGGGGCGTGAACTGGATGGAATATTACGGGGAATAGAATTTGGAGTGTAATGTGTCGTGGGTATCTTTTTCAAGCGTTTAGCAGTTTCGACTGTTGGGGCTGATTGACGTGATAATGCTGGGATGATAGATGATGATGAGTTTAGGCTTGACTGGTAGTGATCTTATACGTGCTTTAGAGTTTTTGGTGTGAGAGGCTGAATATAGATCGCAAGACACTTTCATTTGCAACTAAAACTAACTAGCTACAGAATGTAATAAGATGAGAAGATTATTTCTGAATAATCTAATTTAAAAAATTATTACGGAAAAGTCCTGCAATTTATTGCAGAATGACCAATACGAAAAGATTTCTTCTATACGATAATGTTTAATCAAATATAACGCGAATAATATATCATAAAGTTTAGGGTTTAAGATTGAAATACCTACTTCGACAGGCGCCCTGATCTTCTATGCTTTCGTCCACTGACTGTTAATAGTTACATCACAAGAAATTCTCTGGCAAAAGATTCACTAAAAATGCTGTTCGGTGTGCATAAATTCCAGAGCAGTGTTTTCCAAACCTATTTGAGTTGTGATTCCCTTTTATAATACTCAAATAACCTGCCACACGCCCCCTCCTCCCTCCGTATAAGGTAAAGTAAATTTAATAATGTAAAAGAAACACATTAAAAATAGGTATTTCGGCATATAAGTCTAACCAACAATTAAAATCAATGAATGCTAAAAATCGCCAACTAAAAATAACCGTGGCAACCACCCAGAGAATGCTTCGCTACCCACAGGTTGGGAATCGCTCTTCTAGAAGTTTATAAGCCTATAAAAAGGCCCTGGAAAACTTATTTCCAGATACAAAAAACATATCTAAGCTACAGAGCAGTACTTCGAGTATAAAAAAATGACTGGAATTCCTTTAAGAGATATAAAATATCTTTTGCACGAACATAATACAAGTAAGGTTGCTCTACTATCAAGTCTCTAGGGTTTCCTTGACTCCAATCCCTTTAAACCTTCCGAGCAATGAATGACATGGGAATTACCAACGTTCACATGTTACACAAAGCATGAATGGTATGTCGGGACAGTGTGTAGCACAGAACTGCCTACCTTCTCTTCCCTCATCCTAACCGTCTCGGTAACGATGCGCAGGAAGTACTTGTGAGCCTTGTCGCTGAAGAACCTGACGCCCAGCAGCTTGAACAGTGTCGGGAAGTTCTTGCCCATGAAGAACTTGATAGACAAACCAGACAGAAAATTCATCGTCTCCTTTGCGAACCTATAGAACTCGTTGTCCGGGTTGTTCATAGAGTCCACAGAGAGCCCAAAGCTGCACGTGGCGACGATATCAGTCGCGTATCTACCGAAGATATCCTTCAGATCGTACACCTTTCCTCCCTTCGACTCCATCGCGATGCAATCGGCGAAGCTCACCGCGCAGTCACACATCAGGGTGAACATGATCTTCATCTTGCTGGAGGTGAAGGCTGGGCTGAGCAGCCGCCTCATCTCCCGCCAACGGTCACCGCGGAGGGAGAACAGGTTGCCCCCCATCAGAGGGTCTAGTTCCTCGTCCACGAAACCCTGGTGGTCGGGGAACTGGTCGAAGTGCTTCACAGCGATCATAGTAATCAGTTCCGGGTCTCGAATCACGATCACCGGCGTGCCGAAGTTGTAGAATCCGAAGTACCTAGCCTCCGGGTAGCGGCGGTACACTCGCTCGAGTTCCTCCGCGATGGAGTTCCGCTGGAACATGACCGGCGCCATGTTGCCCAGAATCGGAATCCCTGGTTCATGGGGGATGCCCAGGTTCTTGAAGTAGCCCAGTGGATGCCAGAGCAAGTAACAGATGAGGAGGATCGCGATCGCAGCGAGCAGAGCTCCCGTGAACAGGTCCATTGCGATGGATGTTAAAGGTGAACTTTCGTGGATCCTGCTGAACGAGCAGAGACTGCTACTCCGTCGTGACTGCAGTGGGCTGCGGTATGTTCTTGGAAATATACGCGAGACTTGCGCAATAAATAAACGAGCAGCTTCATCAATAGACTGGTATTATAAAGTTGTCAGTAGATACGTCGGGCTCCGTGAATATGCGACTTCAAACGCCTGTGTCACGCAAGAAACGCTTGAGAAACAGTCGGCCTCGTAGGCGGTAGTGCAGATTGCATTTAACGAATACTGGTTATTGATATCTTCTTTAATAACGTAAGCTTGAATATTGTATCTCCGCCACTTTCTTCTCGAATATTTCCAATAGCATTTCCATTTGTAATAGCATTGATGAAATTGATGGTAGCACTTGTTAAGTGGATCGTAATTGCAAAAATGTCTCACTTCGCGTATCTATTTAAAAGCGCTGAGGAGTTGCAGCGGCGTTGCACAGCCATCGAAGTGGACCAAGTCATAGCCCAATACGAATTTAAGAGGCCAAAGTTCGGTGTACCCGGATCTGTGCATCGATTAATCAGTATTTTATACAAATTATCTGTTGCCAAACGATAACGCTGCTTCCCTCGCGTCTTAATCCAAGATAATCTTTGTGGAAGTGCAGACGTTTTGAAAAATTTTCAAACTCTTTGCAAGTTTCTTCTTTACAACGCTGTTTATTGAAGGACATATTATTCTTATTATTTAATCCACGGGTAAAGACCCTTTGGTTTACAGTATAGATGCAGTTAATAAAGTTAGCAAAGAAACAGCGTGAATGAAACGAAATGTCAGTGGAAAAATAAAATAACTAATGAACTAATAAAACTTTATTGTTTACTCTTTACAAGTTTGCTGTAAGGGCCGCGCTAATGATTACTGAGACTCGGGAACCTTCATCTTTTCCATTATTTTTCTTCGAATAGGGACGAAAAGAGGTGACCTGCGAGAGAACATGACTTGCCTCGTGTTCTAATTGCGACGAATGGACGTGTCGATTTCTAGAAAAAAAAAGGGACATATCTATGCTCTGTTCCAATTATAGGCTTCCGTCGCTCGCGGGCACACCACGCGGAGATTTTCCGCTTCGCCTTGGATACGTTGTAATGAATTACAACGGAAGAGCAAACCGGCGCGCTTCCATGGATCCAGTCAAATTAGAGGCGCAGTCAAATTCGCGCCTAATTTTCTGAAACGATCGCCGCGGCCGTCTTCTGCGCCGCAACGGTACGCGCGAAGTTGCACCGTGAGGTAGGCGCGAGTACAGCTCGACGAGACGCTGCGATTGTCAGGAATAATAAGTGCGTTATGCAACGCACGATGACATGAAAAAGTTCCCTGATCTCAGGGGGAGAAGGAACGAAATTGAGACTGTTATCTGTTAACATGTCAATGTCACTATTTGTGAAAAGAAGCTTCTTCTCTTATCTGCACGAGATCACTAATTGTACGTTCATAAATAATAGTAATTCTGGGCAGTGATTCAGATAAAGCGGAAAACAATGTAGTACCTACTTACCGTAAACTGAGGGAACGTCGGCAGTTACTTAACATGTATTAAAGAAGGAAAAACACAAAAGTTTGCATACATTTTCACAGTTGTAGTACAATCACAATGTTATAATAGGATACTTAATGCAAATGTAAAAATTTTAATTCTTTTATTATACAGAGTGTTACTGTACGAATAGTCAAGAGGGATACCACCCCCCCCCCTCCTAGTCCCTATCTTCGTTTTCAAAAAATTCAAAGTCACTTTTCTTGAAAACGAAGCCTTTAACGCAACCTTTCGTCATTCTTCATTTTCGTCTTATTTTCGGCTGCATAATAACCCCCCCTGGAGTATTAACTATCAGCAGAGTAACCCCTGTGTAGCAAAATGTCCCATAAACATGCCGATATTTCCCCAGTTTATTATTCTGTTTGCGTTACCCTGTTTAAAATTCAAAGATATGTCCGACGGAGAAAATACTCATTGCCAATAATAGTATACAGTTGAATGAAAATTATTATTCTCTATGAAGTAGATATTCATGTATGCAAATACCAGAAGGGAATAAACACGATTGCGCCTATTCTTCTATAGGCCTTGGCAATTAACGATAGTCGTCGTTCAATCTAGAATCAAGAGTATCAAGACACCTATCTAGCTGCTTACAATCGATCTGCCCACGCGAATCTGAACGGTGAATACGCGCGGATATAATATTAAACGCTCGAAACAGAGCGAACGCAATGATTACTCCCAGGTGGATCAAATATACGTGGTCAACGCTTCGACTGGCGTCGACGTGTTTTCCCGCCCAAGCTTCTGGCTAGGGATGGGATCAAGTGCAATGTGTACTGCTCACGAATCCGAGTCAATTCCAATTAAAAAGTTTCAATCTATGTACTCCCGAACTACATGCGTTATATAAATTGGTTTCGAACCTCAGAAAAAGTGCCTGCAGGGTTAGAGAATTTACTCCTAAGTACTTTGACGTTTGAAAGAATATAATCTCGTAAAATTAGTACTCGAATCTTGAAAGACTCTCGAGTTCAATATTGTAAGTAGAAAACTATCGTAGGTAACCCGTGAATCATAAAAGCTTCGAATCTACTTGGTCAGGGTTCGATTATACTTGAAAGTACCGCTTGCGTTTCTCAAAGTACTTATAATGAGTTCGAACCCGTCCCATCAATGTTCGAGTCTACTTAAAAGTATTCTTTTTCTATTTCAAAGTACTCGCGAACTGTTCGAATCTATCCAGTCAGATTCGAAATCTACCTATTTCCAATATACTTCCTCCCATCACTACCTCTGGCCTTCTTTCGCGTCGATATTTTCTGGAAAGTGAAGAAATGTTTACTTTGGAAGGAAACCAGGCGAGAAGTTCTCTTTCAACGTTCCGCGGAAAAGTTTGCCAGCTTGGAACCAGCTACACGTCTGCCACTTCGAATTTAGCAGCTTGTCTCGCTGAAGAACGTTTCACGCTCGTGGACACGAGTATAATTGCGAGATGTGTATCTTTTCATTTCCCGCGTGTTTGTGCAATGTATCTAATTAACGTGTAGCGGTGTCTCATTGATTTGTCAAGCTTATCGAGCGAGGCTCTGACAAATGTTTATCGAGTACGTACACGTTCGTGTGGACGTTTGCCGTGGAACAGAATGGAGACAGGCATATTATCGCCATTTATCACTGTACGCGGCAGCGTGGCACCGAATGGTTTTGCGATTCATTCGGAACTGTTTCCGCCCCCGCGTGTACGCCTACTATCGATTCGCGGTACCGTTGACCGAAAACAAAACGATTCGCGATGGAAACCGACGGCTGACAGCCCCCCTTCGATAAGTAAGTCACGAAACCTGAGCATCAGAGAACGGGGTGAAGTAGCGAGGGGCGGAACGGGGGTGGAAAGAAGTAACGATCAGGAAACCTTGAAAAACAGAATGGAGTTTCCGTTTAGTTCTACTCGTTCCACTTGATAAGTGGATAGAGTGGCTAAATGGAACCGCACTTAACGAATCAACCATTTTACACTGGTGGTTAAAAGGAAGTTTAAACCTTAATTGGTGGTTTAAAATCTGTATCCTATAGATTGGGGATTGCCAGAATGGGAGAGTGATAGTAGGCCATATCATTATGAGGCCTCGAAAGAACAAGTCTCTTTCTACAGTTTTGTAAAATATAGTACCTATAGATAATAAAATAGCTATTATCCCAATAATTTTTTGCCTCGTTGATGGTACACGAATTTCGCGTACACGAAAATCCTCGCGTACATGAATTTTATGAAATACAGCAGTTCCTGTTGGTTTCATATTTTAGGGAAAAAACGATGCACTTCAAATTGAGGTGGGAGGGGTCACAAATTTTTCAGCCGCCTCTAGTTTTTATATTATGAATTTAATATTTAAAAATAAGTATTCTGTTTCACAACTATAACTAGACTGTTTTTTATATGGTTGTTTCTGAGGATTTTGTTTGTTTCTGAGGTTTTAAAATATGGACTCATAGAGAGTGATATAGCAACTTCTTTTAATATTAAATTATATAATATTATAAGATAGAATATTATATTATATAATATTAAATGATCGTCTTTAACATCACCTATATTATATAATATTAAAAGAAGGGAGGAGGGAGGCAGAGTCAGAATGGGAAAAAAGAGGGAGACTCTTTATGAAGATAGAGGTTACGCAGCGAAAGAGGTATGTAGAAAGACGGAGAGAAGAAGGAAGGAATATGAAAGAGAAGTTGCAGGAAAGAGACAGGAACGAGCAAGTGGGAAATGGAAAGCAAGATTTAACCGATGATATAGGAAGGTAGCAACGATGGGACTGCCGAGATACCTGAAAGAGAAGAATGATAAGGATGGCAAGGTTTAAACTGGCAAACGAAATGGGGGTGTTATAGGGAAGAGGGAGGAAAAAGAAAGTGCAAGGTGTGTGAGAAGGAAGAGAGGAATGTGGGAGCATGTATTGGGTAGGTGTGGAGATTCAGGGGACGGAAGAGTAATAGGGGAGAAAATAAGGGACATTTCGGACGACACTAGAACGGCAGAAGGGTAGATGAAGGGGCTGGGAAGGTGGGAAGAATGGGGATAAGGGATGCGGGAGAACAGGTAGATTAAAATAGAAATAGAGATGGAAAAGACAAAAGGTAGGGTAGAGAGATTTAGGTACAAGATGGGGTAGTAAACAGGAAAAAGGTAACAGTGAGGAAATAAAAGGTAGAAAATAAGATCTTCGACCTTTCTTTCCACCACCACTATATTGTTGCGCCAATGAGGGATCTCCTCATTGACCTTCGTCGCATTTCCCGATTTCGCTTGAATCCTTAGCGAAGACATCCTGAAGCTCAAAGAACAGCGTGCAAACAGTTCTTCCAGATGCTGCGGAACGCCTACTTCCTCTTCTTTCCTCTTTGCCTTTTCTTTCTTATTTTCGAAAATAGATTTCCTTAGACCTATTTCCCGTCTTTCTGGAAGACACAGTACGTGCCGAGAAAAATCGATGCTACAACGAAGACTTTTTAAAAACGCTGCTCCTAGGATACAATCTACCACCACTTTAACAATGTAGAAGTCTTCTTTGCTGGAAACTTCTTCGATATTAAGTTCCAAACACTGCTTACCGAAAACTTTAATTCTATCTCCAATAGTTGATCGAATAACGAGCCCGGACGCATCAATCTCCCTCACTGGACACAATTCTTTTTTAGCAAGGGAAGTTAGGCAAGCCGGAAATTCAGAAAACTTTGCAACTTTGTGTGCAAGTAGAGTAGTTCATGCGTAAAACAACCCTATTTTTTGTTGGTAGCATAGTGCGATTTTTAGGGGGTGAACTCATCCCTTGAAAAAAAATTCAGAATATTCTTTTTCGTGGAATATCTCAAGAACGGTGAGAGATATCGAGAAGAAGTTTAAATAAAAGTTGAATCTGTTTTTTGTATCTACAAAACTCGGTATAACGAATTATCAGAAAATCCATACTTTTCGAGTTTCCTCGCCACCGATCCTTAATTCAATAATTACTCTTACTCAGTTTTGTAGATATAAGAAAAAGGTGCAACTTTTGTTTGAACTTCTTTCCAATATCTCGTATCGTTCTCGCGATATTGCACGAAAAAGAAAATTCTGTATTTTTTCAAAGGGTGATTTCACCCCCTAAACTAGCATTAAGGAACCAACAAAAAATAGGTTTGCCTTACGCGTGAACTACTCTACTTACACGCAAAGTTGTATAATTCTCTGAATTTCCAGTTTGCCTAACTTCCCTTGTACGTAAATTAATAGGTAATCCTGTGTCCAGGATAATTTTACAACAATTTCCACCGACGGATCGCGATCTGACGTGATATATCCCACCCCTTAATCACAGAAAACAAGCACACCTCCCTGTCACAATATTCCGAACAATGACTCTGATCATTAGGTGTGTAATTAACATCACGCAACAACGAAGGGCGACTCATGGGGCATATTAGCTAATGATCCAATCACCAAGTGTTAATTACGTGGGCGAGTGTTATCGATACGTTTCCTCGATGTCAGAACAAAATTGGGGAGGGGTCACTTAAGTAACAGGGAAATTGCGCGGTTCGACGCGCCACTGCGAAGAGATCGATTCTCGAGGGAACGTTTCAAGCTTCGAATCTATAAAGATGAATGGTGACGGTTACATAAGCTGGAGATATTTATACGGCGCTCGAAAATAGCTGAGAAACCTCGTTCGCGGTAACCACGGTCTACCCAACAGCAACGTGCACACAGATTGTACGCGGCGAGTCAATGAAATATAAATGCCGCCCGAATAGAGTCCCGTGGACGCAGACCTTTGTCACTCGTGGTTCTACGTATTTTTTAAAAATCACAGGATGCAATGGAATTTAATCGGCAGTATCTCGTTTGTCATTCGTCGAATTGATATCTCTTGTTTCGCCCAGAGACTCACTTTTCATTCGCCCTTTGTCCATGCTTTATAATTGATCTTACAAGTTTAATTGTCACCATGACTGACATTTTCTGAGCTTCGCTTGAGAAGTGCTTTATATTGCTTTATAGTCTATAGATAATTGAGGCATTGAGAGGAAAAATAGACTAGGCCACCTTGAAAGAAAATTCATTTTTCCTATTTTATATGATTAGCAGGTACAGCTTATTGGAATACATTATTGCTAATATGTCAATTTCGCAAGAAATGTGGGTTAGTCCGTTTATACTCTCAATGCCTGGTATCTACTGTGTTTATTAATCAGAGAGGAAATTCGGTACGCCGAGTGCGGCATTCAACGTTCGAGTCACGCGCTACTGTGCTCTATTATTCAACAGAATTTTCGGGAGCCACTGCTTTCTTGTTCAACCATATACTACGGTGCTCTATTATTTACCACCGAAATTACTGTTACTACTTCCCCATCGATCAGCCAGTATCGTAAATCACTCCTTCGATCACGTACTGCTACGTGCTTCTTCGATCAACTGCACACGACCAATCGCGAGGTGTACATTCCTTTAGTAGGCGTACTAGTTAAAAAGGACGTGAGCTTAAACGGCCTTCCCTTAAAAACTCAATTTTTCGTGAATTAAAAAATGAAACAAGTATCGCACGTGTCATTTTGCACGTTTGTAGCTTTACTCTATCACATTTTAAGCCTATAAAAAAGAATTGGCATCCGGAGTATATCGTTCTCTTCACGATGCTCCTATCCCACTATAAATAGATACGTTTACTTGTAAAAATTCTTTTTATAGTCGTAAAAGGTTATAGAATAAAGCTACAAGCGCGCAATACTTGTTCCTTTTTTAAATTCCCGAAAAATGAAGTTTTTTTTCAGCTGTCACGCTAGAAACACCCCTTAGCCCTCTATAACACTTTATAGTAACATATTAAATTATCTGTGTTTTATATTACAGACGGTAATTCATAAAAGTTCCATATTCAACTATTCTGAATAAATTGTAAAGCAGCAATATTAAACCCTTATTTTACCATTAAATGTCGAAGAAATGAAATTGAAATTCTCCTGCCAATTTATGTGCAATTTTTAAGTTATACTACTGTCCTAAAAATTTCGATAGAGGGTTAAACAATCTAGGAAAGTAATAGGTTGTTCCACGAATTCTTTCTGTGTTCGGAATCGATATCGTGGCCCTTTAAATGCATCACAGTTCCGCGTTGATAAATTTCCCGTCGCTCACCCCTTACTCCATTATCGCCCCCAATGCCCTCACGAAATAATTCGACGAAGGAATCTGTAAATTAACCCCCAGGTTGACGGGTGTCTCTTTGGACGTCGAAGACGCGCATGGGACGTGACCGAGCGGTTCCTCGATTCGGCATTCGTATGGTGTACAGTGTTTTTCGGTGAGGCACCTCTAACGAAACGCAAGGACGGTTGAACTATTTTGAGAAATGTTGATGAACGTCGATCCACGCACGCGTGCCATCTACTCGCGTGACCAGAATGCCACTTCCTTATTTACGGTATCGTCACTGTAGAAACACGGAAAACCGCGGTTTCCAGAATTAAAGGAATATTTGATCGACCGTGATTACGAGGAGGGACCAATTAGCCAGTTAATTAGAAATATCGGTTCACCAAATTGGTCCATGAAATTTGAATTTTCGTAAACGATCGTTTCAACAATGTGCCGGTTATTATGAAAGAGCTGTAGAGGTAAACAATTTAAAAAAAAAATTAAATGCATCACTTATTTTGTGATGTGAGGCGATGTAACACTAAGTGGGTGATGAATTCAATTTCTTTAGATTTTTTATTACACCACTTTCATAATCACCGACACGCTTATTTATTAAGGGGTCATTCTACTTTAAAAGATTTTTCTATCAATAAATACAATATATAGTGTAATAAATCTTTTTAGAATTTATTAAGCTACTCTTATATTATACAATAAAATTGAAAAGACTTTTTTTAATTGGTCTGAATAGCGTCAATATTGCTCCTAAAAAATATATAAAAACAAATTTTATGTTAAACGATTTTATTAGAAATGCACTAAAAACTAAATTAAAATGCACTAAAGATTAAAAAATATTTTTTGTTCTTGTACTATAATTTCGATGGCGATATACTACAAACGCCTGCAAAGTTTTAGTTTTACTATTCGTACATACGTGACGGATCGATTCTCGATCAATTGTGTATTTTCGGTAATCGCGATGCGACTAGCGTCCCGAACGCTTTTTGTCGTTTTCATAAAGAACGCGAGTGGCTGATTTCAAGCGTTTGGATTTGTGGATATGGGTTATATTTATTCATAACTAGGTAACTTTTTCACCCCTGGGGGTTTATTTTTTTTTTTTAATATTGTATTGTCATCCAAACTACGCACGCCTGCAAAATTTCAATAAATTTTGATAGTTGGAAATTGATTAAATTTGAGCTGCCAAATGAATCATACATACAAACATACAAACAGGGGTCGAAGCTGAATAAATTCGTATAAAAAGAGGTATATTCGTAATAAATACCAACAATATTTATTTCATTATATATTGCATTAACTGAGAAAAAAGCCTTTAAAAATAGCTTCATTTTTCGACCGATCAATGTAGAATGGCCTTGTGATCTTGTATCTTATTCTCTACTAGGTAATTTATTTTTCACGATGGATAGCGTGGTTCGTAAATTTAAACTCCATAAAAGGGATGGCGAAGGCGAGTAGTTAAACAAGAAAACAATTCAGAATCACGACAGAACCACAGCCGGAAATGGAGGAAGAATATTATAATTCACACGGCTAATGTTTCATGCTGAGTTTCTATCGGGGAAAGAAATCGACTCGGATCAGGCGTATCTCATCGTGCATTTCACCGTGTTTTCTTTAGTCGGTAAGAAAAATAGAGGTCCACAGCGCTATAGAGCAGAGACAGAGACCAAGGAACACTATGCATTTCAAAATAGCGACGTCCATTAGCTGTCGAACTTTTAGACGAACGGGCGTAGTTTTTTGCTCGCTGATTCATCCGGCGCCGCTCGAAATACTTGGGCGAACCGAGCAAAAACAGATTACTCAGCTACAGAACCCTCTCATCCATCGACGTGGCCGAATAAAAGTGAAGCATTCGGAGGGAATGGCCGCAGTCAGAGGGATCGCTTCCTCCTTTGCAATAGAAGCAACGCACCTACAAATTTCGAAGGGAAAAAGAGCACGATGCTCCTTCGCACCTTTATACATCATTCAGCGAAGCAAATTAAGTGCTTCAAAGTTTCAAGCACAAAACCTGTCGTTCCCTTCAGAAGCCCCAGAGTCTTCACATCCAAAAAAAAAATCGAAAAGGCAAATATTCTGCCTGAATTCGACTCAAGGGAGCTCATCCTCATCTCTACCACTTAAAGAAGTTTCCCCCACGTACACTTCCCACCCAAAGAAACCAACCTAAAGAAACCAAAATCCAATTCTCGACTCACCGGGATCTGATTCAAGTTGATGTCGGATTGTTCCCTGCTGGGGCAGTCGGTGGACGCGGTGGAGGTCTGCTTGAACCGCCTGCTGAACCTCAGGAGATTCCGCATGATCATCGTGTTCATCACTATGATGAGCACCAGCGGTGCGATGAGGCTGGCGATGCTGTCTATGATGCTGATGATCTTCATCGTCTCCAGGTACTCGGGCTTGAGGTCGCAGTACTCCTCGCCGTCTCTGTTGAGTACCACGCCAGCGGTGACGAAAGAGTAGGAGTGACTAGCCAGCGCTAGGATCACCAGCACGAGCACTATCGCTTTGGCCCTGGCGATGGTGCATATGTGCGGCCGGTGCAGAGGGTACTGGACAGCTATGAACCTCTCTACGGTGAAGGCGACGATCAGCCACACGCTCAGCGAGCTGCACACCGCGCTCACGTACACCAGAGTCTCGCACCAGCCATCCTTGTTGAACACCTTCCAACCCAGAGTGTTGTTGAGCCAGACCAGCAGCAGAGTGACTAGAAAGCCGAAGTCAGCGGTGGCTAGGGCAGCCAGGTAGTAGCTGGAGCTGCGTATCCTCAGATGAGTGTTCAGGAACACTATGCAGGAGAGCAGGTTGCCTACCAGTCCCAGGAGGATGATGAAGGGGATGTAGTACTGGTGGAAGAAGTCGAGGAGGAAGTACAGAGAGTGGCAATCCTCCGAGGGCTTATCCTCGAGGTCCAAGCTTGGCTCGTAGCTGCGGTTCCTGTACCCGTAATGGCTCAGGTTGGCCAGCATCGTTGGGGACACCGACCGCCTCAATCGAGAGGGGATTATCTCCATTGATAGAGACTCCTGAGCGCACCCGGCGTTCAGGTTGAACGTTGACGTGATCGAGAACATACTCGCGGTGCTTCAATGCGCCCCTTCTCTCAAAGATCTCCAAGTTTGGGAGAAGCTCCAAGTTTGTAAGTTGTACAACTATTGTAGCTTTCTAGGCTCGATCCTTTTGGGTATCGAACCCCTTGGGGGCTTTTATTTCTCAGCTGTGAGCAGCGCAGTTCCCTCCAGCGCGTTCAAATCACCGATATTCCCAGGTGATTCGGAGAACTAGCTCCCCCGTCGGCCGCCATGGGCGGAACAAACGTTGGTTATGTAATTCCAGCTGACAGCTTGGAAATATGACGTTAATGGGCAGCCCCGAGGTAATAACGACGATATGATAAATAAGGGCAGCGTGATTCACGGCTGGCGCACACGTACCCTACCCGGTCGTTTAGAAGTTTCGGCTCGCTGGGACACGTAGCCGACGGTGGCATAGAATTCTCGATTAAACTAACTTCACCGCGCTAATTAATAACGCCCTCGAGGAATGCCAGCTCCCTTTTCCAATGGAACCTCTCCCCAGCTGCCCGTGCAGTCTTCCAACGTCTCGGTTGCTTGGAGGAGTCGATGCTCCCTGGTGACACGCATGATTCGTGCTTCAGGGTCCGGTGACATTCTAAGGAATCCTTTTTGCGTAGGCACAAGATTATTCGTTATCCTACATCTCGAGTTCTATCTTCGCTCCCTCGTCACTAATTAAACGAAGAAGAACTAAGCTTGAAGAAGCTCGAAGAGGTACATAGAAGTTCACTAAGGAGTCTTGTTAATTTTTACAATTCTCTTCTTAGAGTTTTATGAATTTTTACAATATTCTTCTTAGAGTTCTTCGGAGTGAATGAATTCGTTGGAACGTCCACGTAACCTACACCACACAGGTTCCTTTCCACGCTCGTCTTTTCCACGATTCTACATTCGAAAGAGGAGTCCCGAGGTTACTCGACTCGTAAAACCGCGGGGATCTATACCTCCAAACTGAGGAGCAACAAATAGCCGCGATTTATCGATGTATTTGTTCGGTCGGGAGATAAACTCGAAGGTCGCGCGAAATTGGCCTGCTTCTTGGTCGGAAGCTGTTCCTCTCTGAGGATCTTGGCTCCTAGAAGCTCTCCAATTGGCTTCTACCTACCCGATCATTTGATTTTAAACAATACTCTTCGCACTGATGCCAAAACCCTTTTCCTTGGACACCGCCTCTCCACAGACACACTAGTACAATCTCGTTCCCGCGAGTCACTTTCAGCCCCTCTGCGCGCAGCGAGACATGCCGTCGGCCGCAAGGAATCGACGAAGTCGTGGAATAAGCAAACCCACTCTCCAGCCTGTTGAATCCTACAGACTCTGGAAATATGTTAAGCGTCCCACTCAATCACAACCTGTAGCTCTCGGCTCCCTTTGTACACCGTTTTCTACTTCGCCAAAGTGTACCTTACGTTGCCCGATATCGATCTACCGCTCTTCCAGTTCAAATGTAAACTCGAAGGCCAGGAGAGACTAGCGAATGGGACCATTTCCTCGAGCCTCTTCTAATCTCCCTCCTCTTCCCCTCAACGTGATCTTGCTTTTGAAATAATCCTCCGATTGGCCTGCGCTCGATCGTTTCCCAGATTGGTGCTCGGTATCGATCGCGCGGAAGATTGGAAAGCCCTTTTCTCTGGAGACTATCTTCGTATCGAGCGCTGCGGCGCGGCCTGTTTGCTCAATTTTCCATCGAGTTGGCCCGCAATCCGGCTGCGCAAACAAACTCCAAGACTCGAGAGCCTGCGTGCCCACTTCCCTTCCACTTCTCGCGTGTATACGGTACAATCGCCGTTAAAAGACCGCGATTATCGAGAAGAAACCTGCCAAGGCTTCGCCCGTGCGGCAACTTGGTGAATTGTTTGCGTTCTCTCGAGGGGGGAATGCTTCCGCCGCCGGCTGAATAACACCGTAATCTTTATTGTCAGACGTGGACGTTGGAAGCGACTGGCCCAGACGAGGAAGCAGCCCACGCGCGGCATCCGTCGCGGAAACTTCAACGCACCGAACGGAGACGAGCCGCGCAGAGTCTGTACTTTTAAAGTTCCTCTGTTATCGTTGGCGCTGCCCGAAGACCCGCTTGTCCCTTCGCGTTTCTATTTTTCCAGCTGCCACCTTTTCTACAGCCGTCACGCGAAATTTCGCGGCACACGCTAGAATGACCGAACTCCCGGGCGCGCTTTGGGCTTCGGTGAATCCCCTTCGATATTCGAATATTCCGAACCGCGGGATGCTTTCGCTTGCTGGCTGTCGGTCGTCGAGTCACGGGCGTCTTTTTTTATTTGTGTACGAGGCGACGAGGCAACGCGCGCTTCGGTACGCAGCGAGGAATCTGGCGCTTGGGTCCGCCCATGCCGTCGACGAGATTAAGCGGAACACTCGTGTTCCTCGAGGTTCGACGCGCGGGGAATGCTGATTCCTCGGCCTTGGACGATCCACCGGCGACGATCCATAAATCCTACTCCCGAGAAACCGGGAGCAAGGTCGAAAATACGGTACGGCGATGTGTGCCGCGGGTTCAACGACACGCGAGGCTCCTCCGCGCCTCCTCCCGATCGCGCGTGTTTCCTCTTCGGTCTAGGCGACTCGCGTTCACTTCTCGCCGAAACTTCGGTACTTTCACCGCGCACAGTACGGGCCCTTGGCCCTCCGCAGTCTATACTAACAACACCAAAGAGGATAGAAAAGATTTTCAGCCACACTTTGCTTCGTTCTGTCTACTCGCTCTGTTACTTCAATCACCGAATCAAAGAGTAGGAATGTCCCGGTCGATCGACACGGCTACTCGATCCTCGGAGACACTTATAGCCGCTGTACTTTTTACGAATGATTTAATTTCACTGGGAAGATTCTTTGTCTTTCGCCATTTCGAAGGAAGGGAATTGAGGAGGCCGACTGATTTTTAATGAATCACTCATGGATCTCGGGGTTTCCGTGGTTCGTACCGGAAGCGGGATGAACGGGGGCTCGTCGCGTACGGAATCGGAGCGTCGCGCGACGGGCAAACGACGTCGGATCAACTGGAGGCGCGATCCGCCGTTTCGACGCGTTTGCCGCCGGTCAAGTCCGTCGCATGCGCTTTGGAAATACCGTCGGCGTCGACGACGCCGGCGTCGACGCCCCGCTCATTCATGCATCTCGCCCCGACGGAGGGTCCACGGTCCTCTCTCGTCGCCCGTTTCACGGATCATCGGCGGGACCTTAGGGAATTCCGTTCGAGGTTGTACTTTGGTATTTTATTAGGGGGGTTGTTTTAGTTGCTCATTTACTTGTGAAATTAGGGGAGGAAGCATGTGGTCTAACGATTGTTGCGAGGAAGGGAGAGTGGGGATGTGAAAGAAGCCTTGAAGGGGTTGCAGCTTGATCTGAAGTTGGTAGGGAGGTTTTTTGGGGAGGAAATGGGGTTGAAAATGTAGGGGGTGATGGGGATAAATGGTTTCTGGAACCGGGGCCTTGGTAATCAACCGTTTTTGTGAACGGTGGCTTGATATATGGTTAGACTTAGCAACATGACTGCTACTGCAGCTCGCCTTTACTCTACTTAGTTATCCACTCTCACATTCGCTGATCTCGTATGTACTATAAGTAATAAAGTCGTTATAATAATAATGATAATAATAATATAAGGAAGACTCGGAAGACTTTCTTCTTCTTTTGAGTAGTATTAGTTATGTGCACAGGTTCATTCGTTTTATTGAACCAAAGCCTTTATTAACCCTTCGTGATCACGCCGGGTGTATCGCACCCTAAGAATAATTTTCAAGCTCAAACGTCGCGCCTTAACGACTTCCAAAGAGGAGTTATCGCAAGAAAGTCGCTCTTCTTGAACTACAAAGTTCATCGTATCAAAATTTATATTTCCATAAAAAGACTATTAGCACAATTATTACTGAAAAGTTAAATGATTCAAAAATACAAAAATGGTAACTCCAAAATGACGCTGACGTGCACTGAACCCCGTTTGACCAATTTGTGATTATAAGAAGGCGTGAGCACGAAGGGTTAAAAGTAAAAACACAAATACCTGTCTACTTTTTTAATCAAAGTATTTCCCTTGGCTATCTATAACCTTATGCCACTTTTCTCGTAAAAATACTTAGGTACATCTCGACGATAGAAGAACAGCCTGTTATGTCAAACACGAATAAATTACACGGAATCGCGCCCTACCTTCAACATTTCATTATAGTTTGTTTTATCAACATAGAATACAAACTTATAAGTCTCGCGACCATGTACTCTATATATCACAATGCCTAAAACTATCATGTGCTATAACGGTGTCAAACGTGTTGATCCAGCGAGCAAAGAATTTCCCGCGTAAATTTCATCGAAAATCAGACTTTACGGTCGCGCTGTGGTGCCCACGCCCCATCTATCAAGTCCAACGGCATCAATGCGGCTGTTCCTCGGGCTTTCAGCATCGTAATACGGAAGGAATGATGCTACGGGGAAGCAGTTTCCAAGCGAGCCTCCCTCGGACGATTTATCTAAATCAGAATTAATAAAGGGGGCGGTGTGGATTACCTCCCGAGACGCGCGATTATTCCGCGTGGCGGAAAACAAAATGCCAGCGGCTAACAATCCAGCTTCCCGACGCGACGTTAAATGCCAACGAGCAGGGAAATTTTTCAAGGACCCGCGTCGACGGTACGCTTCCTTCAACACGCTCCCTTTTCCTAATGCCTCCTGTCCGGCTTAACGACGCCCACGTGCGCGAACTCGATTTTATTTATTCACGGCAGGCGGTTGGAAAAAGACCAAGAATCGCGGGCACGTGGCACAAGTAGCACAGGGGAGCCTGGTTGGTCGATTAAACATCGACGAAACGAACGTAGTTTGATCGATATTTAAAGAGTTACACCCTTACCATTGTGTTTCAATAATACCTAAACTAATTAATCGTTGCGATAACCATTGTTGGTAAAGAAGCTCTAACGGATTTAGCAGGGTGCTATTTTTTTTCACAACAATAGAATGTGAAATAATAATTCAATTGGTAAGAAAGGGAATCGGGAGATAAAGTCTCGAGATTGGATGGAATTAGAAGGTAATTGAGGGAGCTCTAGGCGCTGTGCCTAAGTTTGCTGTTACTTAAATCCTCCCTCTGCGATTACTTCTAAGCATGGTAACAGGGATTACGTGTTTCGCATGTGGCGCAACGTGACCTCCATTTTCCCTTTCCTCCATTCACGTTTCGCACGAGCAAGCTTCCGCGAAATCCTCCACGGCGAGTGGAACGAGTCGACGTATAATGAAACACCTACTTACCAATGGCACACAGATGGCACGCGCGCCTTTCGAAACAACGCTATTGTCCTGGCGATATTAAAAACATTTCGCTCCATTAGCCTCCAGGGTGATTTTAATCAAATCGCTCGCTCGAACGCTAGTGTCCCCGACAGTTTCCTCCGCTTAACGAAACGAGAAATTCTAATCTGTTTTATGAGGAAACCTTCAATGGAAACCTGCTCTGTAATTATTGTTGCTTTTATAAAGAATAGTCCATTTATGGAAGCTTCTTTCATTCCCCGGAAAGTCGACAAAGGAATATTAAAAGCAGCTTATGAAACTCAAGCATCCCTTAAATTACTTGCTTATTAGTTTTCTTCGTTATCATGGCCAGGGCCGGTGGAATGCACTAAGCAGTCTATGCGAGGCAGAGGAGCGCTCGATGCCAAGGGTGCCAATGACAGGAGCACCAGGGACCCAAAAGGGTCATTTTTTCATTTTTGTTAAACGGTTCTTTAAAAAAACCGAGGTATATCGTTTATAAATATCATAAATCCCGTCAGTGGTATTCTGTGCTTTTTGGTGTGAGGTACCCCTGTTATTCAGCGCGAAAAGAGAATTTTTTTAACTTTTATTAAGCGGGTCTTTTTGAGAAACCCTGATTCTAGGGCGCCATTATTAATTTGTACATATTTATACTAAATATATGTTTGTAATAATATTTCCTATCAAGTACCTATCAGGTAATATTAACTTTTATCGAGAACACCTGTATTTTTATTTACACACAGAAGCAAGCAGGAAATAATTATAAGTAAGTATTATAAATAAATAACTAACATTTAAAATAGTAAATAAATAAATACTTTTAAATGAAAATTCGAAATTTACTGGGTAGCTCTCTTCAGGGCTGCACGAGATAGGATAAGGAAAATAATGGCAAAAATAATTTTCCTTATCCTATCTCGTGCAGCCCTGAAGAGAGCTACCCAGTAAATTTCGAATTTCCATTTCTGAGACACCCCATACACTACATTACTCGAAAGCTGTAAGACAGTGGAGGGGAAGGTTGTCCTCCTTGAAGATTTCATTAAGTCCTTCTCGATCTTGGCCTTCACACACTTGGCCGTCGAATGGAATATTTTTCATTGAAACTACTTCCAGGAACGGTGCCTGGAAAAATACTATTCCCTTTCGAACCGCTGCCAGGCTCCCGTGGATATTCAGTTCCCCTTCAGGACGATTCTTTTCTCGTCAACGCGGAGTAAGACGCGAAGGTCGACTCTATCGGTGAAAAATACGAGACGAGGTGGCGAGGAACCGAGGGAACGCGATGAATAATGGACGCGACCCCCGCGAAAGTACGATGCCGTGGCATCGCGAAGTCCTCGCGAACACAATTCCACCGATCGTGCTATTATCGTTGGATTTCAATAACGATCGGGTAGATCCACCTCTCCGCGATAGGTCTCTCGCCCTCCGGGCTGAGGCCCCTCCTATCCTCTTAATTCGCGTGATTTTTCCACGTTCCTCGACCTTCCTCTTGTTTGGCTATCCCCTTACATCAGCTCCTTTCCGTAATCCCATCCCATTTTCATGCGTTATCGCGACGAACCGTGCAAACACGTTCGCTCGGTCGATTCTTCGCCAAACACTTCGACGGGGGTCAGCTTCGTGTCAAAACAATTTATGAGATCTATGAATAATAGATCTTGGAATACATTCCTCCTGTCGGGCTTTGGCAAATTTGATTTGATAGCTAGGGCAGGGACAGTCGAGCTCAACAGTGATGGAACTCGGAATAGGAATGGCAATTTTTTTAACGAATTTTAACTTGCGGATGCTTAACCCATCATAGTCCACTGCACCCCAGCGCCATTGGAGTTACCGTTTTCGTGTTTTACGAGCACTCGTGCTCTAATAGTCTTTTTCTAGAAATGTAAATTTTGATGTCATGACATTTTTCCTAATCGAAAAAAGTAGTTGTGGAAAAAGCGATTTGGTTAGCTAAAATTCGCCAAATTTTTAAATACTAATGTTAAGCTTTAAAAATTTGCAGAAATATTGGCAAAGAAAAAAATGACCTGGGTACACCGCGTGTGACCACGAAGGGTTAAGTACGATTTGGGTGGGTTTATAGTGAAGTATGTCCGCGAAATTATATTCTGGAAGTAATGTAGTGCCGACACCGGAACCCTCTGAAACTCCGTTTTGCTTTGAACAGTGCTATCAGGTACTAAAGGATGCGAGCACGCAATTAAGAGGACAGCTCCAACCAAGTGGTAGACCGTTCGCCCCGGTGCTCACGTTCGCGATGAATCCGAAATCGATCACGATGGGCCAGCTCTACGGCGAGTACGACCTGAACACGCGCGAATGGTAAGCGATTTCTCCGTATGCAAAACAGAACTGGACCCTCGAGAGCTTTTAAGCCGACCCGCGTTTTATTCCCTGCCCCTCTCCCTCTGCATTTATGTATTCGCTGTACAATTGATATTTCCATGTCGGAGATAAAAGAGGCGAGGGAAAACGATCAGGTGTCGCTGTTACTCTGGAAAATAAACACGCGACAGGCACGCGTTTGCTGGGAGCTGGCACCTCGCGTGAGCGAAACGATAAAAAGTAGTCAACTATCGCGGCCCGAAAAATCCTGTCTCTCTCTGTGAAAAGCCTGCGTGAATGGAAACAAGTGGCTTACCTCCCTGTTATCCATAGTTTTTGCTCACCTGATTTTTGTTCCCGCGAAACCGCGTAATTTGGCTGGCGTTGTCGGTTTTCGCGCTATCCATCACGGGGACGTTGCTGTAATCGAATTTCTGGGCTCGCGGTTGAAAGCGCTGATTTCCCGAAACCAACCGCACGATTTTATGACGTATGGCTGTTTTTGTTCGGTGGAAGTAATGGGTGGAAATGAATTACTGTGAGATAGGCGGAGGTGTGAGGGGTGCGAGTTGAGGGAAACTGAAATACCATGCATGAAACGTTTATTTCTGTTCGGCGAGCGTAGAGTGGGTGGTGTAATTGGGTGTAATTAATCATTGCGTTGTGTGATTCGGGTGTTCAGGACCGATGGTATCTTCGCGACGCTATTGAGGGCTGGAATTGCTGCGGCTGATAAGAACAGCCGCTGGTACATATTCGACGGGCCGGTGGACGCTCTTTGGATCGAGAACATGAACACTGTCCTGGACGACAATAAGAAACTCTGCCTGTCGTCTGGCGAGATGATGACGATTCTGCCGACGATGACGATGATGTTCGAGGTCGCTGACCTGAGGGTTGCCTCGCCTGCCACTGTGTCGAGGTAATTTAAAATGTAGAATATAGCCATGTTGAAGATAGTGATACAGTAAAATTTGGGTGGTGACCACTGCTTGTAGAGTTAAGGACTGAATAAAGAATTAACCAGTTTGAGTACTGGAAAAAGAATCAACTGAAAATTGAGTACCTATTGAAAAAAAGAATCAACTGAAAATTGAGTACTGGAGAAAGAATGAAATGAAAATTGAGTAGTGAAAAGGGAGTGGATGAAGGATTGAGTACCGAGAAAGTTGAGTAAGTTGAGTAAAGTTCTTCAACCTAAAACTCTCATTTAGGGAATTCTAAAATTGTCCATCGATGCGAGCTTTCGAAACGTTCGAAATCCTCCAATTTCGTTTTGACAAATAAAGATCGACTGAAATACCCCGATTCGTTTGGAATCGATCACTGTAAACAGTCTAACCATATTTCTGAGTCGCAGAGTTTCCTACTCTGGTTGGAAATTGCATGAATATTCGACGGTGGGAATTTCGAAAAGCGTATCTCTACGAATCTCCTGTTTTTCCAATCTCTTTTCACGTCTGGGACACGGGAGGTGGCCATTATTTGGAGTCAAAGCCAGACACAAAACAAGTGTGAGTTTCGGTGTAATCGATTCCCGTCAAACCACCGTTCCCATCAATCACCGTTCGCTATAAATAAAAAATGAAGCCCTGCGGGGAACGGGTAAGGGCAGGAATGAGAAAGCACATCGGCCAGTAATAAATGAGTGCCACGATACGGCGTGAGTCACCTTACACCGAAACCTCATGTATATACATACCTCCTGAACTTCTTCCTCGAGATTCCATCGATGTGATGAAAAAATTCGCAACGTTCGACTACCCTTGATACACTTCCAAAGTATTACACGAAAGGAAGACAAATTGATTGTAGAAGGAAAATAAGGGACAAGAAATTAAAACTCCAATGTTTCATTCATTTATTCATATTATATATAGGTATTGGAATACAGGCCCTATTGGAATACAAATGAAAGAAAAAACAGGAAAATGGTACAAATATAGAATTAGCTAACGTAGAGACAGATAAACATCAGATATAAAAAAAAAGAAAAAGAAAACTAAGTAGTAGGAAGTAGAAAAATTTGAAATAAATAATTAAATACATGAACCATGAATATTTAGCTGAATACAATGTAGTCAGAAATGGGCAAAATTTTTATTTAAATAAAATTTCGAATAATGTCGAAAAAAGTTCAAGTTAAAGTTGAAATTTTTATTCGACGCTCGAGTTGAAACCCCCGACGAATAATAAAATGAACATTATTCGTCGAATATAAAAATTAACTTTATTCGTCGAATATAAAAATAAACTTTATTCGTCGAATATAAAAAGTAACTTTATTCATCGAATAACTTTTATTCGATCCGTTATTTAAATAATTTTTTATTTAGTT
The DNA here is from genome assembly GCA_963932335.1 of Andrena marginata. Lineage (NCBI taxonomy): Eukaryota > Metazoa > Arthropoda > Insecta > Hymenoptera > Andrenidae > Andrena > Andrena marginata. Next base: position 11,398,072 of record OZ010662.1, on the reverse strand, counting down.
AATGTCCAACTCTGTATAATACTTTATTCCAGTTCATTCTGCATTATAAATGATTAAATACTAACAATAAAACATTTGCGTCTAATGGTCGAAAAGCTTGCACCGCAGCCTATTGACGAGAGGATATCACACAAATTGTAATTAATCCATCCTCTTCCTACAGGTGCGGGATGGTTTACATGGAACCAGCGGCTCTCGGTCTTGAACCGCTTATTAACTGCTGGCTGAAATCTCTGCCCGCAGTGAGTAAATTATGGATTACATCCTGCTAATTAGAGCTCCGCCAGGTCTGATAAATTCGCAGTGATACGAAAAGCTGGCCGAAGTGAATAAATAACTTTCCACCCCAAAATTCGATAAAAAGCACAGTGTTCCCGGAACTTTTAATTACTCTTGCTTTATCATTATTCCATAGCATTACTCACGCTACAGTTTTTATACAAACGAATTTCATTGATTGCCTAAAAGAAAAGGTATTTCATTATAATTAATTCATGAAGCTTTTCTATATGAAAAGAGATACTTCATTGACTCCATTTCATCCACCTTTCGTTTGTAGTGGACTCTTTACTCCAACTCGCTCAAGTTATCCCTCAAATTCTACGCTTCTACAAGTTTCAGAGTAAGCGGACACTTTGGTGTCTTGTAATTAATTAATTACAGAACATGGGCCAACACGTGGGCGAAATAACTCGGCTGACGGGTCACTACTTGCTCCCCGGCCTGAAGATTCTGCGTAGCAGCTTGCGGGAAATTGTGAGCACGGTGGATTCTGGAATGGTGCAATCGTACATAAACCTGATGAACTTTCGTATCGGTCCCATGGCTGGTCGAGACGGGAGGCCTCCACCTTCCGCGCCCTTTCAAGAGCTCATTCGTAAGTGGCATTTGAAATCGTAAAATCCTGTTTCCTTTTTAAACAACTTCCGCTAATTTCCTGGTGGACACGCTCCTGTCAGAGATGGGCATTATTCCAATAAATTCTTTATTAAAACGTCGAACAACTTTTATTCGAATAGAAATTTATTCCAATAACGCCCAACTCTGACTCCTGTCACCCAAATTGAAATTCGAAATCCAAGTGAAATTTCCACGGGGGATTAAATTCCTTTCAAAGGTCTACGCACACGTATCATTTCCGCGTGTTTCGCTACCAGTAACTGAAACGATATTTTTTACGAAACTGATATGCCTGCCTAGAACTTAATCCGTAACAAAGAGTAGAAGAACGCAGCCAGCTTCCCTCTGACGTTTAAAATTAAAGCTCCGCGTTCCCCCTGCACAGAAGAGAACAATATAAGTAATGCAAACGCGTCAGAGTTCCAGAAGAGTAAAACGTACGATAAGAAAGATAATCCCTCTCGAAAGATGGAAAAACACGTTCCAGAATACTTTATTCCCTTTCGCTCTACGCCCAACGCCCTACGGGCCAACGTTCAAATGCAACGTTACGGACGTTATCCCGCCGCGATGATTAATAGTACTACATAAAATACGAGCTACCATCGCGGAGAGAAGGGACGCGGTAGCGCAGTGCATCCATTTCATTCTCTTCGACTTTACAGCATTTGTACATTCGTTTAATCAGAAAAACTCTGGTCCCTGGCTCTTCCTCGCGCGTCATTACTTGAGTTGGAAGAGATGGCGGGCTAAACGACTAAGAGTCTCGGCGGAGCACTTTGGTCTCACTGTCCAGACGCCCCTCTCGGATTCGGTGACCTTTAAATCCCCCACCAGTCGTGGGAAATAAAAACGGAAATAGGTGGAACAACCGCGGGGAAAATCTCGCGCGGGGCCGTTTACGTGACCAGCGAACAAACGAGCCACGAGTTAACGCGATGTTTTTCTGCCAAGCTGCAGTATAGCTGTGAGCGCGACAATTGTGATAGTAGAGGTGTTTGGCCTTTCTTTCCTTTTTATGTACGTTTTTTATTCGCGTTTTTGTAACTTTTGGGTGCCCCAAAAGAATCTGAGTTTATAATATATTGACCTGATTTTAGTAGGAGCAATGTGCTTGCTTTATGGAAACAATAGTTTTATTAACTCCAAGTTTTTGGTCGAAAACCTTCAAGCACGACTGCTTATTATTTTTTAGTAAAACTAGAATTGAAAAACTGTGTTAAAAAAAAAATGGTGCTTTTTCTTCTCTTGGAGGCATTGCATCGTCCCGTGGCACACCGGTTGCGGAGCACTGCGCCAGTGGAATGAAAGTTTAAAATCTAAACGCTTGTAAGAGGCAATTCGTGATTTTTCATCTGTATGCATACGGATTGAGGTGATAAAGCTCTTCAGTAGCGTTTATTACTGTTCTCGGAATCCAAGCGAGTTAATTAATAGTTTCCGGTGATTAGTGATGTTTACTTCTGCCTCCACGGGGTAGCACAGTGTCGTTTGTCAATGTCCACTTTGGTTTAGCTACAATTTAGAGCGATTACAGTGATTACTTTCCCTCCCACGTGATTTCTCTGCTCCTAATCGAGCAACAAGTTCCTCGGGGATATTAGTTTGCAATAGAGGGATGATGAACGCAGAAACAAGGGTAATACTCGTCCAACGAATCAAACACATCAGTGGCTTCAGTGTGCTGTTCGGAAAAAGTGTTGGGATTCTTTGGAAGAATTTCAGTACAATGAATCTCATTGGGCTGGAAGGGATGCTCGATTACACCCGTAAATAAAATCGAAGGAAAATCAGTTTCGATCAAGACCTGTTAAAAGTTAATTAAATTCCTTCGACATAGCAGCCAGGGGATAATCGAATCAAAATTCTATTGACGCACTGCTTGATTGTGGACAGGAATATTACCCTAATTCCGTTATTGACGACTATTCATCGGCTTATTCGAGAATGCTATTTAACAAACAGCCCGTCGTTCGTCAATCCGTTGGCATCGATACACTGACAAATAAATTTCCCGCATCAATCACGTCCAACGATCTGTAATCGCGTTATAACTTCATAACTCGTACTGTATCCAATCCAAACTCGGAATAATTTTGGCATTAGAGGCTCATCGATGCGTGGTCTAAGGCCTGTGGCGCTGAAAGACAGTCGGTTCAGTGCACAGTTCCATAATTCTGTTTTCACATTAAACTATTTGATCGTTTGATGTTATTCAATATTACTGTGGCGAAAATGAGCAATCTCTTAATACAGGTACGTCGCTATTAGTGCGAATAACAAATACCAGAAACTGATCGCGTTATTCGAATTCGCAAGTATTCGAATACTTGAAATACAGGAATTGGTTCTAATTTAAAGAAAATATACAATACAATTTTTTAAATATACCAAAACTGATCGCGTTCTTCGAATTTGCAATACTCGAATACTTGAAATACAGAAATTAGTTCTACTTTATAGAAAATATACAATAAAATTTTTTAAATATACCTTTTCATACGGATTTTATTAAATTAAATATCACAAACATGTTTATTATTTTTTTAAAATATTTTATTAATTGCACTGTTTCTGCTTTTTCATACCTTCGTATCTGTGGCGATAAATCCGCTGTACTTTATCCAACTCAAAAAGCACTAATTGTTTCCACAGTTGTAGCGAATGAAAGAAATCTCGCGAACGCGGCATTTACTGATTTTTTGTTCGCATTAAATGTCACTTGGTATCATTTTATAATTCGCAGTAAATCGAATATCGCACTAGGGGTCGTCCTTAAATTAAATAAGGCTTTTTGGAGGGAGAGGGGGTCGCGAATTTCTTACGTTTTCTTACATGGAGGAGGGAGAGTCACGTAGCGTTTTATGCAATATTTTTTAACCCAATTTTGAATAAATACAAATTTTACCATTAATGTTCTAGAAAAGTAGTTTTAGTTTAAATTTCCCGGAACCGATTTAAATGAATTATATGAATCTTTAAAAGAATTGTAATAACTGAAAAAATTCAATGCAAAAAATATTACGTAAGGAGGGAACTGAAAAAATTCAATGCAAAAAATATTACGTAAGGAGGGATTTGGCATGTAAAATCTTATGAATTCTTATACTGGGGGAGGGAGGGGGTAAGAAATCGCCAAAATTACCCTTTTGTAATTTAAGGACAGCCCCCTAATCAGGACCTGCCTGTACCTATGAACCTACACAACAGCACTACCCTTCACTCCGACAAGGTTTGTTAATTATAAGTTTCAGCCGAAATTTTATAGCTCTTTCGCGGTGCCCACAGGTCTTCACCACTGTTTCTCTTTTTCCTCGAGAATTCTCCACGATTCTGGTATCATTCCAGCTGACTTGCTGTCGCCGTGGGCTGGTTTCGCAGCTGTTTGGAGCCTAGGAGCGAGCAGCGACTACAAGAGTCGAAAAATGTTCAGCGGGTGGATCAGACAGGTGCAAAAGGATCAGAAGCACCAATTACCTTTCCCTGAAGATGGTTTAGTGTTCGATTACAGGTGATCCGGCGAGGAAAGTGTGCTTGGAGGGCCAGATTCCGTTTTTCCCTAACAACGTTGCTTCTCGTTGCCCGATAGGCTTCACGATGGCGGCTTCACCGACTCGATCGACAGCCAGGACCCGATTCCACCTAAGTGGTACAAATGGCTAGACGATATTCCGTCTATCACCATAACGCCGGAGATGAGATACGCTGGTAAATATTCTGTTGTAGCTTAAACGCGCTCGAAGCTATTCATAACTTTGACCGAATAATCGCTTCAGGGCTCGATATAATCTGCGCGCTGGATATACGAAGATAGTGTGTGTATTTGTCGATGTAACCGTGGAAGGGATTAGTAGATGGCACACGCGCGGTGCAGAAATTAATTGAACTGATTATAAGAGAAGAGAAATTGAGGTGTTTATTATTATAATATATTTATTTATAATTATGTAAGACAAAAAAAGAAGAGAAAGACAAAGAAAATAATAATACTTAATGCAGGTTAGACGGTGTAAACAACATACATTCATACGTGATAGGAAAAAGATGATACTTTAAATCTTCAGGTCTTCAGTTTCTAACTCAATAGATCTTTTCCTTATTACACAGGGTAGACCAAGAAAAATTACCACCTAGAATGTCTCTGAAATCGTACGGAAAATCGTTGGCCATACGATGGCCCCTTTCATACCAAACACCTTTCATTAGAAAAATTTTTCTCTTGCTTCCGCGGTTCTAGAAATATTGAAATAATTCTAGTACATTCTATATACGCAGAGGAAGTGGTCGAGGACTTACTTTATCGCAAGATCATCGAGTAACTCGACTAACGATAACGTTCATAACCAAAAGAATCTATAATTGACGCAGATATCGAAGTGCCAACGATGGACAGCGTGAGGAGCGCGATCCTGATGGGTTATCTTTTAATCAACGACACGAACGTCCTCTGCGTCGGTCCCACCGGAAGTGGAAAGACCCTGACCGTCACTACGAAACTGTCCGCGCACATGCCCAAAAAGTTCATCTGCGATTTCATCACCTTCTCCGCCCGAACCACTGCCAAGCAGACCCAGGTGCAACCTGACATCTATTCATCGAAACTAACGATGGAATCAGTCCACTTAAGTCGATCCTATCTTCTGTGTACAGGATCTCATCGATGAAAGCTTGACCAAGAGACGCTCGGACGTGTACGGGCCGCCCCTTTTAAGGAAGCAAGTGTTCTTCGTCGACGACTTGAACATGCCTGCCCTCGATACTTATGGAGCTCAGCCTCCCATTGAATTGATTCGTCAGTTTATGGATTTCCGGGGTATGTACTTCCCTTTCAAATTAAATCCCATTGAAGTAACGTAGACTTAACCTTCGGATGGTTTCCATTCCCTTTCGAACCTTCATTGAGAGGTATTCGCGGGTTTGACGCCTAAAAATGGTAGGATTTCTAGGAATTTTTTTCTCAGCAAGTGCATAAAATATCTGGATGAAACTTTTTACATTTTATAAATCTATGCTTACTCTATAATTTCCCATTTTTATAGCGTCATAGAAAAATAATGTTAGGTTTTGCGGCGTGCAATGTAGAACGTCGTTCAATCGTCGAAAATCGAGAAATGAAATAGTTTTTTAAAGTTTAAGCCTCAAGCTAGTGGACCAACCTAAAAAAAATTTTAATAAAATGAAAAACTCAACCTCAAGCGTGTGTGAATAAAAAGTTACCATTTCCGCTTAACTGTAACACCTATTTTCTTCAATTAAAAACAAAAAAAGTCGATTAGTATTAAGTATTTGTGTGGAGGTCCACTAGATTGAAGTTATACAAAGCTAACGCAAAAAGATTTTAGATAAAACGACGTCTAGTTTTCCGATTAAAAAATCGTGCACGCCAGTTTGAGAAGCGCCTAAAGTAGGTACTTCACTGAATACCGAGCATAGACCTGCTTTGCTTCTCAACGATATAACATCGAAAATGTTTCCAATTTCTTTATGAACTTTTCACTGAACATTCTTAAGATATTATACCGTCGATCAGTAGATAAAGAAAATTGATTCTTTGAAACGTCAAGCCCGCAAATACCCCTCAATTCCATGCCACCTAAAGCAGAGCTAAAAATGCCACCAAATTTCTTCTTTATTTCATCTTGACGCGCTGAATCTATCCTGGAGTTACATGCACCGATAAATCACACGTAACGCATCGTATAAATAGAACCCGCCCTCTTATATTGCATTACATTTTGCGTCCACAAGTTCCTAGAACCGATAAGTCCTTGCGCTTCTTCGCTGGTGAAAGTGGATATTAGATTAGAACCGCGAACCGCGTAGAATGATACGCGACCTCGTAGGTGACGATTAAAGACGCGGACGACGCCCTTTCAGGCTGGTACGACCTGAAGGAGATCGGGTTGTTCAGACGGATCGAGGACGTGAATTTCGTGGGGGCGATGGGTCCACCCGGGGGTGGAAGGAATCCAATAACTGCCAGACTGTTGCGACATTTCCATTTCATTGCATTCCCGGAAATGGAGGACGACGCCAAGGTAATCCTCTGACAGTTCCTCCGGCAACTATGTATTAAATTAAGGGAGGTAGAATGTGGTCAGATTCGGCAGAAATTAAGGTTCTCTTTGGGAATTTGTTTTTAAGGGATGCACGAAACCATTAAGTGGGAAGTGGGTAAAAAAGAATGAGAGAAAGTCATCTTTGCCTCGTGGGCCACATCAAGGCTTGGCCCTTGGCAGTCGCTGCTCAAAGTCTCTCGAACTTTGACACTCCCGACTCTCCGTCCCCACCTGTCGGGTTTAAAATTGACTTTGCGGGTCGCGTGTGCCGGTGGATTTTCGTGGCTGCCCGGTCTGCCCGGGCCATTTACAAGTCGCCACTTTTCAACGGGAGAAACGAGCCCCAGGGCGTACCGTTCGGATAGATTGACGACCTCGCTGGCAGTAAAGAGCGAAAATATCCTTTCGCCGAGTGTAGGGCGCGAAGTTTATTATTTTTTTACGACCTGGCCGAATCTCGCGCGTCTAGACATTTGTGGCTGCTGGATGGAGGTAAACCCGCGCCCCTTTCACCGGCGGCCATCTTGCCGAGGCGTGAAAACTTAATTTCACTCTGTTTAACAGAAGAAGTGAATAGAAGGACACGGCAAATCGACGGCGCTCTCGTGTCAGCAGCATCTTCCGCGCACTGGTCGGGACAAATCACTTCGCAGTGATCGCGTGACACTTGCACGACTCTTCTGGCGAGTGAGGGGCTGTCCTTAAATTACGTAAGGGTAATTTTGGCGATTTCTTACCCCCTCCCTCACCCAGTATAAGAATTCGTAAGATTTGATACTGCAACCCCCTTCTTACGTAATATTTTTTACACTGAATTTTTTCAGTTATTAAAATTCGTTTAAAGGTTTACATAATTCATTTAACTCGGTTTATTTAAACTAAAACAACTTTTCTGGAACATTAATGATAGAATTTGTATTTATTGAAAATTAAGTTAAAAAATATTACGTGAGACGCTACCTGACTCCCTTCTGCCCCTTGTAAGAAAACGTAAGGAATTCGTGACACCCTCCCCCCCAAAAAAGCCTTACGTAATTTAAGAACGACCCCTAACGGTGTCCACAGCTCGATAAACATTCACCGTAAATACGTTAATGAGTGGATCTCAGTTTAAGAGGGGAATGCTTTTTTCGGGCTAAGAACATAACAAAGTTTGGGAATTTTTTCTGAAGAAATATCTGATTCGATTCATCTGAAATTTGGACCATGTTTATATACATCTTTGAAGAAGTTGCAGTTTTGTTTTTAGTAATTTTGAATAAGTGATATAGGAGTTATATATAGAAGAACCAACACGCTGCGCAAAATTCGTCGTTCCATGGTGTTCATGATATTTATCTCTCAGGTAAACAGAAGCAGAAATACGAAACGGCGTTCTACTCTATACATATGTAGCTTCGATTCGATGAACCAGAATCCCGATAAGTTATATACTTCTTTTGTTACATAAGAAAATTGGCGCAAGATTGATAGCAAAAATTAATGATTCAGAGTATTCAGTTTAATAACTCACCACTCTCCTCAATAAATCTTTTTCTGTTATCCTGGTTCGCCAAGCTGAAGCTACATACGTATAAAGTAATACGTCGATTCATTTTTCTGCTTCAGTTTACCTGGAAGATAAATATCATGGACACCATCGAACGACGACTTTTCCGCAGCGTGTTGGTCCTCCTATATATAACTCCTACATACCTTATTCAAAATTAATAAAAAAAAAAAACTGGAACTTCTTCAAAGGTGCATAGAAGCATGGTCCAAATTTCAAATGAATCGAATCACAAGTTTCTTAAAAAAAAAATCCCAAACATTGCTACGTTGTCAGCTAAAAAAATAGGATTTCACCATTAATCATTGCTCCGGAGCAGGATCCATGAATTCTGGATGCACCGATGTATGCTGCTCGTCATACCGACCAGTAACACGATAGGCAAAGGAGAGGAGTCTCGGTTCTTCGTCGGTTTATTGGACGTCGGACGATTTGGGTAAATTCCGACACGCGAATCATACGCGTCCCCTTTCTGCCCCCCCCCCCTCGATCGACCAGTTTTATTCCAGCCAGTCGTCGTTCCACGCCCACGAGGAATAATTGGAGCTCGTGAAAGAGAGACGGAACCACCGTGTGTGCGCTCCGGACCTCTGTTTGCCCTCCCTCTGCCTCGCTGCAATTAGGTCTCGTAAATCGTGCCCGGTGCCCGCCATAATTTATCTTAATCACCTGCTCGGCCAATAATGAGCGGCCATAACTATACCCCCTATGTACCGACCGGCCGCGCCAGGAATCTCTTTTCCCTCGCGCGCTTTCGACAGGCTGGGCAAGGTCGACCTGTAGGGCGGGTGTCACTTTAGCCGTGGAAAACGCATGTTCGTGGTGGTCTGTCGAATCTGCAATGATTCACGGGTGTACAGGTTGTCAGGGGAGGGAAACGAATGTTCGGATAGTTGATTAAGGTCCGTTTGAGAATCTGATCTCGGCGGAGGCGCGATTCAACGTGGAAATGACTTCGAAGCAGTGGGGAGGTCTTCAGTGCGCATGTCTGGACGAATTCCGTGGTACAGAGGTGACTAGATTCGAGGTTTGGACGGTGATCTAGTAAAAGGGTTTTGCTATTAAATTGATGGCAAGCAAAGATACTGTAAGAATACTCTTGTTAATTCCTCCGAGGAACTAGGTGGCACGCGCAGGGTGCGTTTGTCGATATTTTCCTTCGAGACACCCTGCATATGCGCGGGGTGGCAGTTCAGAGGAAATTTTCCTCGCTCGTGGAGAAATTGGAATTACAAGAACGCTTTTATGCCGCGTGCAACTGCGTCGAAAGATTCCCCTGCCGCGAGGAACCTGGAAAAATATCTAGAACGCGAGCTTCGGTCAGATATGGAAATTTACTCTGGTCTTGATGAGGCCGCGCGCTGCGGATCTGTACTACGCCGTGCTTTGGAACTCTGAATACGTGTTTAACTGTGCGATGGAATTGATGCGTATATAATGTAAATTAGGACGCTGAAACGCTTCCGGGCAATCAGTCTTTACAGCAAGTCTGTGTCTTTTCTACGACGATAGCCTCTGAGCTGCAAACAAACAGCAATCTAGTCGCGTTGCGGTGTCTGGCAAGAAACCATCAGCTGATGTAACTGAGACAATTGTCGTAGCGTGGGAAATCAGAGTCGGGCGTAGAACACTCTACCACCCCAGTAGGGTTTGGGGAACTGGAGGACTGATGTAGCGAAGAATGTTTGACATTGGTTGAAAGAATAGCTTTGTGAAAGTTGGAGTTGTGTTTTTTGGAAACTGTGCAGGTTTGCAGGGGACCTCGATAGAAGTATCTGGCAATTTTTTGCTTCTGCCCATTTTCGGTTCTTTAGGCTGGAAACAGACATTAAGGGTTAACGTATCTTTATAAAAAAAATTATGAAACTTAAAGGCTTTTAATTCCCTATGAAACTGTGTTATCGAATTGTTTATAATTTGTAGTGGGGAACGGTTTTTATTTAAACTACATATTTTTTAAAAAACCATTGCGCAGCTTTATAGGGCATAGAAAGTCGTTAAGTTTTCATTTTAATAATTTCTTTATATCTACTATCGGTTTCAAGATATACAGGAAAGTAGGAAATGACACATTAATCTTTCAGGGATGTTTTCGCCCTGAAGAACTGTAAATACGCACAATCGAGAAATTGCCTGATACTTTTATCGAGGTCCTCTGCAAACCTGCACAGTTTCCAAAAAATACAACTCCAATTTTGAGAAAGCTACTTAAACCTGCACAGCTTCAAAGAAATCGGAATGTTCGGGTAACCGAAGTTCCCTTGTAACTTCGTCGTTTCTGTTTATTGTTAGTTGATCCACTTTTACATGCTCTTCACTTTTTTTTAGACCGCAGGTTATGTTAAGTTTGTATTATAGAGTGTAGAGACTGCATTTTTAATTTGCTTCAAGTCTCTTAAATTTTTAGAATTAATGGGTACTATTTACCGTTCACGTTAGAAACACATCTTCGGCACAATCTTGAACTCCTGGCTATCCGCGACTCCGAGTTTCGGGCACATGCTGGACGTTTTCATAAATACCACGCTGAATTTATACACCACGATATGCAACGAATTGCTCCCGACCCCCGATAGATCTCACTACACGTTCAACCTGCGGGATCTGAGCAAAGTGTTCCAAGGAATGCTGATGATGAATCCGAAGAAGATCGAGGTTCGCGTAGGCACACGCGAATAGATCAAAGTTTATATTAGAGATCAAGCAGATGAGGGACGTGTGAGCCTCTCGGATGCCAAACCGATCGACTCCATTTTCTGCAAGTTTCTCAATCTTAGTATTTAAACAGGAGAGGCCCAATGGAAAACATGCCCGTGCCACCGTTTTATGATTTCAGAGGAAAGCAAGTTGAAGAAAAACAAAATTGTAATTATTTTAAATGACACTTGAATTAGATGGTAAATGTCAACTATTATCCAATTTCAGGACAAGTGTCCCCAAGCAGCTGAGTGGCACGGGCCCATTTTCCACTGGGCCCCTTAAATTTAAACAGGGGACGCGGATTTCAATGTCTGCATTCACTTGCAGTAACAAAAATTAAGAAAAATAACGATACCGTAAACAGGGGTGTCTTTGCCCGCCCGGGGTGACATTGCCCACTTTTCGGAAAGACTTTATTTTATTTTATTGTGAAGTAATTAGAACATATGGTGCTTTGTAATCGATAGCAATAATTTCTCCAAGGTCGAACGAAAAAAAAATAGCGAATTCAATCATATGGTAATTTTTCAGTCAGAGTAAAAAAGTGGGCAATGTCACCCCGGCGGCTAAAGTCACCCCAGTTTACGGTACTTTTATTTACTATATCAGAAATATTTTTTTATCGCATTATTGTAACTTTTATAGATCTATCACTCGAAGACTTGAAATTGGTATAAATTGACCCAAACTTCAATTAATCAATTTAACCCATATATAATATCCCACTTCTTATTTCAATTGTTCTAATTTCTTCAAGAAACATCTAATCAATTCCTTATCAATTCCCTCTACTTCTTATTTTCCAGAGTCGATCTCTTTGGCACCTAAAGAGCTCATAGCTGAATCCCTAACGAAGTATCGATCTTCCAAACTTTTCAAATTCTCTGACCCACTTTTTCTTACCTACAATACTTCCTAGGTACGAGAGAAATTATTGTTGCTCTGGTACCACGAGAACCTGCGAGTCTTCAGCGATCGTTTGGTGGACGACGGCGATCGAACGTGGTTCGACAATCTCTTGCGAAGTATTCTGATGGAAAATTTCGAGTGCGACCCCGACCAAGTGATCGGCGACACGGTGCTGTTCTACGGCGACTTTTGCGGAGTCAGCAAGGAGTACGAGCAAATAACCGACCTGAAGAAGGCGCGTATCTACTCTCCACTTTGGTCCCTTCGCTATTTATACGACGCTATTTCCAAGAATTCCTTTCTATCTTTAAACACGGGGGAACGCCGGTGCCCGCCACGGCGGGCTGGAAATAATAACGGCGAAGACGCTGCAAAGCGGAGCAGAATTCGCCCCCAGTGTCTCCTGGCTCTGACGTGATGTTGTTGGTACCCTGCTAGATGGCGAACGTGCTGGACGAGTTTCTGGAGGATTACAACGAGTCGACGACGGCGCCCGTGAAGCTGGTGCTTTTTCAAGACGCGATCGATCACATCTGCAGGATCAATCGTATCCTGCGGCAGCCCCGCGGGAACGCTCTGCTCCTGGGCGTGGGAGGATCAGGTGATGCAGAAAATATCTTTTGTTGTTTCAGCCTTGTGTGTATCTGCAGCTGAGGGCGGTGTTTATTTATTTATTTATTCGGTATGTACGCGACCAAAGAGCTGTTAAAAGAGAGAGGTAAAGATAGTAGTAGCAACCAACGCAAACTGTCGTGTAACTGCGTTACTCGGTACTCGGAGAGCATATTAATCGCTTAGTGCAGAAATATTGTATCTCCACTTTTAGTGTTTTCGAGAAAAACTGGTTTAAACATGCAATGCCATAGAATATTATTTTTGACAAATTTATGAAGTAGATTTAAATGCGATTTTCATACAGCATAAAGAAGCAGTGAAGAACTATTTTTTGCGCGTAAACACTCAAATTTCATGAAAAGTGAATCATCCATAGGCACTGATTTTGAATCTCTCGAGAGGGAGCCAGAAAGTGAATCAATAAAGTCACAGTACAGTTTCTTCAAGAATTGGTATTACCAGTAGCCGACTTTATGTTGTGCCTACCAATGCCGGAGTTATTATTGACCCTACTACTGTGGTTACTGTTACCAGTGCTAAACTCTTTGTGAGTGCAGCGGAACGAGAATGGTTCGCGCCATCATGCAAGAAACTTTTTGACGGCCCCAAATTTGTCCACCTGTTTCCTATTTAATAAGTTTTGCCTTTACCGAGTACGAAAAAAAGAGTTACATTTATATTTTGTTTATATGGGAGTTGGACCCCTTTATTATTAATCTTGCGTTAGTTGTTTAGCGTCCCCTTCGGTTGGCGCCCTTATGCGTCACATAACTTGCCTAATGGGTTCCGCCGGCCTGAGTGTACTACGAGAGCGCTACTAGTAGTAGTAGCTGCAGTAGTAAAGTCAATAATAACGTTGGCATTGGTAGGAACGACAAGAAGCGTGCTTGTGGTACTGGAAATTCCTAAACACACTATATCCCACGTCCTAATAATTCTATACTCTGTCCGACTTCAGGTAGACAAAGCTTAACAAGACTCTCAGCCCACATGCAAGATTACAGTTGCTTTCAAATAGAGCTGAGCGGCGCTTACGCCGTCAGCGACTGGCACGACGACATTAAAGCCTGCATGATGAAAGCAGGCGTGCAGAGTCAGTTTTCCGTCTTTCTGTTCTCCGACACACAGGTATAAGCGAATTTCCATATCCAATTCACCGCCAATCCCGTCCCACCTGCAACATAGCTGCACGCAGACCTATTACTCCACGCGATTCAAGCCGAAATGAATTTTACACGCTACCAGCGGCGCGATTATATAGCCTCAGCTGTAGGCGTGCTTTGTGCAAATAATCGAGGACAATGAAAGCGCGGGGATATGAACGCAGCTTGATTAACGGCTGGCTAGATCGTAGAATATTCCCAGATTTGCATTCCCATCGCAATGCAGCATCGAAGATGCCAAGCTCCCAGCTTCGTTTTAGCAAATATCGGAATAAAAATCGTGATCCCCAGCGGTTTAACCGTTTGCCGTGCCAATTAGCTCGGTAAAATTCGGGTCAAGCCGATAGGGGAGGCTCGCCGATTGTGTAGGGTTTAGTCGTTATCTCCTTCAGAAAAATGCCTAGCGGCCCAAACTTGACACCGCGAGTGGGGCCAAAATAGACAGACACCTATTTGATTATTTTTCGGTGCTCTAAAACAAATCCAAAAACCAAAGCAATCGAAGGCGGATAAGAGTCTCTCCTTGTCAGTACTTAGTGCCATTAATGTTTGGCCGGAACTCAATTCCACGAGTCTGACTCGTGACGTTCGCGTTTAGCTCGAACTCGTTATCGCGAGTCGGACCCGTCGAAGTACGAGGAGTTAGAGAGAGTTGAAAAGTATCGTCCAGGATCGCCGACTTCCTGCTTCACCCCTACCATCGCTCCCGATACACCCACGATGTGGAGCAAGTGTATATTCTTAGCCCTGATTCCTTTTCCTCCATCCTCCCGTACTTCCGCTCGCGATAGACACGTGAAACCGTGTCCAGGGTGAGCCACTTGGAACCACTACCTCCATTCACTACACCCACTCAAAAACAATCACAAAACTCACCTTCAGATCCATGAAAAACACACACCCTCCGGAAAGCCACGCAGCTTACACCTAACCCACGCCCTTCCACCCATCAACACAAATCTAGACGGGGTGGTTCCGAGTGTCTCGCCCCTTGCATCGCGCAAGAATGTCGACGACGGAAACCCGACGCCTACTCCACGGCTCTGCCATCAACCGGCCGGTTTCCGCTTTGCCAGATAAAGGACGACGGCATGCTGGAGGATCTGAACAGCATTTTGAACAACGGCGACGTGCCGAATATTTACCAGATGGATGAGATGGAGAAGATATACCAATCGATGCGCGGGGCTGTCCAAGAAGCAGGTCTACAGATCAATAGGAGCAACCTGTTCTCCGCCTACGTGAGGACGGTTCGGAACAATTTGCATGTCGTCATCACCATGAGGTAATACTGCTTCTTCCTTGTTCGTACCGTACCGTGGGATGACCGTGGATTCCGCGACAGCTCAGGCGCGGGGCAAATAATACGGGACTAACGACGTCTAATAACGCGACCGTTTCGGTCTGGGCTTGCTGTATGAGTGCGCGAAAGTGTGTCGGGTGTGATGCCGTGTCAGAGGTAGAGCGTGGGAGTGGAACGGCTCGCAGCGATGAGCGGCTCGTTTTTCGAAAGGCTCTTTCATGGAAAATTGGTGAGATTCCAGAAGATTGCCTGGGACACCCACAGGTACGAGGCAGATTTGATGTCTTCCTTTTCTAGTGGCCGGGGACTCCACGTTGCTGGCAGGGAATGGAGGAGGGACTCCACGTGGAATGAACTGGATTCACGAGGGTATGGGCGTGCATGCGAGTGAGGGAAATGCACGGGGAGATTGATGAGCAGATTCGATATTTTGACGCTCCTGTCATTTTTACTTCTTGTTAACAGGGATAACACAATCCCTACAATTTCTAGGGGTTTTATTAAATTGAATAAAACAAAATACTTATTGCACACGATTTATTAGTCCAATAAGGTGCAGGAGAAAATTTATTTACAATACTTTTTGTGTTAAATTATTTATGATTTTTGGGGTTCTTTAAATCACTGCAGAAAAAATGGTCATCATGATATATTCTTTAAACATCGATGGATCTGATAAATAAAATGATATTCTTAATGCCTCTCAACGAGGCATTTTATATGCCTATATTTGTTTAATTCATTTTTTATGCACAATTACGGAGAAAAAAATTTTGATGAATATATTCATTTAACTTTAAAGTGTCATAAATCGTTTATTCTTTTTTTTTTAAATTAAAAAATTATAATTGTAATAAGTATTTTGCTTTATTTTCGTCAATCAAACCCCTAAAAAATTCCTATAGTCATTCATTTTATCCGCGGCTACACGTATGTAACCCCTTAAGTTTGAGATATTTTCGATGGGTGTGTGAAAAAGTTCTTTATGAGTATACGAAGGGAGCCTTCGCGTCGATCAAAGGGATTTCCATTTTCACGAGATTCACGCGACCTTGGGTGAATGTGGATTTATCGTTACTTTGGGGTAAAATGTAAATAGACTGGAGGAAATTGTGATTTACGACGTGACGCGTGGCAGTCATCGATTGCTCCCCCGAGACAAACTACCGCTTCTAGGGTATCATCGATGCAGGATCGTCTTCCCTTCTGTCGTGCAATGTTCCCAGGGGCGTTCACTGCGAATTGCCTGTTTTCAGGCATCGACAGCGGAATGTTTCACCTCTCAGAGCCCCCAATGATCAAAACTTTCTAACACTACAGGAAAGTTGACTCCATCGAATTATAATCTAAAGGGTTCTCCCGTTGATTAAATAATAATAAATAATAATAATAATAATAATAATGACTCTGACACAACTTCGGAAGTGCTAAAACACTGTCATTTTAATTATACAGTGCGTGTCATAAATATACCAACCTATTTTACTTTAATTGTTATGCACGGATGAAAGTATTTAATAATAAAAAATACTAATTAATTTTACCAAAATTTTAAATAATAAAAAACGTTATTTTCAGTATGGAAAAGCGTGTTTTTAATCTAATTCGTAAACGGTGAAATGTAATAAATTATTAAATATTTTTATCCATGCATAACAGTTCAAATAAAATAAATTTTTCTTACAGTTGGTATATTTATGAAACCATAATTAAATAGCAATTTTGTTATATTATTGATTTAACGTAATAAGTTCAATAAACTCATGGGACTATTTTTTTAATACTTCTTTTTACAACCCTTATTTACCAATGGAGAATAACAATATAGAATAATTTACTTCCAAAACATCAGATCGTTCAAATTTTATGGGGTTGATATATTTATAACACGCGCTGTAATGTCTGAAAGTTTGATAGAATGAGTCCCCGGTATACACCCGAATCTTTTAATCTTCTTCATACGTATGTACCCGATTAGGGCAATTGTGGTAGGAAAATGGGTGTCAAAGATCCGTGTCCCCTAAATCCCGAGACATTACAGATGCGTTAATATTGCAACGTAAGCACGTAACTTGACGATCACCGCCATCAAGCGAATAACAGAGGCGGCCAACCCCGCTCTACTTAGGTCCGCCAGTCAAATTGGCCTCTAACCGACGCGACACGACCTAATTTCGTCGCTTAACATTTCTGTAAACCCGCAGCCCCATAGGGGAGGTCTTCCGAGCACGCATCAGACAGTTTCCCGCTTTGGTGAATTGCTGCACGATCGATTGGTTTTGCCCGTGGCCGGAAGCAGCCCTCCAGGTTCGTAACGCGCTACCCGTAATGGCCCGCTAACGCATTATATATTACGTGTACACGCGTAACGGAATTGCGCTGCGCGAAACGTACATTTAATCGCGAACAGAGGCTAACGCTTGGCTGCATCCGTTAATCCCCACCCATTCGATATCCTATCAATCCAGACATGCGCAGCATTCCATTAGCGCGCTCCAACCACCACCACTGTTTTCTGTATTACAAACGGCTATAAACACCCCACGTAATACGAAACGCGAGCGAGGAAAGTGAATGCTACTCCAGTTCCAAGGCCTTAGATTCGAATTACCGAAAGTTTCTCCCAGCTTCTGTTATGCGCGACGGTCTATTACTAGAATCCTTGTAACGTTAAACTGCAACCCTTGTACTCCCTGGCTTTCGAGCTTTAAACAGAACAATAGGAGTCTGTTACGTAGAAAAGTGGGTGAGACTCGCGTTTATGAAAACAACACCGCTCTTTGAAACCTGCTACTTAGAGTCGCGTGAATCATGTTTCAATCACCCTCGATAACACTTAAGGGGGATTCTCGTGTAGCAGCCCCTAAAGTAACTCATGTTTACGAATTTTTTTGGAAAAGACTAGTGTTAATATTGGATTAAAATTTTTGGGGTATGTAAGGAGGCATTTTTAAGCGTGCAGAATTTCTTTCTATCTCGATTCTTCTTAGTATTTATTAATTATTGTGGAATATTATTTACCTCTTCGACGCTGTAACCCCTGTTGGCGTGACGTGTTGCACCTGTCACAGTCGTCTGGTTGCAAAAAGAAGAAACCTTTTTTAATGTTAAATATTTTACGTTGGGATTGGCCCGTTGGGAATTATTAAAAAATGAAAAATTGATAGTGTTTGAGAGGAAAAGTATTATAAAAAAAAACTAAAATTAAAATTTCATGCTTATCCCCCCGTCCCAGCGTAAACTATCTAACTGTAAGAAATTTTTCTGCTTTTTGCAATCAGATGACGAAGAGGTTAAGAAGATTCCACAATAATTAATGAATAATTACAAGGATCCACATACAAAAAAAAATGTCTGCAAGTTTAAATATGCCACCTTATATCCTAAAAGAATTTAATCCAATATTAACAATAGTTTATTAAAAAAAAATAATAAATATCAGTTACACGAGAATTCCCTCCTAATCCACATTCGAATCGTTCTCTTATCCACGATCCATCGTTTTCCCGTGTTTTCCAGAGCGTCGCGACGCAGTTCCTCACCGACATCCACGACGAGTCCATCACCGACGATGTGCTGCGATCGATCGTCAAGTTGTGCCAGTACATGCATTCCAGCGTAACGGAGGCCAGCGATCGTTACTTGAAGGTGAGAATGAAAGACCATTCTCTGCTTATGCCAGGTGCGATGGAATTCCATTTCCGCGCCAGGACAAACACGCGCGGCGAACGGAAGAGGGGGACGGACGTGACTTCCCCTCTATTGACAACCGTTAAAGTAATTATTACCGTTTTACGGGGAAAGCATCTGCCGCAGAGTTTCTGATGACAAAATGGAAGCGCATAAAGGCGACGGAAGCCAAGGGAAGCCGAGGGGCTCCCGTTAATTTAAAAAGGGAACGAATCCTGGCTCGATCGTACGACGTCCTTCGCTAGACCTACGCAAACTCGTCGCCATTAAGTTTCACTGTGAACTGTACGGGGTGTCCATGTTAGTGGGTACACAAGGGGTAGATTTGTAGGGGAATTTGTTCCATGGACGGTATTTTGAATGAAAGTTTCATTGAAAATTTTGAAGTTTAAAGTTTTGAAGTGGGAAGTGGGAAGTGGGAAGTGGGAAGTGGGAAGTGGGAAGTGGGAAGTGGGAAGTGGGAAGTGGGAAGTGGGAAGTGGGAAGTGGGAAGTGGGAAGTGGGAAGTGGGAAGTGGGAAGTGGGATGTTTGGAACTATTTTGACGACAGTGACTCTGACACTCGTTCTAATCTTCCTCCCCCTTTGGCAACCCAAATTTTAACTTCGCCAATTGAAATGATTCGCTGAATGAAACGCACAGGGTGTGTCGTTAATACACTAGGCAGCACGTCTGCGAATATTTGTTTCAATTATTTCCGCGCGAATATCCCTACAGTTCTCCTCTCCAATAACAGAATAACGCGCTGGAGTCTTTTGTTGTGAGTAACGGTGATAATCTACCGGCGCAGCACGCGAGATCCATTGTAGGTATTAAAACAATACTTTACGCACAATAATCATTGTAAAATTCGATTCACCGAGAGAATTTCAATTAGGTGATCCCCGAGTGGCTTGGAACTGGAACGCAACGTTAACGCTGCTACTCTGGATTGCCGAGATTAAACGCGGGCGTGCATAACCCTTCCCTTCGCGGAGCATTGCCTGGAAATGCTGCATAAGCAGTTTTTAATTCCCACCCGCAGATACAGTGCAAACTGTGAAGTGCCTGTAGGAATTTACAAACAAATCGTCCGCGTAAAAATACTATCGCGAAAGGGTTTCGTAAAATAAAAATGACATTCCATCGCCCGAGGCGATTTCCGCGGAATAATGAGTTTTAACGCTCGGCCCTTGCAATTTCCTGCTCGAAATTTTCTGCAGATTGGCTTGAATAATCGGCTCGATGGGGGATGCTTAGAACTTTTATATTGGACTCTTTAAGCCGCACACAGATTTGTAACGTAACCGCGTAGCGTAACCCCGTAACGTAACAATGTCGACGGTATTCGTAACTTCGCAGCATAACAAATTTTGAATACGATGTTATGGTTACGGCGCGAAAACATCTGGGCGGGTAGTCGTATCAAGGCCACCGTTACGTTTAGACTGTGCCACGCATGAAGTGGGATAGTAAAAAAACAACACTAGAATTTATCGAAGTATATAAGAGTTACATTACAAATCTGTACGCGGCTCAAGAGGCTCTTGTAATTTAATTGGCTTCTTGGTGCTTGTTGGAAGCTTATTATCAAGTGTCCCACTTCGGAGAAATGCGCTGGTGCATTACCTAATATATAGTTTTGTCGCGCAGGAATTAGATCGACATAATTACGTCACGCCAACATCGTACCTGGAACTGCTATCCAGTTACGGCGATCTTCTGGGAATGAAGAAACGGGAGTTACAGGCGGCGGCGGAACGCCTAACCACAGGTTCGTGAGAGTTAATCGAGTTTACCATAGTTCTTTTAAAGTTCTTTGAGGAGAAAGTCTGTGTGGCTTGGAATTAAAGGGGTGTGGTTCGTTTTTAATCTGAATTCGAATACTTTTCCACGCGCACAGGAAGTTAAATAGCTTCCAGCAGTGTTCATAATTATTCTACTCAAAGTTTTCCACATTCAGTGTTTGTGAAAGAAATTCTGTTCTTCTGTTTGTTAAGAAATCCTTATAGGATCACGATTGCACAGTGTGATCAGATTTCAGACACTAATGGCGCAAACTCGTAAAAGAAAAAGCGCCTCACAGCCTAAACAAGCAAATCGCATTGCGCCAAAATTTTGAATCACAATTACCATTTCTTTCGATTACAGTATATTAAAAATACTAATATAACAGTAACTAGGGGAGATTTTCTTGTAACCACGATAAAAGTAAGTGATTTTTAATGATATATAAAAGATAAATAAATAAATAAAGAACTTAGAAATCGCCCAAATTGCGGTTTTTGCAAAAAAGCAAGCGCAGAGTTACTGTCAAATTCGACCGATTTACGATAAAACGATAAAATTTTTTTGTGACATTTTATGATGTAATATAAAAATTCACAATTTTACAGTGGCTTTAAGTATCCTATTACAACATTGCATCTTTCGTGATTGTACTACAAGTGTGAAAATACATAAAAATTTGGTCCTGTTCCTTTTTTAATACATATTCATTAACTGTCAATGTTCCCCAAGTTTGCGGTACCTGGTAAAATGAATTTTGCCGTCGGTATCGGTGGCAAACTCGTCTCAACGGTCCTCGCCGCTATAATATAGTACCAGAAATCGATCTTCGTCGAAAACGCTGAAGGTGACCGTGAAATCTCGAGAGCCTTCGAATTAAGTGCAATTTTCTCGCCACCCAGTTTTCGATCAGGTCGGTGTTTGCAGAGGCATTATGTAGTGCCATCAGCGCGGATCGTGTGCCACGTAGGACAACCCCATTTTCCAAAAAGGGGATCGTCTTAAACGAATTAACCGACTACAGTGAACCTATTAATCCCTGATCGCCCCTCGAAATTAGAATCGCATAATAGAAACTAAATACCCTAATCAAATAAAAAGTAATGTCACTGGCTTAGTGCACAAACAGTCTGTGTTACCCTTTTTCTGAAATTTGAGTTTTTATATGCAACAAATAGTTCTTGAGTGTTTCTTCAAGCTGTATAAAAATCACATTTATATCTGTTTCACACATTTGTCAAAAAAATAATATTTTTCTTCATTGCATGTCCCTGAATCTCGAAAACGCTAAAAGTGGACATAGAATACTTGAGCACTAACAAGGGAATATCCCGAACCCGGAAATTCAAAAAATTCTGAAACTTTGTGAGTATACAGGGAAATTCCTTCTGATTACAACGCAAGTTTTGTTTGCTGCCCAAATTCACCGTAAGGTGGTGTAATTGCCCTCTAAAAATCCGGTTATTTTCCGCCTTTGTGTTACAACTCGTGAACTGTAAAATAATTTTTTTACCAGATGATCAATTATATTAATTAAAAGACGTAACTTTTCTCTGGAAACTTTTTTCTGTCTCTTAAAATTCACGATTTATAACACAAAATCGGAAAATAGCCGAATTTTCAAGGGTTGATTTCACCCCCTTCGAGTGAATTTGGGACAGCAAACAAAAATTGCGTTGTAATCAAGAGGAAATCCCCTACATATTCACAAAGTTTCAGAATTTTTTGAATTTTCGTATTCGGAATCTACCCTAGTAAGCCATCAATATGTCCATCCCCACGACTCTAAGTTAAATCAACAACCTCTAAACGAAATCCTCGAGTCAACCACGAAAGATCGACCCTTCGATTTCGCCGACCACATCCCACCGTCCCTCTTCACCTCCTCGTCACCGTCAAGCGTTTGGCCATTAAGCCGTTTCTGCAATTTTCCCAAGTGCTGAATCTGAATAGAAAAAACTGCAGCTTGAAAACAGAGATTCAATCACGATGGGCTGCTTAAAGCGCTCAGGAAAAGCAATCACCGCAGGCTTCCATCCCGCAAGAAAATAACAGACCAGCTGTTCACACAGCAACGTCCCTTCGAAGCAAGTTGAAAAATGGCCACTACAGAGCTGGTCAATGTTCCTAGCGTCTAGATTGTTATTTCTAATCTGCTAAACATGCACAACAGTGGCAAGACATTACGTGAATTCGATCCTCGTAGATGAAGCTTGAATCGTCTTCAGATGCTTCGTTGGAAAGAGATGATAAAGGGATGGCTGCAAAGACCCATGGGGGCCAAAGGTAAATGACCCCAGGTGTTGGGTAATTTTGCAGCCGATAAATTAAGCATGGCCCGTCTGTTGGAAGCTCCTGGTACGCGACAGCGTAGACTATCGATTTCGTCTACTCTGCAAGACTGACAGTGACGTTCGCGGGACGTGTCGTGACGTTTAAAAGCGACGAAAATTAAATAACGATCGACGGGAATACACTGACGAGACGTATTTATAGTGCTACTTAATCAACGCAGTGCATAAATTCTGCCCAAAGTTCGCCTGCTCCCTGACACTCTTCAGACCTCCACCTTTTCTTTCTCAACTGGTTAGCCCATTAAAGCTCAATTTTTCTTTCTTCGAGCTAACTTGTCAGTTGATCGAGAGCCTTGCAGCGAGAGGAGTGCAGGGTCATTTTTGACAATCTTTGAGCTATGACGTGTAATATCCGATAACAAATGAGCGATTTATTGCAAATAAATAAACATAGAAACATTAATATTATTGCTTTCACTTAGCATTAAAAACAGAACACTAATTGAAAAATATATATTCCACAAAATAAGTAGTATGTAGTTATTAAGTTGATAAGTTCTTATTTCTATTTTTCGCCAAAAAAACATTCTGTAATAAAAATATTAATATTAATATTAGTATTCAGCATTTTAGAATGTTTATTATCATAGAATATTTTTTCGCCAAAAATAGAAATAAAACCTTATCAACTCAATAACTACTACTTATTCTGTGAAAATATATATTTTTCAATTAGTGTTATCTTTTTTAATATCAAGTGAAAGCAATAATTTTATAAACAGATTTTTCAAATTTACTCGAAGCTAGCGAAGCTGGAGCTGTACCTACCCCTCTGCTGCAAGGTCCTCAATAAAATTATTTTGTACCTTTATTTAACCAAGTATACAAATATAAAATGTTAAAAATAATGGACCTCCGATCGAAAACACTCGCTGTCTATTTACAGAAAAACGTCCATTGCCAAAATGCTTCCCTCCTAAAATCTTTTTGTTACGTTGAAAGGACGGAATGAAATTACGTCGAGACGTCAAGCTCGCTCTGTTGGACCAAGAGGACGTAGCCGTGTAAACATTATTTAATTCCAGCCAGGAAGACGAAGGGAGCGGTGCCGAAAAAGTTGGATCGATAAATTGAACGCTTTCCATCCCCTTTGCGAGCAACGAAACCAGCTTGATATGGTTAATTAACGAAGCCCAGGTGGTAGGGGGGGGGGGGGGAGATGAGACTTCTTTGTTTTCTCGTTCCACCCTCGCCAGCTGGCACTTTGATTTTTAATCGCCCAAGCGGGATCTCCGAGGAACCTCTGCTGTTCCTGGATTTCCATACATTTCCATGTGATTTCGCCTATGTTTCTTGATGAATTTTTAATCAAGTTAAGCGGCAACGTTGTTTAAAACGGGAATACGGGCGGGAAGCGAGTAGACTCGTAATTGCAGCGCGCACAAATTAGTGCGCTAGCGTAATTCAGTCTTTATATGCGTATAATCGATGGAAATTATCAATTTCCCTATTCCGTGTAATCTGTTTGCGCGAATTAATTAATCCCCGCAATTCGAGGCTCGGTTGGAATAGACGGTTACGTGGTGGCTCGTAATGTGGCGGACGGAGGGTAAAAATGGCGGGAAGGGTGAAGAAGATTCTCGTGAATCTTCATATACGTTATTATTCCAGGATACCTTGTGATTTTATGAATTTACGATGCGGGGAGGCAATCTTGCTTTTTCGAGTGATTTAAAGGTACATTCTCGTGTAATCCCTTCCAAAATTTAGGATTTTTTACAAAGAAAACTGTAACGCATGGAGTAAAAAGTCTTTTGGTATTAATTTATAGACCCGGAACTTTTATTAATCAATTCTGTTAAAGTATCAAGTTAACTTAAAACAAAAAATAAATGATTTAAAATTTAAAAGATAGGTAATTAACTTTTATTTACAAAAGTAAACAGTTTCGACCCCAGCTATTTATTCAAAACTACGTCAAGGAGAAAGAACAATAAAATTTTATTTTATCACCTTAAAATATGTATAAATCCATATTAAAAAGCCTAAATTTTCAATTTTAATCGTAAAATCCTAAATTTCTGAAGAGATTACACGAGGATGCACCCTTAAGACTCTCCACTGGGAAAGTTCCCTCTCATTTTGTTCCACCGTGATTTTCATTGGACTTCCCCACAGGTTTAGACAAACTTGCGAGTGCGGAAGTGGAGGTGAAGAACATGCAGAAATTACTAGCGGACATGCAACCTAAGTTGATAGCGGCAGCAGAGGCGACTGCTAAGATGATCGAGAGGATCACCCACGACACCGTTAGTATCGGCAAAGGGGTCGTGCTTTGTTGTAGGCGAGATGCTTCGAAAGTCGTCTCTTCGAGACACACCTCGGAGGAGTCGAGTTCCATTTACTGATCTCGCTGCTGTTATCGAGTCGCCTCGAGAATTGCATACCTCTCGGCGACCTTTTGTGCGGATGGGAACTAAAAGCTTGACTATCTTTGACAGGTGGAAGCAGAGGAAACGAGGGCGAAGGCCAAGGAACAGGAAGATATGGCGACGAAGATGAAAGCGGAGAACCAGATGATCAGGGACGAAGCTGAAGCGGACTTGAGTACGCTTTTGAGCCCCTTTTTTCCGTACTTGTTCCACAATGACTCGGTTAATTTGCTAAGTAGGAGTGACTTTGACATGAACAACTGTGTTGATAACTGCTGCGAATTTAGTTTATATCTTTTGCCACTCAGTATATTCTTTCAAGCACACAGTGCACTTTTTCCTCATTTTCTATCGAGGTATTATTTCTTTACCTTTATTTCGTTCCTTTATTTGTCCACTAACATTTAAACGTAAAAGGTTTCCACCGTTTTTAGTGATACGAGAAAACGTCTAAGGAAAAATACGTTCGCGTTCGAGGGCAATTATTGGGGTGGAAGGTCATTTGAAAAATCAACATATTATACATGGTTGAATTTGTCCTTTTACTAACTATAACGTTAGACTAATGAAAACACGTCGTCCCATTTAACAAAACGTCGATGACCATGAAATTTCGGAAAATATGACCTTTAGAAATAAATCTTCATCACAATAATTGTTTCTCTGAAGCAAATATTTTTTTTCTTAGACATTTTCTCGCATCACGAGATACTTTAGGTTTAAATGTTAGGTGATTCACCCTGTATGTACATATTAATCCCCTACTGGTGTTCTCTATTCTCCGTGTACTAAAGGATTTTCCCATATACCTATGAATAAATAAATAAATAACTATCAATCTTGCGTGGTTGCCACCAAAGACATTATCTCCTATGTTTCCGGTCCCCTCGTATTATTATGATTCCACTCACAAACATCACTATTGGCACATATACAAATACTACTCTGAATATCGATATTTTGTTGATCCACTGAATTTCTGTACCGCAAAAGTCACGTACAACGTACAATTAACCAACAGGCCTCGCGCGTCCTATGTTGATCGCCGCGGAGAAGAGTTTAAGGGGCCTCAACAGGAACGACATCACCGAGGTGAGAGCGATGAGGAGGCCCCCAGTCGGCGTGCTACTGGTCATCGAAGTTATTTGTATTATAAACAACGTGAAGCCGGTCAAGGTTTGTTGAAAATGTTTAATAATACAGGGGCGCGTGCAGCGCATAGAGCAATGGTTCCCAACCTGTGGATCGCAAAGTGTTTTCTGGGGGGTCGCCACGTTTTTTTTTTGTAAATATTATTAAGTTAGAATTATATTCTGAAATATCTATATTTAATGTGTTTTCTTCACCCTATTAAGGGGTTAGGACACAGTAACGGGCCAAGAAAGCAGGCGATTGGCCCGTTACTGTGTCCTAACCCCTTAAATTTGCTTTACCGTATATAGAGAAGGGGGTCGCAGGTTATTTGAATATTATAAAAGGGGATCGCTAGTCAAAGTAGGTTGAGAAACACTAGCATAGAGCTTCGCCAATTTACTGCGCAGAAATCAATTAAATATCCGTGTCAATAAAGAATGAAACATTCGAAAAGCAATTTTGCAGCAGCACTAGTAAATAAATACCAATGATGGAAAAACAGAATGTTCAAAGGCCGAAGTGTTCAGATGAGAAAAATATTCTGATAAATCTATTTCGGGGAGTATTATCGATCGTCGTATTTCAAAATGGAAATTACGTTAATTCGTGGGAATTAGCTTCGTCGCGAGTGAAGACGTCGGAATTGCCGGGGTTTCAGTTGCTCCGCTGAAAGGGACGTGGAGGAGAGATTTGGGCGATCGATGAAACTCGAGTTACGTACGCCACTGGCGAAGCACAGTTTCGGCTTTGAAAAACACAGGTGATGCTCGCCTGCGTGGTAAATGACTTTTTAAACGTTAACACTCGGCAACGCGCCCCTCTGCAAATGGCGCATCGATGAAAGAACACTTTGCATTCCCAAGCGGACCGTTTCTTACTTCCGTTTGCACCTAGAGCCCTGTATTCAAGCTTTCTTAAGTACACTCTGCTAAAAAATACCTACAATTCAGCGAGGTTCCTAAATTTGCATGATTGGCTTCTGCTTCGCGAACACCTGCGCAATTTTTGTAGATTTCTTAATTTCTCTTCTAAAATTAGCAATATTGTTTTGGCTGTAATAGTGCCATTTTTTAATATTCATTTGGTTACAATAAACTCAATTATTATTATATAAAAAGACTCTAGGAAACTCTAGTAACTATTAACATAAGACGCTACATTGTTGATAAGCATATCCATATTGCAAAGGTATTCGCAAAACAGATTTTAATACTGTGAAGTTAAGCCACATTTTTTAACTAGCTGGAAGCTGTAATCCAGTTAATGAAATAGCCTGCGCAGCGCTTGAGCAATTAGAGAAGCTGCGATTCAGGAATTTATGGTGCATTCTCTGAGTAACAGAGCATCGAATAAGCATTAGATTGTCTTATAAACAAGCTTGTTCCACAGCTTCGGAATCCCGTTACCTCTCAGTAACAGAGCCATAATTAAAACGCTTTGTCAATTCCCTGCAGGAGGACGTGGAGCGTTTCATTCGATTTTCTTTCGCATTCCTTCCCCCCCCCCCCCCCGTCTGCTAAATTGCACGCGAAATCCTATCCACTCGTATCCGCTTTCGATGTAGATAGAGAGCGGTAAATTCGGCGAAGAGACGAAGCTGGATTATTGGGGGCCCGGCAGCCAAATGCTCGCGGATCCAGGCCACTTTTTATACACGATGGAGCATTACGACAAGGAGAGTCTCACGGAGGAGATGATCAACAAGCTGAAGGTCTACATCGAGAACCCCGACTTCCAGCCGGACAAGGTTTGCTTCCCAACGCGCAACTTCGTAGCGATTAACGGTGGCGGATTTGAGGAAGAACGCCCGGCTGGCAAACGTTCTGGGATCACTTAGGCGCGTCTGACCATGCACGTGGCGTTACTACTTGCTCGCCTCTAGCTGACACGGAAGTGGTTCGCGAAGGGGGTCGAAAAAAATTTTTTTTCCAGTCCTAGACCCATCTTTTCTGTGCCTTCATCTTTACCAGGGGTGGAATTGTATGTATATAGGTTACTGTAAGTAGGCTGTAGCCTAGGGTGAGAAAATTTGGGGGTAACAACCTCTTCGTTTCTCTTCTCCCCTTTGCAATTTGTTAGTTTCTTTTATTTTAGTTCATTTTATTTGTCCGTTTTCTATATTATGTCTCTTCTACCAAAGGGTTATTATTCCACTAATAAATAAATATCATCTACGAGTGCCCTTTTCCATACACTTTTACTTCCCATTTCCTGCGCAAGTATAATTTCGCACTTCGTCCACGACACCCCACGCAGTACTTAGTTGCATTGAACTGTTAATACCACTGGAAGAAGTCTAAATTCTCAGACTAGTTGTAAGATGGATGGTTTCGGAACGAATACACTATAGACCAGCATCGATGCGTGGCAAAGTAGTAAGGGGAGAGGTTCGGTGCACTTACTGGAAACGTCCTTCCAGATCCAATACGTCTCGAAGGCTTGCTACTCGCTGTGCCTGTGGGCCCACGCTATGTACAACTACTACTTCGTTAACCTGAAAGTGAAACCGAAGATGGAGGCGTTGGCCATGGCCGAGGAGGCGCTGATGGAAACGGAGAGGACCTTGATGGCCGCCATAGAAAGGCTGAAGGAGGTGGAGGAGGGTATCGAGACGCTGCGTGGGTACCTAAGCGTGGAGGAAGAGAAAAAAGCGGAACTGGAGAAGGAAAAGCAGCTTTGCGAGGATAGAATGGGGAGAGCTGTCAGGCTGGTCGCCGGCTTGGCCGGGGAACAGATACGTTGGCTGTCGACCGTCGCTGACTTAAATAAGTCCTTGAAGAATGCCGTCGGCGATATTCTCCTCGCTTCCGGTACGAATTCCTCTTGCTCCTTCGGTGAAAGTGTCTCGGGAAGGGGAGGCGAGTGGTTTCGAAGGGCTGCAGGAACTGCTGTGCATGGCACTGGGGGAATAACCG
This sequence comes from Andrena marginata, assembly GCA_963932335.1. Classification (NCBI taxonomy): domain Eukaryota; kingdom Metazoa; phylum Arthropoda; class Insecta; order Hymenoptera; family Andrenidae; genus Andrena; species Andrena marginata. Next base: position 11,368,642 of record OZ010662.1, on the reverse strand, counting down.
ATTTGGAGATCTGGAGATTCTATGACACGGGTGGGAATCATGGGGGATACACTGTCGTGATGAATATGTATAAAACATTCTGAGTTGGATGTTAATTAGAATGAATTTAGAATTTAGTTCTCTCTTTTCTGGTATTTGGTTTTACCCTCGGTTACAGTGGGCTAAAATTACCCAAAATTTGACTTTCAGGTGAGATATCTCCGAGGCACCATCTTTTCTATTTTTGTATCTTTCTTTAATTTTTTCATTAGAGTAGTATATCTCAAGAGTGCATCCTTAAATTTTTAGCTAAAAATATTACAAATTAAAGAAGTTATGATTTTTCTCAGCAAAAAAATTATTTCTGGAACCCTTTTTCTTTCAAATTTTGTTTGAACATCATGATACTTTAAATGTTAATTTTCAACGATGAACGTATATTCTACAATGTTCAAACTTTATCTCAGAATTTTCGCGGCTTAATTTAACAGATTTCAATCACACTACTACTCAACATCTAGTCACAGCATTAAACTTTCCTCCCACGTTTCTGAGGAACAATAATTTCCTCGCTTTTGTAATCACAAACGGAACGCTTGCTTGACAGGAGCGATAGCCTACTTGACACCGTTCACCGACAAGTACCGAGCCACTCTGCTGTCGTCCTGGAAGAAGGTGCTCGGCGAAGGTGTGCCCCACACACCTGGCAGCGATCCGGTCTCCACCCTGGGCGATCAGGTGGAGATAAGGAAATGGCAGATCGAGGGCTTGCCCAGGGATTCGCTGTCCGTGGAGAACGCTGTTCTGGCGATGCATTCGAAGCGCTGGCCACTTTTTATCGATCCGCAAGGGCAGGCCAACAAGTGGATACGTTCGATGGTTAGTAGAGAAACGAATACGCCCCTCCTGATATAAATTATAGAGAGACTTAAATTCCGGTTTGACACTTCATTTTAGCATATTGTAAAGCATTAAAAACAATTATAGAATTTAAGAAAATATATATAGATATATGTCACGAGGTGGCTCCGACTTGGCGGTCTTCTTTTTACGGAAGGTAACCTTCGATTATCTGAAACAAAAAAAAAAACAAATTTGTCTATTAAGTATAATGCCGAAAAATGCCGATCGACACACTTTCGAAAGTGTTTCGAAGTGTCGAAAATCGACAATCTTTTCTTCAACACGCTGTTACTCGACGAATTTTCAAAGTATAAAAAAGGCTCCGTTAATGCTTAGACATTACATTATACTTAATAGACAAATTTGTTTTTTTTTCTTGTTTCAGATAATCCAAAATTGAGTTAAGAGGTACAATACATACTACCTCTTTACCCTTTAAACAATCCCACTAATTGTGTCACTATGCCACTGTAAATTCTCAGGAAACACGACGGGAATATTATTTTCGTACTTCATAAACGTAGCCGCCTAGAAACGAATCCTCTGACTCGAAAGCCACTTTAAAATCGCTTCGCGGAAAGCGTGGAAACTATTTGCGAGGCGAACACAGGCTTCGATTTAAATAGACCGTCGGATACTGTGCGAGATATCTACTGCGATCGCTGGTTGGGAAACTGCAGTTGCGCGTCAGACTGTGCATTTGAATTTAAGAGGATGAAATTTCGAGGGATTTTGAGGGTTTAAAGGTGAGGGATGTAGAAACGGAAGAATCGCCGAGAGGAATGTTTGAAGCAGTTAATTACTTCGTAGACTTCGTAGAATTCGTGTTCTTGGGATGATATAAGGGAATGCAGATTGAGAATATTTCCATTTAATTGAAGCGTTGCGCGTAGAGGGCAACTGATTCACGGCGACATCGGGCGTTACCGGTGTTTTGCACGATGAGGTCCACCTGAGACCGTGCCGCCGGGCGAGAATTACCATCGATATATCTCGCGCAAGGCCTTCGTGATTTAGAGCGCGTTTAGCGTCGTTCTCCGCCCCACACCCCCGTAATTAAACCGTTAAAGGGAAAATAGGAAGCGCGCGGATAAAAGAACGGAAGACGTGAAAGGAGTATAAAGAACGTGACGTGCATGAAAAGGGTATCTGACGGTTATGAAATGAACACGAGGGTGCACCGTGGAAAATTTATCGTCGGGGGCTGCTTAAACGGCTTTTCAGCGGCCAAGAATTATTGTCCATTAATATTGATCAAATCTCACAGCTGCTTGAGACTTGAAACGGTAGCAAGTATACTCAGTGGCGGACTGGCCAGGGCGTCGGGTTTCCCGATGGCAAGTGGGCCCTGTGGGCCCGTGATACAGCGGGCCCCATTCACCCTTTAGCGCCGGCACCTAAATCCCGTTGACGGAAAAATGTCCATTTTTTTATCCTGGAAAATGGTCGAATTTTTATTTTTCTTTCAGAAGTTAAAATACATAAAACAGACGAATACAGAGTTCAGGTAAGTCCATTTTTCTTCAATGAATAAAACTACTCTAAACGTGTACTAATCTGGTGCAAACAGCGAATTTCTTCTACTTTCGAAGGGAAAATTCCTTCGTTCCGGAAAGGTATTATATATGATACGTCCGGTGCTAAAGGATTAAACACTATGATTGCTAAAAAGTGTACAACTGTTTCACAGAAATTTTAATTGTACTTTTTCGCCACTTGGGTATTTTTTGGAAATTTTATATTTTATAAAAATTCAATGACAGCCTGGTAGTTGTGGGTGGGACTCCTTTGTCTCCTGGCAACTAATATTTTTAAACCCAGTTGGCCACTGAGTAGGTATACTGTTAGAGTGAAATAACATTTCGTGGATGCTATGTGGAAAATAGTACAAGGACAACGGGATTTCCATCGCGAAGATGTCGGACAAAGAAATCCTTCGTGTGCTGGAGACCTGCGTTCGGTTCGGCAGAGCCTGCCTAATAGAGAATGTCGCTCTGGAGCTGGAGGCTGGCTTAGATCCGATACTTATGAGATCGTTGTTCGAGCATGGCGGAGTGTGGTGCGTCAAGGTCGGGGAGAACATCATCCCCTACAATCCCGAATTTCGTCTTTTTCTCACCACCAGACTCTCTAATCCTCACTACACGCCGGAAGTGACCGTGAAAATACTACTGGTCAACTTTGCTCTAACTGTCACGTAAGTTGTACACATTCTTGGGAGGAAGTATGTACACGATTTTGAGAAAAACGCATTAACAGTTTTAGGTAGTGTGTTTTTTGATTGAATTTCTTTAAACATGTTGTCTAAATATGTACAAATATAGACACAAAGTTTTTAAATAATATAATTTGAGGGTTTCAATGTAGAGAGATCCCTTAATATTTCTTAACATACCTTGCTGTAAATGTTGACAGACACTATATTTATTAACATTGTGCTTCATTGGACTATAAAAGTGGCTTAGAAGACCAGATGCTCTCGTTGGTCGCCATTCAAGAGCGGCCCGACCTCGAGCAAGCAAGAAACGCTCTAATTATATCGAATTCTGAGATGAGAAGGGAATTAATGGAAATTGAAGACAGAATCCTCTACAGATTATCGGTATCTGAGGGCTCGGCCGTGGACGACATGGATCTGATCCTCACCTTGGAAGCTTCGAAAGTTAAGAGCGAGGAAATCAAGGTGAGCCATAACACTGAATTGCAAAAGAATATACGTATCTTGAATATCACATGCAAATCGTTTCGTCAATGATCAAATCAAATGATTAAGGAACACGATTGTATTTAGAAGCGAAAATATATTTTCAATAAAATGATTGTTAAAAGGAGTATGTTCCTCGATTAAGGGATTTAAGATCCACAATTCACTGGCGAGTGGTTGTCGGATCACTTCTCACACAGCTTATACCTTGCATCGCAGATAAAAATGGAGGAAGCCGCGATCACCCAGGCGGACATCGAAATAACCAGGTCTCTGTACATCCCAGTGGCAGTCCGGGCGCAAATACTTTTCTTCTGCCTCTCCGACCTGCAATACGTCGACACGATGTACCAGTACTCTCTGGAATGGTTCGTCGAGATCTTCAACAATTGCATAATCGCGACGGAAAAGAGCGGTCAGTGCAACGGAACCTTTGTTACTAGTTAATTACTGTTTTGAAGGGAGGTAACGGAGAGGGGGAGAAAGATTGTAGATGGAATTATGGGGCATAGGGAAACTCCGACTTGGGGTTAGAGGAGTGAGGTGATAGAGGGATAAGGATGATGGAAAGTGGGGGAGGAAGAAGAAAAGGGGGATTTAAAGAGTGGGGGATGTGTGCAGTAGGAATAAGTTGATAAATAGGGGAAAATTGAAGAGTTGAAGGGTAGAGGGTGAGGATAAGTTGAGAAATAGGGAAAAATTGAGGAGTTGAAGGGTAGAGGGTAGGGATAAGTAGAAAAATAAGAAAATATTTCGGAATTGCAAAGTAGAGGGTAGGGATAAGTTGAAATATAGGAAAAAATTGAGGAGTTGAAGAGTACGAAATAGAGATAAGTGGAAAAATTGAGAAGTTAGAGAGTAGTTGGTGGGGATAAGTTGAAAAATAATTCGGAGTCGAAAAGTAGAAGGTATGGATAAGTTGAAAAATAAAAAAAATTGAGGAGTTGAAGAGTAGGGAATAGGGATAAGTGGAAAAATTGAGGAGTTAGAGAGTAGTTGGTGGGGGATAAGTTGAAAAATAATTCGGAGTTGAAAAGTAGAAGGTATGGATAAGTTGAAAAATAAAAAAAATTGAGGAGTTGAAGCTTAGAGAATAGGGATAAGTTGAAAATCGAGGAGTTGGCGAGTTAAGGGTAGGCACAAGTTTAAAAGAAAATTAAGTAGTTGGAGATTATGAGAACAGGAAAATTCTGTGACACAATAAAAAATAAATTTTCAGATGACATCCAGAAACGCGTGGACGGTATCAACCAAAAGTTCACGTTCTCCCTCTTCACGAACGTGTGCCGCAGCCTGTTCGAGAGGCACAAATTGCATTTCGCGTTTCTCGTCTGCGCGCGGATACGAATGAACGACAACTTAATCGACGCAACGGAGTGGAGGCACTTCCTAGCAGGCCCGGAACCATTCCAAGTAAGATCCACAAAGCGTTCATCGAACCGTTCACCCATTGTCACTGAATACAGAGACACAACTGGAATCTACTTCCATAAAAGCTGAACCTATGTATTCTCTGTCTCGTTCGAGAGGAATTTTATCTCGAATGTGCGTCGGTGAAAGAGCGCAGGTGTTCTCAGAAATAGCCCCATGACATACGAGCAGGAGAAACCAATAGTTCTAACAAAAAACATCACTACGAATAAATCTAGGAAAACATCCTAAAATCAAAATCCCAATCAAAGAACATCGCGCAGAACGAGCAGGATACTCGTGCAACGAGCGTTTCAAAGCGAGGCTGCTGGGGAGAAATATTCCAACGGTGAAAGCTGAAACCGTGGGGTAGAGAATTCTCTCCGTCATTTGATCCTCAGTGGTCTGTTTAGAAGGCCAGAGACACGATAATGAATTTCGCAGAGAGATCCTGCGAATAAATCTCGGCGAAGCAGCAATGCCAGCCGCGGAGGATCAAACGAATTGGAAATGAAAGGGAACAGGGAAAGCCTTTCGCGGTTAGACAGTGGCAAAGATCCTCGATTTGCGAAATAGATAAAGGGTGGCAGGTGCGAAATGGATTCCGAGGATCACGCGGACGCATAAAGCCTTCTCTGTCGCCGTAGGACGGGCCGAATCCGGCCACGGATTGGATCACGCCGCGCTGCTGGAAAGAACTTCAGGCGCTCCAGAACCTTCCGAAGTTCGACAAGTTCGTCGAGTCCTTCGCGCAAACTCTGGCCAAATTCAAGCTGGTATTCGACGCTCAGGAGGCGCACGTGTGAGTGTGATTTAAGCTGCCCCTTACCGTTTCGATCGCGGTAATTTATTCGCGCTTCAACCGAGGGTAAAAAGATGTAGACGGGGTGAATTATTAAATCGAAACACCCCTTGCATCTCGTCGCGTAAAATTACTCTTAATATTCAATCGTCGCGACTTCGTTTAAAATCCTCTGCACTCAACATTCGTATCCTCCAATTTGATCAATTCCAAAATATTCCACACTCTTAGAAGTCGTCCTTAAATTACGTAAGGCTTTTGAGGGGGGAGGTGTTACGTAATATTTTTTACCCTAATTCTTAATAAATACAAATTCTACCGTTAACATTCCAGAAGAGTAATTTTAATTTAAATTTCCCGAAATCAAGTTATACGAATTATATAAACCTTTGAAAGAATTTTAGGAACCTGCAAAATGCAATGTAAAAAATATTACGAATTCTTATACTGGGGAAGGGAGGTGGCAAGAAATCGCCAAAATTATCCTAGTTTTTTTCTAAAATTTCCCAGATTCTTAATTTATTCGAGTCCCTTTTCGTTCAAGGGCCCCCTTCCCCGAGCCGTGGCAAAGTAAGTTGGACGAGTTTCAGAAGATGCTGGTCCTGAAGTGTCTCCGACCAGACAAAGTGACGAACGCGATGCAGCTCTTCCTGGCCAAGTATTTAGGTCGGGAGTTCGTCGAGCCCCAAACCACCGAGTTGTCGGCGGTTTACAATGAATCCTCGCCGACCACGCCGATTGTCTTTATCTTATCCACCGGCACGGACCCTGCGGCCGAGCTGTACAAATTCGCGGATAGGTTGAAAATGGGAGCGAAATTGCGCTCGATATCCCTCGGACAGGGTCAGGGGCCAAGGGCAGAGGCCATGATGCGGCTGTCCGCTGACAGTGGCTACTGGTGCTTCTTCCAGGTGAGAAGGATCTTTTGCTCAGAAAGTCATTCTAAGAGATAACACCATGCAACGTCTCGAAACAATTTTCGTTAGAGCTTTCCGAGATTAGCAAGCAACGGCAGAGTAGGTCTAAAAATATTGGTTGTCAGAAGACAAAGTGGTCCCACCCACAGCTATAAGGCTATCACTTAATTTTTATAAGAAATAAATACATTTTTCACAAAATACATAAATGGCAAAAAGGTAGAATTAAATTTTTTGTGAAATAAAGATATATTATTTAGTAATTACAGTATTTAAGGGGACCCACACACAACTACAAGGCTATCACTTAATTTTTATAAGGAATAAATAAAACGTCCAAAAAATACATAAATGACAAGAAAGTGAAATGCAAATTTTTGTTAATCTAAATACATATTTATTAGTAATTACAATGTTTAAAGGGGTCCGCAGGTCTCACTTTCCATCAGGCAAGTTGACACTCTGGCCACTCCGCCACTGTTAGCAAGTAGATCCAGACAATGGACAGACGTTCGCTGAGAATGCCAGGTCCTTTTTTATTACACCTACTTGTACCTGTACCAAAAAAATAGCAAAAGCTGATAGATAGCCAAGGAAAGTAGTAAAATACTTTGACTAGAAAGACACGTAACACATTTTTACTTTTGACAAAGATAAAGGCCGCGGTCCAATAAAGCGAACAAACTTTTCCACCGACCCAGTAGGAACTTCGAGACTAATATCCAGAGTTACATGACAGAAGTATCGCGGGACGTGCATTCGGAAGTATCAATCATTATAACGCCGAATGTCCAGGCAAATTGCTAAACGATTCCCGGCTGAAGGGGAAGATTTGTTGCGCCTTATACCGCGAAATATTGCGGTCGTCGATCAAACGAATATCCTCGTTTAAAAAGAGAAAGGAAAAGAGCGAATATCCTACGGGTCCTTTCTAAGGCGATAAAAGAAGGGACAGAGAAAAAGAGCTATCTCCTTTATCTGGGGAATATATGTAAAGAGGGGGGGGGGGGGGGGGGAGACCGCCGAGCAGGGAAATGATTTATCGTATCACGGAATGGGGCTCGTGCCACTTGATAACGAAACAAAGAGGCAAAGAAGCGTATTTTCACGCAGATGACAAGAGCCGGTCCCGTTAAATAGGAAATTGATGTCCCTTGTTTGTACGCGCTCCTCGCCGCAATTACTTACTCAATTCCCTTGCATTCCCTTTGTCTCCCCTTGTTCGTTTGTCTTTCCACGCTCTAACGATACAATGAATTCGTAATGAACATTTCTCTTGCCAATGAAACAGGGATGAGCACAAAGGCAGTGTGTATTCGGACGATAACTTTCCACTCCATTGTCTGCTCGTAAAAAATTACAGATAACGAAATTCCAATTGGTTTTCATTCCATTTTCGATGGAATTTTCCGTCAATTTCTAGGATCTGGAGATTGGGAAGCTGCGTAGAAATACTTGTCGATTGGGGACAGCAAATATTGAGAGAAAGAATTTGGAAAATGTTTAAATACAGAGGTTTGAGACAATTTTAAAGATAATTCATATGTGAGTTGTCATGTTGAATTAATTATAAAATTGTCTCGACACTTTTAAATAAACAGTTTCTTTTACCCAGGTACACTTTTCTTTGTGCACTATTAAGGGTATTAAAGTTTCCTTTTAATTGATTGTTCAGATTTGTGTCTCTTTAGGACGTAGTAAAGAGTAAATTGATTTCAGGAATGAGATGAAATGAACTTTGGATGGTATTTAAATGGTAATAAAGTAGGTGATAGGTGGTATAATTATTTTAGCAAATTAAACCTTCGTAGAATTGCCATTTGGCGCCAAGTTGGATGCCTGACCTGGACACACTGGTGGAACTTTTGTCCAGAGGCAAAAGTCATCGCGATTTCAGGCTGTGGCTGACTTCGGCACCCTCTCCAGCCTTCCCCGTCAGCATTCTTCAAAACAGCAGCAAAATGACAGTCGAGCCTCCAAGAGGCATAAGGGTAAAAATATTTCAATTCCACTTATATTTATCCAGACTTCGTGTTTCGTCTCGTTTATTCCCTAAGGAGGTACAGAATTATTAGATACGTAAAATCGATGGTTTCTTTTGTGTCGGATTGCTTAACTACCAAGTAATCATTATACCCGTACGTTTCACAATTTATTGTAGACGCGTTTCTGAGTAATTGCCAAAAAAAAAATTGTCGGAATGTTCAAATTTGTTGAAATTGTATACGTAGTATCAGGTGAACCAATCAGCTGAAAGCGAAATGCTTTGGGGTGATTAATTGCTACACCAAAATCTACAGCATGGAACTTTACTGGCGAATTTAAATAAAAATTGCGAAAGATACAAACGTATCAATTTTTCCCCACATTTTTACGGATAAATATCGTGTTCAATCGTTTATAAAAACTTTTACACGCGCCCAATGTTGATGCGGAAATTCCATACTATAGGGGAAGGAGTTCTGCAATTCCAGTTAAAATTTCAAGTGAAAATATTCATTCGTCCAAGAGCTATGATGTACACGGTGTATAAAAATGTAGTTTCGAGAGTTAAAGCGTCACAGTTAAGTCCCCTACGTCAATACCGCTCAGCGAAGCAGTTACTCAGCGGCGCACTCAGTTACGTTCAGCGCTATAATTTCCTCACGAAACTTTGTTGTAAATGTTCGCAACGAACGACACTTTTGGAATTAATAGTAATAAAAAAATCGGTTTTTCGAGATTTCAATAGTCTTGTACCCTCTTAAGGGGTGTTCCTAGTGTGACGGTTGAAAAATACTTCATTTTTCGGGAATTAAAAAAGGAACAAATTTTCACGTTTGTTAATTGCTTTATTCTATCACCTTCTAAGACTATAAAAGAAATTGTACAATATCCGGAAGCATATCGTTCTCTTAACAATGCTCCTGTCCCGCTATAAATGGATATTTTAACTTAAAAAATTTTGCTTATACTCAAAGGGTGATATACGTCCCGTATATACGGGATTGTCCCGTATTTCACTCTTCCCGTGAAATATTTTACGGAGTAAAATAAACCATTACCTACCCAATTTTTTCATGTTTTATTTATTTAGAATTTAAACGTTTCGTATCAATGCTTGGCAATTATGGCAATCCTAAAAATAAACCATTACCTACCCACTTTTTTCATGTTCTATTTATTTAGCAATTAAACGTCCCGTATCAATGTTTGGCAATTATGGCAACCCTAGTGATAGAATAAACCTTCAAACGTGCAAAATGAAAAATTGCAGGAAAAACTATTTTTTTCCCAGTCATCACACTAGAGAGACCCTTTAAACTATCCTCAAATACCACCCTCCTTCTTCCCAGGCAAACATGTCTCGCGCATATTTGACGCAAGTGATCGAGATGCAGAGCTTCTTCCAGTCCGAACATGAGAAGGTCGAGCAATTCAAGTGGCTCGTATTTTCCCTGTGTCTGTTCCACTCGGTCCTCCTCGAACGAAGGAAATTCGGCCCCCTTGGTTTCAATATCCCCTACGAGTTCACCGACGGCGACCTGAGGATATGCGTATCGCAGCTGCACATGTTCCTACTGGAATACGACACCGTTCCATTTAAAGTCAGCTTTCCTCCTAGATGCATTGAATCCACAGTCCCATCCTAACATGAAAGTACAATGCTAATGTTCAATCCCGAAGGTGCTCATATACACAGCGGGCCACATCAACTATGGCGGGCGAATAACAGACGACTGGGATCGTCGATGCGTGCTAACCATCCTTGAGGACTTTTACAGACCTGAGGTTCTTTCGTCGTCCCATAAGTTCGACGAAGATGGACATTACTATCAAGTACAGAGACAAAGGCGTACATCTATTCTGTATTAAATCATCCATTCTCCACCCACTTCGATCCCCCTGTTCCTTTAAGGGGTTACACACCCTTGACAGGTCGGAAAATAGGGGCACTTTTATGATTCTTTTGCATATAAAGGAACGTCTTATTTAAAAATCAAGATATACACCATTTTGAGTATTAATCAAGCTGTATTCAGTTAAGCTGAGTTAAGAAATAGTGTCATAGCATGATATAGCGAAATACCTCGGAGATTACTGGGCCGATTTGAATTAAATATTGCAGGAATATTCTTTAACTATAATATAGTATTTGTAGGCGCCGATTTTGAAAAATTTATTCTTCGAAAAATGGCAGCTATTCGAGCATGTGATTCTCGGCCTAAGTTTTCATCTCCTTTCGTTAATAAAAAAACAAAACAAGACACTAATGGAAAAATCGTCTCGACAAATACTAGATTATAGTCTAACGTAAGAATATTCGTGGGTCCTAAGTTCCCTGTCTCCCTAGTTCAACGCTGTGAAAACAAGGCAACATTGACAGAATTTTTTCAAAGAAAAGTATCGAGTATTATAATTCCGACCTCTGTACTTTTATTAATTGACATTCAAGGAATTAGCTGCAATTTTTTTATTTCTCCATGCTCCCCAGCAACTAAAATGTTTTCAAACCCCTCTTAATACCACCTTACTACTAACATCAAACAAAATTATTATTATTGCATAAAAAAACTTTAGCACATTCCTCGAATGTCAATTACTAAACGTACAAAGTTTGGAATTCTAATGCCCAATACTTTTCTTTCAAAAAATTCCCCAAAACTTGCCGCACTTTCAAAGCGTCGGACGAAGAAGACTCCTTTTAATTCTCTCTGCCTGTTTGAGCGATAGTTGTCAGGAGCCGCGTCGTTCGGAGAGTACGTCCAGTACATGAACACGTTACCCTTGAACGACAATCCCTCGATGTTCGGGATGCACCCGAATGCAGACATAAGCTGCGCGCAGGGTGAGACCTACGCCTGCATCGAGACCCTTCTCGCCCTTCAGCCCCGGGAAGTCGGCGCTGCGGCTTCCAGCGTCGAAGAGGTCACGACCCAATTAGCCGAGGACATGATATCCACCATGCCACAGACATTCAACTTAGCGGTCCTGCAATTAAGGTACCCCGACAGTTTAACCCCCGATCGCTCAATCCCAGCCGAGTCTGGGAACATTCGGGTTTCCACTCTATGGATCGGTTTATTGATCCGTTAAACCCACCAGCGTTAACGAACCCACGATGAATGAAACGCTAAGCTGTAGTCTATGGATAGTGTGAAAGGCAGTTGGAACGCTTCAGGTATCCAGTCCTGTACGAGGAGTCTTTCAACACCGTGTTGCTGCAGGAGGCAATACGCTATAACGGGCTGTTGAATGTGATAAAGGGAACACTGCAGGACCTCTTGAACGCCTTGAAGGGGCTGGTGGTGATGTCCGAGCAACTGGAAACTGTTGCCAACAGTCTGTACAACAACAGAATCCCGAAACTTTGGCAGGACCGGGGCTACCCTTCGTTGAAGCCGCTCGGTAACTTTGCCGCCCTTGTTTGCTTTTAATCGAACTCGAGTAGCTCGTCTATTTGACGTTAAAACTGTTGAAGTGTACAGGGCGATTCAGAATTATTGCTGCAGAGAAAGTGGAGCAGTGGCGCACGCGGAATTTAATCTTGGGGGAGCCGAGCTGAGGGGATAAAAATATTTTTAATGCAAATTCAGTGGAATTCATTAGGTGATTATAAAAATTTATTTGCAGCAGTGTTCCCCAACCTTTTTTGACTAGCGATCCGCTTTTTAAGGTAAATTTAATAGAGTAACGAGAACACATTAAAAATAAATATTTCGGAATATAATTGTAATTTAATAATATTAAAGAAAAAGAAAACAAAAGACGGTGGCGGTCCCCCAGAAAACACTTCGCGAACCACCGGTTGGGAATCACTGATTTAAATAATAAAATCCGGTTTTCTTTTTACATTAACCCTTCGTGGTCACACCTTATAATCACAAGTTGGTCACACGGGGTTCACTGTACCCCAGCGTCATTTTTTCAGTTACCATTTTCGTATTTTTGAATCTTTTAACTTTTCAGTGATAATTGTGCATTCGTAATACTTATACAGTCATTGTTTAATAGTCTTTTTCTAGAAATGTAAATTTTGATATGATAAAATTTTTAGTTGAAAATGAGCGATTTTCCATGATTGTGGGAAAAACAATTTTTTTAAAAAAATTTATTATTCTTTTTTGCGATAAGTCCCCTTTGGAAGACGTAAAGGTACGACATTTCAAATCGAAAATTCCACATGGGGTGCAATACACCCCGTGTGACCACGAAGGGTTAATCTCCTTCATCCTTTTTCTTTGGGGGTGCCAGGACTCCTTGGCCCCCTCAGAGTGCGCCACTGAACTAGAGCATACAAAGATACTATTCGATTTTAAATCTCTAAGCTGATACCATGGGCGTCCACAAGGGAGTGGCAGTTGCCACCCCCTGGCTTGCGAAAAAATCGCTTATTTTTAAAAAGTAGTCTTTATTAAATTTACACTAAAGAAGTGAATATTTTTAAATTCTTAATTAAATTGGTGCTACAAAATGGGTTTTCTTTACCGTGGCGGTCTCCGTCTACGGTCGCCCATGGCTGATAACTAAGATTCTGAAGCACCCCGAGTTAATTATTCGATAATCCTTACGTCGATATGTCACAGTGATTCTATAAACTAAAAATACAGGAGCCTGGTTCCTCGACTTGAAGGAGAGGATCGCGTTCCTGAGGTCCTGGGAGGACCGCGGTATACCAGCGGCCTTCTGGATCTCCGGCTTCTACTTCCCGCAAGCATTTCTAACCGGGACTCTGCAGAATTTCGCGCGGAAGCGCGTCGTCTCTATCGACACGATTGCTTTCGGTTTTAAAGTACTGCTCCAATTGAATAAAAATTCGATACCCTCGGATCTCAAGCTACATAGTAGCAACTGACTACGGGCTGTCGTTTTGCTACACAGAAGCGGCGTCCAAAGTGTTGACCAACCTCTTTGGAGCACCCTGTGCGGGAACGATAGATCTCCGTAGAAAAACAGACAAATGCATGGCTATTTTTAACGTTATAGGTATTAAGCGCGATGCCAACGCGCAGACCAGTGGATGGTTGCGTTATTTATGGTCTGTTCCTTGAGGGATGTCGATGGGACGGGAACCATCTGAACGAGTCCCTTCCAAAAGAGCTGTACACTAGTAAATATAGCCATCTATCACATCAAAATTGAAACAGAAGCGCAAAACACTCTTCCGTGAATTACTCAAAGTGTTACGCGACGTGGAATGGGACTTTATACACCCTTTTCGCAGATATGCCGCCGATTCTGCTACTGCCAGAGGTGAATCATCAAGAGCCGAAGGGAATTTACATCTGCCCGGTTTATAAAACGATCACCCGAGCAGGCACGCTTAGCACCACTGGACACTCGACCAATTTTGTTTTGCCAATGGAGATTCCTAGTGTAAAGCCTCAGTCCCATTGGATCAAGAGGGGCGTAGCTCTAATCTGCGCCCTGGACTACTAGTGATGCCTCAGAGTCACTCATTTTGCTTATAATGAATTTGAAATAAAATTGACACTCTACTAATATAAACGAAACCTTCGAGAGTACTAGGCTTCAGTTTACTAGAATGCAATTTGTTTAATAGTGCGAACGAAGGAAAGAATTATTGTGTAATTATTGTTAGCCATTCTAAGTTCTTGAAGTGGTTTAGGTGTCGTTCTCGTATAACTTTGGGTCCTTCCTTTTTGATTTCCTATTCACCGCTGTGCTCCACGCCATGGTACCCACAGTCATTATTATACCTGTGCATTGAATTCGAATGGAAGATTAAAATATTAATTTCTATGCATAAAGAACGCGAAGAAATGCAAAAGAAGACTTTGGTCTCGATTTTAATTTATAATACCTGGAGCCATGGTTGGAAGAGCCTGCCTGGCTCGTCGGAACAGATTCGGTATACCATGCGATACCGATTTTACCCAAAATTTCTGTTCCATTGAAGTCAAGGTGTAATATACGACTCTTCTTATTCGAACTGGTAACTCGCCGAACTCTAAACCCATGGCGAATGGTGGATTAAAATTCTCGAGGAGGCTTCTGCACCACTAATATCCATCAACATTAACAAGATCTATGCAAAACAAAGGAACGTACAAAACTCGAGACTCTTCCATTCCATTAAAAATATAAATTCACGGTTGTGCGAGATCAAAATTTGGTGGTCCGATGTAATAACGCTGGAAAAATTACTTCAAGCATCTTTACATTCCCACTATTATTTATTGTACAAAAATATGTACATACAGTTCTACAAATATAAATACTACCAGAGGTAATAAAACAAGACGCGAGGACACCGTGAGTTCGTATCGTTACATATGTACAAGGACGTGATACTTAGGAATTAAATTTCCTAGTCTCAAAACACAGGGTAGTCTGCAGGCATGTACTGCCCGATTTTCGATGGAATAATAAATTTATCCGGATTCTGTTCGAGCAAGCATCCTAAGAGGCGTGGGACCGAGAGCACAGTGCCGGATATCACGGAAGGGAAGTCTCTGCCAGTGTCTGTCTGATAAGCGATCCGCAATCTCTTGCTGAAATAGTCTCCGCACAGAGAAATATGTCCAACTTCTATGTACTGTTTCGAGAACGACGACCACAGTTCGAAGGACAGGCGCATTGTTTCCCAAGGTCGTAGCTCTGTAGCTGGTCTCATCACAATTTGATAATGGTCGCATAGATTGTCGTACAATTCAGAAACAGTGTTCAATAGCCTCTCCAACTGCATACGATACTCTGGACTGTTCGCGTCTTTCACCAGTACGAAAGCATGCACGGCTGAGGTCTGGCAGACAGTGAACAAGCCGATCTGTGTTGAGCCTGGTGGAAAGGGCGTGTACTGTCTCCCAGTAGAAAAGTATCTCACCGGAAAGTGGTTTGGATTTATTAATTGCTTCGCGTGCATAGCTAAGAATGATATTAAGCTCGCTCCTCCCACAAGATGCATACGATTCGGAGAGCTTTCCTCCACTTCGCTGTGATTGTTGATTATAAAAGCATCCGTCGGATCCTCATGATTCAAGCCAGAGCCTTCCACCACTAAGCTGCGGCTGAAATCAGAGCCCGTTACTCTGATCATATCGTCTCCACTGAATACCTCCCCAGCGTAGTTCAATACGCCAAGCTCGAACAGCGCGGCGTCGTTGCACAGGTAATATTGCATGGGGTTTTTATATTCCAGCAAACCAAGAGTCTTCCCGATCTCAATGTGATTCTTCCTGAGACTGGAAGATTCATTTAACTCGCCAGATCGTTTCACCACTACGGGAGACTGGAACGGCGTCTTCTGATCCACTTCGTTCGGTAGCTTCAACAATTTCTCTATGACAGATTCGCCTAAATCCCACAGAGCATTTTTCACACCTTTCAAATCCTGCTTCAATACTTTGGATTGCAGCTTCAATTTAGCGAATTGCTGCTCCTCCTTCTCGGTCAGAGTTTTCTTCTGGTAAAATTCTCTCATCTGGCTCGTCAACTCTGTGTTTCTCAGTTCTAACTTATCGTTGTCTGCGTTCACAGACTTATAGAATTCCCACATCCTCTTAAGCTCCCCGGCATCCATTTCCAGTCCACGAGATGCCAACTCTTTCTGTAACTTGTCAACGTCTTGCAATTTATTGTCGAAATCTAAATATGGAGATAAATACGAGAAGACTTCCGTGCCCCGTTTGCCCGTGATATATAACACGGAGGTGTGTCGTCTAATGCATTTCAACGGCCCACCGGTACGCTTGAAAATGCTGTGCTTTAAACCCTTGCGAACCATGCATGTTCGCGCAAAGTGTCGTAAATAATTCGCCATTGTCCTTCGATAACAGACCGCTCAGGACAGAACTGTACAATTTTCTGTGCGCTATACAAACAACTTCTCGAATCAGAGACATACGTCGCATTTCATACACACTTGCGCCTACGCACTGATCTTTGCTACTTTGGCTCGCGACGCAAGCTCTGACTCTGTGCCCATTTTAAAATCTTCACGCGTTAGAGTCTCAATTTTACGCTTCTGTGGGGCAACGTAACTCCCTTTTCCGGATGCTCTCTCCGACTCCTCTACGGTATATGGTTCTAGCTCGAGAGCTTTTAGTCTGCGTTTGTGAACTTTGGTAGTGAAATGATCGTGCAAAGCGGTGTTGTTGATAAAATGCCTCCTGCAAAAAAGAATGATTTTTTAATTTGCTTGATCAGAACTTAAAACTTTCGAAGTATGAAGAATAAAAGCTTAGGGAATGAAAGATGTGACGTAGGAGCCACGTTGCAGAGTTTACACAATGATTTTAATGGATCTTGAATTAATGACCGTGTCGACACGCTAGCAGCCGAAGCATGGTCTTTATTATTAAACATTTCGTAAACTACGAAATATCTGTACGAACGATTAAATAAGAGCGTAATATTCTTCGGCTCCCTATCGATATATAAAGTTTCTTCGAAATCAGTGGACAATACGGTTCCGTTATAAAACGTTTGAGTCGATAATTTAAAATACAGGTTAAGTCGCCGAACGTAACGCACACGAAACGCGAGTACTTACGCGCAATGTACACAGTAATATTGGCCCGTTCCAGGTTTATCGAAATCCACTTCTTGATTTAGCAATTCTTTCGCATTCTCACTTTTCAAATCCTCGTCGATCTAAAATAAAAAGTATCACATAATAATTGCCTATCGCGAAGTGTCAACCACGTGACACGATTGCTCGCAAATGAGGGTTAGGAAGCATCGTTTCACCTCGTCCAAGTCTTTTGTTCTTCTTTTCGTGCACCAACCCTTTTTTAAGTGAGTATCGCCCCTGTGATACTTCTTACGCTTGTATGTCATTTCTTGAGCGGAGTAATTAAAGAACCGAAATTAAAGCACACCACTGCCACGTTGATTACAGTCCGCGGAGATGGTTTTATCGAATGAGGAAAGTAAACAGGGGCAGGTCAGGCGCGTAAAGAATGGTCCCAGAGATGCATTATGAATACAAGAGTGAATATAATGAAAAAATATTTTATCGACAGTGTATTATTAAGAATAAATGTAAATACGCATTCATCGGTTATCTGTATCTACTAATAGTGATAGGACGTGCAAGCGTTTCTATGGCGAAACATTGATTTTTCGTCGTGCTCATAGAAAGTACCCTTCTGATGGTTTCAGAATACGTTTATGTACGAAATTTGATATGTTTATTGTAGGCACATTCTTTACAGTGTTCATACATGGATTGTTGTCCGTTTGTTAGTATATATAGAAGTATTTAAAATTCATGAGGATAACAGAGGATTATTAGTGAATTTTCAGCTTCTGTATTGGTCAAATGATGCGACATCATGGCGACCCTGTCTTCATAATCGTAAAACAGGTTATAATGGTGACAAAGGTTCCCATCCTAAACTTTATAAATGACATTTGAATTCATCGCTTTCCCACTGTTGTGGTAACAATTTCATACAGCTCTTTAAAATTCCAGAAACACTGAAATTAGGTGTAACTTTCTTAAAGAACTTCAGTGGTGGAGCATACGACTAACAACGATCGATGCCATAACCGATAAATTTATGAGATACACTTTAACGAAGCACAAATTAAAATCTATCGTTTAGTGCCTAATGTTCGGCGCAAGAAAGCAAAATGAGGTTCAGTCAAAAATCTTGAGCAGAATTGAAAGGGAAAAAGGTGGATTTGTGAGGATGCGTTTACAAAGGAGCATTAAGCGACAGATTCTCGGGGCAGTGTAAAGCTACCCTAAATTAGGCATGCGCATTTGGTTGAAGGGAAACGGGGGGTAGAGCCGACAGATGTCGCCACGGTGCGGCAGAGTATGTCGCGCCTCTATCGGCGAAGCGTACGATCAATTCAAACAAACGGTGCGCCACTGGCGAGGGGGGTCCACAACCGTTTCGAAAGTAAAAATACTGCGCGACCCGGGATTTTGTTTGTACGGTAGAGCGAGGGTAAAAAAGCCGAGGGCCAGGCCGTGGTGTAAGTCGGGGCAACGCGGTGTCGCTCGTAAAATGACGTAGAGAGAGTGTGCGTAAGGGTGTGCCGCGCGCGGTACGGAGAGGTTGTGTGCAGAGCGGAAACGGTGTCGCGACGGTGTGTGCAGGCTCGGCGCTGCTCGTAGAGCTATCGTAGCGCGTACACGGGAAATTGGCCGTGGCTTCGCCAATGGATGCCAGGCAGGAGGAGACGCCATTTTGATATACGGGCGCACGTCAAGCGTTCGCTCTAAGGGAAACGCGCTCTCGTGAGTCGGTCTGTAAGCCGCGTCCGCTCCGCGTAAGGACCGCGCGGTGGAAATTGGTCGCCCCACGGGTACGGTTGGCGGTTCTATCGTTGGTAATACGTGTGCGTGGCGCAACGTATCCCGGAGGCCTGAGAGTCGAGCGTTTCGTTGACAAGTGACAGGTGAATCGATCCGCGGGCCCGCGAGGAAAGTCGCGTTGCGGCCCCCCCGTGTGCCCGTGTAACGCGGTTCGCTCTGTTCGCGGTCGATCGCTAGTCAGTGACTACTGGTGTGTGGAACTCTGCTGCTGCTGCTATACCCAGTGTGTGCTATACCCGGGAGGAGATTCGGATTTTTCCCCACGCGTGGCGAGTAAACTCGGCCGCGCCGTGAAAGCGAGGGACACACGCACCGCTAGACGACTCCTGTGCCCGAGTACTCGTGCGTGTTTGTAGATCGGTGCGCCCGCCGCCGGATCGTATCCCCCGGGGTGGCGGTGTGGACTGTGCTGTACGGCACGGGACGGCACGGCACGGCAGCCAGACAGGGAAAAGCCAACCAAGCCGCCGTATCGTTTGGCGCGCTCGACACAGAGGCCACCGGCCCCAGGCACACTTCGGGGCCAGGACAAGACGACCCGATGTCGGGAGCGGGTCGCGACCCCGTGTCGACCCGCGGTCGTCCTCGTCCTCGTCCGCTGCTATCCTCCTCCATCATCTACTGTCTCGTAGCACCAGCACGCTTCTCGCGTAAATGTGCTCTCATGAGCGCCCATGTGCTGCCGCGACTATTTTTCTGCCCGCTGCCCCTGCGTCGTGCCCTGTAAACCCAGAGCACACCCCGATTAGCACGCCCACGCACTCTAACGCTCGCGAATATGGCCAAGATCCTCAACAAGGACCCCGTCACCTACGAGAGGGAGAGGGAAAACTTCATGAAGGACCTCCGTCACTTTCATGAGACCAGAGGGTAAGACCAATTTCTCCATTACTCCCTGCACCATCCCGACGCGATAGTTTCACAATTATTTCTTTATTCTTCGTTACTTCGTATCCTTTCCATCTCCATTCCACGCCTCTCCGTCCAACGATCTTTCTGTCGTTTAGTTTATCTCGAGCTCTATCGTCGTGTCGATGTTGGAAAGTAAATCGGGTTTGGCGTTACTGCCTGGAATGCGTGGACAGAGAGTTTTGAGGTTATGTTCGTTCGGGTTTCATGTTTTCCAGAGGTTCTCGCCTTTGTGCCAGCGATTTGTTTACGCGTGTCCCGTGTTTTCTTTGTCAACGATCGTCCAGACGCGTATCTTAATTAGCTTTTTGAGGTTATGTGACGCGTACGATCGAGACACGACCATATTATGAATGATGAATTTGCTGAATTTTTTTCTCTACCGATTTATGCGTCTCTTCTCGATCATTGTAAACGTCTCTGTTCGCCTGTTTCCACCTTCTTTTTCTGAATCGACGATGCGTATTTTTAAGAACGTTCGAACGATCGAGTGAACTAAGATCGTTTCACGCGAAGACGCTGTCGTTTATTACGTCATTGTTCGCGTGTTTTACTTGATTCGGAAACGGAAACAAAGCGTTTCTCTCGGCTGTGCTCGGCAAGATACTGTTGCAACCGAAAATTGGTACGTTCAATTTGCGCGGATTAAAAAACGTTCAACTTGTTCGTTTTCATCCGTGCTCGGCAATTGTTAATTCATTCCGCGCCGTTATTGTCCGTAAGTCTTTCTCGAGGTTATTAAATATTTAGCAGCCATTAATTGAAACATGGAATATTAATTTTATGATAACATTATTGTGCGAAAAACATTTGAACGTTATTCAGTATCTCCCCTTTTACCCCTTTCTTGAATCCTGATAATTACAATCCCATTGTAAATCTCTTTTAACGTAATCCTTACAATTGGTGCTTTTTTCAGGACTCCGTTCAAGAAGAGTCCAAAAGTCAACGGGAAAGATATAGATCTGTACTTGCTGTACGTAGTCGTTACTGCCCATGGTGGATGGATAAAGGTGAGTCGATTTGTTCCAATTTTCTACCTCGCGTTTTTTTTCCCCCCACGGAGGGACAAGTATTCCCGCGTTGTTTGCGGTGCACTTTTGGGCAATGTGATCTCCTAGCGGGAGTAACGAGCGAAAAATCAGGAGGTATCGCGTTTTCTGTGTAATTTGTCTCTCCGTGCATCGTTAGCGCGACGTATGAACGTGGCTGTAGTACCCTTGCATCGACTGTTTATACTCTCGCGTGCGTTTCATGCGTTACCGGTGCATTCGGATCGCATAATGAAGTAAAGTTAACTGTCGGGGCGTTTCAACACGCACAGTGATCATCTAGAAAACTTAAACTTCTCTCATCACCTAAAGGCATTTGTCCCCTCAACGAGCTCAGAAGTATTTTGAATATATTTTTCGAGGACCATGTTTATAGCCAATTAGCAAATGAACTTCCAAGGATAACAACTAATATTATATAGCTCGTTTTAATCATGGTATCGACATCAAAATTCATATTCTTTTTTTGAAGCCGATATTTTCGCAGGCATACCATTCCTCGCGTTAAGATAAAAATAGCGGGCGACTAGAGTCGAAGCAAGAGTGTCTATATTAGCAGCTTAAAAAATTAATCTCTGTCATAACGCGTCGTGTATAACAAGATTGTCCCAATTCACAATTTCGATATTCTATCTTCTGCTGAAATAATTAGGGAAGACATTTGTTAACCATTGTAGAGTGATTACAATTTTCGAAACCAACTTTCTAGGAAGGCTTCTACACCGTGGTCACGGGTCATCCAGTACGCTTTATGTGCCGCGCGTGATTAAGAATCGAGGTATGCGACAAACTCCGCGGAAACGCGGGAAAACGATTGTTCCGCGGCACGACCGAGTCTCGAAGAATCGCGCGCGCGAGGAATCGATCGGTCGAGCTTGTTATCACCGACCGTTGGGAATCATCTTTCCCGCGCGCGCCAAAGAAAAAGGAACGATCATTCTTCTATTTCACCCAGCGGCGTTACACAATGCACCAGCGAGCCATCGCGTTTATCAACAGTCATTTTCACGCGTGTCATTATTCGTTCATATCGATGTGCACGCGATCGTATCGCGGACGATGAATTTTCGTGGAAACCTCGAAGCACGAGGCTCGAGCAAAATACCGCCGAGTGTTTTTCAAAGTTCAATCGAATTAATGAAATTTCCAATAAAAAAATTACACTCCATGCCACTGACGAGGTATACCAAGTAGAAGGAATTATATTATCCAGGAATATTGATAAATGACGAGTGCCCGCTCGAATGCATGAGTAACGAGAAATTAATATTGAAGCATCGCAGGATTGATTCGATTAGGTTCGGCTTTGTTGCTAGCCATTTACGTCATTCCCAAGAGTTACGTTTCCATCGTATGCGAAACACATCTAAGTTATATTTTTCGCGTTTAAAGTCGAGGCATTTTGACTCACTCGACCGTTTACGGTAATTTATCGGGGGACGGATTTTTATGTTCGAAATGGCTACAATGTTACCGCGTGCGCGTGAAAGCGGCGAAGAAACCAAGGATGGTTTTTTTTTCGTCTAGCCAATATTTTTCCATAAACGGATTCTGTTAGGGGTAAGGTTGCCAACCGTACTATAATATATACTTATATAGTATTGTACTACATTTTTGTCTAGTGTATTATCTACTGTTAGAAAAATACATAGTTAAATAATAACTATAGTAACTTAGCAATTAATAATTAGTAACTTAGTAATTTTATAGTTAATTAAGAAGTAAAAAAGATATAGTATAAATTCTATAATTTTTACTTATTTTATTTATTTTTGAACGCGACTTAAGAAGAAGTGTTGTCTATGATTTGTTTGGCAAAATTTGTACGAAATAATTTCATACTATCTCTCCATTTCTGCCACTTCAGCTTTTACAGAGAGAATTTTTTCTAATAATGAATATAAAGTGGCGGAAAGAGAGAATCCAGAGCCAGTCTATCTCTCATGAAAAATAACCTCCTCATATATGTTAATTTGGACTTTCAGTGTAATGAAACCTTTGACGAATTTATTAAAGACAATAAATTAAAGTGCACCAAAAATTTACATTTAAAAAACAAGATGTTGTTTTAGTGTTGTTTTTTTTCTGTACCACTTTTCTCTGAAAATAGTTTTCACAATGTGCTATATTTTTTATGACATTTGGCCATAAAGTACTATATTTTCCCAAAAAGTAGTTGGCAACCCTAGTTAGACAATCGATGTTATATACTTTAGTGGCGTATAGAAGTTTTCCTTTACAGTGATACAAGCGGTGCAGTGTTAGCAATGGTATGAATATTTAGATACTCGGTCTGCAATCGAACAGAAGTTTTCTGTCATGATTATTTCCCTGGGTTAAGAACCATTGGCCTGTGTTTTCTTAAGAACCGAACGACGGATTCGACTATATGTGTATGTACTCATGTCCACACACACACACACGTCTCGTATGTACTTCTCGCGGTAACGCTGCGGTAAAGCGCGGCCGGAGCTTTTCGCCTCATCTTTCTCGTCGCATCTCGTACCAGCTTCATTTATCAACCGTCAATATTCTATTTCAGTTGGTTTTACTCAAAAGTCCAGACTGTATGGAAGAAGATCGGCTAGGAGTTCTAAACATTCTTACATAATTATAAATGCTCTCAGAACGTTAGAATTAGGAAAGAAAATAGTAACTCTGCATATCAACAGCGCTACTTCAAGCATCGTCTTCTTTTAAGTGAAATTAAAGGTTCGATTAAAGTGTATGGGTTTGCAGATGACGTAAATCAAGATTCCACTAATCCGTTGCAACCGAATAAATCAGAATACGGTTGTGGCCATTTTCGGTTGCCGTTTGTCCGTCAAGAATACTTGCGCCGATGTCTGACTCTATAGATCACGCATTCCGCGCAACGAGATGTCTGGGCCTGTCCCTCTTTATGCTTGAAATCTCTTCTTTCAACTCGTGATGAACGCCGTGGAAAAAGTGCGGCCACATATAGAGGCAAGTAGCCTGGCCGTTCATCGTTCGAAGTTATCGTCAAGGGTATAACCCCCTTGAGAGAGACGTATATATAATCCATAGCAGTGGCTCCCAACGTGGGGGCCATGATGAATTTCTAAGGCAATCGCGAAACCGTGGAATACTTATGACAGGGGCTTCCCGTCGCTTCCGAGACCCAGTCAGTTTTCGCCTATTTTTTTTAGCTTGTTTTTGCTCAGCTAATTAAACTTTTTAATACGAAGAGGACTACCTCAAAAGATAATTTATAGGCAGCCCTCATAAATATTCAGAAACCCTTCGTTGTATAACTTCTTCGATTTTGAAAGGATACACGTTTGGCCTCGTACAGTTGACAATAATAAGAGAAAAATAATGAAAAGAAAATTGTGTTTTCGGAATGATTTTTCCACCCTTTCGATTATGATTACTTAAAAACCGCGGAATTACAATGTTCAGCACGATCTATGTAAAACTAAGTTTTACTACTCGGCTACGCTCGAAATTTAGATTCTGATTTCATAAAAAAAAATTTAATTTTTTTGTGAAAATGATCAATTTGTCTGGATTAATCAGGCATAATGAACTGCGGCTCATTTCGTAATCCCAGAGTTTATCGTTCGAAAGTTTTTAGGCGACAAACAAACACCAAACATATAGAAGCTTTCTGCTTAATATATTAAGATTTTGAAAGTAGGATATGTATCCAATAACAAAAAAATTGTAAAAAGAAAACACACGATGCATATTTGCAACAGAATGGAAGGAGGGGTTGATTTACTTAAAGGAAACAGTCCCCACAAATTTATATGCGAGTAACCCTTCCCACAGAACTTCTAAAAACAGGTCGCACGCGATATGAAGGTTAATCCTTCGTTTCCACAATTGATCTACAATAGACGCCCTGCGCCTCAGTTCTCCACCAAACACCCACAAAAACGTACACATCCGCCCCGGGCTTGGCAGAATCGAGTCTGGTCGCCGGCCACCATAAATCCCAATCTAGGCCACGATTCTCGTCCAATTAATCGCTGGCTGGATGTGTCATCGAGGAGCGCGCGCGCTAGTCACGCGAGTCCGCGCTGCGTTCCACGATCCCGAGAACCTTGGGGGGGCGTGTCTTTCGGAAAACGTCAGAATCGGCCAAAATTCGAGAGCATCGAGACAATACGGAAGTTGGCCGGCAAGGTCAGGGTCATTTGCAGAGCCACTGCTCTCCCCGTTGCGTGCCCCGGGGTGGGGGAGATAGATCATGAGCCGAAGGTGGGACGAAGGTGCGCGCGGAAATCGCGGGGCGTGTGGGAGGAGGGGGGGGGGCAAGGGTGATAGGGTGGGAGCGAAAGAGAAGACGCAAAGGGAGAGAGAGATAATAGCAGGCGCGAGAAGGAGGTGGAGGTAGTGGCTGTTCACGAGGGCTTCCCCTCAACAAGTGTGATCGAAGCTCCGCTAGACTATATAACCTGCGGTCGAGTCGCGACTACGCTCAGAATGCATCGCGGAGTGTGCGGTTCTCCCGATTCGAAGAAGTTGACGTCACCCTTTTTTCCGCCGCCGGCCGTCCGTCGCGTCGACTCGCTGCCAAGAGCCTGGCCCTGAGGAGAAAGTCCAATCCTTTAGTTTCGCGATTGACACCCCGCGAACTCGCACGATGGCTCCTCGATTCCACTGCGAACGATAAGTTGAAACAATGTAAAGCGAACTTTCCAAACACCAGTCCCCGTTTTTTTTTTTTAGAGAATCAAACTTGAATGAGCGCGTGGCGCGCGCTTGCGCGACTCGGGTCCTGGGCCCGAGGGTCTTCTCCCTGCGGGGCTCTCGCCGTGTTTATGCGCGAAGTGTACGAAGCTGCAGGTATTGTGCTCGCGGAGAAGTGTAAGTTGATGTTCAATTGGTTATTTTGATACTTGAGGGATTACCGGGAATACCTAGTAATTGGAAAAAATGTTTCGTGCTGATTTTCTTGGGAACGAAGGCACATTAGATTACATTGTTTTCGATTTATCGTTTCGAGATGAACCTTGCCAAGCTTTTCCGTCGTTGGTAAAGTGAAATCTTTTGATTGGTATTTCCACTTGGTAGAATTATTATATGCGTTCATTAAAATCTTCTTCGTGACTTCACGGGGCGAAGTGAAGTCATGAAGACATGTCACGAAGTGTAAAATGCTTCCGGCGTTGAGAAGTCTACTTCTCACCCACGACGTTTTGCCAGATTAAAGTTGAGGAAAAATGATCTCCCACTGGGGAGAATAGTCTCTTGGTAAAGTGAAAGTGGAGAGGTGGAAATGATTAGCGAGAGTCGATGCAGGGATATTCTTACGGCGATGTAAAAACGATTGGATCACTCGGAACACGCTCCCCTTCTGTAGATACCGATCTGGTGGCTCTAAGAGCGCGGCCGCAAGAAACTAAATAAATTTTAATGATTCTCGAGCTCTGGGCTCTTCTATAGACTGATGCTGATATATTCGATCAGTTTTCTAATTTATAAAGCCACTGACAGGCAGTTAAAAGCGGTGTACTAAATGCAACGAACATAGAGCTGTAACTTGCCGATTCCATTTCCGCTTGAGAAGCTTCCCACTTGTTAATAATCACTTAGATATTCTCTCTCCGTGATAAATTCAGTACTCTCATCGACTATATACTTTTCATTATATATAATTTATAGCCCACTGCTAAAAACTTTATTAAGTATTATTACAGTCCGCCCCGTCCGTAGTAATGATAACTAAAAAAACTCCCTTCTCATAATGAATAAAACACTTAAAATTGCACATCTATTTTATTAATTCAGTTACAGAAATACATATCTCTGTCAGATTTGAAACACGTAACGCTATTAATACACGGTTGAGCGGATGGAAACGGTAAATGTCAAAGTCAGGCGCGAGCTCTATATACGTACTTCCTGCAAAATAATAAATCTCATTTGGACCGATAAATCCGATGATACGATCTCTTGCAAAATTCGTATAAATTAGTTCGCTATGACGAATTAAAGTGACAATATAAATGCGGGGACACTTTTCTGCGGGACAGATGGTGTGATTAATTCCGCATTAAAAGAATGACGTTCGGTGCAAGTGTGCAGGGTTCATGCACTCGTAGAGGTAGCGAAGAGTACAGAAATATTCGAGGTGTACGATTCGTCGGCTCGCATGTCGGTTCACCGTGGCATACCGAGGCGCGCGGAGTTCGTCAGTCTTGCATAGTTCGCCGCTAATCTAAATATTTTATCTTGGGCTCGGATTTCGAGACCGACCGCTAGCTAGTAGAAAATTAATCCACTTAACAATTCATCTTCGCCTCGCCAGCGCCGATATAACAGGCGAGGAATTTCGAGGCACCTAATAGGCGAGCAGATTGATTACTTTCCGCGTGCATTTTCACCGAATCCGCGAGATTGTGTGACAGCGAGCGCCGTAGAGTCGTTGAATCGCGTCGGGGTAGACCGAGTCACCAACCAGTTGAAAACATTGGCGTAAACCGCGCGGAAAATGAACGGTGTAGCGTCGCGTTGTCTCGTGGGGTAACGTCTCGTCAAAGAACCAGTGGTGGAACCGTCCCCGCGTTCCTACCGGTTCTGTCAAGAAGTGTGAGGGGCCAAGGGGCGGGGGGTAGACGGAGGAGAGGATAATCTAACAAATGCAGGAATCTTGGCTCGAGGGCCGTAAGAAAATCGGGTGGCAACGCACGACTCGTCACCTGCTTTTGTCTTTCAACTAAAGTAATAGGGGATGGATACAATAGGCGACGTTCCATGCGCACGGACGTGTTGGGCCTATTAATTTCTCTTTTGGCAACCACATGAAACGGCTTCTGTTGGTCTCCAAGTGTATCTTCAATTGTGACTTAATTGTTCCACGTATATTCCTCGGTACGTCACTATGTACTTACTTTCCCTTGTCCGGAGATGTAAGAAAGATTCCCGGTAACAAGAAAGTCTCGGTAGGATGGATCGAGAGATCGGGTGGCGCGGAGGGCAGCGCGAGATAGAGAGAAAGCGGCGGTACGGTTCGTGCAAGTGTCCGGCTTGTTCAAGGGCGCGACTGCCGCGCGAAGATCGTTCGAATGGGCACGCACCGTAGTCTGGCATTGGTCTGCTCGCTATACGCGGTGCGTGTAGCGTGCGAGGAATCCGCGACGAAGTTGGTAATGCTGAGTCAGTCAGGTGCCGCGGCGCCTTGCATCGTTCCGAAGTAGTCGGAACGCGCGGTCGGGAGAGGGACGGGGCTAGAAGCGTCCTGGATGCACCGCGGAGGACGGCGAGGACGAAGGGAAGAAGAGCCGAACGGAACGAAAAGGGGAAGAGGATCCGAGAAAAAGTGCCGAGGGAAAGAGATGGGCGGGAATAGAGGAAAGAGAGGCAGGAAATGAAAAAAAGAGAAGGATAGGGCAAGAGATGGAGCAGTGTTACGGGGGCAGAGGTGGCGCGGGGGCTCGCTCGCTTGCTCGTTCGCTCCCCGGTGATGAGGCACGGTCGATATGGCAACGCCGCGCCCCGCCACACGCATACCGGCATCGCCGCCCGCCCAACCGCCCGACACTTGGCAACGCCGCTACGCCAGTGTGCGGGGGAGAGGGCAGCCAGGCTCTCACACATCGAACGACGAGGAGAGCGACCTCATGCCCTGCACACATGTGCACCCGGGGACACCGAAGAGACTGAGAGATGCCTGGTTGGTTGGTCGCTTGCTGGCTGGCTCGTTTGCTTTCTTGCCTGCTGCCTGCCTGCCTGCCTGCCTCCTTGTGACTGTCCCACGCACGCGCTTCAACGACGCGCACCCCCGTCTCCAAATTGGCGAAGCACTTTTCACTTGGAAATTCTTTCTCCCGCTGCGGGGGAAAAATAGGTATCCACTCTCCCTTCTCCGCCTACTCTTTCGCTCAGCTTAGCTTATTCTACGACTTCTCCACGAAATTTCCGACGGAATTATTGGGAGGAATGAGGTGAGAAAGAGCAAACGAATTTTGCAGATCGTTGTTACGCTGAATATGGGTGACGGTTGTTAAACAATGTTTTATTGGAAAACAGGTTTATAGAACTGGCGTGATTACTTGATTAGAGGATAAAGCATAATTTCCCATTTCCATGAGGATGGGATTTATACATCAGGTACTGATGTGACGTCCAAGCGATGTTCTTCTGTATTTCCTGTTTTGGCGGGTGCGCCTTTCGTGGATGTACGAATGTGCACGAGTAAATATCGCTCGGTGGTAGAACAATGCGATATTATAGCGTACTATTTACGTTTCGTGTATGCCGCATTAAAGAGAAACGCTGTGGTATGTGATGGTTATGCGCATATGGCGTTATAGTACGTTTGAAGCAGTCTATGCTCTGCCTAACGAAATGCTTAAAATATTGAATACAATGGATATAAATATATTAATACAGTCACTGAAATATCCCTGTAGCAAGACGTAGGTCGCGCGATTAGCGGTTCCAGGATCTAAGTAACACCTAAAACAAACCGAGCAAACGAAACGACATTGTCGTAGGAGCTCATAACCTCGTTTCAAAGGCTCTCGAGCATCAGATCGCCGCTGGACGGGCAGTATTGCCTCGATCCGCCTTTCGTACTGGAAGCATTCCTCTTTTTGCTCGTCCCTCAATCGTAGGTAACGACACCTACTACCTCCTTCGCGAATGTCGCGTGTGAGGCCGCGCGGTCGAGGTACCAAGTAACGCAGCTCGTGCACCGCAGAGAGAAAGAGAACCCGCAAGCGAGGCGTATACCAGTGGGAGGGAGACACCGCGCGAGGAGCGGTGCCGTGCCGCGACGTTGCCATTCTGCCAGTCGAGGGCAGACCACTTCCGAGAGCACGGCTCGCGGCGGCGGCGGGACGGCAACGCCGCCTCGACGAGATTAAATAGAGATAGCCTGAGGTATACGTTCCGCCGTCGTAAGATGGGCTCACCGTTAGTCGAGGAAGAAGTGAGACAGATAAAGGACAGCCAAAGGAAAGCATATCGCCTCGATTCGAAACTCGTCGATCGTTCCTCGGCGACGCGAAAACGTTTCGCCAGCATTTCGAATGCGTTGCTGCTGCCTCCCTCGTCTTCCGCGTCGTTTCTCGTCAATTCTTAGGAGTAATGTGTACTTAACGCGTATATCGTGCATGTTAGGTGTTCCGAGCTGGCCTTACGCGGAATATAAATTGCACCGAACGAGTAAAGATAAGTGTCCAAGTAAATTGAATTGCTCGAAGGCGATTAAGTGCTCGGGAATCGGACGCGGTCAATTGCCGATTTGGAATTAAACGAGTCAGAAATAAAATTTGCACGTACCAATGCCGTTTCCGTGCTTTAAATAACGGATCCGTGTATTATCGAACAGGGTCGAGGAATATGAACAGGTGATACCATTGTAACTTTATTTCTAACGTCGCTATTGCGTGCACGATAATGAGGCGAGGGAAACTTGTAAGAGAACAGTTCCCTCTGTCTATATGTATATTCGTACATGGTACGAGAACTAAGCTGGGCTAAGTTGGCACGTTATAAAATTCTTGGTACTGTCACCTTAGCTGACTTGAAATCCGCTTTCTTCTTCGATACACTTCCAATATACCTGGCTGTACCTATATTTGCCGTAAAGGCACGGAGTTTCAAATTCAAATTCAAAGGCACTTCCGAAGAAACTCAAAACTTTCCAGTTACGTTAATAGAAAGTAGCCGTTACGTTATTCGCCCAGCGAGGTGCGAGCACAGAGCACGTTATCCTAATCTCGTGGACGCGTGCGAGTCTCGCGTTACTTTCGGAGAGGCGATTTCGTTATACGCGGTGGCAAAAGACAAACACGGCTTGTGACTTTTTCTTCGCGCCTCACCCGTCTTTCCTCAGCGTGCAAGTCGCATCGGCATTAATGGCCTTGGCCGACGGTGGCAGTCGGTAGGCCATCATTCAAGCACGAGCCATCGCTGGAGGTCACTGCACCTTTCCCTCAGCCGTTCCTCCACTGAACTAATTTCAATTCATTTGCAAAGTGTGTAATGTGTATGTGTGCGGATTTCGCGCGGAAGAATTCTTCAAGTACTCAACGGGAGTACTCTTCGGGTACTTTCTGGGCACCTTTCGGATTCTGAGCTAGTACTCTTAAAGTACTTCTTCGGTACTCTTCAAAGTACTTCTTCGGTACTCTTCGAAGTACTTCTTCGGTACTCTTCAAAGTACTT
Source organism: Andrena marginata (assembly GCA_963932335.1). Classification (NCBI taxonomy): domain Eukaryota; kingdom Metazoa; phylum Arthropoda; class Insecta; order Hymenoptera; family Andrenidae; genus Andrena; species Andrena marginata. Next base: position 11,337,546 of record OZ010662.1, on the reverse strand, counting down.
CTTCGGCACTCTTCAAAGTACTTCTTCTGTACTCTTCAAAGTACTTCTTCGGTACTCTTCAAGTACTTCTTGGTCACGCTTCAAAGTACTTCTTCGGTACTCTTCAAGTACTTCTTGGCTACGCTTCAGGCACTCCCTCCCCATAGTCGAATCAATAATTTCAATGCAACAATCAGTATTACTAAAGTTAAACGAGATATTTGATATTCCAATTCCTACAACATCCAGCGACACAATTCCGCATTCATTTCACGGCAAGGGGGACTTCCGACAGGCATACATCGTGGGCGGTCTCCGTAATAAATTCGGTCTGGTAGTCGCGATATCTCATCGGCGAAGTCGTCACACGGCGACTCTTGTAGATTAGTTTATCTTATGTAACGAGTTAGTGTGGAGACAGAAAAGAGTGTGGCCATTGTTTGGCTTACGACGGCCAGCCGCACAACGTGGCACCCGCATGCGTTCACAGATGTCACATTGGCGAGGCTCAAACTTCAACAAACGCCGCTGAAAGGATGAAACGTTAGATAGCGACGGTTACGTGTGTAAATAGGTAAATTTCATCGCAGGTCGCGTAAACAATTCTTGCGCAAACTTCGCCAAACTTGTTGACAGAAGACCTGAAAGACCTGAAGTACGTCCCTGTTTAACAGCGAACGTGTATTCGCTTCATATACCGCGTGGCCAATAAGTAACACACTAGCGACAGGTTTCAGGGAACAATTCCAGCAGTAATTATTTGATAACATCGCTTAGCAGTTAATTAGCGATTAAAAATAATAATTACGTAATCGAGCCTAGGTGTTTCTTTCGCTGATACTTCAAACTACAGAGATTATTATTATTATCTTCAACCCGTACCCTCTTTCACAACCTCGCCGTGTCTCTTCCACCCGCTACGGGCTGTACAGTTGGTCCATCACAGCGTCACAATCGTCTCCGGCAGAACAAGGAGCGCCTGTTCCTTCCATCATAGATTGCAAGCCCCCTCGACCGCGCGTATCGTGTATTCAATTGTCGACGATTACATGCACGCTTATTACGCGTACGGTCGTCAGGCTCTTGCTACCGTGAAACCGAATGCTCCACGCATCCATTAGATTAGACAGTCAATCGAGCGACTGTGCGGTAGCGAAAGGACATGGCTGCGGTTAATTAACAGCAATTACGAGCGAACGTCGCCGGAATTGCCGTAAGAAAAATGGGTTTTCGGTGCTCGCCGGAGAAACAGGCATGCAGGCACCGTGCTCCGACGGTTGGACGATAGTTCACGACGTTCCGCGTGCGCGTGGACGGTGAGTTTATTGATGATGACGCCCGAAAACAGACGACAACGTGTTAATATTTAACCGATGCTGGTGGAATTGCACCTCGACCAGCGGACAGAAATATCTGCCGTTTCTGTAGCCTTTCATCTCGCCCGCGCAAGTTACGACGTTTCGCAGCCTCTCTTCTAGGAGCTTCCGTGAAACTTCGACTTTGATCTCGCCGATGGTACTCCGCGTTTAACATAAACCCTCTCTTCTGGTGCGCCGTGGGTGAGGTCCCTGTCACGTGGTCGTTAGTGCCACATTACGCAACTGCGAATTGGCCTTTTCGATCATCTTTTGGCGAATGGTCCCAGTAGTCGATGGACGCGAGATTTGAGGGGAGGGGTGCGTGGACCTTAAATCTAAAATCGTAGCTTTGAGTATTTAATACTTTCCTAAATATTAATAAGAAATTCAATCGAGGGGGCCATTGTGAAGAATATCTCATCTTTTTTTCCCCCACTGGGTGAAACCGGGCGCCAGATGAAAGTAAACGCGACCCCCAGCAGAACTCACAGTTGCGTTTCCAACTTCCGTGGCCAGATTCTTTGGAAACAAAGTTCCCACGATTAGCAGTGCGACGTGGATCTTTCCTCAACAATTTTACCCATTTCATCCATGAACTCTTAAACCCTTAACCGGTGACGTGGAGTCACTCCTCTTTAATACTTTGCCATTCTCAAGCCTAAATCTATTTTTAACATATACTGGAGTTATTAGTGACTGTAATTACATATTTAAAAAGCTACTTTTGCATGTTTCGTTCGAAACCACTGAAAGTTGCCTTCGCGACGGGACATATTATAAAGCAAAGTTAAAAGATCCAGCTTCGCGAATATACAAGTAGAAAGCAACAGCCACTGTCATCGGCCAATCAATCCTCCCTACTCATCCAATCCAGCATTCTCAGTCGCCGCTCCTACAAACACCTAGATGAGCAAGGACTTAACAAGTACTCGAGACGGTACTAGTGTCGCTCCCCTTGCTTTAGTGGTCGGAGGTGCCTCGATCGAGCCGATCGCCTGATACTCGTGGCATCCCCGAAGGAGCAGGTGTCCAGGACCGGGTCCAGAGCGTTCCCTCCCCCGGATCGATTGTTCGCGTAGCCACGATGGACCTGATCCTGGGCCACTTCCGTTGATACTAAACGCTCGTTCGCTCCCTCGCGAGTGCCCTGGCGCATAGTTAGGCAGGCACGCGCGCATACGCGCGTTCTCTCTCTCTCTCCTCTCTCTCTCTTAGTGTCTCTCCCCCTCCCCCGTGGGCGAGCGAACGAGAGCTCTCCCTGTACGTGTGTACGCACGCGAAGACTTCTTCATCCGCGTTCGTTCATTCAGAGTTCACAGTCAGTCAGTCACCAGCACACCTCCACCGATCAGCTGATCCCGACGACGACGGCAGACTGCGCGTCGCCAACCCCTCCGCCCTCCTTCCCTTCTTCTACCCCGCTCCCCCCCTCCTCCTCCTCCGCCACCTCCACACCACCACCTCCTCGTGCTGCTGCTGGTACTGCTGCTGCTCTGCCCCCTCACCCCCCTGGTGGACGATCAGCTGACTGGGAACTGTCAGTCGTGGGCCTGCGAGTTCACGTGATGGTGGGGCACTCTCCGCGATCCAAGTCGCTTTTCTGCCTCTGCAGGGCCGCCGCGAGGCGACGCGACGCGCCCATAGTCAAACCTCGCGCGGATCTCGGACACAGGCCTCTCCGCGACACCGTCGCGCGGTCTTCGCCGGCGGCAGCGTTTTGCGAGGACCCCGGGGTGGCTCCTTGGGCAGCTCGCCCGCCTAGGGGCCATTTTTGAGAGAGATAATAGCGCTGGGAGGGTGCAAACAGTGGCTACTGGTGAATATGTTGGGGATGCACCGACATATGTTCCCTATTGTAAGATTGGGTTATCCAGATTGCACTGATACAAGGGTTTGGTGTAGGCTAAAGGGTTGATCGTAGAATTAGTCGTTAAAAGGAGTCACTTTAATTTCGGGCGATCAACTGGTCGGCGTGATTTGAAGTAACGCAGGGATTCCATACCGGTGAGTGGCGAAGCGTTTTCTGGGGGGTCGCTACGGTCTTTTTTTTTAAATATTATTAAGTTAGAATTATATTCTGTAGTACCTCTTTTTAATGTGCTTTCTTTACCTTATTAAATTTACTTTACCTTACATGGAAGGGGGCAGCGGCGCAGTCAGGACTTAATATTGAGGGGAGCCGAGTTGGAGAGCTAAAAATATTTTTAATGCAAATTCAATAAAATTCGTTAGGTGATTATAAAAATTGATTTAAAAAATTAAATCCAGTCTTTTCGTTTTACAATGCTCTTGAATTTCTTCAGTCGTGGTTACATTAATCTCCTTTTTCCTTTGGGGGGCCCTTTAGCCCTCCTCTCGGTGCGCCATTGAGGGGGGTCGCGGGTTATTTGAATATAAACCAAAAAAGGTTGGAAAACGCTGGGTTAACGAGTTTTCTATTGCCTCGCAACGTGTATGTAGGTTACACCGCGATCACGAGCTCTGTTAATCAATGTTGGCTGTCTGGCTCGTGGGATACGGCAAGGTGTTATCGAGGATTGTTTGGGCACAGGAGGCGTGGAACGATAACGCGGCGGCACGGGGACTGGGATTGTCCCGATTACTCTGAGGTGCTTTGTAATGATCGCGGGCCATTGTAAAATAAATTTATCATTGAGGCTTCGCTCGGTGCGATTCAAAGTAAAGCGACGATCAGGTTAATTGAAAAGCCGCGGGGGGAGCCGATCAAAACGGCCGTCGCTGGCCGGTATTCTGGGAACGGGGCATTTGGCTCCCTTCTCCGTGTTTATTTTGGATGGTCGCCGGTGGAATCCGTAATAACTGCTGGGGCAATAACGATCCGTGTATCGTCTCGGCGGCCCTAGATCGCCGATCGCGATTGGCAGGTGTTGCCGTCGGTATTCCCTCGTCCGGTTGATTAACCCTCGCAAGAAGAATAGCGGACATGGCCGCGTGACACGAATACAGGGCCATTTTGACCAATAGCACAAGGAGGAATTGAATATAAAATGAATGAATTAATTAAAATTATAAATACATTTTAAACTATAAAACACAAAGTTTTCACGCTTGTGTGTTTGTCCGTCGACTAAAAACTTTCTAGCGCTAAACTCTGGAATCACGAAGCGCACCCGATTTTCACAAAAAAGAACTAAAAAAAATTTATAAAATCAGAATCTAAATTCCGGGGCAAAGCCGAGTAATTTAGCTCGTATATACATAATCGCACATAAATAATACAGAAAACATAGAAAAAAATATTTATGTACATTTAATAAATAAAATACGTGTATCTTCTGTATCTACGATTTTTACAAATAAATCCACTGCAACTTCAGCATTTTATACTATAGTTCCTATCATTGCCGACACAAATGTAAAATCGTAATCGACTTTGTGAGAATTGAATCAAAATGACCCCGCATTTGTTATACAAGGGTTAAATCGAACACTTTCGACGACGCTTGTCATTTGCATCCCCTATCATTAACCCTATAGAACTCGCGACGACACGGCTCAGCGGTCGACGCATCGCGAGCGCACGCCGTAGAAACCTTGCAGCGGTTATTGCTCGAAGGAGAACAGCTCCGTAATGAACGAGTAATTAATCACGGGCATCTGCGATTCCTCCACTCCCCGGTATTCGTTATCATGATTCATAACGGGCGCGGAGGCAACATACGTACCCCGCGGAGTTGTAATTACCCTAAATCGATCGGAAGGCCGCGGAAAAAGGATCTCGCCAATCGAGTGATCACCTTCGCGAAAATTGCCCCCCTCCCTCCCCCCATCAATATCGCTGATGCATGCTGTCCGCAACGTCATCAATATCGTTCGGCGCGTATCCGCAACACTCGTGCCAGCCGAACCGTCGGCGGAAAGATTTATCTTCTTTCGCGACGTGTGCGGAGTCCGCTACTAGCCACTTTCGAACGCGCCGCGACTGGTTCCTGCGCCGAGGTACGAGGTACGCTAGATACTGGTTTTACTTAATAGTCGATGAGAGATAAATGCGGCGGCCTGCTCGTAATTCCGGCCGGGCGCCCGGCCTCCGGAGAGATTGAGAAATAACGTCGGGGTTGAGCTCTGCGCGGGGATTACTGGTTCCGTGTTCTGCGTACGTTTGCATGTTTGTAGTAGAAAGAGAAGAATGAAAAATGGGAATATGGAGGTGTACCATCTCTGTTAAATTTGTCAACGCGTGAATTATTGTATAATAGTAAAGGGTTGGCTTTCGAATGTTGATCTAGCGATTGCTTGATCTTTGGTTCGTGTATTTATTTAGTGTAGAAAGTATCGGAAGTGTTTCCTAAGTTAGGTATTGGCAGGAGTCGGTCTTCTCTTTATAAAGGAGCTAGGGTGTAAGAAATATTCTGGGGCCCTAAAGAATTTTCGCAGAACGAAATCACGAAGAGAAGGATAATAATACAAAAAATGAAGAAAATGAGATAAAAATAGAAGAAACGTTAAAATACAACAGAGCGGCAATTTATCCGAACTGCTTGGGACAGAGGTGGTTCGGAAATTCAAATTGTTCGGATAATGAAGCATGAATGTACTTTACACAGTTTGTAACTATAGGAATTACACCTAAAATTACTTATTAAATACAAGAGTAGGCACTACCGCGTTAATTTATATCACGCCAAAGTCAATCAATCAATCGGTACCGCTACACTGGCTCGAAGAAGTGGTGGGGATAGCAATAATGCGGCACTGGTTCGGATAATCGACGGCTCGGTTAATTGACGCTCTACTATATTTAAATATATGACTTTTTTATTTCAATATTATTAATAATATTAGATCGTTGTATTATTATATTAGAATTTATGTTCTAATTTCCTTTTTCTTAATTCTAATCAAATAAAAAAAATTTCGTTCTCGTTTTTCTCTTTTCTTCATTTTTCCCATTTCTGTACACCCCTCGTCGTCGACCTTGCTTGTAGGAAGCAGATATTGTATTTTAATGAACTGTTGTTTAACAATTTTTTTAATACCACGCGGTTTCGCACTTGGAAATGTGGGCGCATGTGTCTTTATGCCACGCATTGCGCACGTGGCAACGCGGGTTAACATGGCCACGAGAATCCTATTAAACATTTTACTCGCTGTAAATGTTGTTTATTTAGTTCAGAATTCGCAATTAACTCGCGCATAATCCGTGCACGTTAGAACATTACTCCGGTATCACACGCGCGATTAATGTCGCCCGGCCCTGCATTGGCCATGCAGCAGTTCCCCGTGCGTAATAATAAAATTCCCCGCTGCCGAACGGTACGATCAAGCGAATTTATTTCATCGATCGTAATTAACCTGGCCATTGTTACAATGCACAGTTCCAGCGGAAGGTTTATTCGCGCGCGACTGCTCGTGCCGCGACGGGAGCATAACGTTCCGCGTAAAAATAGTTACGATTACACGTGAACGCGGTACGGCGAGGTACGATCACATAATACCGCGATGGGAGAGCTCTGTGTAATCCGACTGGCGAATTCCTCGGCACAGTTTTCACGCAGTAGCGCTGCCGGAATAATAATACCACCGCGGACCGGCGCATAGATGCGGGTGGCAGTTCCAGAAGTTAAATATATTTATACCTGTGGAGGGATTTTTCGCGGCAGTTTTGCCAAGGCTGAACAACAGATTCGGCAAATGACACCAGCGTTTCGACTCGTTAATATTGCAGCCCGCGTAGAGTAATAAGTTTCCATTTTTAGTCCACCACGGGCCACAGGTTACTCGTCACTTTAATAGCCCGCAGAATCCCCACAACTCGAGCAACCAAACCCCGTTCCTCTGATCGCTATGCAGTGGAAACTCGTCACCACCTATGGAAATCATTAACACGTTCCGTGCCGAGTCGATTTTGCTAGTCTTTTCATTCAGGCCACGCGATGTTTTGACTAAAGACTGATATATTATCACACGATATTTCATTACATCATCAACTCATAAGTAATTAGCTTGTTTAGCGTAGTTATTACGTGTTGGAGTTTGTTGCGTAAAAACGGGGGAAATAAAATATTTAACAACAGAGATACAGGCAGAGAACTGCGTGCTGGCGGTGCCCTTTGAAGGCAGATGTGTTTGGGCGCTGCGCAGCCGGCGGTGCTCTTGGTGGCATGCCGGAGCTCCGCGAATCACATATTTCAGCGTGCACCATCGAAGGTACACGTGGCCTGAATGGAAAGTTTAACATGGACCATCCATGGTAGAGGTGGAGAACTATCGATAGTGTTGACTATCGATATCATCGAATGTGATGGAAATTTAATAAAATATATATGAAATATATATAAAATAAAATGAACTACAAAAATCAAATATAACACTTTAAAGCATATATATTTTATTAGATTTTCATCAAATTCGATAATATCGATAGTCAACACTATCGATAGTTCCCCACCTCTAATCCAGGGTACACGTGGCACGGAACGTGTTAAAATCCACCTAACCAAGGATCGCATTGATGAACAGCCGACGTCACCTCGACAGGAACTGGTCACGTTTGGCGGAGATACCTCCGAGAAGTCTGCCGCACGGCGAAGCGGGCAGAGGCGTCGCGTGACGGCGCGACGCGGCGCGCGAGATTGCCCGAAATACGAAAAAGCGCGGTGCGAGACAGAAGTAAACGGAACGCGGTGCGCGCGGACCCAGTCGCCGGGCGAGCCGGTCGCATAGGCCAGAAGTTGCCGGCGCGCGGGGAGGGCCAGCGTTGCAGCGCAAACCGCGACGGCCGGGGGCGGGAGAGGGGGGGGGGGAGAGAGCGCGAGGGGGTGGGAGAGTGTGTAAGAGAGACCATGTCCTACCCCAACGAGCACGTGGCGGCAAAGACACTTTCATCATGTAGTCCCTCGGCCGTAGCCGAACGAACACGTGGGGGATACTACGTTCGACGCTCTCGAAGAACGTCCCCGCGCGTGCGCGGTGCGGTTCGTACTGTCAAGGTCAAGCAAAGTCGCGCGATTACAAGCGAGACACGGAGGATCTCCCCGCGCGCGCTTGTGCCCATACCTGCCCCGCCTCCCCCCCTCCCGCGCCGGTCTGCTCTACCTAATCGGCGGCGACGGTAAATCGCATCGCGTGTGCGCGTTTCAGCGGTACGTGACCGATAGCGACCGGTCTGCGCGTCGAGTTCCCTTCTTCTTCTTCGAGAGACAGCTTCTTCCTCCCGCGGGGGAGGGGGTTCTTCCGGTGATCGGTGGATCGGTGGCTACTCGGGGCCAGGGGTGAAGGTACGTTTTCACGCGGCAGTAAAAGTCGTGACCGTAAATGTCACGATTTACTGTCACGTGGCGAACGGACCTTAAGCGATCGGTTTCTGTATTCAGCTGGCGATTCGCGATGTCGTGGAGCCTGTGCCCCCTCGATTTAATCAGGACTGTTGACTTTCTACTTTGTAGTTTGGCCTCTGGTGTGGGGATTACTTTATTCAATGGGGAGTTGCAAGGTGAAAGGACTCGCCCGCCGCTGGTGTCAAGGGACCCGTGCATTTGTTGCTACTTCGACGTTTCCCATGGTCCATCTCCGGTGGCCATTCTTACCGGGCAGAAAAGTTGCTGCGGCCCGAAGCTCCACTCGGTCCTCCCGTTCTGCCCGGGCAGGAATTCTTCGCTGCAATTTCCTTGCCTGCGAAAGGAAATCCTCTCCGGTTCGGGCAAAAAGCTGTTGCAGCTTGTACTCGATTACTCACTGGCTCCTTTGTTGCAACCGGTTGAGTGGTTCCCCTGTGCAACTTACTTTCTTACGGCTTCTCCTAATCAAAGGAGTCGCTGCTCTGCGGCTTGAAATTCTCGGTGACTATTGTGCGCGAATATTCGGCGATCCTCCCTTAACCAATCATATTCTGAGGAGGCAGTGTTCTTCGACCGGTGCCCGTCCGCGAAAATTTTCATTTAATCATGCTACTTTAAATGAAAATAATTCAATTAAATTAAATTGTGATTTTATAACAGTTATTTAATAAATAAAATACTATCTCTGCTCTAACGTGTTACAAAGTGTATTCGCCTCGGTTTTCTTGAATATCTGGCACCAATCTTGCTACAGATTGCCCAGAACTCAATCGGCAGCTACTAATTAAGGGGTTATCGAAGTTGAGGTAGCTCTTTGAGAAAAACAGCTCCGTAGCGTAGTATCGCAATAAATCCCTCGTATCTCGGAGTATTTGTGCCAGATAAACGGGCCCGATCCACCGGAGCGTGCGTAGAATGGCCGATAAGGGATCAGGTAAACCGTAACGCGTTCCCCCATATTTGCATCGACTGTTTTCTTTTTTTAATTCCGTTATCTTTTGCTCCAGACACCTTTCACGATTATCTGTCGCGATTTTATAAAGCTACTTAATACCGGTCCTCCCGCGAAGAATACCAATCCTGCCGAAGAAGCGGGCGTGCTATAAGCGTCCACGTGTTAGAATCTCTAAAAGCGTGAAACGCGTAATCAGAGCACACGCGGTGGATAATTTACAAGAATTGAGGTATACATTGTATCATTACTACTTCACGGGTGCTTGATGCCACGCTTAAACGCGTAATTGCAGTTTAGCCGGCCTGTTACTGAGGTTTCTTTATTGCCCGCATGGGAATCGAGCGTAGAGAATTATTAGGGGCTTTTTCTCCTTTTTTCCGACGCGGGAAAGCGCGCGCTGTTGTGCTCGGTGTGCTCCCGAGCAATTTGCGAAACGACCGGGGCAAGTGTTGCTGAAGGTTCACTGTAAAAGTGGATTTAATCTTCGGGAGGTGTCGCGAGCGTTGTTTACTTTTTGATACGGTGGATTATGCGCGGCTCTTGATTGAGGAAAATTTTGACGCGCGACTGTACAAACAGGCCGGATCCGCGTGGCTCTCTGTTCGTCGTGTGCCGCGACGGAAAAGTCGCGTCGACCGATACTGATGATTTAAGGCTGCTTACGTAAGAGCCGCCCTATTAATTTCAGCTTTTCGCGCGTTAAATGTCGCGCCAATTTTCACAATCCGTGATCCAGATAATTTAGAGCTGGGGAACTGACGTCCAGCCTCTCTGTTCAATATAATCTCAGCGCTGAGTCTCTAAAGGTGCGAATCCACGATGAGATTTTACTTGAGACTTTTCTGTCATGAGATAAGAATTTCAGCGACAACCAGGGGCGGATTTCTGTGTAGGCTAAGGAGGCTGCAGCCTTAGGGCGGTAAATTTTGAGAGTGGTCTATTTTGAGGAGCGAAAAATTTTGGAGAGCAACAAATTTCGGGGAGTGGCGAATTTTCAGAGGTAACAAATTTTGGCGAACGAAAAATTTTAGTGAGTGATAAATATTTTGAGCCACATATTTTGGGGCGTGATAAATTTTGGGGTGCAACAAATTTTTCACGCATAAGAAATTGAGAAAGGTTTAAACACAGAGGTTTGAGACAACTTTAAAAACACAAAGTAATTCACTTCTCTTTCATATAGCGAATTAATAATAACTGACATGTGAGTTGCCATAGTGAATTAATTTTTAAATTGTCTCGACTCTTTTAATTAAAATACTTGACGATATTTCGCAGAAATAGTGGCAGACACTTGTTAGCGTAGTGGCGCTGAATCTCCAAATCCGCCCCTGGCAACAATTAAATGTAAATAATGGAAATAGTTGCAAGAGATTAGATTTTTAAAAATATACCTTAAAGCTTGTCTCATGAAACTAATGACAAAATAATTTTAAAAATAATGAAAAAATTGTCTCGTGTCCGACACGATATTTTTGTCTCATCGCGTATTTGCACCTTCAAAGTGTTTAAATTCGACGATTAACAACATGCACCGCTGTTACTTCCTCGTTTTAATATATGAAGCTTTTATTTTTAAACAGAAGTTATCGAAAGCTCTTCCAACATCATAAAACAAAGCAAAAGTGCAGATCCACGGTTTTCATATATTTGCAGAAGATAACGTTACCCCCCTGTTAACGGCAATTTGAACGCAATCGACAGATGGCGATATATCTACCCCTTATCAGCGTCCAAGTGTACACCCTCTTCAAAATACTCAGTTTACACCATTGAGTGAAATAGAAGTAAATATCCAGTGCCCTGTTCAGTCATAAAACTTAAAGCTCGAAGCTCAATTTCGGAAGAAATTCGTCGAAGGCTACGCCAATGTGAAGGTGGCCTGCGAGGTGTCAACGACGCTAATTCCCTCCACCAAAGTACTAACTCCTTGCAGCAATAGTTATCCCTTAAAAAAAATCGAGGGCACCATTTCGGGAACATAAAGTTCCAGTCCGGAAAAGAATCGATCCATTTCCCTCAAGAAAAACTACTTCAATTTCGCGATTCTGTAACGTTTTGTCAGAAGGGTAAGTACGTTTCTTTATTGCGCGAAGGCACATTCTTTGAGCAGTTTTGATGAGGCCGATGAGGTGTCGCGAGGTCGTCCACAGCGGGGCGCCACATTCTCGATTCATAAGGTTTGAGCGTCGCGGCGACGAGAATAGCAAAGAAACGGGCGCGGATCCAGAGAGCACTGACCCAGTATGTCCGTCCGTCGTCGATTTCACGACTCGTTCCCCCGCTCCTTTCTTGCGTCCGCCACGATCGCGCCGTGTAATAGCGGGGGAGCCCCCGGACACGATATTTCATTACGCCTCCGGGCTATTGCTCGGCACATGGCATCCGCGCGCTCGCTAGCCCATTCAATTTTATTTCTATCGAATAATTAATAAGCCGGCCGATGCATTAGGGATGCCCCGAGTGCGACGCCTGCCGCGCTGCCACGCAACTTCTCCCTGGAAACTTAACCTCGAAAATTCGGCAGTGCGCCGCTGTCCGTGGAAATAGTATGTATGTAAATACACTGTTGGTAGAGGTTAAGGGGGAATGGTTATATAACATCCTTCATGTGCTTTGTTTTGGGTTCATAGAGACAATGCTGGGTCTCAAAGCTGTCTTTGTTTTGACATTCTTCTTAATCGCTACGGGGCTTCGGTCACTTAATTGTGGTTTGACCCGGGAAGTGGTTGAATACACTGTAGTAGCGCAAAATAGTTTTTTGTATTCGAGTAAGTCTTCTATTAGCGTAGTAGAAGTTTCGCAGATTTTATGCTGGCGAGTTGAAACGGAGAAGTGGCTCATGCTAGCGAAACTTTCTCAGGATCAAACGGCAGAAAAGTTCACGCGATAAGCGTAGTGCTTAAGTGTTCGTCGACGCGATACGTTTGTAACCAGATACCGTTCCACGCGGAATAACGTTTTCAGCCGCTAGCTGGAACTGCAGATTCGCCAATGCTATCGCGATATATGTGGTCGATTCATTTACAAAGTGCTCCCGGTGTGGGTTATCGCCCTTCCACAATTATCGGCGATGAAGTTTTGGCCGAAGGGAAATACTTAATAAGCATCTTTCATTCATAATGGTCTCGCCTAAATCACGCCCGTCACAATATACCCAGCGGCGGTCAAAAGGAGGTTTAACGTATCAACAGCGACAAAGATAAGATACTTGCATCAAAAAGATTTAAGCCTTCTTTCAACCACCGCTTCTATTCATAACACTGCGCGCATACGCGCGTCACAATTCTCGCGCGTCACAATTCTCGCGCGAGTGCTGTTCACACGCGCGACAACACATTCACGAGCGCCGCTCTGCCCCTATCCCCACTCCCGCCCCTCCCTTGGCTGTGTCAGCGCGCGGCACATGTGCGCGCGTAACACGAGTCGTCGGTTATTTTTTTAGCGCCGCGAGCAAATTTATATCCCGCCGGAGCGTTTTATCTCCGCGTATCCCCGGCTACCAGGAATTCCCTTGGAAGCGCGCGATGCCGACCCATCCTCGGCTCACGTCGGCTTGTATCCATCTCCCGCCGGTGTGCTTCTCTCTCGCCACGAAAGAGAGAGGTGGGATATATCGGCGGCGCGTTCGAGTTCTCTTCGCGGCTGGTTCTATCGCGAACGGAACCGTAAACCCCGTTGGCCGTGCGCCGAGTCGTAAACGAGCCACCGCGCCTCGAATACTCCCCCCTCCCCTGCGATCGTTTCTCGGTATGTATATTCGAGACTGCGCGCGTTATGGCTGGATCATTTGGCGATACGCGCGCGCCCCAAGCGTGTCGTAATCCTCGCCGGCCGTCTTCGCTGCTTCTTTCCATGCCCTTTTCTGGAAGCGTGCAATTGATATATTTTTTATTATTATTATTAGTATCATTATTATTATTTATTACGCAGAAGCTATGGGAGAACTGATACCTAAGGGAAGACTTGAAACTTATGAAAATTAATTTATGGTACTAGGGATATCATTTCGTCGGTTTATTGAGCATTGACAAGTAATATTCGGTAAAAATATACCCTAGTAGCACAAAATATTGAATGCACATACATCCAATATTAAAAGGAGGTTGAATATCTTTTTGATATTTAAACATACATACAATATTTATTCTAGATTAAGAAGCAAATATATTTTCCAAATATGCTGGAAATATTCATTTTATATTATGAAAAAAATATTCTTTTTTCAAATATAAAGTAAATATTTATTTACCGTTTGAAACAAAACATTTTTCCGAATGTTCGGGAAATATTCATTTTATATTATGAAAAAAACATTCTTTTTCAAATATAAAGTAAATATTTATTGAATGGTAGAAAGAAAACATTTTTTCCGACTGTTTCATATTTTCTAAACCTTTATTTCACATTTTCAGTATGTGTATATAATATTTGGAATCAACATTTTTTTCATATTAAAAAGTGTGGCTAAAAAAATATTTTTTTAATATTTGGAAAAAATATTTAACCAATATTTTGTGCTACTAGGGTAGCCTCACGTAGGGGGCCATTAATCGTTGATGTTAGAGGACGACTCTAAACCGCCGCGTTCCGTAGGCAAGACTTTGTAATTGCCACGTAAAATCAGGCGGAGAGAAAAAATTGAGAATTCCTCGGAGAAAATTTATTTCGATACTCGCGCGTATCGTGCCTCTTCGCCGCTGTCCAAACGGCCACTCGCCTATAAATAATGCAAGTTATAAATATCTATGTAAATCCCTCGACCAGCCGTAAAACGAGCCTCGTTAAGGAATATTCGTTGAAACGCGAAGTGTGAGAAAGTCTCTCCTCGGTATCGTGTCGCTGCTGTCAACTTCCGCGATATTCGAATTATGCAAATGTCTACTTTTACGTGCCTCTTCGAGTCTCCGGATATATGCGACGGAAGGTATTAATATTGTGTGGCATTCACGTTTCAGGTTAATACCAGGAACGAGTGGGCATCGCTATGCGAACAATTTCATCTACCAAGCGGCTGCGTCAACAGCGGGGTTGGCCTTAAACAAATTTACCTTAGGTGAGTATCTGAGACGGGCTACTCCCATCGATCACCTTATTTTAGTAAACCGGCGGCGACGGCGTTGCGCGTCGTTCAAGTAGCAGGTGAATCGAGACTGGCGCTCTCGCATCGCCTAAAGCCTCGTTCACATTAGTCAAGTAGCTTTTCCTATACGCGACTAGACTGAACGACAGCAATTTCAAAGTCGATTTTCTCGAAAACAAAGCGCGGTATAAAAAAAACTTACTCTTTCTTTTCCACTTATAATAAGTAAACAAGTCGAGAAAAAGGAATAAAATTTTTTGATATCGCACTTTATTTTCGAGAAAATCGACTTCGAAATTCTTGACTTTGCGTCCAGTCGGGTATAGGAGAACCTTCCTTACGAGACTCGTTTATGCATGCGTGGTCCTCTTATTTTCTTTCATAGTAGTCTCATGAATTCATAAATTCGATCCACGTTGCGCTAGCGTGAGAATTCAGTTCTACTTTACATTTATTAATTGAAGCATTGGGAGCACAGACGGTCTAACCGAAATACAAAAAAAAAAATTAATTTTTCCGATTTTATATGATTAGTTAGAGCCTAGTGGGATACATTATTACAACTAACTCAATTCCGCAAAAAAAAAAAATGTGGGCTTGGTCCGTTTTTACTCTCAATGCCTCATTTATTAATTCTTCTTGGCATTGTGTCGGACGATGATTAATCTTGCTCCTAAAATTAAATAGATTAACGCGAGAATCTACGTGTACACGTACGGCGATCGAGAATGCTCTTAAGAGATATAGACGTTTTCGTGGCAACTTTCTCGGATGGGATAAGAGACAGGGCTCCTCCCCCCTCGTTGTCATAGCACACGGATGTTCCATTATGTCTGGCAGTCCGCGAGCGTCTGCAAGAGTAGGAGAGCCAGCGACGTTTTACCGCGTGGCCACCACCGCGTATCGGCACTGCTACCTCTATCCCCCACCACCGCCACCATTTTCCGTATCGTATAGTACGTACGTTCCTCGGTTCATTCATGCTCTGGCCTCGCTGACGTGCCCACGTGGTTCCTGAGTCGCTGTCCTCTCCCCCTCTCTCTCTCTCGCGACGGTTCAGCTCTGTGCAACCTTGTTTCATATACCATCGTGCGCTGCTTGCAAACAAGGACGCGGTCAATCCCTCTCCGCGTCCTTCGTGTGTGACTCTTCGTGTTCCCCTTGTGTTCTGCGGTGGTGTGTTCTGTGAGAGTTCTACAAGAGTTGTATACAGTTCTATAAGAGTTCTATGAAATTCCTACTCTGTTCCATGAGAGTTCTGCTGTGACATAAGATAAAGTAGTTCTGTCTCCTATCATTTTTCTCCCTCTTATATTATTTGGTGCAGTATAGATTTGGGTATAGTGGAAAGTACTTCGCAGTTTAATGGTTCCACCTTTGGCAGACAGATTTGTAATTAGCGCTCGATATCTGTGAAATTTCTGAATAGGGTTTAGGGATAAATTTGTCATTGATATTCTTGTACATATAGGGTAAATCCGGGAGACGCAGTCGGGCTGGAGAGTTGGTCGAATGGCTATATTCAGACTCTACATCTGTGTATATGTAAAAGTGTGTTAAGGTTTAGAACAATTAATTCTCTAAGAATCAACTGTTTCGACCAACTCTCCAGCCTGACTGCGTCTCCCGGATTTATCCTATACAGGATAAAGAATCGAAGTAGTGAATCGTATACATGCTGCAGTGGGCGATAAAGGGGTTACCTATATTTTAATGGAACAAGTTTATTAAGCGCAGCGTATTTGCATATGCGAAGTTGAGTCACCCAAGTGGAAGGGATTGTTATTTCTTTTTTTGTTATATATGATTCAGAGGAAAAGATCAGGTATGGCAATGCGAGTACGTACGATTTCCGAGAACACTCTGGGAAAAGATGCGATCTAAAGTGAATAATTACATAAGCAGAACGTCACTCAAGTAGCTCGCGATCGAAACTGGAATTTCCAGAGTTCTTGCTTCACCTTCCTTTGCCATCGGTCACGACTTATTCCTCCGTGTGAATACGCATTTAGCAGAGGGGGGTTCCCCGTTATCCTTCCCAGAGAGCCAGCACACAGAGCTAATTAATCCTAAACGATGAAGCCCACAGTGTCGGAGTGATTCGCTGTAGGCAAGCCGGGGGGAAAAAAGAGATAAAACAGAAACCGACACTTGAAGACGTTAGGCGTCGACGCGGTTAATTTAGAATTGGTAAACATAGCGCGTCCTCGACACCCACCGCGAGATTCATCGATATACATAGAACATGACTCCTGCTGTTCCAACAACTTCTTCCTCTTATCTTTATAATTCTTCAGGAAGCTTCGTTGCACGCGCAAAATTAACGCTTGATTCAGGTAGAATCCTTCCCAGGATTATTCTAGATTCTAGATATTCTAGTAGGCTTCTTGCAGTTGAAAGGAATCATTTCGCGGTGGGTTTGCTCTACTTAGAGAGTCTGATTGGAAATCATTAAAGCCTGACCTTTGGATTATCGCGTGGGAATCTAATCCTTTATCCGGGATATAAAAATCTGATCGATTATAGAAAATTCATAGTACAATATTCTTTACGAGCTCAAAATTCCACGAATTCCACCATTAACCACGCGTAGAACTCTTTACTCCTAGCAAATACATTTCTGAACTCACAGAAACTTCCCTATCTCTCCACCGTTACAGTACTGGCAGTACGATCACTGCCAGTGAACCTTAATTAATATTCCAATCATACCATAGAGAAGTGTTTCCCAACCTCTTTTCAGTCGCGATCCCCTTTTATATAATATTCAATTAACTTGCAACCCTTCTTATATACGGTAAGGTAAAGAAAAAACTTTCAAAATGGGTATTTCCGAATATAATTCTAACTTAATAATATTAAAAAGAAAACAACAACAAGTGACCTCCAAGAAACGCTTAATGAGACCACGGGTTGGGAATCACTGCCATAGAAGAGCAAATGCGTTACTTATATATTATCACGTCTATTGAACTATAAAAATTCACTCTGTCTTGCTTGCCACGCCCTAGAAAACTCACATCGCGTGCAGTAGCTGAAAAAGGTACACCTACATCCTGCATTAAATCACCAATCAGGGTACCAGCTGATGCACCAGGTCCGACTAAAATTCCGAGCCGTTATCTTCTCGTATTCCCATGAATTTATTTATACAAACCCTTTGAAGCACGTTTACTTAACCCTCCACCCCTACTGCGACCCTCGCTACGCCTCTTCCAGCTACCGCGGCGTAAGAGTTACGTCGCCGAGGCCTGCCCGCAGACCTGTCAATTGCCCAAGATGCCCCCCTCCGCGGGTGGGGGGGAGCAGTGGCGGCCGCGAAATTCGAAAGCGAAGCGGGCTGGTTCATTCATAGCCGGGGACACGTGACTCGGCCGGACCCTACAGTCACCGGCACGCGCTAGGTAGCCTAGTCTCCTCTTCCTACTCCCGATCTATACGGTGTAGTCAGCAGTGTGCACCGGCCACCGGCAGCCACAGAGTAGCAGTCAAAGTGTCTGTGCTCAGTCTGCACCCAGCAACGGCCAATCAGGCTCTGGCTGGGTGCTCCAACGCCTGCACCTTCCGTACTCTACGTTGGTGCATGAATGGATCCACTACACCTACCCCCACCACTTTCTTTCGCCCACCCACGACTCTCTCTCTCTCTCTCTCCCTCTCCACCTCTCCTCCTCTCCTCCTCCCTTCCATCCTCGCTTCCTTATCACCCTCTCTTTTCCACTTATTAATATTATCATCATCATCCATCATCGCCGTCTCTCCCCTCCCCCTCGCATCTTATTCTTGCGCGAGCCTCGCCTCTCTCTCTCTCTCTCCCTCTCCCTCCCCCCCTCTCTGTCTCTCTGTGTCCACAGCTACCCCATTCCCGCGCGTGTTTAGTCACGAGTTCGTCGTACTCTCGACGTTCAGTCGGTCGCTCGGTCGATCTCCCGCGGCCGTCGCGAACTTTAGTTACACCGCGGCTTCATACGGCGATTGGCACGCGCCGATCCTCGCGCCGCCGCGCGTTTTTCGTCGCTCCTTGGCTCGGGGAATCGGGTGACGGATGACGTTGAGCCTCGTAGGTGGGCGCGTAGCACAGTGGAGGCTTTGTAATTTCGGCTCCTTTTCGGGAGGACTCTGTTTGATCGTTTGGGATCCAGCGGCCTCGGGAGCAACCGTCTGTGGGGATCAGTTGAACTCTAGCCTGTTTATTAACGCTGCTATATGTACTTGTCGAGACCGCCGCGCAAGATGGAAATTAAACGCGTATACGGTAGCTGCGCTCTTTTATGAATGCAAAAAGTTGCAAATTTATGTATCACCCTCTTTGAAGCATTAGCAAAGTGAAAGATACAGATCTGAGTTTCTAATGGACGAGGTGTTATACAACTCCACGCGGACACTCCTCCTGCTTTGTATTCCGAAGATGAAGTATCATAAACGCTTCCCCCCGCGCCATTTTCCACCAACATTTCAGGTGAAGAATAAGACGAAAGGATGAGGGATTGCAGAAAATTACAGTTTAAATTTCCTCCTACGAATCTGCTTGTTATAATCGGCTTGTAATGGTAAACGAGAACGTTCGTATCTTCCATCTTCTGTATACTCGATTTTCTGGTGTTAGGTTTCCCGGGGATCTTGAACCGTGCAAAAATATGTTTGAATAAAAATGTTGAGTTCGAATGAAAGATACAGATTTTATTCGTTACTCTTCGAATAAGGATAAAGTATCTTCTACTTCATACGTTATTCAAATAACATTTTATTTAAACAATACCTAACTCTGGTAGCTAGAACCAAAGGGTGGCAAGACCCCCCGGCGAGGGATCGTCTCTCGACGCGAGTTTCAGGGATGTTCCGCGTCCAAAAAAGATTTCAGCGGACAAAGGAGCGGACGTCTCGGTGAAATGCGTGAAAAGGCGAGAGCGTAATGGACGTTGTCAGAGGCAACGCGTTCCGGTCATATTTTCTTCTGCTATTACCATTCGTTAAGGGAACAGAGGACCGCGTGCATTTGTATTCAGCGGCCGGGCTCGGCTCTCTTTTATATTTGTAAAGTCGGGGACAGAGCAGCGATTGTCTTCGAAAGCAATCGGCTTTTTTTTTCACCTCTGAAACGTTTCCGCTCCTCGCATTCCGCGGATGAAGCGCGGGAGTTTTAATGCCCGACGAGCGAGAGAGTTTCTTGGCACTCAGTTGTCATTGGTTCTGTTTCAGGTATTTGGACAGGTACGAAAAGGTACATTTCCTGGGGGAGGATGGCCAGCAAGCCGACGACGATGACGAGGACTCCAGACACAGAAAATGGTCTGCCAGGGCATTACACTCCGTTCCTCTTACTTATAATCATCATCAACACAATGTCGCAGGTAATCATTCAATCTCACCACCTCCACTGGAGCCAAGCTCTCCAGGCTTCTCGCATTGTATTACGTCTGTGAAGCTCCTGGAGATCATAAACAATACGGTACAGAAAAGGGACGTTTTGAGGAGAGAACCTGGTTTCGCAATATTTCCATTTTCTTTTTGCTTTAATCGATAGTAGTATTCTTAGAGAATATATCTCCTAAAATGTCAGAGTGAAATTCGAAATATTTCGTTTTCCTTTAAAGTCCCACAATTTTGCCAATTTTAGATACTCTTCTTATTTTTTTTAACTTCGTCGACAATGTAAGTTCATGAAAACTAAGAGAAACTTCGGTTTGTTTATTTTGGGCAAAAATTAAAGGCTCCATTTTTCCCAGTGGCGAGAGGTATAAATGATTAATCAATTTCTTCAATTTCGGACTTAAAAATTTTCAATTAAATTTTTTTTGTATTGTATAAATATAAATTAAAATACCCCTAAAATTTTAGAAAGATCGACTTTATATTTCTATGTTAAAAAAATTCTCGAAAATCACCTTTTTCAGCCTTCTAAACCAAGTTCTCCCCTTAAATTTCGTCACCAATATTATTCGCAATATAAATTCGCATGATATCTTAATTATCCCTACAGTAGGACCAAAATGAATTGGCTCCCAAGACTATAGAGTTCCTATTCCCCCACCATACTCTCACTTTCCCCCTCCGATCCTCTCCAGCCACGCCCACCGCGTCACTTAGCTAACCCTTACCACTTCGCCTCTTGTTTTTCGTTCCATCCTTTGTGCCAGAGAGATAGAACTCGCGAATCTCGAGTGGCCAATTGGTTTGGTTTCGACGGTCGAACGTCACAGCGGTTTGCAATTGTATTTTTGTCACGCGAAACCCGCAGCGGTTTCTGAAGCGAGGCTCACTGAATTTACGATCGCCCTCGATAAAGTGTATTTCGCCAGCGTGTACGCGTCGGCGTGTGCTCTCGTCGTGGCGCATTTCGCATGCACGTCCGTACGCTCCACCGACTTTCAAATGCGTTTTCCACCATTGCATTGTCCCTCGATTTTTCTGCCTCTGCCCCGCGGTCGCATGCACACGCGCGACCGCGCGTGTGTGCGTGCGTGTGCCACGGTTCAATAATTCGCTGTGTTAGCAATTTCCGTTTGTAGGGGCTTTATCTGTGTGGCCCGGCCGCGATAAAACATTTCCCATTGACAAAAATGGACCCGGGGAATATTTTAACCGTGTAACACCATCCAGAAACACATTTAGCGCGATCTGGGTTTCCCTGTAGATTAAAGCATCGGGAGAAACGGGCACCATAGGAATTTTCTGAATTTTAAAATCTAACTTTTTAGATAAATCAGTGGCACACTCAGGATTTAATCTTGGGGGTGGGCGGAGAAAATAAAATTTTCTTAGAAATATTTTATTTAATGCAAATTCCATAAAATTCATTAGGTGATTATTAAACTTATTTAGAGAATAAAATCCAGCTTTCTTCTCTTTCTACAAAACCCCCTCTTTGGGAAGTGCCAGGGCCCCTTGGCCCCCCCCTCTGGATACGCCACTGAGTTAAATTACCTGAAGTACCTAATAAATCGTACATTGCGTTGAAGTGATCACCCTGTATATTGGGGCCCCAAAACCTTTTAAGTGCTTAGGGCCCCTAAGGTTCTTAATTCGGCCCTGCCCTCAGTGATTGTTATGTATACAACCCTCTACAAAGCTTATTTTCACGCCAGTCATTGTCATTGATAAAATCAAGCTTGAAAAAGCGCGGGCAATTCGCCTGGGTCAACTTTCCAAGCGCAATCACCTTTGCCTCGCGCCACCCACCTCGAGCCACCCTTTCTATAATTACCTCTAATCTCCTGAACATCCGATTGCCGCGCGCGGTATTCAATTACAAATTCCTAGTTCGCGCGAAGAAATATATACTTGCCCGTATAATTACATCCCGCCCCAATTAGTTGCCAGCGAAGCCGCGCGTTGTGCCCGTGTACCATTATCGTTTCACGTTTCCCCGTAACTCTCTTCGGTCGGCGATTTATGTGCCTTCCGCAAAGTGACACTGTCGCCCGGGAAAAACCGCGAAAGAGACGCGTAATGAAAGGGAAGAAGATCGCAGAAAGCACGCGGCGGGGGCGGCGCGGGGTGAAAAGAAAAAGGTAAGAGGAGGAGAGATAGCAGCGAGTTAAATGCGGCAAGAAGGTGAAGTGTGTCTGCGAGGCGCGCGAGGGCTCGCCCCGAGAATCGAGGCGCCGTGGAAACAGGTGAAAGCCCCCGAAACTCGTTCCGTAAAAAAAGCATCGTCGGACGAGAAGTGTGTTGCGCGCGCTCAGAGCACATGTGCGCGTAGCTGGGCGCGCTATAAACGCGCTATATGCAGCATGTCGAGGCGGCAACGGGTTATTGACGTGCTTCTGTGGAGCTGTTGTCGGGCGAGAGAGGGATATAGAGATAGAGAGCCAGTCTGGCTGGGAATAAACGCCTGTACGTGTACACGATACAGGCGTGCGGCTTCTATATAGTTATACGAGGCGGCTGGCGTTGCTATATATACGTGCACGCAGTACGTGTGTCCCTGCACGGCACGCATACGCTCGCGTGATCGCCCGTCAGGTGTGAGAGTAGAGCGCGCACGTTGCGCGCGAGATAATTTAATGGGCAATAATCATGACACACATAGAACCGCGCATACACCTCCGTAGTCGCGCTCCGACTGTCGGAACGCGGGTCTATATTTCGTGCGCATGCGTATGATTGACTATCGCAGCTTCGCCGCGCCGTGCCGAATTGCGAGGCCTTCCCACTCCTCCGACTACTTTTTAACGCTCCTCAGCGGCCCTCTGCTCTCTCCTTTAACCCACACGCTTTTTAACGATACGGGCTTCAACGGGGTAACGGGTGCCGAACGGTCGGTAACTTGCGGGGAGTTGGAATCGAAATTCGTAACCGGTCGGTAAACGTATGTACTTCCGAGGCGACCGAATTTCTTAATCTAATCTTTCAAGGGATCTTCGGATTTTAATTATAAATCACTGGATCATTTCTACCCCGTTAACGTAATTTAATTGGATTGTCTGACTTCTGTAAGAACCGCGAGGTAGGATCAGCGAGAGCCTAACGCTCAGAAATCGTCTGCCATCGGCGTGTCATTTGCGGTGATGAAATGATGGGCGTACACCGCAAAATCGATGCCACCGCGTTTAAGAAGCGCGTGTGTCTGTGCACAACAAAATCCTGCTTTGTCTCGCTTTGCATGCGCGCGGGCGCCCGCGCGTTCATGCGTTACGTTATATCGAGGCGTCGAAGTCGCGTGACGCGCGCGCTAAGCCGTTGTTAAGCATTCGCGGCGCGTAATCGTTGAATGGTGCTTCGACGCCGCTGGGCTTCATCCGCGCTCTCGACGTTTGTTTCCGCTCCTTCTGCGGTTCAGTCATTCCGAGCTCATCACTCATAAATGTTCCCAGCGAAATAGCAATCGTGTTTAAGACAAAGGGGATTGATTCATCAATGGAAACGTGTACATTGCTCTACTTATCGGTGTCGAAACTGCGTGTTACCGAAAAAAAACGAACGCGAAAGGGTCTAGGGAGAAGCGAAGGACAGAGACGGAAAGTAAACAGAGAATTAACGGGGTGGAGGGGCAAGGTGGAGAGAAGAGAGGGTCGCATAGATAAGAGTGGGAGGCACGATGCGAGAGTCACAATCAATAAGCGTTTGCGGGGATAGGTGTTCTGTGAGTCCTCGATCCTCTCCCCGGCGTAACACAGCGTTTCTCCGCGCTTGCGTGGTGCTTCATAACTCCCGATTCCTGTCCCTCCCGCTCCTTCGCCGTTTCTGTCCGCTACGCGTGTCCCCACTTTCTCTCTCTCTCCCTCCCTCTCCCTCTCCCTCTCCCTCTCCCTCTCCCTCTCCCTCACCCTCGTTACCCTTTCACCTCCCCTCTCACAGTTGCTGCGTCGCCTGAATCCTCCTGCCGTCATCCAGGAGAACCGCCGCTACGGCGATTGGTGACGTTTAGACCGCGTGCTATCGATATACACGGATGCTCTCTCCCACTGCACATGCCACCGCGGCGTAGCTCGTTACAGCGTTTGTCATCCTTTAACGCCAATTAGCGCCGTCGCGTGCGCAACGCCCCCTCTCCGTCTTACGCATCGCGCTCTCGCCGAACGACAAGCCTTAACCTCCAACGAATTTCGTACTTCCTCTGAGCTTTTCTAACGCGTTACTTACGACGCGTCTGACTTACCGTTATTCTCCGTTTAATGAATAGATTCATTAGCTTCCGGTGAAAGAAGTATTGAATCGGTAGGATCGACTTTAACCTACGAAATTGATATTTTAATGGGATATTCTTTTGTCGAGATATACTCAGCGGCATGAATTTCGAATTGCTGATTGACTGGTCGGTAATATCAGAAGCTGAAGATAATATCGTGTTTTGGAACGTAGGTCTACTCGGTTTTTCACTGCATTCCCCGCTGTTTGTCAGCGACGAGGCACGATGGAGGTTAAATTACCCCTATATCACTTATCGGTCTCACTTGTAAGGCCGTTCATTTGCACGCGAGTGCATTGACAGGACGCGCGGGAAAAGACAATAAATGACGGTTGGGTCGTATTCTCGCTGCGTTATCGGCGGCGGGGAATGTGCGAAATGCTTCCCCAGCTACGTCGCAGCGGCACATAGGGCGCGGATAATGTAGCTTTATGGTAATTAAAATTCGAATCTAGGTTTCTTTATCTTCAAAGCATCGTACATAATTTCCTTTCTCTCTGCTTCGCGCGCAGCAGGCAATTACTTTTAGAGGTTACCGAGACTGTACGTCGCTGACCAGCGGTAATTTTATTACCGATCCCTTTCTCCCGTGTTTTTTCTGTCTCTTCTTTTTTTGTACCTTTCCTCGCGGGGTTCCATCCTCCGGACTCCCTGGATTCCGTCGTTTCCGCCAAAGAGTAACATTTCTCCCGGGACGCGATATTGATCGCGGTTTTGCGGCCGAAAAAGATTACCGCGATTCGCGATAACATTGCTGCTCCGCAGGCGGTAATCCGTGCTCCTTTCCAGGCTCTTCGAAATGTTTCGCGAGGCCCCGCGCACCGTTAGGAACGATGAGAATTCGTTTCGTATCCAAAGTCCACGTATAGACGAAACACGCGCAATGGACAAACTATGTCACCGATTTTATACCACCTCCTGCCGATTTATAAACTTCCCAGAATCGAAAATTCATTTACGACGTTAATGGTATTAGAAAAATTTTCTTTTTCTGGTAGTTATTGTTAGTTTGAATTGTAACATATTTTCGAAGATCCTTCGTCGATTAAGAATAAAGAAAATTTGTGCCAATTATTCGCAGGGGATCGGTACGATTCGCTCGGTTAAAATTGCACGAGCGCTTTCCGCTCGATCGAGGTATTTTCATTGCTCCGTAGAAATCTGACCCTGACCGAGCACAACCTACTTCCACTCGTGATTTGTCGATCACACCAGTTGCACGGAGCGTCGTCGGTCGCCGCTGCTGTATCTTCCATTATGCTTCTCTTTATCGAAGGATTATTTGCATGTTAAATACTCAACGCATATTTATACACAGTATACAATCTTTATTAAGCTTCTACAGTACACGATACAAAAGAACAAACCACTTGTCCTGAATTCTATTAAATAAATTACCGATCTTCAGACCAGGTCCATTCCTTATAAAACAGTGAAAAGGAAGCTCAGAGTAGGAAAGTCAATCCTTTGCATTTCTGCAACCAGTGCCGGATTTAACGGGCGATCTTCAAAAAAGATTATGATTTTATCCAAACGTTACTTACATTCTTTCCTTGTACTACTATATTTTTTCTGTTTTTAGTAAACTGCCTCTTCATTCTCCCACAAAAAATGGCCCCCTCGGAACGTTTGCTACCTGAGCCTTTTCTCTTAAATCCGCCACTGTCTGCAACCTTCTCCAGTCCTTCTAATCCTCCTCCAGATTGTGCCTTCAAGTAGACATCCCCGCAATTAATTATCCACGACACTTTAAAAGACTACTGTGCCTCGTTCAGCCCCCCATCAGCGACCCCTCCCAAGTATCGTCACGTGGAGGCCTTTCCTTCCCGTGGCACCGACCAACCATGACCTTTCGCGGTGAATCGTTGCCATTTTTATAGCGCTGTTAGAGCCACCGAGCCACTTATCACGACCGATAAGAAACGATCTCTCACGAATTCTCAGACTTTCAGATCCACGTTGCGGCCGGCACGTTAATCCTGGCTTCCTCTTTCTTGCAGAATCTCTTCGTGATTACAACGGCCTCTCGTCGGACCTCTACAAGCCATCCAACTACGATAAGCTCGCACTGTCCCTACTCTCGCCGCTTCCAAACGAGCAGGACTTCGCCATCAACGTTTGCACGCTGCTGTCCAATGAGGGCAAGCACATATTGCGCCTGGACAAGTACCCGCGGCTGGTGAACATACTCCTGGCCCACGCCGGGGTGTTCGACTCGCCGGGCACGCGGCAGCTCTTCATCGAGGTCTACTCCCGCGTAAGGAATTACTCCATCAACTCCTTCTGGTCGGACGTCCTCGACTCCCAGGACGTGATCGATCTCACGAACGAGAGGACGTTCATGAAGAAGCCGACCGGCAGGCCGCAGACCTTTTCCAGGCGGAAAATCTTGGAGAAGGAGAAGCAGAACAAAAGCGCCGCGCCGACGGAGAACGATGAGGCCTCCACGTCGATGGACGTCGACGGGGTAAGGCGAAATAATCGAGTACATCACTCAGCGGACGCTTCTTAGAAAGGAAACTTCACTTCGGCCCGAACGGTCTCGCAAGGGAGCATCTCGAACCCGGAAATTCAAAAAAATTACGAAACTTTTTGAATATCTAGGGGATTTCTTTCTGATTACAACGCAATTTTTGTTAGCTAAATTTTATTGTTATCATTTTCCGATTTTCTGTTATAACTCGTGAACTGTAAAATATTTTTTTTTTACCAAATGATAGGTCTGATTGAAAGAAGTATCTTTTGGCTTGAAACTTTTTTCTATTTCTTACAGTTCGCGAGTTATAACACAAAGTTGGGAAATAGACGAATTTTTAGGGGTTGATTTCACCCCATTCGAGTGAATTTGGGCAGCAAATAAAAATTGTGTTATAATCAGGAGAAAATCCCCTACATATTTACGAAATTTCAGAATTTTTTGAATTTTTGGGTTCTGGATCTTCCCTTGCCAGTCAATGCTGGAGTATTCAGGTTCCGATGGGATCAGGTTTTTAATATTCGAAGCTGCTTGCTTTCTTGGGGCTCCGCTGAAGTGTCAGAATAGTAGAATCCTTTTAATTAGAGGCTTTCGTACTTGTACATTGCCTAGTTTAAGTTAAAACTCCTTTGCAGGGTCCTTTCAACCATAGAGTGAAGTTAAATAGGTTCGATAGATAGAATAGGGATCAGGTTTCTAAAAATCAAAGCTGCTTGCTTTCTTGGGGCTCCGCTGAAATGTCAGAATAGTAGAATCCTTTTAATTAGAGGCTTTCGTACTTGTACATTGCCAAGTTTAAGTTAAAACTCCTTCGCAGGGTCCTTTCAACCGTAGAGTGAAGTTAAATAGGTTAGATAGATAGAGTAGGAGTTTAATCGGTTACAGTATCTAATGTATCTTCGCTAATATCAAGGATATACTTAACTTTATCCTTCGATAAGTAACTAAAAGTTGTTACGGTGGTCTGTTAAGTTTAAGAACAAGTTTAAGATTTCTTGCGCTCAGTCTCTTGACGTACGGTGCAAGCGAAGTGCTTGACAGACCATCGTGGAGTTTTGCGTACGGGCTGGTGAAAGAAATTTGTCTCGATGTAGTTGCAGCTGCTGCCAGATTGCCCACGATTGGATCCGATGGGATCGCTTCAGGATGAGAACTTAAAAGACCAGAACCAGAACTCGATAAAGTTTGAGGAGGAGGACAGGGACTTGTTCTGTGTCGGGCGAACGCTGGGGACGCAGGACCCATATGGCCAACGTGTGCTGCAGATAGCATCCATTCTACGGAATCTAAGTTTCACCCCGGAGAATGCTGCCATATTGGGGAGGAATAGGTGTTTCTTGAGATTCGTGCTGCTGTGTGTGAGAGCGAGGTGGAGTAACCTGCACCAGCTTGGCTTCGACATACTAGGGAACATAGCGAATGAAGTTATCCTGAAAGAGGCTGGCGAGAGGATAACAGATGTTGTATTATCATGCGTGGCGAGGGGAATCGAGTCCCAGGACAGGTTTATCGTCATCTCCTGTTTGGAGGTGCTTAATAAAATCAGCCAGCAAGACAGCAACGAGGAGATTGTTACGTTTGGGTTAGAAGACAATGTGTACGAACTCATATGCAGGTGAATATTCTGATAATAAGCTTGGGCGTATTAACTTCTCGCTTGATATAGGAAATTTAATTTCACTGATAGTACTATTTTAGTTTCATTGCGAATCACAGAATACAGAGGGTACGTCATACATGAAATTTGTATTTATTTACAGGTTTCTAGCTCTGAACGACATAGCTCTTTTAGTGTATACCTTGGAATGTTTATATGCTTTGACTTCTCTGGGCGAAAGGCCATGTACTAGCGTCGCGCGGGTACGCGGGGCTATCGACACGTTAGTTGCCCTTGTTACTGTAGAAGCGCAGAGTTACGGACCGAAAGCTTGCATTCTGATGAGAGTGATCGAGACAGTGTCCACCGTAGCGGCGCCGCCAAACACTCCTCAGAGCACGCCGGTCACCGCTGCCGTTCCAGCGACGACAGTGTCCTCGTCGGTGCCGCCTACCCCAGCTATAATCACTGCAACGCCAGCTCCCGTTAGCCCGGCGCCTTCGCGACCAACGACTCCAGCTGCGACTGTAACGAAATCCGCAACGCACAGTAAGCAATCGATAGTTCAAAACTAACCGGCCTGTATTCCGCTGTACCCGCAACGTTTCAGCGACGCGTGACATCGGTCTGTTTTAACGTGCTTTCAGAAGCAGTGGAGACGAACAATTCGCTTCAACAGCAACACGCGCACCAGCAAATCATACAAGAGAACGAGCAGTTCGCACTGGGTTGGTTGAGAGCTACCTTCGAGCCCGCGCCAGGTGTGCGCATAGAGCAGGAAGAGTTGTACAAGAAGTACCTTGGCTGCTGCACCAAGATCGGCAGAAGGGGCGTGATCGCCCCGCTTCACTTTCCAAGATGCGTTAGGTAGCTATCAGCGCCCCGGCAATCCCACGGATCGCGCTCAGTCTGAACGTCTACTTATCGCCGCGAATTAATCTCTGTTGCAGATCCGTATTTGGCGGTAGCGTCGGACCAAACCCATTGAAAGGCGAAACAAGTAGCGCTCAGTATTACGAAGGAATCCGAGTACGGGCCACACCTCCCCAAGTAACTTATCCGAGCCAAACTGCGGTTGGGACTAACACAGCTCCAATTCCAGCAGTCAACACAACTCCAGTAAAGGTGCTTCCCGTACAACAGCGTACAATCAAGAGTATAAGTCCTGCTCCTGATAGCACGGCCCTAGACAATCCTGCATCTGGGCCTCCGAAAACTCCCACCCCGGCGTCACCCATCCTGAAAGCCCAATTGTCTGCCCCGCCAAAGCCACCCTCCAGTACTTCGAACACCTCGACTCAATCCCAAAATCCAGTCACGAAGGTTGATTCTAAAAGTCAGGTGGGTCCGAGTCCTAGCTTTCTACCATTCTCTCTCTACCACTCATGACCTTGATTCTTATTTTGGTTATGGTTTCACGTCGCTATTATATGGGCTTTCCTTAACAGAATTACGTACTTTGCATGCCTTCAATCCTATGTATATCCCATCGCTACACATATGCATGCGGATAAGTAGAAACTATGCACAGTGAAGCCCGGCTGGTCGAAACTTCGCTTTCAAATCTATTGGAAGCTGCGCGACGTAGGCGCAGCACCATGGAATTGATCTAATTTATATTTATACAAGTTTCGAACGAGCAGGACTCAACTGTTACTTTGAAATATACGATTACATGAACAGATTTATAAAAGTTTATAAACTAGGGATATTAATTTAAGCACAAATGGTTAGCAAGTATATCGATCCTTAGCTACTGTGTGTGATATAAAAAAGATCTGATTATACGCATTGAAATTTTATAGCACAGGCAGATTCACTTCAAACACTATATTTTAGTTCCATTGAACGTTATTTTGTGTTTCGAGGTTCGAACGATTTGCTTGATACGATTCATCTTTATGTGTACCAAAGCTTATAGTTCTATCCTGTATTTTTTTTATTTTTTTTTTATCAATCAGTCGGAGCTGAAAAGTCGTATTTACTGCATGATTAAAGTAGATTCTGCATTTTCCAAATGTCTACATCTCGGTCGAGATCTCTTTCAAACAGTTGTAATTTGTATCAGAGTGTAATGGTACTCTTACTATCTTATATTCTTATAACAAGTGTTCATATCATGCTTAATAATAAATACGAGGCCACTACGAAAGAGTGTTTAACTATTATATTATCGATTTCACGAGACACAGAGTCAATTAATCATTCTTACTTACGTCTCATCATGTTGTAAGTATGGATTCTCGAAATTTCTTTTCCGAACTTTGAGGAACTTCGCGATCGGTATCAAAGAGCGTTCAATAGGTTTGAATGAATCATTAATTCGCCGTACGGCATAATCAAAGAGCCAAGCATCTCATTGTATCAGACATTGGAACGAATCTATTAAATTGTATGTAGGCACTTGTATATAAATATTTGTAATTTCGATTTGAACGTAAATAAATACTCTCACTTAATAATATGTTTATTGCCACGCAATGTACTGTGATGATATCGTATTTACGTTATGACAACTACTGTTGACTAGGTGTCAGTATCGCATCCGCATCTGAGTCAGGCGCTGCTGTCCAGCGGGTCGCAACAGCAGCAACAAGTGCAGCAACAGTCACAGATTATCCAGGTAGTTGCAAAGGAAGATAATCGAAGTGGTACTACATCCAGTTCCATAATAAAAAGCCTCCTGGCTACTAAGGTAACGGTCAGCAGCGACTGCATGCCCAGTACTGCTGCGACTTGTGTGTCTACCCCTACTGCCTGTGTAACAAACACTACTGCTAGCATCGCATCCAGCATCAGTGCCAACCAGCTAATAACCAGCAACCAGGTATCATTGTTGTACATTAACAATGAAAAGTGTAGTACCTTTCTTTTCTGTTTTTGTTCTGTAGGTTGCTGAGTCTCGTATAATGTATTTGACGGTGATCCTGTCTAGTGAAATGAGTTTCTCGTGATAAATTAACTCTCCGAATATTGCATTCGGAAAGAATCGAGGTTGAAAAGAACTTGTAGATTGTAGGACGATTGGGGAAATAGTTTCCTCGCGCGTGGAATTTATATGAAAGTAGATCTTATGAAGTAAACAATGTTTGCTTCATTTGGGGAATATTAGTATAAAATAAGTTATTTGTTTAAGGTAGTGAGATATATCACAGTTTGGCATTTTTAGAATAAATTTTTATTAGAATAAATTTTTATTCGAATGATCTCAAATAAGATTTGGAAATAAAACGTAGTTGTTCCGGAATAACGAATAATTTTTTATTCTGATAATATAAAATTAAAATAATATTAAATTAATAATAATTTAATTAATATTATTGATTTAATATTATTTATTATTCTCGAATAACTTCATTTTGTTCGAAATTTTTATTCGAAGATTATTCGAAAAAGAATTTATTCGAATAATACTCAACTCTGAGATATGTTGATACAAGGAGCGATAGTTTATTGCAGGAGAAATATTTTACAGGATAAGATCTCACTTGAATGTATCTGGCGAGTGTATGTTTTGTCGAATTTGGATTTTGAGTTTGCGTTTCGAGGAGACACGGATCTCCGTTTTTGCTAATATGATATTTGATCTTGGAACGCGAATTTGCGTGAAACTATCTTCCATCGTTTCACTCGCGTTGATTGCTCACCTTACAATTTGAAGTTTTAAAGTAATACTTAACAAAATTATTAGTTTTCAATTGAAGATAATAATATTTTGTATTGTACTAACAAAAGCATGGTGTTTTCAAGATTGAAATTATTTCCCCCCGATACTAGTTAAGGAAATATGAAATACAAGTAGAGATTCTCTGAAATACCAACGAATCTGTTACCCGATTTTTAATGCTCCTAATTTCATAGGTAGCGCAACGCCAACAGCAGCAGAGGCTACTGCAGCAACAATTAACTAATATATCACAAGCTCCTGCGACCACAATCACTACATCAACAATACTCCCAAAGACACCTGTCAACTCAAAACAAAAGCCAGCTATTACACCCATTCCTGCCAAAAAGATACAAAGGCTTAACGGAGCCAAGTTTGTTATGACTAACAACTGTGACAAGGTATGGTATATGATTCCTCGAAGAAAGCCATTTAAAAACTTGTCCCATAGTTGTCAAATAAGATTCTTGTCTTTCAGACTGAAGTAAATGATAATGAAAACGTCAACCAAATCGCAATATCGACAACCTCTTCCACCGCGGTCTTGAACTCGACGGAAAATCACATATCGTCAACCATAAAGGTGTGTCGGCCTCCAAGCACAATCGCGACTAGCATGAACAAGACGAATCAACGCTCCACTTGCACGTCGATCGCCGAGGACTCCGACTCGACAAATAACTCTCTAGCCTCCAGCAGCGGCATAGGCGGCAGTAGGGATTGTTCCGGCGTGGGCGTCGAGGAGGACAACTCCCTAACGAGTTTCGAGGGAATCCTCTTGAACGGCGCGCCGAGTAACATGGACATCGACGCGCAGGACGACGGTTCCTCGAAGGACTCGTCCAGCGTGACTTGCAAAGAGAAGCCTCTGCAGAGTATGATGCTGGCGGATCTGCTGGAGAGGAAGGTCGAGAAGGAGCCCATCCTGAACGGCGTTCTAGGGAAGAATTCGATCAACGAGAAAGGGATGGACCTAGTGGAGAACCACATTAAGAAAGTACTAAAAGAATCTCCTAGCGACATTAAGCTAAAAGTAGATGTAGAGGAGGGTAACGTAATGAAGACCGAAGTGTCCGAGGACACCCTGATCGAGGCACCTAGGGGGATAAAAAGGGCGGCCAGCGACGCAGACGAGATGGACCTGAAGAAAGTGAAGTACTCAAACGGAACGATGTCGCCGGATCCGGCTGTCGACTCCACGACCGCCGAATCCACAGTCTCGAGTATTAAGTCTGAGGAACAAGACGATGATAAGGACAGTGAAAAGGCTACCGTCTCGTCTACCGCTGCGAACCTTTACGCTGCCCTAGCTGCGGATTGTATAGAGGATGAAATCGATCTTGACGAGAACGTTAATGTAAATATTAAAGAAGAGCCTCCTTCTCTTCCGGCGATAAAGCAGGAGCCCCACATATTCGTCAATCAAATCAATCAGCAGCAGTCACAGGTGCAACAACAGCAATTGCAGCAACAACAACAATTACAACAGCAGCAGCAACAGCAGCAGTTACAACAGCAAAAGCTTCAACAGCAACAGCAATTACAGCAGCAGCAATTGCAGCAACAGCAATTACAGCAACAGCAATTGCAGCAGCAGCAATTGCAGTTACAGCAGCAGCAGCAGCAATTGCAACAGCAGCCGCAAATACAGCAGCAACAGCAGCAACTGATCGTCACGGCTCCCAGGCAGATAGTAGTGCAACAGACGATCCAGCCGAACAATCAAGTGATTATACCAGCTGCGTCGGTAAAAGGGAGGCAAGCGCAGCCCCAGCCGCAGGTCTTATTACAGCAGGGAGCTGGGGGTCAATTGCAGTACGTCGTCTCTGGCGGCGTTCCCGGTCAGAATTACGTTCTCGCTCAGCCGCAGACGACGCTGGTGCAGGGCCAGGCGCAGACGGTTCTCGTGGCGCAGACGACCCAGCAACAGGGAACGGGCGCGAAGACCATCATTATCCTGCAGCCTCAAGCCGCTGCCCAACCGACCCAGCAAAAAATGGTGGCGGTCACGCCGCAGGGACAGCAAGTGGTCGTTACGCAAGTTTCGCGCCCCATCCTGCAGAGCCCCGCCCTCGGCAACATACCCCCGCCGCTCGTCCCGACGTCAGGCACAATCCCGCAAACTTCCATAATAGTGAACAGTTCGGTAGCGCAAACGAATCCAAACACAGTGACAGTGACGATCCCCGCGATGGCCCAACAGACGCCGGTGTCGACGAGCGTGCCGTCGAGGGTGGTCACGCCCACCCCGGCGTCTACCCCGCCGCCAACCAGACCCACCACACCCCACCAAGCGGCCGCGACCCACGGCCTGGCCGCCAAACAGCCAGCGAAGCTTATAAAGACTGTCAGTTCCTCCACCTCCACGGACCCAGAATCCAAGCCGTCTACGAGTCAGAACCCACCGGAGAACAAAACTATCACGATAAAGATCGATCCCAATGCCTACCTGTGCGAATGGCGGGGATGCTTAAGGTAAGCGGGTTCGATTTAAATTTAACAGCGAGGAGGAAAGAAGCGACGTTTAAATTCTGTTGGTACTTCCATAGGCAATTTAAAACGCCGCACGAGGTTTACCTTCACGTGTGCGAGGCGCATTGTCCGACCGGTGGGGAAGAGATCTTGTGTCTGTGGGCGAGTTGCGACGCCTTGAAGAGGCGTAGGTTCTCCCTAATGACGCATTTGTACGATAGGCATTGTAACGCGGAAGTAAGTGGAACGTTACTTGTTCGATGCGCTGTGGTAGTTGGAGGGTTTGACTGACGATTGCACGTTCCACAGACCATGTCGATGAGAAGGAAACAGTTAACGGTAACCGGGAAGACGGAGGTTTCCACGCTGACGCCGCCAGCTCCTCACCACCCTGGATATGCGCCGAACGCAGCATTCCATGCCATCAAGCGGCACGCCCTGGAGTTCGTGAATCCGAAGGAGCTGATGGTTAGTAGTGCCCTCATACCGATTCGCGTACTTAGCTTAGCCATACACAGTAAGCTGAGCGGTAAATTTGACAAAAAGGGACACAAAGCACTTCTCTGTTATGGTGATAACATAAGCTGAATATAGTACACGAGACAGCGTACGAATAGCGCGAGAGATAGAGGGTGTATCTGTAATCTGCGTCGATGTAGTTTTTCGAGAATCCTTTATAGTCCCCCCAATGGCTGTTGCAGTTAATCGAGTTTTGTTAATGTAATGAAATTTCTTATTCTCTTGGCGAAGCAGCAAAGGCCGACCAAGCCCGCTGCAGCCACCTCAAGCTCTTCTTCCCCCAGACCTGGGCAAAATCCTCCACCAGAACAGGTAAAAAACGTGTTGAAAGTTGAACAAAAAAGGATTCATTGATTTTCACACAGCCACAGCCCCTGTGCGCTGTTCCTGACGCCTACCTTTTTTTTGCGCTTTATTTCCTTTTTGTTTTCGCACCGTACTGATTCTTTGTTTTTTATTTTTTTATACTTTTTTTTTTAACTTTTTCATTCAATTCTTAATCTTTGTGTTTCTGATTATTACGTATATTTTTTGGCATGGAGTTCATTTTATTCTCATTTCGTAGCTAGCGCAGCTGTAATGTTTTTATGTGTTCATTACGCAGTTGAAGTGTTCACAATGGACAGGGTGTTGGTATAATGTTTTACTCTTAAGCAGCATAACTTGTAGTGTATTTGTTGTGCTTACGAGATAGGAGAGTCATTCGCGACGTGAATTTCTCACTTGATAGCTTAACTCGGGGATCAAACGGAACCGCATTTATGCTTACAACTGAATATAAGAATTTATATATTTTGTGCGATGGCCGGAAAGATCCGAGGGGGAAGCATTTTAGGGCGTTAGATTGTTAGCATTAGTTTATAGGCACGTAATTATATCAGTTTATAACTGTTATTGCGATAATACGTTTGCCTTGTAAATAAGATAAGTGGTAATGACAATTTGTGAAATACCGTTCGCTGTTATATTCTGTAATTCCTCACTTTAAAATGCGATTTCAAGCGAAAGTATTTTTCTTTCCATCTTCCCGTAGCATGCTGTATAATTGATTTATTTTACGATGAATTGTATTCTATTATCACCATTAGGAATGTATAAATTCAGTATATTATAGCTTTAAGTAAGTTTCTTGATGCTTATCGCATCGACGTATAAGTATGGAAAGTCAGTATTTTCTATACCGAATCATATAATCTATTTGTACACGACATTACCGTCTAAATCAGTGTTTCCATTTTGTTTTCACAGCTATAGTTTACTAATGTTCAATGCTACTGCAACTAATTAATTCGAATACTATTAAGTAATTGCTACATTTGTGTATAAATTACATTTGTCCTTAGTGTTAATCAGAAGTGTGACTAGTTGACTTTATACATTTTATCTTATTAGGTGATCTACATTTCGATGCCTCGAGATCTAAAGTATTTTACACTTTCTCAACAGGACGACAACGAAGGTCCAGTGACTAAAAGTATTCGCTTGACAGCAGCTCTTATTCTCAGAAACCTAGTCATATATTCAACGCATGGCAGAAGGTAAAATCTTGTCTTAAACTACTTATTAACTAACTCCGATAAGTCTATAATAATTGGAACGAGGACCGGCGCGAGACGGGCTCAGCGCGTTCGCGTTAAATTTCGCGGAGCCTCTATGCATAGATATTGATTGTTATAAAATTTCTTTACATGGCCCCTCGATTCACGAAAAGCCCATCGCAAATTTGTCAGAGCCCTATGCATAGATACTTATTATTATAAAATTTAAAAAAAGTCCACGTCGACCCTGATAGGAATACATTTCAATCCCATCGCAGTTTGGTGAAAATCCTCCTCTAATGTATTTAATTTATCATTTAATCGACCATATAAAAGCGATTTGATATCAACATACATATCTTCTCTTTTTTCCAGGCATCTTAGAGCATACGAACCGCACTTGGCAGGTGTGGCATTAAGTAATGTCGAATCATCGAGAACAATCGCACAAGTTCTGTACGATATGAACGATCAAAGCAGCAGTAGCCATAGGTGACCTCTTGAATCGGGCCTCTAAATGAAAGCTCTTTCATGTGTCGTGTGAGCACCGATCAACCTGTTCATTTTGAATTCTAGTGTAAAAGTGAGAGGGGGGTGGGGCAGAGAAGTCTATATATATATATACAAATGAATGTAAGGTACGAGATTTGCAATTCATTTGCGAAAAGTGTGCTCTTGTGTGTTAACTAAAAGAGAACGGGAATGGTCAAGTGAGCGAGCGAGAGAGAGAGAGAGAGAGAGAGAGAGAGAGAGAGAGAGAGAGAGAGAGAGAGAGAGAGAAAAAGAGAGAGAGAGAGTGAGATTGAGGGATGATGTACTAAGGAAGAGGAGATACGGCAATGTTCCATATATTATTAAAAGAGGCCTATAAACTTACTAGGCAAGCCGATTTGCCGACTTAGACTATAAAATAATGTACTGTAAACTAGTAAAACACGAACGAAAGACAGTAGTAGTTTGAAGTGGTGCAGAGATCAGTGATAAAAAATGATGAAAAGAAAATGAAACGGATGACATGAAGAAGGAAGAAACAAAAAACGAGATATTTCAAATTTAATATTAATATTTATTTTCTCAACAAGAAGCGGAAGAAATGTTTTTAGTAATCGTGTACAAAAAAAAATGGGGGCGAAGAAAAAATACTTTATGGACGTTATAGTTAATTACAATCAATATTATATGATTATTATATTATATTATTATTAATTATTATTAATATTATTATTGTATGTTTTTCATAAGTCACCAAGAAAACCTAGATTGTAAAGAAACCTTTTTATGAAATGTATTTGTTAGGACTTTATCATTTGCTTATAATTGCATATTGCAATTACATGGCTATATATACATTATCGTCTCTCTTTGTTTTTTTTTTATTATCGAGTAATAATTCTTACGGTCGGAACCGTTGGTAATAAGGCATCGCACATAGAGTTTAATGAATGTACGTCATTGGCATATACCGGCCGAGAATCCGTCGTGAATCTAACATAAGTGATTCTTCTGCTTTTAGATCAGTTTTAGCTCAAGGGAAAACACACACCTAGCTCTGTGGTTCTTCGACTCTCTTCAGTGACTTATCAGATACTCGTGTAGGGAAAATCTTTTATACCTTTTTCGACACACATTAGCGTCTCGCGTTGCTCCGAACGGATCGTTTGCCCCATTTACTTTGTCGTCCGCACTGTACAGGTTGCCTGGGAACTAACATATAGAGACTTAACTGGTCAATGAAAAATCGTGAAAAATAAATGAAAAAGGTTCTGATAAACATTGGTCTCCGTTTCGAGTGTATTACGAAGCTTAAAAGTATCTTTTTACTGGAAACTTACGAAGATTATTCTGTGCCATTTATAGTTATTAAGACCCTTTGCGTTTATTTTCACGATCTCTGTCTTACACTTGAGTGTCCACTCAGTTTCGACGCAACTTGTACAAAACGAGACCAGTTTTGCGTTCAGTAGTAAAAGCCAGAGAAAACGACGGGAATCATCCACGAAACTGCACTTCGGTGTTCGATCGAGTCGGTTGACGAAATTATCTCGCTTGCGAGCTGTTTATTGTAAACACGCAGGTGTAAGTATACCTCCATACTTGGAATCAGGAAAGGCCTAAACGTCGTTCAAGCCAGTGTATTTGAAATTTTCAGAAAGAGGGAGGGAAACTATAGGACGCACTTCTCCAGCTGGGAAATCCATTTCGAGTTATATTCCAATTTCAACGTTCAATTAACTTCACTTTACGATATAAACCTCCTCTGACCAGCGCATGGATTGGATGGATATCAATACCGAAAATCACAGTTATAGAACTACTGATAACAGAACAAGTTAGTCGCAGCGGTACATGCTAGCCACATACGCTGTTCGCGTTTCTTTAAGAGATTCGAAAGGCAACGTTCGAACAATCATTCGCTTCGAGATTCTTTTCTACCCTGGACGATGACGTTTCCAACGAAGCGAACAAACGGGAAGGAACTTTTCGCACGCGATGCAATCTGAATATTTTCGGAAACGCCAATTCTCGTAGCCAAGAGACTTTTAAGTTGATGTATAAAAGGGAGGCGAAGATTTGAGGGAAGAAATCTACCATGAAATGGTAATTTCGATTGTTCCGTGTTGGGTGAATGAGAAAAAAAACAAATCGACCAAATTCTCCTGTTTCTTTCTTTCTTGTGGTTTGTGATCGTTCGGATTCGTTGTGAATTCGCGTGAATTGTCCCATTTCTGTTTCTCGTTCTTCGGAACGATCTTTACGTTTGTCTCGGACGTCACGGATTATACTTCGCAAGGATGATTTTGCATTTATAATAATAGGTGTCGTTCGTCGAGCTACCGAGGTACTCTGGCGGGGGTCGCAAGTTTACGGTTAAGACGATCATATTAAATAAAAGTAAAAGGGAAAAAAACTATATATATAAATATGTAATTATAAATATTTGTACATAATGCCTGTATTTCGTTCACGATGTTAAACGAGCTCTGTATAAATTTTCTTAAAGGGTGTAAGATTAAAACGTCTGGGCGAAGGAAAGTGAGAAAGTTCTGTATTATAATAGGATTAATGACAAGACGTAGGAGTTGCAAGGTAATGAGTCTTTTTTGTAATTAATTGAACCGATTACGCGCAGCGGACGTTGAGAGAAAGAGTGAGAGAGAGAGAGAAAAAGGGAGAGAGTGAGAGTGAGAAAGAGAAAAAGAAGCTGGCTGGTACCGATTATTGTAACGAAGAATCTATAAACAAGCATCGTTAAACTTGTAAAACACGATGAAACTCGTGCGAGCCTCTATTATGTATTTTATATATAAATTATACACACATACATGTATATATAAAATACATATTACAAGTATACATATATACATAAATCAAATCGAATAGCTGAACGTTTAGGACGAAGAGAAATCTTACGAGAGGCTTTTTATTTTTATTATTTGTAATTACCTAGTTTACATGTTCAACGTTTCGTACGATCATCGAGATCATAAACGTATGTGTAAAGGAATAAAAGAATGATATAATAAATTACTAAATACGAAGGAGAACTATTAAAACTGAACATGCAAGAATCGATTGGACACATTTATTCTTCTGTGTGCGCTTAATGTCGAAGCGATTAATCTCGGTGTACCTGAACAGATTCAGTCGATCGATAATTATTCTCAGTTCAGGCTCTCGGGGTTCGCAATGTGCCGGGGTATAAAGTAATCCTTTCTGCGAGGTTGTTCGCAGGAAATTTGAAAAAAGGTATATAATTTAGATCGAACACAGATTTCTTTTCATGTAACCAAATTACGTCTTTATTAATTCAGCAGTAGGAATATAAAAGTAACACAATAAAATATGGTATTCTCTTACGATATCAGTCACGCGTACAATACAATAACAATTGGTTTTAAATACAGTCTTACAATTTATCAGTTTAAGATTTACAATTCCGAGTATTCTATCGCAATGCTATGTCTATAAAAACGTCACACGTCATTAAGGATTTTATAGTTGCATCTCGAAGTATTAAATGCCAACTCTTCGTACGATAATGTATAAATTCTCTCGTTTTTTTTTCAATTAATATTGTGCCCCATAAATTTACAAAACTATGACTCACAGTTGTACTTTGAGCTTAGCCCAAGAATAACTAGACTTCGTTACTTATAGAAACACTTTACTTAAAAGCTAGAAGCTTACAATTTTTACTCTAACTCAATATACAGGCTCCTGGCCTCATTCCTTCGCTGTAATTTTCTAAATCCTCTCTATTGTTAAACGTAACACAAGAAATCGAGGTGGCGGTTGTGATGTACAAATTGGACGACTGCGTGCAAACAGTCGCCAATAAATTTGATACTTCGCGACCTTTCGTCACATATTTTGCAGACTCATCGCGACTATCTTTGTCGGACTCGCCGTATCTCTCTACTTTACACGTTACAGATTTCAATTGCCTGAACACAGTGGGTACCTGCACTTTGTGCCTCGACGATCTACATCTCACCGATCCCTGATCACGCGTACACGAATCAATAATGCATTTCGGTCTGAAGTTCGTGAACTCCAATTTTTTGTACTTTGATTTTAAATGCGTGTTATTTACACCTCTCGTTAAAAGCAGCATAGCGATAGTTTTCTCTTGAGAGGATGAGCGTTCCCCCTTATCGCTCGCGCTCGTTAAATTAACTGTATCTTCCTTGTTCCTTAAATGACAACACGTTAATTCGTTTAACTGAGTTTGTTTAGCTTTCAATTGTAAATTTCCATCGGACAAAGAGTTGTTCTCTTTACAACACAGCATAGAACGACGAGTTTCTTTCTCTTTTGGCAAGTCTGCCCTTTTAGGCGTAGACGCAGCGATTGGTCTGGCATTGGAATGATTAAAAGTAAAGGATGACTTTGCACACTGGTTTGGTATTCTACTTAAATTATTAACATTAGAGTACTTTAAGCATCTATGACGAATTTGTGACTTCGTGTCAGTGCTACTTTTGGTATCGAAATCGGCAAATTGTTCTTTATAATTCTTACTCTCTTTCGCAATCTCCTTTATGTACATTCTCTTCTCGCTTTTCTGAAGAGCCATGCCTCGGCTTTTAAGTTCTCGCGAATCAGAGTTGTTTTCGGATTTCGCAGGCGTATCTTGTACACATTTTATGTAATTAATATCGTTCTGACTAGGCTCTTGTATACAGACATTTTCCTTCTCCGGCTCCTGTGTAATTATATCTCTTTTATGCTTATTATGGCCTCTTTCAGGAGACGTAGAGACGATGAGCTTCTCATTTGCTCTTCTCTTAATCCTTATGTTCTTGTTCATGATCATGAGCTGTTCTTCGAGAGTTCTGGTATGCTCCTTGAGTTCCATTAACATTCTCATCAACTCTGCCGACACGAGAGAATTTTGATTAAAGTCCGACACTGTTTCTCCAGTCTCTGCATTTCTGTAACCGCAATCTATGTTTTGACATTTTACATTCCCACACTGGTCGTGTTGAAGACCCTGTGGCATTAGGGTTTTATCATTCAATCTCTTCGTCCTCTCTAGAATATTTTGCAGCGTATCCAAAGTCGTATCTACTGTACACGCAGGTTTCGCTTCCGGCTTGCTACAATGGAAATCCTTTCGAGCTTCTGAATAACTACCTGCCGTAGCAGTACAAATACATTTTATATCCTTAATTTTATCTCGCCTCATATTTAACGTAGAACAGTGAACGGAGTCACAGATTGTATTAGCAGTCATTTTATCAGAAACGCACTTCGCACGAATATGGGCCAATTGGTTAGTGCAAACAGTGTTTTCAAACTCTTTACCTTCGATCGAATTATTAATATAAGTCGATTTAGGAGAACCGATTAGAGAGTACTCATTGAGTGGCCTGTAACTCGCAGACTGCGGTAGACTTTCCATTCTAACTTCAGAATTTGGCGATATGTTTGTAGAGTTCAATTTAAAGTCGGTTTCCGTAAAAGTCACGGGACCTTTCTTCATTTCAATCGCTGCTCTTAAACTTGCCTTCAAACCTCTTCGCTGCGTTTCTGAAGAGTCCTCTTTAGCTTCGTCAGCTTTGTCCAGTTTAGATGATAACTCTGTCTCGAATCTCGTAGAGGCTTCTTTACTTTCGCTTACGACTTCGATACTGTTTCCTAGCTTTGCCATAGGAAGATTCTTCGCGGATAAATCTTTATAAGCTCCCATGGGGTTTTTATTCTGATGCATGCTTGTACTGATACTTGTTTCCTTCTGCAAAGATATCGTTTGACTTAGACTTTCTTCATTATCCTTGGAATACGTTAATCTCCTTTTAACTGGATCAGTCGAAGCTTTGTCCACGCTCGGCACTTGATTTGTACGAATGGAATGGTAAGAAGGTAGCGGAATACTGGTATATGGAATTCGCGAAATGTTATTAAAGACTGATTCTTCATTACTCCTATCGTACTTTCTTTCGTACTGTGTTCCAAACGACTGCGATATATGCGAATGATCTATATTACGGCCAGCGCGATCGCATCTCCTGTTAGGTAAAACAAAGGGCGACGCACGTGTCGCTCCAGAATAGGTTCTACTTAAATCTTCAATGACCCTCAACACTGGTTTGCTCTCATTCAGAGTGATTTCTTTCTGCAGATATTGATTTGACCGCGTCTTGCAGTTTGAATGTAATGTTATGTTAATACAGGGGCAATCACGCTGGACTTCCTTCAGGTATTTACCACATTTGCAATGATCTTCGCTTAAATATTCCGTGCGCGACATAGGAAAACTGTTCACTGTTTTCATTCCGCCGCTCTCGCCGGCGACACCGCACTCTCCAGTTCTCTCATTCTGCAAATATCTACCGACCAGAGCATGTTAAGCCATTATATTTCATATAACCACATTTAAGTCTACGTTAAAACTGTCGGGTGTCGAGTTCAAAGACCTGCAAATAAAAAAAAAGGATCTCAATCGGGTAGAAATTAAATACAGGCTATAAGTTATCCCTCTACCGCTAAATTACCACAGAATTTCATTTAACCTTCATAACAGTGTAACGTT
The DNA here is from genome assembly GCA_963932335.1 of Andrena marginata. Taxonomy (NCBI): domain Eukaryota; kingdom Metazoa; phylum Arthropoda; class Insecta; order Hymenoptera; family Andrenidae; genus Andrena; species Andrena marginata. The sequence goes on along the minus strand of OZ010662.1, from coordinate 11,293,934 downwards.
AAGATTTATTTTCTGCGAAAAGGCCACGTATCAAAACCATCGCTTGAACAGCTACACGACAATGTACAAAACAGTTTATTAAATTACAAAGGCTTCGAACGATTATTGCTGTTCTGAGAAACGCTCTGCATTGAAGCATCCACCTTGTTATTGAAGACAGAAGAAACAAGTGACAGTCTGATCGAGGGCGCGGTCTGCGCGGCGCTTCCCGAAGGCAGACACTTGCAATCCGAGGGAAAGGAGTGTCTCTCGTTTGTTAATCGAGCAGGACTAAATACACGGGAGTATTTGGGAATCGCGGTGTAAGGTTTCTTCAGCCAGTCTACTTGCCTGGCAGGTGTAATTTCTTTCGTTAATTGCGAGGCTTGAAAGGATGCAGAGGTGGAAAGTAAGTTAGTCTTTTCGAGGCACATTTAATAAACTATAAAGAGCTCTCAACTAAATTACGATCAGGGCTGGCGTGAACTTTTTCCGGGTTTCAAGATTGTGCGAGGGCAAAAAAATGCATTTATATACTTCTAAATTTTATAATAATAAATATCATCGTATAAGCTCGTTGTAAATTTTGCGGAATCCTATGCATAGATACTTATTATTATTATAAAATTTAGAAGTATACACAAATGTGCTCTTTTTGACACCGCAAAATTTTGGAACTCGGCTCCGCAAAAGTTCACGGCGGCCCTGCGCAGAATGAGATACAAAGGGAATTATCGAGAGGTAAAAAGCCAGAAATCTTCATTAGTATAATCGAGAAGACAGATCCACCTCTGCAGTTGATACTGTTATTATATTATGGAGGAATTTTCTACCTGTGCGTGGCATCGTTGGACTCATTGGAAGCTTGGTTATTAGGAAGTGAAACTGGAGTTTGCAGGAACGAATCGGGAGGACCTTCTGACTGTCTAAAAGTAACACACCATGCATAATCAAGCAAGCTGCCTCGACAGTAAACAGTGAATAATTTTTTTTTAAATATACCTGCGACCTTCTTCATCCTTTCTTGCACGATCGAATCTCTCGTTCGTCACTTGTCTACGGAGCTCGCTAATCTGCTTACAGTATTCAGCAGCCTGGGTTTGATATTGTCGGAGCTTCGCCGTCTCCGCGGATCTGTAACGTCGAGTAAAAAATGAAACTGTCGTTCTCAAATTTGTGGAGAGAAATTCTATAATAAATGGATAACGACACCCTACAGTTTATTTTGAAGCTCGGACATTTTCTGCTTCAATCTGCACACCTCGTTCTGCAGCTCCTGATTGTTTGTCTGCGTAGTTATCGACTCCTGTCTGGCTTGGTCCAAAAGCATTTCCAGCTTCTCAACCATCGCGCGATCTCTGCTCATTTGATCTTGAATTATAGCCTGCTCCGCTTTCAATTTGGCGATTTGCATGTCGTACTGAAAACAATTAAACACGAATTACCTCCATTCAGAGTTCTGCACAAGTAGTTCGCGCATTTCAAGTCGCCTTTGCTTTCGTTAATAAGTAACGCAATCTTTAACACTGCAAGATTATTTACTTGAGTCTTACACGTATCCTTATCATCCAGCTGTTGCATAAGCGTGTCTTTTTGCTGATCCAACTTTACACAGAGATCTCTGACAGCAGTTAAGTCGGACTCTGTCTTGTGTCTTTGCTCTCCCTGCTGGCGCACCTGCGACTCCATGCTGGCAACATTTTGCGTTAACTCGCAGATCTGGGAAATAAAATCTACGTGAGATTTCACCTAGTCCTTCGATAAACTCGTAGCTTCATTCCAACACTTTTACTACATTCTCTACCAACATAGTTGAATAAGTATTCTATTATAAAATATGTAACAATATTTAGCACCTGCGTTTCGTAGCCCCTTATCAAGCAATCCTTATCAGCCAACTGTCGCTCCATATCTAACAACCGATCCCTGGCTGACTGCAGTGCTCCCCTCGCTTCAGCCGCTTCTGACTCCAAGCTGTGGTTGTTGTTCTCCAGAACCGTCGCCTCCAGGCTCAAGCTTCTGAAGTGGTTCAGCATTTCCGTTCTTTCGTTGTCCTGCAAATATAATTATTATTTGTAATCCCCACTAATATATTACAGTGAAACGTTGTCTGTTTGTTTGTCTTTTCGCGCCTGAACGGCTGAACGAATTTCAATGAAATTTTGAATATACATTACATACGTTCTAGATTAAATTATAAGCTATTTTATTAGGCATCTTTATTTCGGAGACATCATAAATAATTCCCGGGGTGAAACCGGGTACTGGGTCAGCTAGTCTTGAACGATTGTGGAAGTTTGGGTTTCTAATGAAAGAAATGAACCGTAGACGATACACGTGATAGAAAATACCTTTCTATTGAGAAGCTCTTCGGCCCGGCGCACCTCGCAGACGTAAGTTTGCAGTTGCTTCTTCAGATCAAAAGATTCGGCGCGGCAAGCCTCCCATTCGCGCTGCAGGTTCCTCATTTCGCAAGTGACCGCAGCTAAGTCGTCTTGAACCCTTCGATTCTCCTGAATGGCATTCTCTCGATCGTAAGTCGCCGTTTGCAATTGGCGCTGGAGATTCTCCAGCTCCAGCTGCATCGATCTTAGCTGCCTCTCGTGGTCTGCGCTCTGGTTCACGCATATTCTGCAATTGCAAAAACGAGTATAGTAATAGTAATAATGCAATATAAATAAAAAATAAACAAGATTTGGAATTATGTTTAAAAAGATGTTTTAATTAAACATCCTAATTTTCAACGACTTTTTCTTTTGCGTTTAAAAAACTTGAAAGTTCTTTTATTCCATTCTTTATATCTCTGGTCATTTGACGTTAAAAGGGGTATACATACGCAATGAGGTAGTAGGCAACCCGACGTGCATCGCTGTAAGGTGGTTGCTCACCTACAGGCGCTTCGAGTCTGTGTTTTAGGCAATACAGATTAGAGGCTGTCCTTAAATTACGTAAGGGTAATTTTGGCGAAGTCTTACCCCCTCCCTGCCCCAATATAAGAATTCGTAAGATTTGATATTCCAACCCCCGTTTTACGCAATATTTTTTACATTTAATTTTTTCATTTATTAAAAGTTATTCTTTTAAAGGTTTATATAATTCATTTAACTCAGTTTCAGGAAATTTAAACTAAAACTACTATTCTGGAACATTAATGATAGAATTTGTATTTATAGAAAATTAGGTTAAAAAAAAATACGTAAGACGCTACCTGAGCCCCCCCCCCCCCCCCCCACTTGTAAGAAAACATAAGAAATTCGCGACCCCCTCCCAAAAGGCTTACGTAATTTAAGGATGACCCCTTAGTGCAGTGGCACACTTAAGATTTATTAATCTTGAGGGGAGCCGAGTGGAATGGATAAAAATATTTTTAATGCAAATTCAATAAAAGCCTTAAAAATTTCAAATAAAATCTAATAAAATTCTTTAAAGATTTATTTAAAGAATAAAATCCAGTTTTCTTTGTGTTTTGCATTGTGCTCTGTAATCTTCATTTGAATATCAATTGCGTGGAATTGTCGTTTCTTTTTCGCTCGATATGGCACTTCAAAAATTTACACACGCCAGGGATGTTTATGCGATTAACATGACGAAGGCTGCACCGTGATATTAATATTTAATCCGATGTCTGCTCGATTATTCGAATCGCGCGTACATCCCTCGTGGCGCAAGCGGCGTTCTCGAAATGGGACAAGGGCAGCAACCAATTGGGCGGCTGTCGTGCCGGAGTTGCTTAATCCCTTCTCACAAACGTATCAACGTGGACAGATAGCGTTTACGCTTGGCGGTCACGTAGACTCCGAAACGACTTTATTAGGAACTAAACGCTGAATACGTAAATACCAGAGGCACGGATCGTCAGTGGCGGATTTAACGGGGCGGCTGATGAGCAGTTGCCGCCTGGGCCCCTGCCCAGAAGACACCCCAGGGCCTCATTTTCAAAACAAATTATGATTAGGCATAGGTATCCAAACACTAAATTTTTCTTTCGGGCTACTACCCGTTTTTAAAAAACAACCTCTTCAATTTCCCTAAAAAATGGGCCCCTCAGAACGTTTGCCACCTGGGCCTTTTGTTCTTAAATCCGCCACTGCGGATCGTGTGTAGTTTTCACGAGCAAAATTGACAGGGTTGAGCAAGCGAGAAGCGGGAAAGCGGGCGGAGTTTAGCGATACTGATTTCTTCTTGTTGATATAATTTATTATTTTCTTCTTTATTATTTTTTTGTCATGACTGAGCGTGGTTAATCACGAATGATTGTGTACAACAGGTAAGTAACTTCACACGTCACACAGCATATATTAGACGTCAGATATCATGACATGACATTTCACATTACACATGTCAACATACCACACGTCACACATACTGAAAATTTCATGCAAATCGGTTAACGTTTCTCTGAGCTACAAACGTTCCAAGATCGCAGATTCTCGTTTGTAGCTCAGAGCAACGTTAACCGATTTTGATGAAATTTTCAGCATGTATACAAAAAATCTACAAACGTTTTTTTTAATTTTCCTCAGGCTCAGAAAAAAAGTTGAAAAAAAAAACGATCTTTACTATTTTTTTTGTTATTCTGACCAATTACAATTTTTTCCAAAACGACGTAGCACGTCGCTTAGTAAACTAATGTTTCTAGCTTCTCAAAAAAACTCAAGTCGTTTGGGCCAATTTTAAAAATGTTATGCGATTTTAAAGAGTGTACGATTATAGGTGCGAGCCACTGTATGTGAAGTGTAATTTGTAAATTTCAGAATAATCTGTTAATTATCTACTTGCCGTACTGTTTACCGTCATATGTCAACTGGTATAGTGTTTGTATTAGTGTATAGTAAGTTTGTAGCTTGCAACTTTGTTGTACTGACGGGCGGCTACATTAATTGATATGGGAGAGGTGTGAAAGCAGAGCCACCCTTAGCACCGGGCAAACGGCAGCTTTGCCCCGGACCCCGCGCTTTGGGACTTCATTTGGTAAAAATTAAATGAATTAAGTATAATTGTCAAGGTAGGGTAGATGTACCGTTTGTGGCCATAGCATCGTTTTTGGCCATGTACATAATTATTTTATTTTTAAATTGCTTGTAGATCATTATTCTGTGGAGAACTTCACATCATAAATATTTTGTTTAGTATACCGCCCGAAATATAAGGTTACATTTATTGCTTACACAGAAAAATATTATATTTTTTAAGAAGTGGCCAAAACTGGTACAATACCTCAAAGTGGCCACAAATGGTGCATCTACCCTATCGATTTTTCTAGAATAAATTTGCGGCAAGCCTAAGTGACGCACGAAGTAGAGACGTAAGGTTATCTGTTTTCAATTTAAACTTTTGCCCCGGGCCCCGCAAACTTTAAGGGCGGCTCTGTGTGAAAGTAGTGTGCGTGGAGTAGGTGTGGCTGTAATGTGGTAGAGGTGTGGAAGTAGTGTAGGAAGCCTGTCAGGGAAGTATAGAAGTTGTGTGGGAATGGTGTAGCATACATAGAATATATAACAATCGGAACCATACTTCCTCCAACAATATATTTACCCATTCTTACTTACCTGTTGCACACGTGCCATCATTACAAGAGAATATTAAATCACAATCAGTAAGAAAATTACAATAAATCTCTTAAACGATATCTACAATTCAACTTAAACATCGTACGTTGCGATAATCGCAAAGTTAATACATAACTTAATTCCTAAAGCATAAGTTTAATTCCTCAATCGAAATTAAGAAACTTAATCTGATATATATAATACCGAAGAGGATTTAAATCAACTCAACGGAGACAGTAATAGTCGATGATCAACGATGTTCAACTGGATGCTACACAGCGTTCCCCCGTTGCATGATTGAGCACCGACTACCCACGTCTCGATTACGCGTCTGCGCATTACGTAACCGAGGTGACGCTCGGGCGCATAGTCGCCGAGCATCGAGAAGGAAAAAATTCCAAGTGACCTGTAGGTACACCGAACAGACGACTTTCTCTCATCTCGACGTCCTTCCTCGACATCAGCAGCTTCCTCCGCTGCTCCGTGCCCGTCCGCCATCCTCTTTTCCCTCGCACGAAAGTGAAAATAACCTCGACACCATCGCGAAATTGGTCGAAATCATTATGAAACCTATTCCGTGTATACTTGCCGCATAAACACGTCCGCGAGCACGTTATCACGAAACTTTCATATCCCCCGAATTAAACTAACTATCCTACTCGATAATTACGAGTTCAAGTGGGCTGTTAACCTAATCGAGCTGCTACGTACCATCAACGTGACGTTTCTCCTTATACTGCAAGAGGCGGAAGATTCAAACGCAAGAATCTAATGCACGCGCGAATGGAAAGCGCATGCGCGTACGTCTGGCAGTAAACACAGGCCCAAGCACTTACGTGAATCCACCAGTTTGTTTCTCTCGCTCTCCCCTCTATCGTCAATCCTATCCCATTCTCTCTTTCTATGGTATTTGACATGCATAGGTTAGGTATACAAGGAAAGTGAACTTACTGCGCGTTAGAGTGAGAGGAAAGGTATCATAGAAAGCGGAGTATTTGGGTTGGGCAGAGTTTACTCTATTAATGTCGAAACTGCTATGCGCACATTGTCGTTACGCGATGATCCTGCTGATAATAAACCGCTATATAATAAAATACTGAATCTGTGAATTTCTGTTGTATTCACGTGGACGTTTCGCCCAGGGAATTTACGATAGATACCTAACGCAAGGGTCGTCGGTCAAGTTGCGACTAACCTAAGAAACGGAACATAACCCTAAGCATTTTATTGTTGGCATTTTGATGGCCAACTAATTCCCAACCTGGGGATATTGTGGGCCAGCTATAAATGCCATTAGGGAAATGAATTAAAGAGAAGAAACTAATTTACAGCTTTTGTGTAATAGTAAGTTCTCGTATGTGTCACGCTTGGCGATGAAACGATCGCGGAAGTTCACTGGGTATCCATTTCCCTCTCGTTTAATTACGGTAAGAGTTTGCTCATTTTCCCCCGCGGTAAGGAACTTTCATAATCCCGGATCGAGGATGGAAACCTTCGATTTCGCGTGTGCGTTTAAAGGCGCGACGAGGGAAGAAATACTCGGAGCTGGCTTTTACCGATCGACCTCGGCGAAATGAACGAGACGAGGCATCGGGAGCTGTTTGCATCTGATTATAATTGAATTTGATAAGCGCGGAAGACGTAGGGCGCTTTCTACGAAATACGAAAGCGGCGACACTTTTTCTTCGTATTTTCTTCGTGGCATTGCGTAACCGTTTGGTTACATATTTGCAAGCTAATGTTCGCGACTCGCCATTTTTTAGCATTAGAAATCGAGAGGACTAATGGATCTTGTTGAGTGGAAGAGAAAGAGGAGCAGAGGAGACTTACACCGCGACAAATTGGAAACACACGCTTACCCACTCGTGTAACCATTTCTACAGCAACAGGACTAGGAAAGATTAAGAAGACACTGGCTAGTCGACCTTAGGTGAGGGACAGGAGGTCATTTTGATGGAAGTGCCATTAGCAGGAAGTAATTTTGGCACTTAGTGCTTTCTATGGGGACTCATCAATTTTGATTGCTGATGTAGTGGAAATAAAAATAATAAAAAGAAGAAAGAAGAAAAAATAAAAAATGAAGAAGAATATGAATAAAATAGAAAGAAAAATAAAAAATAAAGAAAAATATAAATAAAATAGAAAGAAAAAAATAAAGAAAAGGATAAATAAAATAGAATGAAAAAAATAAAGAAAAAGATAAATAAAATAGAAAGAAAAAATAAAGAAAAAGATAAATAAAATAGAAAGAAAAATAAAAAATAAAGAAAAGTATAATTAAAATAGAAAGAAAAATAAAAAATAAAGAAAAATATAAATAAAATAGAGTGAAAAATAAAAAAGAAAAAGGAAAAAAATAAAAAAGAAAAAGGAAAAAAATAAAAATAAAAGAGACTTTCTTTTCGTAATGGTACCACTTGCCCCCAGTTACGTGGTTCCCAGTTCCCACTCGCGCAACGCTATCTTAATTAAAACGAAAAGAAAGAAGCAAAGAAGATCGAAGATCCGCCCGACTTAAATTCAAGCTTCCAGTGTAACAACGAAGGTCATCGTGCGTGCGTTTCGTCCCGTTAGCCATCGCCATTGAGCAAGACACATGTACTTTCGTTCTCATCCTGAAGAATGTCCCTGAGAACTGACCGTCGTGATAGGTAACGCCAATCGCGTGGGCATGGAATTTAATATTACGCGTTCGAGATTCCCCAACTGCAATCGGTCGCCCGAGTCTCTCGAGGATTTCGAATTCCTTTCAGGGAACTGGACTTACGAGCTACAGGAACTGTTACCGCAACGATCTTTGGTCCTTGAACGAAAGGCGGCTGCGTCATCGAGGGAGAACGATACTAGAAATTGACCCAATCTTTAATTACATCTTTCTGGGAACGAAGCCTTGGATGTCCCTCGATGACAAGTGTGTTTTAGATAGAATGGTGTAATACCAAGGACAGTGCCTTTTACGTTTATTCGAATAGCTCAAGGGGCTGCAGAAACTGCATAAAGTTAATTTAAAGGGCATCGATAGTAGCTTCACAAGAAATTCCAAGCGAACGATCGATTATATCTGTTGCCTGAACAAAGGGGGACACGTGGAGCGAGGCAGCAGCCCCGGGTTCACGAAATCCTTCACCCGACAGAGTGCATCGCCCTAAACACACGCAGGCACAAACACACGCACCTATACCGATCAGCCCCGCCGCCGGAATTCTATCCACACGATCCCCCGACGTCAAAACGAACGCCCTTTTTAGAGCTGCCGCTTACCTTTACCGTTACTGGTAAAGGGCATTGCACGGTTCTTCGAAATGCACGTGAGACAGAAGGCAACCGTCGTGATCTTTCACAGTCCCCTGACTCAAGATACAAGATTCCTCTGATGTATTCTAAATGGGGGACACTTTTCATGACAGAGAGCAGGCCGTGGAGAAAAAATCATATTACGTATTATTCTAGGCCATGTGGCAACCAGAACTTCTCAGGATCAGGACTGTCCCGTCACATCTGGGTACTTTGGCACTCGAGCAGTGCCTGCTTTCGAGTCTCTGTACCGGAAGGAAAATAGGAGAAATCCTTTCTTCGACTCCCATCGCGATTTTATAGCCCTCTTATCTGTTAAGATTAAGTATAGACCGACTAGCCAGCTTGGTTGATTGAACGCTGGAGTTATTTGTCAAGTTACGTGATCTGCTTGAAACCGAGAAGCACCACTATTATCATTACAAATCTCCACCTAAGTGCCAGGTTTTATACTCCTTCCAACCTCGGATTGGATGGGTCAACTTCGACCCGCATTCCGTTAGTGGGCGATATGCTTGCAATATATTTATAAATGCCACAATTTTATCAATTAATCGTATTATTTGTTCTTCACAAATATGTGTACTTCAATGTGTTCAATTCTCCCTGGCGTCTATAGCCACTTAGAAATTTTACTGTGGGTCAAAACCCGGTTCCGTCTCGAGAGATCAGCGTCGGAAGTTGGAACTTCCGCCGTCCAATGGTTAGAAGCAGAGATGGGGAAAAAATTACCCATACAGCACACTTCGTTGCAGCTGTATTGCAGGAACGTTGCTGCAATATTGTGTTGTTGCAGGTTGCATTGCAATATTGTAGGAACGTTCCTGCAATATTGCCGTGCATTATTGGAGTGGCAATGACCCTACAATATTGCAGCAATATTGCAAGAACGTTGCCGTGCAATGTTCCATTGGCAACGATCCTACAATATTGCAAGAACGTTGCCGTGCAATATTCCATTGGCAACGATCCTACAATATTTCTGCAATACTGCGCGCACATCGACGTGCAATGTTCCAGTGGCAACGATCCTACAATATTTCTGCAATATTGCGCGCTTATCGACGTTCAATGTCCCAGTGGCAACGATCCTACAATATTTCGGCAATATTGCGCGCACATCGATATGCAATGTTTCAGTGGCAACGACCCAGCAAAATTGCCTACATATTGCCGTGCAATACTGTAGTGGAAATATTGTAGAAACAGTACAGCAATATTCTAAAGCAACTATGACTTTGACGAAATTTGAAATATGCCGTCGAGTAGATTCTACAGCATGTTTCCTTTAACTGGATATGCTAGAATTTCTCGTTGGCCGTTGAAGATATGAACAAAGTGTTATTGTGAGAGTTGTTTGTACATGAATTTACATTACAGAAGAAATTTGAAAATGAATTTAATTTGTTTAGATAGAGTAGATACTATATATTTTAATGCGTGAAGTTATTATTATTATTATTATTATTATTAAACGTCTTTATTGCACAAACACGTTTATATAATCAAGCAAGAGAAAAGAGAGATGTAAAGAAAAATGCAAAGGTTTAGTCTAAAGACTACTTTCCAACCTAACCTAAAATGACACCGGGTTAAAGTCCGCACCTGCAGTGTTAAAAATCCCTAATAGGTTTGTCAAATGAGCCTTCGTTTTTGAATAATTTGAGTTTAAAGTTTTGCACGGTTGGAGTATAAGTTCAAATACATAAGCAATCTTATCAATCAGCGGTTGTAGCTGTGGCGGTAAATTGTTCGTCTACGATTCTACAGGTCCTCGGTTCGAATCCCCCTGAGGTAAAAATATTTTCTATGAGAAAATGACACACGGGCGTTATACTACTACGATTCTGCACACATTCATGTCGTAGCGTCCCTCACTACCCGTTTCGTTGCGGTGGGGACCATCGCTGTAAAATTTCCGAAACGTTGCGGGAATGTACTCCTGCAATATTGCTAAGGCGGACATAGGAGTGAACCTCTGCAACTTCCCTACAATGACACGGTGCAACATTGCAATCTCGCACCGCAATATTTCTGAAGAGTTGCATGATCATTGCCACAATTTTGCTGTTTCGTTGCAGAATCATTGCCGGAACGTTGCAGGAGTACATGTTTGTAATGCTGCTGCAACATTGTAACAATACACACCCGCAATATTGCGAAGGCGGACATAGGACTGAACCTGCAACGACTCTGCAATGTTATGCTGCAACATTGCAATCTTGCACCGCAATATTGCAGAGACGTTGCTGCAATGTTATGGTGCTGTGTGGGTATTTGAAATAACAATTTCGTACACAAATTCTTATTTCAAATAATGTTTTCCCCATCTCTGGTTAGAGTCTATGCACACATATCAGTTTCCTAATGGTTCAGTGCCATCACTGTCGGTGGTGAAAAATGAAAAAAAAAAAAAACTGTTTCCCTGTTTTGGAATGCAGCAGTTCACACTTGTTACTTGCATCAGTTATTGACACTGAAACAAAGAGACTATTCACTCTGATACCATTGAACAATAGTGTATAGCCCTTAAACGGGGAAGTTACTTATTGTTTGTAAGTAATGTTTTTTATATTTTTCATAAGTATAAAAAATATCCTCACAATTTGTAAAAACACACAAGTTTTCACATGGATTGGAGGAATCCATATGAAAACTTGTGTGTTTTTACAAATTGTGAGAATATTTTTTATACTCCTTTAAGGGTCCTGGTTCTTTTTCGAAGACAACTCTCCTCCGATGTAACGGCAGAAGACGATTATGCGCTTCCCGTTAATGGGCCCGCTCTGGAGGCTGGCTCCTCGTTGGTTTCGAATTATGCAACACCTCGTAACAACCGAGTCAGCGGCTAACAACTGGATGCTCCTTTTCGAAAGGTCGCTCGTCCACCGGATAGCGACCTTTCGGAGGTCGGGCGGCGATGAAAGTCTCGCGCGATTGCGCGAAACATTTCGCAACTGGGGATTTTCAAGGGGATCCGCGATCCAGGGGAGTATTGCAACGCGCGGACGAGGATTATGTAAATGCCGCTCGAAACAGAAATCGCTATTAGAGCCAGGCACTTTGGAAACTGGTTTAAGTGGTCTCCTTTCCACGGGGCCATTTCGAATATTTTAATTTCATATGATGTTCAATATTCAACACAAACATTGTCCAGGGGCTAGTTTGGGAGACTAACAAGCGTCTGTCACTCTTTCCGTGAAATATTCAAAAGATATTTCATCTCAGAGATTTGAGAAAATTTTAAAATTGGTTATAAATTGTCGCTAACTTCCTACATGAAAAATAGGAATTGTTTCTAAAGTTGCCTCAAGCCTCTGTGCTTAAACTCCTGCAATTTCTTTCGCCCAAAATTTATCGCCCCCAAAATTGGAATATTCATCGTAAAGTTGCGAAACTGCAAGAGCTTAATTAACCTTGAAGCGAATAAAATCAAGCGTCTACCTCGGATTCGCAAAAATTGCAGTTTCGCATATTTGCCATTGTAACAACACGTTCCATTCGTTTCTCAAAGATTCGCCCACGGTTTGAGCGCTGCTAGACCAGGATCGAGCGGATTCCAATAGGATTGGGAAACCTTCTGGCATGATTTCATTCTCTATTGTACGTCGAACGTTACGAAAGCCCACGCACGATATTGCTCCTTCCCTTGGCGAAGCTATCGCGGATTCAACGGTTCCGAGATATGCAGCCGGATACGCGGTAAGTATCCTGCGTCGACGGTTGTTGCTTTCAAAGGGATCTTTGTGTCAGTGAAGTGGCTTTTAGGGAATGCATACAGAACAGGGCATTGTTTCTAAGAATTTTGAAAAGGGCAGACCTGTTTGCAACATGCTGTTGGAATATAAACTTCACCATTTTTCGTTTCTGTGCAGTTTCGGTTCTTCGGGATGAAAAAACCCCTTAAGGGGTCATTCCGGTTAGGCGGATTAAAAAAATCGACTTCTTCTTTAAACATTTTTCGAAAGTACATATTCTCAAGAATGTACTGATAAATTTTCATGGAAAAATTCCAATTATTTTAGCTTCTGCAGAGGCATTTTGTAGAGGGCGCAGAGGCTCGGTCTCTATTAATGAAAACTGTGAACGCGTTTTTCTCGAAACGTCATTTTTTCATAACGTGTAGATATACAAAAATGATTGCAAGGAAAGTTAGCAGCTTTATATAACCTACAAAACTGTGTAATAAAATTGTTGAAATTTTTTCCTTAAAAAAAACGTCCCCCACTACAAATTTTAAACAATTCGATTACATAATTAAAAATAGGTTTTTAAGATATAATTCTAAATTAATAATATAAAAAAAAACGTGGGGATCCCCCAGAAAACACTTCGATGGACCAACAGGTTCGGATTCACTGATTTAAGGGGTGTTTTCACTCAGAAAAAAAAACTAAAAATGGGCACAAACGAAAAATTACTTGCCCCTGCTATTAAGATCCTCGACAAACTTGCACAATTAAAAAAAAAAAAAAATATTCTGGTGACAGAACTTCCTTTCTAAGTCGTATCTCAATGGAGTTAAATAAATCTTGCTGCTCCTATACCAGAGTTAAGCACTAACTAAATAAAAAAATGATTTAAATAACGGATCAAATAAAAGTTACGTTAACTCTAGATTATTTGACGAATAAAGTAAATTTTGTCATTGGAGAATAATTTCTTTAACTTTTACTCGTTATTCGAAACTTTTATTTAAATAATATTTTTGCCCATCCGTGTCCTATACCCTTCTGCTTAAAAAAATATTCTGATCATCGAGTAGTTTGCAGTCGATTAGCAATCCACAGTTATGCGTGCAGAAAGGATTCTATACAGGTGGTTGCGAGATATGAAATTCCGAGGAATTCGCAGTTGATTTTCCCCGATTTCTCATCAGATTCGCCGGGGCAATCCGAGCCACCAAAAGAAGCCAGCGGTAGGCGTGCACTAGGAGATTCGGTTCTTGTCACGGGGAAGTTAGGTAAGAGCGCGAAGCCGAGGAGGCGATTCCGATGTGGAATGTTCAGTCTCGCCGCGGTGCTTGAGTCGACACCATCGGCTACTTGGTCATCGAGGTCCTCGCGGTCGGTCCTCAGGATGCCAAACGGTCGCGATAAAAGGACACGGTGAAAAGCTAACCAGTGCGTCTGTGATGTGATAATTCGGAAACGGTGCGCACGCTCTAATTTAGAAATCACAATGAGAACCCCATTGTAAGTCGACTGCCAAGAAATACTCTTCCCTTTTCATTGAGTAATCGAGTCGAAATAATTGAAATTTAAAAGCAACGCCCCGCGGGCGTTCTTCGCGCGCGCGAGTTCGCTTTAATCAAACGGTTAATCACTCGTAAAGAATCCTCGTAGAGGCTGAACGAGCACGTTCAGTATAACGAGGGGCGAACGACAACTGATCATTACGCTTTGCATAGCGCGAACAGGGGAGAAAGCGCGTACTGGCAATGAAAGTACGAATAGTTAAACAATTACTCTGATCATTTACTCGAGCGCGTGCAGGATACGAAGCGTGTCGCGTGATTACAAGCTGAAGCGCTTCAGGAAGCCGCCCGGCCCCGTGAAACGTCCGCTCCGTAATAATACGCCACTGACATAACGCTTTTTTGATTTTTATCGCGTATTACGGACGGCGTTGCGTAACGACTGGTAAAAAGGGAGCCTCGACGAAAAAGTGGTATGCAAATGCTGGGCCGGGAAGTTGTTGAAGGAGGGGGGATGGGATGCTCCTCAAATGGTGTTTTTTTTTTAAATTTAAACAGAATTTTAAATTTAATGTATCCAATATGTAGCGATCGCCCGCGATATTCAATTATTTATACGTTTGCGAATTTTTCGATACATTAAAGTAGAATAAATTGAAAAACGTTACGCGAGACGAAGTAAATATTATATGGCTTCGTTTAGTTGTAAATTATTTTGGAATCGTGGAGTTAAATGAAATACTTAATAGATATATACTTATAAAGCGTTCAGAAGCCAATCAGTGTAAGTCCAAGTTTCCCTAAGGATGAGTTACGTACAGTTAGTAAGAAAAGTATTTGTACACTTTTTAAAATCGCATAACTTTCGTAGAATTGGCGCCAGCGACGTGAGTTTTTTTTGAAAAGTTAGAGGGATTAGTTTGCTAAATGATGTGATTCGTCGTTTTGAAAAAAATGTACTTGATCGGAATAGCAAAAATAAAAATAGTAAACGTCGTTTTTTAAACTTTTTTTGTGAGCCTGTGATGAAAATTCAAAAAACCCGTTTGTAGATTTAAGTAAGTTATACACGTGCCTAAAATTTCATAAAAATCGGTTAACGTAGCTCTGAGCTATGAACGCTTAAAGATCGCAGAGTAAGGTCGAAAATCGCTGATTTCGGGAATTTCCGCGATTTTTGACCTTATTCTACGATCTTTAAGCGTTCATAGCTCAGAGCAACGTTAAACGATTTTGATGAAATTTTAGGCACTTATATAGCTTACTTAAATCTACAAACGGGTTTTTTGAATTTTCATTACAGGCTCACAAAAAAAGTTTAAAAAACGACGTTTATTATTTTTTTTTGCTATTCCGACCAAGTACATTTTTTTTCAAAACGACGAATCACATCACTTAGCAAACTAATCCCTCTAGCTTCTCAAAAAATTCACGTCGTTTGGACCAATTCTACGAAAGTTATGTGATTTTAAAAAGTGAAAAACCTCTTTATTGTTGAAACTTTCAGTTGATAAATCAATTAAGTTGCTACTTTCATACGTAAGCAATGAATGGCGGTACTTGTATTGACCACGGAATTACTAGGGCCTTTGTAAAAAGAAAACTGGATTTTATTCTTTAAATAAATTTTATTAAATTTGCATTAAAAATATTTGTATCCGTTTGATTAAATCCTGAGTGCGCCACTGCAGAGGACAAACAGTGTAAATCTCAGTTTTAGTGCTAATGGACTCACACTGATTGGCTTCTGAATCTAATAAGATACAGATTGCTAAAGGGCAACAGCGCGCTCATTGAGAAATAAATGAAAGAGGAATCGTACCTATACCGCCTGTCATCGCCACGATCCGAGCAGCAACGCGGGCAACCCTTCAAAGGATTCATGACCGCTACTAAACCACGCCACTAAATCACTCCCCCGACTATACTTCCTCCACTCGCGCGATTATCACGGCGCAGAAGGGACAAATGGTGGCCCGAACACCTGTACTAAGAATTTTGTACCGAATACTGCCGGCATTATTGCAAACTTCGCTCACCATAGTTACACGTCCCCGATGGTAAATTGTTTATTGAGAAATATATTAAAAAGCCAACCTGATAAATCGATTTGATTTATCTCTGGGCGGGCAAACGGGTATAATTCAGAATTATTAATTTTACAGGAAGTACACTTAGAATATTTAAGGGGAAAAACTGGGAATGTCCATTTGCCGTGAGTTTGCAACTTATAGCATATTTTATTGGTGGCAACTGGGACTGCAGAACTGTCGAATCACAAAGGGTTATAAAGTTTAAATGCGTAAGATAACGTTAAAGATTTAGTATACTGATTAAAAACAGGAAATGGTCACTCTGCAATGGAACAAAATATGCTATCCCTTCACATCAAAACGTCCCCACTCTAAGCAGAAGCTTCCGTCGTCAAGGTAAAGCAAGAAATTATTTAAGAAAATTAAATTCGTTAAATCTTGTTTCTTTACTGGTGGACTAAAGAATTAAAACTTAATTATCTCCATATATCTGTTTTGTGACATTCCTTGTTTCCCCCCATATTCTTGATATGTTAAAAGAAACTTTTAGTTTTAACTTCGGTTCAGAAAAAAGAACAAAAAAGAAACTGTTTTAGCTTTGACCATAAATTAGACTTGTACTCGTTCTTCAAATTGAAATGCGGGGAACATGAAAGTCCTGACGCAACGCACCCCCGTTCGTCTTCGTAGGCAGCCGGTAATTAGACCGTCGCCGCAACGAGCAATTAATTAACGAACGCTACGGCGCGGGGATGATAACGCCGCGAGTAGCGCGAGTTCCTGAGAGAAGCACTTTTACTTTTCGTTTACACGCCGCGTAGAATCGCGGCGAAGCGGTTAACCGGGAAGAAGAAACAGGTTCCTCTTGCGATTCACGAGGGCAACTTTCATATCATCGATGATAATCGCGGGCGAAATTATGATATCGCGCTGGCATAAAGTTTATATAAGGGATATGGAGTGCGGCTTCTGTAGAATGTTTTAGGAAACGCAGAAAGGCTCGCTAGCTTTTCATTTCTGCTCGTTTGTAATTTCAATTAGGAGAAAGAAAGTCAGTACTTAAACTTCCTTAAGATAAATTATCCAAAATAAAAAGAGGCGCAGTTGATCCACTAATATTGTAAATAGATCAGCGATTCCCAAACGCTGGGTTGTAAAGTGTTTTTTTTAAATATTATTAAGTATTAAGAAAAAATAGAATTTAGAAGTTCTAGGTAATTAACTAAATAAAGAAAAAGTAAAATAAGTAAAAATAAAAATATTAGTAAGTATTAAGTAAAATTAGAATTTAGAAGTTCTAAGCAATTAAGTAAATAAAAAAAGAACTAAAATAAGTAAAAATAAAAATATTATTAAGTATTAAGTAAAATTAGAATTTAGAAGTTCTAAGCAATTAAGTAAATAAAAAAAGAACTAAAATAAGTAAAAATAAAAATATTATTAAGTACTAAGTAACATTAGAGTTATATTCTGAAATACTTATTTTTAATGTGTTGTCTTTAACAAGGGGAGCGCGACTAAAAAAAAGGTGGGAAACACTGAAATCGATGAAGATGATCGAGTCATGTGGTCTACCTAGTACACTGATTTTTTATTTCCACTGTTTCATTTGCGCAGACCCGTTGCACTGGTCTAATAACGAAGAGCAATAATTGCACCGGAAAGGGAAGCGTGACATTCCGCAACGTGCACGGTAGTTCCGCAGCGACCGTGCGACTTTTCTTAATGATTCCATTCAAAGCGAGACAGCGATTCTTTTTTCAATGAACAGATAATATGAATTCATTTTATGCAACCTATACCTTGAAAATCTTGCAACTCTGTACTAAATTATGCAATATATACCAAATGAGGTAAAACACTGTTCAGTGGGCTAAATATAAAAGGAAAGGCATTTTCAGGAAATTTTACTTGCCAAAAATCACTGCACGAGGGAAAAAGGAATATTAATTGAGTGGTTATTAAAATTGTCGCAAACAGCTCTTTATCTGCACGAATGCAGTGAATAAACTATACTCTCCTTAATAAATGGCGATTTAAGTGGCGATTCATTCGACGGGAATTATTATAATTAGAAGGCAACCTTGCCAGAACCACGAGGAGTAATTAATAAAACGATACTGAGCGATCCGCGGAACACGTTCTGCCGGTGCAATGGAAAGTCGTGAAAGAAAACTTGTCTAGCAACTGTTAGAATTAAAGTTCCAAGCTTACTCGCGATTACTTCCTCGATTTTTGAGGGAAGATTCCTTGAATTACTCTAAACCATAGATGGACAAAAATTTTATTCAAATAAAATTCCGAATAACGAATAAAAGTTAAGAGGAGTGTAGCTAAAATAAAATCCTTTAAAAATTATTCGTCACGTATCGAATAAACTTAACTCGGGTTAACGAACGAATGAGGAATAATTATAACGCTTATTCGTTATCCGAAATTTTATTTAAATATCAAATCTGCCCATCTCTGCTCTAAACAGCTTAAAATCTTGAGAACTGCAGAGAAGACTACCATTCCTATATGCACCTCTACGAGCTTTCAGAAATCTCTGTAAAGAAATGGCCACGTTCTCTTACCCAAACAAAGATTTCCATACACTTTCAACGGTTCAAACACGCTGCACTCGAGAATGCAACGTTCTCGTGCTGTGTCTCTGCAGAAGCCACCGGGCACCGCTTAAACTCGCCCCCTCGTTTGCGATGCTCAATGTCGACGGGCGCGAAGAAAAAAAAAGAGAAAAGTGTTTTTGCTTTCAGTTTGCAACTCGTACAGGACAGGTATTCTTATTCCACATGCATGTCGTCATCTTAAGACCAGGGACAATGCCATTGCCATAGTGAAACAGTGAAAGTATGGTCATTTTATTTCTGTCGTGCTTTTGCTCTTCCCCTGCCGCGGTACCCTCGATCTTGACATACGTACGGGCCAACACGCGACAGCATTTTCTACCTCGCTCGCCGTTCCCCTGTTTCCAAGAGGAATGTTAAACATTTCTCAATGCGTGTTCGTTCTGCCTCGGCGTCGGCGGGCATTGTCAGCTAAAAATAAAACTCGTTAGCTGTCGATACTACGCAGGCCATACTTCCAAGCTCAGCGACAAGTAACTGTATATCTGTTGAATATTCCAGCGCCTTGAGGAATCTGTTGATCGTCGTTTGGATAGCATCGGTTCGCGTGAGATCGGCGATCATGCCTCCACCGTGGGCAAACCCGTCGAGCAATCCCTGCGCCGCCCAGCCACGTGGTTGGCAATTGTTATTTTGGCCGGCCGATGGAAAGTGTTACAAAATATTCCAGGCAGGTGCTGCATTTCTCTTTCCAGAGACCACGGGGTTTCGCTTAGTAGATCAGCCTTAGAAACGGTCTTCCAGTGTCTCCTTTCCTTCGCGATGCAAACTGCCCGTGGCTCTTAATCGATTCGTTTGAGCAGATCGGCGCGCCGTGTCCAGAGACGATGGAGCTGGGCCCAGCAGCGGGTGGCGGCGGTACCGTGGCAGAGTGTAGGTGTCCGCCTGGGACTGCACAGTCTCCTAGGGACGCTCTGTGCCATTTGATATACACGAGAGCGTCCTGCCCGAGGGGGCAGTACTTCGCGCCAGTGCCAGAGACCTCTGGCAAGTCTAGGTAGTGCGAAGCAGCTGTGTCTAATGAATCTATCGGTTAGATTCAGGAGCGGTGTAAATTACAGCGCTAACTAACATTTGATCTTGCAATTTTAAATAAAGATGGGGCGTCTGCCGTGACCCAGAGCCATGTCCGGAAAGGGGAGAAGTGTACTGGCCCAGGGATGGCAAATGCTACCCAAAGTTCAGCAAGGGACCGTGTCCGAAAGGTGAGCTCCTCACTGTAGATGAAGATGGCTTGGCAGCGTGCTCCTGCTCCACGACTGGTGAACTTGGGAGGTATCACTGGCCGGGAAGCGTAGGAGGGTGCCATGAGCATTACACTAAAGGTCCATGTACGGAGCCTGGAGAATTATATCTACCCGGTGGCGCATGTGGTTGCCATTCTAAACTACCTCATTACCACGAACCCACTGGGATGTGTTACCAGCTAGGTAAGCTGACACGATAAGCCATTCCCTTTCTTAATTCTGTAAGGACTGTAATGTTAACCCTTAAGGGGTTAGGCCACCTTGGACGGAACAAAATTGCAGTCGTTTTCGGAATTTTTTGTTAGGAAGATAATGAAATAAACAGAAAATTTAATATGAAGCCTGTTATTATACAACTTTCGCCGGAAATAATACGATTTTTTTTCCTTACAAAATGGCCACGGTAGAGCCGTGATACGCAAGATCTCGAGGAGCGACGTTTTCCACGGTGTTCAATCTCACGGCTATACCGTTTGACTTAGAACAAAAAACCATAAAGATTTATTTTCTTCATGGTTAAAACTAGAGAAGTACATAGGGAAATTCATGGGGAGAAAAAGTGATTTTTTTTATTTTATGAAAGTGTCAATTGCAAAAAATATATTCAAGATATCGCAAAACCGCTACGTACTTCTCTAGTTTTAGGCATGTAGAAAATAAAACTTTTTGGTTTTTTGTTCTAAGTCAAACGGTATAGCCTTGAGATTGAACACAGTGGAAAACGTCGCTCCTCAAAATCTTGCGTATCACGGCTTTGCCGTCGCCATTTTCTAGGAAAAAAAATCGTATTATTTCCGGCGGGAGTTGTATAATAACAGGCTTCATATTGATTTTTCTGTTTAATTCATTATCTTCCTAAAAAAAATACCGAAAATGACTGCAATTTTGCTCCATCCAAGGTGGCTTAACCCCTTAACTGGTATCCTGGGATCGGTCATGACCCCAAGCACACGAAGTTCCCTGCAAAATTTTTGGTTGTCTAAGCTTGTAAACTGAATTTCTAATTAATATTATAATAACAGTTTAAATTTCTATATTTCTATTATTTTATACATTACCTAAGAACAAAATATTCATAGAAGTTAATCTAGTGTCGATTTTACAAATTTCTGTGTCCTTTTTTATTTGGGGTCTGCCACAACCCCAGTATACCAATTACGTTTGAAAAAAAAACAGTATAGCAGTTAAGGGTTAATGACCTATTTGTGTTTGCAGGTGGGCTCGACCCATGCCCGCAAGGACACCACTTTGTGATAACGAATACTATGGGCAACGAGGATGTGGTTCGAGCGAAGTGCGCGTGCAAGCCGGGTCACGTGCTCTATGAGAACGGATTCTGCTATAGACTTTACACCAGGGGACCTTGCGAATACGGCCACATGTTGATGAACTCGACCACTTGCATTCCCGTGCCCTGCAAGCGTGGCCGGCTGTACTTCGCTCGAGAGAAGACGTGCTATAAAATAGGAACCAGAGGACCGTGCCCCAGTGGGCAAATTGTTTTATACGATTACAATGTGCGGCCGTCCGTCGATGGGATCAGTTACAACGGAGTGTGCGGATGCACCAGTGCGCCGAGGGACTCCGGCAAGTGCTCCGACGGCAGCAACGACAGTTGCGAGTCTACGCCAGGGATGGTGGTGATAAACAGAACCTGCTACAAGCTGTACACTCAGGGCCCGTGCACAGCTGGGGAGTGGCTGGTGGCGAGGAGGATGCCGAAGCCAACTTTATGGAAGAACGAGGAATCGGAGCCAAGGGCTAGGTGCGAATGCAGGCCTGGCTACAAGAGAATCAACGAAAGCTCCGAAATCTCTGAACTAGAAAGTAACAATCTACTTTCTCCGGGTGGGTGCCAACCGCCCGCAGTGAGCTTAGCGAAGTTTCTCAATGAGAACGTGAAGTCTGTGAACTTTTGAGACTGCGCGCCCTCGCGCGCGCTAGTGATAAGATGAACTACTTGCGCGATTGCGCGATGTGTGTAAATAGTATTGTACAAATATTGTGCGTAAAATAGTTTTATCTTCGTCTCAGTTTCATAATAATTCCTATTTATTTAATTAACGCTAGGAGAATTATCGTCATTTCCATTCACCATTCACCGGGGCCCGATTTAAATCTCTTCAGGGGCCGCGAGATGGGCAATTGTCCAGAGCGGAGAATTTGGGGGCGGCAAATTTGGTAGAAAGAGAAAATTAAAATCGATAGATGCCAATACAAAAGTAAAACTTTATGAAAAAGCGGTAGACAAGTAGGTAGGGCTTTTGTTATTCAACAAATACCTGCAAAAAATTTCACTCACTGTCAAAAATTATGTTTTAAAATAATTATTTATAATTCATTTTTGCATTGACTGACGGAGGAGTTGAATCGGGCCCTCCCATTTACCAGACATTTGAAATCCTATTATGTAAATTCACTTCTTCTCTTGTAATCAGAAACATTTGACTATATTTGGTACTCGACGATCATTTTGTAAATATACGTAATTTATAGCGATACTGTCGGAACGTAATCAATCTCCTTGATAAGTAAATAAAGGGTACTCACTCATTTTTGTGCTGTAGATCTAGAATCTGTTGCTCGCTGCCCATTACCTGTTGCTCTTTCAGCATCAGTTCTCTCTCCAAGCCGGCTATTCTTTCCGTCTTCTCGTCCAACACCATCTGCCAAAAAATTATTCCATGCAGTAGATTTATTGCACACCTATCCTTCTTAAGAATCGCACGTGACTTACCAGCAATTGATCTTTCTCGCGATCCAGGTGCGTCATATTCGCTTTGACATTAGAAATTTCTTGTTGCAATTCATGGATTCGGCTTTCAAGCTGCAGCTGCTGTCGCTCCATCGCTCTATTACGATCTAAAGCCTTGTTCAATTCAGACTCTGATTGCATTAATTGATTCTGCGCGTCTCCGAGAGCCTGGTCGGTCTGATCTTGTAGTGCCCTAAATACATACATCACTTAAGACAAGAGATGGGCATTAATCAAATAAAAAGTTATATGAATAACTTGTGTAAGCCACCAGCCATTATGTAAGAACGGAAAAATCTGATATTCCACATTTGTCATCAAAATGATACGAAACCTGATACAATTTGAACTACAATGAACAATATTATCCATAAAATTAATTGGCAAGATTGAAAGCATGTTTCGTTAAAAATAGTCCGATTTCTCCGTTATTTAAACTTTAAATAACTTTCGGATATAAATACAAATAAATGTGAGAAAATTATTCCAAGCTTCGGATGAATTCCCGTTGAATAAAAAAATTATTTATGGCGCTTCGAATAAAAACTAACTCTGGGCTATTTTTATTTTATGAGTTTCGAATCAAATGTTTGTCTTTTATTCGAAATCAATTTTTCATTTAAAAGAATTTTTTGCCCATCTCTACTTGGAGCCGACAGTAGTTGGTAAATATCATGAAACTGACTTTAATTTTGTCGAATTTATGGTTCGAGACACAGGTGTAACCAAAGTGCGTTAATTTTTCAGATGAAGTACGCACTGGTACTTACTTAAGTCTTAAGAGACTACCACGTCGCAGTAAATTAAATAAGCCCAGTGCCATAATGTCTGATTTACCGACGTCGTAGTATTATTACTCACGGATGTTCAAGGCTTTCTCATAAATAACTAGTAAATGGACTCGCGAGTACTTCATCTATTTGTTTAGTTTTGTAAATAAAAGAATTAGATACCGAAGTTGAAAGTACTGTGTGCGTTGAGTCCCTAATTCCTGTTTGGTCCGCTTCAACTCCTCTCTCAAGTCTTGTAACTGATCCTCCAATCCATTGATTGTTGCTCTCCGCGCTCCCTGCGTAAGTAAAAGATCTTGACGCTCCTTCTCTACCTGCTTCAGCCGTGTTTCCACCTCGTTTAAATTTTCTCTCAGGCGGCGCTGCTCGGATGTATGTGCCTCCGTAGCCATCTAATGTTAATTCATAGTAATTAATAGTAAACTAAATACAAAAGTATTATACGCTCTTCGCTGTAAATTTCCCTATGTACCTTTAATCTCTCGCGCAGGGCATCGCGTTCCTCTATTAAACGTTCAACGTCAGCTCGTGCAATGTCCCGTTCATGCTCCAGACGATCGATGATACCCTAACGAATCACACTTTCATAAGTTTAATTCAGGAGTTTAGAGAAAATCGTGATATCAATTCTTACTTTCGTTTTACTAGAAGGAGAACAACTGCACGAAGTAGCGCGTTTACACACGTTACATGGCCGATGAGGCATTCTGTGGTCATTTTTGCAACTCTGCATCCGTGCTTCTAAATTAATCTTCTCGTGTAACAGTTCGTTCTTCTGTCGTTGTACCTCGTCCAATGCAATCTCTCTTTCACTCAACTGACATTTTAATTCTCGAATTCGTGACCATAGATCTACCTGCGTTCAATAACAAAAAGAGAAGTAACTACAAACGATCTAATAGTTTCATGCTTCCCAAACAGAGGTCTATATATCTTACATGATCTTTCTCTATCGCTTTACTGTGATACTCCTTTATATCGTTGTACTCATCCTTGTAGAAATCCCGTTCTCTCCTCAGTTGGTCAACTGCATGTTCTAACTGGAATACATTTCAGGGAACATATTTGAACCGTTTTGTACGTAATAAGTATCTTCAAGAAGTAACGTTAAGGTACGTACATTGTTTATTTGAGATTCCTTCTCGTCTAATTGTTTTAGTATACATTCGTACCCAATATCATTCAGGCTTTGAACAGGTTTCTCTTTATGTACGTCTTGGAGTTCTGTTCCATTCCGCCCTGATAAGAATTCTAAATTAATTCCCTACCATCTTTCTCCAATGATTTATTATATTACCTCTATTGCAATCATTCTTCTTCCCCTTTTCTCTACACCCATTCAAGCTAGCTGCGCCATTGTCTTGGAACATTTCCTTCCTTTGCATTTCTTCCTTCAACGATTTATTGCTATACTGTAACTGAACAACATCTTGCCTCTGCTTCTCGTTCTCTCTCGCCAACCTTTCTATTTCATCATTTAAATTTCTTTCTGTAAATTCGTATGAAGATTATGTAGCAGATACAAAAGAGAGACCCTCGATTGCTTAGGAATTATAAATAGCTAATAGGAATTCTACGTACCGATTACTGTTAGTTCATTTATCCTATCAGTCATCTGCTTCTTCTCGTCTAACGTAAACTCCAAGTTGCATTGAATGTTACGCTTCTCCAGCCTACAAGCTTCAAGATCTGCTCGCAATTCTTGCACCTCTCTACGCTCAACGATTAATTCACCTTCTAACACGTGCACCTGCGTCATTACATCTTCCAACTTTTGCTGAATAAAAATAAGTGTCCTAAATATTTAATTCTTATAAAAGCGATTTAAAAGTAAACATCCAATATTAGTACCTGAAGCTTGGAGACCCTTTTATTATTTTCTTTCACCGCTGAATTGCAATCGGCCTCTACTGCCAACGCTATGTGATCTATGTCCCTTAATTCCTTCTCCAATTCCTCGTTTCGATCGGCGAGCTTAAGCGCCTGAGACATGGCAGCGTGTTGCTTATTTAAAGCTTCTGTACAGGCCCCAAAATACACATATACTCGCATATATAAACACCGCATCTCTGTATCCCTTACCTTTTAACTTCTGTTCTAATTCCAGCTTCTCTTGTTGAAGAATCTTCAATCCATTAGCGTCGGCATTGTCATTTGACATTACGAGATTGCTCTCAGTCTTTTTACAAGCGCAATCTTTAGAAACAGCCAAATACGGTCTACCTCCTTCTAACATCTTTTTCAAGCGTATAATTTCTTTTTCCTTAGTAGCTAGCTATAAACATATTTCCATAATATATTTCTGTTCGCACATTTTTCTTTTCACTCGTATGTAAAAATAACACGACTTTTTACTACAAGCAAATGCATGCAGTATAACAGCGCTTTCAAAATATAACCAGGAGCACCCAAAACGCATGCGAATGTAATAGACGTTAATATACCTGACTCTTTAGCATTTGCGCATTGTCAGTTTGTATCGCGAGTTCCCCCTTTAATATCGTTACCTCGTGGTTCAAACAATTCAATTTGTGATCAGCCATGCTTAACAAATCAACAATTTTCGGCTCCGCTACGCTCAAATTTGGCAACAGATTGCTTTTAGTCCCTGCTTTCGGCAACGGTTCGCTTTCTATGATTGGCCTTCGAAGCGGATAACAAGGACGGTTTTTAAAAGCTGCAGGAATAAGAAGAATTAAGATGATTTTGTATAGTACAAACCTTTATTAAAAACGTTCGCTAGGTTAAGATTAATTTGTGTCATCCATTAAGGGTTAAGTTTATTTACTAAAATTACACGTTTGATACCTCGCCGATTATGATTCTATGAAGGAACAAGTTAACAATTTACCTAATCCAACATTGCTAATAGTTGGTTTCAAGCATTTCCCCTGCAGCTCCAAAATCTTCTTCGACTTCTTAGAAGATTCAGTTTCCAGTTCTTTGATTCTATGTAAATTACGCGAGGACACCAGCTGGAGATCATTACATTCACGCTCCAATTTACACACGTCCTTCTTAAGGTCCTTGATTTGCTTCTGGTGGCTTTCCTTCGCCTTTATCAAATCCAAGTGAAGCTGGTTGCATTCTTGTACCAGCCTCACATTATCGCATTTGTACGGATCAACTGCCAATTGCAATTGAGAATGTGCCTGTACAGTCGTCAAAGATAAACAATTACAGAGAAACCTGCACAATTAGACATACCATAAAAATAAGATTCGTATTTCATTCCTGAATTATTAAAATTCTGATAATATAATACTTGCTTCGCGCAAAGGGTGTTACAAAAGTACAAACAAAGATACAACGCGAAAGTGTTGAATCTTAAACACACGTACCTCAATATTTTCTTGCGCGATGCTCTTAAAATGTTTCAAACTTTCTGTCGTTTGGATAAGGTCAGCCAATAATTTTTCTATCAAAGGAAGCGCGTCCAAAGTAAGCGCGTGTTTGTATCCTAAGCTATCTAAATGCTTGCGAATGGTTCTGTATCTAGCTGCTACGTTAAAATCATCGTCTGCACTCATTTTCGTAGAGTTTATAAAAACATTCTCTTATATTATTCCTTCAGATAAATCTTATTGTAACGTACATGCTTAAACGATAATTATAAAATACCAATATGTGCACGCAGAATTTGTTCTATGATTACTCTTTAATGTACAATCGAGACTAAGAGCTTAAAAATATGTTACATCGAAATGCCCATGATATAACCAAGATATTACAGTAGCATTGCAACAGCCTTCGTCAAGTTAATCTACCTGTTGCAGCATATTCTTCCCCCAAAACAATTGCTCCTCCCCCGTCATACAAGTGCATTATTGTTCATTACTTTTCAAGAACAACGCCGCTAATCATTGCACCCTCCGTTGAACAAAAAAGCGTTCGCATCAACTGCAAACACTATTCAAAAGTGTTGCCAACATTACGCAAAGAATTGGTGCGTACAAATTATATTGATGCTCGAGAAATAATACCAAGAATAACTTGTACAATCGTAAGTCGATCGAATAACCGCCAATAAAAACATTTACGACATATTCGCAAAGCATTATAATTTACAAGCCATTCCAAAAGTCTCTAATGCTTCGAATTCAGAAATAGAACACTCCGTTCGGCGTTTGAAAAAGTATAAACCGATGTATAATATATCCTCCTATCATTTTCCCGTCGATTAAATATTTAACGAACTTTATTCGATCGCCGCGTTTTCGCGTCGCATTTAAAATAACGCTCGGCCGAGCCCGATCGTAAAACAGCTTAACAACGTAAGTAAGGCTCGCGCTGCGCACGTCACTTGTTTATTCATGATCGAGCAATTGTGCATGATGCAGACCCCTGCAGAGGTTTGCAGCGATACTTCGCATCCGCACGCCCGTTCCGCGCTTTGACAGCCGATTTAAATCCTGGCGATGATCGACTCCCTTGTTTCTCGTACGTTTTGAAGTTATCGCACGTCATTTTCACGGACAATTGGTCCGCGGTGCAGTGTCGTAAAAGATGCGATTCAGGGCGAGCGGTAGCAATACATCGCAATAGTACGGAGATACGCGTGCCCGTGACGATTGCCATTCAAAAAGTGCAGCAGAACCAGCGAGAATGAGCTCCCTCGATCCGAACGTGCCAAACGCCGAAAAAATCCTTCTGCTTCTCGAGCAACTCTGCGACCTCTCCTATCCCCAGGTGCAGCAAACGTTAAACAAATACGTGAGTAACGCTGGTGTTGTATTTCTTTCTTTTTTCCCATCTCTCTCTTTCTCTCTCTCTCTTTCTGTCGTGCGTACGATTTTTCGCGGCAGGCACGCTTCCCTTTTGAAAACCTCGCGGCTGGCTATCGATGGTAATCCTTAACCCCTCGCAGCATGAATCTCTTTTACGAGCACGCATCGGGCGGGAAAAATTACTTCTGCGACGGAGTTCTGGAGAATGTTTGTAATAAATTATTTTCCACCTTTAGTTATTGTATATCTTTAATGGTCGACGCTGCTGGTGTATTTGCGGGCCACTGTTTGACGCTTTTCTTTTTTATTGCTCCGGGGACTCGTGATCAAAGCAATGTTTTTTATACGAGAATGTGTTACGTAACACTGACATGTATTTGTCTGCATGTTGAATGAGAATGGACGCTTTTTTTTCGTAAAATTATTGACTATAATCACGCGCTTTTAATGTTATAGATACAGACAGCAACAAATGCAAAGGTGTCTTTCCTTGTACCAATTTTGATAAATTCCGAGGAGATGGTAATACATGTGATAGGGGAGAAAATTTTAGACAGAGAATTGAGATTTCCAGTAAGTAACTATCTATTTTCTCGGTGTTAGATTATTGTAACTGCTTCCATGTGTTTCTGTGAATTAATGTTTATGGGGTAGTATCGATAAGCTGATTGAATTAGTTTCTTAAGTGCAACGGATTGTCCCACATTGAAAGTAAAGTCTGCTTAAGGGTGTCTAATCCTCAAAGAGAATACTTAGAAACCCACGTGAAAGAAGCCATACATAAAGGCATTATTGATACAACATTGTAAAACTTTTCGTTCGAGCCAATAGAAGGTTGCGCATGATAGCGCTTATCATTGTTCATACTTTCCGAATCGATGTTAGGCTTATTGATTTACAAAGCTTCTTTCAATCTTTATGGAAGCGTTGGATCGATTAAAAATTTGCTCTAGTGATAAGATAAATTATACATACAGGGAAGGTTTAGAACAATATTACTTTTACTAGATAACGAGGAGATTAATAAATCATGTTTAAAGACCTTTTCTTGCAGGTATCGAATAATGTTTTATACACAACTGTACAGAACGAGGAACCAATTGTCACGGATATCGCGACGCTCGATGAAGAGTTATTGCGTCATCTTCAATCAATATGTCCAATGTCAAATTCATTTCTGATGATTCCCATACGACATCCTAAGCGGAACCATATAGCTGTAGTAGTTTCTTTGGTCAATGATGACAACAAACATGAAACTACGTACAGGTGTACAGAAATTGTTCAAGAGTGTTTCAGGTAAATTGTGTTTTCCTCGAAAGATGTTACGTTTTCAAAGGATATGGGATTTTTAAAAAGAAGTCACTCGCTATTTGAAATATTTTTCTTCAGACGTAATTAGAATTCGATTTTCGTCGACAGATTCTGCCTGGGATTTCTCCTCAACTCGTTTACTTGCTACGAGGAAACTCGACTGAAACTCCAGTGTCAAAATTTACTTGCTATTTCTAGGAAACTTTTTACACACTTAGGTAATACCATTTATCGATAAAGTAATTATTATAATACCTAGATGTATCGTTAAATTTAAATGTTTGCAAATCAGGGGACTTTCCTGATCTTTTACGAGAAATAATGGCAGAAGTTAGGAAGCTAACAAACGCCGAGAGATGCTCGTTATTCCTTTTGGACCCTGATCAGCAAGATCTAGTCGCTAAAGTGTTCGATGGTATTGCCATGAAAGAAGTGAGTTGAAGGTTCACAGCCGAAGCTTTGCACTTCGTAAATAAAGTTAAAGGGCTGATTGTTTCTAGTCTGTGAAGGAAATGAGAATACCGATAGGACAAGGTATAGCCGGTCACGTCGCGACCACGGGTAATTTGCTTAATATTAGAAACGCGTATGAACATCCTCTTTTCTATCGTGGAATAGATGAAGTTACAGGCTTTAGAACTAGAAATATTTTATGTTTCCCAATCAGGGACGAGAATGGGATTGTCGGTAAGCGAAGATTAATTAATCATTGACAATCGGAGGGGAACAAGATAGAAGTATTACTGTAGTTGCCTAAAATTGTAGGAGTTGCACAGCTTTGTAACAAGAAAGACGGGCTATACTTCGATGTCTTCGACGAGGAAGTTGCAACCGCATTTAGTATCTACTGTGGAATTTCTATAATGCATAGTATCGTTTACAAAAAGATGCAAGATGCTCAAGCGAGGAACAAACTCAGTAACGAAGTGATGATGTATCATATGAAGGTAGAACCTCGTCGAAGTCTAACGAATAGTAATTGTAACAGGCTGGCTTTAAACAAACGTTTATAATTACAGGTAGAAGAAGACGTTGTTCAAGCACTACTCAATTGCAAGGACGAACACAATATAAAAGATTTTAATAAATTCCAATTCACTCCTAGAAATGTACCTTACAAACATATGCCCTGCTACACGATAAAAATGTTCAATGACCTAGGCCTTATTAAACATTGGAAAATGAAATTGTCGACTCTAGCTAGGTAATAAAGCTTTCCATGCGTTTAAAAACTTAATTATTCAATTAATTGTAGGAGAGAGAATTAATGCACACGGATCTTGCAGGTTTATACTGTACGTTAAGAAAGGATACAGAGATGCACCTTATCATAACTGGGTGCACGCCTTCTCTGTGGCACACTTCGCATACTTGCTGATGAAGAATTTGCAGCTTATCACGGAGAATTATATGACACATTTGCAAGCTTTAGTGTTTCTGGTGTCTTGTCTCTGTCATGATATTGATCACAGAGGCACCAATAATTCCTTTCAAACTAAATGCAGCACGGTGTTGGCAAGTCTTTACAGTTCGGAGGGGTCTGTGATGGAGGTAAAAAAATGAACAGTTTGGAAAATAAGAATTCTACGAGGAAACTTTACAATGTAACAGTCTACTTTTCTGTTATCCGACAGAGACATCATTTAGCGCAGACCATGTGTATTTTAAATACTGAGGATTGCAATATATTTGAGAATTTTAATAGCGAGGAGTACAGCGAAGCGTTGGACCTATTAAGGAGCAATATACTTGCGACTGATTTAGCTTCGCATTTCCGCACCGTTGAAAGCCAGACAGAGATAATTAGAAATAAGTACGATAAGGGTGACTCGAAACAACGGAAGCTATTCTTTGATATGCTTATGACGTGTTGCGATCTTAGCGATCAAACTAAACCGTGGAAGGTTTCCAAAAAGACTGCAGTGAGTGAATCTTTAAATAGGAGTAGATTAGATTACTAGCAAGTTTAGGCTCTAACACTTCAATGTATTACATTGCATGTTTATTGCATCTTATATTAGGAACAAATTTATGATGAATTCTTCTCACAAGGGGACTTGGAAAAAAGTATGGGTAGTTCTCCTATTGAAATGATGGACAGAGAGCGGGCATCTATACCGGACCTTCAAGTTCAATTTATCACGAATATAGTGCTTCCACTCTTCGTGTAAGTACATTAATAAAAGTATTCTTCAATTTTATGCGCACAAAATCAATTATCCGCGTAGACACGAATAATTAGATCATATTTCATTTATTATTCTTCGCCTTGTTTCGTTTGTTTAGTAATCTTTCTACATTATTCCCGGTGGTACAACCACTTGTTCACGTGCTGAAAGAGAATCGAGACTTGTGGGAAGTGTCTAAAACTATCTTTCAAAAGTACACGAAAACAGGAATCAAGGGCATTGATATTTTACTGGATCTGACTTTCGAGCAAGAAGTACTACAAGTTTATAGCGAAAGCAATTGTGATTTATCGGGAAACACTATGGCCGAGTCAGAATTAAACGAAACAAAGAGTAACGTTTAAAATGAAGATACGAAAACTTGAGAATAAAGATCCAATTATATTTTTGTTATGAAAGGGAAATTGTAATATATGTAGGTTATAATAATTTATAAATTCGAAAGCAATAGAAGAACTCTCTCAACTTGAATTACTAAATATAGGAATATCGAACAACATTTGTTCATAAGAGCGCTGGCGTTCTGAAAGTTACATATTTATTATAAGTTAAACGTATATTCAAGTTCTATTTAATGTCAGTTTTGTTTGAGTTACATGCGTATATGTGTACGTACTTTAAATGTTTAACGTTACATTTGTGACTTATTGCAATGAAATTGCGATACATCTCAAGATCGAAGGACTGTGCGATGTTTTTCTTTAAAAGTTGAGTTGGAGAAACGTAAGTGCAATTGGAAGAAACCCATTAGTATTCTGTTACGAAATTTTAATAAAAATTAATGTGATAATTAATCGAGTGATAAAGATGGTTAAAGACAGAAATTCCAACGAACTTTACCGCTATCAAAGTAAATTTTTTACGAGAAATATAGGAAAAGCCTTATGCTCAAGTTTATGAAATGCATTTAATTACTATTTACAATACTATATAATCTTCATCATCCAATTTTTTAAATACATTGCATTTGCATCTACTTGATAATTAGGGTACACTATAAATATTTATTCTTTTATCTTCACCTTTACACCATTCGAGATAACTTTAAATGCACTCATAAATTAAACAAAGATTCTAAATACAAGTTCTATTACTTCTTTGATACTTATATCAATATCTTATTTGTACTTCGAAAGGATATGCCAACTCCTTTAAGAAAATTAACTGAAATCAAAATGTAACCCAATAGCTGTTGCAAAGTTTTCCTACAGATTAGAAGTTACTCGTAGCATTCACTATTTGGAGATATTTACAACGATACCAGTATTTATAAAAGGTAAACTCTAAGTAAATAAACTAAATGAAATGTTAATATTCCTACATTGTATACTGTGTCAATAAATACCCGTAACACAGAGGAATTTAATCTTATACGATTACAACTATCTATAAACAATTCTAATCTTCAACGTGCGATTAAAAGCAATGAGCTGTATACATTCTAAAATAAAAGGAACTGCGCATTGATTCCAAACTGAATTCGTATCCATCATTTCGTGTTCAAAACTACATTTCGAATTAAGATTTCTTTAATAAGTCACTACTTAGTGTCCTTTCAAACTGCTGTGCGTAAAATTCCTCTCGCTGATTAACCGAGAGCTGTTATATCGACGTAACTTTGTATATAGAAAATGCCTCGTATAATATGTAATTATACTGTACAATTTGTATACAAAGGGCTTAAATTAATAAGTAAATAAATTACTCATACCCTACATTCTATTACATGTTTATTTGTGGAGGAAGAAAGCGACGCCACCAGGCTAACAAGCGTCTGCCGCCTTTTTCGTGAAATATCAAATATTTTAATTTAAATGAGCCGAGAAAATTTGCTAGACTAAAAAAGTGAATTGTTTTTAAAGTTGTCTCAGGCATCTGTGAATAAACCTTTTTTAATCTCTTTCGCCCAAAATTTGCCGAATGTCTGACAGTATAAAAGTTGCGATCACATTTTTTATACGAATACATCCAACTCAGGATGTATTAACCACCATATTGAAACCGATCGTGGACGCTGCCGTTAACGAATTCAAAGGGTCAGTTTTCGCCTACGGTCGACCTACATGATGATGGGCACCCCAGGAATCATACCGCTCGCGGTGGAATACATGTTCGACGCTATCGCCAGCACTGCTCGACGTGAATTTTTGTTCAGCCTCGTTAACTTGCTATCCCGGAAGTTTACATGCCTTTGGGTATCCTGCGAATCGCTTAGCTGCATAACGTGGCTGCATACTAAGCCTAACGTGGAAAGGGTCAGATTGATGTGCCTGCCTTCTTTAAATCTCTCGCCGGTTGCACCTGTTTGCCTGGCTCTCTCCGAACCAGTGAGATCTACCAAGTTCAACTGGGAGACCTGTATCGCACCTTCGGAACTCCCTCCAGCCTGTCTGCTCTCGATTGTCTAAACAGAAAGTGAACAGATTTTGAGATCCTACACCTAAATCAGAGTTCCGATATAAACTTACAATCCTGAATATAATGTGACTCCTGCTGCTCAGTTCGTTCGTATTTGTTTTGCCTATTCTGTTCTTTTTATTCCCCTTCTTCATAACGGGCAAAACATTCTTAAGGCAACTGGCGACATCTTCTTTACACAATAAAATAAATTGTCCACTACTCTCTTCCTTTAATTTCAAATCCGCGTTGCTTGTGTTCAACAGGTCGTTTATTTGTTCCTTACAAATTTCCTTATACGAGACTCTGGAAATTACAATTCTCAACTCAAAACAACGTCACTATTACTTCGATCAGGGCCTCCTTATCTAGCGCGTTAAATTAGTATGTTATAAATCATCGACGCCAGTGATCCAAGGGAGCTTAAGTATCAAGTATGTCAAAATTGTTTTTTCTTTTCATCTTTTATGAGAGGAAAGACACAACAACTGTTAACCCTCCGTGCACAAGGTGGGGCATGACAAACCATAGAACACAGAAATATCAAAGGAAGGGTAGCTGGAGCCGAGACATTGGCGCTTCGTTCAATATGGGATGTTACATTTCTTCGCCTCGTGCACGGAGGGCTTGCATCAACTAGGAAGAAACTGCAAATTTTTCTAGCCCAGGGCGCTCCAAATTGTTAAGACAGCCCTGACTTCAGTCCTTTCTTTAACAACAGTGTACGCATACCTTAACAGAAGTTCACGTCGAGCACTGCTGGCGATAGCGTCGAATATGTATTCCACCGCGAGCGGTATGATTCCTGGGGTGACTATCATCATGTAAGTCGACCGTAGGCGAGAACTGTTTCATTGAAGCCGTTAACGGTAGCGTCCATGATCGGTTTCACTACGGTGGTGAATACATCCCGATTGTATGCATTCGTATCGAAAATGTGATCTGTAAACGAAGCAGATAATGAGAGCACACCGAAACAGAATACACCATCTCTCCACGCTTTTTCATCTCGGGGTCCTTGGAGGCAATGGAATTAGGTATCCCGGACCACCCATTGCACAGCCAAATTGTCCTTCTTTTCCTGTTTGATTAAGGGTCTTACTTTAATCGCAACTTTTATGCTGCCCGACATTGTTAAGTAACTTTTAATTAATATTTGCGCCGTCCGATTACATGGCGACAGTTCTTTTTCTTCACTGTTCTTCGCGTGCAGGTAAGGTGACGAGCAATTAACCTCAAGAATTGAGGAGGGAAACACCTACAAGATAACAGTGGTGGTAATGTGTGCGTAAACTGACGCCAGCGCCAAGCCAGCCAAGTGGCCCCAACGCAAAGCCAACCAGATATATTTTGAGTGATTAGGTTTAATAACATAGATATTTTAATTTCATCTACTTGTTAGATAAATATTAGTTTATCTAAAATCTATTTAGGTTTCGAAAAATTGATATTGACAAATGTATACTTAATCAATTATTACCTATATCCTATAATAAATTCCTATAAATTTGAGCTACTTAAGTTTAATTTTGTGCTACAATTGAGTACAATACTTGACTTAAAATTATTAAGAAGGAGGAGGTGTTTTAAATTATACTCCTTCAGTTTCTTTTGAAGAAAACACATTTTTAACAGTCTGCAATAGCGACAAATAGCGTGACCACTGGCCAAGAAAAATACAAACGATAGCGACAATGGCGATCTAGAAAAAGAACAGACTGTGCACAAGCATGGAAAACAAAGAAGTAAGATAGCAATGCATCAATGATTTCAGTGCGCGTTCATCAAGAATCCGTTGCGAACGGTGCTCAGCACCGATGTTTTCGGTGTTGGACACCATTGCTTTTCGAGCACCGTTGGGAACGGTGCTGACCTTTTTCCGTGTAGTATCATCGATTGGTGATCCCTCACTTGTTGGGAATCCATGGCACTACTCCCTCTCCACGCTCGAGCGTGCCGCACGTGTTGCACTTCGATCACGTTTATGCCAGCGGCTTTAATTTCACTTCGTTTCGCGCGCAAACTTCTCAGCCTTGTAAACAGACTTAAGTCACGAATTTATGAAACAGCAGACCTTCCAACATTCTCACAACTGTCAGAGACAGAACTCTTCCCCGGACCAATGGGAAAGCAGCGGAAAGCAATTTAAAACTTGTAAACTTCTCTATATGTATAGAGAAAAATGGCGCGCCCGGGAGAGTAGAGGGCGCTCGAAACTGAGATTCAAATCAAACCGAAAAGTCGTTATACGGCCGAGAAGCAAAACTTGTATGGTCCCGCTCGCGGCACGAAATGGAGATTGTCGTTAAAGTTTTCCCTCCCTTTGCGAATTGTGTCATCGGCCAATATTAATATCGTAGTTTATGTATCCTAATTGAGAAACTGTGCATCGACAACTTATTTCTCTCTTGAAACTATAGAAGGTACGGGAATTTCTTTGGCGAATAAGTGCTAATTCATCCCCTTTTCACATTGTTTCCCATTAACGTTCTTCGATACTTGTCTCTTAGCATTCTCAGGCATGCATACGTGTGAAAATTAAGTCGATGTTATTTTCATCCAAAATGTTATGACAAACCCAATAAAAGAATGATAAGAACAGTCTGTGAAAAGCATATGTGCGATGAAACTGCATTCCCTTTATGATATCAATTGTAATTAGTGTTTGGTTGGTGTTTGGTCGATGTATATTTTCATTGTAAGCTCGCGTCGTAGTTTATCGGAGAAATATATGTGTACGTGCATTAAAGAGGCAGACGGCTTTCAGGTTTCAACTATGGGTACTCAATCAAAGGACAGAATTAGGGCGATGATCACCAAGGACATCTCGGACATCTACGCTCGTTGTACAGATGTTAAGAAGTCTATTAACGAGAATCTAGAGGATACCTTAGATTATTTCCACACTCTACTCGCTCAAATACCACAATCTACGTCCGGTCCTCTGATCACAAAGACGCCAAGGGCAGCGAGGAAAAAGGGAGCGCAGCGCATTGAAACGATCCCGGAAGACGATGTTATCAATATCGATAACACACTGTCGGACACTATTGCGGCGGATATTAAAGCGGCACGTAAAGAGAGTATGGACAAGACGAGAAAAGATAGCGCCGGGGAAGTGACCATTGGTAGATCGAAAAGGAAAGCTTCGCAGAAAGCAGAAGATAATATCAGAAAACAGCAATCGGTATCGCTTGGTATGAAACTACGGAGACCGTCGGATTACGACGATGGAAGTACTAGGGTAAAAGTTAGTATCTTGTTTTTATAATTATATGCTGCGGTGAAGTTCCATGTTAATATCCAGTGACGATATCCTATATATCGCAATGATATGCTATGTATGCTTGTATCACTGTATTTCTCTAAATTTTTAGAAGAAACGTGGGAGCCAAACTAAGAGGAAAAAATCTGCAAGGAGTAGCTCGGATGACGATAAAGCTCGAGGGCCTGCGAAGCACAGTAAAATGGAAGAGAGCATCTTTAGAGGAAGCAATGCGAAAAAGACGTTAGACACAAATTCTCAGTATGATGTCTCTGTACAATCGAATATAACGCACCAAGAAACGAACGAAACGTCGAAATACTCTTCCATGAGAACACGGAGCTCCAGTAGAACCAGAACTCTGTCGCAGAGTCGTAATTTAAGTACCAAGGCATCCAAAGTCATCGATGATACAGTCATAGCGCCAAAGAATGATGAACTCGAAGAGCCTTCGATGTACGAGGATGCTATCGAGAAGCCTATGATGCCTATTATGAACTCTACGATGAATATAAACTCCACTCTCTCTACTAACAAAATGATGAACGTGACAGTAGTCTTGGAGCCTCTGTCTGCAATAAAGCTGAACGAAACCGTAACGATTAACAAAAATCTTAGCAAAAGTTTAGAGAAAGACGGTGAATCGAAAGCACCTCAAGTGAGGCCTAAATCACCCAGAGCGTCCTCGAGATCCCTGCAGGACAGGATGCAACAGTTGAAGGAAGCAATGGTGAACAAAGAGTTCGACGAGTTGATTACAGACGACGAATCGTCACCGGAGTTAACGAAGCCCCGGCAAACTAGGAAACGACAGAAGAAAATCGTGGCATCCCCATCGTCGAGCGAGGACGAAGTTCTCAATACGCCAGCGAAGCCAGCTTTGAAGGAGGTGAACGCGATCACCAAACTCCAAGAGATTAGAAACGGATACAAATCGAATGCTCTGTTCAGCCCTTATGCTAAGGAATCTGTGAAGAAGAGGGTCGAAGCGTTCGAGCAAGTAGGTATGAACAGTCCGAAAGCTGCCGTTGAGACGGACCCACCGACTAGGATCACCAGAACAAAGACGCGGGCTATAGCCGCCGCGCAAGCCGAGACTTCCGAAATCGCCAAGATCACGGAGAAAACAGTCGCTCATAAATTGGCACGGAAGTCGCTGGCTAAAGCTAAGAAGATCTCGTTAGCGAAGCATGCTAAGGATGCTGATGAAAGCAAAGAGGTAATTTAAATGTTCTTGCCTAGGAATAACGCTAAAGAATAAAACTGACTTTACGTTCAATTTCCTTTTAGAACAAGATGCAAACAATACCGAAATATAACAGAGCAGTAATCGCTCTGGAAAAGATGCAGCAGAAACAGCAGAAAACTACTCCGCTGGGTAGATCGAAAATTCAGTTGCCGGTGCCTGTTAGTCGCATTCCACACACTCCTTTGAACAATCACGTTAATCCGAACGTAAGAATTCAATTGCTTCCGATGTTTGTGTTGTCTAGATTTGCTTTTATATTAACGTTTGCTGTTTTCGCTTCAGCACACCAAGGCTTTAAGCGCAGCTCGCGGGAATATTATCACATCGATGGAATCTTTCCTTCAGCCTCCGAAATCCGTGAACAAACGTAACTCGATAGAGAGATTAGAGGAGAAGAAACGTAAAATGAATGACGAGGACGCGAAAAAGAAGCGAGAGGACGCCCTGAGGCAGCAAACGGAAGAAAAAAGGAGGTAAGACGATCACTGACTTAATTCTAGACTGGTGTTATCTAAATGCTATTAAAAAAAATGTATCTTGCGCGCGAAGGAAAAGACAAGAGAAAGAATTGAAGAATAAGTTGGCGAGGGAAGCTAAAGAGAAGCAAGAGTTGGAGAAGCGACAGAAAGCTGAGAGGGAGAGGGAGGAGAGGGCACGTTTGGCGCAACAAATGCAAGAGAAGCAGCGCGAGGAAATGGAGAAGAAACGTATGGCTCAGTTGCAACGAGCTCAGGTACGCGATTAACAGCTGTAAGAGTAATGTAAACTTCGCCTTGTCTGACCGTCCCGTGTCTCTACTAAATCGCAGGAGAAAGAAGAGAAGCGGAGGCAGGAGGAACACCTACGTTTACAGCGCTTGCAAGAGCAAGAAGAAGCGGAGCGTTTGTTAGCTGAGCAAAGACGTCGGGAACAGGAAGCTGAGAAACGGAAAGAAGCTGATACGAGAGCCCAGCAGCAGGCCGCTGCTGAATCCTCCAGACTTAAGAATCAGATGCTCGCGGCACAAGTAAGCTTATATATCCTCCTAAATGTTCTTCCTAAGTGAGATTCCTGCACATTAACTGAATATTTCAGGCGAAACATGGGATGAAACATCACGGTCCGACGAATTACATTTTGGACAGTGAACCCGACGACGAAGAATCGGACGACGAATCCAAGCCAAAGCATATCATTCCACACTGGGCGCAACGTAAGCATACCTCACTTATATTTCTTTGTGTTAACAACGTTCCAGTTTTATGCAAGATCGTTGAGAATGTCTATCGATTTCAGCGCACGTGCGCAAAGCTCAACTCGCGATGCAACGATACGTTCCGGAGAAGTTTGTCTTCCGGTTCTTCGATAGCAGGAAGTGCACGCCAGACTTGACCCAATTGTTCCAAGGTATAGACAGAAGTAGACTGAAACGTACGTCTAGCGCGATCTGGAAAACACCGCCGCGTTATTCCATGATGGATGCGGAATAAAAGGTACAGAGTTTGTTAATGCAGTGTTGTTAATTCCGCGTTGTGCCTTAATAATGAAAGTGTTTCTAATACGCCGTATGTAATTGTACATGATATAGGATCGATGATTATATCATAGTAGCGTTCAAGTGCTACCAGGTTTCACATTTATATTAACGAACATAAGACTGTTGGTCCTAACGTATTCCACGAGCATGTACTATTTTCTACCATTTCGATCCAGTGCCTACCATTTTACTGCCGCTCTTCTTATTTATGTGTCGTTCGTATTACAATGTCACTGAGAAAGAAATCGGGATGGTCGTGTAACTCAATACCGATTAATAAGATACGACATTTTTTAAGAATAGTCTTTATTCAGTTCGATCTGCCTCGTTTATTTTATACGTCGCTTACATAAGCAATCATTGGACGAAGTTAACAAAGCATCTTTTATGTCGAGATCTTTCAAAGCTTCTCCTTCGCGTATGCCCTCTTTATTCGTACGCAGTAATGCTATAAATCCTTGCGTTTCTTCCTGGAAAAATGATTACAAATAACTTTGTGCATGTGTGCTTTTAGGTAAATTAGGAATAATAATAAAGATATATAGATGCATATTTATATCAATTCGACAAATACAATTTGAATGACATACATCAATTCTCTCTGCTTGGGGAGAAGCGATGGCAACTTTGGTG
Source organism: Andrena marginata (assembly GCA_963932335.1). Lineage (NCBI taxonomy): Eukaryota > Metazoa > Arthropoda > Insecta > Hymenoptera > Andrenidae > Andrena > Andrena marginata. The sequence goes on along the minus strand of OZ010662.1, from coordinate 11,253,175 downwards.
GCTGAACCACTTCCAAAGGCCTTAGTTTTAAGTGCGTGTATATAGGTATCTGTAACGTTGTTTTTATTAAAGTATATTCACCACTCACTAACTTGATGAATCCGCTTCTGGCAGAATTATATTACAGTATACTTACGTATGGTAAGGAACTGTCCAGTATCGGGCGATCCGTGAAAATCAGTAGAACTGATTTATCCATCACAGAAATAGTAAGCCTTTTTCCATCTATCACAGGACGTTGAGCTTTCGTGAGAGATTCCATAAAGTCTGGAGTATCGCTCTTAGGTTCCGAAGTTGCTTTCTTCATTCCTCCGTCGAGAACCTTTGTACGAAGGCTTAGTGAGCAACTTGCGTATCGGGAGCGCAATATTGTCGAAGAAAGAGAACTCTGTTACTTTCATAGTAGTGAAACTTGCGAATCTCTTAACATCCGGTGGATATCTGTAGTCTCTGAAGTACGTGTACGCTGGGATCGTAGGTAGAATTGGTGACCACGGCTTGATCGTTCCAAAGGTTGATATGTAACGTCCCCCCAGTGTCCACAAACGTACTGTGTGGTCTGTACTCCCGCTTGAAAATAAGAGCAATTATTTTCTGGAAGCATAAAGCATCGATTGAAAATCATTTAAAGGTAACGCCCCGATGATACGCTAAAAAATGGTAAGATACTTCGGAGATGATTTTAAAGAAATTTATGAACTTTATTAAAAATGTAATATAAAATTCTTATATGTATAAAAAAGAACCTTATGATATGTGTTAAAATCACCTCCAAAGTTATCCTACCATTTTTGGACTATCATCGTGGCGTTACCCCTTAAGGGGGTAGTGGACTATTGGATACATCAAACCAATAGTTTCTTTGACGCTAATTGATCTATTGTGGGCGCGTTTCCGAGTATTTACAAAAAAAAAACGTCGGAATGTATAAAATTATAGAAGTTATTAATCGTAGAAGATAGTCCTGTACGGCGTGCCGTTGCAGGTGGTGTACATCGATTCAGGTGAACCAATCATCTGAAAGCAAAATGCTTTGAGGTGATTATTCTATACACAAATATCTACAGTGTGGAAACTTGCCGACGAATTCGAACAAAAATTGTGGAAGTTACACACGAAACAATTTTTTCTCACATTTTTACGGGGAAAAATCGTCTCTAATCAGTTATAAAATGTTTTACAAACATCCAATGTTGATGCGGAATTTCTACACGATAGAGAGTGGAATTCTACAGCTCCAGTTAAAATTTTAAGTGAAAATATTCACTGGTTCAAGAGTTATGATGTATATCGTTTCTGAAAATGGTGTTTCGAGAAAACTGACTTCAAAGTTAAGTGCCCTATGCCAATATCGCTCTACGAGGCCGTTGTTCGACGGTGCACTCAATTACATTCGCTGCTATAACTTCGACAATTATTTGAATTTGTTCGTGAAATTTTGTTTAAAATTTTCATAAATGATGAGACTTTCAAAATGAGTAAAAAAAAGGGATTCGATTTTCTGAAGCTGAAATAGTCCACTACTTAAACAAATAATTTCTCAGGGAGAGCGAAGTACTACATTTTTTATATTCATAATTGAGCTACGAATATGAATGAGATTAAGCTTAATTACCTGACCACGATACGTGCCTCAGGAATTAGTTGAATAGACGTGACAGAATTCATGTGTCCCCGTACAGAGGAAAGTAAAAGTGGCAGGGGTTGGTCTCGTACTGCTCTTTTTGCCCTTCCCTCAATTCTATCTTTCCATAAAAATGGAAACTCTACTCGTAGAAGAGGCATGCTCACCTCCGGGGGATCTGGCACCAAATAATTCACAAGATGCCAAACTTTTATGTATCCTGCGTTATGCCCTAAACCATTTTACTAAATTACTACGCAAACTTTTAGATCCTGTGAATCCGTAATCTTGACAAGTCTTTTTTCGCTTTATACTTTAAAGCGATTACGATTGTACATCGATCTTTCTACAGTTACGAAAAGTTAACATTATAGATGTATAATGTTACTGGATTTACAGTGAATAAACCTTAACGTGAAAATTAATTACATAGATCCGTTTCTTACCTGTCACAAGGAAATGATTATCGCGATCGGTTGCTAATGATAACGCGCAGTCACCTAGTGTATGGATCGCTGAGAAAGCCTCTAGAAATCCACCGGCAGCGTGGTGAGTCCACACTTGTATCAAACCAGAGTCGAGGGACACCAATAATGTCCCAACGCGAGGCCCAACTGCTCGTGCGCTTAAAAATATCATAGCTCTAACAGCAACGATGCGCACAATGCTTAACGCTGATTCCTGGTGTTTAGAAGCTGCGATATATTTGCTACGCATAAAATATTATACACGCGTCTATAGTTCGTCAACTTTTCAAATAGATTCTTCTAACTACTCAGCGTAAAAGGTATCGTTACCTCTTTTTGAAAGTGAATTGCTCTTTCGCAACTTCTTTAGGTTTCTTTGATTCGTGAGCTTTAGTATTCCTTTCGTACGTTACACTGAATCTGTGTAATAAGACGTAAGGGGATAGCGAAAGTGTACATTAAATTCTTCGTATTTTGTATGTCTCACCTCGACGTTGGGTCATTTACTTTATATTTCCGAAACGGTTGACCGGTTTCTAATCTCCAGAGTATTATTTCCCCATCGTAAGACGCTGTCGCTAGGACCTGGGGAAACCAGGCCGCTGAGCAAAGAATATCGTCAGTGTGCCTTACTCCCCAACTTTTCTTATATATATTTGTATCAGAGGTTGCGAATTCTACGACTTGACGATTCCAGGCACTGCACAGAATTCGATTTTCCAGCCAAGCTAAACTTGTGATTTCACTGCGTTTAAATATTTGAAGGGAGGAGCAGCTGGATTATTGCCATTTTCAAATGTTGCGCGAATGTAATGAAGCCATACCATTGATATTCAACTGCCATGTTTCGCAGGCAAGTACCCGTATTAAAATTCCATATCTTCAGTGTCCCATCGCGAGCACCCGTAGCTAGCAACTGCTCAGACTCGTCGAAGCAAGCTGCGGTAATCTCGATATCATTATACTGGCCGTACAAGAATTGGCTGTGTGCATGCGTTACTAAATATAAACGAGTTCCGAGCCACGGGTCCCAAACTATTATGCAAGAATCCGTTCCAGTAGAAACTATCTAGACGGATAAATAATTTAGCAACATGCTTTATAACAGTGCTCCGCAGGGCTTTTCTCACCCTCGGCACACCTAAGCCCTTCCCGCAATTCCGCGATACGCCACAAGCAAGAAAATATAAAACATATAGAAGTTACAAAGTGTATACACAGAAATTACATTTAAGTATTTATGAAAAACTTGGTTCAAAAAAGATCTTGGGCTTTTTCTCCTCTTAGAGACATTGCGCCGCGGCACACTTAAGTGGTAATCCTACCTTTCAAGCTAAAGACATAGCAAATTTGAGAAATTTTTGGAAGAAACTAGCGATTCGATTCACCTGAAATTTTTATCAAAAATTAAAGAAAAACTGCAACTTCTTCAAAGATGTATAAAAACATGGTTCAAATTCCAGTTGTATCGAATCGCTAGTTTCTTCCAAAATCAATTCCCAAATTTTGCTATGTTTTTAGCCCAAAAAATAGAATCCCCATCGTCTCGCAGCACACCGGTTGCGGAGCACTGCTTCATAATATGAATTATTATATCTGTTATAAAATAAACGAAGGAGTACCACTTTGTAAAGATGATTGTATAAAACGCAGCTGACAGGTTTCGTGTGTGTATAACCATCGGATGTTTCTTCGTTGACCACAGGATCACAAACGATTATCGCAATTATTGCACTGGCAATGATCATCTTATGGTTCAACGTATTGTAAACTATGGTTATCGCTGTCTGTTCACCCAATTCGCTGGGAAGGCCATTGTACGTCTATACAATACAAAATAATCATTCGGTTTACATCGCTGTTATAAATTACCAAAGCTTAAAAGCAATATTCAGAGGAATATGTCTGTACGCCTTGTTAGAATTGCTACGGAAACCTGGATGCAAGATTGAGCTAATACGTCCCACACTTTGATGCATCTGTCTTTCGATAGAGAGTACACACGCTTGCCAGAATTTTGAGTGACTAAAGCACTTATAGGCGTGTGATGTCCTTGGAACGTGCTGCTCGGTCGCCTTGTCACAAAAGGATTCCAAACCCGGACTATGCAATCTGGTCCGCCAGTTACTAGTGTTTGGCTCTCTGCGCATTTGTATTTAAAGGAGAGTATTAAAAATATGTTCGCTAATATGAAAATAGGCATCTACTCTATTAAACGCACCTTCGCAAAGAGTGAAACAAGATACGCCCATGTTCACTTGAAACTTGTACTGAATCCTCGATGTTGTGAGGTCGCTGACTAAGAGGGAGCAAATGTTGCACCTGCTACTAGACACAAAAGACCTCAGGCTGTTGTAATAAGCTACTTGCTTCACCCAGTCTGTATGGACGCTCTTATATTCCGCAACTTTTAGTCCTTGCAGTCCACCCTGTAACGGAATATCTTTAATTGCAGGAATTACAGGAAAGGAGATATAAATTATTCACCTTGAGAACAGATTCGTAACGAATAAACGATGTGTCGCGTTTAGGTTCTTGTTTAAAGGGTCCTCTGTCGATGGAATTGAAAGATATGATTTTAACCGATCCTCTCATATCCCCAAGTACAATGTACGAGTCCTCTTTAATGTTTGTACTGAAGTAATAACTCATGCAGGTAACTGCGCTCTCCATGCCTGAGATCTGAAGCGCAAACCAAGTATCGTTTAGTGAAGTATTCAGTGTTCAGTGAAAGCGCAACGAACCAGCACTCGAAGATCAAACTTCTTCGCCACGGTGTCGTAGAATCTCAAGTCGCACTCAGTGGAACTGGTACATACTATCTGCACGTCAGGCATTACGATCATATCAGTGATCGAAGTTTGTTGTACTCTTAAGTAGGCTGTAAAGATAATAACGAGGGAAGCTCGCAAGAAAGATATGGACGCATTAAGCAGTCGGAATACTAACGATTCACAGATTGTACAGTCCGCTCGTATTCTAAGTCCAGCGACCAGTAATTTATAATTCCTTCTTTAGTCACCGTTAAGTAGCACCCTCTCTGAAAACCTACAGTTCTATCCTGCAGACAGAGGCAAGAAGTTTTGAAGAAGAATTTGGAGTTGAAGTTATTAGTGCGTTAAATATATCTGTGTTTATACGGGCAGAACTTCAGGGCAATAGGTAATTTTGTGTATAGGTGTGCGATGATGCGATTTGATAATTTCAGGTATGCCTGTTATTGGAAGTTTCAGTATCTGCCATTGCAGGGCAGTGTCTTTCCGTTGAAACTCCACTAACAAATAGGAGATAAATTCGTTCCAAGTGATATTTCCATCTCTTTTCAAGTTCATCTGTAATTAGTAATGAATATGATACCAAATAATAATTCTTTTTTCTAGTTCCTTACTTTCTTGAACAAGATGTCAAATTCAGCCTTTGGCATTTTAATGCGTAATATATTTTCGAAAGCGTCGTATAACTGAGAAATGTTCATTTCTTCGTTCACTGAAATCTGCAAATTAATCGTTCATAGTAATAAAGTCACATTGGCCTGCATGGTGTTAACTATCGCGTAAAAATTAGTTGATAAATTGTTGAATCTCTCTTAACGTACCAAAAATGCTTCATGGAGACGGATCAAGTATTCTTCTGGGCATTGTTCTACTACAGTCTTCTTGTTGAAGAAATCGTGAAAAGCTTGCTGGACGCTAAAAAAGAAATATGAATATACGCATATACATAATTACAAACTATGGTTTCATTCTGAATATGTACTATTTCACCGACCTGGCGTCATTGTTGTCCAGAATTTCCATTATTTGCGATAGTAAACTGTAGTATTAATTATAAAAGTAACGTGAAAGATAAGTAGAAATGTACCATAGTAGAATACTCTGATAATATTTCCCGAATTTTCTCATACAAAATAAGATCGATGAAGATTACACGATAGTGCTTTGTTATTTAAAACGGAATTGATTATTAAAAAAGATAGCTTTCTTGTTTCAAAGATTTGGCATTATATGTTTCTAATACAAGAACCTCATATAATAAGGTTTACTTAAAGCCCTGAAATGTTATCAATAACTTCTCAGTTAATTTATTCATTTATTATTCTGTTGGAAAGAAAAGGTATGAAACAAATATTCATGGATTCAGCCTTGGTCTATACAGGCAGGGTTATAAGCAAAGTAATCAATACCTTCCTGCATGAGAAATTCGTTTACCTGCTAGATACTTAAGTGTACAGTATAGGCATGTACAATAGTATGAACTGTGAAAAAGTTTCACCTGTTATAATTCAATGAGCTTTTGCGATCAAATCCTGCCAAGCCTTTCATCCAATAATGGAGTTGTTTAAAGCTCTAAGTCTGTTCAGTAGAGGGAAGTACGAAGAATGTGCAACGATATGTTCAGATTTATTAAGAAAGAATCCATTAGATCAGGTATGAACGAGTTCCTCGTAGACTTATCTCGATATGTTCCTGACTAAAGCGTAATATTCTTCGCCGCAGGCTGTTTGGGTGTTAAAAATGCGTGCCTTAACATTGCAAGTATACGTAGATGATATAGAAGGGGAAGAAGAAGGAATCGCTGAAAGTTTACTGGACAGTTACACGATATCCTCTATGCCTAGACCAGGAACATCGTTAAAAAACCCTGGTACTTCTCACGTAGGGCAATACCTACGACCTAAAACACAATCAGGTGCATTTCGACTTCAAGGGGACAGCTACGAAATTGTAATACCAGTTCAAATTTAAAAAGCAGTGTCAATTTTAAAGGTAGGCCACTCACAGGAGTTGTACGACCAGCTACTCAATCAGCAATATCTCAATCGGTCGAACAAACCTTAAGAACACCAAGAACCGCTATGACCGCCAGGCCAATCACTGCAAGTTCTGGTCGCAGCGTTAGGTATACCCTTGATTTTAGATCAAAGTTCACCGTTAACTTTCTTCTACGTGTATGTATCTATAATTCATAGATTGGGCACAGCATCTATGTTGACAGAGCCCGGAGGACCTTTTATACAGCTGTCGCGTTTAAATATTTCTAAGTACGCTGGCCAACCTAGTATTGCGAAACCACTATTTGAATATATATACTATCACGAACACGACGTAAGATATGTAAGTATGCACAGAGTACGAAGCTACTTCTCGTTCAACAATTTCATAGCAAATGTTGTTAGATACTAAGTATTATGATACTGTGTGATATAGGCATTAGATCTGGCAGTTCAAGCAACGCAGGTGTGTCAGTACAAAGACTGGTGGTGGAAAGTACAGCTCGGTAAATGTTATTACAGTTTAGGATTAATCAGAGATGCGGAGCAGCAGTTTAAGTCAGCGTTGAAGGATTGCAAAACTATTGAAACGATCTTAAGGCTGATCCGAGTTTACATTAGGCTGGATCAACCTTTGGCTGCGTTGGATGCGTGCAAAAAAGGTCTCGAGTACTTCCCTAACGATGTGAATATCCTCACTGAAATGGGGCGTATATTCGACGGCCTCAATAATACAACCATGTCATTGAAATATTATAAAATCGTTGCGCAAGAGGATGCTTCGCAGACCGAGGCAATAGCCAGCATTGGGATGCATCACTTCTATAACGACCAACCAGAACTGGCTCTACGCTACTACAGGTAAACACGGATCAAGATATATTTCAGAATAATCTGAAACGCGAGACTTCCTTGTTTGCTTAAACAGACGATTGCTACAAATGGGAGTGTACAATGTGGAACTGTTCAATAATCTTGGATTGTGCTGTTTCTACGCTCAACAATACGACCATGTTATATCGTGCTTCGAGAGAGCGTTGAATCTTTCCACCGATGAAAATATAGCAGACGTGTGGTACAACATTTCTCACATCGCTCTTGTACGTGTATCATCGACACCAATCGAACCTAGTTTTCCAATGAAATTTCTATTCAAATAATGATTTCAGACCGTGGGTGACAAAACAATGGCAGCGGAATGTTTAAAACTGGCTATCGTAAGCGACAACAGACACGCCTTAGCGTACAACAATCTTGGAGTCATACAAGTACGAAATGGGAATTTAACAGCAGCGCGAACCTATTTCCACGCTGCTGCCAATATCGCTAATTTCATTTACGAACCTCACTTCAACAGCGCTTACTTAGCTTACGAGGTAGCACATTACATTCTCTGCGTTCTATCTCTAATATCAAACTGTTATTATGACGAATTTCGCAGGTGGGGGATCTTCAGACAAGCTACACTGCGGTAAAAAAATCTTTAAGCGCATACTCTGGTCACTGCGACAGCAAGACTCTCTTCAAAAAATTAGAAAGATACTTCTCGCATACGTAATCTCTCTGACGAAAAGGCAAGAACTTGTCCGTGTAATACAAAATGACTAATTTTATTTAATGTCTCATTGTAACTTTACAGATAACAGTATGTACACAATACATATGTGCAAAAAGTACAAATCACGTGACTCTACGCTGTTTCACTTCTTTTTACTGATGTAAATCATTGCAATGATCGACAAATAAAATGAACATTTTTTAATAGGAATGTGAGTTTGTGGAAGTCAGTTGATAATAATAACTGCAACCCATTATACTATGGCAATACGGAAGATTAAGCGAGTTCCTAACGAAACATATAAATATATAACAATGCGATAATAATTTACTTAAGTATTATTCATCATTTTACACCTTATATCGATACATTCTGTATATAGGTCATTATAATTGACATACAAACTGGTGATTCGGTAAACCGTACAGAGTAAATAATTTATTCATCTATGACGATAAGTTTTATCTAGAGAAAACTCAGCACGACAGATACACTCCGATTTCGAGAAGTTCGAAGTGCGATCAAAGCTACATTTCGCACGAGTCTCGAGTCCCCATTTACTTTGTGCACAAATACGGAACAATGTACAGTCTTGTTATTGTAAATGATTTGTAGTTTATTTTACGTAGTGTGAGATATAACCAGCCAGGAAATAACAAAATAGAATAAAAATATTGGATATACCGCTAGAGCCTTCCTCCCTACGGGTTGACTGTCGCCAAGAAATGCCATTGATGCTGAAATCGAATAGTTCGCGTCAATAATCGACGGTTCCAAGTATATAATAGTGGAATAAAATTATACTAACCGTACGTTGCCCATGCAAATCCAATCATGGAGATAACGAACCTTAAACTAAATAAGAAAGTAGTCTGTTCTGCTATTAATATGATTCTACATAAAATTAGAGCAATGGCAGTGGGCAGCAAACAGTATCCCAAGACGCAGATACTTTGGAAGAAGGATCTGCAAAGCATTGAATTATGTTAAGAACGTTCATTACAACACTGCGCGTATGTTTTCTCTTAAGGGGTCATGCCGTGATTTTAGGGAATTTTTTTATGGAAAATCTAATGTATATTTTTGTTACAACTATTTGCTTATTTTAAAAATACATATATTCAGCAACACTCGGTAATTTTGTTATAGGAAAATATTGAAAAATGAACGAATAACAGCCACTCTCCCGGAAGCTACGTTTTTAGCGGTAAGCACGATTTCTCCGAGCCGGATTATCTGAAATCGAAAAGTGAAGAAGATTCTGTTAGTATGAATTCATCTACTTAGTGCGTGAACGAAGGATTTTTAAAAAAAATGATTTCAGTTAAAATGACGTCCGTTTAACGCAAAATTATAATTTTTCGATGTCTGAATTGTTCGTTTTTCGTCAATTTAAAATAGAGTTTTCATCAGAAACAAAAATTCTTCGTTCACGAACTAGACAAACTCATATACTAACAGAATCATCTTCACTTTTCGATTTCAGATAATCCGGCTCGGAGAAATCGTGCTCACCGCTGAAAAAATAGCTTCCGGGAGAGTGGCTGTTATTCGTTCATTTTTTAATATTTTCCTATAACAAAATTTCTAAGAATTGCTGAATATATGTACTTTAAAAATAAACGAATAGTTGTAAAAAATACACATTAGATTTTCCACAAAAAATTACCGAAAATCACGTTTTTCTTTCGCCTGCCAACTAGGCATGACTCCTTAAGCGACTAAAATTACTTACATGTTGCCACCCAACAATTTGGAATTCAATGTAACGACCATAGATCCAATCCATACGATTACAAAGACCTCTGCAAACTCTGGTCCCCCGTCATTGGAATTATCTGCCGTGTCAGAAGAACCTTGTAATATTCTGAAACAATAAAATTTGCGACTGTAGTCACACAGACTATACTTGAAAAATTTCAATCTTACAATCACCGAACTTACATAGCCATGAACGTGCACAATACTAATGGTCCCCAAAGGTCCCCTGAAATTGAAAACAGTTCCTTTCTTTAGAAACTAACATTACACACGACGTCATATATCAAGTAAGTCTCGTAGCATATTCGCTTACATTCCTTCAACAAACTTTTCTTCTCTTTGGGATATAAAACATGAAAAAACTTCTTGCCCACTGCTCGAACATCCCTGAGCTGCGAGAAACATTACTAATGTAAAACCAAGTATTTCAATCGAAACGAACATAACTGCCTTTTTTAATCGCTACATTGGATACTATTCTATGCAAACTTACAATCGTATCTCTGATTGGTTCATCTAAAGTATTAAATTCAGGTTCCCCCAGGTTCGATTTTCGCTTAGCTCCCACTGTCATCTCACCCTCGATATTCTGAGGATCGGCGTACTCCATCGTGACTTTAAACTTAAAATAGAAACATCATGTTAGGATCGTCGAACGATTCCCAAAGAAAATTTAACGTATTCCTGCATGAGACTCGTAGCTGCAAAACGCACGCCAAACAAAGCATACAGCTTGTAAAATTGCACACTTACATCAAGCTTTGTTTCATCCGCTGCTGCCATGTTTCTCGCCAGTGCTAGACTCTAATTACAAAGAGATTAGACATGTAACTTAGCTAATGGGCGAGGGTATACTGTCATACGAAATCAGATCACTGCCATATGTACGTAGCATTAATAAAATCTTTCCCATTAAACCCATTCATTTCATAGCTTCAGTCAAACGCTACTGGTCCGCGCGCACATAAGCTGTTACAGTTTAACGCTACTCGCAAACGTCAATAAAAGAATCTAAATAACAGCGCACGCGAGCGTCACGATTTACAAGCTCGTAACTGTCGCATAATTACGAACTAATGCTAAGTGTTTTAATTATGTTCAAGCGAATCGTCGCGCAAGTTGACACATCCGATGTTACACGGGAATTGGTAGATGGCGGTAGTGTCGCGATTGAAACTTGCGGCTTGACTATCGTGGATTAAATGCCACTTGAAATTGCGAGAATCTATCGCGAAGGGATCTAAGGATCTCTGATATTCAACGAGCAATTATTACCTTGAGGTACGATTATCGTTTATCGGTGTGATACTTCGTAATTCGAGGGCCTTTCGATCCGGCGAGATGCCACGCGTATTCGTTTACATTACAGTCGTGTCGGTGTTGACATGCACTGCGCATGCGCAACAGGTGAACACTTCGGCAGCGGAAGACCGAATCAGCGAACAGCCGCGAAAAAGTGGCCCGTCCGAAATTAAGGTCTACGAGGATTTGTGTATCCATTGGAGATACAAGGTGTAGATACTCCTAAGGTCGTGTTGTCTAAAACAATACGAACACAAATGTTAGAGGGGAATTTATTACCCTTGCTATCCTTTCCTCCTTAACAGTTTCATGTATTGTAAATCTGAATGGCTATCAAAGCTGTTAAAAGCTAAATTTAATTGTACGATGTATTATATGAAGTTTAAGAGTTGATGAAGCAGAAGTAGCTTTATTATTTGAGTAGTTTTAAACGCAAACTGACGAATGCTCCTTAACTGTAATCTTTCTAGTTAGAAAATCATTTAGTGTTCAACGCAAAGAGCACGCAGCAGCTGTGAGGCACCTGAAGAAGATAGATAGCTACGAACGTTTATACAAAATGATAACGATCCTCGGCGAAAAGATGATGGGCGTGATCGAGGCGAGTAAATCGTTGATCGAGGCCGCGGGCTTTGATCCAGACGATAGATCTTTGCCACAGAACGTCACTGTTCAGAGTGGTAATTTTTTAAGAATCCCCTCGATATTTTTATAATCTTTTCGACTCTTTACTGCAGCGCTGCACAAGGAGCTGTTTTCGGCGCCTAGCGGCGAGCAACCCACCTGTCCCGTTGCTAAGGTTAGAATCGGTGAGGCAAACTGCATTAGTGTATGTGCGTGCTCGTAGCATAAGTATATATGGCTAGGTTCAAGTCATACCAAATGCACATACATTACTGCAGTTCTCTTCACCGATTCTAACCTTAGCAATCGGACATGTGGGTTGCTCGTCGCTAGGCGCCGAAAACAGCTCTTTGTGCAGCGCTGCTGTACTGTAATATGTGTATATGTATTTCGCAGCAATATCCACCGTGTTAGAGAACACAGCCTTGTTCGGTGACATTGTCCTCCACTTTCCTCACGTGGCCCATCGTATACTGAAATCACAACGCAAGTGGTATGCGATGATAAACTGGACCATAGACTTCACAAATCGATCGAGCCACTTTTTGGACAAGGAGACGAACGCTATGCTCGATTTGCTGGCTCAGGAACTGAACATGAAGGAACGCGAGCCGGGATATTTCAATCCCTTCTGGCGGCCTGTTGATCCTCGACAGGGAGACAAAGACGAGGCGAAGACAAAGAAGGCGAAGAGGAAAGAGAAGCGGAAGAGGGGGCCTCAGATGACTAAGATCGAATTGTGAAGCTTCTCACATATCCTACTTACACTTATCATTACCAAATAATCGTATCCATTTGCAACTTTGTACTATTTTTTCTACCTATTCGTGTAAATATACGAAACAATAATTTACTCGTATACTTTCCATTTATCCGTTTCGCAAAGACCACGATCCTGGTGGCTCTAATTTTCGACATTTAATTTTTCTTCGCGACACCCCTCGGAATAGTTCCAATTAATAAAAAAATATCTGCGCAAAGTTTGAGCCCCTGGGACCTTGAACATTTCAATAATTACTTAGAAGCGCACAAAGTCGATTTTATTTAATTACCCTCTAAATTATTGATTGCATGAAAAAACGTGTCAAATAAAAGTTGTAGATCCAGACAAGGAGCATATTTTATATTCTATTACTTTTCCTCGTGTGACGAACGGTTTTCGAAAGAAATCCGAAAAACTGGAAAAAGGTTGGGCAGATTTTTTTTATTAATTGGAAGTGTTCCGGGGGGTTGCCGCGGAGAAAATCGTGAAAAAACATTTCAGCAAGTGTAAATAACAGCCACCCTATTGGACACGGAACCGGTGGCCTGTGTTAACGCAAATAAAAGCGCAGATTTCTCGACGGCCGAGACGGTGGTAGAAAGTGGTCAGCCAATGAGCTAAGAACGGTTCCTACCGTCCGGTTCCCGACTCCTGTAGCCATGGCCAGAAGTCGAGGACCCTCCTCGAGCCAGTCACCAGTGCTGCGAGAGTAGGCTCGATCAGTGGCATCGCCGATGACAAGTCTCCCGGTGCAACATAAAAAAAAAATAACACAATCCATTCGTATTCGTAGTGCCGTGAAATAGTTCAAGGTAGACGCGGGGAAAAGGACTTCGGCCACATTTCTCGCACGGCTGCTCGACAATGGCACCACGGAGGGGACACTTGCTTCTTTGCGCCGTCTTGATCGTATCAGGTAGGACGACACGCCTGCAAATCGCTTCCCATCCGCCTGTCTATTAGATATTCCACGAAACAAGGGAGATTAATTACGGGCCCCTGAATGAGTTACCACGCGGTGCCCTTTTCTATAACGATCTTTATACAGAAACTCGTCACCTCGTATCAAATCTCTAAGAGCTTCAACCGAAGAGTTGCTTTTACTGCAATGCGCGATATCAGGAATCTTTATTTCCAATTGAAATATTTAAACCGCAGTTTCTTTGTTGGATTAAGTGATCGAATCACCGCCACGGAGCAGGATAACGTAGGTGCTAAGCAAGAAGGAACGACCTTCTGCAACCATTCTCTTATGTACCCTAATTTGCAACTCGCGAAATTCTCGCAGAAAGGAAATCTTGTAACATTCTGAGCCACTTAAAGATTCCCAAGCCGAGAGGCTTGTTCCAAAGTTCCTAAAGGAGATCTTAATCGTTGATCAAGAGGAGCTATTAAAATCGTTTAAATTCTCTCGGTATATAAATTGCCGTAAGCACGTACGCGAGTATATTGACACAGATTCGTAGAGAATCACTTCCACGACACTTGGAAAGTTCTCGCTGAGTGTCGTGAGAGAGCCCCCCCCCCCCCCCCCGTCTTGTAAATAAAGCTGACACGGATAAAAGCGAGATGTTGGGAGGAAGCAGCGCACCGACGCGCCGGAGCGTCGTTAAATTAGGTTCCCTGGCGGTTTCACCGGTGTTTACATAAGTTTTCGTCGCTTACACGTATATGGCACGCCGTCGCACGCTACACACGGATCCTGAATTCAGGGTAAAAGCGTGTGCGTGTATGGTGCACGGCCGATGGAAATGTTGCACCTGAACGATTTACCACAACGTCATTGCCAGAGCGGTACCTTCACTTTCCACTTTGCCGCTAAACCGATCTTTTTGGCATTCATGCGCGCGAGACTTGCTTTATTAACTCCATCGCGACTTTTCTTCCATTGCGATCGTTTTTATTAATTCCCTCGTAATGCACAGCCCGTGTATAAAATTCTGTTATACGCATACCTATTCTTTCGTACCTTTGCTTTTCGTTATACGTGTTACGGTATAAGTTATTACTTGTGTCACGCTCGACTATTATAAGATCGCAGGGAAGTATCTTCCGGAGATACTTACTTTCTCCTGGTAGCCCATCCACAGAAGAATTCAACACGTTTGAGCCCAATCGCTCTCTACATCAATTTAAACGCTCATACATTTTCCGATTTATATAACTATTCTGCAAAGCTTCACGATCTTTCAGTATATTAATATTCTCATTCTTCTGCGTACCGAATTAGTTGTAATCTTTAATGCATTAAACATTAAAGGATTAAGAACTTTCTAATAGAATTAAGATTCCGAATAATAGCCGTGTTACAAGTATAATAGAATCCTGAAATAGAAGTCGATAAGAGCAGGGATACCAGTGGACACAAGAACACAATGAATGCGCGATAAGTTTCTAAAAAAAAAAACCGCACCTTGAAACGGTAGGGATACGATTGGGTAAGAGCACGCCCTTTCGGCGCACGCTCGGAATAAAAAGTACCCCCGCAATAATGAATTCCCCTCGTGGTTACCGACAGCCAGTGTTTCGAGAACGTCGCGTCGCTTGTAATAACGGCGCATCGACTCTAAGGAGTCGAAGGACAACTAAAAGCCATGATACCGAATATATATACCGTACACTTTACAGTCTGCATAGCTCAGATTGTTTTCTTGTTTAGTAATCGGCAATGAACCAACGTTCTACAGAGATTAATACATTCCGAACGCTTGTAAAAAGGAAATATATTAAGCTTAATCCATTTAGTTACGAGAATGATTCGTTCGTTCATTAATTACAGGGGAAATATATTTTACACACATGCGGGGTAATGATCGATCGAGGAATTTCGTGATCTGCGAGATAATTGCCTCCATATCTCAATGTTGGCGCTGTAGTGCAAGTCAATGCTGATCCTTGATCTTGGCCCGAGTGATCTATACTCAACATATGGGTGGCATGCCCATCCTTGCCTTATAGAAAACTGTGGATATTTTTGTAGCAACGACTACCGATATCTACCGTTTGATTATATTTCGAAATGGCACTGTATCGATTTTATCAGATTACTACTTGCACGGGGAGAACGGAAGATCGATGCATCGAGAATTTTAATCAAGAATAACCTTAATTTGCAAATAAAATAATTTGCCAGCATGCAAGCCGTTCGGGTTTCTTTGCGCCGTAAGGGGCATCGAATGTATCCGATCAGACGGGAATAAATAAACCAGAATGCTCGAATCTCTACGCTTACGTAGCTATAATGCGTCTCCTCTGGACGTTGGAATTCTTACTACCACGTTCCTCGCTTTCTCGACCGTCTTTCCTATGATACCCTTGGAATTTCTCTCAGACATTTTCTATAAGCATTTCCACCTTCCCGCGTGCACTGCGTTACTGTTTCATTTCATTTCGTATAAATGGAATTCTTTTCGGTTACCTCGAATTATGTATTTCGTTGCGTAAAGAATTCAATAGAAGTTATTCAAATCGCTGGGATCTAATATCTTTTATACACCCACGCAAAAACTTTCATGCGAGAAAGTTTCTTTAACAGAATAATGAAATATAAATATGATTTAATGAATAAAGAAATATGAATCTTTGAACTTTCAATTCACACCTTTTTGTCGAATTATTTGGAGATTGGGTTGCTTTAGAATAATCGAAAATTAATTCTACATACCGTTTGAGATGATGGTAAAGAAAAATATATCCTTGCTTTTTTAATCCATTTTATAGGCGCAAAATTTAACTAAAAATTTAAAACCGAAATTTAAAAATATTCCCTTTTTAGTATAAACTTAGTAAAGATTAGTTTTGAAAAATAAGCGATTTTTTCTCAGAAGCCAGGGGGGCAACTGCCCCTTTTGCCTCCTCCTCTCCCCTCCGAATGTCCATGAGAAAGAATTCAATAAAAGTCGAACCTGAATAATCAAGTATTCAAGGTGCACGTGTGTGGAAACACGAACACGTTTGTGTATTTCGAGGAGAGCCTTTACCTTGACCTTTTCCTCGAGAACCGTGTATCCTAATCTTCCAAAGTGTGGATGGTCCCATGTATATTTTCTCATAGATAATTGTTTCTCTTTTTCAACAATGCCGTTAAAATGTGAGCGTCTAATTTATTGCGCGACTGATCTTGCAGTTTATGGACAAAAGAATGCTAAGAAAGACGACGAGAAGAAAGACGAGGAGTTCACGTGCCCCGAAGGTCAAGGCAATGGTAACTTTGCAGATCCAGCGACGTGTAGAAGGTTTTATCAGGTAATTAATCAGCCTCCCTTTCTATTTCATCTTAAAGATCAATTTTGCAATTAAAGAGCTTCTCCGTTGAATCCGAACAGTGCGTCGATGGGTACCCATATCTGAACAGGTGTCCGTCAGGATTGCACTTCGACGACATCAGTAAGTTCTGCACCTTCAAAAATGAGGCCCGCTGCGGACCCATTGCCACGAGTAAGTATCTCCATTGGAAGCCGCCGCGAGCCATACTTTCCTCCATTGACTGGGTTAATCTAAAGTTTCTCAATCTCAGCCCCACCACCAGTGACCGAACCACCAACTGATTTGGCAGAAAAGTGTGACACCGCGAATTGTCAGCTGCCGTACTGCTTCTGTTCCAGAGATGGCACAATAATCCCCGGCGGTATTCATCCAGAGGAGGTATATACCACTCTCCGATACATTTCCTAGAGAATTATCTTCGATCTGCTCAATACACGCTTTCCTTCGATGACAGACACCCCAGATGATACTAATGACATTCGACGGAGCGGTAAATCACAATAATTTTGATCATTACCAAAAGATATTTACCACCGACAGGCTGAATCCAAACAATTGCCCTTTGAAAGGCACGTTCTTCATCTCGCACGAGTACTGTAATTACAATATGGTACAGAGTTTAGCGCACGATGGGCACGAGATTGCCACTGAAACTATATCGTGAGTATAAACGCTAACAGTCTCTGTGTAATCATTAAATTGAACGTTACGCTTTTAATCGATGATTATTAGATTGCAAAAGGGATTAGAAGATAAAGGCTACGAAGAGTGGGTCGGAGAAATGATTGGAATGCGCGAGATACTCAAGCATTTCAGTAACATTTCAACCAGCGAAGTTGTGGGTATGAGGGCTCCGTATTTGAAACCTGGACGGAATACTCAGTACAAAGTACTGGAAGACTTTGGATATATATATGACAGCAGTGTTGGAATCTCTCCATTGAAAGTACCAATCTGGCCGTACACTCTTGATTACAAGATTCCCCATGAATGTAAAGCGGGCACGTGCCCCACCAAATCATTCCCAGGTACGCGACAGTTGTGTTTACAGATGTAAACGTAATTCGTACCAGATATCCTAAATCCAGTTGCGTTTCAATCGCTTTCAGGCGTCTGGGAATTACCATTAAACGCGCATTACGTCGAGAGCTATGAAGGAGGACACTGCCCTTACTTGGATCAGTGCGTGCTTCACAATCACGATCCCGAAGAAGTCTTTGAGTGGTTGCAAGAAGATTTTAATCGATACTATGAACAAAACAGGGCACCATATATGATGCCGTTCCACACGAACTGGTTCCAAATAAAGGAACTCGAACGGGGTCTATCGAAGTTCCTCGACTGGGCAGTGACATTGTAAGCGGAAACCGAGCTCCACCTTTGTTACAGCTCTTTACCATGTTATCGACTAAAGAAACAGAACGATTAAGACAACGTATATAATCCAGGAAGTGAATACATGTGTCGCGTACTTACAGGCCAGACGTGTACTTCGTGACCGCTACTCAAGCGCTTACATGGATGACTGATCCGAAGCCAGTTAAATCTTTGAATAATTTCGAAGGATGGTCGTGTAAGAAGAAAGAGAATCTTCCTGGCCCGCCGTGTAATAACCCAAATAAATGCGCTCTGGATTTCAAGACCCAGGAATCTAATTTCACTACAACTAGGTAAACGATCCTTGATACAGAGAAGCTTCCCGTCTAATTGTATTTCATAGTCTAAGATTGGTAATAATTGCAAATATGTTCGCAGGTATCTAGAAGCATGCAGGGAATGCCCTAATAAATATCCCTGGCTAGGAGATTCGAAAGGAACCGGGCTATACAATGACAATTACAATCCAGAGAAGAAATAGAAAGTTTTACAAGTGAGCTAGAATGATAATTAGGAAGAGTAACCGTCTCTCATTTATTCTTGCCCGAATGAATAATACGTATACCGAATCAGGGAATTTTCTATCCAATCGCACGCTGGAATGCGAACAGAGGCAGAGATTGAAATGATCAAAGAATTCTTAAAAGAGCGACGGATAACAAAAATTATGATTTTGTAAACTTCAAGGATATTAATAAAAATAAGATATATTTATATAATAAATCATGCTTACGTCACGGATCAAAATTCTTCGAAGTACAGAAATATTCATTAATTTTCTTCTGTTTCGAACTTCCGGTAATGCTAGCTCCGTTATATATAATTTTACATATTATTCCTGTGTATAGTGAATTTGTTGTTTCTGTTTTACAAATGTATATCCCACCATTTAACTCTAAACCACGAAATGAAAATCATTGTACTCTCAGGTATAAAGAATTTAGATAAAAATGTGTTGCATATTCAAAGTATGTATGCACATGCATACTCGTACACACGATCGTTGTATTATACATACTAATAAAAGCTGTACAACACACCCTTAATGTAGGAATACGATATAAGAGTACGACGTATTCTCATAAGATGTAATAATATTCTATGTATTTTATTTAGATATTCACTATTACAATCAATCATTTCATTTTAAAAAGGTATTATAATTACCTAACGTATCGGAATCCATGGTAACAATAGATCTGCATACTTTTTATTCCCTGAAACGTCAGAAACATTAAATGCGACTTGATAGTAATAGATACTGTGCGTCCACGAGAAACTTTACGGTCCGGATGGTATATCCCTACTAGGGTGGCTCTTATTTTCGACTCTTCAATTTTCTTCGGATCAACCTCCAGAATAGTTCCAAATAATTAAAAAAAAAATCCGTGTAAAGTTTGAGCTCGATCGAATAATGGGAAAGGGTGCCCCTGGGCCCTTTAACATTTAAATCATTATTTAACAGTTCGCGAAATCGATTTTATATAATATCCCCCAAGTTATTGATTAAATAAAAAAATATGTCAAACAAAAGTTGTAGATCCGAACAAGGAGCACCTTTTATGTTCTATTACATTTTCTCGTGCGACAAACGGTTTGCGAAGAAAGTCAGAAAAACTAAAAAAAAACTTTTTTCTCGAATATAGTCTATATCTTCAAGGGCCCAGGGGCATACTTTCCCGTTATCCGATCGAACTCAAACTTTACACAGATATTTTTTCCATTATTCTGGAGAGTGCCCCGAAGAAAATCTTCAAAAACCTTTTTACCAAGAGTAAATAAGAGCCACCCTAATCCCCACGTTCTCTAACAATTGTAGAGGTAGGGCATAGGTATTATTGCTATTGGCCGATGCGACAACATCAATGAATACGAAGTGACTGAACAGGAAACAGACGATGCAAACCAATGCGAGCAAAGAACTCCTGTGCCACTCTAAGGACCATCTTCTCGTCAACGCACAGTATATCATTTCAACTTAACGCATTCATAGTCAACTACGTAATCCGAGAAGCTTATGGCGACGCGAACGTGTTAAAAGAATAGCCCCAGAAAATTGTCCGACTTACGTGGTTCGGGGAAGCGCTGCGGATGTTTCTTAATATAATCTAACAGTATCGCGTCTCGTTTAGCATAATATTGATCAGTCGTTACTGTTAAAATTCTGCCAGCAACTATACCCAGTATGCCGAATGCAATGTGATATTGGAGACCTAAGGAAAGTGACAAATACATAGACTTTAATCGTTAATGCACACAAATTCTGAAGAGTAACAAGTGATTAAAAATTGCGGGCATAATTAACACGCAGTGTACAATATTTCCATAGAAATTTAACACCTTAAATCGCGATGTAGTTAAGATCGCGCATTCAACATAATTTATGGCAGCATTGGAAGTTCATATTCTATAGTCGGAAGCTCTCAGATACATATTATGTAACAGAGCAGCTACGGGCAGGTTAGAATTACATGTTTCAGGGTACTTCGCATTCAATCAACTTACCAGCACTAAGGGGTCTATATAACATGTAATTCCTTAGCCATGGTGACGTTGCACCGATGAAACCAAAAAGTATCTCCCCGGTATACTTGTTATAAAAGCGCCGTTCATATTGGTAATTCTTGCCCTCGAAAATATCAATTGCCCACTGAGCAGGAGAGTTCTCCCCTGCTTCTTCCATATCTTCTCTTTACGCGACAGATTAGAAAAGCTGTGCTGGCTGGATTTGAAGAGAAAATTCTGTCTAGAAAGTTTCCGCTACTATTAATTAACAGTAACAAAACAACTGCGCTTTCGTCGAGCTGCTCGAAGATACTTCTCCGCACCGTGTACTTACGTACTACTTACTGTAATTGTGTATACGCATGAATCATTAGAAGCGTTATATACCCACCTGTTGTGTCAATTTTTTAAGTCAATGTCCCTTAACAATGTATTATTAATCATTTAACTGTCACGACGGAATCCAAAGACCGTCTCCAGGCTTGCAAGCACTTTCGTGCGTAAGTGCAAACTAAAGCGCCCTATTCGATTTATATAATGGCATACGAATTTGTTTGTTAGTTTGTCGATTTGCTTATATGCAACTTGGGAATCTGAGCCTATTCTGGAGTTACTTTAAGTCATTATGCTACTGTTTGTAGTAATAAAATTCTTTATTTATCGCTGTAATATGCGTTTCAAATATTGAATTGCGAACTCGAATGCTGGCGGCACGTAGCGGTGGAGTGGGAATTAAACTGGGCGTTAAAACGCGCCCAGGGTGCTAGGCTTGAGAAATTGGGGCAATTCCTACCCTGGCATTGACTTGTTTTCACGTCCGTCATCTCTATGATGTAAATAAAAAATAAATAAATAAGATTTATTTGTATATTCTTGCACCTGACCGCCTTTCGAAGATTAATGAATTATCGATTTTCTAGATTTACTTATTTATGCACTTTTAGAATCGCGTCTCAAAATACAGGCCCTTGACTAGAACTGTAAATAATTCGATATAATTTCGAATAAGAATTGTTTCTTCGAATAATTCGAATATTCGAACATGCGAATTTTAAATTCGAATTCTCTGGTATTCGAATATTCGTTACAGCCCTGCCCCTGACTACTTCGCAATAATTTTGTTTGTAATTAATTAATTACTATCTATTCTTTGACAGAGTCAGGACAATGGTAAATTGGAACTAATTATAATAAGAAACAAGCTTACATTTTCCTTGTACATGTTATGTAGAACTTCTAAAAACTGAGTAACCGAGTATTTGTTTATATATTATTTTATATATTTTGTTTATAAGTTCATGTAAAGTACATTTTTCAAACATCAGAAAACCAAAAGTTCACGTTACTAATGGAAAAGGTCGAATCCGCAATGATTTATGTTGCGTACAACAATCATTCACACCCAGCACATGCGTTATTATCCTTTTGCACATGCCCCATTGATATATTACACGTATACAGAATATTTGTATCACGAAGCAATGAACGAAGAACGGTACTCTACGTTGCCCCTTTAATCACTAGAAAATAATACTCCCCCATATTCCTTGCAGTGCTTTACAAAATACATTAAATATAAATATTTAATGCTGTAAGTAAACCTATCACCATGATTCCCAATAATCGTTAATTTAATACGGTAGGCTTTCCGGAACTTGTTCGAGGAGAGTAGCGGAGTAAGATTAAGCAACAAAGAATACTGTCTGTCCACTTCTAAATGCGAGAAACTCAAATTCTTTTACCTAACACTGCTTTCGTCTGAGTCGCAATAATTGCGAATCGCTCGATTGTTGTTCTCTACGAATTTTGGCATATTCATGGAAGAAGTTCGTGATTGTTAACGATTGGGAATCATTGCTTTATTGAGATCACATTTGCAGTTCAGAGATCGTGTTCAAGAATAGTGACATTTAAATCGTATGTAGAAAAATATACGGTAGCAATAAAATCTATGTTCTAAGGAAATACTGGTTCGTATCTTCGAAAAGATATCAACATCTCTATCTTACAATCGCACGCTTTCTTTGCCTACCACAATCATTCAACACAGAAGAAACGTAATTTACAATCCTCGAGATGAAACTTTTCGAAAACAACGACGGAACTCTTTAAATCTGATATTAAATTTCCCCACGCTGCTTCCATTTATAACTGTATTTACTTAATATCACAGAGTTGAAACTCAGCTTATGAAAATTCGAATGCAGATTCAATTGGATCCAAGATACACACAAGATTTAAGGAAAAAAATCATTACCAAAGATTAATACCGTTTTAATAAAGTTTCGATCATTCTTTCAGCTTTTGACACATGTATCACTCAAAATGTGAAAGAAAATACTTCCATGTCGTAAATTTCATAGAAAATATCGATTTATATATTGATTTCTCAATCTGCTTGTTTCACATTGATAGAGTTAGCAACTTAATTATTAATTAAAGCATAACAGCATCCTATAACACAGAACTTCCGTCTTAGTTTCTCAACAATCCCCTCTTAAATAGTCTATCTATCTTACAACGTTCATGTAAAACCGAAACGTATCTCGGAAGCATTAGAATTACTATTTGAAACAGTAAATTTATAATTCAAGAATAGCGAAAGGTATTAAAATAGTTCAAGTAAAGTACTTATAATGCGCTCGTCCCGTAAATAAATAAATAAATAATATACATATTTACGCTACGAATTTGAAAACTTGCCAACAATGCAAATATCCATTCGATCGATTACTAAAATTAGCTAACAGATATTAACTATTATGCAACAAATCTAAACAGTCTTCGCCGTAATTTCATAAATGAAAAAATTCGCCTGTGGCACATTTTAAAGGAACTGGCTGAATCGTAACGTAGAACTGCAAACAGAGTTGGGTATTATTCGAACAAATTTTTATTCGATAAAAAACTGATTCGTTTTTATCGAATGACTTTATTTCATTCGACAATTCTTATTCGAATAATGCCCAACTGTGATTGCAAATAACAATGTCGTTCGGATTTAGGCTTTCTCTGACAAGCATGAAAAAGAAATGACCGAAGTATCATGTTTCTCGAATTAATTTCACGTTCTCGCACAGATCCGCGAAATGTATCATAGTTAACTTTGACACGCAATTAATTAAATGCTTCACATTTAGTAATTAGGGACTATTGAAACCTTCTATTAACTCGCTTATTCTATCTATACATGTTTGTTAATTCAACGATGTTTACGCAAAAGCGTGACGATTCTTCAGCTATGTAAAACAAATCGTAATAACATTCTACGTTTCTGGTACTATGAATCATTATACCTTGTACAAATCAAGCGTGAGGGGACCATATCGTCATCGCGAGCCTTCAAGATAAAAAAACACCACGATTACTATGGAACAAGAGGACAGATAAATAAGACACGTACCTCAGGCATGATTGTGGCATCGTGTTCACTTGATACCATAGCAGTAGTGCCAAGAAAATGCTCCAGGTGCGTAATGGACACAACACAGTGGCTAATGTTCCATACGCCAGCCAGAAGAAGTACGCCATGCAAGTTTGCATTACAACCAGTGTTGTTACTGGTAAATGATGCCACAGTAAACAAACTTTGGATAATGATTTATTGCCAGGCTTGTTAACATTCTGCAATCTATTCAATCGGTTACTTTCTCGATTGTTTTATCGTTATACGTTTAATAATTGAGGACCTTGCAGCAGAAGGGATGGCATCTTCATTTTTGAGTTTATCAGTTAAAAAAAATTGTACAATGTCCAATTTAGAGCACGGGGATTTTCAGAAGTGCAGCCTAATTTTTCAATTAGTGTTCTCTTTCCAATGTTAAGTCAAAGCTATAATTTTATAACCAGTTTTCTCTAATTTACTCCAAGTCGGTAAAGATGGAACTGCACCCCTCTTGCTGCAAGCTTTTCGATTGACGTATACTCACCGTTTGTCCACTCCGTGAGATAAGATTAGCATAAGCGGCAGGTGAAAAGAGAATAATTGCAGGAACCCATAAGCGTAAGTAAAGGCACCGGGTAAATAAGAATTTCCAACGAACGTTCCCCAAGCAAATATTATGCCAGTGTGATTATCTATCACTTCGCCGATAGCCCAAGGTCCTTAAAGATACATATTTTACAGAGGGAACACAGTTTTCTCTAATCGTTCCTGTCGTTTCTATCATTACTTTTAATGCAGAGATTTCGCAATTACTCACCAACTGTTAAGTATAATGCGTAGAATACTAGTGGAAAAAACAGTCGGTCAACAGTGGATAGTATCCACAATTTCCTTAGCCACGAGTGAAAAAATTTTATTCGCAATCTTGGTCGATGCATTTGCTTCCCTGCTCGAAACAATATTTCGTTAGACTTCCATAGTCTTTTAAATTTATATAAATTTAACGCATATTCAACGCATTTATATTTCACTTACTTTCGCACAGTATATGAAGAAAGCGCAGCAAACATAATGGGACTACTAACAGGGCCAACACTGTCCCAAATAGGAACTGAAACTGAATAAACAAAACACTATATAAATACAGCGATGTATCTGTAAGTGTAATTATTAGATGCTCCGTTACTTACAATGCTACTGACGTTAGACATAAGAATTAGCCTAGGCAGAATACTGAACGACAGGCGAGTTCCATCGAGAGCAAAGGGCTGAAGTACCATCGCCTCTCTGCCGTCTGTATCAACGACTCGTACCTGAAACCAATTATCTCTATTACCAACAATGCAAGGTACAATCTTACAAAGTCGCTCTACGAAGGCCAATAATGATCAAGGGAAGATAAATATATTTCGCTCAACTCGAATAGTGTGTATCCCCTCGTTGTACTCTGTCGAATTCCACATTGTGGTAAAAAGGGGTCCCTTCGTGTGTTTACAAACGAGCCATGCACCATCATCCAGTTGAGCTTCAACGATTTTTATCGACGATATTGAAAATGCTAGTACTCTAAAAAAATTGACCGACGCGTGATGAGAAGCAACAGTAACACAAGTAGCTAGTGTTAATATTCTTTGTACTAAAACAGTTTACCTGATATGCGTAGACTTAACAACAGACAATAAGTTCTCTCTCCTGGGCATCGTGTATAAAGCATGCTTCGGATTGGTGATCAATACCACAGGCCATTCTCCGTGCTTAACATCAATAAAAGAGAACTGACCATGATCTATAGCTGCCAGACGATAGCTAATAGGTACGATAAATCGATATAACATCAGACAAGAATCGAGCATCTATTTTACGAGTGCTATAATCGACAGGAAACTTGGCTACGTTACATTCTGTTATCCTTCCAGTCAGCTAATTCTAATTCAAGAAACCCTGCTTGCTGCAGCGTGTACATGTTAGGCACTGCTCCACCAAGCATATGATAATGCCCGCAAACGTACACCATACTTTCCTTGTTTCCACCTGAAAATATAATTCAAAACTGGCATTTTTTATAGAATGAACGATATTCTATTATGATACTAACGTAACGCATAGTCCACTACTTATTACCTATGATATTTCTGATGCTTGTCCTCGATTGCGACAGTATGCACGAGGTGGGATAATGGCCGAACCAAATTATAAAATCCGCATTGTTCTGTCGAGATTCGTTCACTAATTTGTTAATACTGCTAATTTCATGTTCGTCTAACACGCCGATAAAATTGAATGGTCTTCTTGGACCAGGCTTTAAGCAAGCGTCTATCGCGATAAACGTATAGAGTTCGGAACCGACGTTTATGGTGTACATATAAGATCTCGGGTGCTTCTTCCCTTGGATAGAGTAGTTGGAGTAATAATTATTCTTCGACTCCAGACTGACTACATTGAAATTATCTGGAAAATGTACCAAACATAGGTCATAGATCATACACCGGGAGAAAATAAAGCTTGAATCATTCGATCGGAAGTATTACCATGATTGCCTCTCACGTCCAACCACAAAGTTCTTTTACTAATTTCCGAGTCATCTAACACTTGCTTGTAGTACTGCCATTCTTCTAATATCTGCTTTGATCCCATTTTGTCTCTGGCTTTGGCGTCCGTAAGATCGCCTATTCAATTACGTTACATTAGGACAGACATACTAGCATCGTAAATAAAGGGTGTAAACAGCGTAGAAAATTTACCGGAAGCTAGCACAACGGGAGGTCTGATGGTGTCCACGGTGACGTTACAAAACTCCTTCAACTGTGTTATCCTAAATGGGTCTCGGAATATGCTTATGTGTATGTCGGATATCTGAAAGTAATAAACGTCGGATGAGCGGTACTCGTGGCAAGTCGATCGAACCATCATTGGTATAATAGGTACGTTCAGCGCAACCAACTATCGGAGCCAAGCGTTTGCGACCTTTGGGAAATGATCGGTGAGCAGCCATCGTTCCGCACAGTTCTGCTGAACGACACTTGGGAGGGTGGGGATATTTTAGCAGATCCCAACATGTTGGGTAAAGCGAACGGAGTTTATCTGCTCGAAAAAATGGCGATCGCTCACTGAATGTGTTCGGAATTAAGGAACTGAGTGGTAGTGTTCAGCGAAAGATCAATGAGCGTAAGTGAGCAATTGGTCAACAGTTGGTTGCGCCGAACGCACCCAATAGTACAAGCTTCCCCAGCTGGCGATTCAATCCCTCGACTAACAGACCTGTAAAAACCAGACCAGGTGGTCGAACGACGTTCCAATATCGTAAAGCTTCGGCTGCGACCAGTCGACCTTGGCATTTCTGCTAGGCAGACTGTCGTCCAGTACGTGAGTGTCGACATTGATTAGGTCGGCGACATTCGCTACGAGTATCGACAAGATTAGCACGAACAGCAGCAGGATGACGGTGGATTTCGCTATTTTCATTTTCAAAGAGGCTCCGCGGACACTTTGCGCGGCGATTCCCTTGGCGTTGTCAAAGTGACATGTAGTTTTTTAGTAAACATTCGATTGATGATCAAAGCCACCTGCTGTCTGCGTACGCGGTGTTTACCAATCCCCTGCGTCAGAGGTTACATGCCGCGGTCCGCGTCACGCTTCGAACGGCAACACGCGCTAGACCGGGAAGACGATTCAGGACGTTGGTTCCTCATATTTGTACCATATTTCACGACCGTTCGGCGATTATGCATCGGTATGCACGCACTGTCTGGCTCCTGATCATTGCAGAATGTTGCAGAACGTCACAGAACATCGAGAATGGAATCTCGCGCGTTCTGCGCATGACGGATCTGCGACAGCGGTGCTCATCGCCCGTTCTACGCGGACTAATAATCGAGTATAACCAGGGGCGTAGCAAGTAGTGACGCTTTAACTTTAAGGGCGACTATCGGTGACTATAATCGTAGAACGCAATATAATTATGTCAAGTTATTATTAGCTACTTACTAACCACTTTATTACCGTGGCGGACTACTAGAATCATTATGCCGACTATATACACCCACCGCTGAGCGCTCACTGCATATTATGAGTCAATACATATTATAGTTATTCACTATCAGGGACGAATTTGTGGATAGGCGAAGTAGGAGGGAGCAAATTTTGGAGGGCGGCAAATTTGCGGAACGGTAAATTTGGGGAAGCGACAAATTTTAAGGAACAATAAATTTGGGAGTGGCAAATTTTAGGTTTAAACACAGAGGCTTGAGACAACTTTAAAAACAATTCACTTTTTTCATATAGCGAATTAGCAATAACTGACACGTGAGTGGCCATATTGAATTAATTGTCTCGATTATTTTAAATTAAAATATTTTATGATATTTCACGGAAAGAGCGGCAGGCGCTTGTCAGCCTAGGGGCGCCGAATCTCCAAATTGCCCCCTGACCACTGCTACAGTAAGTAATAAAATAGATAATAAAATTATAAGACAATAAGAAAATAGATATAATGATAATTCTATTTTAACGGAATATATAATTGAAACGATTCTAGTTGTAAATAACGACACGAAATAGCGTGCGCGATTGCCGTTGAGAGAGGGTTAAAAACCACCTACATTCCATTAACAAACATGCAATAAAATGTAAAATTCTTTGTACGTTTTATAACGCTACTTGGAAATTTCATATGCGGCGGTTTTAACACCAATGTTCTATGTAGGGTTATTACTAATAAATAAAATCTTGCATATATATTATTTAGACTCGTAACCCCAGGGTTCCCTGAAAGGTAGTTACGCCCATGAACAGTCTTTTTAAATGGAAAATACAAATCGCGCGATGAAAGCCACTGGCTCACAGTAATTTTTCTTATCCGCACCAAGAGGGAACATCCGTGACTGTCGCGTTGTGCCAATGTGTTCCCCTTGAGAAAAAATAAGGGTAGCGTTTGATAGTGTTGACATATGTGGCTGGTTTTTCACTGAAATAACGTGCCGTTTCCCGGTGATGTTCTAACTTCTTCCCTCCTTGACAGCGTCCGCTTTCTACTCGCAATCGTACGTTTCTTATTACTGCCCAATATACTCGCCGTGTCTTTATATCAAACGATTCACTCGCAGTAATGCCTGTATTTTCGAAAACGACCAAAATAATACCTTGCAATATAACCTATATACTCGATCGTGCATCTTGATTTTTTCGCGAGTTGAATGCACTTTCGTAAGAATGTACAATTCTCGATTTACAGTTTATACAGACTAGTAGTCATTTTGCATGCGTTTATATACAACTACGTCGATTTTTATCGTAAAAACGGTAATTCGTATAAATAGCACGCTTTTGTTACCGGATGATGGAATTAATTTGCCACTAAATACACTTGCATCGAAGCCGATGCAGATACTCATTTCATGCGGCAGATTTGGCTGGATTTGGCCGCTGATTGATCTCGCTACAACTCGATATTTCGCTCGTTTTATGGACATGTACCTTTCGTTTCGATAAAGGAGGTGAAATATTTGATCGAACGTTATTCCGTGAATAATAAATCGTGTGTGATAAGTTCGTATTATTTATTTGGGGTATAAGGCATTCGGAAGTGAAACTCCTTATGAAATGGAGCGGCGGAACGTGACACGAATATCTGCTTCAATATTTAAGACGATCGACTTATCGTGTTTGATACGTAGAATTCCCAATACCCTTGTTTCGTTTGACTTCCGATTAATTTTTAAGCGATCTTAAATGGGTCCTTCTATTTTCCTTGGGCACCAATAAATGATAAATAAGAATTTTTCTGCTTCATTTGAAACTCGTACTTTTTAAATTAGTAGTTTGAAATGTAAAGTCTGTTTTATTAGAGGGAAAATCTGTACATCCCATTCGTCTGTTCTGTAAATTTTAGATACAGAAGTTAATTTTGAGCCGCTGTTTTCTTTTAACATTTACAGATGGCATCTAGCGCACTGGAAGCGAAAATCAATAAAATTAGGCAACAGAACGAAGAAATTAGGAGAAGACACGAGGTAGATATTATAACGTAATGAAATCGAAGAATATATAAAGTCTGGCGATATTATTCTCGTACGCGTCACATTGCCTTAAATAATGTTGCAATTATATCAAAATGAGTGTTTAAAATTGTTCAATGTCTGTAATAAAAGTCACGAACACACCTTCGAATATCTGCTGTAACGGAAACTCGTAGATCTTGGTGCTTAGATGATGGGAGCTAGTAATTTACATGTGTGTTTACTCGAAAAACATGTTTCCCATCAGCCAAGTGTTAATAACTCATTTCACTTCCGTCGTCGATCATTTTTGCTATCAGGAAGTAGAAGAAGATAAAAAGAATGCCGCCAAACTGAACGCTTTGGTGCAAATGGTTCCGTCCTCGGATTGGCCAGAGAGGAAGGAGCCACCGGAGTTCTCGAGCCCACCGAAAGCTAAACAAAAGCCAGCCAAAGAGAAGCTTGAATACACGCCCCCGTCTCATCCCAACGAGGGAAAGAAAGTACACTCGTTTGCTCAAGTAAGTAAACATTCTCTCAGCTTTCTTTTACGAACTTCGGAATAACGTGGAATTGGAAAATTGATACTTCACAGGGAGAAGGTCCGCCGCCAGATCCCAAATACAATTTTCTGGCGGACTCAGAACGAGAGGAACCGAACGCGGAGTACACGAAGGAGGCTCCTGGAAGTAGGTCTCACAATAAAGTAACCAGAGGCAGTTTCAAAAAGAAGACTGGTGGAAGAGAGAGTATACCAAAAGTGAGTGTTAACGCTCGTGGGTTTAGTTTCGTGGAACGTAATGAACTTCAATTCTATGCAGGATAACAAAGTGTATAAGGGGAGCTATAGAGATGAATCTCAACCAGGGTACGATGCTTGGAGGGCAGAAAGGAATCGTATCGATGAAGATCGCATCAGCAGGCAAAGAACTGCGGAAGGGAACTGGCGGAGGGAATGGGATAATGATAAAGTATATATGTGACAATAATTCTAATAGCTTTCGAATTTAAATGGCTGAGCATAAGAAATTGGTCATGAGAAAGAGGGAATGTATGAGACTGCTACGAGCTTTCGTTAAGGAGGAATGATTTCTGCCACTACAAAGTAATGGGAATTTTAAATTATAGATGCATATCATAGAGGAGGGGATGAAGAAAGCATCGAGGCCCACATTAGTAGACTTCACAAAGAAAGATCACAAAGACTCCGACAGGAGATATCATGCTAATAGTATGTTCAGTCGTAAACGTTCTCATACTTTACAAAATTAGCGAAATGAAATGTGTTTTTTCATCGTAGATAACGAACACGTGAATCATACTCGGGGTGGAAGTCGCGGTATGCATCGTGGTTCGTCAAAGAACTTTTACAGTAATTACGAAAACCGGTCTCATAATACGTACGATCAACATAGAAACAACGCGGCAATGCCAGTGAAGGCTCCGATGTCTCCAACTTCCGAGGATAGAACTGTTATTGCTACTGATAAGAGTATCAAGGTAACTGTAAATCAGGGCAATATGACGAAAGGGCCAGTGATGAGTGTTAAAGGTATTTTGTGTAGTACTATAAATGACTAAGGCATTTGCTTCGTTGATTGATGCAGCTTTTGATTTGTAGTGAATTCGCCAAGCATAGCTGGGACCGGAAGAGTTGGGCCGCGACAAAGGACTCGCGTTACTTACAGCCACTCGGATGCTGAAGCTCCGATTACCGAAGATGAATCTTTCAATCGGCAAAAATCCTTTGAGGACAAGTCGAAGGGAAGCTACTATAATGCTCAGAAGTCTCCTAATATAAAGAGGTCACATTCCCAGAAGAAGAAGGAAGGTGACGCGAAATATCCGTACCATCAGAGGAAAGAGACAAGGAGAGACGATACTGACATGAATTCTCAGATACACCATGATAGCGAGTTTAGATCGCAGAAGGATTCTCAACCGTCTCATGCTACTAAGTCTCCAAGGCCTGTGGGGGGAAATGTGAAAGTAATGAAGCACGATTTCTCAAACATCAGTTCCTCTGAAACATGTGAAAGTCAGGAGTATTCTAATCTTGGTTTAACGAAACTTGAAGATAACGTTGTGAAAGAAAATAGGGAGATATCTAAACCTGCTCTGCCTGACCAGACAGATACACTTACAGAGAACGCGGATATTAATGCAGAGAGTGTGAAGGCTAATACAGAGAATGTGGAAACTAAGATAGAGAATGCGGAAACTAATGTAGAGAGTTTGGAAACTAATACCCAGAGCGGAGAAAATAAAATGCAGAATGTGGAAACTAATACACAGAGTGGAGAAAATAAAATACAGAATGTGGAAACTAAGATAGAGAATGTGGAAACTAATACACAGAGTGGAGAAACTGAAATAGAGAATTTGGAAATTAGTGCCGAGAGTCTGGGAACTAATGCAGAGAGTGTGGAAACTAATACAAGGAGGGGAGAAAGTAATACAGAAAATGTGGAAGTTAATACAGAGATTGTGAAAGGTCATACAGAGAATGCGGAAACTAATACAAATAATGTAGAAGCTAATACAGAAAATGTGATAACTAATGCAGAGAATGTGGTAGCTAGTACAGAAAAAATGCTAGCTAATACAAATAATGTAGAAGCTAATAAAGAGAATGTAGTAGCTAATACAGAGAATATGGAAGCTAATACAGAGAATGTAGAAGCTAATACAGAGAATGTGATAGCTAATACAGAGAATGTAGTAGCTAATACAGAGAATGTAGTAGCTAATACAGAGAATGTAGTAGCTAATACAGAGAATGTGATAGCTAATACAGAGAATTTGATAGCTAATACAGAGAATGTAGTAGCTAATACAGAGAATGTAGTAGCTAATACAGAGAATGTAGTAGCTAATACAGAGAATGTAGTAGCTAATATGAAGAATGAGATTACAAATGAACCAATAATGCTAAAAGAAGCAGAAAAAGCAGAAGAAACTTCTTCGGCTTGCTTATCAAGTACAGAGAACTTTGAACCCCTTACCAAAGACGACACAGATAAAAATAATCTCGAAAACAAACACGAGTGTCCACGGGAGCTCTCAAATGATACGACGAAAGACTTGCCAGAAGCTAATAACATGTCTTCCAGGGCATTGGTTCCGAATGATACTGAATCTAAGGAGGAACTTGTGCCAAACGAAAGCAATAACGTTTCCGACGATATTCTTAAGCTAGAAGAAGCTTCTCCTCGCAAAGATGATCGACAATCATCAAAACAGGATAGTGAGCAGTTTGTAAACGATGACTGTGATAATATTAAAGATGAAGTTGCTACACAACGAAGTGCACAAGTAACAACCGATGATCATGTATCTTCGTTGAAGGTTGAAACACATTCTGTGATAGAAGTAAAAGATCAATCAGTGTGCAATAATGTGTCGGTAGAGGCAGAAGTATCGGTTACAAATAAAAAAGCAGACGAAAGCAATCAATATACCGATAAAGATGTAAAGGATGCTGCGAATTGCGTCCAGATGAATCAGGAGAATGGTTCTGCGAATGTGGATGCGAATTGAACAGAAATAAAAGGAAGGAGAAAACCGAAGGGATAAAGCAGCGCTGTCCAAGCCAGGGCTCGCGAGCCCTTTGGGGCTCTTCCACTCCCGTCCGCGTTG